>OX940977.1:52696529-53991879 GCA_954871275.1 Leptopterna dolabrata | reverse complement strand
AATTGTCAGCCAGAAAGTTAGAACTCAGAGAACGTATGTGTCGATTACTGGGACCACTTTGATTTCATATTCTAAGGAAATTACCACAAGGCCTTCCAGCTGATTTTTCGGTAGGCGGAATAAGCCAAAAATGTTATCCTCTGCGTGCAAAACATAGAAAGGCCGAGAAACGTGAGTTGGATAACGCATTTTTTTTCTGGAGGAAAACCCGACTTGACGACGGGAAAAGATTAGGTTGGGTGCTGCGAGGAGGAATCAGAACCTGCCGTCGTTTTACAGGCTTCACAAACACTTGGATACGCCAGCCCACTTCTCACACTACCACGCAGACAATGACAGATGACTATGAAAAGCTACGGTATGCGTATACTATGTTTTACGACTGTTTTTTCGAATAACCTGGAATGATTCTCATTTCCGTTTCTTGTGTTTCAACGAGTTTTGATGGTGGCAGGTGTAGGTAACTTGGGAAAAGCATTTCTCCTTTTCCTATTTCAAAACTAAACCAAAACCAACAGTTTCAACATTCAATCATTCCACCCCCCCCCCCCCCCACCACACACACACACACACACACACACACACACACACACACACACACACACACACACACACACACACACACACACACACACACACACACACACACACACACACACACACACACACACACACACACACACACACACACACACACACACCAACCTTAAAATGGGTGATCTCTATTTGTGTGTCACTTTTTGGGCCCACCACGAATCTGAAATACACAACTAAATGTTTTCCCCCTTCTAACTTATAATACATATATGTTGATTTTCATCAAAGTAATTTATTCTTTTTCTAATACTGAAAATCTTATTAAATGGCTGATTCTCAGTCCCTCAGCAAGTCCCATGACTTGTCAACATTCCGAATGCTTCCACTGTCTAAAGAAATGTCTATTATACCAAAAAAATAGTGGTAAGTCAATTTAAAAAGCTATACTAGCAATTAGCTATATCATCAACCGCAACACGAAAAATACTTAGCAACACAAAATCATAATACATAAACAATTTATGGTTGTCCTACAGGTTTGAACTCACACCCTTGCGGTTTTTTGTGAACTAGTCCAATTGCAGTGGGTCCAAAAGTTTTAGTAGGTACACGTATTTTTGGAAAGTTTTCGATATAAATTCGTTTTAGAGCATTCTTATCTATCCCTAGACTTTGAAACACACACATATGAATGTATCAAGACCAAAGAAACAAGGTCGGTTACAGCAGGCCTTCTTAGTCGTATGTGCCACACATCTCACACAGCACAACAGCCAAGTTTGAAAATTTATTACATAAACAATCAATAATTTTTCTATTACATAATGCATGAGTTTGAAAAACAATCACTAGTTTTTATAGCGTTCAACAAAAATATTCATTTCAACCCCTGTACAACAATAGGCATATCTTGCGACAAGAACATACATTTGCAACTCCAAAGTGAATCATCGCTCAAAAAGCCCATAACAGAAAATGTCGACGATAACTGCGCATTTGTCTTACTGTCAATCAGCTGGAAATGCGATTGGTGTTCATTGATATTAGCTCGAACTGGAATTAGTTCAACGTCTTTGAAGATGAATGAATGAAACAAATTAAATATTCATCAACAAACGAACGAGAGTTTCAAAGATATTTCGAGGGTTCATTCATCATTTAAATCCCTCTTCCGTTGAAAAAAATATTCATTATTAATTAATTTGTCCCTCTTTGATATAGTTCGAGCAACCAGAAGGGTAGGCACTGAAGAAACGAATAAAATATTGGAGGGAGGAGGAAATTATAAATACTCCATATTGGAGTAAGTGTTAGTTAATAGGCTATTTCGGAAACTCTTTACTTCTTTATCTTAACTCACTGAGCTTTTCGAGTTATTAAAATAATTACTCGAAAGAGAAAAAGACAGCAAGCTTTCGGGATATCGAAGAGGGAACTTTCCTTCAAAAGCTTAATGTTTTCAATGAAATCAAGCAATTATCAGCACATTATGGACATTTTGAGTATTTAGGTAGGTACAGGAGTTTTTTCCTCATTCAATGGGGGTTCCTCCTGTCAATAATATGAGCTACATAACAATACAAAGTTATGAGGCACACAACTGTGCAGTCTGCCTCCTAATGATTCCAATAAAACGAACACTCAAAGGGAGATATTCAAATAAATTGTGCGTCCTAGGTTGAATAGGAGTGTTATCAGAGCTCTCTCTGCTGATCGGGTCTCCCTACCTCTTCATCATAATTGTCATTATTATCTTGATTCATTCTAATCAAGTCGTACCAGGGAAGCCACATGACAAATGAGCTGAATTGCAGCATCGTAAAGGAATAAGTGAGAACAGCCTCGGTGCACTCTTTCGCCCCTGGGTACCTGATCTGTGCGTGTTATCGTGCGAAGTCTATTCGCAGCTCTATTCGCTCAACGTACCAAGACTTAACATAAGATGAGGTTATAGCAGCAACCTACATCATATTAGACGGCAAGTACAGTTGGGGTATTATGAATAAATTGAGCAATTCTGAGTAGGATACATGCTGTCAACATCTGAAAGCTATAAAGGAGTGCCATAAAAATACTATTTCACTAGCCCAAGCTTCAAGTGAGGGTTGAAAATAACGATCCCTGAGACTATGAGGTAATTTCATGTTACGACGGTATGCTAACAAATAACAAGAAGTCAACAAGTACCGTAATTATTAATCTATTAATCTTTCAATAGTTTACGTCGTCTTCTAATTAATCTGGGCTAAAAATCATCCAGAATAATAATAATAATAATAATAATAATAATAATAATAATAAAATCTAAACAATAACTATTCCTACTTTGCATAAACCTCACCTTGGGTAGATAATAATTATTCGTGTAATATTATTATTAACAATAAGAAATGTATCTAAAATATGAATGAATCTATTATTAGTAATAAGAAATGAGCTGAACATTGGGAGGTATACGGAGGGTGGTGTCCACGAAGTTCCATAAAGATTTCATAGAATTCCATTGGACGATCGTTTTGATCTTGAAACGCACCAAACTACCCCGAAAAAAAGGACGAGAGGAGCTGAAATTCGGAGGCTGTCGGGTCGACATCTAGATAATACCATACGATTTACATCAAAATAATGCGCAAACCTGTTTTCCTTGGAACGCCCCTGGATCCCGAAAAAACAGCAAACAAGAGCAGTAATTTGGAGGGGTGTTCAAGTTAGTGTCCAAGCAGTCATAATATACATATTTCATAATTATTCAGACTTGAATTTATTATCCCCCACGCAGCGATTAAGTTCAGGGCTGATCTTATTGGCATACTGATTTCAGGCCGAGCAAAGTAAGCCATTGATTAAACTAGACCAAATAATGGTTACCTCCAACATGTTGGTCACTTCCTTAGTGTCCTGAAAATCAGAAGTACCTACTCGTAGTATCATCCTCGACCGAAACTTACTACATACGTGTAGTTCTATGAAAAATCTACATCTTCAACCTAAGTAAGCACTTTAAAAACTTAAACTAACGTAGTTTTGAGAGGTTTGCTTGTTTGTCTTGACCGACTAAGCATAAAATTATAGGAAAAGTGAAGACAACTACCGATTCCCTTTAGAATTTTCTATTAATTCTATAGGGGAATAGCCCGGGATAGTCATTGATAATTCTATTTCCAAACTTCTGTTCTCATTAGCTCAGTTCCAACTAGTTCCTTCTTCAGACCCTTGGGGTTCGCCACCTTGTTACTGAACACACATCAGAGTCTCGGTGGGTAAAGCTGTAATCCCTAATGTGGCAGTTTCTTGTTCACGAGGGAATTTCTCGCTTGCTCTCACTGCTGGAAGTATCAGTACGGCAGCATTGGGGTTGCACTTCCCGGTGCCATTGAGCCAGATGAGGTTCGACCTTTATATGTAAGCTAATCAGCTAGCTGACGCAATGTCACCTGAAAAATGTTGTGCTATGGATTTGCACCCAAAACTACTTCATGATGTTTATTCAGCGAATTTTCATCGCCTAAAAGCCGGTGTATCAATGTCACTTGAACAGTGAAATGGCCCACGGAAATTCTAGCAATTGATTCCTGGCACCGAGTTGGTTACGTCATCAACATACGGCACGGGACGAAGCACGGCCACCCGCATCGAGGCCTGCGCGCATCCCAAAATCATCATTACCATTCAATTCAGGCCCAAAGGATTAGACTAATAAATATTATGACGACCTACGAGTAATAAACGAATGATCGTAATTAGTCTTTCAAATAACATAGAAATAATTAGGTACCTACCTAAGTCATTCTTCAGCTTTATACTCAGCGAGAAGAAACTTTTTTCTGACAATAACAATATGTGACAAATCGTTCTAAAACCATAAAATGACAATTTTTCTAAAACTAATGGTACCGAGGAATCGAGCAAGAGGTTTGAAATCGCAGAGAAAACATGAATAGAGTCTTCGCTGTATATTAAATTGGCTATCTGCACGTACTTATTATTTTATTTTACTTTTTAAATGAAAGTAGATTCTATCCTGAGAATTTTGAGAGTATAAGTAGTTCTTTTTCTATGATTTTTCGAAGTTTCCAGAGGTTCCTATGTCACAGTTGGCATGGGGGTATCGCCCAGGCCAGAAGAGTGCAATGACGTAGGAACCTCTGGAAACTTTGAAAAATCAGAGAGAAAAACTTTCATCGTAGGAGCGTGCGGTTGGTCTCAAAATTCTCAGGATGGAATCTACTTTCATTAAAAAATAAAATAATAATAATAATATAAACCGCTTTTTTGACCCATGCAAATAGCCCACTGTAATGAAAGTAAATGAAATAATAATTAAATCCTAAGACACTGAATTACTAGTATCAGCAGTACCTTGTATCTATTTCCAAGTTTAAACAAACTAATGTTGGGAAAAGTGCTCTTACCAACCGTACGGTTTTCCGGATAATATGGTTGGATGATCTTACCTGAAAACAGAGAAAATATTGTTACAATTTCATATTTTACGTAGTGAAGAAATTGAGGAATAAAGACGAATGAAAAACTTGCGCGTGGTAAGCGTAGTTAATTAGAAGGAATCTGGTGGAAGAAGTGTTATATATTTTTATTTAGAAGCCCTTTAAAGTTACCTTGGCCAATTCAGAAGGTGGTAGCCTAGGAAACAATACAGTAGAAGTCGCTTAGTAGAAAGGTGGTTAAAGGAATAAGTCGGATATAAGGACAGAAACAGTCAGGTCCCGATCGGCTGTATGTAAACACACAGTGAATTGGCCTGCGGATTAGTTTTCTAGTTTTTGGATGTTAAAAGTCGGCGAAATAGGTAAAAAGGGCTGATATCTCCTGAAAATGGAATATATTCACCAAAAGTGGTACCTATTGAACGATGATCCGAAACAGAAGATAACTAACTACCTATAGGTTTTAATGAAGATTCCTAAAAAAAAATTAATCAAAATTAGGTCAGTTCAGGGGTGTCACATTCGCCAATCTCGGTAAAAATGGCTAAAATCACCACAAAGTAGAAGTCACTTATAGAGATTGGTCGCTTATAGTGATTGTTTCCAGTCGGTCCCAATTCGATCACTGTAAGCGACTTCTACTGTATAACATACATGGACCTGTGCGAACAACTAGGACCTCTTCAGTAGGATCAACAGGCGAAAAATAAAAAAAACGGTTGTGGATTGAATGACCCAGCGGATACTGATGGAGAAATTTTACAGTAAAGAATGGGAAGGAAAGTTGGAGCGGGTTGGAACACAGGGTAGCTGACAAGATGAAGTTATTAATTATCTGGAGGAAATGGTGGATTGCTTACGAAGGGTCCCCAGGGGTCAGGGTCAGCGTACCCCAGTTCCAACGCCCACACAGCCATAATAAACCCCTGTTCTGAACACTTCCGTTTCGAACTTGCGTTCTCAAACATCCGACGACTGGTGTATCCGGATGGACGGGCATCGAGACTGCGGATTTGAAAACCGTTGAAGGCGAGTTTGTTTGTTCCTCGGTTCGGCTGTTTGCTCAAGGCGTTATTATCGGCAAACCAGTCCAATAACGTTAAATATTATACAACAACGTCTTCAAGGCTGCGTACATAGGAACTTGGACATTACGGTTCTATGGAGGTACTTGCCAGGATCCTTCCTACAAACTTTACCAACACTTCCATTCTCTTGAAATGAGTCGACACTAACATTTATTTTTCTTATCCTAATGATTAATCGGGCATGCCAGTTATCAATTAATAGATTAACACTTCCTTCGTCAATTAATCTGCACCTCAAGTTCTTCCTTTTATGGTTAAGACAGCTCTGATTCGATTTGGCTCGCGTCAGTCCCTCTTTGTTCGGCACTGATGTTTTCCCATTTTAATTAGTTTATTCATTTTTCCACGTTTTAAATTACGATTATTATCTTACAATGATTATAAGTAGTCCATTATTGACGATCTGTGCTTAGCCTATAGCTGTACCATAAGATAACCAAAACTCCTTAGGCATAAGTAACAAAATTTTCCAACGCTAGAATATAAGCGCTGTACAACCAAACGTATTCGTCTTCAGCGCCAATTTTGGTTTATTATTTTCAATAATGAACCATTGGAATCGAGCATGAAAAAAAAATCTAACCCCCCCCCCCCCCATCAAAATTTGATGGTTTACGTTTCAAGGTAGGGTAGAATCGAAAACTGCAATACAAAAATTTCTGTCTGTCCGCCGTACGCCGCACTGGCTACTTTTCTTAGTTACGATGAAACAAAATTGATAAAATTCGGGTTATAGGTTCCGTTCGGGGTCTAGTTGGTCCTCGAAGCTCGACGTTACTGTCAGTCATCTCTAAGGGGTTCAAAATAGGGATTGACATTTTCAGAACGCCGTAGCTCGAAAACTTTCGATAGAAGTTAGATAGTTTTTTTTACGTTATTAAATTTGTCTTGAGCTAAAAAAAATTTTGAGCATTGTACGTCCAGCCGTTCGTGTGCACCAAAATGCTTCGTCAACACGATCGTGAATCAAACGGTATAAATCCGGCCCAGATAATCATCACTAGGGAGCACCTGGTTATAATCAAGGTTGGCTGTATGAAGTCGAGTTGGTTGTTCTGCGATATTATTTCATTTGATAAGTGATGGACTATTGGATTTAGTTGGTAGGTAGGTACTTCTGAAACTTGAACAAACGTTGAAGTATTATTGATGGGTAAATTATTACACAACGGCAAATTATTACACAACGGTAAATTATTTCATAACGGTAAATTATTACACAACGGTTCATCTACCAAGAAGGGGCTGGATTTTGTTGATCGGACTTGAATAACCGTTGAAGTATTATTGATGGGCAAGTTATTACACAACGGTTCATTATACTTGACCACGAAGGTAAGTATTGACCACAGGAAACAGTGATCTACGCAGAATGGTCATCCATTTCACTCCATATCAACAATTTTTCCTTCAGAACTTCATTATTTGCGTTTCTTTTTGCCGTTCTAGTTACTGCTTGTCATCGACAGAATTATTTTAGCAACATTCAACTCGTGATTTAGATAGGTACCTAGTAACCAGTACGGGGTTAGGTACTAACCTACGGAGGGTCTGCGCTCTACATAAGATGTATAGAATAGTACATATTATTATATTATATAGACGGGTTATCTATACAGAGAGCTGTGATCTGTAACAGAAGGTTATTCTGTACTAAATAATAAACCGTTGTGCACGGATTTGCAGCGTTTTTATTTCAGTTTCTCAACCAACTGAAAGTATGGGAAAGGTCGCCTTTATATTATCCACTTGTACCTACCTGTCATCCTAATGTAAATCGATCGACTTTTAGTCAGTGTGCAAGTTGTATGTCTGTTGAAGGTGTGATTGATAATAAAAACCTGAATTTTTCAATGCGAGAGCTCGGTGAGGGACGGGTGTCCAAGAACTATCATACTCGTAGTTCGTGGCTTCTTCGGGTTGACAGTGAGAACTCGACTGTAATACTGACAGCCGAGTGAAACTGTGGAAGGAATGATTCTGCGGACCAGGATAGTGCCGATATCACAAGTAGCCGAGGAAACTTCATAAATATTGGGGAGCTTGCTGTCCCTTCCATTATACATCAAGAATGCCAACCGGGTCTTCACCGATCAGCTGGGCGGTTTTTTCCGTCGAAGAAAGCCGAGGATATTATATCACGGCAGATTGGAGGTGTATACTCAAAGTTTTATACGATCTTCAGACGTTAAAAAATGTCATCCAGAAAAACCTACCTACACTAACACTGCTCAGTCAATATGTACGTCATCACATAATATATACGACTTTTTCGTAGCTATTCATTTCGGTATACATATTATATCTAATTCAACTGATTATTCTCATGTATATATTCATTGATGGTGAACGCCCACTATGCTCCTGCTACTTGGTGGAAGATTGACAACTCCATAATTATGAGGTATTTATTTCCACCTGTATGAACACGATCTATGCAAAAATAGCTTAATGCAACAACAACATCGTGGTGCACAATAACTGATACTACATTCGGCTTATGCAACATTAGTAGATTATTGATGCAATAAAATGGATTTTTATAAACCAATTTAGAAAAGCATGGACGCGATAGGTTGCTTTACCTAGCATGGACGCGATAGGTTGATATACCTATCTTTGGACAATGAGTAGCATCACGTCCCTAAGCATAAGATCATTGATGCATCAAGTAGCAGTAGGTACTACCTTTAAAGAATATTGAGGCCACAGTGTAATTCTTCTACAAACCTGCTGAAAGATTACTGATTACATAGCTTCTGCTTCATCAAATGAGGCCGATGATGGAAGTCAGGTAAAATAACATTCATGCTGTTATACCAGCAACTACTTGGCTGCTCTTAGTTTTATCCAACACGGTGATTTACTCAAAATAAGAAAAATACAAATAACAAGGCAATTCGTGATATTCTGAAACCTGAGGTACAATTCGATGCGGAATTCGGGCGTTTCAACTGGATGAATGTGACCTACCTGCTCTGTAAATGTCGCAAGTTATAGTACTTGATTGTGCTATGTAAAGAAAACTGTGGAACTGTGGAAGGGGCTGCAACGGGTATGCTAACCCGCACAACCGTCTGGAGTTGATGGTTTAGCTTTCAACTACCCATGAACCACTACCGAACATTCTGGCTTATTTTCAATAATGAACCTTCCTACCGAACACTACCGAATGGCTTATTTTCTACCGAACATTGGGTAGCTTATTTTCTACACGGCTAAAATAATCCACGTAGAAAATAAGCTAAGTAGAGAAGACTAACTAGAAAATACTATAAGTAGAAAATGCTGCATGGCTCATGTTCTACACGGCTTATTTTCTACCGAACACTTAACGAACATAGGGTAGCTTTCAACTACTCGACAACTACCGAACATTCTGGCTTATTTTCAATAATGAACCTTTGGACTCAAGCATGGGAACCCCCCCCCCCCCCCCCCCCCCCAACGATTTTTAGGGTTTGCGTTTCAAGGTACGCAGAATCCGAAAATGGAATAACACAATTTCTGTCATTCCGCCGTACGCTCTACTTTTCTTAGTTACCACGAACCAAAATTGATGAAATTTGGTCTGTACCTCCATCTGGCACAGTAGCTAGTCAGCGAAGCTCGGTGTTACTGTCAGTCACCTTTAAGGGGTGAAAAATAGGGGTTGCAATTTTCAGAACGCCTTAACCCGAACATTTTAATGGAAGGGTGTGGTTTTTATGAAGTTTTTAAATTGATTCAGACAAGGACTTTTTTGACCAGCCAGAGCAGTGCAGGTCCAGCCGTTCGCTCACAGTAAGGCCCTGAAGTTTGAACCGAAAAGCTTCATCGACATGAGGGTGAATGACGAAAGATACGTTACACATCCAGCCTAGATATCACTGCTAGACAACAGGTGATAATATAACACGTGGCTTTACGAAATCGAGTTGGGTGTTCCGTGATATCATTTCATTTGAAGAAAGATGGTTATTTTGGATTTTCATGATAGGTACTTGAACAAATTTTGTTCGGTTTCTGTATCTCCGTCAGTTTAACAGCCTTGCCACAAGCATGAATTTCTAAATTTGAATACGATTTGGTTGAAATTTTCAGGGATCATGCGGGGTGGGCCATGGCGAGTAGAGACAGGCTCTCTGCACGCCTTGGGGTTGGGCCCTGAACGGTCCCCTATGAATGAGACAACGATCGGATCAATGTTACGGCTACTGCGCATGCGCAAACATGAATCTGAGGTACTAAATTTTTCAAGACTCAATGGTCCAATTTTCCTCGAATTCGTGGGTACTATGGGCATAGCTCCTAGATGGTCCCCAATGAATTTCGAAATGCTCGGATTATTGATTGATTTACTCGATTTAAGGCTTTCCGGGGGGGGGGGGGGAGGGGGGGTCACGAGGTTAGCTACTGACCACAGAAAACCGTGAAATTATAAACCATATTATAAACAATTTTCAGCGGTTTTTTTACCTGGGACCACGGCATTTGAATAAAACAGATGAACATCGTTCGCCGGGAGAACGTCACTGCGGAGATGCCATTCAATAATGCATGAATGACCTGTGCGACCTATGACCTTTCATACATCGCACCCACGTCGGCATGTTAGGAGCTTTCAACCAAGTTAGTTCACGGGGATATACCGCCCCGGCAGAAACTATGAACTGCCCCAGAAACCTGACATGCGATGAGCAGTTTCGTATAATAAGCAACGAGCCGACAGCTAGTGTTTCAGAGGACTTGTAAACGGTAAAATTAAAGAACAGCACAAAATTTCACAATGAGGTGGGTTATAAAAAGAACAGACGAAACATTCGCAAATTTTGGAAGAGATTAAATTAATCATCAGGTCAAGATCACTTTCAGTACCTAGTTATTGAATGCGATCTGAAGACAGAATATGGACTCTACCTATGATAAGACGATAAATGCTAAAGGAATACCTAGGGTATGCAGGAAGCCAGTGGGCCATAATTGTTCAATATCAAGGGTAACAAATCCAAGACATCTCTATAAATTTAAGAAGGCAGTAATTTTGTAGTAATAACTAAGTTACATGGAGATTAGCCAATGAAATTGATGAGTAAGATTAATGTTCTTTATGCAAGCTCTGCTAGATGTCTTGCTAAGTTTGTGTACTTGACTCCAACGGATGGAGAGTTTGAAACGGTAACTAAATTTTGTGTGGACTTCAAATAAGACCGGGGGGGGGGGGGGGGGGGTTGTACGTGCGCCTCAATTCTGGGTGGGAAAGTTGTACCAAATCATGTGCGGTATGAGAGCCTTGGGGGAGAGCATTGCCTGTGCAACCACCATAATCGCACAAATGATAAGCAATCCAGGAAAATCGAGCGATAGGCCTCGATGAAATCTACCAGACAGTTCAAATCGGCAATGGAAAATCGTTTGAAGAAAAGCGTATGTGGCACGTAGAGAAAATAACAATCCGAATTTTGGAATCCTCGCTGGAAAAATAAGGTGGTGAAACTCTCGTCGAAAGTTAGGAATGGAAAGGGGAGGTAAATCCTGTTAGGAATTCAGTACTGGTGTAGAATCCAATCACTCTAATCCGAGGACTCAAAAAAAAAATCCAACATAATTATCTACATTATTCTAAAAGTCTGGTTCTTTTTCAAGCTATTACACATCCAGTAGGTATTATTATTATACATGAACATCTTTGGGCACATTCTGAGACTTGACCGACTAGGGGTTTGCGTAACATGGAAGCAACGGAGGTCACATATTTTTCCACCAAAGGAAAATTACCTTCCAAAGTATACAAATTAAAAGAATAATAATAATGGAATAAGGAGCCCTTCAGTCAATTTCATTTTCACCTCTACCATTTCCATTCATCACATCCAAAATTAGGTCCCTTAGAAGAGCAGAAAATGTCCTTTTTCGGAGACCATTCACAAGAGAGAGGGAAAGAGAGAGAGTTCAATGCTCGATTTAATTTTGGAAACGCTACATGAAAAGGCGAAATTTTTCATCTTAGTTTCCCTCATATAACACATAACTGACACGTCAGAATAGGGGGGGGGGGGGGGGCACTAATGATGGTGCACACACTGCGCCAAACCTCGGTTTTCCCGTTGACTGACACACACACATACACAAGGGGAGTTTTCATTAGTCTTTGAAAGACGACCAAGACGTGGGGTTTCTGCGCGAGGGGCCGTGGAGAGGTGGCATGGAAAAGGTTTCTTATGATGAAAGGACAGGTGGTGGAGGAAGGAGCATGAATTGCCTTCTTCACGATAAGGTGGCCTTTGATGGTCTGATCCCTTCTAGTTGTGGAGGTATTGACAGACGTGAAGTGTTCGATCGTTGGGCGACTTCAGCAATAAGAAATGGCACAGGTCTCAGTCAAAATCCTGAATATAGGAGACAATTTTTTTGCGCTTCTTTTTCATGTTAATGATGGTAATGATGAAATCAAGTACGTATTAGATCGCCACATTGGTGCCAAGAATTAGGACACTCTGAGGCTATTGTGGCAAAAAAATTACGCAGCGAATGGGGAATTTTCGTCAAATTGTTTTGTTGACACAAAATATTCATAACTCTTGGAAAACGTGTAGGTCTGGTCCAATTTGTCGAAATCGCCCTTGGATACAATGTGAATTCTGAAAAAATTAGGAACATTAAAACAAAACTGGTTTATGTTCGTGATATCCAACATTTTCCCTTTTGATGCGATGTCAGTGAATTTTGAGTTGGGAAGTTGCGAAATCAATAGGTACCGTGGGTGGGTCGGAAAACCTAAATTACTTCCGTTCCCGGCGTTGGAAACGTGTCCGTAGTTAACCACAAGAGGGTTTAATATGGAATTTCAAAAAGAAGCATCAAGAACACTCACTATATGTACATTCACGTGCGAATACTCACTCCGACTTGGATGTTTCACAAGATCGAAAAGGAAGTAGGGGTTACAGCTGATGATTCCGTACCATTCCACCATGATTTTGAATGAATAATCATAGTAGTTACGTTACACCAGGAGAAGGAAGTGATTATCCATCAGATGGAAGAAATATTTAGAAGTATCACCGAAGTTGGCTTTGGCAAGTCAACGTGATCAATAGGAAAATGACGCAGGAATGCTGGAATTGGATTTTTGGCGAGTTTTGGAACCCAAAAAACGGTTAGGTACGGAAGACGCGGCAAGCGTGTTTTGAGCGTATGTCGGTAGTTAGGGGAAAACCTGCTCATAACCGCCACTTGCCTTTTGCATTATTATCCACAGCATAAGGAAGACCCCGAACAACATACACGGACCCAGTACAACAACTGAATACGTCAATATGTCATATCGGATGCTGGGAAGGACCTTATCAACCTGTGATGCTCGATTTTTGATAGCAATAACGGCGTCGAGGGTTTGACCCTGTAACCTTTACTTGCGGAGGTGGAACAGTTACCCATCCTGCGCCGTTGGGAGGCACTCCTACGCTGCACACGCGAACCCGGCTATCCATTTTCTATTTCGTACAGATGAACTTCACCCAGGAATATTATGCATTGCTTCGTTCAATCAGTGGCATTACAGTCTGTATGTTAGTATAATATACTAATATACAACATACCCACGGACCCAGCACTACAGCACTCGACTAGGTAACTGAGCAAACCAACTATTTCCAATTATGTAACATAGGATGGCTGGGAAGAGCACGGGCGGAGATACGTCCATTCACTGTAATTCAACTTTTCAATTTCCACCTACGCATGGCTGTAGGTACTTAATCCCACGTGACCTGAAGTTCAACACAATACCCTGCAGTTCACAACGCACCTCATTCTACATAAAAGAAGGTAGACCCCAATCCCCCCATACACTCTATTGACATGGTAACACAACATTCAATAATAGCTACCAACGAAGTCCAGTTGGAATTGGTTTGGCGAGCATTTCCAAGTTCTAAATGAGAAAATGGATCGCGAGTGGGCTATTTTCATGAGAATGTTGGCGTCCACTGAGAGTAACAGTACTGCTAACCATGACTGTTTGGTACTGACGCTGATAGGTTGGAATAGTGAAATTTCTCAACTTCGTATGAACAGGTAAACTGGTAAACTAGTTTTCAATAACAGCATCTTGATTTTATTCTGGCGGTACGTCGCTATGATTAACATGTTCATTCTTTGATGGAGAATCGATCAAAATGTTGGCTTTTTTTAAACTAATTTGTTTATAGACGAGTGTTCGAGTGCCAGGAATGGGAATCTGAACTGAAGGTCTTTCAATAGATTTTTCGTGCCAGGATTATTCCCCAGTAATCGATGGCATGATTTCCAAGTACCACGAGTACCCGATTCCCGAATATATGTATATAACTTAATTCTTTCTCGAATATTCTTCGGCAAACGATCCGATAGCATTTCCAGGTACTCGTGGATCACGAACCAGAAGGGCAGAATGGGCTGAGAGTAGGATCCCGTCTTCGGGCCTTACACCTAATATAATGGAAGGAAAAAGGAAATGCTCGCGCCAGTCCCACCCATAGCAGAAGCTCAACTAGGTCAAGGGATCCCTTGTAGCGGGGGCGGCTCTCAGATTCCGACTCGACTCTTAATAGGAGGCTCTCAGTGCCCTCAGCGGCTACTCTTCTCTTACCCCCATCAATGCCCTTCTCCCGCGCTTTCGCTCCATCGGGAAATTCCTTTTCTTGCAAAAAGTTTTCCCTCGTATCAACGCAAACGGCCCTAACTCATCCTTAACCCATCAAAATAAACTTTGCGTAAGATTCCGCCTCCTGATTCGAATTGAGTTTTCCAATTCCCTTAAGTAACACATCCATTAATCACTATGAAGGACCATTATCACCATGGTGATTACTTAGGTTAGTTCTCTCGCATGGCAGTTACGCTGTTATTGGTTATTCTAACTCGACGTTCGGTACACACTCGCCGCCATCCTTTCCCACCATTTGTATAGATAGATGATACATAATCGGGAGTATGCTGATTAGTCTAGAAAAAATCCTAAATCTGATCAAAGCTTTAATAGTTCAACATTATATAAAGAGATTAATTCGGAAAAACAGAGAAAGAATACATGGAACGTGAAGAATGAATGAACGTTTGGAAATCCTACATAATTCACTTTTTAAACTCTTTAATGTCTTGCCCGATAGCTTGCACTCAATCTCTTCGCTTACTATCTTTGAAAAGAAACTTAAGTTGCATTATAAGCACCAATACCTCATCCCTTAGAATAAATTTTCAAGTTTTTTTATGAAGCAATTATTTATTTATTATAAATATTTCCAATCTACATACGTTGCAGGTGTTAAGACAAATTAGTTCGTAAGGCAACTTCCTCCCCATAGCACAAGTGCTGGACTTATAGTGGGGAGTAGCATTTGTACTAGACACCATTCTGTATTATTAATGATGCACATATATAAATATATGCGAAAAAAATCTAAAGAGATGTCATGTTGTTTCAAACCAATACTATATGTATAACACACGTTTAGGCAAAAAATAAATTTGAATGAAGTTGAGAAATAAGTTGAACATTCAAATACTGATACGTACAAGGAACAACGTACATAGGTACATCCACTTCGATCACTAGGTTGAATCCGCTTTACAAAATCAGTCTTAAGGACCATAATTTATATGAGGGTTTGAGAGATAGGAGGGTTTCCTTCCAAATAGTGGGCGGTGGCTGTCAACTTGATTAACGCACCAATCCACTTTCCACCGGCCGATCATCAATATTCATCCTCATGGTAATTCAGATGAATCGCAGTTTGCGGCCTAGTTAATCTTTATTTGGAACGTTTTAAGAGAAACAGTTCGAAATCAACCTACGCGGGCTGAAGCGGCGGCTTCGCCCGTCTGATTATTGCAAGAATCTACGACACGGTCCTGCATTTTCAAGCTAAAGTAAGAGTGATACACTGTACATTCTGCAGGACAGTATAACAGATGCGCCACATATAAGACTTCTAATTACTACCAAATAAACATTATTCCTTATTGTCAGATACACAACACTTAGTAGGTTTTCACATTTTCACTTTTGCAGAAGCAATCAATCGACGTGAACTTGATACCATGATGTCATGAAAACTGAGACAGTTCAGAGGTTCAATTTTACAGTGAAAAACGAAAGTTCACCAGTTCAGGCTGAAGGTGCTCAGAGTCAGCACGTCATGTTTTCAATGCAATGTCAGCGTCCGCTGTGTTGTTCGGAGATTTTGGAACTCTTCTGTAAAGGCGATAGACAAGCTTTCAAATCGCTTGCATATTGAGAAGTTTTTACCAAAAACGTAAATGTTATTTTGTCAACCGTTTCAGAGGACAATAGATTTCTAGTAGAGAAAAATTGGCCATTTCAAGACAAAATTGAGCTCACTAGAGGTTTTTTTTGCAGTTTTGAGAACATGACTGAAAGGGGCGAATTTGGAACTTTGGCACCTTATAGATTATTGAACTCCTTGAGTAATAAGATTTTAAGCTTCCAAATCGCTAGCAAATAGTAGCTTCATGAAAACTGAGAAGTTATTTTCGAAATAGTTTCAGCAGAAAACAGAAAAACATAGCCAGTTTAACATTGCCGCAATGGCGAAACTAGGTTCACAGGTATCGAGTAATTTATATAAAATGTAAGTAGCAAGGAGGTTCTTTCGTAGTATATTGTGGATCTTCGTTTAGCAACAAGTGCTTAACCTTCCAATTAAATTTGAATCTGATTCCAGGCTTATGCTGACTCAGCGGCATCTCCGCTCAGCGAGGCAAGTCTTCTGCGACTGGAACCCACCGAACATATCGATGAGGGTTTCGGCCAAGTGGTTATCTCCACGGAGCAGCCGTCTCGCACAAAACGGATCGGTTTGAGCCGAGTAGGGAATGAGGGGGTGACACTGCTGCAGCCCACATCGCTATCGCTGTACTCCCATCACTCAATGCTATTGTTTACGGTGGGTCATCTCGTTCCAATTGCCCTCGACTATCCAGCCGTTTCTTCTCCTCGTTTTGTGGCCTCTGCCTCACTTCCAGCTTATTGCTATACACGAGGGAAATGTTAATTTTCCCCCAAATGTATGTGTGGGAAGATTCTATCGTTTATGAGGTGTAGGTGCTTATTCATGGATGTCACAAGATACAGCTATAATTCAATCAGGACCAGCCCACTAATTCAAATAGTTATATACTCCTGGAAATAACCTTGTAAAGGAAGGCAAACTCACCAAAGGAATCAAAGCAATTAATTTCATGAGACCCTCAATATTAGAAGAGACGAGACAAAAATGTTTACAAGTTTAGTGGCAGTGTGAAAGAACAATTTTCTAGGAAGCAAAAGTTTTTTCTAGCGAAAGTTTTAATTTGTTTGACTCTTTCCAAGTTTAATTTCACCAAACGCTCAACTTACTTAACGTAATTGTCGTAACAAGGCTACAGTTTCTGTATGAAGTTATGTAAAAACTATTATTCTATTCGATGATTCTGTAGCTATTAATGGTGATTATTAGCATTTCTTCAACAAACTTATTTATGTTTAAGAACCAAAAATTGCAACCATGTATCATGTTATTAACTCGAAAAGTGAAGGCTAGGTAGAAATCTACTACTTGAAACGTATGTGCTCGTTTCTTCTGACGATGTCTTGTCTACATTTCTTGAGCACCATAGATGATACATGTTAAAACGTGACAACCAAACAAGCGTCATTGTTTACTATCCATTTATAACATTCATTTATATAGTTATAGTATGAAACTAGGAAATAAATACCAAGAACAAATACGAAATAAATTCGTGATAAATCAAGAGCTTTCCAACGAATGGAAAACGATTTTTGTCCGATGAAAATGAAAGAAGTTTCATTTCCTTAGCAACTACTCGGTTGTACGTGAAAACCACTATGCATTGTGCGCGAAAAAATTTGACGCTCAAATTTGACGCTCAAAATTGGCGCGCAAAATCGACTCGCAAAAAATGTACCCCAGGGCTAAAACATGATACATGTTAATAACAGCAATTTTATTACGAAAATTGCGCCCGCGTGGGTGAAATACGAATTCTATCGCGAGTGGTAACAGAACTTGTTCACATCCGTGGGATACGGGAAAAAACTCAAGGACCCTACATCAAGAGGGGTGGAAGGCGAAAAAGTTTCGTTTGTATTAAAAAAGGCAGGAAGAAACACGTGAGATATTCTTTTTCGTAACTCACTTCTCCCCCATCGAGGTTAGGCTCGAGTTTGAAGAAGGGATGATGATAAGGTTGTATGTATACGTATCCAGGTGTACGGGAGACTACATTCAATATCCGTGGAATTATTTATGCAATATGGCTCTACCTAGAGGAGTAGGAAGGGCTTTACTCTTCTTTCTCGCCTCTTCTAATATTGAGGGTCTCATGAAATTCAATGCTTTGATTCCTTCGGTGAGTTTGCCTCCCTACACAAGGCTCTTTTCAGGGCGGAAACCTCGTAACCATTTTTGTTGGTGAATGCTGTTGGCTCGCTCCCCCTCTCAATATTTCGCAAGGCCACTTTCCCGGTCGGATAACCTACTACGGTGAAGTTCGCGAGTACTACATTCGGAGGTTGGTTTCTGATAAAACCTCACGCGAGTTATGCTGAATACAACGAGGGTTAATTGTGGTGACCATTCTACATACTAGGAACGATGAATAGTGTCTTGCCAACCAGTGTTCAGTAAAGTTGCTGTACGGCTCCGTGAGTTTTTCTCGTACACAGAAGTAGACGGCGTGGCCGCCAAATATAGATTTCTAAAATTTATAGACTTTCTACGACATTACCCCTGCCAAAACAATTTTTAACCGGGAACATACAAGAACGTAATTTTGATGGTAGCATCGTGAATATGCACTGGCGTCACGCGATTAATGTAAGACATCATGAAACATAAGGAATTCGAAACATGGGTGTCGTGGTATCCTCCCAGAACCACAACCCTTGTACGTAGAAATAAGATCTCGCCAAATAAACCTAGAAGTGGGGACAGAAGACGCAGGAGAGCCGAGGGCCAGCCTGGAGATCCCCACCATCCTCTACTAGCTAGAGGATGGAGGGAGACGGCTCCTGAGCCTATAAAAACTCGCCTCCTTCGCCTTTTTACTCATTCTACACTCTCCTCTAGTCGCTGACTACTCTCTCTCCTCCTTACCTCGTCTCTCTCCTTGACCTAAAAGATCTTGGGCATGGTGGTGATTCACTCATAACCAAACCAAGCAAACTACCCTAAAAGATCTCGGGCATGGTGGTGGTCCGCCCACAACCAAACCGAGCACACTCCAAAAAGATCCTGGGCATGGTGGTGGTCCGCCTATAACCAAACCAGGCAACGCTCCTAAAAGACTCCGTGCATGGTGGTGGTACGCCCATAACCAAAGCGGACACACATCCGAAAATATCCCGGGCATGGTGGTGGTCCGCCCATAACCAAAACGGGCACATCCTCCCTCACGCCGCTCGCGATGAATGCGCCAATTTCAAATTTCGTCTTATTCTCCTTCGTAATTTAGTTGAGGAATTAAAATGAATGTTTTTCAAAAGTTTTGCACTAAAACAGCTCATTTTCTATTAATTATACCTGCCTCATAAAAATAGCTGCAATAGTTATTGGGATCTTAAAGTGGGGAAAGAGAGGATTAGCGAAGATGGGTGACCGTACAGTACACGGACTTGGTAAGTTTTTAACTCTTCTACCTTTGGGCGTTCAGGGGAAATTAAAAAATAAATTAATTTAAAAAAATTATACCTACCTACATTCATGGACGTTAACCTACGTCACTACGGAATTTCACATGCTGTACGACCATCAGTGGTATATTAAAGAACTTGAAAATCGCAAAGAAATTATGGCAGCGCAAGATCACTAAAAAACGGGGGGAAATGGCTTAAATAATTATTATTTACAAGGTGTATTCACCAAAGTTGCAGGCATGCTGCATGACTTCTATAATATTTTATCACAGGACCAAGAGCAAACGAATAATGGTGTGCGTATAATGATACTGTTTACAGAATATGGAATGGAAACGAACACCTCACCTGATAAGTGAATGGCAGCCTGTAGTTGGACATGTGGACTTAAATCAATATGATCAAATGAAAATAGCTGTGTGCTATAAGTTCTCAGAGAGCTTTGGCAGTGGAACCGTCTGACTGGAGGAAGGACGCGGGATGACAACACAAACTACAATTTATTAGGCGGTGGTGCCAGGCACTGGATTGATAGAAGGACCTTCAAGCCTCCCAAACAACTGATAGACTACGTCAGTGCTAGTATCGGATCAACAAATCATCGAATTCAATCAAATGAATGACTAAATTAAACTACTGTTTGTATTGACTTGAATGTTTTTGTTTTTTCTGAAATAGAAAGTGAAGCATCTATTTCATAAAACAAGTCACAAGTTTACAATTTATAGTTTAGAAAGTAAAAGTGTTTCACCAAACGACAGAGTACAAATGGAAAAACAATTGATAATAAAGTAAGTAATATTTTACCTAACGGTGAAATTACAAGCGTTGCCAAGGTATTATTACCAAACTGATGTCTGTAATATTTTTAGTTGAAATGGGAAACTCACGTCGTGAATCATGACCATATTTTAGGCGAACGTGCGAGGGGATTTCCGAACCGGGTTTCCGAATTCCAAAACTGAATGTAAATAAATTTCTATGTCGGTACATGATAATGTTTATATTCCATTCGAATGCGTATCAAAGTCGCAATCACCTGGATGAGCCAAGCAACCAATCAAGCTCAACCAAAACAGCAGAAACCAGGGCAGCCATGTTAGCAGAAGGAGCCACTGGTTTATAAACCAGTACCAACCAGATTAAACAAATAAAATTGGAAAAAAATATTTCGCGACCGACGTTGCCGAAGTTTATTTTCTCTCAGCCCCAGGTCGCAAAAGTCTGAATGATCTAATCAACCAACCAATCATCAACCAAACCGGAAGTTATTAGGTACCTATTATAATAGTTTTTTTCTCAAGATTCCTCAATCTCACTTCTAGAAGATTTAGTTCTTTAATTTTAACATTTTTCTATCATTTTTCTATCATTTGAAACGTTTCCTCCAGTTTTTAATCAACACGGTACGTGGCACCTGTATTGCATTTTTGTTAGTTTACAATTTCAACCTACAGGAATTCGAGCTTTTACCCATCAACTGATAAATAAAATGTAAATCAAAGGTTTTGTATGTACACAACATGCTTTTGTATGTACACAACTTAAGTATGTACACAACAAACGTTGAGCATGTTTTTTGGCGAATTTAGGTAATCTCGAATTATGAGATAATCGAGACGAAATAGGGCGGTTCCCTGAAGGATTACAGAAAGGGACTGGGGAGGGGGGAGATGGGATTCCGCCATACAACAAAATGAGATCGCTAATTGGGTTCCCAAAACGCCACGTGTGATGGGCGCCATGAATATGCATTTTGCCAACGACTGATTGCAGATAGGGCGCACTAATTGATGTACATGATAAGTTGCCAAACGACGCGTGTTTTAGAAGTTAACTGACACAAGGATTATTCGTGCTCGGTTCGACGGGCCTATACGGGGAGGCGTAGCGATGAAGTTATTTTTGATTAACAAGCGAGAAAATGAGGTAGCAAAAGAGAGAAAAAATGCCAAGTTGGGTAGGCAGTACAGCTTCCTTGCTTATTGTAACATGGGCGTATAGCATCAGTTGGTAGAAAAATTATGAGTCAAAATTATTGAATAGCAATAAACATAGTAGTAGGTAATGAATTAGGTACCTAATATGCGTAATAGGATTATAGGAAGAGCACATGATACTATTGGCCTGACGGCGATGAAATTCATAGTGGACCGTCTAGGGGCAAACCCGGACAATTCCTGAAAATTTCACTAAAATTGGACTATTAGTTCCAGAGTTTTGCTTGTGACAACAAATTTCAGGTTTGCGCATGCAATCACATCATTTTTGTTTCAATAAGATACACATTATATAAGGCATTTTTCTAAATTTTCTCAAACTTCGAACAGTCAGTACCTACTCCGTTAATTTACAATCATTTTTACCGTTTGAAAACAAAATGGTTCAAACTTCAGTTTCTGCAGGAAAATTGCGGTCAGTTGCTAGCCAGAAAGTTAGAGCTCAGAAAAAGTATTTGTCGATTACTGGGACAACTTTGATTTCAGATTCTACGGAAAATTGCAGTGCCTATTATTGATCTAATTAAGACGAAATTCACAGGCAATCGTCTTGAACCCACCCCCAACTACCCTCTGAATGTGAGCGAAATCGGTCCATTACGAACTGAGAAATCGTTGTTTCATGATATTCACGTTTGCGCATACGCAGTGGTTATTACCGGTCCAATCGTGACGAAATTTATCAAGGCCGGACCATAATTTTGTAGTTTTGCCCGGGACACGGAATTGACCACCCACGGACTGACACGGAACCAAGTGAAAATTTTGATTGTGGAGGACAATTTTTTTTCTTCTTGCATTCAACATATTAAATATTTGGATAATAATTTTCAACATTACAACGAAACGTGTCCCAACGATTTCAACAATATTATTAAGCTAACGATTTCTATGCCCGCACAAACCTTCCTTCGAGTCAGAGTTCGAACTAGATGATTTGAAACTAGATTGGTTTCTGGAAATCAGTTCCTATCTGATCTTGTTGAATTGCATGACATTGTTCATTCATTATCATGTTACACCAATGGTTTAAAATGAATCATGTAGCGAGGACAACTAAGATTTTGGTCTCAATATTTAAAATTTAGTGACAAACAGGAATAATGGTGCATACTGTAGTGCAATCAGACTACATACAGTCGAAACACCCATCATTAATGGGTCACACTCCAGTTTTCTGTAGATTCCTGCCGCGACGAAAGTCTCACGGTGGGAATTGTTGGCCGATTCGCTTGTGAAAATTTCATCGCGGCAGGAATCTGCCGAAAACTGTTGATAGAGGTACAACAATGATAGAGGTTTCGATTATCAAGAACACAACATTTACGGCCAGTCCATCCCCAATAATATTATACTCCAGTTCGTACTTGGTTTTATTCTATTTTTATTTCCATTTCTATCCCTGAGAAATCCCATTAAAATGGATGTGCAATCAACCGGCACTCGAAAGTAGCAGAAAGTTTACGAATTCGGTGAATAATTATGTCACGTTTCACTTGACGAGGGCTACGGGGGCGAAACGTGGGTTGGTGAATAGGTGAATATCGCCCACCGTTGGGGCACGTGCTAACCATTTCCCGCCCACCCAGTCCCTCGGACATGATTGACCAGTTAGGAATAAGAAGAGAATACTGCAAATTACGCCGACCATACAATATGGTTTAATGAGGCTCAAAATACGAATCGCTCGTATCTGCCGTAAGTACTCAAAGTGAGAAAGAGCCTGTGCTGATGATGGCAGATTTCGAGTTAGACTATCCTCAAAATATTCGCATAGTTGATTCGGATGTTTCGTTCAGCCGTGATGTGAGAAGAGAGACTGATGAAAAAAATTTACCGAGAAAAATTGATATAGGTAGTGACACACCTAGGTACCTAGTATAGTGAAAAAAAGATGCTAACTATTACACAACGGTTAATTATTTATCTATAGATCACTGTTTTCTGTGATTAAGGGGCGGGGGGGGGGGGTAGTGTTTAATTTTTGAACGCTGTGGAGCACGACTGAGCTTGGTGTCGCTTTCACTCAAGAGAACATAGTAATATCCGATCGTGTTACAGATGGAATGGGAATTTATGATGGCAACACGATGGGTTGGTCACGAAACATGATACTCAGGAAGCTACGACTTGTCACCAATCGAAACGGCATTGATCATCTCCTATACAGCTGGGCGAATTTATCATTAATTAACCAAGTTTCTATGACAAAAATAGCTAATCAGAACGAAAAACCGTGAGCGAGCTGAATAAAAACTGAATGTTTAAAGAGGAAGAATATAATGCTGGGACTGTGTATGATGAAAAGTAATGACTGAGTAATTATTTGATGAGTGTACATGGCAACGTAAGATCAAACAGCATTGGATCAAACAGATCCCCTTGGGAGGTAACGGTAGTTGAACCCGAAATTAGACTAACGGCGGAACCTGAGGGTCGGAAGTTGTTCCTCCTTGAGATGACTCAAAAGATAAAAGCAAGAAGTTAATTCATGGGTCAGCGGCGGGGGAGGATGTGACGTCATTTCCTCACAATAAGACAAACTAAACACACCTGACGAGGACATCTACATTCTGTATCCAAATGGATGGAAACAACACGAGATAGGTTTACGAAATTACGACTAAGTTTGATGGAAAGTAAGTGCTACTCATTAGCTCAAAATATACTCGGAAATCATTGTTTGGTAAATTTAAAACGACCACCAGTAACTGAAGCGCTGATTTTCTGAAGTCTGCTAAATTGCATAAACGCTGAAGTACATCTCGTTTTTCCAAATCCTCATTTAATGGTGATAATCAGGAACAAGCTAAGTGTAAGGTTTCATCTTCCTCTTTCCAAATAACTGATTAAAAGAGTAATTTTAAAAATGAAGCGTTTTTTGATTCACACACTGTTTTAAAATATAATATGATGCTCAGTTCGTGAGGAAAATGATTTCAAGATTAGTATGTACACAACCTTGAGGGTGCTGAAGCAGTGGGGGGGCTGGTCACATTAATTTCCAAAGAGGGTTTCCTTATTGAAGAATTTTTGAAAGTATGTCGAGAAAGAAACAATAAACAAGAAAGTATGTCGAGAATGAAACAATAAATAATGGTGCGTAAATCAGCAGTAGCATGAAGGATGGGGTGTTAGTTCAATCTTCAATCATTATTACACGATTTTTTCATTTCAATTTACAAGGAACATGCGAGGTACAAGGAGTGTGTTGCTGATCAATAATTCCTAATCGAAACGCGGTTCTGTTTGACGCAGTTGATTGTTCAGATGAATCAACAACCACCTGTTCAATACTGCGTAGATTAAAAACGCTGCAAAGTCCTTGTCACATGGGCTATGGGACATACCTACAAAAATGTTGGCTGTTATATTGTTTCTTTCATGTGCAATAATTGAAATAACTATTTTTGATGGTTTCCACCAATTTTGGCCACCAAAACTTGAATTATGAACACTCCTTTTTGGTTTATTATTTTCAATAATGAACCATTGGAATCGAGCATGAAAAAAAAAATTCTTACCCCCCCTCAAAATTTGATGGTTTACGTTTCAAGGTATGTAGAATCCAAAACTGCAATAAAAATATTTCTGTCTGTCCGCCGTACGCCGTACGCCGTACGCCGTACGGGCCACTTTTCTTAGTTACCATGAAAAAAAATTGATGAAATTCGGGTTATAGGTTCCGTTCGGCGTCTAGTTGGTCCTCGAAGCTCGACGTTACTGTGAGTCATCTCTAAGGGGTTCAAAATAGGGGTTGAAATTTTCAAAACGCCTATACCATTTTTTTACGTAAACATTTTTACGGTTTTAGATAGTTCTTGAACTTGCGAGTTTTTTAAGACCATCCGGAGCATCGTACGTCCAGCCGTTCGTTCACAGTAAGGCCCCGAAGTTTGCACCGACAGGCATTTTCGACTCCAGTGTGAATGAAATTGTATACAATTCAAACCAAATCTCGTAACCAGAGACGCGCCCACAATAGGAATTTGTGAATACTGCCAATCATTGGTAGGGATCACCTGATTATATTGGCGGAGTATGAAGTCGAGTTGGTTGTTCTGTGATATTATTTAATTTGAAAAATGATGGCTCTTTTGGAGTTTGTTGGTAGGTACCTAGTGAAACTTGAACAAACGTTGAAGTATTGTTGATGGATAAATTATTACTACGGTAAATCATTACTCAACGGTAAATTATTACACAACGGTTCATTATACCATCTACGTAGAAGGGGCTGGAGTTTGTTGGTAGGTACTTTTGCAACTTTTTTCACTCCTCATCAACAATTTCTTTTCAGAACTTCATTATGTGTGTTTCTTTTTGTTAGGTACTGTTTGTCATCGGCAGAATTATTTTAGCAACATTTTTTTAACTCGTGATTTAGGTAGGTACCTAGTAACGAGTACGGGGTTAGGTACTAACCTACGGAGGGTCTGCGATCTACATAATTATGCATAGAATAGTACATATTATATTATATAGACGGGTTATCTATACATAGAGCTGTGATCTGTAACAGAAGGGTATTCTATACAAAATAATAAACCGTTGTGCAGGGATTTGCAGCGTTTTTAGCATGGAACATGCTTTAGCCTTGGACTAACTAGCCGAAAAACGTTACACGGGATGGGTGACGCGGATGTGGAACGCGGAAGTGGAACGAAATTTTAACAATGATTTTCACTTACAACCGAGTAGTTGCTAGGGAAATGAAACTTCTTTCATTTTCATCGGACAAAAATCGTTTTCCATTCGTTGGAAAGCTCTTGATTTATCACGAATGTATTGGTTTATTATTCTGTGAATAATACACCTATGTATTCGCTCAGCAAAAAATGTTTATAACACCCCCTCAAAATTTTTTCTTTTACGTTTCAAGGTGCATAGATTCCAAAAATGCAATGTCCGTCCGCCGTACGCCGTCCGCCGTATCACGTGTACAGGCTTCATTTTCGGTCTAAAAAAATCGCTCTTTCGCACACATGCTCCATTTGGGCCCTAGTTGTGTCCCGAAACTTTTCAGCCCGATCGGAATAAACCCAGGGGTGTTATGAGTGAAAATGTGTGTAAAAATAGGTACTTTTTACGTTTTAGCAACATATTGGTAACATGAGCTTCTGAGATATCGTTTTCTATGTTTTTGGGGACGAGAAGACAGAATATGAAGTCGATTTTGACCAAAGAGTGGAAAATTGAGTTCTACCAAGTGTTCAGCTCCCAGAATTGATTTTTTATGAGTGAAAAACCTGGGAAATCGTCTGAAATCACCATCAGTTTGTATAATAACACTGGAAAAAGTGTCAAGACGTGGTTCAGGACGATTAAATGGCACTACCAATGATCAAAGATAGTTAAAAAAAAAAAAGAAAAAAAGAGCGTACCTAATTTGTGTTTTGGGGGCCAAAATTAATGGAAACCATCAGAAGTAGCTATTTCGATTATTACGCATGAAAGAAACAATTAATGAACAGCCAACCTTTCTGTAGGTATGTCCAATAGAATAATAAACCCATGTGACAAGGACTTTGCAGCGTTTTTCGTATTTGTTCTTGGTATTTATATCCTAGTTTCATAATATAACTATATAAATGAATGTTGTAAATGGATAGTAAACAATGACGCTTGTTTGGTTGTCACTTGGTTGTAGTAAACTACGCGGCTAAAGCATGGTCCATGTTTCTTGAATTTTAGCCGTAGGCTCTAAGCAGTAAGCATCCGGGGGTCCAGGGGGCTTGCCCCCTGGCGAGGCGCGGAGCGCCGAGTTTTTAATTATCTTTGATCATTGATACCATTTAATCGTCTTGATCCACGTGTTGATACTTTTTCTAGTGTTATTCTGCAAATTCATGGTGATTTCAGACGATTTCGCAGGTTTTTGACTCATAAACAATCAATTTTGGGAGCTTAACATCCGGTAGAACCTCAATTTTCCACTCCTTCGTCAAAATCGACTTCATATTCGGTCTCGTCCCCCAAAACATGGAAAACGACACCTCAAAAGCTCATTTTACTAATATGTTACTAAAACACAAAAAGTACCTATTTTTATACACATTTTCACTCATAACACCCCTGGGTATATTCCGATCGGGCTGAAAAGTTTCGGGACACAACTAGGGCCCAAATGGAGCATGTGTGCGAAAGAACGAATTTTTTAGACCGAAAATGAAGCCGGTACACGTGATACGGCGGATGGCGGACGGACATTGCATTTTTGGAATCTACGCACCTTGAAACGGAAAAGAAAAATTTTGAGGGGGTGTTATAAAAATTTTTTGCTGAGCGAATACATAGGTGTATTATTCACAGAATAATAAACCAAAACAAAGTTTGAGCGCGAACACAGCGGTGAGCCGAGCCGACCGAAGGGCGACGAAATCGAAAGTGAACCAGTTGGCGCTATCTCGCCATCGGGTCGACAAGTGTGGTTAGTTCGCGTTTCCACCACCGGGTCTGAAGGCAGCACCTCCTGATACTCGCCGCGATGTAGGTATGCATGAATGAGAAAGAGGAGTTTGGAAGGGAGAGTAGTGAGATCTATCAGAAAGGTGTGGAATCACTGGTCTCCCTCGACTTGAACACAGAGAGCGGTGGACGGTTGTCGCGAAAATCAACGCCGATCTGGTGAACACACAAGTAAACGGCATCGTTAAGCGGCCTTACACGACCAATATTATTATTGTCAATACAAGCATTGCCAATAATATTGATCCTCCTATTCAATATCACCATCAATATTGCCTTACCCTACACGGTCCATATTATTGTCAACACTGTAATCAATAAATGTGTTCAATGCGTCAGTTTCTGTCATTCAGACAAGTGAAGTTGTGGTTTTCGAAGTGTCTTCGTGTGTTTTGAAAACATGGCCAATCGAATGAAGTCTAGCCATAATTATGGCTGTTGGAAGTATTCTTCGAGTACAGAGAAAACGGTGGATGTAAGACTGGTTTTAAAAAAACGTTAAGATTATTATCATATAAGGCTGCTGAGGGAAATCAGCTCAACAGATGCGGAAGAAAGAAAAACGGAGTTATTGAAAAAATAGTCTATTTCCACTAATACACGAAAAACGCAAAAACTGTGTATTAGTGGAAATAGACTATTTTTTCAATAACTCCGTTTTTCTTTGAAATGGGTTTCCACGATTTCGTCGCGAGTGATTTAGTTCGTAGATGCGGAAGACTTCAAAAATTATTTCAGAATTAACGAAAGGACGTTCGACAAATATTACAGACGGTAATGAGATGACGGTAATGACACTGATGAGAAGGCAGGACACAAACATGAGGGAATGCATCCCTGTTAAGGAATGATTAGCTGTAGCTCTAAGGAATTTTGCTACAGGAAGAAATTTTGAATATTTGAAGTTATCTGTCATCATGTCGCCTGCAACTATTAGCGAAGATGTGATAGAAACATGTGAAACGCTTGTTTTTGTCCTACGAGACTACATGAAAGTAAGTTTTTTAAATATATTTTCCAGATATCTACCATTCATCTTGGCATGCCTATCAGTTGCACAGAACTCCCATAAGGAGTACTAAGTAAGTAATTGAAAAGGCAGAGTAGGGAAACGCACACGAACTGATTACTTACTGGCAATACTATTGACGCCCACCACTACACGCTCAATAATATTGACAATATTCCCTCCGCTTTTAAATATTGACGCTCGGAGAACAGAAAATCCGGATTTCTTTCAATATCGCTTCAATATCAACCATCAATACTCATTTCTCACCTTAGAAGATCAATATTATTGTCAATATCATGCAGTATTGTCAATAATATTGATCGTGTAAGGCCCGCATTAACGCAAATTGACAACAATATAAGTGGTATTGTGATAGTTTCAGGACAACATTGCTTTTTGCATCGTAAATAATATGAAGCAACAGGATAAGATGGGGGAATGGCATCCTTTGAGCTACCAAGGAAACTCATCAATCTTTCCGAGTTCGAACTGGACCTGAATTCTCTTGGTGATCCGCGGAACTTATTATCATGCAACTTTTAATATGCTCAAACAACTGCAACTCATTTCCACTGTGAAGTTAGTGCATCCGTTGTAATTTTCACTGCGGCGTTTTTTCCAAGTCCCATCTTCCCGTTGTTTTTTTTTTTTGTGTTCCGTTTTCCGGGTTTTTTGCGTGTTTTTGTGATAGCCTAGCTTTATAACTTTGTATTTCTTCTTGATTTTCCAAAATCGCTTCAGAAAAATAAGGTTTCAACGTGCACCTTGCCGAAACGTGAACCACGGGGGTAATGGAATCCTTTTGTGGGGGGAATGGCATCCATATTGTTGAGTGGATGGCATTACCCCCACACTACTTTTCTCTCGATTTTCGAAAAGAAAGGGGTGTTATTGTTGATAATATTATTAATATCAAGGTCCTGACACGTAATTAAACTTTTTTAGATGCCAAGAAATATACCAAGGACAAAGATGAAGGCTCCGTGGACGGGGGAGGAGTTGAGACTGGCATGTGATGCCATAAACAGTGGTAGCTTGAAGTTTACACAGAGTTCATATGACCTCCCAGGCCTATAATGTTAATTACTACATTAATTAATTAATGTTTTAATATGAATATTTGCATTAAAATTCCTACGTTGTCTGAAATTTGTTAGGTACCAGTTATTACAGTTCTTTTTAGTACTGCTGCTAGTTCAATTATTTTTACTGTAGAATGACTGTTGAGTACATTATTATGAGAAATTATGAGCTAAAGGACACGCTAATCTAGGGGATGTCATTACCCCAACGTTGGGATGGCATTACCCCCACAGTGGGGTGATGGCATCCAAAGCGCTTTTTTTATTTAAAGGAACAGCTTTATCTATATTCACTAAAACTGAAAATGAATCTGAGTTATCAAAACTAATAACATTTGTGACAAAATGAGACCATTTCCACAGCTCTTAAGATTACTCTATACCGTTCTATAGTATTTAAAGTTAAGAGTGAACCCCCCCCCCCCCCCCCCCCCCGCCACCAAACCTTACCCTATGATTTTCTAATCAAAACATGGCTGCGTTATAGGTAGGTGCTTGTTGATCATGAAGTGAAATGAATCACGTGAGCAGTATCAACAATCAAAATGAAATAAGTAAGACTTGTCAAATCTGTTGTTTCCTGTAATATTTGATTTCAATTGTTTAAATTGCTGGATTGTTTGCATTTCAATATGGTTGTTAACTTTCCAACCAATTTTTTTTAAATGAACTTTTCAACTTGCATCAAGTATCAAATTTTCGAGTTTTTTCTCTCTAAATTAATTGGGAACAGGAAACAACTCAGAAACTTCACAATTTCAACAACGTAAAAATGAAAATTGGATACGGAATGGAAATAAAGAGGAAGTAAGGGATTTGATAGGTAAACTCAGATATTAAAGCTAACGCAATCGGAAGAGATTTTCTTCGGGAAGTAGGTAGCCAATATATGGGGGTGTCCCGAGCAGAGCTATATTTCACGATTTGGGAAAATTGAGCACAATAACACCCTGGGGACCTACCATTGGTCCCACTGGGCATAAGCTATAAATAAAAGGGTAAAAGTAAGAGGGGTCCTCGATAAGACTCACTTGACGTTCATCACAACTAACGGGAATATATGTTTTGAACGGGTAGTAGGAGAGGGAATGCTAGGATCGGCCCCTACCACTCAGGGCTCCAGGAACTGTGGTTCCCCCATCCACGGGGTCCCTGGGGACGGAGTAAGAATCTTCACAGAGGATGGAGAAAACCAAGTGAGAAGAGACTTACTTGGAGTTTCATAGCACAAGAATGTTGCAACATAACGAGGGAGACGGTAGGTATGGTGAAATAAAATACCACCACTACCACCAGTGACTAAAGATTTTCCTGAGGGGGGGTCCTTCGATCTAGGGAGAGTGATGATTGATTATTACATCCGCGGCAACCCTGAATGTATGAAAATGTACCTTAGTACCTATGCATCGCTAAAACGGTGAATTATCCTGTCTTCCATGGCAGTATGGATACTATTTGGAGCACTACCGTCAATTCTTCGATTCTATCCTCTGACCTCACGGGCATAGAAATAACCTACCAAAAGCTTGAAAGATTCGAGCTTACTTTCGCCAAAAGATACCTTGCTTGCCTCGCAGCTTGTACCGATATGAACATCCTTCAAAGTGAAGGATTCCAAGTCCGAACGAACTTCAACTTCGGTCACCAAAATGTATTTCTTGCAGGATTTGCTCTCTTCCATAATAGGGATTGTAGGCGCGTCCAACCTAACTACTATTACTTCCATTTTTCTACAAACTCGTGTTTTTGGAGCTTAATTTCAATATCAACTATACGTCAGGAAGTGGTGCAAAGGGCACAACATAAATAAATATTCGCTCTTCGAAAACTCGCTAAAATATCGTAACCAAGAAATTTCCAGGATAACGCAGATAACAAGGAAACCAGTGTGGTACGCATCAGCAACTTGATTCCCCGCTGGCCGACGAGGTCAGTCTCAGGGAACAGGTAAAATAAAACCGAGCTTTGAAAAGAACAATGCTGCAGGTAATAAAGGCGATTAGGACTGGAGTGCAAAAAGAGACGGAAGACGGATATTAATTAGCTACCGGTCGGGATACCTCCATCCAAAAATACTAAAAGGTAAAATTGTGGGTCTGAATATGAACACGAACATTACTTCCGTTCATGTCCCAACCATCATTGTAGAACGTGTAGGGGTGGGGAAGCCAATAAATGTATGTATTATCAAAGGGACATGTTGTTAGTAAAGGAATCCTTCTGGGAATCCTTTGGGATTATCCTTCTGGTAAGCCCACAAAAAGTGGATGGAGTACGGTGAAGTGCTCAGCGTATACTACCGAACCACGCTCTGCTACTATGTGACAGAGTGTAACAGTGGGGGTGGACCCTCGAGAGTCCCCCTCCTAGACCAGTGAGATTATCACCGGTTAAGAAGGGATATCGATTAGGCTTCCACCCACCGATCCCGTCTCCAACGGATCAAAAACTACTCGAGAACAGCCGCACTGTTACAGTTTTTGCATACATAGTTTTTCTTCCATCGGTAGTTACGTGGTAATGAAACAGAACTGATGATTAATTTTATCCTACCCGAAATATATCCATCGATGACGCTGTTGCAGTCTGGAGCGTATTCGACACCAATCTTTGTAAATACTCACCATACAGGCCGCGGTTATAGAGGGAGGCGTGATATATCCTCATTTCCGTTTTATAAAATTCGTCCGTTTTATTAAAACTGAAATTTATAAAAGACAGGGTCATTTTATACTAGCAAAGACACTCTTTCCAGCTGAGTTTTCCATGGTGTCGGTATGCTCATTTCCCCTGACGCCAACCCTTGTTGCCCCTAGTCCACACCATCGATGTAGTAAACTAACTACTAACTACTAACTACTAAACGATGTAGTTTACTACATCGATGGTCCACACAGACAGTACTGGCCGCCCGGCGTCGTGTAACTGTTTCTTGGACTCGCGAATTCCCATGAAAATATTGTTAAAGTTCCAGCACATCCTGGAACTTCCTAATTTATTTAAAACGCTCCGGCAGTCTGTCACAACAACAACTAGATTCTGTTCTACTGCTTAGTAGAGCATTCTAGTAGTGCAAAGCCTCTCGGATCGCCACCGTCCGTCTCAGTCGTGAAACTGTCGAAGTAAGCTTCGTCAACCTGAAAGCTCTTCCAGTTCCAGTATGAGGATCACAGAAAGCATAGCGACATCCGACATCGGCTTTGGACCAATCAGTATAAAGGAAATACCCAAAGAAGAATTTTGCGTGCATTTGTTCCAAAAATTACTTTTCAGCACGACGAACTTGCACCCTAGACGTCTATGGTGATGTAATTTATCTAACTATTCCATATTATATCAATATACAAGAAACGTAACTGACAATATAAATAGGTACAGTGTAAATTAAATTTCGAGCTCTACCCTTTCTTTCCTCAGACTCTCCTCATTATTACGCTACAGACCTAGAACACCAGATTATAGAAACTATGTTTCTGGAGAATCGCCGAAGAACTGTAAAACATTAAAATATTAACCGCAAAGGTATATTTGCGTGACATCATAAGTTGTCCATTACCCGTTATCCTCCACCATCGATCCGGTTATCATTGACTGGGGGTCTTTAAACTCGCAGAGGTCGTCTAATAATAACAATCACTTCCTATGTTCTGGATAAAAGACCTTGCTCGTTGGAGCGCGGAGAATGAGCGTTGTCTGCCACACAGCGTGGGCTTCCCGATGGAATTTCGCAACAGGACCATCGGAATTTAATTTCTCGGGATTTTCACTATGTGAACTACCCTTGTACTGCATATACAAGGATAGCATATTGTTCTGTTCTGTTGTTACATATTGTTCTGTGCTCCTGATCCTAGATGATATTACGATACCTACACAAGACGTTCACAAGTTATTCACTGCCACATGTCATAAATTATGTTTATGTGTCACGACGGCACCGGGACATTTGAAAAAAAGCTAATTTTGGCTCTTGAATTGATTTTGGATTTGAAATGTTGAGGGTGAACATATAGTAGAGTCAGAATTTACTTCATAAGTTCTTGTGCCAACATCGCGTCAAGGAACAGCCAACGCGTAGGCAATAGAACTGCAAAATGCGACTCCCCTCCAGATCCTATACCTCTACCTATATTTCACAAATCTCACTAACACTAGTATTAATGGTGTCAGTAATGACGTCAGTAAGAGAAATTTTGACTTGTCACGATTTTGGAATTTGCAAATGATTTGCAAAAGTTGATCGCTCGCTGTGTCGAATTTTTTGTGGCTACATACCTACCTACAACTAGCCAGCGGACCCAATGGTTACATGTGGAATGATGTTGTAAATGGCAAGTGGACCCTCCGGTTAACTGACTTTCGTCTTCTGCCGGAGGGGTCCCGCCCAACACCAGAAGGATACGTAATACGTAAGGATACCTACTGTATGATACGTAATAATATTCTTCGTCAAGCGTTAACGCACAAAAACTCAACGACTCAACAGTGACAGAGGAAATGTTGATGAGACGCTTCCCGTGCATTATTGAGATTTATCTGTGAATAGCTTCTGAAAAGATTGACGGACGGACTCCCACAGCAAGTGATTGGGGGACGGAGGCTAAGATTTCCTCACCAGCCTACGTGTTCCGGGTCTATTAGTTGCCCATTTATATCAATTCTGGTATGCTGCGAGCTTTAGATGCCTGTTCGTACCACTGCAGCTTCTATAACTTACTAAATAAATATTTCTGTATAAGTGGAGAATACTGTTAACAGGGTAAAGCGGAAAAAATTAGCTTCAAAAGTGGATATCCTGGATATCCAAATCAGTGTTATCGCCATCACGGCCTCTGGAGGACCTTGAAGCAGAAAGCCTGGAAATCAAACAACACACCCCCCCGGGGCCGCATTTCTCTGCATCAGAGGACGTTCGATACCCACCTAGGCTAATTTTTAGGCTCGGCCCTTCAGAAGTGGCCGAGGCCTTGTTTTCGTTTTTACACTTTTTAGACAATTTTAATTGTGGGGGGGGGGGGGGGGGGGCTTTTTTTCGACTACGGTGAACACGAATCCATTGTGGGAAAAATGGAAATTTCAGCTCCTTCAGGTAGCTGGGTATGTGCGTGTGTGTGTGTATGCACGCATTTCTGCGATCCGCCATAACTCACGACCCAATGATGGAGTTTATTGCGTTTTTCGTTGTGAAGGCAGCAAACATGAAATGGATTCAGCACACCAAAAAACATATATGTATTATACAGAACCGCCGAGAAAAAAATGTCGCAACTTTGTTACGAAAACAGCAGTTTTAAACACCTATTGACTGGACTAAATATAATTTTGATTCGGCAAGGAAGTTTATGTAGCAGTTTGGAAAACGAAACAGAACAAATCAGAAAACATCTAGAGTAATTGATGGACTATGGCTCGGCCATGGTACTATGGGGGGAAACCACCATTTGACAGGACTAATTCTCCTATTCGTATTACTGTTTACTTCCAAGTTATAAATGACAATGAAATAACTCAAGGCCTGTCATTCAATGGTCGTACTATCAAGAAACTGCTGCTTAAACGAGAGGGTGTAAAGTAGAAAGAAGACTCGAAATATAAAGTAGAAGGAAAATCATCAGTAGAAGCCCCCACCAAATACGAACTAAATCACCACCGACCAAAGTTTGCCCGATGAAAAACGTTTCCATAAATTTGTGATTTCACGTTCCTTTCCTCCAATAAGAGCTCCTCTGGATTTGGATTTTCGTGGAACTATATGAGTATTTCATGAATTCATTGAATATGAGAAAAGTGATTCAGTGATCCCTCCTCCAAAGTGTGATGAACCTGATTAGCACGTGGTCAAACCCCTCTCAGATCCTTGGGCTAGGTCTTATAGGTCGGTCCTTTCCGGCAGGTGGGTCCACGTTCAGGCTAATGGAAGACGTCTGGTGCCCGTCGAACAATGCGAATGTCCTCAGACGATGTTTACATTTAAATTGTCTGTAAGTAGCAGATGTTCAAGGGGGAATCCACCACTGAAGGTGAAGAAAATTTTGATTTCAGTGAAGACGGTACATATTATTGACTGTTCCAACGATAGTCACTAGTGAAACCATCATATTGAGTATAAATACATACATAGAAACGCTCTACGACAGAAAACCTCATAGTAAAGACTGTGGTGGAACCTATTAAATCAGTTTCACGCAGTTTCAGTTTGCATGCAGCTGCAATTTTAACATCCTAATCCATTTTAAGACTCAACCACGCAAAAAAAAGTTTAATGAAATTGCACTTTTTTGTATATCTTACCTCAAAGAAACTACGCGGGTACTACAGGGGGTGGGAACATGGCAGAGAAGAAAGATTGAAACTCTCTTCAGGAAATAAGACAGAATAAAAGAAAAATATATAAATTCAAGTTGCATCTTCGTTATACAAGTTGGTACGCACCATGGCCATCTAGCATAACACCACTTTATGCAAAGCGGACAGTACTCGAGAAGTTTCTAGAATCGATGTAAGGGCTGCGTAGCGTATTCCACCCTTCACTCACAAGATCGATGGGTGGCAGAGTAAAATCTACTATAGGTAATAAGGAACACCAGTAGTTCTGGTGAAACGAACAGCTGCAATGTTTTGAACGGTTTTCCGGCGGACAGTTTCAAATGGCATTCAACAGCCTCAGGCAGTAAACCCGACTGTCGAGCAAGTGGAGAGGGTGGGGTTGATTAATTTACTTCCGCAGCCTAGAGGGAAATTATACTAACACGAAGTAATAGATGAGCCGCGACCCACAAACCACAATAATGTCTCGATCTTGTGGAATTTTACCACTCCGAAAGGTACAAACATCTGGAATGTTGACAATAACTGAATCGGCATAGAAAACCAAAAACCGTCGTGTAAGCTAAAAAAGGCACCATTAGTATCCTTGATATACTTTTAACGAGATGAGACACATGAGCGAACCCCACTCTCAACTTCATAACCCCGCAAGAAATACAAGCACTGAGAAACACATTTTTGGAGGTATATATGCAGGAAAGAGACAATAAAGGAATCATTAGCGTGGACAGTGGAAAGAAAAACGGTGTTATTGAAAAGTGGTCTAGTCCCACTAAAACGCGAAAAAATACACAGTTACACCGGTTTCGGTGATCAAACCATCGTAAGTAACAAACAACAACTTTGTTGTTTGACGGTTTGATCACCGAAACCGGTATAACAGTGTACTTTTTCGAGTTTTTTCGTGATTTATTGGAAATAGACAACTTTTCTTTTCTTTGAAATGCGTTTCCACGATTTCGTCGTGAGTGATTTAGTTCGTGGATAGTGGGTTAGTCGGACTGCAAAACTTTGGGATGGATAAATTAATGACTGAACTGTCTATTCATCTGCTATCCTAGAGGCCCTCTCGGCGTCCTTCACAGGGCTCATCCTGAACAGAGAAAACAGCGTGGAATCAGCGACAGATTTCAGCGACACTTGAAACTTGCTAGATCCCGACTACGTAATTTTAAATATCGCCACCATGCAGCTTACGGGATAAAAGTGTCGCTGGGGGTGTCGGTAATTACCGGCATTTTTCCAGACGTATGATGGATCTTTCAGAATATGGACGGTATTCGATCTTTTCTAACTCGAGCCCACCCGATGAGAGATGATTTGAAGTCATCGACACACTTTAGGTGATACCAAGTGGTTGTGGAACTAACCCACAAAGTTTATACCAATCTTCGGGTTTTCTCCTGACTTCATTCGGTGGATTTGGAAAATTTCTGCACAAGGATCACAAATTTTGACAGCCAAGTTCAAAGCTAGAAATTTGAGGTTGGTATTTTCCTGCCCTCTGGGTACCAAACGACGGATCAGACGAGAAACTATGCCCTCTCACACTAATGTTACCTACTCGTACTAGAGAGAGAGTAAAGATTACGAAGACTCGTTTACGGAGGAGATGAAACTTGGATTTTACGTGAGCTCTTTGAACAATACCTAGCGGAACAATAATTATACCTAGCAGATTATCATAATGTATGTTGTCCAAAATCATTGACCACTGTTCATTAATGATCTGAAAGTTTACCGTGCGCCAAAACAACCAATTCCTGAAAGTATTTTTGACGTCCGATACTCCAATCTAAGAGTTTTCACTTCCGTTTTCTGTACGTCTACTTTTCTCTTCTACCATCCATCAACGGCAGAGGAGGCAGAACTAGAACAGTTTTTTCGTTGAGTGTTTTGTTCTGAATTTTCCTCTCTAGAAAAAGAGGGGAAATGAAGAGAAGGCGCCAATACATATTCAACACAGCAAAAAGCTTCCCCATTGTCCGCAGCTTCTAAAGCCTTCTTATAAGAGAAGGGAAGTGGAGCGGAGGCATCCGCCGGTAATCAAGTTGATGCAACAAAAGGGCCTTATCATTGATTTTCCATCAACGTCCGGGTTTTAAGGCTCTGATGGGGTGGAGGAAGGACCCCAGAATGACGTTGCTAAAGTATATATACGTGCCTGACGGAAACAGGAGTTGTATCCGAGGGTGGGGAGTTTATTCGTATTATATTGATCTTTTTCCGCCCTTACGAAGCCTTGTGTTTCAGGTTCGATAAGCATTTTCACAGTGCCTGCACCTGCTATTTCTAGAAAAGCTATTTTTGGAGGGTTAAAAGTCGTCAGAAACGAAAAAATTTAGATTTACGGCGTTCATCATGACATCTGAAGACGCCTTGCTGCAACTGAAACTAACTTCGTAACCTGTCTGTGTAAAATTGTCAGGTTTTCGGTACAACCAACTCGATGGATCTGTTCCAGTACTAGAAAGGATCTCCGGAAAGTTTATAAAGATGATATCGCACGTCTGCCCTCGCCATTTTTTCATATTTGTATTGGTCTGCTAATATTACTACATGAGATTTGGAAACCAGAGATAAGAAACATAATACGCTCCGGTTAGTAGCTCGCTAAACCAACTACCAAACTTGGGAGACAACTGCGCGCTACATTACTGACTGGTAACTAAGGCTTTATATTTTATATGTCTGTAACATTCAAATTAAAAAAATGCATCGAATTTCGAAAGTTGATTATTTGAAAAATTAATTGACATGGGGAGACCGAGCGTTGGTACACCAGGCATTATATGGTAATAGATTTTGAATAGGTAGGTTGGACGATACTCACTATGCTCTTTGTACATTATGTACATTGTATTATGTAATTCTCCCCATAAAGTTCTGCACGCTAGGATTAAAAGGACGGTGGATATTCAGAGCATTTTCAGAGTATTCAGCAAAATCACTCATATTCAGAGGTGTGTGCATAGAAACCTGTACGAACTCTTTCCTCCATTCATGCAATACGAATTTTAATGAAAGAATGGCCTAACTGTTGCTTCGAAAAAAGTGAAGACAGAAATACCCCTCAATATTATTAACCCTCTGTAGACCCTTACCCTGTTACTACATGAGATTTGGAAACCAGAGATAAGAAACATAATACGCTCCGGTTAGTAGCTCGCTAAACCAACTACCAAACTTGGGAGACAACTGCGCGCTACATTACTGACTGGTAACTAAGGCTTTATATTTTATATGTCTGTAACATTCAAATTAAAAAAATGCATCGAATTTCGAAAGTTGATTATTTGAAAAATTAATTGACATGGGGAGACCGAGCGTTGGTACACCAGGCATTATATGGTAATAGATTTTGAATAGGTAGGTTGGACGATACTCACTATGCTCTTTGTACATTATGTACATTGTATTATGTAATTCTCCCCATAAAGTTCTGCACGCTAGGATTAAAAGGACGGTGGATATTCAGAGCATTTTCAGAGTATTCAGCAAAATCACTCATATTCAGAGGTGTGTGCATAGAAACCTGTACGAACTCTTTCCTCCATTCATGCAATACGAATTTTAATGAAAGAATGGCCTAACTGTTGCTTCGAAAAAAGTGAAGACAGAAATACCCCTCAATATTATTAACCCTCTGTAGACCCCCACAACAGCCCCTCAAACATCTTCGTCAACGCACGGGACTCAGTAGAAGCAACGTTTTATACTCTTTTTTTTTTTTTTTATTAGTGATTTCATGACTCTGTTCGGTAGAGAGTAGAATTTTTCTCCTCCTGCTCATTATTATCGTGCAAGATTATCGCCTGCACAAAAACCTATTGAACCCAAATGATAGCCCTTTTAACATCCCATTAATTTTATTTTAGAGATGATCCTACAGCGGTTTTTGAAAACAAGACAAATTCAATAACACGTTCTTTTTTACCTACTTACATGAATAATACGGAAGGTTAATAATGGATTAATAATGACATTTATTTACATATAAATATATTATACCGATATTATAATATTATGTTGAAAAATTTACATCATAACCTTGTGGAACAGGAACAAAACTATAAACCTACATTTTATTTATCATCTAACGGAAAGAAAACACAGGAACAAACAGAAGAAATGCCTAATAGAAGAATCAATAATGCCTTTCCTTTATAATATTGTATATCTGTGGATATGTACATTAATTTTCAGTTTTTATTCCAACACCACGAACCACAAATTTATTGCAAACCGATTCTACATAATCATTGTCTTCCACTTCTTGAAGAACTGAAGCAAATTATTCAGGTTGGTACAACCGGCGTGGTTGAGACATAATAAGAAGAAAGAAACGAACGGTCCTATACAAAAACGGGAAGGCCCGCGCACGGAATAGAGTTCCGCAACTGATCATTCTCACAAGTCAATGTTCTGTAACGTACTGAAGATGAACCAGAAAAGTTAGGGGAAAGCCTACCGGTATTGGGTGGGAACGTGGGGAAGGCAAACTGCTGATCATCCTTACTGAGTTCTAAGTGCAATTTAGGCCAGTATTAACAAGAAATCGGCTGTTAGCCCTGTAGGGAGAAATACGTAGTGACTGGTACCCCTCAATACAGTTAACTATCAATATCCTAGTTTCGCTAGCACTCTGGCAGCGAAGCCAGTGGCAGCTAATTCCGAATTTTCTACTTTTTTGTACCATATCAATTTATGAAACGTTTCAGCGAATTACAATAAACTGCAATGAGATAACAGAAAACACGGTAATGGATTTACCGTACCATCAGAAGATGTCGCTCCGATGACCATAATTCAAAGGTTTAATCAAACTTCGAATTTTTTTGAAACTGAATGAGTCCAACACGATACGAACGTACGTTGTCGTTAGGTGTAAATATATTCTGAAAGTCCCCAAAAAAAATTGAATATTTGAAAGACAAGACAATAATTTTTCCAAGAATTTTCGATTATTAACACTGTGTAAGTTTTAGTGGTCAACCACCTATGTCTTGGAATCTAACAAATTTTCATGACTGTGGATTGAGTTAGGTTTCTAAATTTCCAAGGGACTGCACCAAAATAAATATACCTACAATACCACTACTCATGTTAACTGATGCACTGGCTAATTATCATTCTTCTTCATTGCTTCGGGCAATTATTTTCGAATTTTCTAGTTCCAGGTACCAACCTAGTAATACCTACTGTCATCCGCAACGAAAAACAAGGTGGTCAATTTTGCTTCATTACTTCTAAATATCTGAAGCACAAAACCGGAATCAAGCAACGTTCAAACATGGACAGTAATATTTTATCGTCATTATACATCGAGTATGACTTGATACGATTGAATCGCTGAATAATGGCAATCAACCACAACTACAGATATAATTATATGGGAGTGGATATCGAGTGATGAATCTTCCGGCAGACTTTTTGAGAGCGAAAACTCTCTTACCGGGCCGGAGATGCTGATGGGCGAAGTAGCCATAGAAACGCGGACCCCACTGCAGATTGGCATTCCATCCCAGAGCAGGCTGAGGCACCTCTTGTCCCGTTACGCCAGACCGCACATCCCCTTTATTCAGTTTCAACAACCACTTCTTTACTACAAAACTGAAACTATCGAGACCACAATGTGAAATGCCCATCCTTGACTCCAGACTCGCAAGAAACTCGCAGTAAGAAATCGAATCAATATCGAAATCAATCAATAAATCAATAAATCAAAAATCAAATCAATAAATAAATAAATCGAATAAACAAATAAGTATTTTTAGTTGAACTGACAACTAAAATTTAGGGTGACTGTAATGAACAAAAAAATCAAATTTTTTTTCTTCTGTGGTGCTAGAGAAGACTAAAATGGAGCTACTATTGGAACTCAATTTCGACAATTAAGGCCTACTCACACAAAAGAAATCTAGAAAGTTCACTCCATCGTGACGATACCCGGACTTTTTGTCACAAGTTTCGTAGCCAGAATGCAAATGACGGCACAGCGTTCTCCATTCCTAATGGTCGCCAAGCTCTGAGTAGGCGTGTAGGATCGGAATAGTTCCCTCCTACCGTGGAACCGAATATGAACAAAATGAAATGAAACAAGTACTGATATCCTGTACCTATACCAATGAAAATATTTATTTGGATAGTTTGGGTACTATTGCAGTTCACGATTGAACTGCATCACTTGGTGGTCAATCCAACAGAGATGATAAATCCTACATCGGACAAACCTGCACCTACCCTCAAAATTCAACTCACCAAACATCTCTTTTGTACAGTTATGGACATTAGATAAATGACCAAGTCAGATGTATTAACATTTGTGGACGAATTTTCAGGTTTATTTTACTTTTTTCATTTCATTTACTTTATTTATAACGAAATGAATAAAATGAAAATAAAAGATTTATTTATTAATATTTTATTGATTTATTAAATATTTTTTATTTATTAAATGTTTATTTATTAAAATATGTTATTCATTTCATTTATAATGAGAAGAAGAAAATAAATAAATAAACCTGCAAATTCGTCCACAACTGTTTACACATCTGATTTGGTCACTTCTCCCATTTCCATAACTGTAGGTACAAAAGAAAAGCATTGGTGAGGTGAATTCTGAGGGTAGGTGCAGGTTTGTCTCATGTAAGATCTACCACCTCTATTAGACTGACCCCAAACAAGAGCCTGATCAATCGAGAACAGCAGCAGTACCCGAAGTATCCGTGACTATCATCTCATACTAATTCTACCAACCGCGTGTCACACTTCCAATATGTCCCAGATTATGACAGCACTGGAACCCTCTACAGCCTTCACGCAAAGAGTTTCACTAAATTTCACAAAACCTCTCCTAAGAATGTTTACCTGCATGAGCTCGATATCCTATTGTGAAAGGTAGTCGGCACCTATAATTGTTTAATTCCCGCGGGATTCCTCACATCCATAAACAATAGTCTTGTGCATCCATTGTTACTGAGGGTCATTCCAGACGTCTTTTTCAAAATCCCACGAAAGCTGTATCGCAATTTCTCTCTTCGTACGCGGGTTTTTCTGGTTTCGTCCTTGACAACAAGACTCGCCGAGTCGGGGACAGGTTTGCCGAGAATAACCTTCCTCTCTCGCTCTCCTTTACTTTCAGACCTAACTATCAGGTCTATCGCTACCCAGGGATTCTTGAAATATCAACAAAAAAGAAGGATTTTTCCTTACCTCTTGCTCCTACGCATCGTGTATCACTCCGGCTATATGTCAACAGAATCTGCCGCATTGCCGTACTGCACCTCAGGTTTTTTTATTTTTTTAATATTTTTTTAAAGCGTTACTTGCTCAGAAGCGACACAGAAACGCTGTATTTTCGGTCCTAGTACCCGATACCCCTGTAAAACGTATTCACGAGTAAATGCGCATTTCTTGTCATCGTTAACGCACCCACAGGTAATATACCGACTCCAAACGCTATCTGCCAATCAAGTGTCCCACGCCCAAACTTTCGCCACGCTGAACGTAGTCAAATTTATAAGCATAATATCATGAAGAAGACAAGGAATAATGAACCCCAAGCAACATGAATAAAATATACGTAAAATAAAGGAGGCGGAGGGTGGGTTGAAATCACTGGCATAGTAAAGTGACGCCCTGCTTCCTTATCAATCAAGTTCTGATCTCTATTGGTTTATTATTTGCAATAATGAAACTTTGGAGGAATCCAGCATGAAAAAAAAAAATGTTAACCCCCCTCCCTCAAAATTTGAAGGTTTACGTTTCAAGGTACGTAGAATCCGAAAATGCAAAAAATAAATTTCTGTCTGTACGCCGTACTTCGCATGTTTCTTAGTTACCATGAACCAAAATTAATGAAATTTGGTTTGTAGGTGCCGCTTGGCTTGGGGTCTAGTTGGTCCTCGAAGCTCGGCGTTACTGTCAGTCATCTCTAAAGGGTGAAAATAGGGGTCGAAATTTTCAGAACGCCGCAGCTCGAAAACTCTCAATAGAAGGGCATGGTTTTTTTTACGTTTTTAAATTGATCTTGAACTAAAGAATTTTTTGAGATCACCCGGAGCATTGGACGACCAGCCGTTCACTTGCAACAAAAAGCTTCGTCAATACGATCGTGAATCAAACGGTATAAGTCCGGCCCGATATCATCACTAGGGAGTACCAGATTATAATGACCGATGGCTGTATGAAGTCGAGGTGGTTGTTCTGCGATATTATTTCATTTGAAAAATGAATATGCTTCATGAATAACTAAAAATAATTAATGATTGAATTATTGAATCCCGCGCTTTTGTATGAAACATTAATTCCCGGGCCGGCTCCATTACTCCATTTGGGCTTACCTGGGGGGGATTCGCGCGACACTGACCACAGAAAACAGTGATCTATGCAGAAGAAGCATCTATACAGGTAAATAATAAACCGTTGTGTAACCATTTGCGGAGTTTTTTCCTTTTCTAATCACAGTGGACAGAGTAGTGGAATGTAATCTAGTGACCAGCATCAACGCACCAAAGCTGTGTATAGGCCGTCTCTAATACAAGAGAAAGACCCAACTACATGTCATGTGGTCGCCCCTACATTCCATTCCGTTCAACTTGATTTCACTCCTTCGCGGAATACAAGCTCTCCATTGTTTAAGAGATCCGGTCACCTGCTAAGGAGTTGAACGTATTCCTTCCCCATGCGATCCACGTTCGAAGCCTCCAGATTATCCCCACTACAGAGTGAGTTCCTCCACTGAACTCGTCACTCTTTGAATCACCTCTTCCCAGACGTCTTTAATATGATTCGTGGAAAGTTTATCGACTACCTTGTGTAAAATTACTGTAGAGAACCTGTTATCATCACTAAGGGAAGACGACGCTTTCTCGAAGAATCTTTAGATCACTTCAGATACCACTGTACCAAGTCGACTATCGTGCAAAAAACGTGTTTTCAGGTCCCTGTGTGTAGTGTGTTCAGAAACTATCAACAGTAATGCGGTAAATTTCTTGCAGTTAACAATAGTTACTTTTTTTGAAGTGCACAGCTGACCCACTGGACTGTGTGTAAATACATTACACTCATTTCAGTTATTCGGACTAGTTGCTTGCAAAACTAGACAGGAATAGGGTAAACTACAAAAAAGTTCCAGCTATAAGAATGAATTTTCAAAGAAATTTCGAGCTATTGTGTAAAAAGATAATACGAGAAACCATACCGCTTTTCGTAAATTTTTTAATGATTTTGGCCATTTTTACCGACTTTGAACCCTTATAAATTCACATTTGACCCACCTTTGTTTATAAAAATATTTTATCATCGAAATCGAAATCAACGCCAGGTTAGTTATTTTTGATTTTAGCCCTTAATAGCAATTTTTTAGTCCAAAAATCCAAATGTGAACCCTATTCTGTATGAAAAATAACTGGAATTGTATTTTTCTGTCTTTACTCACCCTTCCACACCACCTTCAGAAATTTCAAATAAACTATTCGCGATTTTAGCAGTTTTTACCAATTTTTGGCACCTTAGAATTTCTGAAAATTGCTCATCTTCGAAGTCATCCTTTTGAAAGAAAAGAGTTATTGAAAAAATAGTCTATTTCCACTAATACACGAAAAACGCAAAAACACTGTTATACCGGTTTCGGTGATCAAACCATCGTCAGTAACACACAACAATACATTGTGTGTTACTGACGATGGTTTGATCACCGAAACCGGTATATCAGTGTTTTTTGCGTTTTTCGTGTATTAGTGGAAATAGACTATTTTTTCAATAACTCCGTTTTTCTTTGAAATGGGTTTCCACGATTTCTTCGCGAGTGATTTAGTTCGTGTCATCCTTTTGTTTGGTAATACGAACATTATGGCGAAATTCGGAATTTTTATCATGCACCTAAGGTCAGATATCGTCTGGAGTGACACATAAATAAATATATAAACGTACATATATACATATACATTTTTGTTAAAATCCAGGGATGGATTCAGGATGCTTTGAAACGGATTTCCCTATCAAAAAATTCATGTTCTGAAAATTTTGGACCCATCGCAATAGCTTCATTTTCTTTGAAAATTCGCGAGAAGACCATTGATATCTGATGAAAACGAACCCTACCTGTCTTACACAGACATACGCCTATGGTTTTTCACTGATTTCAGTCTGAAACGGATTTTTATGAGTTTATATGTTCTCCGGCCTTTAGGTTGTGCCCCTCCCCCGAAAACTGAAAACGATAATGGAACCCCTCATCTCGTTCTTGATGATTCATATTATTACTAGCTGGTGTAACTACAATTGTTTAATACGGCTGGATATGAATATGTCACTCTCCAACAAGGTTGCTATCAAACTTGGGCGAAATTAGACGAAATACCATACATGCGCAGAGATTTTTCACCGACCAACGTGAATTAATTTTGAGCCATTGGAAAGATGATGACAAGGAAATTAAAAGAGGCACCAGTATGAACTGTAATAAATATAGGTAGTTTGCGTCTACGAATATTGCAGTAGCCAACAAGTTCATGGGAACAGAAGAATTGAATATAAGAATTCGTTCTTCGTTCGCCTTCCGTTTCAATCAAGCAGGTGCTAATTCAGCTCACTTATATAATATGATCTCGTTGAGCCCTTTTCCACTATAATCGGTCACCTGTCCGGAAGAAGTGAAAGTACGCTGCTCTCGAGTAGGAATTTGTGGTTTTGTAATGTTGTGGTCAGTCCTAACGACTTCTAATCACAAGTGTAGCAAGTTGATGTGTAATTCTCGGCGCCAAGTTCCGCTAGATCTGAGTCTACTTTCATGTTCAGCATGTACTCAGTGACGTGAGACAGCTTCTTATCTCTTATAAGAAGTTACCTACAATATTTATGCAACGTACAATAAGACAACTTCCACATAACAATATTTGTGAGAAGAAACACAGAAAAATAACATTTTCCTCTTCAATTTTGATGTAACCAGGTGCTACAATCATTTATCAAAATCTACAACGGCTTATTTCGTTGACTAAGTTCGAGCTTGGTAGGATAAGAAAAATCCTATAATAATTCTAGTTTGAGACTTTTGTATTACCTATGTATTCATTCGTGGAAAAGTAGAAAATCCAGTCTACCGTCGAATGACGGCAATTCTGGAACAATGATTCCCAATAATTATGGTGTACATTTCATTAGGTACCAATAATAAATACGTAATTTGTTGCGGTCATTCTCGTGGAATTCGACACATTCACTAACAGTCCTATTTGGTAATCAAATAGGTAACAGAAACACGTGGAAGATGGAAACAGGTACCTAGGTACTATACGGAATAAAATTCCGAGAGCTACATGTTGATGGTAGAGGGAATATCAGCCTAACTATTGTTGAGGTAAACAGATGTTGATAATTGTATACTCACAGTCTCCGAAATATTAAATGATGGTTTGTCTGGATTGAACATACCTGGAAAAAACAGAAAAAGGTGACATTGAAAACAGGAAATAGATGACGTTATAGAATTGGTTAGAAATCCAAGTAGAGACATTAGTGACATTAGAATCCAAATGAAAATACGAAGTGGAATATTGTTATATTATACGTAGTGAGATAATGTCAACAATACTGAACTGATCATTTTGCTAGTAGTTGATAGGATTACCTAAAGACACGAGTGAGACATGAGGAAGAAGTCATACTATTTTCGATCAGTTTTTCGTAAATGCGATTCAAGAAAAGCCACTCAATGTACGGCCTTGTAGGTACTTTAATAGGCTCTTTTTATCGAGAAATTCGAAGATTTATTAACCCACTCGCGAAACCAATAATTTAGAGCTTTTAAGTCAGACGTTACACCAAAACTTCACCCACGAATCTACCAAGGCCAGTGACGGCAAGCTCTGGAATTACTGCCGCGTGAGACCTGAGGAATCTCTCGATTCAAAAGCCTTGAGCAACTGGGTAAACTTTTCTCAAGAACCCCATCAAAGGGTTGAGTAATTTGCCGGCCAATGGCATAATTCCTTTCCAAGAATTTCGCTGATACTGGACGGGGTAAAAATATGGTTAAGTTGGTCTCCTCGAATAAACTTCTTCCGAGCTGACCATCATATATGCATACATTATGCTTAATCACTGCCATGAATGTGTTACCGCATGTTTGTGCTCAGATTCGTGTAAGACTGTAGGTCATTACTTTCAATGTTGTGGGTCAACACCTAACTCAAGCATCATAGTGTGAAAAGCGGTGTTCAAAACTCCTAGAAATGGTTGGCGAAACTCATAGCGGTCGTCCAACTGACAACTTTTGTTGGATGTTAGATATGGGGAAAACCCGTGCACTGGAATACAGTTTCGAAAACGCGGGTTCCAACAATGAACTCGTAGAAAAAGCCTAAATTTTGCTATGGCCAAGGTACTACCACCATTTTGCGAATTTCAAGGGGACTTGAAACGACTAGGACACTTCTGCAGCTACCTTTCTTTCAACATAAATACATTCCTCATTTCTTCCAACCAGCTATGCCAGATTTCCGCCAAAACAAATACTTTTCAAACAAATGGAGATATTGACAAAGGAGTGTCAAAAAACGCGGATTTTTTAGGGTTTTATGGGAAAACGCGTAAATGAATTTTGAGAATATGATGTTGAAATCAATATTTGTAACATTTGCGTTCATTTGTATTATATAAATATGAGGCGCACCAGGAATCAGCCTGAAACTTCCCACAAGAACCAATAGAAATTAGAATATTGGTCGACCCGGCCATAATCGATAGATTTGTGGCAAGGCGGTGAAGTCACTGTATACTAGTTGTAAATGGCTAATACTACAAGTTTCCACCCATTTCAGATCTTCCTATACCCCTTCTGTACTCCCATCTTTATGTAACTTTGTGAAAACCTGTTAACATGGTAGGTCTTCTAGGAAAAGATTTTTCGTTTAACTCGACACACAATTCATAAAAAGCTGTCTGTTACTGATATAACTGCAACATCGGTGCATTACCGTTTGCCCTTCTGACCCAGTTGCTGAGGCGAAGCTTATATATACAAAGCGGGAGTCATTCAACAAACCATCGCTTATCAACATGACAGAAACTGTTTACTAGTCCCGAGGTTGTCAAGGCTTCCATCTGGGCAAACAAGGTTATTTGCTACCCACGTCTCAAGGTCAACAAATTAACGCCGGCATTATCAAAATTATTCCCATTAGAAATGAGAAATCATGAGACTAACAATGTGCTGCCTCTACTGGCCCAACTAGACAACCGACCAACAGCGGAGGAGAAGAAGTAAATAGGTAGAAAATACATTACAAGAACCGAGGGAATAAACTGATTACCCGTGGCTATAAGTATCTCATTATACTGATAATGAAATTCCTCATGAATTGAATAACAATCCTTTTGTCTACCACAGATTCAGGGCAACGTATCCCGACGGCAAGATTCAACAGTCGTGATGAATAGGTACTACACGGATGAATGGACAAATGAGGGATTTCACCTAAAATTCACCGCAGAACTATTTTGACTAACCATGTATATGATACATATACCTATACGGTTTCAGACATTTTCGAAGGAATTTTTCATCTACCACCACATTGGACATGACATGACGTTCATCATGTCGGTTAGTTTCTGTTAGGGAGCTTATACAGACTATATTATGGAGTATAGTATGAGCCCATTTTTTATACATTGTCTACAACAATTCAATTTCGATATGTACTGCCAATGTAGGAACTAAATTTCGGGAGGGATATGGGGAAGGAAATATGTGGACAAAGACTGAAAGTTTCTCATTTAGCTAGAAATTACTATATTGTTTACGTTGGATTGTTGATCTTCCGTACATAGAAAAGCGGCAAGTGCAGATCGCTAACGCAGTAGTGCCGCTAATGGCTAACGCGAACTATTTTCACAACAACCACCGCCACAACACAGTTCACACATTTTAATTGTACAAAAGTGATGTTTTCAATATACCATCTCTTTCAATACCTCTTCTCGAACCTGTTCGGTCCGAGCCTTTGGCATGAATAGCAGATTTACTAAAGCTGATGATAGTGGCATGAGGTTGAAGGCCTTATATAACTGCAGAAGAAATGGACGCGTTTGGAGTATATTTAAATTCTCTTCCTGAAAGACCACCACTTCAGAAATCATTCATTTTGATTTAGCGTCGTCAGGAGTAGGGTAATTATGATTTAGGAGTAGGGTGCCTTGGCATATACTAGCACAGTATATGTGAACGGTACGGTTGTCATTGTGAAGGACCTGTTCACGTTAAACTGTGCAGATCCATACCATAACTTTTAAGATGAGGTATTTCTGGAACGCTTGTTAAGCAATGCGCTGGTATCTACCTACCAGCACTATAAAAGTGAGGCCCCCAACTGTCGAAGGATGTGAAAAAGTCAGCTCGCGTACATTCATCCCACCGCATCACCTATCAATTCGAATATCCTAAAATTGGAAAACAGCTCAGCACATAGAGGTATGCGTTGACACCAGACACGGAATGCTCTTCGGGAAGAAAAAATTCCGCTATCCACAGCTACTCTCACTCCTTAGAGATGACATTCTCGTCTCTGTCGCGAAGATGGTCTCACAATGATGGGGAATAGTTAGTTGCGGTGCCCCGAGTAAAGCGAGCGAGCTTCCCCTCAGCATCTTCCTTTTTAACTGTACCCCTGGACAATGGGACCGGAGCCGGGACGATCTCGAGAGGGTTGGGGGGATAACGGAGGATTTTCTTCTTCTTTTCATCTCAAAACTCTTGAGACCGCCCAAAGTGGCTGCTCTCCTGAGAACACTTGACGGAAGGTGTCGACTTTCTCATGAATAAACATCAAGAGTGGCCAATGAGACGGGTAGGTGGCTTGGATGGGGCTTTCAGCAACCACTAAACGGCATAGCTTCAACTCCTATAGCTATGAACAGCTACTTTCACGAGTTCCTATATCACAGCTGGGTTGACAGAAAGATAGGATGCTTGGTTGTTTTGTACCACGGTTTTCTATGAAGTACGAGTTATGGGGAGTGTCATTATTGATGGAAGGTCAGTCCCATACGAAATTCATCAAACCCAACTGTAAGTTTCGTCTTCTTCGTGAGAATCTATACTTTGTGCAGCATGGAAAGGGCAGATAGGAACTTGCTCATTGATAGTGAATTATCCATTATTATTAATAATTCATAGAACATGAGCAGTAGCAAATTCAAGGATTTTAGTCAGTACTGACTTCTGACATCGGTAATCTCAATCGAGAGGTCAATCGACCAGAAATTGATATCCGAAATTACATGCTTGTGGACTCGAAATTATCTTGGAGGACAAAACCATGAAAGATTTGAATCATCTACTCCCTAGCTGATGTTTCATCATTTGATTTGATTTTGGTTCGAACTTCAAGCGTTTATTGTGTTGGATTTACTTGACATTTTTCACCAGAATCCGTACAGAATATAATATTTTTGTTCTACGGACATACGCGATGAATAATACGCAATTTGCGCATGAGCCAATTCCGCGTCAACGCAAAATCTCATGTTTCTGGTAGATACAGCTCTATGCGTGCATGGGAAAAGAGTATTAGCGATTACGGGGAGCCCACATAACCTAGCACAAGGAAATTTATTGAAATATCCTTACAATAGCATAAAAAAATAAACACCAGGTACTGCTGAAGAAAGTGTATTCCTGTATTACTTTGACCGACATCTTTCCAAACAAATCGAACAGTGGGTATCGTTTTACCTACAGTTTCAACCTTCCAAGCAGATTTCGTTCATGGAGATTAAGAAAAAAAAAGTACGGCGTACGGACAAGAAGTTTTTTATTCCATTTTCGGATTCTACGTACCTTGAAACATCAAACTGTGGATGGGGGGGGGGGGGGGGGTTTGTTTCGTGCCGATTCTAAAGGTTCGTTATTGAAAATAAACAAAAATTATCTACTCAATAGCGAATTTCGCTAGGGGTTTGATGAAGGACAGCAGGGAAACTTCGAACGAGGGTGCGGCATTATTCAAACATACGGCGAAGGAAGAAATGTGACAGTAATTTACTGTGATCTATTTCCGACGGGGCAACTAACCGGCTCCGTTCCAGAATGTGAATCCGTTGCCTTTGTCAATACTGGGGTAGTCGTTAGCCTATTTTTTCGCTGACAACGATTGAAGCGAAAAATCACTCAGGAGTAGGTCTACGGCACTTTTACAGCCTACACCGAAGAGGGAACATTGAGAACAGCTTGAAATCCTTGATCCACGTAAAAACTATACGCAATTATAATAGGCTACCAGAGTTCCTCAGTATACTACGACATACAAGAATGGTGCTTGGTGGTTTCGATACCGCCACTCACCGTTCTCAAGTATTCAATGTTATAAATAAGCTATAAATAAAAATTATTGATTGCATTATCTGAAACAGTTTTTCGACTGACAATTCATGACAAATTTTTAGATGAAATTAATGCTTTTTTTCAAAGCTCGGTACCTACCACAACACCCTACGTATTACTGGGTAACTAGATTTTGGTTTATTATTCTGTGAGTAATACACCTATATAGTCGCTCAGCAAAAATGTTTTGAACGCCCCCTCAAACTTTTTTTTCTTTTACGTTTCAAGGTACGTAGATTCCAAAAATGCAAGCAATGTCCGTCCGCCGTATCATCCATATATATCTTTACTTTCGGTCTAAAAAATTCGTTCTTTCGCATACATGCTCCATTAGGGCCCTAGTTGTGTACCGAAACTTAGAGGCTCGATCGGAATACACCCAAGGGTGTTTTGGGCGACAAATGGGTGTAAAAATAGGGTTTTTTGGTGTTTCAGTAACATGAGCTTATGTGGTACCGTTTTCCATGTTTTAAATTGAACTTGAGATTTTTTGAGACCACCCAGACCATTGCACTCTAGCCGTTCGCTACCGAAAAGCTTCACCAACATTATCGTGAATGAAACGGTATACATCCAGCCCAGACATCATTGCTAGGGAACACGTGATTATAATCATGCATGGCTGAATGAAATCGAGTTGCTTGTTCCGAGATATTATTTAATTTCAAGAATTGTGGTTATTTAGGATTTTGTTGATAGGTACTTCTGTAACTTGAACAAACGTTATGCTTCATGAATAACAAAAAATAATTAATCGTTGAGTGATTGAATCCTGCGTATTTTTATGAAACTGTCATTCCCCGGCCGGCTCCAATACTCGATTTTGGACTTCCCTGGGGGAAGCATGAGGGTAGGTACTGACCACAGAAAACAGTGAACTACACTGAAGAGGCATCTATAGGTAAATAATAAACAGGTGTGTAACAATTTGCAACGTTTTACATGCACTGGGAAATACATGAATGTACGTATACTATGATATGAATCGACGCAAAAAGCCCGGCTGTTATGGAGCATTACTCTCCATGATTTCAGTAACTGCACACCCGCTAGCCAAGGTTTTGAGGTCATGCGTACCTACTGACTTTGTGGGGGAAATCAAAATAAATACAAATGAGCAGTCGTATCCCCAAAATATAGCGATCCAAATACCTAACTGACACCACGGGTTTATATCTTTACCTACGCTGAACAATAATGATTAATTTATCGACGCATTGCGAAATTCCTTATTTCGAACTGTACGTTATAGATAAAGTGAAATTCTCTACCTACCTCTCCCTCGTTGCAAATAAGGAAATATGTCAGAAATCAAGAATTTTCTAAACTAGAGACTTTCTTACCGAGACTGGCGTATATTATCGTCATTATTGTCATCAAACTCGCATTAGCGTATATTATTGTCATCAAACTCGCACCAATTCATGGTCTTTCAAGGTCTTGGTGCTCATCTAACTACTCATTCCCACGTAATTTCATGTCAGTTTGAGTTGCATTTGTCACCGATCCTCGTGCCTACTACCCAAGAGGTAATAGAAAAAGCAATATATTCTGACAACAGAACTGCTGTATCTCCCCAATAACGTCGGATCTCCTCAGTGTGAAGAATCACGAGAAATCGGTAAGTCTTCATCAATCGAAATGGAGTTACGCAACACACACCGAGCCTGACGATACAGAAACCCGTGGAGTTACACGCATGATGAAGAAAAATCGCGAGTCACGAGTTCCATAAAAAGGAACCATGCGAGAGACGGGGTCGATGACGTTTAGATTATTGCAATGCTAAGTACCTATTACCTACCAATTCATAACGAGAACCCGAAGAAAAGTAAATTTACTTATATTCAAGCGATTTTTTTCAACAAAAATAATACAGTACATGATAATTCACTTAAACAACAAACAGCCGTTCAAGACACTCGATGGCTGAAAAGGTTGATGCGCTAATCCAAAAAATGTGGATTCTATTTCCACATGGGCTCATTTTTTTGCATTTTTTATTACTAATACACCACATTTCTTGCTTGGGTCGGTATGACGCACATTCAGCCTCAAAATCAAATTTAGCACCTTGAAACACCGGTTAGGTAGGGTCCTACCTATTTTCTGCTCGAAATTTCACCTAAGTGAATGCGGAGATGAGGCGGTGGCTATGATTTAGCAAAAAATGCCAAACTGAAAGACCCATTTTCAAAAGTTTTTGCTGTTTGGATAACCTTCATATATTGCACACTTTTGGAAAGCCCACCACGATCTCTCAATTGAAAAAAACAAAAACATCATTGTGTTCCCGTTGTCGACTTGAGAAAATATTTCTCTCGCACCGACTGATCCCTCCTAGATCCCCATGACGATGAAGTACTTAGTAGTACATGAATTAAGTACATACTAGGAACAATGGAGTCCCCCCCAAGTCGAGAGTCTGAACCAGCCAGTACCAATTCTCGAAGATGGTTTTCCAGGTGAGGTTAGGTAGGTAACATGACATCAACATACCCCTACTTTACTCAGTCCGTCATCCTAACGTAAAATACTGGATCAGACAGAATATTCTCATACAATCCCCTTAAACATCCTTACATCATAGAATATGTTAGGTTACCACAATATGTAACCATTACTATGGAGTCTGCAACATGGAAGTAACATCATATAGGTATCAGGGACGACTTACCCAAGAGAGTGATGGGGTTTAGCGGTGGCTGGTCGCTGGCACCGTCGTGAAAATGAACTCTACAGGAGTATAACGAAAAGTCGATCAAATCATTCTACTCTATTAACTGCCAAAGTTAATTTTCTAGATCTCGCCCTTGGAACAGCCTTAAAAAAAATTTAAGTTGTTGGGCAAGGCTGAGGTTACACTCAACGACACAACCTATGTGATGCTATTGTTCTTGAAAGTAACTCACAATACCGAACCCGTGCTTTGTCACCGCCACGACGTCCTTCGACTAATATAGTTGACTCCTTTGAAGGGCTCTTTTGTCTTCAGCCACCTACATTAAACTGCTTTAGAAGGCGAAGCTCCGTGTCAATCTCAAGTGGTGTCTGAACAGTGACTCGAATTGTCTACTCCTCAAGAGACTGATTGACATTGATGTACTGATGGACATTCATCAACCCTTAATTGATCGAAAAACGGCAGGAAAATGCAGCTGTCAATAACTCATTGAGGTAACTCGAATTCATGACAAATACAGGCGGATCCAGGGACGAACGTGCATATTAGGTACTCTAAATTCTGGGTGAGCCGTTTATGTTTGCCCCTCTTGTTTCTTTCAATAGTCATTGTTTTACGTCTGAAGTTAGTGGGTGCCTACCTCTAAATGTGCACTTTTTTCAGGCATAAAATTGGATTGAAATTCGTCCTTCAATACAGATAATCGCCCTATATGTTGAATGAATTTTGCTTTTATTAATTTCGGGTCGCTTCAGGCCTCTTCTGTTTCAGTTAGTTGTCTGGTTTCACGATAGAAATTAGGTGGGTACCTACCTATTAAAGTGTTTCAAATTGTTGAAATCTCACTTTTCTTTAAGGAATAAAACAGGGATTTGGCAATTAGGGAACCTTCCACTTTTAAGCGACTTCGGGGTGAGACCGAATCTCAAATTACCTACTACTCTCTAATAACTACTTTTCTAACGACTACCTTACATACCGACTTCTACTCAGGGTCGTATGACGCCACATTCGTTTTGAAAATAACTACCTACCGATTCTCTTAGCGAGTAGTTTTTAGAAAAAATATAGCGGGAAGGGTAGTAGTGACTTCAGAGTGATTAACGGTCAAAAAACGGGTTCTCCGTTGTGTATGACAATAATAGGTAAATTATTATTGATAATTATCTGGTTCCGACACTGACTAATAAAATAACAAATAATGGGCCAGCTTTACATTTAGTAAGTCGACAGTACGACTGTCATCCAGTACAAATACTTGAATGAAACTCGATGTTCAGAAACTTTATTTCATGGCTTACTATTAGCAATCCCACTTTACGAATGTTAGTGGGTCGCCCAATGAAATTTTTCCTTTTATACTCCAAAAAATCATAATCACAACCATAAAAAGGCATCTTTTTTTTTCGCCAAGCGAAAGTTGTCAGTCAGTGATTGTGGAAAATGCGTAGAACAATTCACAAGATAAGAAGCGCCAGTTCAGTTCTCTTCCCTTACTCGCCAATCACTCGGTCTGATATGCCTCTGAAATATAGCTGCTAGGCTCGATGGTGAAACCTTGGCTTCATTCTTCCCACGGCTTAAATATCCCTCCTTATTAATAAGTTCTGAAAGACAGAACTTTCTCCGTGCAGCGCTCCAGGAAACGTGCAACAATTTTTTAATCGCTTCCCCGAAAGAAAGTGGTTTGGGCCTCCAAAAATGAAAACTGCGATAATTTTCGAAAAGTTTCGGAACAAACCGTTTCTAAATATTTTCCAGTCCGGCTTTTATATATTGTGAAATTAAAACTTATATTAAAGGAAATCTTTGGTTTTTCCCTCCTAGATTCACATTTAGTGTAGTTACTATGTACATAAGTGGTAATGAATAGGTCCAGGCTACAGGACAAACCGATCATTAATTGCACATTACTCACTACAGTCGTAATCAGGTAACGTTTAGAGGTGAGCCAGAAGTAGTGGTCAGAGTAACGATCTGAAGTGGTACAGGAGAAATAACTAGGAGTATTAGTAGCATGCAGAAACATTTATGTAGTTGTGAAGTGAAATGCCCCAGACAAGAAGTGAGCTAACGTCTAAGCGGAGAAGTGAGCTAACTTCTAGTAGAAAACTCGAAAAGAAAAGGGAACTCTCAAAAGTACCAAAGACCAGATAACGATTACAGAGCAATGAAGAAGAAGAAGAAAATACACATTTTATTGAACAATTTACATACACATAATAAATTTTATGATAAGAAATGCATTTACGACAATGGACTGTTTTTTTCTGTCTGTCGGGAAGAAGCGTGTCGACTGATTATTATTATTATTGTTATAGGAGATTTGGGTTTTTGACCGTTGATGTTCAGACTAGGTGAAGGATGGGGATCTTGAGTGTCGTGAGTTCCTCCCAGAACTACAACACTAGCATACTTAAGTTCTCGCAAATCTTGTACAACCAACTTTAGTTCTCACCAATAAACGGTAAGAGTGGGGACGAGAGACGCAGGAGGTAGAGGCCCAGCCTGGTTCCCCACCATCCCCTACAACTAGGGGATGGAGGGAGACAGCCACTGGGGTCTATAAAACCCCGGCGCCTGCCTCTTTCTAACCATTCTCAGCCCCATGACACCGGTGCTAGTTCACGGTTCTGGCACTAATTTCCAGTAATCGCTGCGATCGCACGTCTTCTCCCACCCTACCACCCACCAACTCATGTAGACGCTCCGACTCCGTTCCGCCATTTGTATTTTCTTGTATGACAATAATATTATACCTACGATTTCATCCACAGAAAACCCTAGTATACTACGTATTCATCACTACAGTTTTTACGTTTTAACTACGTTTTAACGCGCGAGGAGGTTTTAATTTCATTTCATTCCATTGTTTTTCATTTCGTTCCATTTAATTCACCACACAAACTTTCTTACAGAAACTTTCTACGTTGTAACGTGCGACGAGGTTAGTAATAAAACTTACGTAGGTAATAGGCTCGTGAAATTTGAAAATACTGCTTTCATGTACGGAATTCGTATTTTTCATTAACTGAAGTCGTTCGTTTTCTAGATAAGTATGAGTTGGGTTGTAAATTTCAAGTGCGCCGCTATCGGATGTGACGTTCGATATAAGACTCATCCAACTGCTTTCCTGTGATGTCAATATGTTATGTTCGAATTGTAATAACTAGTCAATCAATATTGACGATGGTCTAACAATTTCATTGTGACGACAATAAAATAGAATTAATGATATCAACTGTCCACGAGCTGTGATGTCAATATATGTTCGAATTGTAATAACTAGTCAATCAATATTGACGATGGTCGAACAATTCCATTGTTACGACAATAGATAATTAGAATGCAATTAAATTAATGATATCAACTATCCACGAGCTGTGATGTCAGTATATGTTCGAATTGTAATAATAGTCTATCAATATTGACGATGGTCTAACAATTTCATTGTGACGACAATAGATAATTAGAATGCAATTAAATTAATGATATCAATCATAGATAGATTTTAACATAAATGTATACGTATGTGTCACTCCAGACGATATCTGACCTTGGGTATGTTATAAAAATTCCAAATTTCGCCAAAATGATCTTATTGCCATACAAAAGGATGAACAATTTTCAAAAATTCGAAGGGAGTCAAATAAACGTAATATTATTTAGCTTTTCAGTCATATTTTGAATTACCGTTTAATGTGATTCTTGTATTTGTTTGTTACTTTTGTGATGGACTATTCTTAAGATTTAATTTTAATTTGTGATAAGGTTTTCGAGCCAATGGGGGGGGGGGGGGTTTATTACCCCCACTAACCCCCCCTGGCTACGCCACTGACGACAATAGATAATTAGAATGCAATTAAATTAATGATATCAACTATCCACGAACTGTGATGTCATATGTTCGAATTGTAATAACTGTTCAATCCATATTGTTGAATAAATATTGTTTTACCGTACATTTGCTTTAATTGTATTAATTTCATCCTTTCTCGTACATTTACCAAGGGTGTGGAAGAGAGGCGGATGGAAATGGGGTCGGGGGGGTGGAGGGGGGATGGTGTTGAGGAATGGTGGCGGGGGTTTGTTGTAGCAACGAAGTAGGAGTGGGGCGGTAACCAAGGTGTCAGGCGCATGCGCGAGGATTCGGGGGGTCTTAGTTCAGGTTTTGGCCACTAATTTCCGCGTCGCAGCAGCTGTATGCTGGCAACCACCCCCCACCCTGAGTGTCCCTTCTGTACGTAGTATAGTAGGGTTTTCTGTGACCATTCTACGCTTCCTCTAGCCGCTGGCTATTCTTACTCTCTCCTTACCTCTCTCTCTCTCCTCTCCTAAAAGATGCTGTGTTGAGGTGGTGATTCGCTCATAACCCCCAGCCAAACCAACCTAAAAGATCCCAGGTGTTGAGGTGGTGATTCGCTCATAACCCCCCTGGGCATATCCAAAAAGATGCTGTGTTGAGGTGGTGATTCGCTCATAACCCCCAGCCAACCAATCCAAAAAGATCCCAGGTGTTGAGGTGGTGATTCGCTCATAACCCCCCTGGGCATATACAAACGCCACTCGTGATGAAGCTCACGCCAAAATCAAATTCATCACATTGAGGTTCGGTCGAGTTATTGTTATACATATTTATTTTTTTGGTGCATATTCACAATATAATTATCTATAATATAAAGATATACTTTAAAGGATGACACTACGTTTTACAGTTGTTATCTTTAATTTGCATGTTATTGTTGCAGTATATGTGGTGTAGGGTTAAAAAAGTTTTAGGCAAGTGGGCGCAGAGCTATCCGTGGTTTCCCCTGCAACATCATGTCCAATTAAATTCGGCGACGAGCTCAGCACGGTATCTCGAAGCAATCGATCCAAATCTCGCCAGTGCCGTCCAATCGCCCTCGTTCAGCAGGTGGATCGTCGCTTCCCGATCTAATGAGCCTGATACACCCTGACCTGATCCAAGCTCAGGGGGGTATCTAATGAGCCTGATCCAAGATACCCCCTGATCCAGCTCACCCTGATCCAAGCTCAGGGTGAGCTCAGCAAGGACATACGCCAAAAAATGCATCAGGTCTTCCCTTACTCCCATGTTGCATAACGAGCAAATCATACTGGGTTCCTCGTTCTGCTCGTAGGGTTTGAAGTTCAACTGCAGAGATCTCCCCTGAAACGGAGGGCCCAGCGCAGCACCCACAAAGGATATCGCTGTCGGCTGGCCTCAAGCTGTGGTCCAGGAGGCGGTATATAAACGATTAGTAGATTCCTGCGCCTTTAGTACCATCTCATCGCGCCAGAAAGATGCCACATTTGATACAAGGCGTTCCAGCTGTTGCTTCCAGGTAGTAAGATCAGCAATACTCCCGTCAAAGCGGCAACCATACCTGTTTGCTAATGAATACAGCAATGAAGGATCTGGTTTTCCGCTGCTTCTTCCTATACTGGTCATTCACTACCTCTGAACATTACCCCAAGTTAAGTGTAAGTATAAAAACAAAAATAATTATTATCTACATGATTAGTAGCAAGGGCCCCAAAACACGCCAAGATCCTACATACGAGTGAACGAATGAACTGAAGAACGGGATGTAAATATCAAAGGGGGAAAAAACTGAATGATAATCACATCGAGGGAGTAAGAAAAACGTCTGCCAAGTTGGGTGGGCAGTATACCTTCCTCACTTATTGTAACATGGACGTATAGAATCAGCTGGTAAAATATCGATTATGAAGGAATGCATTTTTGAGACCATCCAACACCCCACCTCCATCTATCTTCCACGATGATTTGTAGGGTACTCATGGGAGCTACGAGGATCTGACGCTTGCGCATGCGCATACGAAAGTTACGGTACGATTTCAATGATTCTGATATGGGATCACCTGTGATCCAACCCGCGTGTACCCTCAAAATTTCAGCTCTCTACCACTATTTTTCGCGTAGCTGGAAGCGTTACAAAGAAATGGTCAACAGTTCATGTTCGCGCATGCGCAGACGAAAGTTACAGTACGATTCCAATGAAATTTATACGGAACTATTGACGTATTATTCCTAACCGACCCTCCAAGTTTGAACTCACTTCAACGACATTTAAGGTAGTTAGGGGCGTTTCAAGTAGTTCGCGTTTGCGCATGCACAGACAAGTTACAGTACTTTTTCAATGATTTTAGTATGGAATCATCTGGGACCCAACCTGCACCTACCCTCCACATTTCAGCCCATTTTGACAACTATTTCGAGTAGTTATGGAAGTTATCTTGACACTGACAGACAGATAGATGGACACAGAGACAGATGGACGGACGGACAAACAGACACGGAACCAAAAATTTTCATTGATGTCTGAAACGTAAAATGGTAGTGGAAATTTCCATTTTGGAGGACATACTTTTTTTTTACTCAATCACGAATCCAAGGCTTCCCCCCTACCTTCTGGTAGTGAGGAAGCAAAAAATGATGAAAATAAAATAAACAATCATTGATAAGATCATGAATACCCAATTATGTATAGCTGAATAAGATAGGTAATCGTGGGAGAGCACGCCAGATTTACGCTCAGTTCAATTCTGCAATGACTTGATGCGAAATCTTCTAGGTAATGCCTGCGAACGCCGAGGCAAGTGTTATGATAAGTTTCACCAAGTCTTTTCCTGGACTTGCATAAGCCATTTTGAGTTATGTGGTCGCTCATTATACGCTTGGCGGATTAAACCCACCAATTAAGATCGCGGATGATGGCCCGTTCATCTCCGCTCTCGAGAGCCGAGTCCACCATTGTGAAGAGATGGAAGAGAAATAAATTCTAATGCGGGAAGTTTCGAGTACCGGTGCCTTCATTATTCATTTCCACTCCTTCTTCTTTCAATAACATGATCCAATTCCTCGCAAGAAGGCTACCTTAACTGGGGCACCTCTTGAAACGGGTATTGCATTTCCATTGATATCGTGTAATTAGATACTGTACTTCTTCGAAGTCATGCGTCTACTGTCCACGATGAAGGTATGCTGTCGTTAGTATAGACAGCCGAGGTATACTGTGGGACAAGATAGCCGAGGGGCGAGGCGGATGTCTTATTAGGTCCAATTGGGGGCCAATGACTCAGAGTCCTCTCTACCTTTCACCAGACACTCAGATTTCTCTAAACTTCAGAACTCATCTGATATGAAATAAATTAGTGCGGGCAGGTTCCGACGACCGAACAAAAATATCAGCTGCATTTTTTTCACCAGATAAGTACCTACGTCATTAGTGATGAGGGATTCATTACAAAAATCCAACAGGACACAATTGGCCAAATGTCCAGAAAACAAAAAAAAAACTCCTTTCAAGATGAAATTAGCATTTCTCCACTAGTATTTTCTAACATCGGATTTCTGCCGAATCCGACCCTATAGCTACATTAATTTAGAAGAAGAAAAATAATCTGTCATACAACAACTAGATATCTGTATTATACACCTATCTTGGCCAGCCAATCTTTCGCCCGTGAGTCGAACCCACCAATCATCACACCAGAGAAACCATATTATGAAGTCATAATGTTCGTCAAGCGAAAAGAGCGGCGAATCGTCAAAGCCCATCTTGCGTGTAGGCGGCGACTACCGTGCACTTCCTGTCCTTGAGGCAACACGTCACAGTCTCAAACACCAGTGACACAAGTCAGCAGAGATTCAAGACCGCTTTTCATTTGAAGCACTTCTGCAAGTGTTGGACACTTGCATTTCATTTGACAAGAAACTTGAATGTCCTTGTTGGCACTGACGGTTCAAAGTTTAATCAAAGCTCTGTAAAGCCTGAATAAATTACATTTTCAATCTTGAATTAACAAATGGATGGATCAAACCTACTTCCTGTATTGTTTCTGGTCCCTCAAAACTGGACATCTCAGAAATCCGACGATTATGAAGGATGGGATGGGCCACGTGAAAATAAACATCAATGGATAGGAATGGTGGTTACAGACAAGGAAAAGACATGTTCGTGGCTCAAAAACGTCTTGTTACATAAAAATAAATTACCACATGGAGACTTTTCAACTTGAAAAATCATTGCCATAATTAGAACTGATCGATCATTTTGCAAAAGCAACAAATATACTGAACAGTAGTAAAATACAATAAATGACTATATGAATGCATGACAAAATACACTGGAAGGCCAAAAGTACCCACATACCTTGAAACTTTCAACAGATGTTAGTAGGTACGTTGAGAGGGTTTTCAAGACAGGTTATGAGAGAGCGGGGATTTAGGTCAAGCTTCATGGTTGGACTTTGTTCTAGTCAAATTGTAATGAAATAGTTTTCCTTTGATTTTTATCATTTTTCGAGTCACGAAGGATGGAGTTCTTGTGACTTTCGTTCCAAGTTGCTGGGTAGATACAACTCTTTAATAAAGGAATGTTTTGCAGGGAACACTGTGTTTTAGCGAATTTTCGAAGAAAAGGAAGCTATTGTTCTCGGTCCAAAATTTTTAAAACTCGAATTTCCGAAAGATTTTTATACCAAAATCCGTTTCAGACCATCCTGAATTCCCTGCCGAAAGACACCAAAAATTATATGTATATATATATATATTTATATATTTATATATATATTTATATATTATTTATATATGTATGTGTCATTCCAGACGATAACTCTCGAAAGAATTGAGATAAAAAGTTCAAATTTGCACGAAAAATCTGTCTTGGCAATCGACAGGCTAAGTTCGAAGATGGGCAGAATCGGGTCACCCTAAGGGGGAGTTTTGGGGAGTTTTAGGGGGGGGGAAAATTACCCATAAATTCCCAAAATGAAAAGGTCTGACAAGTGACACCTCATTTTAAAGGTTTTTGTACGCTGAACACGATGGTGAAATCAGAATTGCGATATCTCATTCCATTCTCAAACTGGAGCACTTTGAAGATGAAGGAACGTGGTTATTTCTTGAGATGTTCTTCCTGGTTCGTCTGCTCTAATCTGATAACGGAATGGGATATCGCAATTCTGACTTCACCATCGTGTTCAGCGTTGGAAAATCTACAAACCGAGGTGTTACTCGGCAAAAAATGGAACAAAAAATTTGTTACGTAGGTACCCAATACCTACTCTTCTGGTATTCAAAACATTTTTGATTTCCCCCTCCCCCTCCTTCCACCCCAAATTTTACTTTGCGTAAAACTACTCCTGTTTTAATTTTGTATGGTATCAAGTTGGGAAAACATTGGCCGAAAATTAATTTTCAGAAAATTTTAGGCGGAGGAGGAAGATGCCGAAAACTTCGAAAATTCGCTCTTATAGCCATGCTGCATGACTGTGGTTTTTTAAATTCACCTGGTATTAGCAATTAGCCACAGCCATGAATTAATTTTATTTACGATTATACTATTTTACAACACTGATATTTTAAATTAAATTTTTCATATTATTTTTAAGTAGCATGCTTTGAGGTTTTATTGCATACAGTCATATAAGACAGACGGGTCTAAATGCATAAAACGGCTTTTTGCAGAATTAAAAATCCGGGCTCTTCAAGTGTTGTAAGCCCATTTCAAAGGAGTACCTAAGTGAATACAAAAAAGACAGAAGATATGGTTACATCTGAAGGAACTGATGTAATGAACATTTCAAAATCACATTAATTAAACACACACGGTGCAATTTTTGAAATTATTCAGGTAGTTTCATCGCTGACCAAATCACCACAGGCATTGAAAAGAGATTACACAACTTGGCAATAAACACTAAATAACTTGGCAATAAACACACACACATAAGATATATTCAGTCTTTTTAAATTATTCACATGTTGGAAGATAATGTGCCGAACGCTAATCTACGGCCACACAACGAAGTCACCTACCGTTCTTCCATTCAGACCCCAATATAGCTGAGCGCTAGAGCTACAATTAATCATGTGGTTTTAGACAAGGGACAATAAAACCAGTAAGTGGGTTGTTGACAAACAGCAGATGTGTGACCGAAAACACTCGGGATCGTTCCAGAGGACAAAACCGTTCCATTGACCGTCATAACAAAGAGTAGTATTGTAGAAGACCGAATCGGGGATGCGGCAAGCAGCTGAAAAAACCGAGATAATATAATTCATGCAGAAATACCTATAAGCCGTGGCTTGAAAAGACTCGGTACATGTGCGGTAGGTTTACAATTTAGCAGAAATTAAACTCCATCACACTCTGTTGCCTGTTCTGAATTATACTGTACGGGAGCAGTTACAAAGTACCTTTACTGGGTATCACTATCAAGAGGTGTATTATATATGTCACGTACAGATGAACCAGTTTTGAATAAAAGGCAGGTGGCGATGCACGCGACCCCCCCCCCCCCCCCCCAACCAATAACCAACCAACCACCACCGCGGCGCGAGCGGTGAGGGGAACAATGAGTGGGAACAGCTGTGATTTACAGCGGCGACATTCGGAAGGTATAGTATACGCCAGTATTTTTGCTTCTTTTGTGAGAAAGCGTTGGGGGTGGGGGGTTCCATTGGGAAGGATTATTTAACCATTCTTACAGAACCCTCCCCGTTCCGCACCCGCTCATTTGGCACAATATGAAGCTATTTCGAGGAAATTTTGTGGAATAATGGTCCATCTGTCTCCTTGACTAGACTGGTTGGGTATTTTCAGCTTTCAATCGAAACTTAGCTCTTATCCAGATTTACAAAAATAACACCCAATAGCACGATAACAAAGAAACTCGACAATACATACCTACGTTACATGATCTAGGTATCATGGGGGGAATGGGGATGGTCCATGTAACGCCATCTTTCTTAAACAGGAAACCTAACCATACTGCAGCTGAATTTAACACTCAACTAGAATCCAAATGCCCAGTGTTGATGAACCAAAACATGGGTGAGTGAGTAAGACAATTTGAATACAATATCAAGGGAGAACGATAAGCAACAATCAGCAATATTCAAACCACTTGGTAGTGATAGATATAACAGGCTAAGAAAAGGTTGGTTGAAGGAATATAAATGAATGATGAACTCACTTTCGGTTGGCAGTAAAATCGAGAGCTGAAATACCTACCTACTCTGGGTAAAGCAGAACCCGCAATGATGACTTCACGAATTTTATCCAATACCAACCTAACGCCCCTATCTTCATTACATTTGGCAGACTTTCGAAAATTTAGAATTTTATCACCAATAAGTTAGTACAATCAGTCAATGGTGTGATAGTAGCGATGGATGGAAGTCTTAACAGAAATTCAAATCAGAATCGCGAATCAAACACTCACAAAGCGAGTGAAAGTGGAACCCCGGGTCACCGATGTCCAGAGGGCAGCTGGCTTTCACTCGATAAAAAGTCGAAGAGTGCCAGTGACATGTCTCTATGAAGCAATTTTTAATCAGCAGCGTATCGCAATATAGCGACATTTCAAATAACATTTTTATCGAGTTTCTTCGGTTACGCACTTCGGCGTCTTAACTGAGATTTGACAACGGTTCCGCTTCGACACGTACCGACCGAAGATAGCACGTAAAATTCAATTCAAAGTAAAGTAAAAAACCACAGTCATGCAGCATGGCTATAAGAGCGAATTTTCGAAGAAATAACTGATTTTATGTAAAACTGTTTTATCTCAAGAAATAACCACGTTCCTTCATCTTCAAAGTGCTCCAGTTTGAGAACGGAATGAGATATCGCAATTCTGATTTCACCATCGTGTTCAGCGTACAAAAACCTTTAAAATGAGGTGTCACTTGTCAGACTGCTTCATTTTGGGAATTTATGGGTAATTTTCCCCCCCTAAAACTCCCCAAAACTCCCCCTTAGAGTGACCCGATTCTGCCCATCTACGAACTTAGCCTGTCGATTGCCAAGACAGATTTTTCGTGCAAATTTGAACTTTTTATCTCAATTCTTTCGAGAGTTATCGTCTGGAATGACATATATATATATATATATATATATATATATATATATATATATATATATATATATATATATATATAATTTTTGGTGTCTTTCGACAGTGAATTCAGGATGGTCTGAAACGGATTTTGGTATAAAAATCTTTCGGAAATTCGAGTTTTAAAAATTTTGGACCGAGAACAATAGCTTCCTTTTCTTCGAAAATTCGCTAATAAAATACAATGCAACAAAATTAACGTAAAGTAAAATAAAACACAAAAATAAAACATTTTCTCCGCTACACGGACAAACTTTGTATCATGGATATGTATTTGGTTCGTACATCTACTAAATATTTGTATCATTATGGATTATAAAAAATATACAAATCTAGAGAGGGACTGTGATTAATGAAATGAACACACGACTCACTCAATTCGGTCAAAAAGAAAGAGTGGCGAGGGCGACTTTCAGTTCGATGAATAAGAAGGCTAAGATGAGAATCAAAAATCGTCCTTCTTAATCAGCACACTCCTACAGAGGTTCCATTTCGAATTTCAGCCTCGTAGGTCAAGTAGGATAGAAATTAGCCCCAGGGCTCACTCAGCTGATTAGGGAGGGTCCTCACCTCGTTGTTCTTACTCGCCAGTCTAACAGAGGCTCCATTTCGAATTTCAGCCTCTTAGGTCAAATAGGATAGAAATTACCCAGCAGTCCTCCTCCAGTGGAGCGAGTGCTTCACTCAACAATATCGTGTGTTGGGACCACGTCACATTCTGTGAGTTTTGATGATTTCATACGATCCAAGTAGCGGCAGAGCTTCCAGAACTTCAAGCCACAGCTATTCTGAATCTCGGTTTCCCTAATATATTAAAATTTTCGGATGTGGCCCTTTTCCCAACATAATAGGCGGCTTTTGCTAGTCCATAGGTGCCAATCTCCCTCGTGCGGCATTGACTTAGCATTAGATAGAAATAGTTTTTGTTCACTCGCAGTAACTAGAGATTCTCATCACAACAAGTTCTACATTACACAAGTTCTAGTTAAGTTCACCAATGACTATAATCAATTCCCCTGTTCCTGTGCTGCATAGGTACAGCATTCAGCTAGAGGTTATTAAGCTCACGAGGAAAATTCACCGTTTGCAAGTCACAGTCTGCAAGAACTCCAAAGAAATAGAACTACTTGATTAAAACAACTAATAATATCAAAACAAATTAACGACAGCACCCATCCCAACAAATTTATGGACACAGTGAAAACCAAAATTATCAACGATTTATTGTTTTTGTTTCTTATAGCCAAAGAAATTCTTGACACCTTGCCTACTCATGATGCGTTGGAAGTTAGAATATTGGATGTTTGCTGATACATTCAAATGCATGAATCCTATCATCGAATGTTATAGAAAAATGATGTCATAGATACATAATAGTAATCAAACTCTTGTGTGGTTTTATGTATTCAACGCCACGACCTCCGGTCGTGATTGTAATGTCTTTAGTCAAATGCGCTGGGGCGAATCGGTTATATTATGGTCGGAACACCAACCGGTTCTGGCGAGTATAAAACTTTTTCCGGGAGATGCAAACAACCTTGAGAGATCTGTTCAGAAACTCTAATGCCCATCCCTCCCCAAAAACACCATAACTAAGTGATATACACCAAACTGGAAACGTTCTCATAATAACGTTAGAGGAATATACTTGCGAAGGGGCTAGATGTGCAGAACATGACGGATAAAAACGTACCTAATTAAGCCCAGTTGCAAGCGTAAGTTGACAGTAAACTTTTGAAGGCGCTAGGACTGGAACAATTTATTCAGATGTACAATGAGCAATTCATGAACAATGTTCATTATATTATTAGTTTACCAAAACCGTGATCGGTATTAGCTAGGAAGTCCATTCAGCCAGTGCTTCGTCGACAAATAAGTAAGATAGGATCAACAGAACACTTTCCCTCTTCAGTACTTACCTAACATTTAGCCGGTCACTCAGAATATTTGTTTTCACCTCTATCCTAATAGTTCATCCAATCCGAACATCGGGACTCCAACTTCCGAGTTTTCAACAGTCAAGATTCCGTGGATATTATCGAAGTTAACAAAAATGATCACGGCCAAAATGTTCCTTATTAAAAGCGCCTTTTATAGTTTCCAGTTGATTTGATTATTCATATTTTTTAAAGGTTCTTTACAGTAAACGGGTCTTTCACTGCGAGCCTTTTGATCAATTTTTCCTCGGGAGCTGTACTAACGAGATCAGCGATTCGCCGTGGCTTGAAAACACAGAGATGAAAGAAAAAAAAAAAAAAAAAAACCACAGTCATGCAGCATGGCTATAAGAGCGAATTTTCGAAGTTTTCGGCATCTTCCTCCTCCGCCTAAAATTTTCTGAAAATTAATTTTCGGCCAATGTTTTCCCAACTTGATACCACACAAAATTAAAACAGGAGTAGTTTTACGCAAAGTAAAATTTGGGGTGGAAGGAGGGGGAGGGGGAAATCAAAAATGTTTTGAATACCAGAAGAGTACGTATTGGATACCTACGTAATAAATTTTTTGTTCCATTTTTTGACGAGTAACACCTCGGTTTGTAGATTTTCCAACGCTGAACACGATGGTGAAGTCAGAATTGCGATATCCCATTCCGTTATCAGATTAGAGCAGACGAACCAGGAAGAACATCTCAAGAAATAACCACGTTCCTTCATCTTCAAAGTGCTCCAGTTTGAGAATGGAATGAGATATCGCAATTCTGATTTCACCATCGTGTTCAGCGTACAAAAACCTTTAAAATGAGGTGTCACTTGTCAGACTTTTTCATTTTGGGAATTTATGGGTAATTTCCCCCCCCCCCCCTAAAACTCCCCAAAACTCCCCCTTAGAGTGACCCGATTCTGCCCATCTTCGAACTTAGCCTGTCGATTGCCAAGACAGATTTTTCGTGCAAATTTGAACTTTTTATCTCAATTCTTTCGAGAGTTATCGTCTGGAATGACACATACATATATAAATATATATAAATATATATATAAATATATAAATAAATATATATATATATATATATACATATAATTTTTGGTGTCTTTCGGCAGTGAATTCAGGATGGTCTGAAACGGATTTTGATATAAAAATCTTTCGGAAATTCGAGTTTTAAAAATTTTGGACCGAGAACAATAGCTTCCTTTTCTTCGAAAATTCGCTAAAAGGAGCTACAGAAACGTTGACTATTTCCACTAAGAACATATACCAGTATCGGGGATTAAACTGTCAACTATACTTCTGGACTATATAACACGAGTCAGAATTCCGCGTTTTCTTACAAATTGACTGAACAACTTGTGGAAACGACAGATGGATTTCTGTCTTTGTGCTATTAGCCAGGTCCGTCCTACAATAATATTTATATCGCAATTTTAAATATATATGGTTAGATCACCAATTCTGTGTGGACAAGACTCAATGGTCTGTGAACAGAACAATATTTGAACTGATAAGTGATCTAAATCAATACTAATAAATTATGATCACGAGATGATATTATCGATTCTGGGCACCCACACGTGACAGATGTATGCTCAATCGAACAAAGACTGAAAACGGATTGAACAGAAATATATGAGCAAGAGAAGCGTGGCATGAGGCATCTCTAGTCTTGCGAACAAGAAGACAGTTTGATAATAGGTATACTTTTCCTTTATAAATAATAAAGTACCTGAGCCATCACCACCTGTTGACATCATTTTCAATTTTTAATAATTATCAAAATATAGTTCAAGTTCAACAAAGAATACAATAATTACGTGAGACGGATGCCGATCAACTTCGCATCTTTCTAGAGGCGATAACATGAAATAAAAAAGTCCTAATAAACCAACTTCCCTCCATTTTGGAGCACGATCATCCAAAACTCTCCACCCTATAGATACCTCAGACTGCATATAGGTAGTTACTGCACTACTGCCTCCAATCAAGAACTCTGATTCTGCCAAAGAAATTTCAGTAAGTAACTTGAATTCCAATCACCGAATGAAATCAATGGGCGTGCAACACAGACATATCAGCAGAACCAATTATTCTACTACTTGAAAGTCACGGTATCCACGAACAAGTTTTCCACTAACTCAATATAATCAGCTCAACAATCGCCAGCGAAACAATGAAAGTTCCAGAATTGTACAAGATGAAATTAACAACACAAAAACCTTAATCAGGTAACAACATTGATATTTTTATATCAGAAAGTGAGTAGGAAGGAATATTATATACAATGTAGCATAGATATCTTTGGAAACTCCAGCACGTTCAAGTTCAACCAAAAGCGCGTGCAATTCTAATAACAGTCCACGATAATTAAAAATAGTATATTAATTAAACGGCACGCTATGAACAATCATAGAAGACTAGGACAAACAAACTGTAGTAGGCACCTAACCAATTTTTCACTTATGCAGATCATGTACTTTGTTTCTACTGCAGCACCAACAGGCCTCAGACGCTATTACTGGGTTGCTCGGGATGTCAACTTCTCAAGATGTGAGGAGCTTTGATTAGAAACACATCAGAGGCGATTGTGAGACCCGCAGCTTCGAGACGGAGCCAATTCCCGCCACAAAAAGGTCTCGTCATTTCGACAACTGAACCGCTTGACCCCAGTAAGTGGATGCTTGGTGGGAGGAATGGGAGAACTGCTGAGGGCATCAATCGTAGGAAAGGGTTACTCCTGTAAACACTGAAGGTATGCGTGTCCCACGAGGAGAATACGGAGACATGGAAACAGAAAAACTACATTTCGACAATCTTTGGCGAGACGTAATTTTTACTGGAGAAATTTGACCCCAACAACTGAGAATCAGGATCCAGGACAGCTGCTCCAAATCCAGTTATGTATTTATGCATCATAAGAGGCACATCGCCAAGACAATATCGAGAGCTGGGGATGTTGATTCGGCAAAATCCCTTTATCAATATTGATTGTGGGTGTTTCTGGAAATAAAACCCTTCTGGGGGTTATAGGACGACAAAATTCAAATTGCAGCAGGTAGTACCTACCTTGGCGGATACCTGCATCAACTGGTGGGTCGGATATCCTTAGAAAACCTACAGAAGAAGTATGACAAGAGTTTGATGTTGATGGGCTTGAGGAGCTGCAGACTTATCAACCAGCGATTTGGTTTGAAAGTGTACAACGTAAACACGAAATATTCATCTGTAACATTACAACGATCAGCAATCAGTATTACAAAGGCTGATGCTTTGGGAGTACTAAAATAGCAAACTAACTAGTTGATGATCATAGCGGAGGAAACCTCGGTACTCAAAATTCCGCCCCAATAATGTAAATATTATACTAGTAAGCGAACTTATCGGGTGATAAGTTTATGGTCTGGTTCGTCACATCTTAAAACAACTGTCTCGTCATCCTAGAAAGCGATCATTCACAATGTGTGGGATACTTCAACCTCTAGAAAATATCCACCACGCACGAGAATACATCACACATAATTCGCTCAGTATATTATCTCCAACACGTGCGGAGGCGAGATACAATTTGCCACAGGAGTTCGTCAACCTGAGCTGCTGTCACACTGGAAGAGAAAAGGGCGGTTGCGGTGAAACGCAACCGCAACGGGTTATTCAAATTAAAACGATACCTGCGCCACTCGTGTCAAATAACAACGAACTGGTTATATTAGGCAGGAAAGTTTCGAACGGTGCTTCGAAGCTTCGAACACACATGTACTCATAGGCCTCAGTGACGCTCTCTACTCGTAAATACAAACACCTATAGAGCATGAATAAAACAATCAAAATTCAGCAAATATTCATCAGGAACATAAGTTCACTTCATATTTAGCAATTCGATGCTAAATATTATGTCAGGCTTTTACCAAAAATTTGCTAGGTTTTTGTATCAGGATACAGATAACAGTTCCAAACACTAAATACCAACACCACCAATCTTCATAGGATATACGTCACTGTGGTGGTCTGGAAAATTATATACGTCGAAGCCTTTGTTATAAGGAAGTACTGAAAATGGACATAGGAGGAAACGAGAGACTTCAACAGCACAGCCATACCTTGATGCGAACAACATGCAAGATCTAATCTAAATGACCAAAAGTAACTTTTTCCTAGTCTGTGAAAATAACATAACTCTGTAATAGTGTAATTTGAGTGATTAAATGCCGAAGGATATCAATTCAAAGGTTTCCGGGGGGAGATTTCAAGTCAGGTAGTTTCGAACAGACTTGATCGGCAACACCTCCTACGAGCACATCAGTTCTAGAGTTAGCAACTCAAAGCAGGGCCAGAAGAGGAGGATAGATCGAAGTGGCGTGGGAGAATCTGAGAAAAATCCCAGTGAATGAATGGAAAAAGGCTAACGGTGCCGCAAGAACTAAGAAGGGAAGACCAAGGTGGGGGCACCTCGAGGTACCTTAGGTCAACGCCTCCTTCCGGCGCCCTTATACAAGGTATACGATCAACAATACTTAGACACAATCGAAAGGGACAACCCCCAAACAACAGGTTTCGAAAAAAGGACCTCCTCAAAGACGAAGCACTGTCTAGCCTTCGTCATGGGAATATGACAAGGTGGGTGAAAGCAACTGGTTTCTCAGCCTTGGAACCAAAACGCGCCCCGACCACAGTATTTGGTTTCGTGATTGTTGCAGATAAACTCGGACCTGCCCAAAAACCCTGAGTAAAACAACTATTATCAAGGGTGTGGATTTGGTATGGTCTGAACTCTCGGAACATTCCATGAAAATGAGATGGAATAATCATAAACAGAACGGAATGCGTGAACAGCTAATACAAAACCGAATAACGTTATCATACTATGTTGGTTTTAAATCACAACCTATGGAATACAATACAAGCTTATTTTCATATGCTTCCAATATTCGCATCGACAGTAAATTTTTGAAATGCAAATTCTTATTGCTAACTTGCTCAAATGATGACTGTCACGCAAGGTTGCTATGTCTTATAACAGCCAAACCGGAAAAACGTGTCGATTCAAGCGAACATAGATAACAAATACTTAAACCCAAGTAGGGAACGTACCTCTCATTTTTTATCTCGAGATTATCCAGTTTTCTCTATAGTAGGTAACACCGCAGATCCAACGAAGCACAATTCGTTTCCAATAACAAATGCACAGTTCACTGAATTGAACACAAATTTTGCCAAATAAATAACAGAAATTCGCGGAAGTGGATACGTATCACAACACCAACACACGGCACCCCAAAGGAAAGGACTGAAGAAGTCGGCGGGAGGAACAAGAGAATGAAGTTCATTGGGCCGTTCGGCAAAGATCGGCGACGCTCGGGTGGCAGAACCGAGCGAGTCGGGTGTACTACCCGTCCCGAGAATGTTTGCCGTCCACCGGTTGACCGGCTTCCAGAATACAACACGAGACACGAGGAATGTATTGTACTGATGACTGATTGAGTGGGTGCTTGAACCACTCGGGAAACGATTGAAGCGTAAATAGTACAGTGATTGCTACTCGAGTTTCCATTAGCAATGAGCACGGGCAATGTCACCATCAAAATAACAATGATGACATGTACATGTACATAATATAAAAGTCTAGATGACATCATTACCAGATGGTTGACATGTCTTCCTAACAGAAACCTGTACATCACAGTCTGGGAATCATGGACGAACAAATGAATCTGAATATAACCTAATTCGACATAGGTACCTACCTACGGTACGGCACCTACATCCGTGGTGATTGTTGAAGGTAGTTCGAAAAATTCCGTTCGAAAAATCCATTTCTCCATCATCAGGGTCAATCCACTAAATTACGAAAAAGTTCCAGTCATGCAGCATAGCTATACCTAGCGGCAAACCATAACACTTTTCGTAACATTATAAATAACTTTTTCGCGATATTAGCAATTTTTACAGAATTTTGACCCTCATAAAGTCAAACATGATTCAATATTTTTTGAGAAAAATATTTTTATAATCGAAATAGCCCCTCTTACTGTTGTGAATAACCATCCCCACACAATTTCAGGTGAGTTAATATTGATTATATGCCTTAATACAAATTTTGACCCCCCCCCCCCCACCCAAATATACAAATTTGACTCCTATTCTTTAAGAAAAACAACTGAAATGGTATTTTTCTGTTTTTACTCACCCTTCCATTCCACTTTCAGTGATTTTATATCAATTGTTTGCGATTTTAGCCGCTTTTATCGATTTTTGACCGCTAAAAGCTCAAATCTGACCCCCTTAGAATTTTTGAAAATTGGACATCTTTGAACTCATCTTTTTTTGGTAATACGAAAATTTTGGCAAAATTTGGAATATTTACCATGTAACCCAGGTCGGAGATCTCGTCTGGAGGGATACCTAAATATATAATTTTTTTTTTTTACAATCTAGGGATGAATTCAGGATGCTCTGCAACGGATTTGCCCATAGTAAAATGTCAAAAATTCACTTTCTGAAAATGTTGGACCCAGTGCACTTTCTTTTGAAATTCGCTAAAATGAACCAATAAATAAACAATTCAATGGATTTAATTTTCTGTAATTAAGATGTTTATACATAGCCAGATTTGTGCCAGATTACCAAATGGAGTATACATGCCTAGAAACAGTTCACGTTTTACGAACTACGACTTAGGTATTTTGAGAACTTCAACGGATTAGGCAACAATTACCAACACTTTGCAATCACCCGCTCTGCTGGACCATAACTGACAGCTTACGTTCTGCTTACGAACTATTATTGCTATGAGGTGGTGCCCTACACTTTTACATACATTCTTCAATAAACAAATTCATCTCTTCATACTACTATGTGTCATTACTGAATTTTCAAATCCATTACCAATGTCACTATTTTCCGTAAATAGGACTGACGAAGAGGGAATAGATTTCTCAAAACGATGGCACATTACTCAAACTAACAGCCCGTTTGTTGAGACACTTCTAATCACCCAGCGCGATAGCATACCGCTTCTGTCTGAATCCGATACGTTCCAACCAAGTTCATTAAATCTCTATTAGCGTCGACTATACAAAAACTAATGACGGTGTACAGTGAACCAGTATGCGAACACCTTCGTGCAAGTTCGCCCATCCTGGCGGTCCCTCTCGCCGCGTAGGTACAGCGACTAAAATTCGACGACTAAAACACTCCTCGAATACCATTTTTAAACCAAAGACGGTTCGTGTGTTTATAACTTAATTTCGCTAAAAATATGGTTTGCACCCCACAGGGAGAGGTTGGTTTTGTACTTTTCGTTAGATCACTCGACAAACATTACTTCAAACTAACCCATCAGGCAACAACTCCAGCGATGCATATAATTATATTAGATACCTACATTAAACGAACTGGCATGCTTCGTGGAATCCGGCGGTGTACCCAACATTTGAATTTAATTTAAATAACTGGTCAAATCCTGATTCTGTCGAAAATGGTGGAAGTTGATGAATACCTCGATACGTCAAAGATTTATTATATACAAATATAGTGCAACGTTGGCGCAGATGAAAATTTATTCTTTTGAGTCAATCTCAGAAACCAAAAAGGTGCTTGATTTAAATCACAGAGTAGAGAAGTTCAATTCAATTCCAAATCGCCGATTCAAGAATTCAATTTTAAATCGCCAGATTGCAATATATGACCTACTTTACTGTCGCCCGAATTTTATCAGTTATTCTTCTATTTAATAAATACTTCGAAGAAGATAATGGTTTATGCCCGTTGATGACATTATGACAGTTTGAAGATTCGAAACAATTAACTAACATGGAATAACCAAAACAGAAATCATGAAATCTCGGTGATTCACTCTGCCATGTAGCGTACGTAGGTATACTTTAGGGTTAGTGGCCGTATTTTTTAGGGTTCAAAGGTAGCACGATGTTAAACGGCATAACTAATAGTCACCATGACGCAGGGTTGAATTTAGACCAGGAAAGATTGATAGGTTTGCTAATTCGTATCATTCACTTACTTGGGGAAGAATTATTTGCACTTACCTTATGAACGAACGTTTAAATATTTCAATGCCGACAGACATGACTCGAATGCGAATGTCTCAATGTCAGTTTCTTGACCACAAAACATTTTTCAGCTAGAAAATTGGTCAATCCCAATAAATATACATACATACCTACATAAATCTCTATTTAGCACACACAAAAAAATGAAGTGGGTTTTTTCCCCCTCCATATATAAACGATTTTTCAAATGGAGAAAAATATTGCGGGAAGCCAGGTTTATATTGTATAAAATCCGCGAAAAGTTCAATAAATATTTCTCGGAAGTCGAGATTGTCGTGTTTAGTTAATACAGTTCAGCTAAAATTTTAAAAAAAGTTTATTTACAACTTTTTACAGAGCACTATCATTTTTAGAGGTACAATATCAAACATTTTTGTAATTAGGCTCTACCATATTGTTTTGTTCAGAGAAGAAAAACCAAAGGAGACTTGTTGCCATTCAAACTTCTACCAAGTACGTGGTTATGTATGTGAGTGTGTATGTATTTTGGTTCGTATTTCATCATTAATTTATTTTTTAGGGTTTTTGTCAGTTCAAGTTTAGTAACGTTTTGCCACAGTTGAACAGAGGAAAACCTCAAGGTGTTTTAAGACATATTTCTGGGCATATTTCGAGTTTTTACGGCATTATTTTAGGTACCTACCTACTTGAAAAGGCGTTTTAGTGACCTTACAATACGTCCCCTGCTGATCACGAACTAAGCTTACACCCTCATTTGCTCAACGATGAGATCGTTACCGGATGCTTGAAAACAATATAATGTAGTGTTCGACGTGGTTGTGTTTACAAGCGGTTGTGTACGGACCGAAAGTCAACACTTTTACGGCAAGTAATTCAATCTTGTGTACAGAGAGAGCGGTCTCCTCCCGTTTCGATTATTCGGCAATCTCCGTTACCTTGAACCGCAAAAGTTGTCGGGGGATACCTAAAGCCAGAGAAGGAAAGCGAAATACACTGCCAAGGTGATGGCACAGGAGCTTCCTCGTCACAATCAGAGTGACCCATTAAAAAATAGAACAGACTCGGAAGCAAAATAACATTACATTACATTACATTACATTACATTACATTACATAACATTACATTACTACATTACTACATTATATTACATAACATTACATAACGTGAAATATACATATTACATAAAATTACATAACATAACATAACATATAACATTACATGAAATATACATATTACATAACATTACGTCCATAATACATTACGTCCATTATACATAATTGCGAAAGTTATGCGTGTTTGAAGAATTTCACGTTAGCGCATGCGCAGGGCGAACCGCTGGCTCTATCATGTTGAAATTTATATGGGACCTCAATGGGCCCTACCCGCTTAATCCCTGAGAATTACATTGAAATTGGGTGAAATCTTTGGTTACTACGGCTGTAATAAGGAAATTGAATCTATTTAACGCCAGCGCATGCGCAGAGCGCACCGAGGGTCCGATCATGCTGAAATTCATACTGGAACTCACTAGGCCTTGTCCAAACAACCCTTGAAAATTTGAGCGAAATTGAATCAAAATTGTGAAAGTTATGCGTGTTTGTTGAATTTAACGTTAGCGCATGCGCAGGGCGTACCGCTGGATCAATCATGTTGAAATTTGTATGGGACCTCAAGGGGCCTTATCCGCACCATCCCTCAAAATTTGAGCTGAATCAATTCAAAATCGTGGAAGTTATGGCTGTAACAAGGAAATGCGGACAGACAGACTCACAGACCGACAGACACGGAACCAAATTTGTTCAGTAGGCTTTGAAACGCAAAATGCAAGTGGAAATTTTGATTTCTGAAGACAAAAATTTTTTGGCTCACGAAAGTGAACACAAGGCTTCCGCTGCTTCGCAGACTCGGAAGCAAAATAGAATAACCACGTTTTACCTCTGACTAAATAACAAACACACGTGAAAGACTGCTTGTTCAAGTATTATTAGTTTCTTGGGCTCGCAGTCAAATTTTACGTCACTAACAATTAAGGACAGAAATAATAGCCAGGATCATTCACATCTTAATTACTGCGCTGTTAGAGGGAGCTTGAAGATTTATGGGGCAGCTGAATACTTTGGGGGTACGAACCCTTCGCTTAACACTGCAAACTATAACGAAATCTACAGAAATAAGTAGTCATAATCAGTATCATCCGCCCTACATTACTACAACAACGTTACCATCCGATGTCATCCATTATTCAAATAATTCGCCGTTCAACATCCTGCAGCCTGAAATTAATTTTGTGGAGAGCAGATCGCCCATCTGAGTAGCAAAGTGATCTGCCCCTCCCCCTTCGACCAATCCATTAAGGGAAACATAGAATAATATTGGGCAATTGTATACCTGGTGACAAAATAACAAGAATGGGCAATTTCACCGGTTTTATTTTATTTTCTTGAGTAAAAGATCTCGGCGAATGCTTTCCGAAAAGGTGCTACATGAGGGGTATCCGACGACCAAAAGTTGGCGATTAAACCAGTGGAAAGAAAGAAAAATGACGACATAGGTCCGTTCTCACCCCCGCGTCCGACTGGGAGGACACCTAGGCGCCATCCACTTATGACGTCATTTCGTTTTCTTTCTATCCGTTTGCTGTCAAAGCTACACGCAGTTTTGAGATGAAAATTGGCAGTGAGGGGTTTTCAAGGGTGCTAAATCCTGTTGAGATCAAAAATTTAAAAAAATCCTACACACGGAAATTGCCCATTGTTACTACTAAACTAAGATGGCATTAAATGTACCCAGTTGGCAGTGCGAGTGTCGAACCCAGTCAATCTGAGCCTAAACGTTAACCTACATGCACAAAAACATTATAAATTGTCGTGTACGTACCAACCCATGTATAAATTTGCCATTTTGACATTTAAGCAGGAAATTTATTAGTTCGCCGATTCCGTATTGATTGACTGAATTGTAGATGTTTTGGAATTTTTAATTTATTTTGAGTTTTAATGTGAATGCGGTGTCATCTACTTTAAGATTAGATTTCTACTTTATGTTGAAATGTACTTTTGAATCTATAGGTAACAGGAGCAATGAATTCATTCAATCTGCCTCATATCACGTCAGTCGATGTACAACGCCATCGTTTCATAGAGGAAAATATGCGAAAACCGCCGACGAGGGGGCGATCGAGTGCCCACGCAAGGTCAAAGGAGCCATCAACGAAAATGAACCAGGTCATTGGCAGCCCACAACGTTCCGGGATTGAGGGAACACGACTTCGATGCCGAATGTTAATGAAATCATGAAAATACGTTCGTGGAGAGAAACAGAACAGGGCTGAGGGCGGACATTAACGAGCTGAGAAACAGAAAGCCCTACACCGATAAGAAGAATTTCCACATGGGCTGGTAAAGGGGTGATTCATTATTTTCAGATCCTTCCATTGTAGTAACAAGTAAGAAGGTAGAACAAGTGGAAGGTCATATCGACCTACGGAGCTTAGATGGTTCCACTGTACGGCAAAGATGGAATTTCTCATCAATCAAGTTTATGCACAATATTTGGACCAACCCGCACCAACTCTTCAAATTTCATCTCATTGCGATTTCTAAATTAGTAAAAATATAACTAATTGTGCATGACGTCAAAAATCACATCATAATATAATAGTGGCACCGTTTTCATTCGTACAGTTTCAAGCTTCGTATATGCCCTTCAACTCGACAGATTTCTGAGCATTTTGTCACTCCAGCTCTCCAATTTTCGACTGGAGCTTCTTAATCATTGTTCGACCTACTAAACGGAAGTTAATGTCAACATGAATGTCAAATGCCTATACCTAGCTGCCCTAATTGATAGTTGTTGCACACATCAGCAATCATGGAACGAATATTCAAAGTGGGAAACTTGTGACGGAGATGAAATGGTGATATCGCCGCAGATCAAACGGCAGAGCTGGAAATGGAACGGATGCCCAGCACGGAAGCTTTCATCAACCAAGTTCGTCGTTTCCGGGTCAGATCAATTTGCGCTGATGAACCGCCATCCAGCTCCGACCCTAAGAAGGTTCACTGCGAAATTTCAATCACGTTAAAGAAAGAAAAATAGAAGTGGAATACCTCCCTAAATACGGAGAAAAGAGCAACAAGCGTTCATTATGTGCGATCACAGATATTGATATTTCTGCGGATTTGATACTCCGATTCGTATTTATCCTCGGGCATTCACTAACACCCCAAAACTAGTCAAATTCGTCTTTTCCAAATTTTTTCACAACATCAGGAATTCCACAGGTCTAGAAGCAGTTTTTAGAAACACCAGCCAGAACCTAGATTTCTAAATGAACGGTGCCTATTGTTTTTTTATACTCCGTGGAGGGAGAAACCCCAAGCCAGGAGAAGAAATGAGATACGAATCCGTTTCGAACCATTCTAAAACCAAATCCCCGACAAAATGAATTAGCCACATGCTAACTAAGCCATGTACTAATCTAGGTACCTATCATATACCGTTCATATCCAGTTGTCGAATATCGAATAAGGGGGAATTTAGCCACAGAGCTCATTTTGTAGAAACTTTTCCTTTTATAACCTCACCATCCCGTACCAATTTTGGTCCGTTTCACTTAATCACTTGGCTCACTTTTAAACATCGAAATTTTTGTTTTCACGACTTCAGTCATTTTTGTTGTTGTTGAGCAAACTATTATTTGGATATCATTCAATCCAGCTTATTTCATTTCTCATTCGAGCTAACTTTGAAGTATTATTGGGTCAATTATTACACAACGGTTTATTATAATATCTATACAGGTAAACTACGGTTTATTATTTACCTCTTTTTTTTTTTTTTTAAATAACTATGCCGGGCTGGTGAGGCAATTTCGGCCATCCGACCTTATGCTTCATGAATAACTACAAATAATTAATTATTGATTTATATAATCCCGTGCATCTGTATGAAACTTTAATTACCACGTCGGCTCCATTCCTCCATTTAGGGCTTCCCTGGAGGGAGCTCGAGGGTACTGACCACAGAAAACAGTGATCTACCACAGCGGTTCCCAACCTTTTTTCTCATTCGCACCCCCCAGAAACTCAGTTTCAGCCGGCGCACCCCCGACTTACGTAAATACCAAATAGATCTGTATAGTAAAGGCGCTGTGTCAGAAGTTGATTTATAACAGACTTGAACAAAACAAACAAAAAAAAAACAAAAAAGTATACACACATTTTATTTTATAAGTATATATATAATAGTATAAAATAGTGTATAAGTATGCACACAGACTTAAAATAAAGTTTGTAGTAAAAACAATGCACATGAGCATCAAGGTAAAAGTAACACAGGTAGGTAGGTAGGTAACTAAAGAGATCGAAGAGTAGGAGTTACATAATATGTAACTATAATAATATAATGTTTTAATATTGCAAAATTACATTATTGACAAGAAGACAGGAATGAGACTAAATTAGACTAGCCCGTAAATTTATAAATGAATAAATAAACGAGTAATTTTGGGGCAAATTAATGAGATCCTTGAGGCTGTATCGTGGTACACATTTTTTTGAAATCTGGTTCAATTGTGGACAAGTATACCCTCAAATCTATGCTTCTCTTCCTCCCCTTCTCGGCGCGTCACTACATCCCTCGCACAAAAACGATGTAGGTCCTGTCTTTTCTCAACATCTACTTTCAAGATAAAAAATATTAAAAATGTGTGGGTACACCCCATTCACACTTGAGTAGATCAGTTCACAGTTGGTTGTGGTAGCGGTGGTGTGGCAAAAGAACAAAAAATATTAATCAAATTTTTTCCCAAAAATGTCCGCCATTACTCTATTTTTTCCACGCACCCCCAAAGGGGCTCCCGCGCACCCCCGGGGGGTGCGCGCACCCCAGGTTGGGAATCGCTGATCTACCAGAAGGGGCATCTATACAGGTAAATAATAAATCGTTGTGCAATCATTTGCAGCGTTTTGACTGAATAATCGTTATCAATTAGTAATCATGAAATGTGTAAAACATTTGGTGTGTCAGCTAAGTTGATAAGTAACTTCTGCGGGCGATCAATTAAACACCCCAACCACCTTTAACCAGTCGACATTTCACCATTCATTACATTAACACGACATGAATATTCAGCCTCCCCCGTATATAACGTCGTTACGGAGTGATTCAAGTTATTAGGTTTCATTCGGCCAGTCAACTTACCTGTACTGCATCCAAGACTTGCAGGCAGAACTACTTTCGAATAAGCTTACCCACCCAACCAACCCCCTTTCATAGCGGGTTTTACCTTCTCGTTGCCCTATAAAAACTAAGTTGCAGACATCCAGACGGGCGATAAATCATTACGCAATCACCTACCATCAAATATTACTGCCCTGTAACTGTAGACTTACCTCGAGGACTAGGAGGTATATACCTCCTCATATATATTCGGCTTTTTAACCGAGGTACCTAAGTACGTAATGATGTTGTACGTAATAAACTGGAGATTGACGGAAGAAGGATTAGTATTCCTGTAAAAACACAACAAACTTCAACCATGAAATGTCGGCTATTAAAAGACAGGTACGATGATGATTTCACTCGTCTCAGAATTCAACGATCTGACAAGATATACGTGAGCTGACTGCACTAAATGTTGTCATAGTAAGAGGTATCTACCTATTTATTATCCACCAAATTCCTGATTTCTCTATAGGTTTTCGCCTGTATTACTCAATTCAATGAGAATCACAAAACATGAAATATGTACACAAAAAAGGAAATGTGGTTAAAATTTGTATGGCTATCAAAAACGTTGAGGGCAGAGTGATTAAATTTGGATTTTATATTGCTGAAAATCGAGGAAAATATTTGATGATGTAGTACATTAAGAATTAGTTTGTGGTATTCCGAAAATTCACTCAGATGCAAGAACTGTATCAACTACCCATAGAGTTGAAACCTCCTCACCTATCCATTATTATTGGATGAACCAATCGACTACTACAATCAAATAATAGAACTACTGCGGGCTGAAAGAACCAAACGAAATATTAACCACGAAGTAGGTACCATTATTTTCAACCGCCATGAAACTTCCTCAATTCCTTACGATGTGATCTTTTGGTAAATCGGAAAAGGTGCCAATGAATCCTTAAAGTGGCAAGCCACTAAGGTGGAAAAAATAGGTACCTAATCTCTTGCAAAGGGCTCTTGAATCTGATTGCCGAAAAGTGCAAATAATTGAAAGATAGATGAGTTGATCTGGTCTCTGATTCGTGTAAATTAGAAAAAAGTTTCAGCGCCTACTCTGTGCGCCTGTGGTAGGTGAGGCCTAATCTCTTCAAGTGCATCATTTACGGTATTGGGTCTTTGTGTCAGAGTTGAAATATTGGATAATGCCGAACTCGAACTAAGGTTACACAACTTCGGTTCGACGTAGTAAATTACGGCCCGGGAATCCCCCTATTCATTGTTCCACACCACGTAACCTTTACAGCCTTCCATATACCGATATAAGATTCTTTCTCATCGAACGGAAGCTAAAGTCACATAATCTCGCCCTGGAAAAGTCATATGGCTCACCTCAAGGAAACTGGCATACTCAACTATATAACGTATATGAGTTGTTGTTTACACAATCATATTATTAAACATTGATTTTAACCTAGCAGTTCGTTAGGGCAAATGAAAATTAAGATAAGTAAACCTTTGTATTTTCAAAATGGCCCAAGTCCTATATGCATATGGGACACCAGGATTAAACAATGGATAATACGGATACGTGCATAACCGTACCACGACTACTTGAAATGAGGATTGAAAAATTTTGTGTTCATCTTACTTTTACAAAAAACTGATGTATTAGTGAAAAACTGTGTGACATCCAAGTACCTAAGTATAATTCATCATTCGTGGAGATTAGGCATACATTCATGTAGACATACCGTAGAACAGTGAAGTGGGCATATAACCATGCTAATGCTAATACATGAAAGTCGTAGTGGTGATGCGCTATAGCTCGCTGAATTTTGACGAACAACAGCTCTGATTACTAAACCACCAACCTTGTACCCATATACATACGCCACCCCTTTTTCATTTAAAAAATGGAGAGGTGAGATCATAGCCCTTTCGAATAAAGGACTATCGTTGGAAACATGCATCCTCAAATAGATCTGCCTCGTAGACTTGAGAATCAAATGTAAATTTATTCGGTATAATAAGTTTCAGAACGTAGATAAGGTCAATTTGTAGGGATTTGTCGAAGCAGTATTGCTATGTGTCAATTACTATTATCCAATCAACAGTAATGAAAGTAGCTGCTTATTATTAAAGGGGGTGATTGTATAACACTCAACGAACATATCGTACCATAAAAATCTAACATTCCAACTAGGCATATTTAATCGTTCATACATTCAGCGTCCTACCTACTCGATATGGTACCACAGGATGAAACGGTACAAAATGAAAGTTTCTGGTACAGTGTTCCTACGTGCTCAGGCTTGCCGTTTTCGAAATGTAATTTTCGTGGAGCATATTACTCGTACTGGATGCAGCGGGTTCGCGGTCGGCTGAGCCTTCCAACCTCACCATTTCGCTTCACCACTTCGCCTCAGCATCCACTCCGGACCAGTTTAGTTACTTAAATGAAATCCCAAACCAGAAAGTCGGGTCCGCTTCTCGGCCTGCTCCGCCTCCTTGGCCTCTTCGCGCTCTAACGCGAAAAAGGTATCTATCTCTTGGCTCGGGAAGGGAAAACTAACCCGACGACGTAGTGGAGAGAATATGTAATAATGTAATATGACGATAGAAAAAAAACCCAGCCTAAAGCTGTAAGCTGTAAAATAGTTGGGTATTTCTTCAACTGAAGTCTGTATATTATGGTTGCATTTTAAACATAAAAAGCGAAGGGCAGACGGAAGTTACGACCACATTTTGATTAATCCCCCCCCCCCCCCCCATCTAGGCCTGCTTATGACCCGCACCTACCATTCCAGTCTCAGCTCATTACGACCATTCTTTCGATTAGTTGCAAAGCTTTCACATTTGCACATAAGCAGACGAAATCAAGTAAAGTTGCACACACGCAGATGGACAGACAGACACGAAAAGAAATCGAGTTTTAGAAAGCTCTAAATACAAAAACGTGCATGTCAAGATCAAGTTGAACTGCATGCTATTTCATTAAAAGAATTTCGATTAGTAACTTCAGTTTTCATTGAACTCCATACTTGGTTTTGACCCACAACTTTCTCTTTCCACTTTCTCTCAACTTCAAATGCATATTGTATGTCCTGGTAGCAAGCATGTCACAATTAACTCAATCACTCGCGACGAAATCGTGGAAACCCACTTCAAAATAAAAATTTACCTTACCTCGTGCTCCCCCCACAAAAGCCCTAATTCATGTACTGGAGCCGACCCGGGAATTACAGTTTCATAAAAATGCGCGGGATTCAATCATTCAATCAGTAATTATTTTTTGTTATTCTTGAAGCATAACGTTTGTTCAAGTTACAAAAGTAGCTACCGACAAAATCCATGACAGCCACCATTCTTCAAATGAAATAATATCACGAAACAACCAAATCGATTTCATACAGCCATGCGTGATTATAATCTGGGCCGGATTTATACCGTTTCATTCACGATCATATTGACGATGCTCCGGGTAATACATGTATTAGTGAAAATAGACAACCTTTCGACAATTCCATTTTTGTTATGAGGGACGTCACAATGATGGTCAGAATCAATAGAAATTTGGGAATGGAATGCAGCAGTACGAGTTGATATCATTTGATGCATCCTGATAATACAGGTTTCAACTGAAAGTACGAAACGGACGACATTCGATGGAACCCTCAAGTCGATCAACAACACATTCATGGACTCAACCAAAGAAGTCGTACTGTTAACAGTAATGAGAACCGATTCAATGGAATGCAGTAGTAAGAGGTCTGAGACCTACCTACGGTTCAAATGCACTCTGGTTGGTATTCACTCTGGTTGCACTTCTGTACTCCAATTCACGGTTCATGGTAAGAAACGAAACAGAAGCATTCAGCTGAATCTAGACATGCTGTGAAACAGTGCTGCTTCTGATGGGATTTCATGCCAGAGTCTCCAGTGCCAATAAAAACACAAATTTATGGACTCAGTCAAATTAAGTCTAAAGTACCAGACTCAATGGAATTTACATACAATGGAATGGGAATCCGCGCATCTGAAATCCAGGGGACAGAACCGAAGAAAGTATACGTAGAATGTGGAAACTTCTTTTTGGACAAGTACTATTGTAGGTGCGCACATTCCGGTTACTGGACCATTAGTCTGAAGCAATCATTCATTGGAGCAAAATAATACAAAACTGTAGATGAGATTATAATTACTTTTAACAGGGAACACAAATTGAGACTCAATTTTTTTCAGAACCACCCAGACCTCTACGAATCAAGACGACCCACGAGCTGATGATCCCCGAAAAATACTTCTTCTACCTACATTTAAAAATGTCACGAAGCCGTATACTCAGAGATATGTCTGTCACGGTCGGATGAACCGGTCGGATTCATCTCATGGACCAGCCATGGGGAACGATCACGTTTCGAATCGACAAAAGACAGGTGCATGGTGTACGCCACAGGGCGACCCCTCGAGACAACACATTCGTCTGACATTCGACGGAACGGGGCGTGGATGGATCAGAGGGGAAGGTTGTGGGAAAACTAAGGGTTCCGACGATGGGTGGAGTAAGAGGATATTTTTACGTGTTTTTGCTCTCCAATGTGAGGCACCAGGGGTCCGGAAGTTCTGCTAGGAAACATGTGCTTGCAGCCCTCGTATTGCCGTAGGTGTGGTAAGGAGTACCTACTCAGCCTTCAGTCGTCAATAACAAGATCCTTGTAGTTTTTAGCCCCAAATATAGTTAAAATCCCACAGATCACGTATAATTAGTAACCAAGGTTGCGCATCACCTTTTACTAACCAACCAAGGACTGAGTTGAGAGTCCAGATAGGAGTATTCAACTTCTCTAGTCCACATGACGAGAATTCGTATGTACAAACTAGGGCACATGAAAAACGTCTACCAAGGTGTGGCATTCCTCATACTAATTAGCCATTGGTTGGGTAGTCATCGACTGCAATATGAAATGGCCGTCCTGACTGCCGTACAAATAGCTGAGTCCGGTTACAGCTCACATCACCACCACCCACAAATAACGTACTGTTGTTGTTGTTCTTGTTCGGCGTGTAAACTTTTATTCAGTGAACTAAGGTAAATAAGCGACGAAAGTGGATAAAACAAAAATAATTGGAATTCCTCAATTTGCGGATTTTATGATAAAATAATGCGACTGACAACAAAGTTTCACAGTAACTCCCATTACATATTTATGGTAGTGGAGGTTGACGTAAGCCGATGGCGGGCTGAGAGTTATCCATGGCGTCTCTGAGGCGTCAGTACAGGGAGCCCTGTAGGGTTTCCTTTGAAGTGAAATTTGGCGGAAGGGACTTTTCAGAGCGTGAAACGCCCAACACTCGTCAGGTGCCTCGTCCGGTAATCGACAGGCCTAAAGGTACACATCCATTATGCACACCCAGGAGATTGGCTCAGATCACTGTGTAATTCATAGGGATTCATTTGAGACACTGCCTGAATGGCAACTCCATCGGAATAGGCCGCACAGAATATGATCAATAAGCGTCTCGTGTTTGTTGGAGATTTCGTGTTTGCACATGATCGTGTTTGATGATTAGTAATTTTTTAATGCATTTACTTCCGTAATACATAAATATAAAACAAACAAAATAATCCGAACACTTCCACAATGCTACTACAGTAAACTTTCGATTAACCAACGTCCGATTATCCAACAATTCGATTATCCATCGGCACAAAATCGGCATTCGATTAACCACACATTTTCGTAGTAAATCGTTCCTTCCGATCGATTAACCAACCGTTGTGTACCTTACTCTTTGGGCTCGATATGTAAACAATATGAAAACACTTTCGCGTCATAGCCACAATCCTCTGATTAGTCTCACTCGTCATTCGGTGCAGTCCACACACAAGTCTCTAGTGCTGCTGTATTTGTTTTTCACGACATTTTTGCTTCTTTGGAAGGTTTTGAAGCACTGGAGAGAGCCCTTTCTTTTGTGGAGCAGCAAGACACAGCTACATTGGCCGACATATGTATGATGAGGAAATGGAGGGATGTCGCTGCGCTGGGAAGACTTTCCTCTCAAACCCAGAAAAAAATCACTAATTTTTTCACAAAAGAAAATCCCTTACCCCTGACTTTGACCCTGACTTCGGTTATGTACATATTTTTTGGTATCTTTTTTAAATACATACATAAACTAACCTATCGATTATCCAACTTTTTCGATTATCCAACATACCTTGAGCCCCGACCATGATGGTTAATCGAAAGTATACTGTAATTCCCTGGGTAAAAAAAAAGCACTGGGAATAGAAGCGTTTTCAGCTGCCTATAATGATGTCTTACGTGATTTGATGGTTGACATTTTATGGTTTACCATATGATAAACAACACATATTTCAAGATGTACACATATAAATATTAGTAGGTACTTGAAAAAAGAAAAGGAAAAACAATTTTCAACTTGTATATCTCCCGATGAAAAAGTAAAGATCCTTCATTTGCTTTTTGAATGTGCTAAGCGACACAATGGATGAAATTTTGTCAGGTACGTTATTATAATATAGAGTCTACACCTTCAAAAAAATAAACAGAATTTCTGGGCCGCCGAAGTATTTAAGCGAGGTGCTTTCAGAGTAATTCTACTTCGACTCCTTGTTACCAGGCTACTTTTAGCGAATTTTCGAAGAAAAGGAAGCTATTGTTCTCGGTCCAAAATTTTTAAAACTCGAATTTCCGAAAGATTTTTATACCAAAATCCGTTTCAGACCATCCTGAATTCCCTGCCGAAAGACACCAAAAATTATGTATATATATATATATATATATATATATATATATATATATATATATATTTATATATGTATGTGTCATTCCAGACGATAACTCTCGAAAGAATTGAGATAAAAAGTTCAAATTTGCACGGAAAATCTGTCTTTTTTTTTTATACCAAGATTTTTATACCAAAATCCGTTTCAGACCATCCTGAATTCCCTGCCGAAAGACACCAAAAATTATGTATATATATATATATATATATATATATATATATATATATATATATATATATATATATATATATATATATATATATATATATATTATATATGTATGTGTCATTCCAGACGATAACTCTCGAAAGAATTGAGATAAAAAGTTCAAATTTGCACGGAAAATCTGTCTTGGCAATCGACAGGCTAAGTTCGAAGATGAGCAGAATCGGGTCACCCTAAGGGGGAGTTTTGGGGAGTTTTAGGGGGGGGAAATTACCCATAAATTCCCAAAATGAAAAAGTCTGACAAGTGACACCTCATTTTAAAGGTTTTTGTACGCTGAACACGATGGTGAAATCAGAATTGCGATATCTCATTCCATTCTCAAACTGGAGCACTTTGAAGATGAAGGAACGTGGTTATTTCTTGAGATGTTCTTCCTGGTTCGTCTGCTCTAATCTGATAACGGAATGGGATATCGCAATTCTGACTTCACCATCGTGTTCACCGTTGGAAAATCTACAAACCGAGGTGTTACTCGGCAAAAAATGGAACAAAAAATTTGTTATGTACCCAATACCTACTCTTCTGGTATTCAAAACATTTTTGATTTCCCCCTCCCCCTCCTTCCACCCCAAATTTTACTTTGCGTAAAACTACTCCTGTTTTAATTTTGTATGGTATCAAGTTGGGAAAACATTGGCCGAAAATTAATTTTCAGAAAATTTTAGGCGGAGGAGGAAGATGCCGAAAACTTCGAAAATTCGCTCTTATAGCCATGCTGCATGACTGTGGTTTTTTTTTTTTCAATTATTCTCTAAGAACATTTTCTATTTATGGATAATGGTGGTTCTGTCAACTAACTGTACAAGTCAAGTACTTTGAACTCTCTGAACAACTCCTCCGATGGAAACCTCCTGTGTTTTTTCGATAGAATTTTTATTAGGGTTTTCAGCGTGACATATACATAGAGTTCATTTTAGATTTGTGCGTCGTTCCCAAAGCCACGATACCGCATACAAGCAGTGATTGAATCAGTGCATGGTATAATCGTCTTTTCATTTTTCCTGACATGAAGTTTCTCAATTATTGAAATGAAACCATTTGAACTCAACATACATAATCGTGCCCCCTCCACACTGTCAATGAAATAGGGGGAATTTGTAACAAAGCGGGTGATGTTATTTTTTGCCTCGACTCTGTTCAGACTGAGTCACTCTCCTAAATTGCCCTAATAAAAAAAATTTTAAATTAGGTGCTATTATAGGAGAAGGGAAGATAATAAATAGAAAATGATTCTGCTCTGACTCGACACCTTTTTATTGGGTAATTAAGGACTAAAGCTTCAAGAAATTTGTTGTTTTAGGGGAGAGAATAAGGGGGAAGCTAAATTTATCCAAGGGGGGTGGGGGTGGATTTATATATTTCTCGAAGGGTGACGATTTCAAGAGATGACCTATAGGGCAACCGCAGAATTGCTAAAATGATGAAATGGTTTAAATATCGAGTGATATAAATAAAAATGAGGGAGGTGTGATCTAACCTTGTTGAAGGCAGGGAACGGATTAATTGTTCTCCTTCCTATCATTGGGACGGATGGCACCGTTCCTGAGCAACAGTTCTGCGTGCTCATGCTTTAAAAACTGTTACAAATTGAACTGAAGACCGAAGCGCATTTCGAAAGGCATTCGGAGACGCTACCATCATTCCGACAGCATTAAAATTCATAGGGGCCCATCAGCAACAAAACTACTCCACTGAAAAATTCTTCTAAATCGGTCGACCAGACCCCGAGGAGTTTAGGTGCTAGGAATTCAAAAACCCGACTTTTTTTTTAAAGGGGTATTAGCGTCAAGCTACAATTCTACGGATTCGGCTACAATTCTACGGATTCGGCAACAATTCAATAATGAGAATTAGAATCTCAATGTAAAAATAGAGAAATTGGGATGTTAGAGTAGATATGTAAGTTTTTCTTTGTAATTTATCGATTTTTATTATCAAATCTTGTTTCAGCAAGTTCATGTTTCGTAATTTCGATAAGATGTTATGATGGTTACAAATGTTACAAGAAAACGCGTACAACCAAGGAACCAAGTTGTTACTTGTTGTCTGAACCTCAAAATTCGTGTGGAAATGTGGGTTCACCTAGTGTGGTGGTTGATCATGTGAATAACTGCCAGAGAACTCACAGACCTTCACAGAGACACTCAAGTTATGGAGAAGTCGGAAAGCGCGTTTCGAAGGGACGAAATCAAATATGATGGAGAGTACGGAAAGAGAAGGGGACCATGAGATGGGACCAATCTCCCCAAGGAATCACGACCATGAGGAATGTTAACTCGGGAGAGCCTGGGCGCCGCCGCTCCGCAGGGGAACGAGTTCTCAAAGGAAACGCCCTTGAAGCAAAATACCGAAGCGGGCTCAACGAAGCAATCATTCGGGAGAAGATCAACAATTTATCGCAGATGCTAACGAATGGGAAACAAGCGCGCGAGGGTTAGGAACCGCAAATCTCGTGAGCTGAAACGGCGCTGAAGGAATGTGCGCTTGGAACTTGAAACGAATTTTCGGAGAGATCGAGTGATTGGAATGGTCTGATGATGAAACGAGACGGATCAGAGCATGGGTATTGAGTTACATCACCATACCAGAGTGATCTGATTTCACTGATTGGAAACGACACTGAGCTACTCACTGATCACCACTGATAAGCGCACAGGGCAGAGATAGTGAAGGGTATGGGTGATTTTGGAGCAACCAATACAGTTACTACTACAACGATACGTTTAACATCACCAACTTTACAGCAATTATGTACTTGCGAACACACATTCGCTCGATAGTGCAGAAATGAGGAATTCGGAAGTTAACTATCGTTGTCGAAAATACCGTTGTAGGTCGATTAAACTCCACTATGATTCCTTCTTCCAAACTAACAAATACATGATATGACCATAAGATTAAAATTTCATTCTTTTCTGAAACTTGGACTTCATTAGTAGACGGTATTCTTATACGTAGGATACAACGGGAATAATTAAGCTCCTAAAACAGCTCTGATTCCAGATTCTGGCATTCCAGACGCAAAGTGATATAAACGGTGCTGTCTTTTATATCACGATTTCCAGTAGACTGGAGCGTTGGTGGGTCTGTTAGGTGTATGAGTTGATAAAGAGCGGCTGAGAGAGCTCTGATACTAACTAAGCATTTCGTAATGCCTTCCTCTCGTTGCTTCGTGGTACAATACGATTTGTGTTATTTTTTATGGTGCCTGCCATATCGGCGATATGTCCAGACCAAATAGCGGTTTGATTGGCTTTATTAGCTTAGTGGGTTTCCAAGCGAAATCCCCGGCAACTTCACAAGTATGGCTTCAACGATGCTATCTGATAACGGACAGATAACAGGCCTAAGGCCAATCCGTTCTGTTCACGGCCAATTAAACAGCCGACGGACGCTGAAATTAGACTGCGGGAAGGGATCAGGCCAAGCACCAACATTACAATGGATATTACACGATTTCCCTGTTCTCCGTAAACTCATTCACTTGAGTATCCCCAGTTATACCTCCCTGACCACGGCTCATCCACTCGAGGTTCTGTAGTTGGCTTTGCACTCATGTAATCGCGGATAGGCTCTCACTGGGTCACTCAGCTTGGATGAGCTACCATTTTCTCCTTCGCAAGTTACGGGTAGAAAGTCAGACGTGAGATTGGACCGTCAATTTCAAATTACGAGTAATTTTACTTCTCCCCATACTTCCAGTGAAATAAGCCAAGCCCTAGAAACAGTTGGCTTCATTGCCTCTAAAGCCCTCAAAATGCCTAATTTGTGGAGAGTACGGGAAAACCTGACTGCAATAAAATACCGGCTAATTACGCCAGATAATTGTGACATAGTCCTACGGATTGCTTCCGAGCTCAATTAATTATACTTAATTCAACAACTTCTCATCAGTGATGAATGTCTTCACTGCCACGCCTTGCCACGCTGTCGTTACCGACAACTTGTGGAGAAACAAATGTGGATCAACACCCAAGCCAATACGAAATTTCAAATTGGGTCAGACGTATTTTTATATGTCATCATATAAATAGCGCACTATAACCACGAATAACCAATAACAACAGGTTTTTTTAAATGACTAAATATAAATCACTAACTACACATATCATGATCACTACTACTCTGTTAATACTGCTACTATGTCTATACTACTTAATACTACCACTACTATGTTAAGCCTACTACTATGTAAATACTAATCCTAACTAATACTATGTCAATACTCACCCTCATGTAACTACTTCACCTCATCCACTACCATTGTACATACTTCACCCACTTATAAATCTTCCCTAGTATTTAAGCACCTTGTTACCTAGTTTCTAAGCACAATTGTTATCTAGTCTTAAGCACCGCGCCCTCAGCCATGTATACTTGCTCCCGTGCCCTCAGCCTTCTGTAACCTTTTGCCTTCAGCCCCTCATATGCCTCTTCTACACTCGCCTTCAGCACCACTTCTGTTTGCCATGGCCCTCAGCCCCCTTGTAACTTTGCGCCTTCAGCCCCCATATGTACCGTAGCCCTCAGCCCTTGTCAAATTTTTGCTCAAACTGGGGGGACTTCTGTCGTGAGTCCCTCCCGGAACCACTCCTACTAGCATCAAGTTCTCGCAAATTACCTGACAGCCAAATTTAGTTGATACCAATAAACGGTACGAGTGGGGAGACAAGCCGCAGGATCCAGTGCACAACCTGGAGCCCCTCCATCAACCCCTAACAAGGGGGTTGGAAGGAGAAGGCTCCCTGGTCTATAAAAACTCGGATCCTGCGCCTTTTTCTTCTTTCGACGCTTCCTCTAGCCGCTGGCTACTCTCTCTTCTCCTAACCTGCTCTCTATCCAAACCTAAAAGATCCTAGATGACGGTGGTGGTCAGCCCATAACCGCCTAGGCAAATTCTCCTAAAAGATTCCAGATGACGGTGGTGATTCGCTCATAACCGCCTGGACACAACATCCAAAAAGATCTCAGGAAAGGGTGGTGATTCGCTCATAACCCGCCTGAAAAAATTCCTCAAAAGAACCTAGATGTCGGTGGTGATTCGCTCATAACCGCCTAGGCACATCTATCCAAAAAGATCCCAGGAAAGGGTGGTCCTTCGCCCATAACCCGCCTGGGCATTTCCTCACACCGCTAGTGATGAAATACGCCAATTTTAAATTCATCACAATACCCATCATCACACAGTGATATACACAGCGCTGTTTCTAAAACAGCTGGATGGCGGAAGGATGAAACTCCAGCTCATTAGAATGCGGACGACATTGAACGATCAACAGGATTTGAACGAATGACAAAAGCGCTGGCGGAAACTTCCTCCGCAGTCTTTAGGAAGTGGGAAACGTCTGAGAGGAGGCGTGCAGCCGTGAAGAGGATGAGGATCAACCAGGACTGCCCTTGTGTGACCGCAAGGCGCTGGAGAGGCGCCAAACATCTCAAGGTAACTTCCCGTAACTACACGTGCTCAATAAGGAGAAGAACAGTTGATAATGAATCTCACAGACCCTTCATTATTATCTCCGAAAGTAAAAGAAAAAAGTGTCACATATATTTCGCTAAATATACTTTTACATACCTATTTCTTTCATTATTTTAGTTTGTATCGGAAAATATGGTAACTACACATGAGAAAATGGCGCGTTTATGAAGCATTCGGTTCCCTAGCAGCAGGTTTATGGTTTTATTCAACAGACAGTCTGAATTTCTCTCGGCTTTCATTAAAAACGTTGTAAATAAAGCTAATGCATTGAAAGCTAATGTAAAAGGTGTATTTATATGTTAATTTTAGATATTTCTAGTATGCATTTACCCTACCTGAAAAGGCTACCAAAAACCTGTATCACTTATGTTCTATACTATATATGAAACCATCCGAACTCACGGACCAGTGAAATGTACTACAGCCGTAAGTCTTAATCTGTCATACTCTGTATTCCTTTCTCAGGTTCAAAATTTAGATTAGTTGAGCGCTTGTTGAAATCAGATTGTGTGTTGTGAGATGGAATGTAGAGAACGGTTTCGCAAATTAGAAATACCTACCTTGTAAGCTGCATACTTCATTATATTCAAACCATACTGTATGTACCCATACTTCAGGTACATGCACCATACTTCAGGTACCCCACTATCAACGCTCAATTACTTAGTAACGTGGGTGAATGAAATCATGCGGACGCGTTCACCATAACGATCAAAATCAAGTATTGCTAATTTTCCGTCTCTTTACATATGTAAATAGAAAACAATTATAATAAAATAATTATGATATATTTATTTTATGTCCAGGTGTTGTATGAATTCGTCAAATAACGAAGCAATAGGAAGCGCGAAAGACAATCCTTATTTCTTCGTCACTGTGACTAAAATTATGCAAGTTTCGCATTTTTGATTGTCTGCGAAACTTGAATAATTTTAGTCACGCTTTGTCTTACAAAAACATGTTTTTACCCGTATAAACTGTACCTATTTTTGGAGGCCCGGAGTATTTCATCGATCGAATTACGCACTGAATCAAAATAATATGTGGCAAAGGACACCTTTAGTTACTACAGCATACTCTGACTCTGTGTGTATGAAAGCAACACCACGACAGTGGCGATTGCATAGTATAGTTAACTGTATATACCTACGAGCAGGCTGTAGGTACAGGAATGGGCGGGCGTGGAATCAGAAAAAACGATGAGAACTAGGCCAGAAGCCACTCACACTCACCAAACAACAGAGGCGCAATGTTGAGACCCGACATCGAGATGTGTTATAGCGCAGTTCTTCATGTTACGGGTTATGTATGAAATGCCGGCAAACGTACGTTTTTATTAGGTACTGAAATTATTTTTAAAGGTTGGGTCGCCGTTCTGCGTGGTCGGGGTCTCCCTCCATAGTTATCTAATTAATAACCTTGAAGTCGAGGAGTAGCAAGGTACCTGTTAATTTGACAACCAAACAAATCGGTGAGAAGTATAGTTGAAAATGTCCACTCGACCGCAATGGGAAGTTGTAGGAAGAATAACAAAAAAAACATCATTTCATAATTTGCACGATTCAAGGGGGTATCTGAGGAAACAAGAAAGTTATAACATTTTATACTATGCCGGCACCGGTTGACTTTTGTGCACATTTAGAAGTTTCTGTATGGAGTGTAAACGGATGAAACCCACAATCCGAAGCTTTGCTGACACTTATCTGTAGCGTTGAGGATACATACTTTTGCATACAACGCTCATGGACGAGAGCCCAATTCGTCACCCTTGAGGGACGTACTTTTAGAACAAGTACTGTTGAGCACTGTGAAAATCTTCTGCACAATCTCGTTTACTTATAACGAAACTTATAAGTAAACTGTAACTTCCAACGAAAATTCCTCTTTTAGGTTGAACTGAAGAAGTGTGGTGCTCAAGCTAAGCTGTGGAAGACCGTAATTCAGCAAGCTGTAAATCAGTAGTTTTAGTACATCGAAACTTGAACCTTACATCATCATCGTGCTGAACGAGTTTTCAGTTGGACGCATTCTTGTTCGTTTTCCAACCCCCAAACTTCAACACTTATTGTTCAAGTCCCCAGGGATGATCCGGAAATTCTCCTCTCTTTTGCCGACCCCTTTTCAAAGGTAATCACGCTCCTTCTGGAAGCGAACTTTTTATTGCCGCCCGTTCCCGCCAGAGCTCTAATGGGCAAAAATGGTCTCCAGACGGTCTAATTCCGTCTCCGCCGTGTTAGAGACCCCGACGACCGCAGAAGTTGTAATGACACCCGAACTTTCTTCTCAGACATCCTCCAGTCGCCCCAAAGCTCAACTTTCTGACAATATCTTGGTACGTCGGAAGTTGCTGTACGGCTGAATTATATAGATGGCACAGAGAGGTAGGTATGTTTGTAAAAGGAAATAGTGATCTATACCTCTCATTAATCTATTTTACACATCTCTGGATGATTAGGTACCTACCTACCTGCCTACTCCCCGAAGTGGACACGTAGGCAGGTACCTAGTTTAGAGGCTCGCTGGTACTCCGGGGTTCCCGAGTTCCGTCCCGGCTAAAGCCCCATTTACACTGTTCCACTTTCGACGATCATCCAGGATATTCATCCAGGATGTATCATCTTTGCATACATATTTTCAACAAGTTTCGGGGTTCCACTGTTCAGTTCATCATCCAGTAGGTATTGTGTGAACCGTGTGTGGAGAACGTCGGGTTCGAGGAGGAATGGAAATATCATACGTGCAGGCATTGATGTAATTGCAAATGAACTTATTCGTGAACTACAGTGATACGAAAGTATCATAAGCCACCGTGTTCAAAAACGCTGGTGGGTGATTCACGGGGTTTCAAGGAGAGACAGTCCGGGAGCATCGTCAACGCTGTTAAAAGAATGGGCAGATGAAAACCCAAAACCCTGAGGAGTACAGGAATCATTTAAGAATGAAAGAGAACCAATTCTCATATCTGATCAAAACAGTACGTAACTCTGTTTATTTATTTTATTTTTTTAAACCGAAGGGAGTGAAACGAACATTGTTCACCGCTTGTTTGCACTTGTCACTGCACCTTTTATTCTGGATGAAACGTCGGTTCGAGGAATTGGATGAACGACTCTTTCATCCAAAATTAGTCTGAAGCAATCTCGTTCATCGCTCACTTTGACGTACACCCTGGATGAAACGGCGATGAAAAGGCGTTTACACCTGTAACTTTAGATGATTCACCCAAGACGATCATCAAAAGAGACAAGTGTAAACGAGCCTTTAGCGTTTCGTCCTGGATCAGCGCAGCCCCTCTTCACATTTTCCTTCTCACTAAACACAGGCTTAGGAATGTCAGCTTGGGATGCTGGTGTGATTAAAAATGTGTGTTCCATGTAGAACTAAAATAAACTAAAATAGGTATACTGAGGCCAATAAATTATGGTATGTGAGGTGTTGTCATCATAATATGAGGCTCTGGTCAAATGTTGAAGTCTGGTGAGGCTAACTTCTTCGCGTTCAACAGTATTAGGTGCTCAACGTATTTGCACGATTAACGATCAAACATTTACACGATTCAACGACAAACGTCAACTATTGAACGTCATTACTGTCATTAGCTAACACTTTGGAACCGAAACTAACTGTTGACTACCATTAATCGCTTCCCTTTTTCACTCGTCATTTCACCCGCGTATGACATGTTCACGTTCACGCTGGCTACAACAACGACACTGAACTAGGAAACCAGACGCCAGCAAAACTGAGAAAATTTACTGTGATGTGATCCCAATCTTACAACAATGGAGATCAAGAAGTCATCCCAGACCAAAAACGCTGCAAAGTCCTTGTCACATGGGTTTATTATTCTATTGGACATACCTACAGAGATGTTGGCTGTTTATTTATTGTTTCTTTCATATAAAATAATTGAAATAGCTATTTCTGGTGGTTTCCACCAATTTTGGCCCCCAAAACACGAAATAGGTACGCTCCTTCTTCTTTTTTTTTTCTTAAATAAATTATTTCTGATCATTGATAGTACCGTTAAACCGTCTTGGTCCACCTGTTGACACTTTTTACAGTGTTATTATACAAATTGATGGTGATTTCAGACGACTTCCCAGGTTTTTGACTCATAAAAAATCAATTTCGGGAGCTGAACATCTGGTAGAACCTCAATTTTCTACTCTTTGGTCAAAATCGACTTCATATTCGGTCTTCTCGTCCCCAAAAACATGAAAAACGATACCTTAAAAGCTCATGTTACCAACATGTTGCTAAAACGCAAAAAGTATCTATTTTTACACACATTTTCACTCATAACACCCCTGGGTATATTCCGATCGGGCTGAAAAGTTTCGGGACACAACTAGGGCCCAAATGGAGCATGTGTGCGAAAGAACGAATTTTTTAGACCGAAAACGAAGCCTGTACACGTGATACGGCGGACGGCGGACGGCGTACGGCGTACGGCGGACGGACATTGCATTTTTGGAATCTACGCACCTTGAAACGGAAAAGAAAAAATTTCGAGGGGGTGTTATAAAAATGTTTTGCTGAGCGAATACATAGGTGTATTATTCACAGAATAATAAACCAAAATGGGCTTACAAATTTAAAAAAATCTATTTTGAGTTTTGTGTATGGATCATCTTCAAATTCCCTCTACTTTCACTGTGCAACACCGAATCACGTATATCTTAGTGGAACAACACTACATAGAGCGCCATCTTGGATTTGGAAAGAGAGGACTGCAAGATGGAGTCATGGCAGTTCAGTCACATCACCCTCCAGAGAGGGTGCAAAAGTTCAGTGCGAGAGTGACCTAGGTATACTGTGATTTAAAAAAATTTCATGTAATTCTTTGATGTAAAACAGAGTTACTCATCATGTAGTGGAAACTGAGTTACCTTCGAAAAATCAGAATTATTTTGGTGCAAGAGAGGAATATCTTGGTTTTTGTCCACAAGTGGCCATAAACTGATAGTCATGGTACTGCAAGAGGGGACCACTGAGAATCGATAGTAGTCTTATTAGATGATACTGGAAATTTTCAACTTGATTAGTCAAACCCAACCCAGGTAGAGGATATCGAAGAATGAGCAAAGCAAAAACTTTAAACGTCTCTCCTGAAAAATGAAGGTTTTTGAGATAGCCCACTTTCGCACTGCGGAGTGATGAAAAAAACAACGTTCAAGAAAACAAAGTTGGGACGGAACTCGAAGGCGACCTCCGCTACGACATGGGTGAAACTCAAAGGCGACCTCCACAACGATAGGACGGAACTCGAAAGGATTTTCACTGGCGTTCACATCTAAAAGAAGTTTCCCTAATCAGTCCTTTTACAAAAATACAATCAGCGGGAAGTATTGACCATTATTTAATTATAAAATTAGCTAAGGTGCTCCAAAAATCAGGAAACAGTGTTCTAGGTACCTACGCAGAAGTGAAATACAAGGCTATAAAGGAAAATAATAAAACTTGTGTGATAATTAGCATACAACGCGTTTTTTCCATCTGACCCGAAAAATAAACCTGGCTAGATACGCCATTTTCCTTCGAGGGCAGGGAGGAATTCAGCATAGGAATACATCCAGTATTCGGCCGATCAGGTTACATCTGGTTCGAATAGGACCTTCTGACTGTGTGAAATGCGATCGGTAAAACTTGGTCGATTTGCTGATTGTCCTGAGGCTTTTAAATTTGTCTGGGGGGGGGGGGGGGCTAGCCGGGGCCTGTAATGTCTGCACGGCCCTGATCACGTCCTCCATTACTGAATGTATAGCTTCAGTGAATTCGCAATTCCAAATTAATACGCTGAAAATCAATATTTCACAAAAGTAAAAAACCATTCATGACTTCCGACTATGTATATTATAGTTATCTCATGGGTAACAACTCCGCTGAACAGACCACAACACTTTGCCTTAGGCGCTAGAACCATTTCACTGTACAAGATATACGCGTTCGTGCGTTTTGTGAATACCTCACAGTAGGTAGGTAGTTGTTAATCGCAAATCTGAAACTTGCAAAATCCCTCGGCCAAATTTCGCACCATCCACTGCTACGATCACTCTAACATAGCGCTACAAGAAAACCCATCGCTTACTCAGTAATTTCTGCTATCGCTCGAACATTCATCATCACCAACAGGTGAATGGAAAAAAGACTCTAGGAAAGGGCACAGGCTCAAGCTCGTGAGCGGAATGTCGCAACATATCCCGCCTATACGTCCTTGAAGCCTTCGTTTTGCGGTTCCGAAGTAACTACGCCTCATTCATATATGCCTCTGCCCCAAGGACCACAGAATTCCATCATAGGTACATTGCCAACGCGTTTTGCCCATCACACACGAGGCCCGTCCAACTTCTTTCTATATGGCACTGAAGTACTCAACCACCGTGAAACGACTCTCGTATGTCTTTTCGAACAGTTTTATTGGACGAGAAAAAAAAAAATCAAGTCAAGAGCGATGGCGGCGATTTTCTTTCTTATTTAATTCGGAACCGGGCCCACCAAGGACGTCTTCGATATACCAGCTCCTATAATATTACAGGCAGCTCGTGTTCAAACGTGATCTTCTACCCGAGTCTTCCTTCGCTCTTTGTGACTTCGCAGGACCTTTTTTCAAAGCGTCAGACACAGGTTTTTAAGCAGTCCAAAGCGCCTGACATTGTATAGGTACCACTTGTCGGGTGGATTCACTGACCAATTTTTTATAGCGTGGAAGATACTATCTACCGAGCTGTGGCTTCAGAATTCTGAAGTCCTTGGCATTCTGCCAGGAAATGTCATTAATATTTTATCGGATAAAAAGATTTGAACGGAGGGTTTTATATTAACGTCTGAGATTTCTAATGCAATATAAAATGAAGACATTGCATCCCTCTAGTACATAGTACAATATAGTATACTAGTGGTGGTAGGGGGTGCATATCTGATTTAGGAAGGTATAAGGACAGGGCGAATGCAAGCAGATTCCAAACTGAAGCCCACAATACTTTTCTCAAATGAGCAGGAAGCAGTGATTAGCAGGTAAGAAGACGTAACCCGTTCAAAAACAATCAGCAATCATTTTCAAAACATGTATAGTGAATAATAATTGTGTAGATACTCGTTATAACATTAAATCAGTTAAGTGTTACGATTTTCGAACCGTTAATGTGTTCGACTCAAAAGTGAACACGGTAACCATTGACTGAATAGTCTGCGGTAAAATACAGGCGGACAACCAACAGGTATAGTGTAGGTAGTAAATATGCAGTGTTCCTATCCTCCATGTTGGAGTTAGCATTCACAGATTACATTTCACAACAAACACTTTACCAACGGACACTTCATTTAAAGCATCAACAGACATATTAACTTCATATCAAAACACCTACAAGATACTTCCCCCACGAGGCCCATTATAATGCCAATAAGATAAGCCCTCCAAATCATCAACTTTTCCACACAAAGGCATGGCATCTCAATGGTGTGTTAGGATAACTCCGGCTATAGGCACGCGCGTCGTTACATCCAGACCACTAGAATCTTTAAGTCCGTATTGACAAGGCCGCTAATATATTATTTGTATCCCCCCCCCCCCCCCCCTCCGCCATGGGAACAGCCCTGTTGTAAAAATTTCGAAGACTACAGAATGGACGATTTTCACTGGGAAACAATTTCTACCAAGAAGAAACTTTTTAGGTAAGCATTAAGAAAAAAATTAGGCACTGGGAAAAAATGTTCACTTCACCAACGCAAAAAGATGTGGTCCCCCCCCACCATCTTGTTGTGAAAATTTACCCACCAAAAAACCCTCGTCAGCCGCAGTAAGGACTGATATCCATTTTGCCCACCAAAGTAGCATGCTCAGTATTTCGCACCTCGCCATTGGATGTGCATACAGAAACCTGTTCCTTCCCCCCCCCCCCCCCCCCCGGGGGGGGGGGGGGGGGAAGCTGCTCTAATTCTACTCCTCTTGTACCTCTATTTATTTTCCAGTTGTAACATAATATTTTTTATAAGATTCTGACCATGCATTACCATTTCATGGTGTCATGCAAATAAAATATTTTATATCTTGTACCTTAGAAACAGCCCCCCCCCCCCCACCAAGATGACAAAATTTCAGCTTGATCCGTTGAACAAACGACTATAAAAACTTGAAAAACAGCGATTTTCAAATTTCTGTAACTCCGGCATCTGATGGTACCGAGGGTTGAAATTTGGTACACGTCCTCAGAGCCCCTCGAGAATGGGTGCACGAAAAACCAACAACGGAGACTCCCAGAAGGCCGAGTTACCGGGTGGTACACACCCCTGCTTGTTCAGCCGTGTAAACAGTGTTTCGGTCGCTTTCGAGTTTTTGGTTTTCTAGACGTGCAAGGCATCCAAAGGAGATGGGTATAGGTAGGCATGACTGTACTGAAAATAATTCCGGAATCAACAAATGACCAACGGCTAATTTTACCAAACAGAATATATTATAATCCTTTTCTGACTCAAAAATTATTATTTCGTTTCCTCTCTTTGCACTCTAAAATAACAAGAAATCGTTGTTTCAGTTTTCTCTTCAATGTCGACAATCTTGAAGAACTGAGAGGAACCTAATTAATGAATATTGCAAGTAACTCCATTTCCACTGGCCGAACGGCCCGGGGCTTTGGGGGTCCCGGTTCGAGTCCCTGATAGGTACGACCGGAAACAGATGGATTCCCCATTCTCCATGGAAGAACCAAATACTTTACTGACTTTTCAGCTGAATAATGCAGAATGACAGTAAGATACATGGGCTCACATTTAGTCGAAGAATACCCCAGATGTAGTATACACTCTCGAAAATCAATTGAATTATTGCCGGGAAACAAGGGAAGGAACGAAAGGGGTGGAGGAAACCTTGATCTAATTCGTTCACCAGGAAAGGTTCCTACAGGGAGTTCGCCTGGCTCGAGATAATTCGGTTGGAGCCATTAGCGTCTGGAATAAAAGCGGATGACAGAAATAGAAAACGGGTAGCCTTAGTTAATAGATTACATGGATAGAGAGCTCTTGTGGGATTAAATCACAATTTAACATGGTATTCACCAGAGGAATAAAAACCGTGCATAACCGCCCTCCCCGATTGAATAATGGAAGGATTTGCAATGGCAAACAAACAGCCCGGCGTAGGTACATATTGCCGACGATGGACAATTTCTCATGTTTTCTTTTATTTTCTCAAGTAAAAGATTTCGGCGAGTGCTTCCCGAAAAGCTGCCGTATGAGAAGCATCCGATGATGGAAAGTGGGCGATAAACCAGTGGAAAGAAAGCGAAATGACGTCATAGGTAAAGGCCCTCACCCAGCGTTCGCCTGGTAGGAACCTCAGCGCCATCCACTTCTGACGTCATTTTGTTTTCTTTCTATCCGTCTGTTACCCAAGCTACACGGAGTTTTGAGATGAAAATTGGCAGTGAGGGGTTTGGCCTTTGGACGTCCGTCCGAAATGTATTACGGATACCTTCATGTGAATCTGAAGTATAGCAGATCTCGTGTCATGCTTTTATGCCAATATTTTGGTATTGCAATAATATCTAGGTGGTTGGTATATAAGAGTATGAAATACTGCGCGCCTAAATAGCCCACAACTCTCACTTCAGGATAATATCTATTTACATCACAAATGTCCCATCACGATGAATACCGTGATTCAGAACACCAACCCAGAACGAGACGCTTGGACAATCACGATCATCATGAGTGGATAAATCATGAGATCGAGGGTGGCAAATAAAGCATTTCATACCTTGAAGTGGGGAGGAACATCGATCCATCGATGAACACTGACCCGGAAAGAAGAATATACCAGCATGACGACAGTTCACCAGTGCTGAAAAAAAATAAATTAAATTAAAATACAAATAAAAACAATGTCCACATCACAATATTATTCATAAGTCTAAAAAACAAAGATTGCATGGTATTTTTGTAAATACAGAATTAAGAAAGCACAAATCCCAGACAGAAAAGGAGCCTGTGCGTGGGCATATCTGCTAAGATTGAAAAAAAAGATAAATTCCTCAATTATTTACGTACCTAACTATTCGTTTAAACAAAAAAGGGAAAAAAGACAGACGAACGTTAATAATTAATACTTAGTAATTATTACTAGATTATACGATAAAAGTGAAACTGAAGACCACGTCTGTTTACAGAGGAAAAAGTGTATGCAGAAGTTGACAAGATAATATACCTTGGTACATTAATATAACTGTTTTCTAGTGCTTTGTAAATCACTATTATCGGTCTTCACCAGCTATGATGACAACAAATGGGCTATGACTGTAGCACTGTTTGTCTTACAGGTAAGATGACCTGTAACCATGAGATTTCAACTGTATTGAGCTGAACACGCCTCTGCCATCTAGCGGTTGGCAGAAGAAGTTTATTGCAACACCGTGAGCTCTCTCTCAGCCCAGCGAGTCATCTGTTGGGAGGTTGAGGAACTAATCGCAAAACACTGCACTACCATCTTGCGTCGGCAGCAAGGATGAGCGCCGAACAACTACCGCCGGCCGCTAGATGGCTCTGGCGATCGAATCGGCTCAGTTCGAATGGCCCACGTGGTCCCCTCGGGGAGTAAACATCGCGGTATCTATGGCAACTGACCTCTTCCACTATCGTTCGTTTCCCATGCCGACCCAACCTCATTATCCCAACTTTTACCGACCACTGGTTTGCCTATTCAACCAAAACCCTCCCCCTGGAAACTGTTTCTCGATCAAATTCAGGCAGGAATTTACAGTACAGCCCATAACTTTACACAAGTTATACGGTCAGAATAAATGTTAAATTGTAACGGAAACTTAGGGCTATAGGTAGGTGCCTACCACAGATGCCCAACGTGTGACAGTATTTCATTGGCTATTACAGAATTTCGTTTCGTACACTGCCGTCAGAAGCGGAAGTCGCATCTGAATTTTTGACCAACATGTGCTAACATCCCACCCACCGGGAGCCGTATCTGCACGAGAAAGGCCTCAAAACGGGCTTACGAATAATGGGATAATGTATATTACGGTGAATTTACTCTAAGTGAAAAATCGTAATTATGCCTTTTTCACGTAATAAGTCGTATCTGACAGCAGATAACGATTTTTTTCGCTAAGTATGTTGTACATAAGGATTAGTAAAATACGGGTATATTGTTAAATAATAATAATATCCATTATTGAGCTTTAGACAAGTTCGTCCAAAAAGGCTCATTCGAATAACTCTAAATAGCTCCCGTTTGTCTACAAAATACGAAATTAAAATTCGTTTACCGTTTTTCGGTATATTCAAATGAAAAAAAAACTCGTTTTTTGACTTCACCAACGATTCAAGTTCAAGTTCAAGAAAATTCCGAAAACAAACGCTCATTTTGGCAAATTTCAACTCGAAATTTTTCCAAAGTCCGGTTTAGTCAGATACGACTTTTCTGATTCTGACGACAGTATTTATGTAAAGGTATTTAACTCCCAACTTCAATAATAAATGTAGGTTATCAAAAAAAGAAAAACGGCAGGTAGGTACCTAGGTATGTAAGATTTAAATTGAGCAACCCTCAAGAACCCTTGAAGCCTATTAAAACCTACTTAGTGGTCGAGAGGAACAATAAACAGATGACGTACTAGTATATAATAAGATTTACGTAAGGTAGGTCTCAGGCTTGAACATCAATTTAAAGAAATAAACCCGAACCCCGCGGAAATATTTTTAATCGAATAATCAACTATTTCTTTCATCTGCTGAATTTTCACCATCTTCATCATCATCATCTGAAAGTTAATACAAAATGCATGATTCTAGTAATGTAGGTAGAAACCTTCTCGCAGTTATCGTCTAATTACAATTAAGTACTACTGTTACCCGAAGGGTAGATGGACGTAAAGCCCGAGCATGAAATGGGTGACTTCACTTAATTTACACTTATATAGGTAGGTACTAATAGAAAGAAGATACTCACTAATAAAGTACGTCGTTGGCTAGATGTCTTTCATACCGAACTGTTTTACAGAGCGACCTCAATACAGAGTCCCTGTAGTGCGACAAGGCTTCCAGACCATGAAGGCCATAGTAAATTATTTGAAGGTCCTGCAATAAAAAGACAAAACCCAACATTAGAGAAAAAATTCGAACACTTGAAATGAAAAAATAAAATTATTAATAAAACAAATATGTAAATAAATACATACGAATGGACTTCATACCTAATGACGAATTCCACAGAACGCCTCTGTAGAAACTACCATATTTCAAGTTTCCAATTTGAAATTTCTGATTATGAATCTCAAATCTCAAGTAGGCACCCACCGACCCCAACTTCTTTGGGCTAAATAGAAATTAAAGAATGACCGGGAGTTGGGGGAATCAAAGATTAGATTTCCAAAGGCCCGATGCATACCATAGACTTACACAGGGATATCGAAAAAAAAAAATTGTAATTACATCCAACATAGCAATGAAAAAATGCTGCCAACAACCCAACATTAGATCCTTGTCAAATGGGTTTATTATCCTACTGGACATACCTACAGAAATGCTGGCTGTTCATTTATTGTTGCTTCCATGTAAAATAATCGAAATAGCTATTTCTGGTGGATTCCACCAATTTTGGCCCCCAAAACTTGAATTAGGTACGCTTTTTTTTCTTCAAATAATCTTTGATCATTGGTAGTGCCATTTAATCGTCTTGATCCACGTGTCGACACTTTTCCTAGTGTTATTCTACAAATTGATGGTGATTTCTGACGATTTCGCAGATTTTTGACTGATAAAAAATCAATTTTGGGAGCTGAACATCTGGTACAACCTCAATTTTCCACTCCTTGGTCAAAATCGACTTCATATTCCGTCTTCTCGTCCCCAAAAACATGGAAAACGATACCTCAAAAGCTCATTTTACTAACATGTTACTAAAACGCAAAAAGTACCTATTTTTATACACATTTTCACTCATAACACCCCTGGATATAATCCGATCGGGCTGAAAAGTTTCGGGACACAACTAGGACCCAAATGGAGTATGTGTGCGAAAGAACGAATTTTTTAGACCGAAAATGAGGCCGGTACACGTGATACGGGGGACGGCGGACGGCGTACGGCGGACGGCGTACGGCGGACGGTGGACGGATTGCATTTTTGGAATCTACGCACCTTGAAACGGAAAAGAAAAAATTTTGAGGGGGTGTAATAAAAATTTTTTGCTGAGCGAATACATAGGTCTATGCCACTCGTAGGACCCGCATTAGGTATCCATTATTTCTCCGTTGTTTCACGATCCTTGGAAATCCCTCGCGGACTTGCTGCTTACGTGTTGTCAAGTTCTATCGTTTTATTGGCGGCTATTTCCTATTTCTTTGTTTACGGGCGAGCCAACTGCAAAACTAAACAGTACAACATTCAAACGAAGGGGAAGAGTGAAATGAAATACGATGGTCCTAGCAAAATACAATATTAGGTAATGCAAGTCAATATAAAATTAAAAATAGAAATATGGCAATTCCATGTCAGCACGGCCTGATAATAATGGATTAGCGCTTATGGGCAGCAACCTTGATTCTAACTCACATGTGAGTATAAATTGCATTATAACGTAAAAGAGCAACTCCAGAGCTTCCATGCTTCAGCATACTGTTAAAAACAGATTGTACGCGAAAATTATGTTTCGCTGATTCGTGCCATTGGAACCTACTCGGATCGCTGTCGAAAATCCCACTTTGCCATTGCGAGGAAGATGATTTATCGGGGGGTTCATGGACGGCATCAATCCTCATCCCCTTCCCCTCATCGCTCTCTTGTCCTCTCGATATTTGGATCAAGGGTCGCTAAAAGCTTTTTGAAGCTTCGTCACCATCCCCCGCTATGGCCCTTGAAACCGTTTTAATATATAGCACTTTTTACCCAGTGGGGACGGGCTCCTACTCCGCTCTAAAGATGTAAAAGGGACAATTTTTTGATCGGAGCTTGTAATTAATACTGACCCAGCCTCCACAATATGAAACTGCGATTAATTTGCTCAAGGCGACTGCTGAAATTTGCCAATTCAAAATTCAAAATATTGAAGTAAGATACCTATACGTGCTTCTTATTTCATCGTATTCGAATGTTCACCGACGGTGCAGAGGCGTCGTTTGGATTGATTTTATGTCCTATGCTGCTGTTTAAATGTATTTTATCTGCTCCTCTGCTGCTGTTTGAATTGCTTTTATTCAGAGGCCGATTTCAGAATTATTCCCATCCTTAGCCCAGAAACTATACATGACAGGTAGCGGTCGAGTAACTTGAACTCTGCGCTTGAGTTCATCGCCATCGTCGGGATTAATCCCGAAACCGGTCTCCGAATAAATGGAATTCAAAGATCAGCAGAAGAGCCATCAATCATTTGAGCGAAAATTCCCGAACGTCCTGCTTAATTATTTATGATAGGGTTAAATGGACAATCACGTTATCATCCAAGCTCCCTTCAAATCAATAACAACTGAAGGTAGGTAGATACCTTTTAAAACTGTAAAAAATTGCAAGCCACCAGCTTGGTTCAAATTAAAGAACCTCTCCAAGAAAAATCAACTTGTTCCGTTTTTTCAGTCGTAATTTTGGGCATGTAGCTTTCAGGTAGATTACTGAAAAGAGGAAAATGAGTTTCGAGAAAAACTTATGAGAAGCATTAACTTCCACAGCTATACAAAGTAATCTCGATGTTGGGATTGAGGATGATCATGAGCGGTGACGAAACGACGTTGAGAAAACGTGAAAGGTGAATGAGTGCCACAACATCTTCAATACTGTCCCTTCACTCCGACATAAAGTATACTCCCAAAGACTCAACTCCAATTAAGCTGGAAAGGTCCCCTTAATTATGAAAATTCAATCGGAATGAGGACCCACTTGAAGGAAAAGACGAGGGAAAACTTATTTTTTGAGGTCATCGCTTTTTTAACGAATGGACGCCATTAATTCGAAGGACTCTCTTAACATTTGCACCAGTGAAATAATAATCTCGAAGACGAAGTAAAAACTACAAGTAAGACGTATAAATATTGAGTTTCTTTCACGAAAAGTTGAAAACCTATTACCTCAAAGATTCCATTTTATTGACGGGAAATAAAGTGAAATAATAGTTCTTTGGGGTAGTGAAAATTAACATTTTTTTGCAACCTGAATGTCCAACGCCTCGATGTATATAAGGATTTGGATATACTTACATACAACAAAACCTGAAGAACACGAATAATGAAGTGATTCTCCTCTGAAATCTCCGTAACACTCTATAAAGAACCCCCATATCAAGAAACAACTGACGAGCCTCGTCAGTGGGTTAAGTAGTGAAAATCAGAGGATTTTTGTAGAACTTCGACCACGAAGTTTTGGGTCTGCGGTTTTTCATCGAAGCATAGGTTTGCACGATCATAGAAGTCATTTTTAAAATTTAATTTGAAGTGTAGCATCTGACATGCATATTTAAAAATCGACCCATTACCATATGAAAAAATTTATTTTTCCTTCCCTCAAAATTTTTGTCCTATTTTTTGCACCTCAAATTCTCCCAACACTCGGAAACTGGCGCTGTGGGTAAATGCCCAGTGGGTCCGTTCGGTAAATCGGGGTCTACTAGCCTATCTTACTAATTAGTCTAATAGCCTAATATTTAGCCTATATAAAAGTGTTTGGGGCTCTTCAGCACGAAAATCTTTACAGGTCCGAATATGGGAACTTCAAACATGTGTTTTTATAATATCCTGATGGGATTCAATTTAAAAAACGCTGCAAATCCCCGCACAACGGTTTATTATTTTCTACAGGATACCCTTCTGTAACAGATCACAGCTCTCTGTATAGATCCACATAATATGTATAGAGTAGTACATCCGTAGGTAGTAGTGAGTCCGTAGGTTAGTACCTAACCCCGTACTCGTTACTAGGTACCTACCTAAATCACGTGTTAAATGTTGCTAAAATAATTCTGTCGATGACAAACAGTAACTAAAACGGCAAAAAGAAACGAAAATAATGAAGTTCTGAAGTAAAATTGTTGATGTGGAGTGATATAGATGCCCCTTCTGCGTAGATCACTGTTTTCTGTTGTCAGTCCCTACCCTCGCGGTCAAATATAATGAACCGTTGTGTAATTACTTGCCCATCAATAATACTTCAACGGTTGTTCAAGTTGCAAAAGTACCGATCAACAAAATCCAGCCCCTTCTAGGTAGGTGAACCGTTGTGTAATAATTTACCGTTGCGTAATAATTTGCCGTTGTGTAATAATTTACCATTGTTACAGATCACAGCTCTCCGTATAGATAACCCTTTATATAATATATGTACTATTCTATACATAATGATGTAGATCGCACACCCTCCGTACCTTAGTACCTAACCCCGTACTCGTTACTAGGTACCTACCTAAATCACGAGTTAAATGTTGCTAAAATAATTCTGCCAATGACAAACAGTACCTAAAATGGCAAAAAGAAACGCACATAATGAAGTTCTGAAGGGAAATTGTTGATGAGGAGTGAAAAAAGTTGCAAACGTACCTACCAACAAACTCCAGCCCCTTCTACGTAGATGGTATAATGAACCGTTGTGTAATAAATTACCGTTGAGTAATGATTTACCATTGTGTAATAATAATTTGCCCATCTATAATACTTCAACGTTTGTTGAAGTATTATCCTATCAATAACTATAAATGTTGGATCTTTTAATAAGAACACGCTGACTTTACAGCCCGGCACAGTGTTAATAAACGGACTTTTATTGGAAAATAAAGTGAACACTTCGAGAGGTTAACATGAACATTAGATGATGAAATCGTATAAACGAAAAAATGAGTTGGAGCGAAGATGACATGGTGGGGGGAAGGGAATCGGATCGCGGCATTGCCGACTATATCTAATCAATGCCTTATTGATACATAACAATCAACAAACTCCAAAAGAGCCCATTTTTCAAATGAAATGATATCACAGAACAACCAACTCGACTTCATACTCCGTGAATATAATCAGGTGGCCCCTAGCAATGATTTTACCTCGGGCCAATTCCCAATTGTTAGCGCGTCCCTGGTGACGAGATTTGGGCTAAATGTATACAATTTCATTCACCCTGCTGTCAAAAAAGCCTGTCGGTGCAAACTGGGGCCTTACTGTGAACGAACGGCTGGACGTACGATGCTCCGGGTGGTCTTAAAAAACCACGACTTCAAGAACTATTTAAAACCGTAAAAAGATTCACGTAAAAAAATGTATAGGCGTTCTGAAAATTTCAACCCCTATTTTGAACCCCTTAGAGATTACTGACAGTAACGTCGAGCTTCGAGGACCAACTAGACCCCAAACGGAACCTATAACCCGAATTTCATCAATTTTGTTTCATGGTAACTAAGAAAAGTGGTCAGTACGCGGCGTACGGCGGACAGACAGAAATATTTTTATTGCATTTTCGGAGGGGGGGGGGGGGGTTAGATTTTTTTTTTTTTTTTTTTTTTCATGCTCGATTCCAATGGTTCATTATTGAAAATAATAAACCAAAATTATTCAGGAAAATATTTCAGGCATCAATTAATTTTACAAAGGGTAGGTACCAGGTACCATGGTAGGTACCTACTGACGATAACGTCTGTGAATTTGCTTTTGGAATCATGTTCCTTGCCAGGCTATGGGCGGTCAGTCCGATTTCAACCTTCCTACAGAACTGACAACTGAACTTAAAAAATCGCAAAAAAGGTGACACCTACCAACTGTACAGATTTCTCTTATGAGAAAAAGAACGGCAAATCAATGCCTATCGAAGGAATAGAGAAACTAGAATAGAAGAAATGCTAGAATTCCAGTGTCTTCATGAATTTGCAGACAAGTATCCAGCAATTACTTAGACAAGTCTCACAACACCTAGTGAAAATTGAGTTCTGAGGTGAACCCCGTCAATCATGCGATATAATAATTTAAAAGGAAGAAAACCCGATTAACGGTCAATAACTAAAAACCTCAAAGAAATCGTCTATCCGATTCGATGCAATGGAAAATACACTGCCAAGGTGATGGCACAGGAGCTTCCTCGTCACAATCAGAGTGACCCATTATAAAATAGAACAGACTCGGAAGCAAAATAACATTACATTACATTACATTACATTACATTACATAACATTACATAACGTTAAATATACATATTACATAACATTACATTACATAACATAACATAACATAACATTACATAACATTACATGAAATATACATATTATACATAACATGACTTCCATAATACATTACGTCCATTATACATAACTAGCCTGACCGCTCGCTTCGCTCGCTATCCGAGATTCGCTGTACGCAGTATCGTGGAACCAACAAACGACGGAAAAATCCCATAGCCTACCGGGTATTTATGCCCAATTTTATCAAAATCCGTCAAGCCATTCAGGAGTTGACCATGGTCGACCATATTTCCGCTATGGTCAGGGAATTAAAAATGCGACGTTGCACAACTTGGGAGCCTACTGGATATTCGTGCCAAATTTGGTCGATATCCGTTGAGCAATTCGGGATTCGACCATGGAGGGGCCCATGGATGCGCTATGGTCGACCGCGGGGGTAGTCCGAAGGGTCGATCGTAGATAGAATTTCACGTAGATTACGAATACGCGATAAAAAATAGGGGTTACCATTTCAATTAACGAAGTTGACCATGGTCGACCATAGTTCCGCTATGGTCAGGGAATTAAAAATGCGACGTTGCACAACTTGGGAGCCTACTGGATATTCGTGCCAAATTTGGTCGATATCCGTTGAGCAATTCGGGATTCGACCATGGAGGGGCCCATGGATGCGCTATGGTCGACCGCGGGGGTAGTCCGAAGGGTCGATCGTAGATAGAATTTCACGTAGATTACGAATACGCGATAAAAAATAGGGGTTACCATTTCAATTAACGAAGTTGACCATGGTCGACCATAGTTCCGCTATGGTCAGGGAATTAAAAATGCGACGTTGCACAACTTGGGAGCCTACTGGATATTCGTGCCAAATTTGGTCGATATCCGTTGAGCAATTCGGGATTCGACCATGGAGGGGCCCATGGATGCGCTATGGTCGACCGCGGGGGTAGTCCGAAGGGTCGATCGTAGATAGAATTTGACGTAGATTACGAATACGCGATAAAAAATAGGGGTTACCATTTCAATTAACGAAGTTGACCATGGTCGACCATAGTTCCGCTATGGTCAGGGAATTAAAAATGCGACGTTGCACAACTTGGGAGCCTACTGGATATTCGTGCCAAATTTGGTCGATATCCATCAAGCCATTCAGGAGTTGACCATGGTCGACCATAGTTCCGCTATGGTCAGGGAATTAAAAATGCGACGTTGCACAACTTGGGAGCCTACTGGATATTCGTGCCAAATTTGGTCGATATCCGTCAAGCCATTCAGGAGTTGACCATGGTCGACCATAGTTCCGCTATGGTCAGGGAATTGAAAATGCGACGTTGCACAACTTGGGAGCCTACTGGATATTCGTGCCAAATTTGGTCGATATCCGTCGAGCCGTTTGGCCGTGCATAGAAGGACAGACAGACAGACAGAGCGCATGCGCAGGGCGAACCGCTGGCTCTATCATGTTGAAATTTATATGGGACCTCAATGGGCCCTACCCGCTTAATCCCTGAGAATTACATTGAAATTGGGTGAAATCTTTGGTTACTACGGCTGTAACAAGGAAATTGAATCTATTTCACGCCAGCGCATGCGCAGAGCGCACCGAGGGTCCCATCATGCTGAAATTCATACTGGAACTCACTAGGCCTTGTCCAAACAACCCTTGAAAATTTGAGCGAAATTGAATCAAAATTGTGAAAGTTATGCGTGTTTGTTGAATTTAACGTTAGCGCATGCGCAGGGCGTACCGCTGGATCAATCATGTTGAAATTTGTATGGGACCTCAAGGGGCCTTATCCGCACCATCCCTCAAAATTTGAGCTGAATCAATTCAAAATCGTGGAAGTTATGGCTGTAACAAGGAAATGCGGACAGACTCACAGACTCACAGACTCACAGATTCACAGATTCACAGACTCACAGACTCACAGACTCACAGACTCACAGACCGACAGACACGGAACCAAATTTGTTCAGTAGGCTTTGAAACGCAAAATGCAAGTGGAAATTTTGATTTCTGAAGACAAAAATTTTTTGGCTCACGAAAGTGAACACAAGGCTTCCGCTGCTTCGCAGACTCGGAAGCAAAAATGATACACCCGGCAATTCGACTAAAAACTTACTAACTAGGGAGTCCGTAAGGTGTGCGATTTATTAAGATATTTCGAAAAATCTATCATTTCTGTAGCAGAAGATAAAATGATTGAGACAAATTAGTTCCAGAACTAAATATAAACTCTCCGCTCCCACTCCGGTGAATAATGAGAAAACGGAAACATGGAGGCGGGGATTCGTTATAAAGTTAGATCAGGTCCGTTTTCACAAAGACAAGAAATGGTCGCCATTTCATTTCCATGACAATTGAACGCAATTATAACGCCTGCACGTTTTGGGTAGTTCATAATATTAACAAACTCTATCACAGCCCACCGTTGAACTACAACTAGAAACTTGGTTGTGCTTACCAAATGAGAATCGTGAACTCGAATGGTGCCGATCGAATAACTTACCGATGAAGCGATCGGAACTACAGGTTGAGAGAGTCTTGATAAACATCGGTGAAAATTAACTCCAAGTGTAATCCATGGATTACGGAATAAAAAAGGACGTACTCTAAATCTAATATACTCGTAGATACCTACTATGGTAAGAGGTTTCTAAAAACGATTATTCTGTCAGATTCACGCTCTCTCTCTTTTATATTATGTACTTGACCTTTTATTAAAATATACCGGATTTATTGCATACCTTCACTGCAATAGAACTAAATAACCCTTGAAAATATTATAACGGAATACGAACAAATTAATAAAACGGAAAATCCACGTACCTACCTAGATATTCAACTATTATATTTATTAACCGACTTCAAAAAAGAGGAGGTTCTCAACAATTAGACCTGGGTTTTTTCTTTTTAAATGTCTGTCCAGCGATTAATCCATAACTCTCAACCGATTTCGATGAATCTTTTATCAAAACAAATAGCATCATCCCCGGTGGTCCCATTATATTTGTGTAAAGACTGGCCCAGTATGTAGCCAATAAGAACAGGAATAACGATATGGTAAGCCATTATTCCGAAACTACTGGACCGATTTTCATGAATCTTTTTTAAAATGAAAGAGGGCCATCCCGTGGTGGTCCTTGAAAAAAAAAAAAAAAATCCCCAATGGTTTGTATCTACCTGTATAGATGTCCCTTTTGCGTAGATCGCTGTTTTCTGCAGTCAATACCTACCCTAAAGCTTCCCCAGGATAACCCTAAATCGCCTGTTGGAACCGCCCGGGAATTACAGAGTTTCATAAAAATGCGAGGGATTCAATAATTCATAAAGCATAACGTAAATAATAACCCGTTGTGTAAGATACTGCTGCGTAATAAACCGCTGTGTAATAATTTACCTCTATAGATGTCCCTTCTGCGTAGATCAATTTTCTGCGGTCAATACCTAACCTACAGCTCCTCCAAGGAAAGCTCTAAATAGAGTACTGGATCCGGCCCGGGAATTATAGTTCATTAATTATTTGTTGTTATTCATGAAGCATAACGTTTGTTCAAGTTGCAAAAGTACCAATCAACAAAATCTAAAAGAGCCACCATTTTCCAAATGTAATAATATCACAGAACAACCAACAACTCGACTTCATACAGCCATCCGTGAATATATTCAGGTGCCCCCTAGCGTTGATATCTGGGCCGTTTGATTCACGATCACTTTGACGAAGCTTTTCGGTGCAAACGAACGGCTGGCCTTACAATGCTCCGGTTGGTAGAAACGGTAGGTAGATCAATTGAAAAACGTAAAAAAAAACAAACCCTTCTATTGAGTTTTCGAGCTACGGCGTTCTGAAAATATCGACCCCCTATTTTTCACCCCTTAGAGACGGCTGACAGTAAAGCCGAGCTTCGCGGACCGACTAGACCCCAAACGGGACTTACAAACCAAATTTCATTAATTTTGGTTCATGGTAACTAAGAAAAGTGCTAAGTAAGGCGTACAGCGGACGGACAGAAATTCTGCATTTTCGGATTCTACATACCTTGAAAAGGAAACCATCAAATGTTGAGGGGGGGGGGGGGGGGGTACATTTTTTTTCGAGCTCGATTCCAAAGGTTCATTATTGAAAATAATAAACCAAAAAGTTATACTAGCGCTTTGACAGACATTGCACGATGAGACGACAGAAAATAGCCTGCCAAAGACTGTGGATGCCCCAGTCCTACTTGATAGCGTGAGGTAGGTATATTACTAAAAAATATCGCAATAAAGAGAGATAAAAAAACAACGAAATTAAAAAAATGACGTAAAAAAGCTGTATAAAACTAAAAAGTAAAGTCATTTATTCAAAGCCCATACAACAAACAAAATGTTTGAAGTCGGCGCAAAATTTCAACTTAATACCCCATATAAAGCCTTCATACTGTATCCCCTGGTTACATTTTAGCTGGAATTTGTCGCCGACTTCAAAAATTTTGTAGTCTTGGCAATGAATAACTTATGTACGTTTGTTCAGCATAAGAATTATTCTTTACTTTTTAGTTTTACATAGACCGGTTTAAAAAAAATCTAAATGTTGGCAGAACATCGCAGTTGTAAATAGTTATGAGTGCTGTTATTTTCGTATAAGAACCACAAACGAAGAAAATTATTCTCCCAGGGAAATGAGCACAATTTATCAGAGCGGAGTATCAGACTAAATCAATCACCTCAAGATTAGTGGGAACAATTGAGAACAAATAGCTGTGCTGAGTGTTGGATACTTGTCTACCAAAATAACCTCTGAGTAGGCGAGGTACTATTCTGGAAAAGAGGCTGAGTAAATGGTCTCCAGTGAATTCACTTTTACTGCAACATTATTGTTCCTTTCTCATAAGGGCGAATACCCCACTATCGAAGTTCCAATTGAAGTTTTAGAACTAGGAAGCGATCCCATACTCGACACGCGATTTCCAGCACTTGATTAACGATCGACTGACAACCGACACAAAGCTCGTTATTTACTGCAGAAGAAACGTTTGATGGGTGAATAATCAGTTTAGGAGGGGCTCGTCATAAGAAGCGAAGGACACTATTCAGGTAAATGACGCCGAATAAATATTAAGTATCGTTTCCTCGAGTCGGTTACCTACTCTCCATTAGCTATGTACAAAAATGTATAAGCATTCACTGGTGAGAATTACCGTCACTTGAATACGACAAATCAAACTCAAATAGTACGAATGATTTACTGTCTCGGGAGTCGTGAGTTTGATGAGTAGCGATTTCAATCGAGTGTACAGCAGCTTTTCATCCCCCCCCCCCCCCCCCCATTTTAGGCTTGAGGAGTCCAATAGGCTCGAGGAATCCAATAGAAATTATGAGTGTAATAATATCGACACAAAATTACAAAAATATTCCCATTCTATAGGGTTGACGCAGAAAGAAGAAATTCCACTAAAGTAGCATTAAGCAATTTTTCGAAGTAACGTACATATCTACTACTCAAACTACACTAATCCTAGACCAGTCCAATTGTAGACATTTTACACAGTTTTTGAACACCATCCACCATCCATATATTTTTAAGCTGATTTAGCGAAAGGAACATATTGACAGCAAAAATAAGGGTAATGCTAACCTCGGAAAAAAACGAAAAAAGTTACAGCAACATTATCATTGTAGGATACTTAGGTATTGCACTAGGGGTAAAAATTCCGGAGATGAAATCGATTTTCATTCTGACAAGATATGTAACAAAACTCGTCTATTGGCACAAAAAAATGTATCTAGGTAGTTTGGAACTGAGTCTCAGCTGCAGAGGGTAGTTGATGGGTCACAGAAGGTTTCTAACTGAATCTAGGCTGAGCATGGTTGGATTACACTAGATCAGATATTTCTGTAGGTGTTCCACGGTAATGATTATGTGTTACTAAAAAGAGCAGCATTTCAAATTTTCATGCAAGCTGAACGTTGATTTAAGGAACTGAATCTTCGATGATTTGAGGTATGAATCATTCATAGGGTAGTCAGGGATTTCATACAAACGCTGTATCAAATAATTCGAACGAAATCACTTCATTCTTCGAAAATCTAGGAACCAAATTTGCGCTTCAACACCTCTTTGACGATAAAAGCCTGTTCCGGACCCTGTTCGAATAACTGAAATCGGACCGCCACTGCTACAGCGAGTATTAACGTGCCCTGTCGAGCCGCAGGCCATAATCCTATAGTTTATTAGCAAGATCGGCCCTAAATTCACGTCTCACACACCCACAATCCACGTGGGGCCTGCTAATCACTGAAGTATTCCATTGCAAGAGGCGCTACGACGTGATTCATGACATTACTGTCATTACTTCACGAGATGAAGTAGGATAGAAAGGAAAACCCTGCTGTTAATCCTGATAATATATGTTTGAGAATGAAAAATGAAAATAAAACGCAGCAAATTATTACACAACGGTTCATCATTTACCTGTACAAATGCCCCTTTTGCGTGTATCACTATTTAATGTATTCAATACCTACCTCTTGTTCCCCCCAGGGAAGTCCTAAACCGAGTACTGCAGCCGGCCGGGGAATTGAAGTTGCATAAATAGGGGGTGGATTCAACAACTCTATAATTAACTATTTACTGTTATTCATGAGGCATAACGTTTGTTCATTTTACGAAGTACCAATCAACAAAATCCAAAATAACCACCACTCTTCAAATAATATCCGGAACAACCAACTCGACTTCATACAGCCATGCGTGATTATAATCAGGTGTTCGCTATAGTAATGATAATGACATCCAGGCTGGATGTATACCGTTTCATTTACGATCACGTGGACGAAGCTTTTAGGTGCACACTTCAGAGCTTTACTGTGAACGAACGGCTGGACGTACAATGCTCCGGGTGGTCTCAAAAAAATTCCCAAGTTCGAGATATATATAATATATAAAAACATAAGACTAGAGATAAGGGCGCCTTCGAAATGTCAACCCCTATTGGTTTATTATTTTAAATAATGAACCTTTGGAATGGAGCATTCAAAATTTGATGTTTCCATTTCAAGGTATGTAGAATCCGAAAATGCAATAAAAAACTTTCTGCCCGACCGCCGTACCCCGTACTTAGCACTTTTCTTAGGTACCATGAACAAAAATTAATGAAATTTGGTTTCTAGGTCCCATTTGGGGTTTAGTTGGTCCGCGAAGTTCGGCGTTACTGTCGAAAAATAGGGGCTGCAATTTTCAGAACGCCGTACCTCGAAAACTTTCAATAGGTTTAGTGGTTTTCATTACGTTTTTAATTGGTCTTGAACTAAGGATTTTTTTAGACCGTCTGGAGCATTGTACTACCAGCCGTTCGTGTGCACCGAAAAGCTTCGTCAACACGATCGTGAATCAAACGGTATAAATCCGGCCCAAATACCATCGCTAAGGAGCACCTGGTTATAATCAAGGTTGGCTGTATGAAGTCGAGTTGATTGTTCAGTGATATTATTCCATTTGAAAAATGATGGCTCTTTTGGATTTTGTTGATAGGTAGTTTTGTAACTTGAACAAACGTTATGCTTCACGAATAACAACAAATAAATAATGATTGAATAACTGAATCCCGCGCATTTTTATGAAATGTAATATTCCCGGGCTGGTCCAGTTCTCGACTTAGGGCTTTCCTGGGGGGAGCTCGAGGGTAGGTACTAACCACAGAAAACAGCGATCTACGCAGAAGGGGCGTCTATACAGGTAAATTATAACACAACGGTTTATATGTCGTGGTATCCTCCCAGAACCACAACTTTGTCATGTAGAAATAAGATCTCGCCAAATAAACATAGAAGTGGGGACGGAAGTCGCAGGAGAGCCGAGGGCCAGCCTGGGGATCCCCACCATCCTCCACTAGCTGGAGGATGGAGGGAGACAGCTCCCAAGCCTATATAATTATACTCCTTCGCCTTTCCAACCATTCTACGCTCTCCTCTAGTCGCTGACTACTCTCTCTCCTCCTTACCTCGTCTCTCTCCTTAACCTAAAAGATCTTGGGCATGGTGGTGATTCGCTCATAACCAAACTAAGCAAACTACCCTAAAAGATCTCGGGCATGGTGGTGGTACGTCCATAACCAAACCGGGCACATCCCCCCTCGACGCCGCTCGTAGTGGATGTGCGTCAAATTTACATTCACTACAATTTACCTTATGCTTCATGAATAATAACAAATAATTTCACCATATGCTTCATGAATAACAACAAATAATTAATTATTGAATTATTGAATCTCTCGCATTTTTATGAAACTGCAATTCTTGAGCGGTTCCAGTATGCGATTTAGGGCTTTCCTTGGGGAGAACACGTAATACGTGGGTAGGTATTTACCACAGAAAACAGTGGTCTACGGAGAAGGGGCATCTATACAGGTAAATAATAAACCGTTGCGTAATAATTTGCAGCGTGTTTTTTTTTCCACTTCTTACAGATGACTGACAGTAACGCCGAGCTTCGCGACAACTAGGTAGACTCCACAAACCAAATTTCATTAACTTTCGTTTATGGTGACGAAGAAAAAAAAAACGTAGTACGGCGTACGCAAGACGGACAGAAATTACTTAATTCCATTTTCGGATTCTACGTAGGTACCTTGAAACGGAAACCACCAAATTTTGAAGGGGGTTTAAAAAAAGTTTTTCATGTTCGATTCCAAATTCGAAGGTTCATTACTGAAAAATAAAACAAGAAAGGTACAAGCTCAAAAATGTAACAAAATCGTTTCATGGGTTGAAATTATTGAAGTTCCGAAATTTCCATGAATAAGCTGGAAGTAAGGATACCTATAGGTGTACCTATACAGTGGCGTGAAGATATCAACTAGGTTTGTCACGTCTCATGAGGGCTTACGAATTTCACCGATATTCCCACTGAAGAGCAACGTTTTCTTTACGAATGACAACCAATTGAACCGTCCCATGACGTTAAACAAGACTAACCAGAAAGTATGTGAACAATTACACAATAAGCACCACTCACGAATGTAGGACAAGACAGGACCGAACCTTGGAGTAAAAGCATTAAGACCTCGACAAGTCGTCGAGACGACTTACCTAACGGAAGTATTCTTACAGTACCTACTTAGTTCTTCTAGAGTCGGATAGAGAGCGCAACTTTTATTGTGTTGTAGGTTTATGTCGTTGCGGACGGGTGAAGGCAATTGATAGCGTCATAATATCGCGACAATGAGTAATCAAAACTCGGCTAAAATGCCGTTTCCTGGCCCAACGTAGTTCTGTGAAACTGGGAAACAAACTTATATGTACGGTTTATGGAACATACAACCGGCAAGAACAAGGTTTATGGGTCTGGCGTGCGGTGCAGTGATCTTTGGGTAAGTGGTGAAATTTTGAGATTTGAAAAGGTTCAATTCTGTAAAAATATATTATAATCAAACTTGGACGTCTTTTATTAGTAACGCTTACATACTATTGCTTAGTACTATTTCCTACTACTATTGACAATAATTATATAATTCATGGGAACTAAAACCAAACAGAAGAAAATATAGCTGTCAACCTTTCCCAAATGCCCACAAACAATTCGGAATAGTGAGAAATTGATGGATACAAGTTCTTAATAACGTCATAAAGTCATAATACACGTTTCCCGAGGCTCAGCCATTTGGGTCATCATTATTCACGTCAACTCAAATGAATCTTTCTCCGCAGGTTCATAACCTGAACAAGATTAGGAGTCAAGAAGAGAAATGCTAAGGCCGAGGAACAACCCAAACGGAATCCGTAGCCAGTGGAAATCACTCGGTCCCCAGGCACTGGCTCTCCCTTATCTGTTCTCTGTGTGAGTGGTTTCGATAGCAATAAATCTGCCCTCTAATGGGCTTCAATCTTCCCTTAGACTAAAATCCAATGATTTACCGACTGAGTATACAGACTGTAGAGGAGCGTTATAACTAGATGAACCACTTTACAGAACTTCCACCTTATAGAAATCTTTATCTACAAACTTATACCTACATAAGTACAGGTAAAATACAACTACTTGTACCTGAGTCCCCAACTACGTACTGAATCCAAGGGAAATCGGACTAAACGTCTGTGTGGTGTTGAATTTTATTATCACATGTTCACGGTCTTTGTCGCTGCTCCAATCGCAACGACATCCATGGGTATGTTTTCGAGATTAAGATTAATTTTGTTTTATGGAACTGGGGTATACTAGCTATTATTATTATGTTACCTACATTACCTACCTATCACCAAGTTATTAACCAGCTCACTTAAATTTCACTAAAACCATTTAGTTTAAAATTATGGTCAAACCCTTGATCAAATTTCCAAAAATTATTATTGAACTGCTAACTGGGGGTAGTACCTGTTATCTTCTACCTATTTACTACCTATCTATTACAAAGTTATTAACACCTACAATCTCCACGAAAACCGTTTAGTCTGAAATTACGGTCAAACCCTTGAAAAAATTTCCGAAAATTCTTGTAATTGAAAATTCGTTAAAAGAAACAATAGTTGAAGTGCTTGACTGTGGACGGAAGGTGCTGCTGTGACCACTGATGTTTCTCAAATGCCAATAAAAGCTGACTTTTGAATCCTCGATGAACCCCCTTCTTTTGAACTCTTCTGTTAACCCATAAATCTTTCAAGTGTAAAATTGAGAAGAGCTCCATTTAGAAAAGATAAAAGGAAGCGAACATGATGAAAAATAGACCAAACAATAAACATCAATTTTTCAGAAATTACAGGATTTTCAGACAAATGAAACAGATCAGTATCAAATGATAAATAAAATTCATTGTGATTTCAATGAACTCACAGCCCATGTTCAATTCACTTGTTCAAACAGACAATTATGTTGTAAAAACATTGAAGAAAATTGTATATTAAATTTCAATGAAATAATCAATTTGCAACTTGGGCGATTCTACTGAATAAAGAAAGATGCAAGTAAATTAGTATCACAGGAATTTTGAAGTTCCTGATGTTCTGTTTTCCAAACTGTCGAAAGTATGTATTATGTTTGGAATTCTCGGGAAGGAGAGGTCCGGAAATGAGGTATTTTGAAATTCACCCGGTTGATAAGAAGCTAGCCCGAATCCGAGGCATATCGGATTAGCTATACCTCCTTTAAACTGCTCATCGAATCATGTATAATTCAATAGAATTGCACCAGAATGGCAGTTTGACGGTGGTTCTCCGAAGGCAGAATCTTCTCTTCCAACACCAAAGAACGCGTTTCCAAAAACAATATCTAGCTATTTATTAGCTGACAACCGCGGTGGTATTCCCTGTTAAACCCTAAATCGCTCGTTACAGTGCGGTTTCGCTGCACCTTGCAACAGAATTGAATAAGCCGGAAAAAACAACAATTTATACGACAAGGTAAAACTTGATACCAGAATTTCCTCACCCAATAAGGTTGTTTCGTAGTAAATCGAATGCCGCCTGCAGTCGGATTGCAACAGCTTCAATGAACACAGATAGACCCCGCGGGAACAAGTTTCTCACCCCAACTTCTCTACTGAAACGAATATCGAGCCAAATCCCACTGGGAAAACGCGATGTTCATCTCCGACAGACCAAATAACTCGATTGTTTCCTCATTCCACCAACTTCCTGTATTTTAAACAGATTGAAGGAATTCGAACATCCCGGCTCACAACTCGCTTACAGACGAAAACCTTTGGATAACGCATGAGAACATCGGAAGTGTGTTCCCCAACCACTATTTTAAACCTCGTCCAAGTTGGTAATTTTTACAACGCAAAATCAACCTCAGGAACTTTTTGAAAAATCTCGTCTCTAATTATTCCTCGCAACATTTTGGTTTATTATTTTCAATAGGTAATGAATCTTTGGAATCGAACATGAAAAAAAAAATTCTAACCCCACCTCAAAATTTTAAGGTTTACGTTTCAAGGTATATAGAATCCGAAAATGCAATAAAAAAAAATTTCTGTCTGTCCACCGTACGCCGTACTTAGCACTTTTCTTAGTTACCATGAAAAAAAAAATGATGAAATTCGGTTTTAGGTTCCGTTCAGGGTCTAATTTTATTGGTCCTCGAAGCTCGGCGTTACTGTCAGTTATCTCTAAGGGGTGAAAAATAGTGGTTGAAATTTTCAGAACGCCGTAGCTCAAAAACTTCCAACGGAAGGGGTATGGTTTTTTTTACGTTTTTATATTTGTCTTGAACTAAAGAATTTTTTGAGACCACTCGGAGCATTGAACCGTGTGCACCGAAAAGCTTCGTCAACACAATCGTGAATCAAACGGTATAACCGGCCCAGATATCATCACTAGGGAGCACCTGATTATAATCACGAATGGCTGTATGAAGTCGAGTTGGTTGTTCTGTGATATTATTTCATTTTAAAAATGATGGCTGTTTTGGATTTTGTTGGTACGTACTTTTGAAACTTGAAGAAACAATGAAGTATTATTTGGGAAATTATTACACAACGGTAGTAAATTGTTACACAACAGTAAATTATCACACAACGGTTTGTTATACTATCTACGCAGAAGAGGCATTTATAAAGGTAAATTATTGCACAACGGTTGTTGCTTCCGAGTCTGCGAAGCAGCGGAAGCCTTGTGTTCACTTTCGTGAGCCAAACAATTTTTGTAATCAGAAATCAAAATTTCCACTTGCATTTTGCGTTTCAAAGCCTACTGAACAAATTTGGTTCCGTGTCTGTCGGTCTGTGGGTCTGTGAGTCTGTCCGCATTTCCTTGTTACAGCCATAACTTCCACGATTTTGAATTGATTCAGCTCAAATTTTGAGGGATGGTGCGGATAAGGCCCCTTGAGGTCCCATACAAATTTCAACACGATTGACCCAGCGGTACGCCCTGCGCATGCGCTAACGTTAAATTCAACAAACACGCATAACTTTCACAATTTTGATTCAATTTCGCTCAAATTTTCAAGGGTTGTTTGGACAAGGCCTAGTGAGTTCCAGTATGAATTTCAGCATGATCGGACCCTCGGTGCGCTCTGCGCATGCGCTGGCGTGAAATAGATTCAATTTCCTTGTTACAGCCGTAGTAACCAAAGATTTCACCCAATTTCAATGTAATTCTCAGGGATTAAGCGGGTAGGGCCCATTGAGGTCCCATATAAATTTCAACATGATAGAGCCAGCGGTTCGCCCTGCGCATGCGCTAACGTGAAATTCTTCAAACACGCATAACTTTCGCAATTATGTATAATGGACGTAATGTATTTTGGACGTAATGTTATGTAATATGTATATTTCATGTAATGTTATGTAATGTTATGTTATGTAATGTAATGTTATGTAATATGTATATTTCACGTTATGTAATGTAATGTTATGTAATGTTATGTAATGTAATGTAATGTTATGTTATTTTGCTTCCGAGTCTGTTCTATTTTATAATGGGTCACTCTGATTGTGACGAGGAAGCTCCTGTGCCATCACCTTGGCAGTGTATTTTTACCTTATGCTTCATGAATAACTACAAATAATTAATGATTTAATTATTGAATCCCGCGCGTTTTTATGATACGCTAATTCCCGGGCCTTCTCCAGCATTCCATTTAGGACTTTCCTGGAGGGAGCTCGAGGGTACTGACCACAGAGTCCGCGGAGTCTGACCTACGCAGGAGTGATCTAGGAGGAATAGTGATCTAGACAGGTAAATAATAAACCGTTGTGTAATAATTTGCAACGTTTTTTCATCAGAAGTCCAACTCGCTCCAAAATTTGCTATTTAAAAAAATAAAATAAAAATCCAGTCATGTAGCATGGCTTAAGGAGCGAATTTTTCAAGAAACAGTTTGGGAAATAGAGAATTTAAATTAATAGTCATCTGCCAGAGCACTCGTTACGGCCTGACTGGGCACTTGTTGAGAAAACTAAGTGGCACATCGTGCAGAAAAATCCAGTGAAAAATATTTTTGGAGGTAGCGTAGGGATTAATTGAACAGCCTACAATAATCATCAGGTTTCGTGGAAGGACGTGGCGTCACCTATCCATATAGAGGAGCCGTGAGAAGGGGATGTGGGGAAGTAGGCTTCAGATCTGTCACGTGTCCACCAAATAGTCAATCGGTGAGTGGATATGTATCTAGAAGTAGATTCGTACTCTGGTTCGATCTACGTGAATTCCTATTTTAATGCACTTTCCCCCTTTCATCTTTTGAGGTGATCCATTATGAGAATACGTGAGAGGTATCCACCACTCTCATTCTCAAATGATCCCACAGATATTTGTCTGGAATTCTGGCTTATTTTTGCTACCTAGTAAATTACCTACACTCCAATTTCCTTAACCTTTTCCATTATTTTATCTAACAATAATTCTAGTGTGGATGAGCCCAATAGGCAAATAACACGCCAAAACTTTCACTACCAAAGAAATAAAGTAGTAACAGGTGGACTACAAGAAGTTCAAGTAATGTAGAATTTTGTGTCGAGATGGAGCTGAAAGTATTATTAGCGCCATCCTTTTCACAGCAAGCAGCACCGAGTCATGCCAACTACAGAAGCGCTGATGTGTGCGGGACATCCCCATCAACCCTGCCACAACAGACGCAATGGCCCCTAATGACCGCTCGTCGTGAATGTAACCAAATTAGATCGGGCTTACCCTGATACACCTGCCCAGAGGGAAGCGACTCTGACAATACAAGGAGCTCAGTATTCATCACTCACTCGGAGCCACGACCTCTTTCACTTGCAAATCATGCAAGTTAACTCATTATATAATAAAGAGTCTGACAGAAACCCGTATTCGTTCGTTCTGAAAACAGGGAGGTACGTATTCACCAACTAACTTCTTCAAAACTCATCAATCGATTTCTTCAAACTATTCAACAAAATCAGGTTGCTAAAATGTTGCAGAATAAGTTGGCCTAAATGAATGAGGTTTTCCACACTCTTCGTTCACTGAAAATCAGTGACAAAAACCAAACCTTTCCGTAGTTTCTTTAATGGGCTGTGTTCATCAAATTGCCGCAGAAGGGGAAAATGTGTTTACAATACTCGAGCTAAAGACACGGATTCGCCATGTGTGCTGCATTTTGGCTCTAAAAGTTGTAGCAATGGAAACCAGCAGTAGTAGCCTAACGAAGGTAAACTGAAATGCTTCGAGCCCCCCCCCCCCCAAATCATCTCGTCCGAACTTGAAACAAAAAAACCAAGTACTAATCAATCCACTTTGGTGTCAAGAGCTTTTACGGAACACGGAGGAAGAGGCGGAAAATCGACCTAGTGGTGTTTTGCACGCCCCGCAGTCTCTGGAGTGAGATCAGATGTTGACCGTAACATCTCCGTAACACCTCTGGACCGTGTTACGAGGAGGATTTCATCGGCGATAGTCACTTTGCTCTCGCGGAATAACATTTATCAGCGAAAGAAAATGCGGTTGGTTTGCTTGTAGTGCAACCCACGAATTCCCGACCACACGAGCCAATGAATGCGTATGCAACGACCCGTAGAATTTGGATGAAGTGATCGAAGACTGGGGCTGAGATGAAAGTGGGGATGGTAATATTTTCATATAACAGTCGAAACCTCGATAAGCCGAACTCCTGGGGACCGGCTAAAACTATTCAACTTATCTACATTTCGACTTATCAAATATCGACTTATCACGGTCGAGTCTGCAAGATGTTCGAGTTATCTATGAAACCGTCGAAAAATGAGGAATCTTAAAAAAAGTAACGCAATGAAATGCATGCAGCCTTTTTAAGTGACCTCTAATCACCATAAACCATAAAATTGAATTAAACTTCGAATTCATTCTTGCTTTTTGAAGTAACCATCAAGTTTTTTATTTTTTTTTATTTTTTGTTTAATATAACTGTTTTCCTTTACTTGTTGACCACGACCGACACTCAACTTGGTGAAAATTTCTTGGTCTAGGCTGTCACAACTCCCCAATGCAGCCCAAAGTGTGTTGAAGGCATTCCGTGATTCAACAGAAGCGGAGGTTGTTTTGGCTCAGGTTCTTCATCATCGCTTCCTTCGACGTTCGACTTATTGGACGTCATCACCTCAATAAGTCGACAAGAGGTGTAGAAGCGTCCTCCACGCTCCTGTGGCCCACTTAGACTTATCTACGAATTTTTTCGGCTTTTTGGTTCAAAATCGACACGCGCATTTCACAGATTTCCCCCATGCGCAGACCTAAGTCCAATTTTGATCAAATTCTTATAAAACCATCCAAGGCCTAACCTATCATTTTTTCCGTATAGCACGGCAATGGTTTGCGAAGCACAGACAAAATGAAAAGAATCCAAATTTGTGGAAATTTAGATTTCGGAGACCATGATATAGACCCAGGAGCAAAATTATAATTTTGCGCATATTCCGCCCCTAAACCCCTCATGTCGCACATGATTTTCAGCTCGTATTTTTCAATGCTGAACCACTATTTCTTGTTCGGGAACCAACGTAAGAAATTGAGACTAACGTAGTTATAATAATTGCAAATTCAGGTAAACAATGTGAAGATCTGAAAATGTTGGACAACGGTCATTTCTTTGAAGCCAACGGACAAAATATATTATGTTTTCTTTCCTGTTAGTTTCTCGTGCGTTATAAAAGCAAAGTCAAAATCAAGAAGCCAAAATATATGTGTTTCATGCGTTGATTCGAAAAAACATTGCAGGACACATTTTACAACTCTACCTAATCTAACATCTAATAGTTACCCATCTGAGGCGAGTGATGCATGCTGATGCACAATAGCAGTAAACAAACAGATTAACTAGCTAGTCACGAGGAAGCAACGGAGGGTTTGCATGGCTGGGAAAATAAGGTCAACTAGATCAAGGTAGTAGGGTCGATCGAGGCTGTTCATCTATCACGATCATAATTTTCCAAATGGAAGAGGAAGGAAAACGAAGATATAGGTAGCTAAGAGGAGGGGGGAGGGGCAAGCGATTAGGGTAATGGGAATATAAAAGGTTGACCGGTCAGGATATATCTCCAACGGGATAAAGGGACAGCACGAAACTAATTTATCCATTCAGGGGTCGATCGCAAAAGAAAGTAAATAATGGCGATGTTTCGAACTATGCAGCCAAGCGCTGACATTGAAGTAAGAACAAAACATCTATACATGTGGTAGTCTAGCATTCTCGCATTGTTAGTATGATCGAAATAATCAGCTATTTTATCAAACATTTTTACTAGGACAGCCCGCCTCACATAAACTAGGACAGCCGTTGTGCGCCGACCACGTCATCGATCATACGGTGAAAAAAATCATGAACATGGGCTAAATTCAATTCGGTTGGCACTAGTACCTAGCGTTTGGCAATAACGAAAGGGTTTATCAGGGAAACCTTTGCACGTGCACTGACGAATCTCAAAAGACAGATTTTGTTGAATTTCACGTGGGATGGGACCAACTAATTAATATGCATGTACCTATATCCATTCGTACCTCCCTCCCCTCAAACAACCATGTTGTAAAAATTTACCCGCCAACAAACCTCAATAGATTAATCCATGATATAGATAGATATCCATTTTGCCTACCAAAATGCTTCGGCTTACCTCGCACTTGGATGTGCACATGAAACCTGTTCTTTCCTCCTGAGTTGGATATGTATATAGAAATTTACTCAGTACTACCTACTTACTTTTTTTGGTGGCTAAATGTTTACAACAGAGTTGTTTTCGGGAAGGATATCATTTCTTTTTGCACTGATGAACATTTTTCCCAGTAACAAAAAATATTTCCCAGTACCTACCTACTTACCTAAAAATCTTCAAAATGGGGTTGGGGGGGGGGGGGGGGGGGAATACAGAAAATGCACTTCCTTGGAGCATAAAATGAAGACCGGGGGAAAAACCGCTTGAGCCGATCAGATCAGCTTTCGAGAAAAACCAATTTAAATGTTCAGTAACTCAGAAAACACTGTAAATCTCACAATGTCTCTCTCTCTCTCTGTTTCTTGTAATTTTTATTGTATTCTGTAAATTTTATAATTCGAATTTATGTATATATTTGCCTACCAAACAAACATTCATTATGCATCTTGTTCATTGCCGCGCAACCGAATCAGGTACTCATCAAGTAATTATACTGATATACTACTAATAGATAATGATTTTAGAACAATATTATAATGATTATATACAAAAATCCGCCTGGAATCTTACGTCTTCATGTTACACATACTGTTATCTACATCAACAACATGTGTTATGAATAAATCGAATGAAATGAAATGGGAAGAAAAACTAACCTTAAAGGCATATTGCGGAGGTGTTTACTCGAGACAGTGGAATTCATTCGCTAGCATAGCTTCAGGAGATACTTGATATTGCTCGATACACGAAACGTATGACGCTGAAAGGAAGTTAACCTACTTTGAACATCACATTCGCGATAAAGTTACGGCTGTATTTTTCTCCTGCCACACAAATCCCACCTGACGCATCGTGGTAAGGTTTTTTCTTGCTCCGTCAGAATTTCTCACGGCACTGTTAAGAATTCTAGTGGGAATAAGAGCATTCCTTTTCGTGAGTGTGTGCATCAGTTCGATATAGTTTAGTGCCTAAGATTATTATGTCATTTTTAGGTAAGTGCGCTTCCCTGACCGTATGCAACAGTTCTGGCTTGACATGAATGTTTCGTTTGTTTACATAACTTTCCCAATAAAGCTCTAACCAAACGCAAAACAGTCATAGCTCTAATACTGTTATACTGGCATCTGAACCAAAGCAAAACTACCAAACATGAACAAATATTTACTAACAGTTCGTGATGGTGTTTAAAACACGTATTTTCGAATCATTGATCATAATAAGCACCCAGGCATCAATAGGTATAACAACGTAATCCAAAGATTTGGCGTGTGTACAAGAAATCACTATTAGTCTAACAAATTTTTAAGTACCTAATTAGGTATTAAATCTATGAACAGTATCCGGATTCGTCTTTCTCCCAAACATGGAAGCCACAAATTTCAAGTGTTCAAATGAAAATAGCTCAAGTGATATAAGTAAATTCTGTGTAAATTTATGAATACGGGGAATAAAGAAATGAAACATCAGGGCAATTTATATTGGGGTACGGTATACAGAATCTTAGATAGATAGGGTGAAGAGATATATATTGCAGGTAACACTAGTAGGTACTAGATTCAAACTACCTAATTACAAACTTATGAATATACTGTTCATCTTCAAACCAACGTTCCTTTTTCCTAAAAATATATTGTTGCATGAATTAAATTGAAACCTTTCATTCTGTGGTACTGTACAATAAATTAGATGTACAAGCTTGAAAGCATCATTTATATGATCCCCTCAAGGAGGAATTTGAAAGTTACTAATTCAAATTGAACTGAACATCGCTTTCAATAATGAAATGAAAAAGGATGAGACTAGAAGAGGAGTTGAAATAAATCACTATCAGTCGTTATAATACTGATCGGTTGAGTGGGGAATGGATCTTCCAACTTATTTAGTAATTATTCATGAAAATGGATCATATACATAGATTATATAAAACATAATATATAAAAACTCCTCGGATTTGTAAATTTTGGCCGGTGCTGCATTTAAATTTCCATCCCTAATCCTTCGGGTTACCTACAGGTGTCCCATAGTAATAGATAATCATTACAGTTTCCCTCCGAAAGTCCAAACTCTCTTTATCGGGAGCAATTTCAAAGCGCCATCCTGGGATCCCTTCGCCTCCTACCATTCTACGCTGAACGAGGCGAGCACACAGCGTAAGGTAAACCGATTTACGGTATTCATTTTGGATTTCTATCCCTGCAGGGCATCCTTTGGCTGTCTTCTCATTTCCGGAATCAGCCGTTCTGAATACCCGAAACTTTATTTTTTTTTAATATTGTTAAATCGAGTGAACGCTTCAGATCTGCCGTCAGGCCTCGAAGCTTCATTACATTTAACACATTTACCAGACTTTATCTGGAAAATTCACTCCGTATATTATTTGACAAAAAAAAGTAATACGTAAGAATGATACGTCAATTTGTTTAATGAAAAATAAATAATGCATCTCTGGACTATTTTGATAGGATCCAAATCCCCTTTTCCATTTAAAACCTACGTTGGTCCGAGTTAGACCCCGCGCGGTATTTCACTTTTGGAGGGCCATTCATCTCTCCTGCTCTTTTAAATCTAATTACAATGCTGCGGCTCTCCTTATCAAGGTTTTAGATCCACCGGCGATGAAACTTCGGTTCTTCGGAACCAGGTAACAGAGTGGATGATTCAGTAGTTGCCAAAGTTACGGGAAATATTTCAGTGGGAGATTAAGAACTTAACTAGGACGACAGAAATTAGGTATTTATATTTTAAATGTTCATGCATAGGCGATCTTCTAGGTACCTGGTCGGAATTTACGATTTTCAGGGGAAAGATATCTACTGGTGAACCCATAATCTAGGTTATTCATATTTCAGTACTTCTAGTTCCCCGACATCGTAACGGGTCTGACAGGAAAACTTCGGGAAACAGAATACTTGAATGAACCTTACTTATCGGCCAGAGGCCGATTAATCAAGCAGCAACGTTCGTAAAGAAGGAAAACTTGAGTGGGTAGTCAACAAACTGACAAAAAAAGATGGTGGACAGCTCAAGAAGAACTTCCTAGTTGTCTCATTTCCTAATCAACAAACAAAAATTGCTGCGGAGGTAGGTGACTACTCGCGCTGAATGACCAAGATAAGTGAAAATCGATGTTTGGATCCAAATTCAAGAACATTACCACGGACCTACGATGTCAGGAACTATATTACGGTAAAAATGAAAGTGAATATATACTGCTGGAAACTTGAAATCTATGAGAATTTGAGTTTTAGAAGTTTTGCCAGGCAGCATAGACATTTTTTGTATTTACACCATTTTCTCATTTTGTATAAGTCAGAGCCCAATAATACCTGACGTTATTCTTCTTTTGAATTCCAATATTTTTTCATTCACCTTGTAATTTATTTAAGCGATCTACATCTTTGGACGAGCAGGGGGGTCCCGTAGTAGGTACACTTTTTTTTAAATTCTGCACAAAGATGAAAACAAAAATATAATTTTGACGGAATAACGAGCTAGCCGCCCTGGGATCACTAGATCTGCTGTTTTGTGGAAGTTTCACTAGTCCCAAGTTCACACTTGGCCCACACTTAGGGTATTTTTACTCAATTTTCGGGGGTATCAGTATTTAGATACTGGTTTGTATGTATAGTACCAGGCCAGTGCCTAGCCGTCAGGCAGAAAGTTTGTTGTTTGTTGTAATTTGTTGTAAACACGAAGATCTGATCCCACACCACGTCATCTTTGTAACAATTGATTCCTTCTGTCAAATTGTAAAAGAAAACAACAGTAATTGAAATAGACTGACAAAGTTTTTAATCCATTTATGAAGAGTTTGTGATGCTGAAAAATCAAGTAGACAGACAGTACTTTTAACAAGCAGATGACTCGAGGTTCCTTTGCATTCAAATTGCTGTGTACATTTCCCTTAGTAAATTTGAATGACTTATATTTATAAGACTGAATGAGTAAAATATTGATAACTAAGTAGGTAGGTACCTAATTACCTAATAAGTAACTACTTGAGTCATTATTTGGTAGTTATCAAATTAAGTTGTGAATGATTGAGTTTGTTCAATGTTTAATTACTATGAATTAGAATTACTTTCTTCTCATGAACCTTAAGAACTACATTTCTACAACAACAATAATAAAATATATGTTCGTATTGTGTTGGGTTTTTGAACAAAAATGAGAGAAGGATTTAGGTTTACCAAACTCGACTGAAGCTTAATTGGGACAATTAGCTTTTAATACGACGGTTCAGCAACAGATCATCCGTATCTAGCCTAATTTAAGGGGGCGCAGACCCTGTTTTTTGTCAGTTTCTTCACGTTTTCTCTGGCTGTGGTTAACTTACAGTTCTGGGGAAGGTCTTAATACGCATTATATTAATCCGTGAATAGAGTTAGGGTCATAGCTCTAAATGATTCCTGAAATTTCCGAAAATTCAAATTCAAAAATGTAGTTTAAAAAACTTTTTCTTGAATGTTTGTGTTTTACGACATTTTCGGAGAGATAATAAAGTTGATAATCCAAGAATCAAAATTTTGTTATGTAAAATAAGAAAGAAAACTTGAAGAAAAATTTTACGTATTTTGAAAAAAGGCTCGAGAAAGGGGGCGCCGCCTGTAGGCGCTCTCTGCGGGCAATGTGCCGAGTCTCTCCCCCTTCACACGCAGCCACCCTGCCCTGTCGCTTCGCTCGTCGTGTAGTCTAGTATAGTATCCATGGCATTATCAGTTCCAGCGGCTTTTTGCCAGGGAAGGAGGTAATTTTCAACGTTCTTGGTCCGATGGACAGGGGGAGGAGGCGGTGTTGCCATATTCACCGAACGAATGGCATCGCTGTAACCCTCACAGTCTGCATCCCAGCTAAGCTTCAGAATATTAGTTCCCTGTTGAGCTGGCATACCCTTCCACCCTTCCTTCCACATGCTCACCTACCTCAGCCTAATTACCGTCATAGTTTTCACATGATTGGATAAGTAATTTTTACAGTATTTTTCCAATTATGTTGGTTACCTACTTTCCTAATTAAAGCTACAATCCAATCAGCCATAATTTTATTATTCATAGTAGGTAGCTACCTACCTATTTACGGTACGTATTAATTACGTATATCAATTAAATGTTTCATAAACTGGATTAAATTTAGCAAAATCAATTTAAAAAAATAGGGGATGATTGTTTTAAGTGGGTAAACAATTGTTTGAGAAATAATCATCGAAAGTTGACGCCACAATCGCTAGGTGCATACCTGAATTCATTTGAGGAAGTATAGGCATGTACCTACTTAATTTTCTTATTTTTTAACTATTCTGCTCGAACTTCTTGTTCGTCACATAATATTCTGAAAGCCTCGAAACTTACCTTGCCGGCTGAGTGGCGCAAGGTCAATCTCTGACCCATCCGGATTGTTGTAGGTACTATTATTTTTCTGTCTGGGGTACTTTTATGTTACGTAATAATTTAATTTTGAGAGGAGTTTTACTGGGCATTTATATATGTATGTAAATTTGACTGTTTATTTTTTATTTATGTAAATCAATGTGTGACCAATGAATGTATCGACTGGACACAGATACCTACCTGTGTGAGACAAATAACTTGAGTACTCCCACACAGTGTGAGATTTGTAATTTCGTTTCATTTTTATTAATACTTATGTGTACTTCACTCAAAATTAGACATGACTTTTTTAAAGATTGATTACACACTGTCTAAAGTGTTCTACCTGTCATACTAATACAGAATCAATTCAAAGACAAATTATCCAACATGATTTCAAGTACCTACTTTTGATCATCATACCTTTCACTACCTACTTGAATTGAACGACAATAGGAAGAGGATTAGATAGTAACAAATAACTTTTCAGGTGTTTGTTTTATTCAATGACTGAAATGTAAACAAATAGAAAAGTAAATTGGAAAGCTCATGAATAATATTATACAGTTACACTGCTCACATTAGCTTTTATTTTATTTTATTGGACACTGAGTTAGTCTGGATCTGGGTAGGTATTCGGAAATCCATTTAGGTTCATGTTCATTTAAATCGGAGTTCAAACTCGCTTCTTGCTGTATATACGACTGGAGTTGTCAACTTCGGATATCTCGTCAATTCTGATCGTCTTCCTGAACAAAAATACACAGTAGCAAATTACAACAGGCATTTCTATAATATTAAATGTAAATGTAAATAAAGTGAATGTAATGTAAATAAGTTTTCCTACATACACTTATTTCATGTATAGGTGCTATCTTCTATAATGTTAATAAATAATGTCAATGACCCCCAAAAATCCTAATTAGACCCCTGTTCTGTGTGAAAAGCAACTGAAATGGTATTTTTCTGCCTTCACTCACCCTTCCATGCCACTTTCAGTGATTTTATATAACAATTTTAGCAGTTTTTACCAATTTTTGACCCCTTAAAAACTCAAATTTGACCCCCTTCAAATTTTATAAAATTGCTTATCCTTTTGTTTGGCGATAAGAACATTTCGGCGAAATTTGGAATTTTTATCACGTAACCAAGGTCAGGTATCGCCTGGAGTGACACATAAATAAATGTATATAAATAAAATTCGCGAACATTGTTGTGTGTATTTCATCAGTTTATCTTACCTAATGTTATCTGTAACATTTAGTGCTTTGTTAAATTTAATTTAAATTCAGCTTTCTTTGTAATTTCAAACCTTATTACCGAATTTTCAAAGAAAATAAAGCTATTGCTATGGGTAACATTTTCAGAACATGCATTTTTGAAATATTTTTATAGGCAAATCCGGTTCAGAGCATCCTAAGTTCATCCCTAGATTTTAGCAAAAATTTATTACGTAGATTTATGTGCCACTACAGATGATTTCTGTCCTTGGGTAGGCACATGGTAAAAATTCCAGATTTCTCCAAACCGTTTGTATTGCCAAACGAAAGGATGAGTTCGAAGATGAGCAATTTTCAAATGCCAAGGGAGTCAAATTGGAGTTTTTCGGGGCTACATGTCGGCTAAAATTGCTATAAAAATCATTGGAAGTTGTACGGAAGGTTGAGTGAAGACAGAAAAATACCATTTCAGTTGTTTTTCACACAGAATAGGGGTCAGATTTTGATTTTTTGGGGTAAAAAATTGGTATTAATGGTAAAATCAATATTAATTCACCTGACGTTGTGTGGGGTGGTTAATGACGACGGAGGTACTACCTCGATGATAAAACTATTTTTCTCAAAAGCAAGTGGGTCAAATTTGACGTTATTAGGGTCAAACATCGGTTAAAATGGGTAAAATCACGAAAAGTTATAATTTTAAGAAAAGTGGTATGGATTCTCACTATATCATCTTTTTACACAATATCAGGAATATTTCTTTGAAAATTCGCTCTTATAGCCATGCTACGTGAAAGGATGTTTTTTCTATTTCCGATAACCCCCCCCCCCCCCTTTTCAACACTACGCCACTGCGTATTATAAATCTGTGCTGATCTGGCAAAACGTGGTAGGTAAGTCCAATACAGATGATTTTACAGGAGAGCTTGTCAAAGTTTTGCAGGTTCAGAGAAGCGCATGAAGAATCTGGGGAATGTGATATTACAGCGAAATATTTGATCTGCTTCTAATAATAAGAAGTATTACCTGATTTTTACTCAAAGAAAGACCATTTGGTGGGAGACATCACTGTCTGCCAGACTCTGGATCGGATGTTGTTTGGACATGAACTGAGAACAGAAAATAACATAAAATCAGTAAATTTGGGTATACTGATTGCAATGAATTAGAAATATCAATGAAAACCTTAGAAATACATTTTAATCTATCGAGTATCTGCTTGGTGTTTTGACTGATAGGTAGATGTGAAGAGTTGGGAATTTACAGTATTTCTTAGGTTTTTATTGAGGTTTCCTAATCTACAAAACCAAAAAACCTTGGAAACACATCCATCTATATTAACCATGGAAACATTCTTTTTTTTTTTAAACTTATTGCAATTCAATTTTGACGTTCAGAGTAGGGTAGGTAGCTACCTAACGATTTTTTTATTCATTGCTCATCGCAGATTGTATCTGCTTGATATTTTGACTGATTGAATTGAAAGAAACAGTAAAGGAACAGCCAACATTTCTGTAGATGTCCAACGGAATCATAACTACGGAGATTTAGCCGCAGGATATTTTACAATAACTTTCCAACGAAGGTTAAAGATTTTCGTGGAATGCTGGGTTGAGTTTTACTCCCAAACTACGGAGAACGTAGGTACTAATTACGTGACAATCATTAGACTAACACGAAATCTGTATACTACTACTACTACATCTGAAAACTATTTCAATTTGTTGCTCTACACAGAAAACACTAAGGATTAATTAGGTACCTAATTATGTAAATCTGCGGTATCAACTTACTGTTCTGCGCCTCTTTTTTTCGCCTTTGTTACCGATGTTTCTCCTGGTCCACTTCTTCGGCGGTGGAGGCATACACTTTGATACACTCGACGGATATCACTACGAATGAACAATAGTATATACTGATACTAACGTGAATGAACGGCGTGAGAGAAGAAGGAGAACAAAGGAATGAACTAAAAACAACAGAGTATAACCTGTCGAGCGGAAAACTTGCAGAGGGAGAGGAGAAGCTCACGTACCTAATCACGAATGTTATAGTGTCCATAAGGCAATGGAATTGATAACTAAAAACTAACTGCGCACTTACAACAACCATCGAAATTCGGCAGGCGCCCCTACCGGTGGGCGCCAAATCTCCAAATCTCGCTGGGAATCTTCCCGCGGAAGCGATGTGGAAGTGATGTTCAGCGCACTCTCGTGGTTGGGGGTGCTACTGGCCTTCCCGTCCCGCGCCCCCTTAACATAATGAGATAAACAGGATATTTTTAACAACAGACAAATCACAATTTAATCGGGAAATCCTATCGATAATGCGCGACACAGACAGAGGACGGGGGATGACGAAGACGACGGGGAATGACGATTTGGTTGTAACCCGACAGTGTGCCGACATTCCCCATACACCACTTCACCCCCCGTCCTGGACGTTTTCATTTTTATTTTTTATCTTCAAAATAAATGCCCCTCTTGTTTGGAGGGACATGGATATTCATTTACGATGGTTAGCTGAGTATACATTTTTTTAAATTGTTTGGAGCATTTTCAATTTTTTGAAACTCAGATTCGAAACTTTTGCTATGAAGTTTGATTAAATATTTGCTTATTCTTTAGAAATCTAGGTTCTTCTATAGAAATCTAGGGATGGATTCAGCATCATCTGTAAAAATTTGAGGTTGTACAAAACTTTGATAAATACGTCATTCACAGACAGGCCCAGGAAACGGGCACTGATATAGCGCCGATGCGAAATAGTAATAGGTGTTGGCATCTTTGAAAATCATAGAAAACCTACATATATTGCCCAACGGCCTTATCAGGTGGAACACAAACGGTGGGTCCAGCTTTCGTACAAGTACGCAACCACGAGGGACATTTTATGTCTTTGCGCCCCCTCCCGCACCCACACCACGTACTTCGTACTTAATTGTTTTGGTCAAGATTTCCAACGAATGGAGGACGAGTGCCGTCTTATAAGACCAATGATAACTACGTTTGATTGTGCTCGTTGATCGTTGCGATGTAATGGTAAATCGAGAGCTTTCCAACGAGTGGTGAACGACTTGTATCAAGCGAGGCGGTAGCCGAGCGATGCCAAGCATGAACCCGCGCCCGGCTGCCCCAGAGCCTAATATAACTGAGCGAAGAATCGGGCCAACTTTGGCCCCCTCCCGGGCCTTCCCCGTTATTTCTATATTTTATTCGCGCGTATATATTTTGTGGGGCAAACACCCTGAGTCGCCTGACACCAAATTCGAAGCGGTAGGTGTTTCGAAAACCTGCGAAAAATAGGGCTCAAAATACGTGTTTGGTGACTTTCTTCCCATTTTTTTTTCCACCCATTCTTTGTCACGCCACTTCAACCCTTTTACCTCGACCGATGTTTATGAAATTTGGTATGTAGATCAGGTTTGGCGTGGTGAAGTACCTTTTGGGAGTTGTAACCGTTTTCGCACAAGCAAAGGGGGGGTTCCGGGGGATGGGGGCTTGTTTGTTCCACCCATTCTTTGTCACGCCACTTATATACCCTCTTCCCTAGACCGATCTTTATGAAATTTAGTACCGATCCAAATCATGTTGCGTGAAGTGATTTTGGGTGTTTCCATCAAAACGAAAATTAAAAACTGTAACGCCGAAGTGACATGGCGAATAACGGGAGGTCTACCCTTTCCAATGTGAAGTGTCAAGCATTTTTAGCATTGCTTGTGTGAGAATATCGTCGTTTCACCACATTGATTCAGGCTTCGGATCAGATATTGTTGCACCACATTCATTCAGGCTTCGGATATTGTTGCGCCACATTGATTTCAGCTTCGGGTGGACCATTTCCGTTTCTCATTCCCGGTTCTCGGATGTCTTAACCTCACCAATGTCCAACACCTTGTCATGGATGTAGGGCTCACTAAATAGCAACTGTTTAGTGCTCATTTGTTCGAAAATGTCGTCTCCCCCCCCCCCCCCCCCCCCTCTCTTCCTTTTCACTTAATTTACTATTTTGTGTAAGTAGGTACCCACACAACTATATGAACAACATCCAACTGGAAGCACAAAAAATTACAAGTTTTCACAAAGTTCAACAACAAACTTAGGTAACGGAAATCAGTCTCCTCGTCTTGAAAAACAATACCTCACCCCCCCCCCCCCTCCCCTCCAAACTTAATTGCGACCTTTCAAAATTTGTGATATCTCCTAAAAAAACACTCCCTGTAAAAAAAGATGCCAAGCTACAAAAGGTGTGATATCCAGGTTGTGCCAAGCACTGTGCCTAATAATCTTCCGTCCACATCCGACAGTTCATTTTCGACGTTAATTTTGAGGTATAGACTAGACTTAGCTAACAGGGTGAGGAGTGAGTTAATCTTTAGGAAGTGTGCTGCTTGGCCGGTCTAGTTACTGATCTATTCAGTTCCTACACGAAGGATTCGAAGCCATCAAAATTAATTATTCACATGCTATGTGCCTGATATGTCGTAGACAGACAAGCAGCACACTTCCTAAAGATTAACTCTCACTCCTCACCTCAAAATTAACGTCGAAAATGAACTGTCGGATGTGGACGGAAGATTAGTAGGCACGTAGAATTTGAATCATTAATTTTGATGGCTTCGAATCCTTCGTGTAGGAACTGAATAGATCAGTAACTAGACCGGCCAAGCAGCACACTTCCTAAAGATTAACTCACTCCTCACCCTGTTAGCTAAGTCTAGTCTATACCTCAAAATTAACGTCGAAAATGAACTGTCGGATGTGGACGGAAGATTATTAGGCACAGTGCTTGGCACAACCTGGATATCACACCTTTTGTAGCTTGGCATCTTTTTTTACAGGGAGTGTTTTTTTTAGGATACGATGATAACCGGAGAAGTTCATACGCGTTCATTTAAACAATGACGCTCATACCGCAGCTTGTCGGCCACGCAGTCCGCAGTGGTTAACGTAGTATGGTTAGGTAAATCGAGAGCTATCCAACGAGTGGTGAACGATTTTTGTACGATGATAACTGGCGAAGATAAAGTTCCGTAACAACGAATCGGTTGTAAGCGAAAATCATCAGAAATATTTTCGTGACGCTTCTCCGTTACATGTCCCGCGTTACATTTTCGAGTTTATGTAGCAAAGTAAAGACATAAAATGTCAATAAACCGGTTCCCGTGAGATCTCCTAAGCTAAGATACCTCGAGCGTGATTAGTAATTGGATGGGTGACCGCAGTGACACGTGGTGACACCTCCAAGTAGGTATGACCCATGTAGCTGTTGGACGAACCCCTCTCCACTCAATGGGGTGAGGCAATGAGTAGCCAAGTAAAGAGCGAAATGATCAGGTCGAATTCTGATCCACTCATTGGAGGACAGCTAATCACGTCCGCGATACTGGCAGGGCAGTCGGATGAAAAGCCCTAGCCTGGAATATTTACTTTACTTTTACTTTACTACCTACTACATATTTCCATGCTGGAGAGGGATCTCTCGATTGGATTCACGTTTAGAGAGAGAGCAACTTGGAAAAAGAGACAATAATTCAAAATGAGACAGTAATAATATCCGCGATATCCGTAATAAGAGTACCCACCAAATTGTGCCATGAAAGAGTACTCAGAAGTGTTTCACGCTAGAATATAAGACCGTTTGGTACTAAGATACTCCACTGTATATATCCTTTGGTTTGGCACCAAAGGATATATACATAGAAAACATCGTAGGTACAAAAAATAAATGAAAATGAACTTATCATAAATGAATATTAAGATAACAATCGATAATTATTAAGCTGCAAATTATATCACAACGGTTTATTATTTACCTGTATAGATGCCCCCTTCTGCGTAGATCACTGTTTTCTGTGGTCAGTACCCTCGAGCTCCCTCCAGGAAAGCCCTAAATGGAGTACTGGAGACGGACCGGGAATTAGAGTTTCATACAAACGCGCGGGATTCAATAAGTGGATCATTAATTATTTGTAGTTATTCATGAAGCATAAGGTAAACCGTTGTGTAATAATTTACCTGTATAAATGCCCCTTCTGCGTAGATAGTATAACAAACCGTTGTGTAATAATTTACCAAATAATACTTCGTTTGTTCAAGTTGCAAAAGTACCTATCAACAAAATCCAAAACAGCCATCATTTTAGCGAATTTTCAAAGAAAATGAAGCTATTGCAATGGCTTCGAAATTTAAATAATATAAATTTTTGGAAATTTTCTTCATAGAAATCCGTTTCAGACCATTCTAAAACGATTCCTGAAATTTAACACTTTTTTATATGTATATATATATTTATATATATATGTGTCACTCCAGACGATAACTCTCGATAGAATTGAGATAAACAGCTCAAATTTGCACAAAAAATCTATCTTGGCAATCGAAAGGCTAAGTTCGAAGATGGGCGAAATTGGCCTACTCTAAGGAGGGTTTTGGCGCATTTAAAGTGCGCAAAAATTACCCAAAAATCCCCAAAATGTTATTTTCCAACAAGTGACCCCTCATTTTAAAGGTTTTTGCACGCTGAACACGATGGTGGAATCGGATTTTAGATATCTTGATCCGTTCTCAAATTAGAGCATTTAAAGTGCGCAAAAATTACCCAAAAATCCCAAAAATGTTATTTTCTAACAAGTGACCCCTCATTTTAAAGGTTTTTGCACGCTGAACACGATGGTGAAATCGGATTTTAGATATCTAAATCCGTTCTTAAATTAGAGCATTTAAAGTGCGCAAAAATTACCCAAAACTAGGATAATCTTTAAACTCTTCCCCCCCCCCCCCCCTTAGAGTGGTCAGTTTGAAAAATGTGAGAAGTATTAATTGAAGACGAGAGTTCGAAGCAAAAAAGGGGGAGGCAAACGATTAGTACAACTCCTTGAATTTCCCATTTGACATATAATTTATTGTTATGATACCTTCATAGATAGACAAGTACCGGCCCACGTATTACTAGAAGGAAGACGAAAGAAAAAATCTATTTCAAATTATTCAATTTAGGTACTAACAGTAGGAGGAAGAAGGTTAGGTAGGTATCTTATCAATTTATTATCAGTATCATACGAATATTTGATATTCAAAGGTAGGTAGGTACTTAACATGATAAAAATAATATCAATGAAGAAGGAAGGATCTACCTACCTAGTAGAGCAAATCTTGACAACTACACGAAGGATTCTCCAATATTTGCCAATCCCTGAAAAGCACTCACTAAAATCGGGTGTCTCAGTGGTCACAGCTGAAACCCGCTTCAAGAAGGAGTATCTGGCGCTTCTCATACACAAAGGAAAGCGGAAAAACCAAGATGTGGGTATTGGTGACATCGTTCTGATTGGATCAGAAACGTAAAAGGCGTGAACTGGCCGATCGGGAAAGTCATCGAGACACTACCTGGGCCAGATGGACACACGAGAGTGGCTAGATTGAAGACTGCCACTGGAGAACTCATTCGCCCTCTTCAGCGCCTATATCCTCTGGAAGTGAGGAAGAAAGAAGATCTTCACCCCCAACCAGGGACCCAGGAAGGCCGGCCCGAGCTCGATGTACCCTCAAGAGATGATCCTGCTCCTCAAGATGATCCTGCACCTCAAGGTGATCCTGCACCTCAAGATGATCCTCTGAAGGCTCCAACTATTACCCGGCGTGGCCGAGTGGTGAAGAAGCCGAAAATGTTGAACTTATGATTGCAATGCGAACATTGCAAGGTGGGAGGATGTCAGAAATCGCTTCACTCGGTGCAGTAGGTACTGCACATCTCCAGCCACTACAGTGCTACCGCCTGCTCGATCCAACCGATGGGCAATTGTTTTAGATTGGACTGCCGTGGTTTTTTCCCCAAAAAGACTCGTTTTATAGTATTATTATATCAGCTTTTGACTGTAAAACACTGTGCCTAAAATATCTCCCTAGGTTTCCCAACCAATTTTAACGCAGTTCTTTCCTAGACAGTTCCTGATTTTAGACATCTGGCGACCCTGCCAGGATCAGAAGTGTTCATATTACCTTGTTTTTTTTTAATCAGGCTCTGATAATTTTCAGCTCAATTTTAACAACCGGTCATTATGACTACGCCTTTGCTAATGATGATTATCTTCTGAGTCCTAAAATTCTTACGTCATTTCCTTTGCGATTATACCTATTTAACTTTTATTCAAATTCTCCATTCCATTGGACTAAAAAAACTCGTCTCTTTAGATATTTTACATTAAATAAAGAGTAAGGTGACTCAGTAGAGGGGACTCAATGAGCAAAGGTAGGCTTTCAGTTGATTCAACTCAAAGTAGGCAGGTGATCTACCGGTATACAAATGAGAAACGACCCCCATAGCAATACGTCCATGGTTCAATGAAGAAACCAGAGTATCAATGTGCAGAAAAATCATCACACAGTCTTACTTCTCTTATAATTTAGGTTGGACGACCAACTTTTGTATTTCTACAAAACAATATGGAAATCACATGAGAGGTGCTTAGGTACCGATCCGAATTATACTGCACCATTGGTCCTGTTTACTTCGTGAACCATAACGTGGAATGGAAAGTTGCGATGTATCCGTACAGGCAACTTTCGATTCCAATAATTCTCAAGCAGTTTCAGGTCCACTCAATGTTGAATACTAGAATAGAACAATATTTCAACGTAGCACCCACATGTTCTTCCAAGTGATCCTTCCAGAAACCACATCCTTCCTTCATAGTTTATTTCAAGATTGAGCCTGCATGAAAAACAACCTGCACTTGAAGCACTCATGATTTTCTATAACAACTCCTTTACCTACTGCACTCTCTTGAGTAGGTAAGTCAAAAGTCCTAACTACCCTATCCTACCTAATATGAACCCACAGCGATCAAATAAATAAGCACTTAGTACAATTACGTAATAAACAAACGGTAGAATCAGGATGGACAAAACGTACAAATTAAAATAAATACGAAGAGAATATACATAGAAAACCAAATTTTAGACCGAAGTTTTCCTTTATTCAAAACCATAGCCATTAATTCGAATATTTCTTTGAAAATTCGCTCATTAAGTCATGCTGCATGACTGGTTTTTTCAAACAGAATAATATCACAGAACAACCATCTCGACTTCATACAGCCATACGTAGTTATAATCAGGTGTCCTCTAGCGATGATTACCTCATTCTCAGGTCAATTCCCAATTGTTGCTACTCCCTAGCGATGATATCTGGCCTGAATGTATACAATTTCATTCACCCTCCTGTTGAAGTACTGTACGTCCAGCCGTTCGTTCACAGTTAGGCGCCGAAGTTTGCACCGACAGGCTTCATCAACAGGAGGTAAATTATTACACAACGGTTTATTATACTATCTACGCAGAATGGGGATCTATACAGGTAAATTATTTACACAACTTTATTATTTACCTTATGCTTCATGAATAACTACAAAAAATGATGAATGATGAATGACTGAATTATTGAATTACGCGCATTTATATGAAACTTTAATTCCCGGGCCGGCTCCAGTAGGGCTTTCCTGGGGGAGCTCCAGGGTACTGACCACAGAAAACGGTGATCTACGCAGAAGGAGCATCTATATAGGTAAATAATAAACCGCTTTGTAATAATTTGCAGCGTTTTTATTGCATTTTCGGATTCCACATACCTTGAAACGGAAACCATCAAATTTTGAAGGGGAGGGGTGGGGGGGGGGGGTTAAACTCTTTTTTTTTCATGCTCGATTCCAAAGGTTCATTATTGAAAATAATAAACCAAAAAAGTAACAATACATTCAAACTTCCAAATTAAATTAAATACTCGTGTCCATGGAATGCAATATTCAGAGTTGCAATATGCAGTCAGTCTTTCCGATCATTCTGTGATACGAATCCTACATTTTAGTGTTTTCTTGTACTATTATACTACATGAAAAATGTTTCTGTGCATTACGAGTCATTATAGCATAGTACAGAAGAGGAAAATACGTAATCCAAACTACAGATGTTTAGAAATAGTGCGATATATACAAACAGAGGCGGCTAGCATCAAGACCGAACGGAATTCATCGGAGGGGAGGGGGGGGGGGGGTCAAAGGCGTGGGAGAGTAAGAAAGTAGGGCGGGAACGAGTTCAAAAAAAACAAATGTTGATGTAGATAAAACACGAGTTCTGCAACAGGGGCGCTTGGATTCTTCTTACGACCCTCCGGAAAAACTCGACGGGGTGTACGCGCCAAAGCTTCTGAATGGCTCACTTTTTCCTGCGCCACCTTTCCACGAAGGAGGAATACCACTCTCGCACTGCCATCTACGTGTATCATCAAGGGAAAAACTAGAAGGAAAAGTTCAGAAAGCGAGTGTGGAAGAAAAACGAGGTCAGGGCAATAATCATGGGAGATGGATGGAAAAATATACATATACTTTTTCTCGCCCCCCCCCCCCCCCCCCCCCCTCCACTTTTAGAGTTGCGGACAGGTTAATTAATTGGGAGCCGATCCGACGGCGACTTCAATGAAACAACAAACCTGAGCTGCTGAAGTACCAAGAAGGCTTACTGAGACAACATTTGAGGGCGAGCTACGAGTGTCACTCAAATTATCTAAGCTCTTGGAATGTAACATGAGAAGCCCGCACTCCAGTGGAAGCCCCCACAACTCGCATTATTATCAGAGCTGTGGCGATACAGAACATAAGGAAAAGTTAAGTAACTTCGCCTACCCATGGGCGTGTAACGGCTGATATTTTCCTCGAACAGTATTCTACACTTCAAATTGACGAGAGAAAACTAATATTTATTTGATATCCAAATTACGTACAACTACCACCCAGTGACGCCATACTAGTTTCCTCCACGTCGCAGTTTGGATGTTGGCAGGTCACCAGATTTTCAGCAGATTTTATTTCATTCAATGAACTTTTTTCAACTATGTTTTTTTAAACTGCATTTAAAACTATAAATAAACTAGCAGATTACCCGGGCGTTGCCCCGGTCGGGATGCGTAAATAACTGGACGTAAAGTTCCCCCTCCAAACCTCTTTCTTCAAAGTGCTCCAGTTTGAGAACGGAATGAGATATCGCAATTCTGATTTCACCATCGTGTTCAGCGTACAAAAACCTTTAAAATGAGGTGTCACTTGTCAGACTGTTTCATTTTGGGAATTTATGGGTAATTTTCCCTCCTAAAACTCCCCAAAACTCCCCCTTAGAGTGACCCGATTCTGCCCATCTACGAACATGTACCTATATAGAGCCAATAGTCAAGTATTTTTGAAATGTCTGAAACCCACCTCCCCCTTACGATCTGATAGCTCACATGGTTAGAAAACATCCTCGATATTCACGCAACATATTCCCAAAGTGCCAACCCTGAGGCCCCCCTCAAAACATCCTAGTGAGCCCTCCCCAACTGCCCCTAATGATCACACAACGTATTCTCAAAATGAGTTATTTATACATTTAAAGTATATAAGTGTATCAATTTTTGTCTGTTGTTGAAGGTCATTCGAGTGCCTGTGGATAGACTATGTTCCTCGTTTTCCCTTCTGGTGCGTTCACGAACAAATCAGACGGTTTTCCAACGCGTGAGCAGGCCACATAGAGTTGTCCATGTGAGAAGCAAGGGTTTCCTAGCTCTAGTCCGCACACTTGCAGGGATTGTCCTTGCGCTTTATTTATGGTCATTGCGAATGCGAGGCGCACTGGAAACTGTAATCGCTTGAATTCGAATGGCAAGTCTGTTGGAATGATTGGAATGCGTGGCAACAGCACATCTTCACCTTTGAATTTTCCATTCAAAATTGTGGCTTCGATAATATTGTTCATTAACCTCTTTACTGAAAGTCGGGTACCATTGCACGAAGAAGGAAAAAATACACAGTAGAACATCTGATTTAAATCGTGTTGTCCTAAAATGGAGTGAACTTTCCTTGTGAAAACAACTTTGAAAAAAGATTTGACGCCGTGTTGATAGGTACCAATAAATAACTCGGCGAGTTGCTGCGAACATTGTAAATATGTAAATAACTCGGCAAGTTGTGGTCCTAGAAAAATCGTTCGCCACTTTTCGGAAAGAGGGGAATTTGCCCTAGCCGAGGACACCACTCACGACCCGACATGAAACACTCGACGAAACTGCTTTTCCCATTTTTCTTGACAACGACATTCTCGACAACAACTTTTCAAGATCGGGGTTGCTAGGAATAGCCTGAAAACCGTTGAAGGAAGTCTCCACCGAGAATGCAACCTAGTCAGAAACCATCCCCGGTGTTCCCAAAACATATTCCCAAAGTTTCATCCCGATCGGTCGAGTAGTTTAGGAGTCTATAGGGAACATACATACAGACATTCATTTTGGTTTATTATTTTCAATAATGAACCATTGGAATCGAGCATGAAAAAAAAAATTCTTACCCCCCCTCAAAATTTGATGGTTTACGTTTCAAGATATGTAGAATCCAAAACTGCAATAAAAATATTTCTGTCTGTCCGCCGTACGCCGTACGCCGTACGGGCCACTTTTCTTAGTTACCATGAAAAAAAATTGATGAAATTCGGGTTATAGGTTCCGTTCGGCGTCTAGTTGGTCCTCGAAGCTCGACGTTACTGTGAGTCATCTCTAAGGGGTTCAAAATAGGGGTTGAAATTTTCAAAACGCCTATACCATTTTTTTACGTATATATTTTTACGGTTTTAAATAGTTCTTGAACTTGCGAGTTTTTTAAGACCATCCGGAGCATCGTACGTCCAGCCGTTCGTTCACAGTAAGGCCCCGAAGTTTGCACCGACAGGCATTTTCGACTCCAGTGTGAATGAAATTGTATACAATCCAAACCAAATCTCGTAACCAGAGACGCGCCCACAATAGGAATTTGTGAATACGGCCAATCATTGGTAGGGATCACCTGATTATATTGGCGGAGTATGAAGTCGAGTTGGTTGTTCTGTGATATTATTTAATTTGAAAAATGATGGCTCTATTGGAGTTTGTTGGTAGGTAGTGAAACTTGAACAAACGTTGAAGTATTATTGATGGGTAAATTATTACTACGGTAAATCATTACTCAACGGTAAATTATTACACAACGGTAAATTATACCATCTACGTAGAAGGGGCTGGAGTTTGTTGGTAGGTACTTTTGCAACTTTTTTCACTCCTCATCAACAATTTCTTTTCAGAACTTCATTATGTGTGTTTCTTTTTGTTAGGTACTGTTTGTCATCAGCAGAATTATTTTAGCAACATTTAACTAGTGATTTAGGTAGGTAACTAGTAACGAGTACGGGGTTAGGTACTAACCTACGGAGGGTCTGCGATCTACATAATATGCATATAATAGAATAGTACATATCATATTATATAGACGGGTTATCTATACATAGAGCTGTGATCTGTAACAGAAGGATATTCTATACAAAATAATAAACCGTTGTGCAGGGATTTGCAGCGTTTTATATATAGAGATAATTAATAAACTTGAACCAATACCAAGGATACGCTAGAAAATTAATACTCCTGTCTCAACAACTGAGTCATGGACTATATCCGTCGAGTTTCCACTGAGGGTTTCCAACAGTGATGTCATCAAATCTTTGCCATTTAAAAAAAAAAAACTTTAAACTTCAAATAAATTAAAACACGAAATAGGTAGAAACATGTTGTAGTGAATGTAAAGTGGACGCACATCCACTAAGAGCGGCGTCGAGGGGGGATGTGCCCAGTTTGGTTATGGGCGAACCACCACCATGCCCGAGATCTTTTAGGGTAGTTTGCTTGGTTTGGTTATGAGCGAATCACCACCATGCCCAAGATCTTTTAGGTTAAGGAGAGAGACGAGGTAAGGAGGAGAGAGAGTAGTCAGCGACTAGAGGAGAGCGTAGAATGGTTAAAAAGGCGAAGGAGGCGAGTATATATAGGCTTGGGAGCTGTCTCCCTCCATCCTCCAGCTAGTGGAGGATGGTGGGGATCCCCAGGCTGGCCCTCGGCTCTCCTGCAACTTCTGTCCCCACTTCTATGTTTATTTGGCGAGATCTTATTTCTACATGACAAAGTTATGGTTCTGGGAGGATACCAAGACACATGTCAATCGACATATGCAAAAAATTGTTTTTTAAACATACGTGGTAGTTACTTCTCGCTGATTCCCAATGGCCTGACAGTAGATATACCACAGCCGTTTTTATTTTAGCCCACCTCAAAACAATGACACTTTTTAACGAATTTGCGAAGAAAAACCATTTTGAGTACCTAACTCAAGTTACAGTCATGAACAACAATAACAGAATTTTCGAGGCGACTTAGGTACATTTACTTTAACTAACTTTCAACTTATGAGCCAACATGAATACGGATGTAACAGAATTTTGTTGAACATTTCCCGCGGTTTTTAACCATTCTAATCCAAAACTGAACCGTTCCTGTACGTTCGCATTTAAAAACGCTGCAAATCATTACACAACGGTTTATTATTTACCAGTACAGATGCCCCTTCTGAGTAGATAACACCACCCTCGTGCTCCTCCCCGGTAAAGCCCTAAATCGAGAACTGGAGCCGGCCGGGCAATCGCATTCAACCGCTGTTTGCTGTTATTCACGAAGCATAGCGTGTAGTTTAAAAATGTTTAAAGAAAATTCCTCAGCGCAGTCCGACGAAAATTTCCCGGAAACTTCAACCAAATCGGGCCACAGTTTTATGAGAAATCGAGTGTCTCAGATTTCGCGTTTTCACAGTGGTCACAGCAATGATCCGATCGTTTTGAAATTCATGGCGGACCATGTGGGGCCCAAACCCGCAAATTTCAAAAAATCGGATTCGATATTATTCACATTCCCGCCTCAGGGTGAAATGCTGCTAACATGTTCATGACAGCCGGTGGGCTCTGCCAGAAAATATGAAAGAAACCGTCGTGTGCGATGTCGTTGCGGTAAAACCCGCCGCAGGTCCACAATACGGCGGACGGGCTAAGATCCATAATTCATTGAGCCCAACAATTGAACGGGTGCGTGATATATGCGGAGAGGGCAAGGCCGAGTAAATCACTGTTAATACCCTCGAGATGAACAAAGGAGGATTTATATTCTAGTCATTCAAAATACTGAAGACATTAATTTAGGTACACCTATCGCGAGGGTCTGTTGTTTGAATATTCTGTTTTCTTCCGCCTATATTCAAGTGTGAGCGGCGTTATAGGACTAAGTGTATTTCGAGTACAATTACCTAGCTATTCCATGGTTTATCTTGGTACTGTGAAATTAGTTGTCCGTGTTCATAATAAGTAGCATTTTGTAGGACATTTTCTATTAGAGCCAATTTGGACTGGGTTTGAGGGTTATAGCGGTTCGACGTTTTTCACGTTTGCGCATGCGCAGTGTCTACTACTGATCCGCATGTGACTAAATTCATATGAGACTAATTTGGACCTAACCCCGAACAACCACCAAAATTTGAGCTCATTTGAACCGGTGGGTCCTGAGTTCACAGGAAAGCTTACACAAACACACACACACACACACACACACACACACACACACACACACACACACGCGCGCGCGCGCGCGCACGCACACGCACGCACACTAGCGCGCACCTGTATAGATGAAGTCGATGTTGACCACTGAGTGAAGTATTGAGGTTCTAACAAAATTTTAACTTTAAAAATGCCTGTAACCTTGAAAATGGCTGTAATCACCAGACATTTGTATATTAATACAACAGGTAAGTTTAAATAGGTGAATCAAGACAATTCACTGACCGAAAATAACCTGTCAGAAACAGCAACCTAATAATACTTGAGGTTTAAAACCCCAAACATAGCTTTGTGGGTATCTTCACTGAGGTCCCAATTGTGAAGTATTCTGTCGAGAATAATAAACCCATGTGACAAGGAATTTGCAGCGTTTTGGAATCTACGCACCTTGAAACGTAAAAAACGCTGCAAATTATTACACAAAGGTTTACTATTTACCTGTACAGATGCCCCTTCTGCGTAGATCACTGTTTTTTGTGGTCCATAACCTTCAGCCACCCCCCCCCCCCCCCCCCAAGGAAAGCCCTAAATCGAGTACTGGAGCCGGCCCCAGCATTTATTTTCATACAAATGCGCGGGATTCAATCATACGAACATTAATTATTTGTATTTATTCATGAAGCATAATGCAAATACCTCTATACGTGCTCCTTCTACGTAGACAGTGCTACGAACTGCTGTGTAATAATTTACATTGTGCAATAATTTACCTAGTAATACTTGTACGTTTGTTCAAGTTGCAAAAGTACCTATCAGCAAAATCCAGAACAGCCATCATTTTTCAAACTGAATAACATCGCAGAACAACCAACTCGACTTTATACAGCCATCCGTGATTATAATCAGGTGCTCCCTAGCGATGATGTCTGGGCCGGATTTATACCGTCTGATTTACGATCAAGTTGACGAAACTTTTCGGTGCAAAGAACGGCTGGTAGTACAATGCTCCAGGTGGTCTCAAAAAATTCTTTAACTCAAAATCAATTTTAAAACGTTAAAAAACCATAGCCTTCTATTGAAAGTTTTCGAGCTATGGCGTTCTGAAAATCTCATCCCCTACTTTTCATCCCTTAGAGATAACTTGACAGTAACGCCGAGCTTCGAGGACCAACTAGACCCCGAATGAGACCTATAAACCAAATTTCATCCATTTTTGTTCGTGGTAACTAAGAAAACTGCTAAGTACGGCGTACGGCGGACAGACAGAAATTTTTTTATTGCATTTTCGGATTCTACATACCTTGAAAGCTAGACCACCAAATCCTGAGGGGGTTAACAAAAGTTTTTTCATGCTCGATTCCAAAGGTTCATTGTTGAAAATAATAAACCTTGAGTTTGAGAGGCTGTTCCAAATTTTGCTGAACGAATACATAGGTATTCACAGAATAATAAACCAAAATGATTCGTTATTTCATGATGTGGAAATATTTAATTTAATTTAATTTTATTTTCATTTCATAACCACGCATGGCCGTATGAAATCGAGTTGGTTGTTCTGTGATATTATTTCATATGAGGAATGCTGGTAATTTTTGATTTAGGTACTTTTGTACCTTGAATAAAATAAAATGCATAGCAACAAATAATTATAGGTAGAATTCTTGAATCCACCGCATATTTATGAAACTGTAACTGGCTCCAGTACTCGATTTAAGGCTTTCCGGGGGGTAGCTGGAGGGCAGGTACTGACCACAGAGACCAGTGATCTACGCGGAAGGGGCATCTATAACAATAAACGTTGTGTAATAATTTGCAGCGTTTTTCCTCAATAATTCGCTGAACCCCCGCATCGAAATCCCAACGCCGGACAAAATTAATCAACGTCGCACTGACACGTCCCGTGGTCGTCGAGTCCCGATTTATTCACCTGCCACGACCGCGCTATTATTGTCCGTCTCCCGCGGTGGCGTCCACCTTCCGCGCAGCCGCCGAAATCGCCGCGTACGGCGGGGACTCTCACGCGGGGCCCGACGAGCGCCGGGACGTGCCGTCACGTCTCGGCCTCCCATCCACCAGACATTAGACGTTGTTTACTATTACTCGCCTCGCTTCCTCATTACAGGGAGGCGACGCGCATTTCATTTCTCCGTCAGCTGAGGTTTGAGTTGCGATCGAACACGGGATCGATTCCGTCAGTGCATATTGATGGCGTCGAATCGACTTCTCCCCGGCGCAATGATTTTTCTCACTGAACCTTCTCATTGTTTTCCAATTATTCTTCATTGATATTCTTCTTCCTAGTGAACCTGCTTCACAATGAAGTCCCGCGATTTCGTTTGAATGATTTACCATGTTTTTTATTTATTTTTTTAACGAATTTTCATTTCAATATATATATATATATATATATATATATAGACAATATATAAATACCGACTTAAGTGTAAGGATATAAATATGGGTATATATTAATCCTATATTTATTTATTCATGTGCCACTCCAGACGATATCTGACCTTGGGTAAACGATAAAAATTCCAAATTTCGCCAAAATTTGCCAAACTCAAGGCAATTCGTATTGCCAAACAAAAGGACGAGTTCGAAGATGAGAAAATTTCAAAAATTCTAAGGGGGTCAAAGTTGAGTTTTTAGGTAGTCAAAAATCGGTAAAAACGGCTAAAATCAGGAACAACTGATACAAAATCACTGAGAGTGGTATGGAAGGGTGAGTCAAGACGAAAAAATATCACTTCAGTTGTTTTGGATATAGAACAGGGGTCAAATCTGGATTTTAGGGGTCAAACATTTGTATTAAGGGCTAAAAATCAATATTAACGGTGTGTGGGACGGTGATTCACGACGGAGGGACTATTTCGACGATGAAAATATTTTTCTCAAAAAAAGAGTGGGTCAAATTTTACTTTTCGGTAAAAATGGCTGAAATCACGAAAAACTGTTATAATTTTATAAAAAATGACATGGTTTCTCGCTATCATGGGGGGGGGGGGGGGTCAAAATATCCAAAAATTACTTTCTGACCTCTCGAGTCAGCATTCCACACCACTTTTGGTCATTAGACTGATTATGTATCAATGTTTAGTAATTTTGAGATGTTTTTTCCGATTTTTTGCTCACAAAAATCAAATTCGACTCCCCAGAAAGTATAATAACCCAGAATAAAAAGCCCACAATACATTGCCGATCTTCGAACTCACCCTATCATAGGTATTTTTCAAGTAAATCGAATATTTTGTTTTGGTGGCATCCTTATAAGAAACTAGTAATTTAATTTCGAAGGATTATAACTAGGGACAGGATTCCCATAAATATATTCCTTATTTTTCTGGGCTTTGTATCCATGATTTTCAACTAGATGTATTCATGCTGACACTTTTTGAAGCCATTTTGCGGATGGTTCTAGGGAGCTGTGTAAACAGTATTTTGCATTAGGTACTTTGTTCGTTGTTGAAAACCTATTTTGGCTTGGACAATGCCTTTTTCTGGTGAGAAATGCCGCGAAATTCACACTCGAATATATACTATTGATTGCGAAGTATCTAAGTGAGTTTCCGGATGATGGTTATCGACGTTTTTTATTCAATTTTACATTAAACAAAAAATATTAGTAATACGTATTTTCAAAATTTATTTTGACTTCTAAGTTTTACATACTTCAGACAATGTTTTATGGATTTCACATTTTTGTGCATAATTCAAAAAATAAACACACATTTTAGTTACATATTTCGCATTTTTAAATACATAAACATCCTATCCCTAATTATAACTACTGTCAAATGCCTAGTAGCCTAGCATCACATCTTACTAGAATGCCCTCTATTACCTTCTGCGTGCTGATATGAGTCTCTCACTAAATAAGTTGGTGCCTAACGTAGGTACCTAACGTATTTGTGGTATCAACATCTTTGAGAATACATATTTTGAAGTGAGTGAGCCAAAGATAATAAACAACATGGGACTGAAAGTAGCTCCTAATTTCTGGATGAATCTGTACCACAGCCATCCACATCTGAGTTTAATATTTAATATGACATTCCAGCTAGTTTTATGCGTTAATAAGACAACTGAATTATTAGTACCATATTTCTTTGTAGAAGAGGGTTGGTTTCTCACAACAACAAAAAAACACTCAACAAAACTCACAAAAGGCTTCCATCCAGTTGATACTCATTTTTACTGGATTTGGGGTGGGAAACTAAACAATGTTAAGGCGCTTGTTTGTGAAGGAGGAAGTTATGAGCGGCTGAAGGACTATTTGTAGACAAAGTCAGACCATCAACCCACCCACCTCCATTCGTTTACGAGCTTCTATTTCTACGTATTTACGTTCCTCAGGATAGACAATTTTCATTAACGTTAGTCTCACCCCTTGGAGCCAACCTCCTTCCTAAATTAAAGTCCCAGATGGGGAGAACAGCAGCAAAGGTTGAGGGCAGGATCAAACATTGGCGTTCAACGTCTAGAAAACAACAGCTATAACGGAGAACATTAGGCACAATGGAATTCAATTGACGGTCAACCACCGATCAAATGCACAGAACCGCCACTGCGATTGAAAAATGCTTTGAAGAGAAGAGAATTTGTTCAGCAGTATTCACGGACGTTCAAACCTTCGACTTAATCCGGCAGAACAGATTTTTAGCGACAAAGTGACCTTTCAACTCATTATACAAACTAATTTCTTGTCTGCAAATTGGACACTTCAGGGTGTAACAGCAAGACGAATATTCTGGCTTGGAGAGGATAATGCAGCAGTACCCTAGGGAAACGTACTTATCAGTACTATACTTTTACTATAGGTACATCAGGAACCTTCCAGAATCCATTCCATTTTTATTTATTCTACTGAAAAAAGAAGAACTATTGGCTGGAAACAGTGTGAAAATCGCTGCAGATAGTTACACAGCAGTTTATTATTTTCCCCAACAGTTTATTGTTCTGCGCAGACCACTGTTTTCAGTGTCAATACCTACCCTCGAGCTCCCCCCAGGAAAATTGAGTTGGCCCAGGAATTAATGTTTCATAAAAATGCGCAGGATTCAATAACTCTATCATTAATTATTTGTTGCTATTCATGAAGCATAACGTTTGTTCAAGTTACAAAATTACCTATCAACAAAGTCCGAAAGAGCCATCGTTCTTCAAATTAAATAATACCACAGAACAACCAACTCGACTTCATACAGCCATCCGTGATTATAATCAGGTGTTCCCCAGCTATGATATCTGGTCCGGATTCATACCGGTCCATTCACGATCATGTTGACGTTGAAGAAGCTTTTCGGTGAAAACGAACGGCTGGTTGTATACAATGATCCGGGTGGTATCAAAAAATTCGTTAGAGATCAATTTAAAAACGTAAACCCTGGAGACCCCCTATTTTCACCCCTTGGAGATGACTGACCGTAACGCCGAGCTTCGCGAACCAACTAGACCCCAAATGAGATCTACAAACCAAATTTCATCAACTTCCGTTCATGCTAACTAATAAAACTGCGAAGTACGGCGGATGGACAGAAATAATTGTTTTATCCCATTTTCGGATTCTACATAGGTACCTTGAAACGGAAACCATCTAATTTAGAAAGGGGGTTAAACAATATTGCTTCCGAGTCTGCGAAGCAGCGGAAGCCTTGTGTTCACTTTCGTGAGCCAAAAAATTTTTGTCTTCAGAAATCAAAATTTCCACTTGCATTTTGCGTTTCAAAGCCTACTGAACAAATTTGGTTCCGTGTCTGTCGGTCTGTGGGTCTGTGAGTCTGTGAATCTGTGAGTCTGTGACTCTGTCCGCATTTCCTTGTTACAGCCATAACTTCCACGATTTTGAATTGATTCAGCTCAAATTTTGAGGGATGGTGCGGATAAGGCCCCTTGAGGTCCCATACAAATTTCAACATGATTGATCCAGCGGTACGCCCTGCGCATGCGCTAACGTTAAATTCAACAAACACGCATAACTTTCACAATTTTGATTCAATTTCGCTCAAATTTTCAAGGGTTGTTTGGACAAGGCCTAGTGAGTTCCAGTATGAATTTCAGCATGATCGGACCCTCGGTGCGCTCTGCGCATGCGCTGGCGTGAATAGATTCAATTTCCTTGTTACAGCCGTAGTAACCAAAGATTTCACCCAATTTCAATGTAATTCTCAGGGATTAAGCGGGTAGGGCCCATTGAGGTCCCATATAAATTTCAACATGATAGAGCCAGCGGTTCGCCCTGCGCATGCGCTCTGTCTGTCTGTCTGTCCTTCTATGCACGGCCAAACGGCTCGACGGATATCGACCAAATTTGGCACGAATATCCAGTAGGCTCCCAAGTTGTGCAACGTCGCATTTTCAATTCCCTGACCATAGCGGAACTATGGTCGACCATGGTCAACTTCGTTAATTGAAATGGTAACCCCTATTTTTTATCGCGTATTCGTAATCTACGTGAAATTCTATCTACGATCGACCCTTCGGACTACCCCCGCGGTCGACCATAGCGCATCCATGGGCCCCTCCATGGTCGAATCCCGAATTGCTCAACGGATATCGACCAAATTTGGCACGAATATCCAGTAGGCTCCCAAGTTGTGCAACGTCGCATTTTTAATTCCCTGACCATAGCGGAACTATGGTCGACCATGGTCAACTTCGTTAATTGAAATGGTAACCCCTATTTTTTATCGCGTATTCGTAATCTACGTGAAATTCTATCTACGATCGACCTTTCGGACTACCCCCGCGGTCGACCATAGCGCATCCATGGGCCCCTCCATGGTCGAATCCCGAATTGCTCAACGGATATCAACCAAATTTGGCACGAATATCCAGTAGGCTCCCAAGTTGTGCAACGTCGCATTTTTAATTCCCTGACCATAGCGGAACTATGGTCGACCATGGTCAACTCCTGAATGGCTTGACGGATATCGACCAAATTTGGCACGAGTATCCAGTAGGCTCCCAAGTTGTGCAACGTCGCATTTTTAATTCCCTGACCATAGCGGAACTATGGTCGACCATGGTCAACTTCGTTAATTGAAATGGTAACCCCTATTTTTTATCGCGTATTCGTAATCTACGTGAAATTCTATCTACGATCGACCCTTCGGACTACCCCCGCGGTCGACCTTAGCGCATCCATGGGCCCCTCCATGGTCGAATCCCGAATTGCTCAACGGATATCGACCAAATTTGGCACCAATATCCGGTAGCCTCCCAAGTTGAACGTAGGCGCATTTTTAATTCCCTGACCATAGCGGAAATATGGTCGACCATGGTCAACTCCTGAATGGCTTGACGGATTTTGATAAAATTGGGCACAAATACCCGGTAGGGTATGGGATTTTTCCGTCGTTTGTTGGTTCCACGATACTGCGTACAGCGAATCTCGGATAGCGAGCGAAGCGAGCGGTCAGGCTAGTTATGTATAATGGACGTAATGTATTATGGAAGTCATGTTATGTATAATATGTATATTTCATGTAATGTTATGAAATGTAATGTTATGTAATATGTATATTTAACGTTATGTAATGTTATGTAATGTAATGTAATGTAATGTAATGTTATGTTATTTTGCTTCCGAGTCTGTTCTATTTTATAATGGGTCACTCTGATTGTGACGAGGAAGCTCCTGTGCCATCACCTTGGCAGTGTATTTTTATTTATTTTTTCATGTTCCAAAGGTTCATATTGAAAATAATAAACCAAAAGAAGCATACGACCAACATGTTTATAAATAACCATTTCAGGTTGTTTGATGTTATGTCATCAAATTCCATTGTTTCCAGAAACATTAGGCCGCCAAAAATTATTAGAAGTACCCTTAATATGCCACTTGGATATCAACTATGTAAGAATGATGCAATGAAATGATTGCATAAATCGTATGATGTATTACATATCCTTTTCTTTAATGATATAATTAGAAACATAATTATGGTCTAAAAATCATGGATTACATGACTCGACCTTGGTACTGTGGGGGTAATTAGTTGTCCATGTTCATAATGGGTGGTATTTTGTTGGACATTTTCTAGGATAGTTCGAGGATTTTTCAGTTAACTGCTCGGGAAAAAAACCAGCCTTGTCAACACATACCAGGTGATTAAACCAGTTCGGACTTGCGGCTGCTTCTTATGGGGATGTAACACGAAATGCAATGTGAAAATTATTCTCGTAGTACAACAACAAAAAACTCGAGAACATCGTAGAAGCTCCCTGGTATATCCGTACAGCTTGTCTCCATCGGGACCTAAAAGTTGAGATGGCAGAAAAAGCCATTAAGACACGGACCATGAAATCTACTCCACAAACACCAAAATGTCTGAGTATTGAACCTCTTGGACAACAGCAGTGAATTACGACCTAACGAAAAGGACCTAACCTCTGCATTTAGTTAGATTTACTAGAGCGATGAGTCGAGAGGTAGTAGCTAACGATCTACGTAGATGTTTTTAAGATATGTATAATAGGTAACTGAGTTACTACAACGTTGTTATTATGTTATTATAAAGTTGTTAGGCATGGCTCCTCAGAAGTGGCGTTTTTACACTTTTCAGACAATTTTCAATATTCTGAGGGAGGGAAAAGCGGATTTCACCTTTTCGAACGCGCTGTACACGAACCCATCGAGAAAAAACCTGCATAACTCACAATCCAATTGTCAAAATTGGCTCAAATTCTGATGGTAGTTCAGGGTTAGGTTCTAGTTGTTCCATATGAATTTCGTCGCATTCGCATCAGTTGTAGCGACTGCGGACGCGCAAGCCTGAAAACCGTTGAAACGCCATAACCCAATGGTCCGAACCATCTTTCTGGTCCAATAGTCTCTAGCGTTCCATATATTTAGATCACTGTTCAAACCTTGTTAATACGGGGAATGTCGTTTCTTAATTACCCAATAGCCCGGATTGTTAATTGAAAAATCCTCGAACTATCCTAGAAAATTTCCAACAAAATACCATCCATTATGAACAAGTACAACTAATTACACCCACAGTACCAAGGCCATGTAATCCATGATTTCTATACCATAATTATGTTTCTAATTATATCATCAAAGATTGCATAAGATTTATGCAATCATTTCATTGTATCATTCTTACATCGTTGATATCCAAGTGGCATATTAAGGGTATCTCTAATAATTTTTGGCGGCCTTATGTTTCTGGAAACATAATGGAATTTGATGACCTAACATCAAACAACCTGAAATAGTTATTTATAAACAGAAAATTACCTACGCTCATTCAGGGTATAACTAATAGGTACGTATGAATACTTAAGTTACTAGTATAATATATTCAAAATGGAATAAGAGTGCCATTCAACGATTAATAATTTCAATTTATTAATTAATCGAATCCGAGCACAAGCCTCCAAGGGAACAAAGTAATTTTCAAGACCAGTAGAGTCATTCGGTTGGCGGCAGACGGGATTCAATTTTCCTCGGGAATGCAATTGGATGACTTGGTTATTACTGTTGAGTACGATGATCTTCATAAATACAAGCGGCCTTGAGAATAATAGGGCCAAGTTGCTTATTTGTGATAATTACTGGTACGAAACTATGGGAATAACGATCTACATCCACCTATATTGGGTCGATGACAATAGGTTTATTCAGCAAAACAACCCGAGGCGAGGATCGAATGATAAAGATCACGGTAAATTTAATCAACTGTACGTTCTTATTTTATTATTGATGGCGCGACGTGCCGTTCGGTACACCGAAACCCCCGATAACCACCCTTATTATTATCGTCTTATCGCTGATTAAACCACCTAAACACCTAAGCCAGAGGATAAATACCAAGTTCAAATATCAGTTATCAGCTGAAATTTATCTATCAAATAAATGAAGATAAGGGATGAAGATATGAAATATAGCAGAAACTAACGCGTCACCAGATGTGCTTCCGCATGAACTAACAGTTATCGTTGAAAGGTCCCGAATAAATACATGACCTTCACCTAACGTTAAAAAATAACGACGTGTCATTCTAAAGTAAACGATACTAGTCAAGGGCCAGCAGAGGCTATTACGGAAGGCAGGAATACATTTTTTGTTATCGCGTAGTAACACCCGTGCACTCGTAAAGGTTGAACCCCATTCCACGATTTGGGTCACGAATGGTCGTTTCTCTGATGGAGTGAATTGATGGGACGAGCAGCAGATCGACGTAACCAATAACTGTACAGACCAGTTTAATCATGAAGTACATCTCATTTCAAATAATAACTTCGCCTCATGTGCGAGTACAAAGATTAGAGGTCAAAACTACTAAACTAGTAGTAAACTAGGTAAATTACTTCAAAGAGAATTTCAAGCGAAGGTCTTCTGAGCTCAGTGTTGAACAGAAAATAAAAGTCTAGATTGAAATTAATTATGTTGTTGTTGATTAATTACGTTTAAATTCCAAGGATGGCGCTAGTACTACCACAACTCGGCCACTAAAACCTCTACTAGGACAATATTTCCCCCCTCACTACACTTAGGTAATAAATAAACGCAGCGGATAAGATTTATAGACTAAGCTCATACTGATCCGATAGTATTACTGATTTGATCTAGAACCTAGTGATGCGACTGTGTATCTTAACAACAGTTTATTAATATCCTGGAATCAGGAATAAATTCAGCTGGCGCATCCCTCAAACGGATGCTGTCGACGTACGTGTAGGTTAATCATTTACGAATTACATTTCGGTTTGTAAATAAAAAACGGCGCCACGCTGCTAAGTGCTGAAACTTGCTGATATAAGTCTTGAAATTTAAATGTACAATTAGGTACATACCGTGCACATCCGAAATCCGCAACGAAAATTTTCGGCGTCACCTTTGGCTCCATTGATGCTAGTAATTACTGATGCTACAGTTAGTTTTAATTGCTGATGCTAGCAATTAAAACGTCTGCCAATTCGGGTATGCAGTATAGTTTGGTAGCGTCATTCAGTGGACAAGTGGAGTATCCACGGATGATTCTAATAAGGGACCATGTGCAATCCAACCAGCGTGAACCCTCAAAATTTCAGCTGTCTACGACTATTTTTCCCGTGGTTGGAAGCGTTACAATAAAATGGTCAACATTTCATTTGGCGCATGCGCAGAAGAAATTTACAGCATGATTCCAATAAAATTCATATGGAATTATCACAGTATTATTCCAGATCGACCCTCCAAGTATGAACTCATTTCAACGATATTTAAGGTAGTTATGAGCGTTTCAAGTATTTCACGTTTGCGCATGCGTAGACGGAAGTTACTGTACTTTTTCAATGATTTTGGGATGTTACCATCTGTGACACAACCGGCACCTACCCTCCAAGTTTCAGCCCATTTCGACTACTATTTCGGGTAGTTACAAGGAACTGACCACAGACACACAGACGGACGGACGGACGGACAGAGAGACAGCCAGACACGGAACCAAAAATGTTCCTTGATGTCTGAAATGCAAAATGGCAGTGGATTTTCATTTTGTAGACAATTTTTATTTAAATTAAATTCAATCACTAATCCCAGGCTTCCCTTCCTTCCGGTACTGAGGAAGCAAAACTATTGATAGTTTAAAATTGTAGCAGTCACACTTGGTGTGTAGAGATCTTACTATGAAAGTTTTTTGATCACGTTTTCCACTTCAACAAAATTACGAAAACAGGTGGTTTGTAAGTCTTAGAAGGTTATGGCTCACACGGAAGTTTTATATGTCACTATTCGACCGATTAGACGTGCCCATCCCGCATGAATCTATATACGTGTAGCTGCTATCAAAGATTTTTAGTTACACAAAGTGATACATTTAATCGTGTGGTGACTCGGGTTTTGAGGTAGGTAGGAGTGTTCGATTAGTGAAGGTGAGGTTGAATGAGGAGGTGAGAGAGGAGTGCGAGATCGTATCCGCGCGGTTTTCACCTCCTTGGATCCTTCTCTAGAATAAGTAAATATCCGCCCGGTTTTCCCCGCGGTGGATATTGGGATAGGAAAATATCCACACGGTTTTCACCTCCTTGGATATTTGGAAGAGAGAAGGGAGGATATTCATCCGGTTTTCACCACGTAGAATAACCGGGAAAAATACTAGTCCGGTTTTCACCATGCTGAGCATTTGAAAGGAAGTTGTCGTCCGGTTTTCACCACGCTGCGAACGTAGGGTTAAGGAGAAGGGTGAGTCAATGACGAGGAAGTAAGGTAAGACAGAGAAGGCTCTGGTTCGAGAGAAATGGGATGAATGTCGAGGTGGGCAAGCCGGGCACCTTATAAAGGCGCCTCTACCCTCCCCCGGTCCACAGATGGCCGTTGGGAGCAGTTGAAGGGAGAGCTACCTGGGCCTCATCCCTCGCACCGCGCAGCTCGACTTCTCCGTAGCTGTATTGGTAACAATCTTAACTTATTTACAGGAGTGGTATACTGTAAGGGTACCATGACAAATTGTTTGACTTGAATTTTTCGCCCGAGAGGGGTGAACCCGATAGCGTTTCCCTGATCATCCCCAAATCGTTAGCAGATTGGTACTGTTCATGTTTTGTCCAAGCTAATGATGGAAATTGTAATATCCTGATGTGCAGTAGCCATCTAAAGCTTGATATGCAAATCGAAGAGCTGTTTTCACAAGCGTACAGCAGAAAAACTCTCGAACCTCACTGGTCCAGTGCTCGGATACAGACGTCGAAAATCATTCATCGATTGGCGTGCAGGGGAATCACGCAACAGCTCTATTCATCGCGATACACTTCAATGGGGAGAATCCCTTCTCCTAGCACCAACATCGGAAACTAGAGCGACTCGTTGCCCAGGGTTAAACCAACGGTATATTCAGGAATACATTAAAGGCCTGGCTGTAAGCTCTGTTGCGTCAGTCTATCATTATAGCCATTGCGGATAATAACTCAAAAGAAGGGTCTACTACGAGCAGGCGCGCTCCACGTCCCTTTGGGCGCTCATTTGCTTTCGAAATGCGCAGGCTCGAGTAACGTGGAAATCGTGGTTGACAGTCCCAGTTTAACGGAAGGACCAGGAAGTACAGTCTACCAGGAAGCGAAACTTAGCTGTAACGTGTACACTCCTAATGACTGATTATTCTCGCTTTGGTATGAAGCAAGAGGTAGTTGGAGTCATGTTTGCGCATGCGCAGAGCCTACTGCTACGATTACCGCGGAATTCACCGAGGACGATCTGCCAGCCTAGATAAGTAAGACTCCTGAAAATTCCATTCGAAATGTTCGATAAAATCAGAGAAATAACCAAATAAGCATTGATGGTTTTCGTACTTCGCGCTTGCGCAGACGCTGCTGTTCATCCGACCGCTCCGAAATTAATAGAGGACAATCGAGGACCACAACTGCATGAGTCCTGATAAATTATATCCACATCGGAACCGGATTTACAGGAGGGTCAGACATTTCCTGTTCGCGCTTGCGAAGACGAAAGTTCCATAAGAACTATTAGTAGAACTCTTTGAATCTCAATTCGATTAGATAGTAATTTCGACAAGATATGGTTGATAAAATCGCGCAAAATTTCAAATAAATTACACTGCTCTTTAAATATTTTTTTGATTGGCTAGGTGTTCATTTTTAAATTGGCACACTGTGCGCTGTACTAGGTACCCAAATAAGTACTTGTAGTTGGTACTTAAGCACTCACCACTTCAGCAGCAGCGAGGACTAAGTACTGTTTACCAGAGGAGAACGTGGAACAAACGTGAAATCAAGAGTGAACTCAACTCTTTTCTTTCCTCTACAGTTGAACAAGCCAGAAACTGTGTTGGAGGGCAATCAGCCCGTTCGGGGTCTTCCTTTTTGTTTGACCACCAGACGAGGAACTGGGGATAATGAGACGGGAATCCGGGACACGGATCACCTGGGCACTTCTGGCCACCCCCAAGCCGGACTCCTCAGCCTCAACTGGCCTTGTTCCTGGCCAGGACCTTCCCTCAGTACATAACCCAATGCTCGGGATGAAATCTAATTACTACGACCCCAAGAGCCTTCTTCGAGTGACCCAAATCGACGTCCCAACCCGATCGACTACAAAGCCACCCAATAGATAGTTCCCTACAGAACGACTCGAAATATCTCCAGCTTACGACAAATGAAAATATTTAAGATTGCGATAGGTTCAAAATTTAAAATACACTGCCAAGGTGATGGCACAGGAGCTTCCTCGTCACAATCAGAGTGACCCATTATAAAATAGAACAGACTCGGAAGCAAAATAACATAACATTACATTACATTACATAACGTTAAATATACATACCTATTACATAACATTACATTACATAACATTACATAACATTACATGAAATATACATATTACATAACATGACTTCCATAATACATTACGTCCATTATACATAACTAGCCTGACCGCTCGCTTCGCTCGCTATCCGAGATTCGCTGTACGCAGTATCGTGGAACCAACAAACGACGGAAAAATCCCATAGCCTACCGGGTATTTGTGCCCAATTTTATCAAAATCCGTCAAGCCATTCAGGAGTTGACCATGGTCGACCATATTTCCGCTATGGTCAGGGAATTAAAAATGCGCCTACGTTCAACTTGGGAGGCTACCGGATATTGGTGCCAAATTTGGTCGATATCCGTTGAGCGATTCGGGATTTGACCATGGAGGGGCCCATGGATGCGCTATGGTCGACCGCGGGGGTAGTCCGAAGGGTCGATCGTAGATAGAATTTCACGTAGATTACGAATACGCGATAAAAAATAGGGGTTACCATTTCAATTAACGAAGTTGACCATGGTCGACCATAGTTCCGCTATGGTCAGGGAATTAAAAATGCGACGTTGCACAACTTGAGAGCCTACTGGATATTCGTGCCAAATTTGGTCGATATCCGTCAAGCCATTCAGGAGTTGACCATGGTCGACCATAGTTCCGCTATGGTCAGGGAATTAAAAATGCGACGTTGCACAACTTGGGAGCCTACTGGATATTCGTGCCAAATTTGGTCGATATCCGTTGAGCAATTCGGGATTCGACCATGGAGGGGCCCATGGATGCGCTATGGTCGACCGCGGGGGTAGTCCAAAGGGTCGATTGTAGATAGAATTTCACGTAGATTACGAATACGCGATAAAAAATAGGGGTCACCATTTCAATTAACGAAGTTGACCATGGTCGACCATAGTTCCGCTATGGTCAGGGAATTAAAAATGCGACGTTGCACAACTTGGGAGCCTACTGGATATTCGTGCCAAATTTGGTCGATATCCGTTGAGCAATTCGGGATTCGACCATGGAGGGGCCCATGGATGCGCTATGGTCGACCACGGGGGTAGTCCGAAGGGTCGATTGTAGATAGAATTTCACGTAGATTACGAATACGCGATAAAAAATAGGGGTTACCATTTCAATTAACGAAGTTGACCATGGTCGACCATAGTTCCGCTATGGTCAGGGAATTAAAAATGCGACGTTGCACAACTTGGGAGCCTACTGGATATTCGTGCCAAATTTGGTCGATATCCGTCAAGCCATTCAGGAGTTGACCATGGTCGACCATAGTTCCGCTATGGTCAGGGAATTAAAAATGCGACGTTGCACAACTTGGGAGCCTACTGGATATTCGTGCCAAATTTGGTCGATATCCGTTGAGCAATTCGGGATTCGACCATGGAGGGGCCCATGGATGCGCTATGGTCGACCGCGGGTCGATCGTAGATAGAATTTCACGTAGATTACGAATACGCGATAAAAAATAGGGGTTACCATTCGAATTAACGAAGTTGACCATGGTCGACCATAGTTCCGCTATGGTCAGGGAATTATAAATGCGACGTTGCACAACTTGGGAGCCTACTGGATATTCGTGCCAAATTTGGTCGATATCCATCAAGCCATTCAGGAGTTGACCATGGTCGACCATAGTTCCGCTATGGTCAGGGAATTAAAAATGCGCCTACGTTCAACTTGGGAGGCTACCGGATATTGGTGCCAAATTTGGTCGATATCCGTTGAGCGATTCGGGATTTGACCATGGAGGGGCCCATGGATGCGCTATGGTCGACCGCGGGGGTAGTCCGAAGGGTCGATCGTAGATAGAACTTCACGTAGATTACGAATACGCGATAAAAAATAGGGGTTACCATTTCAATTAACGAAGTTGACCATGGTCGACCATAGTTCCGCTATGGTCAGGGAATTAAAAATGTGACGTTGCACAACTTGAGAGCCTACTGGATATTCGTGCCAAATTTGGTCGATATCCGTCAAGCCATTCAGGAGTTGACCATGGTCGACCATAGTTCCGCTATGGTCAGGGAATTAAAAATGCGACGTTGCACAACTTGGGAGCCTACTGGATATTCGTGCCAAATTTGGTCGATATCCGTTGAGCAATTCGGGATTCGACCATGGAGGGGCCCATGGATGCGCTATGGTCGACCGCGGGGGTAGTCCGAAGGGTCGATTGTAGATAGAATTTCACGTAGATTACGAATACGCGATGAAAAATAGGGGTCACCATTTCAATTAACGAAGTTGACCATGGTCGACCATAGTTCCGCTATGGTCAGGGAATTAAAAATGCGACGTTGCACAACTTGGGAGCCTACTGGATATTCGTGCCAAATTTGGTCGATATCCGTTGAGCAATTCGGGATTCGACCATGGAGGGGCCCATGGATGCGCTATGGTCGACCACGGGGGTAGTCCGAAGGGTCGATTGTAGATAGAATTTCACGTAGATTACGAATACGCGATAAAAAATAGGGGTTACCATTTCAATTAACGAAGTTGACCATGGTCGACCATAGTTCCGCTATGGTCAGGGAATTAAAAATGCGACGTTGCACAACTTGGGAGCCTACTGGATATTCGTGCCAAATTTGGTCGATATCCGTCAAGCCATTCAGGAGTTGACCATGGTCGACCATAGTTCCGCTATGGTCAGGGAATTAAAAATGCGACGTTGCACAACTTGGGAGCCTACTGGATATTCGTGCCAAATTTGGTCGATATCCGTTGAGCAATTCGGGATTCGACCATGGAGGGGCCCATGGATGCGCTATGGTCGACCGCGGGTCGATCGTAGATAGAATTTCAGGTAGATTACGAATACGCGATAAAAAATAGGGGTTACCATTCGAATTAACGAAGTTGACCATGGTCGACCATAGTTCCGCTATGGTCAGGGAATTATAAATGCGACGTTGCACAACTTGGGAGCCTACTGGATATTCGTGCCAAATTTGGTCGATATCCATCAAGCCATTCAGGAGTTGACCATGGTCGACCATAGTTCCGCTATGGTCAGGGAATTAAAAATGCGACGTTGCACAACTTGGGAGCCTACTGGATATTCGTGCCAAATTTGGTCGATATCCGTCAAGCCATTCAGGAGTTGACCATGGTCGACCATAGTTCCGCTATGGTCAGGGAATTGAAAATGCGACGTTGCACAACTTGGGAGCCTACTGGATATTCGTGCCAAATTTGGTCGATATCCGTCGAGCCGTTTGGCCGTGCATAGAAGGACAGACAGACAGACAGAGCGCATGCGCAGGGCGAACCGCTGGCTCTATCATGTTGAAATTTATATGGGACCTCAATGGGCCCTACCCGCTTAATCCCTGAGAATTACATTGAAATTGGGTGAAATCTTTGGTTACTACGGCTGTAACAAGGAAATTGAATCTATTTCACGCCAGCGCATGCGCAGAGCGCACCGAGGGTCCGATCATGCTGAAATTCATACTGGAACTCACTAGGCCTTGTCCAAACAACCCTTGATAATTTGAGCGAAATTGAATCAAAATTGTGAAAGTTATGCGTGTTTGTTGAATTTAACGTTAGCGCATGCGCAGGGCGTACCGCTGGATCAATCATGTTGAAATTTGTATGGGACCTCAAGGGGCCTTATCCGCACCATCCCTCAAAATTTGAGCTGAATCAATTCAAAATCGTGGAAGTTATGGCTGTAACAAGGAAATGCGGACAGACTCACAGACTCACAGACCGACAGACACGGAACCAAATTTGTTCAGTAGGCTTTGAAACGCAAAATGCAAGTGGAAATTTTGATTTCTGAAGACAAAAATTTTTTGGCTCACGAAAGTGAACACAAGGCTTCCGCTGCTTCGCAGACTCGGAAGCAAAATGTCAAGGATACAGACAACCAAAATGGAGTAAATTCTACTGGAGTACTTCTAAAGCCCAATTTATTTATAACATCTACATATTAGACTTTTTTCATTAGAACGATCTTCTCTACACATATACACTGAGGCCCAAAATCATTCGAACAAACTTTGAGGTATTACAGGAAAAATCGCGCTGATCATGAATACAAAATATATATATGCCCTATAATTATATGGACCTTAACATGTTGTTTTAATGTTATTTGGAGAAACAAAATACCGAAGGAAGGACTCTCGAAAAAAATGATTAAAATGCACGCACAGCTGGACAGCTGCTCCCTACACTTCTTACTAGTATCCACTGCATGCGACCCATGTTTCTCGTATTAAACCTTAAAAGGCGAGAAATTATTTCATAATTTTTATCAATTTTTTTTGGTTTATTATTTTCAATAATGAACCATTGGAATCGAGCAAGAAAAAAAATTCTAACCCCCCCCCCCCCCCCTCAACATTTGATGGTTTATGTTTCAAGATTTTTTAATTCAAATAATTATTTTCTGCTTTTTAGTATTTGTGGGCGTGTGTGTGTGAAAGTATTTTGTAACTGATCAAAAAGGGATTTTTTTTTTTTTTTTAAATGATTGATTCATAATATATTGTCATCGAACACAGACTGCGAAATTTTCAGCTCAGTTTGATATAGGGAAGCACAAAAAAGCGAGTTAATAACAAAACAAAACAAAAAAGTGGTAACAACCGGAATAAGCGTCGTAGAAAAATGAGATCTGCGTCAAATGAGATGAAATTATGCCCTTCAGGTAAGTTGTTCCAAATTTCGAAGAATTTTCGGGGTGTCTAGAAAAATCATTTTGAAACTGGAAGTCAAGGGTTTTATTCGCATTCAAAATTCTAAAGAACTTCTCCTCTGAGCATAACACATTGTGGGCTGTGTAGCTAGCGGATTTGTTATAGCCAATAATTAAATAATAATATTAATAGTTAATAGAATCTTTCGGTTTCATTTACTGTACTTGGCTTTTTTGTAACGTAAAGGGGTGAGCTGATGGCAGAGTGCGTTCTGTCAGTTGGGATTGGGACAGCGACTACTCTCTGTCACGTCGGTTCGAATCCCAACGCTCCTAGTCCCAACCCAGGGCATTGAGAAGCCTTCAGCATAATGACCAGATCAGATTCTCCTGACAGCAGAGCCGACCACGAGCCGGACAGTGGGACGTACGTAAAGCCACAGCCCGCAAGACGGTTTACTGCTTTTAATTAATTCTACACAGAGGCGAGGTTGTGGAAATATACTTCCTCCCAGAACACCCGAAGAAGCTGCACATTTTTAAAGCCCTGTCAGCGGGGTTTGCGGAGAAAAACACGAGTGAAGAGGATGAGCCTCCAACTCGTATCCACGAGACCGCACGGAGCGCGTCCTCGACCGTTTCTCGTTATAAAAATAATTTTTCCTCAGGAACGCACATGTGTCTCGCACAAGAGGATAAGCGCACGGCCGCGAGACCCACCTGACTTGAGAGATGGGAATACGAGGATGAGACACTTCCGACGTGAGGCCTCTGTCCCCTTTAACCCTCTCATCGCTACTCACCCCCCTCGTCATAAGTATCACTTAACAACCCTCTCCCTCCCTTTCTCAAGTGTCACTTTGACTCGCTGTAATTGGGCGTTTCCTTTATTGGGATTCCAGCTCGGCCCACCTCCACAGGCTGAAGGTAGCTTTTCCCACGGATCGACCCACATCAGATCAACGCCTGGGAGCTGCTGTTGTTTTCCCCGCTACCAAACGCTATAAGCTACAGCTACAGTTCCTCTTCCGTATAAACCAACCATTCTAGAAAAGTCGGTCAGAACCACTGCATTTTTTTGGGATATGTCACCAAGCATGTTGCAAAGAAGACGAAGTGAAATGGATCATGGGTCGGTCACGACAAATTTTTAAATGGACCGCCAGCCTATTACGATAGATGAGACGTACCCACGTCAGAATCGTGTATCTATTAAAAACGCTGCAAAGTCCTTGTCACATGGGTTTATTATTCTACTGGACAAACCTACAGAAATGCTGGCTGTTCATTTATTGTTGCTTTCATGTAAAATAACTGAAATAGCTATTTAGGGTGGTTTCCACCAATTTTGGTCCCCAAAAATTGAATTAGGTACGCTCCTTTTTTTTTCAAATTATCTTTGATCATAGATAGCGCCATTTAATCGTCTTGATCCACGTGTTGACACTTTTCCTAGTGTTATTATACAAACTGATGGTGATTTCAGACGATTTCCCAGGTTTTTGACTCATTTAAAAAAAAAATTTGGGAGCTGAACATCTGGTAGAACCTCAATTTTCAACTCCTTGGTCAAAATCGACTTCATATTCGGTCTTCTCGTCCCCCAAACATGGAAAACGATATCTCAAAAGCTCATTTTACTAACATGTTACTAAAACACAAAAAGTACCTATTTTTATACACATTTTCACTCATAACACCCCTGGGTTTATTCCGATCAGGCTGAAAAGTTTCGGGACACAACTAGGGCCCAAATGGAGCATGTGTGCGAAAGAACGAATTTTTTAGACCGAAAATGAAGGCTGTACACGTGATACGGCGGACGGCGTACGGCGGACGGACATTGCATTTTTGGAATCTACGCACCTTGAAACGGAAAAGAAAAAATTTTGAGGGGGTGTTATACAAATTTTTTGCTGAGCGATTACATAGGTGTATTATTCACAGAATAATAACCAAAACGCTGCAAGTTATTAATTACACAAAGGTTTATTATGTACTTGCATTATATGTGGATCACTGTTTCCTGTGGTCAATACCAAGTCTAAACCCCCCTCCCCCCCACCGCGAAGCTCGGCGTTACTCCCAGTCATCTCTAAGGAGTGAACAATAGGGGTCGAAATTTTCAGAACGCCGCGCCGTAGGCCGAAAACTTTCAATAGAAGGGTATGTTTTTTTAAACGTTTTTAAATGTATCTCGAACTAAAGAATTTGTTGAGACCACCCAGAGCACTGTACGACCAGCCGTTCGTTTGCACCGATAAGCTTTGTCAACATGATCGTTAATGAAACGGTATAAATCCGGCCCAGATATCAATGCTGGAGAACATATTATGATTATAATCACGGAGTGCTGTACGAAGTCGAGCTGGCTGTTCTGTGATATTATTTCATTTGAAGAATTACGTCTTTTTGGATTCTGTTGACAGGTAGGTAATCTGTAACGAACAAACACTGCTTTATGAATAACAAAAAATAATTAATGACTGAATATTATTGAATCCTGCGTATTTTTATGAAACTATGATTCCCGTGCCGGCTCCAGTACTCGTTTTAGGGATTTCCTGGGGGGAACTCCAAGGTAGGTACTGACCACAGAAAACAGTGATCTACGCAGAAGGGGCATCTACACAGGTAAATAATAAACCGTTGTGTAATAATTTACAGCGTTTTTACTCCATTTTCGGATTCTACGCACCTAACCAACAAATTCTGAGGTGGGGAGTTAGAAAAAGCTTTTCACGCTCGATCCCAAAGGTTCATTATTGAAAATTACAAACCAAAATGTTCACAAAATTTTGACGGCTATAAAAGTACCGTCATGCATGCTGCATAAAAGTGAATCTCCCAAGAAATATATACATATTTACTTGAGCTATCGACCAATTCCATCGTTTGGTCCATACATATGAGTATGCTTGTGTCAGGAACGTTTTTAACAGCCATGAGGCGCCTCAAACACTACACACTTCAAACACTGCAGCAAATTCCTCCACAATGCCTGATGATTTCTAGCCATGAAATATCCATAAAACTATGAAAATACGGTCTTTAATGAGCTGAAATATCAATGGGATATGTTCCGATACTTTCAGTTCACTTACTTACGTCCATACTCTCTTTCGAAACGCCGATTATTGTTGAGAAGCTCTGACGTTTGAGAAGCTATTTGTCCCTTGTCTCCCAGATTTCCTGGGCACGAAAGACGGAATAAACTATTCATTTCGATTCCTAACTGTTGCAGGAAAAACTAACCACCAAACATTTTGTTTCCGTCTAGAACATAACACTTTTGGTTTATTACTGGTTATTGGTTTATTATTTTCAATAATGACCCTTTGAAATCGACCACGAAAAAACCTTCCCTTTCCTGGGAGAAGCTCGAGGGTTGGTACTGACCACAGAAAACAGAGATCTACGCAGAAGATTATCTAAACAGGTTATTAATAAACCGCTGCGTGATAATACGGAGCGGTTTTTGAAGAGACTCAACAAGACTTGGAATCATGTAGGAGGCAAAGCTGGGGGCCTATTCACTAAGCCAAAGAGACATCTCTTTCAGGTCCGACTCTCTCTATTGGCAAAATAGATTTTTATAGTATCCATGACAGGGTTATTCAGTAACTTTTAAAAGAGAGAGTTGGCGGCCATCTTGGCATTCTCGATCTCTTTCAGAGAGACAGCTAATTAGGTGTCTTTCCTCGAAAGAGAGAGTCTATTTCTCGTTCGTTTCACAGTGATCCTGTAGCATCCTCCTTCATCCGCAACCACATCGGTAATTTTGATCGTGTATTTTTTTCATTTCATAAAGTTTTTCATCATAAAGTTTTTCATTTCATAAAGATTAAATTTTGCATTTCAATTTTAATTAAAAATATATACATATGTCGGAGATAGGTAGCATGGATGCTACTACACCTCCGTCTATCACTGCCACCCCCATGGTTAGAAGCATGGAAGAGCAAAAAGGAAATTGGAGCAACACACACACACTTTTAGAGATTCATTAGGACTCAGCGCTACTTTTACTCATTACGATTACCACGAGTTTTGGCATTCTTGTTGTTTTTGGTTTGAAGTAACATTCGTCCGATTTATGGTTTGCTCTGTGGCACCAAACACATTTGAGGCCAACTCCAAAAGATCTAGGTCGCTTGGTATTAAGCGTTGGTGCTGTATCGGCTGCTCGTTTTCTGTATGAAATTGCCTTGAGCTCTTTTAGCAGTTCATCTCTTGAAGATATGTTGGATGTGAATACCATCCTTTGTATTTGATGATCAAATGGTGCCATGTGGGAAAGCACAGTGGCTATCCCAATTTGCTCGATAGACATGTGCTGCCAACTGGCCATCAACGAATTAAAAAGTCTTCCAGCATAAGCTGAAAAACATTCATGCTCTTTTGGGCTCTTGGTTAAATTATTCATTAAAACAGCTGCAGGTAATTCAGAAGAACAATAACGTGCCAGGAAAATTTCTTGAAATTGCTCCCATGTCATATCTTGGAAACTTATCTGGGATAACCAGGTCGATGCACTTCCTTTCATGGAGCGGCTGAGGGCCAAAACGAGGTTTGCTCCAACGAGAGGGTTATCCTTCATGCACAGATTTGCTGTAGTGGACCAGGCCTTTGGGTCACTGTCTGGGTTGTCCGGATTAAATACCGGAAGTTCAATAGGGAGGGCACTATTTTTATTGGATTGCAATAATACCGCTTCCATTAGCTGCTTGATTTGATCGTTCTGCGTATTGATAATCTGTAGCCAGAAGTCCGCCGAAGGTTGACCTTGTGGGCCATCAGGCTTACATCCCACTTCTGATGTCGAAGAATCTCCAATCCCCGGTTCATTTGACATATTAATGCAGAATAACTGACACACAATGCACCGTTTATCACTTTTTTAATTAAAACCAATCTAATTTTCTCAAACAACAAGAATGCCAAAACTCGTGGTAATCGTAATGAGTAAAAGTAGCGCTGAGTCCTAATGAATCTCTAAAAGTGTGTGTGTGTTGCTCCAATTTCCTTTTTGCTCTTCCATGCTTCTAACCATGGGGGTGGCAGTGATAGACGGAGGTGTAGTAGCATCCATGCTACCTATCTCCGACACATAATTATTGATTCATGAGTAAAAACGTCCAAGTACGGGTTGAGGTAGGTACCTACTTACCTAAAAGTGGCCGTTCATTAGGTGTAGATATAATACAAGCATCAAGCCCCCTAAATCTACTTTTTCTGTTTATAATTGAGACTTTTTTCAATTTCATTTAAACTTTTATCCGATTTGTGAGTAAAAACGTCCAAGTATGGATTGAGGTAGGTAGGTAGGTACCCATTGAATAGGTATTACTAAGAAATGCGTTCATTATTAAGGAATTGAACTCCCGGGGGCACAAACATCTCGCACTTCATGGATACTATGGAATTTTCGTGTATTAGGATCCATATCTCTTTCTCAAGGTCTCTGGAACTATTCAGTAAAATAGACAAACCCGCGAGACATTGGAAGAGACTGTCTCCCAGGGGAGACTATCTCTCATGGGAGATTTTCAAAATAGATAATCTCTTTCCACTATCTATTTTAGTGAATAGGCTATCCCTTCAGCTGGGACATTTTTGTGTAGGTAGTGTTTTTTGTGTTATAATTTGGGAAAAGCAATATTGAATGTTCGGCTCGGGCCCGTCAGGCGAGGCACGTCCTGGGCCGCAGGGAACAGGGTGTCCTGGATACGAGGAACAGGTTGTTGCAAGGAACCTCAACAGCATTCTTCCCGACCTTCCCACATCCCCGGTCGCCCACCGAAGTTCACTGCCAATTATTTCGTGCCGTAACACTGACGGGCGAAAAATACCGAAGGCATTAAACCAATTTTTGCGATGAGCTGAACAGAGAATCACGTAAAGTGAGTCTTGGGTGCCAGAAGATGAAACTATTCGGCGCTGGCGTATAGGTACAATAGTAAAACAAACTTTAGGAATGTCGCTCAACTTTCTGGGAACACCGAGAGCACAGCAACTCAGTAAAAACGTGAAGGACAAGACTCCGTATCTGTTATAAAAAGATTATCTGTTATAAAAAGATTCCTAAAGCGCCGTCGTGTACGAAAATCCAGTTTTCGGCTTTCCCGTTGAAAAATACTGAAGGGGTGATTTACCGACGTTTTCATTTTTTTAATGCGTCCAAATATGTGCGATACAGCACGACTAGGTGGATACCCGCTTTGGTGCACATTAATTCCTTGAAACCCTGAATGGGCGTAAATCTAGGGCGACGGGTTTTTATCTGAAATGTTTGCTCCTTAGCCCTCCTAGCACAAACAGAAGCCATTCAAGCGTTATCGGATTGCAAAAGAAGCCTCGCGAACCTCTTGGTTCAGCAATTTAAGTTTGCCTCGTTGGGCGAATTTTAAAATTGTCAACCAAACATGCTAAGCACGACTGATGAGAAGACTTCACTTTTGCAAATGGTACGTTCATCGGAATACTTGAAAGGGGAAAGTGAAAATCGGTTCAGTAAATCGTGGTGAATGAAACAATCGTCCGTGTTTACCCACGTTTGATCGCAAAGTACCGACAGTTTCACTTGAACTCAGTTTTGAATAATCGATAGCCTTCACTTACAGGCGCCATCTTATCGACCCCCTTCAGCAGTACTCGAGGTTTGATGAATTTCAGACAGACCTCCAGGTCCAGCGGGCCACCAACACTCCCACGCTAGTAACATGATATAGATAAAATTTGCTTCTTAACCATTTCACACCCTCGGGCCACCGGGATCTATTTATTCATTTATTTATACCTATCTATCTGTCTATTTATTTATATCAATCTTCTGAGGCTACTCCAAGAACGGTCCTCACCAAGATCTCATTTCGCGCTTAACGTGTGGTCTCACTGTATTGATAATGGAATAATTTTATCGACTGATATTCTCAGATATTTCCATGTTCCTTCGATACCGTTTCTACTTGAAGCTGGGCTTACATGGGGCGGCAATTCTGTACGGCAAATTGTTCTGCAATGATGTTGGCCAATGGAAAATAGATCACGGCACCGCAACTCATGGATAATACATCAAAATCTCCAGATATTTTCCGCTGCCCGTACCTTGCCGGATCTGCGCAGAGGTTACTGCGCACACCTTTCCCGTTTGGATGTTCGTGCCATATAGGAATTCGACATTGTTGGTTTCCCCTTTCTTTTGGTTCATTAGGAATTTTTTGGGACTATATCTACGTTTCTATCATCGAAAAGTGCAAAAAACGAATTTCTGACCATTGCGCTCCACTCCGGACCCGAGATTTGGGACACCAGATAACACTGTTATCTGCTAACGTGTTGTCCTACCCGGATTGCCGTATCTGATTTCCACCCCATGTGAACCTACTTGAAGATCCTTCCAACAGCTGTATACTTTTCAGATGAGCCAAGGCAATGAACTAGAAAGAATAATATGCGATATGTATAAATTTGTGCAGATCTCCAACTGGATTCACTTCAAATCTCACCAAGTTTCATAAGAAAAACAAATAAGTAGTCAGGCAGGTACCTAAATAAAATCCTACAACCTGAGTTACTAAGGCAATGCATATCTCAATATTCGGGAACCCATAACTGCCGCTCCGTTTTACGGCGACACGAACTTTATTGCTGTGAAATTCAATTTATTCGAGGTGAAAAGGAAACCGCCGTTTCCATGGAACGCAAATTGAGTTTCCATCGCCATCCACTACCGACCATTCCATAACAATCAACTGCAGAATTCACCGAAGAACCTTAATAGATTTCTTACGCAAAATAATAAATACATAAGCAGAAGTGATCCGAGCTGGACCTGAATTCGTCCCAATGCATGACGTTAGGAGTTGAATTGTTGGCTGGCTGGGGGCAGAGCTACACATGTAGTTGCAGCTAACCTACTATAGAATAGTTTTAATTCTAGTGAATTTCACTAAATTTCACCAGATATCTCCAGGTACTGCGACATCTCTACAGAAAAAGGTCAGCTATACATTTCTATAAAATGTCGTACCTATAAACTTATATTCAATAAATACCAGCCCATTCGGGAGTTCAATCAATAGAAAATTTTGTAACAAGAAAAGTAATTTCGGAAAAATATCATAAGTAGGAAAAGCGAAATAACTAGGGCCCCAAATGGAAATGTCTGCCAAGTCGGGTAGGCAGTATAGCTTCCTCACTTATGTAACATGCACGTATATAATTAGTTGGTGGGTCCATTCGGTGGATAGATGGAGAATTGACGCGTATGGGTTTCAACTGAGAGGTTCAAAAATGACAAAACAGAATGATGGAATAGGAGTCGCAGTAATAGGATTAATGATAAGCGTAGCAGCATTATTACAGGCATTCACATAAGTGAGCATAATATTTTGGGTATCATACCACTTGAAGAATAAGTATTTCTTAAGTGTCGAAGCAAGTTACAATACAAGATTTTATACTGAACCAAATGAGGGTACCATTCTGCATCTATCCTCCAATTTTCAGCTCTTTTCGACCATTTCTAGGGTAGTTGAGCTTTACAATGATTTCAAGTTTGCGCGTGCGCAGACGAAAGTTACAGTAATTTTTTAATGAATTTCATACGGGGCTATCAACGGCCAAACCCGCACCTACCCGCCGAATTTCAACGCACTACAACAATTATTTTGTACAGTTTTGTCCGGGACAAGGGACAAGGGACAGACAGACATGGAACCAAATATGTTCCTTGACGTATGAAACATAAGATGCGACTGGAAACTTTCATTTTGGAGAACACAAATCTTTTCGACTCTTGCACGAATACAAAGCTTCCCTACATTCGGTAGAGAGGAAGCAAAATTATACCTACAGATGAACGATTCACATAATACTGGCATAGGCGAATCGGACACATTCAATTTATGAGATTAACTTCAAAATTATCTAATTTGTATACCTTAGACGGATCGGATTTACATCTTGGGTTGAAGTTGTGCAACAAAACATTAACAGCTGAAAACGTAGGAGAAACCTTTTCCAATGCCCTATACCAACTAGGATTTGCCGTTAGGGAACTACAACGCGCATAAATTCAGATCGTGGATGACAACCCAAAACAGAGCTGTTTCATAATTCGTGCATTAGCATACTTATTCATGTGGAGCTTTCAAACTCTCCTACATTGATGTTTGGGAGATATTATTTCACTATTCTTAAAAACGCCAACGCTTTTTCAAAATACTGCGCAACGAACAAATCAGTGTAGGTCATTCATACTTGGTAGTGATTAGGAAAACGCAAGTTGAGTCATAATTATTCATAAGTGGTCTCCAATGAACTAGAAGATCGGAGGTCTGCATGTTATTGTCGAGATGACAGGGAAAGCCTAACGGTGCTATAACCTCCTCCCCACCCCGTAACCTTCCGCCGATAAATATGTAACCCAAATCGGGAGACGAGAGGCTACGAAGTGGGAGAACGAGAGAACGGTCCAGGGAACCTGCAGGCGCAAGCTGATTTGACCTTGACAGAGACGAAGATATTATAATGGCACAGGCGCATTCCAGTCCCCACTCAAGCGCTCTAGGTAGTAGGTACTAAAAATCTGTCATTTTTATTCTACATTTGTTGGGGCAAAATTCAAAACTGGCTTACGTCAAGTATCACTAAAGGAACCTCAGCATAAGATAGAACAGAGAAACGTAGCAAAACTTCTCAGGCACTTCTACCGACTGGAATGCATCCCTTTCAAGTGGAGGAAATGAGGATTACTTCTAGATTTACCTACTGGATAAAATAAAAATGAAAAACGCTGCGAAGTCCGTGTCACATGGGTTTATTATTCTATTGGACTTACCTACAGAAATTTTGGCTGTTCATTTATTGTTTCTCAAGAACACGAATTAGGCTCCTATTTTTCACCTGTTGATAGTACTTATAGTATTATAATAAACATTTATGTTGATTTCAGACAATTTACCAGGTTTTTGACTTTAAAAAAAAAGTTGCAAGTCCTTGTCACGCGGGTTTATTATTATTCTACTGGACATACCTACAGAAATGTTGGCTGTTCATTTATTGTTTCTGTCATCTGCAATAATTGAAATAGTTATTTTTGATGGTGTCCACCAATTTTGGCCCCAAAAAACACGAATTAGGCTCGGTCCCCCCTCCCCAATACCTAATGAACATTTGGAATCGAGCATGAAAAAAAAAAATTTGATGGTTTCCGTTTCAAGGTACCTTAGAATCCGAAAATGCAATAAAAAAAGTTCGCACTCTCGTTAGTTACCAAGGACCAAAATTGATGAAATTTTGTTTTTAGGTCCCACCTGGGGTCTAGCTGGTCCTCCGAGAAGCTAGGCGTTAATGTCAGTCATCTCTAAGGGGTGAAAAATAGGGGTTGAAATCTCCAGGACGCGCTACCTCAATTTTTTTAAACGTTTTTAAATAGTTCTTGAACTTGGGAGATTTTTGAGACCGCCCGGAGCATTGTACGTCTAGCCGTTCGTTCACAGTAAGGCCCTGAAGTTTGCACCGACAGGTTTCGCCAACAGTAGGGTGAATCAAATTTTATACTTTCAGCCCAGATATCATTGCTAGGGACACCGCAACAATCTTGCATCCAATATTGGGGGGGAGGGGGGGGGGGTGTTCGTCGTTTACAATTGTTTTCAATGGATATTTCAATTTGAATTGGATTTCAATTCAATCAATCAATCAATTTATTCACAAATTTCCCTTGGAGATTGTTGTGGGGAATAATAGACTTGCTTGTGTGTATTTCAATTGGAACTGTATTTTAATTGGAATTGGATTTCAATTGGTAATGGATTTCAATCAACCAATCAATTTACTGGAATTCAGTTGGAATTTAATGGATTGCATGCAATTCAATGCCCCACGCATTTTTATGAAACTATAATTCCCGGGCCGGCTCCACTACTTGATTTATGGCTTTCCTGGGGGGAGTTCAAGGGTAGGTACTGACTACAGAGAACAGTGATCTACGCAGAAGGGGCATCTATACAGGTAAATAATAAACCGTTGTGTAATAATTTGCAGCGGTGTACCACAGGACCGATCTATCTTCCCGGTCCGAGAAAAATGGCCAGGAGGTGGCCAGTACGACGTTTCATAAAAGTTGTTAGCTAAAAATGGATCAGACTCACCAGATCGGTCCTTAGGCCCTCCAAGATCTCGAGAAATTCCAAGCCAAAAGGAATCTGGACTTCATTTTGGTTTTCGTTTGAAATAATATAATCATTCGAATTTATAAGAAAGAAACTATAGATTTCTGTGGAGAAAATATTGGAATTTCAAATTTGGCAACATCTTTCTCAAATGTTCAGAAATTGTCGGAAAATATGAGTTTGTCCATTACCTACATCAAGCTCGACAAACAGAATCGTCTACCACGCATACACGCATAGTTTGTAACCGTTCACGTCAATACACATCACAGTCTGTCCATGTTCCATGATAATTCTGGTGAGTTTGTTCTTAGCTATGCTTGGTATTGATACTGAAAGTTCTTACTTGCAAATTTCTTCTTTCGGGAGGCTTGCAAAGTGCTCTGATAAAGTGAGGATCGATGTAATCTGTCATGGCATGCCGCCGGCGTTACTGCCGCGTCTCATGTCCACTCCTGAAACAAAACAATAGACCATGCAATTAGACACCAACGGCCAGCAATATAACGTAACAATGACCAATTCTACTTTACAATACGTGCTCCCATCCCCGGATGGTGGCGATACCCACGGTAAAGCTCAGCAATCGTGACATGACAGACGTTTTTTCTGAGCGATGTCTGCCGACATTCATCACCATTTGAGAAATATGTCTGATCAACTGGGCTCGACGAATATGGTACATGTTTGAAGCGAATTCACAAAAAATAAATAAATGAGCAGCTACTTCAAAATAAATTATTCCTGAATCCATACAGAAACAAACACATATCCATTCTACATTATGCATGTTGCGGCACTCCGACAATACCTGATAGACAATTCCTGACCTTAACAACACGATAAAAAGCTCATGCAGCATGACGGTATGAGCGTATTTTCAAAGTACCTCACACTACCGAAAATTATCCACCTAACCCCATACCGTTACCCTACCAACCATTTTCCGTAAAAATAACACCTAAATAAAGAATACCTTTGGGAAACATCATATCTAAATTCCCACACCGTTAGCAGCCGTGGTCGAACAGTTTCAAACAGCCAAAAGGCATTAAAAGTAAAGAATTAATACGCGCAAAAAGCCAACCAACTAAACATATTTCAAGGGCTAATAACTGTTGTGCAAGCCATGAAAACTGATCGTAATTTCAACGCTTAGTAGATTTAGTAGATTTAGCGTTTGTGACGAAGTCCCCAGTACTTTCGAATCGAAGTTTTCCTTCGAATCGAAGTTTTCCTTCGAATCGAAGTTTTCCTTCGAATCGAAGTTTTCCTTCGAATCGAAGTTTTCCTTCGAATCGAAGTTTTCCTTCGACTCGAATTTAATGTCAGACTAACGGTTCAAGACACTAAATAGGGGGACAAGCTTTGTTCAAGCTATAAAATTTTCAACTCGATGGGAAAGTAACAAGAGAAAAGATGTCCGTCGGGCGCTCTTCATACCTACCTAATCGATACCTTTAAGAAATAGCTATTAGATTTTCAAGCAGGTAGGTAATGTACATATAAAAGACTCAAATAACGCATTCAGCTGCCACAAATTATGGGTACGTTGGGGATAATATGCCTCCACTGATAAATGTATGAGTAGTATGACCGTAAGTCTGTAACAAAATTATACAGTATATATGTGTACTTCTGCAAGTACATAAGTAGTGGTAGCAGTTATTTTACTACAATAATAACCGTTTTCGGGATCATACAAGTATCCGTAAAAATATAATATCCAACATCAATTTTTCTAAGAGTTGTTTAGCTCAGTACATTTAGGTAGTCCGCATGAATGCTAACACTCTCATATCTTCAAAAGAGGAAACATTCAACCCTGTTAGGAACTCACAAATAATCAAATGGGGTCTATGGGTCACAATTCTATATAGCTGCAACCATTATATTATAGCAGCACGAATACTCACTATCTCTACACGAATGCTTTCAGGTATACCACTTAGCTAAAAAAGCTAAAATGTAAAATGTGAGGAATGGGTGAGGAATGGCTCTGGTGCCTATGGTAATGGAAGGAATGATAATATTTTCATCCAATTATCATAATATCATCCGACTTGAAGAATTAGGTCATGCTAATACTTCTTTATTGTGGTATTACTGCAGTTATAGCTCAACAATGTAATAGCTCATAGCTATAATATAGCTGTGAGTCATACACGACATTTTGAACCTTCCTGTGTGTCAATTGTCATCCGAATTGAAGAATATAGGTCATAATTATAATATTATGAATGTAATTAACCGTATGCAATTCATCATGATCTCCATCACTGTCTCAACGAACAAGAGAAATGTTTCACTGACGCTTCTCCACAGAAAGTTCTGTAGTTTAAAAGTTTGATGAAGATGATAGATTATAATTATATAGGTAGGGCACCTCACGGAGTAACTGGGTGTATCGACCAAGAAAGCAGATGTGGAAATAATGACCCACAAGAGTATGAAACGAGTGGAATCGGTAATTTATTAAATAATACCACTCATTAATTTATGAAAAAACTCGGCGCTGCGCGCCTCGCCAGGGGGCAAGCCCCCTGGACCCCCGGATGCTTAATGCTTAGAGCCTACGGCTAAAATCCAAGAAACATGGAACATGCTTTAGCCGCACTGTTATGATTTCACTTCGTCACCAGGATACAACCAAGTGACAACCAAACAAGCGTCATTGTTTACTATCCATTTATATAGTTATAGTATGAAACTACGAAATAAATACCAAGAACAAATACGAAATAAATTCGTGATAAATCAAGAGCTTTCCAACGAATGGAAAACGATTTTTGTCCGATGAAAATGAAAGAAGTTTCATTTCCCTAGCAACTACTCGGTTGTACGTGAAAATCATCGTTAAAATTTCGAGGTTAAAGTCCAAGGCTAAAGCATGTTCCATGCTAAAAGGGCATACGATGTGAGCACTGACTTTATATCGTGTCAAACCGTCCCTACACATCAACAATCATAACTTGATAATTTTTAGGGGGAAATCATCATCATTACTGAGTGAATTAAAAATCGACTTAGGTGTCGGGGAAAATAGGAAAATGTCGTGGGTACGTAGGAACGTTAACGTTTCCTTCCTTTTAATTCAGTGGCTTTTTTCAGAATAAATGGATATTAGTTCCACTGTAAGGATATTGAAACAAATAGCCCTCCCATAGGATTTGTTGAGGAGGTGTTGCGAGAGTGACTTCATTCACCACGACCTCACATCATCCGGGCCCTTCTGCCTAGGCAGTACAAACGAGGTACTTCCTCTTAATTTCCACCAATAAATAACATCGTATTTTTATCTGCCAGCGTGAATTGATTAGAACCAAGACATTTTGTGACTCCTTTACGCGTTATTAGAAATCGATTTGCACCACCACCTATTCCTACACCATTTTCTGAGAACGTACGCGAATCATCCAAATCAAACGAAACCTCGGAATACGTCGAGAGTATTCCAACTAAAACGAGGGATACGAGAAACGGATGATGGAAAACTGTTTAACAGTAGTAAAATTAGCCCAATTAGGATGTTTCTGAATACATAGCTCAAGAATATACGGCTAAAAATATAGCATTTTTCACTAAAATATGACCTAAACTATTACAATTCTGGACAACTAATTTATTATTATTTACAATAATCACCATACACAATTTTCCAACTTCAGTGAATCAGAGTTTTTAGAAAACAAGATCGGGGGCTGCCGGCGATAGGTGTCTAATAAATCTAATCAGAAATCGAATAGGAGTGAGTAGGTAACCATGACGAATTGAAGAAAAAATCCGAAATAATAAGCCCTCCACTGATGACTATTCGCAGTTGGTATAACGGCTGTGTTTCCATCTCGAAAATCCCTCTAGATCCGCGGTGTTAACATTTCGAGCACTGACATGTTTTGATAGTATTTTCGAATGTTGTCACGATTTGGACACCAAAGGACAGGCAAGTCGGTACAACCGGCGGCGTTACAGCCGCTATCACAATCCCGCCGCCCTCCATGCACGACCGCATACGGAAGGTTCCTATCCAGCTCTGCCGTTGAATCAACTTCCTCGCATTCGACATTATCGAGGAGTTTCACAGTCGGTTGAACTTGGCGGAGATAAGGAGTAGAGAATTCCGAATCAGGTTCAGATCCGAAAGGATAAAGTCAAATCCTTATTATACCTGTGTTTTGTTCATGTCCCAATCCATTATTGGATGCCACCGAACCGAAAGCCCTGACTTTCACATTTTCTTCTATGTTTATTCAGAGCTGAAGATAAGTTGCAGGATCATCACTTCTGATCCATTGAAATTAGGAGGTTCAGCACTTTTTCGTGGAAATATTAGAAATAAAAGATAAGTAGGTATGATACAACCGAAAGTCTATCCCTAAAGTCTCTTTCTTTCTGCACTACCTAGGGAGTGGGAAAAATGGGAGAATATAATATCGGGAATTTTTAATAATCAGAATTCGATCAGTTTACATCGAAAATACGTTCACGATTACGCTCAGGAGACAGTAAAGAAGAAGAAACATTTTTCGATTAAATTAATAAGTGTGTATCAGTGAAGAAGTTGGAATACGTTTTTGTTTTTTAAAAACGACGATGTCTGCCTAAAAACTGCAAAACTGAAAAGTTAAGGTTTCGACCTAAATGGTACATCCTTCATAAAAATGAATGATAGGAGGAGGATCCTTCTGGAAGTTTGAGGAGGGTTGGAAATTTTATAAAATAAAATAAAGCATTAATACGACTGAATTTCTTCTGAAAGGACGGTTATATTCGACGCCATTGATGGCGAAAACAACAACTCGAACTTCTTACGTACTTATAAGACTAAGATACGGTAAATTTGTATATATAAAACACTAATTTAGGCTTATCCAAGAATTTAAAAAATCAAAGAAATTAACAAACGAATGATTAGGCAATTTCGCTATAACAAATAGTGGGATAACGTAACCCTAAATGAAAGACTAAAGAACCAGAAGGAAGCTCACAAAAATGCCTTCCATATTGAAATAAGAAATCCGAAACATGACCAGGAATCGAAGTGAAATATCAACAGACCCCGTACGCCTAAAGACCCCCCCTAGTGGTCTATCAGTTTGAGTGTTCGAGTACTTTTCATAACATCTTTGTATTTTTTACCTTAAAACTGCCTCTGTTCACATTCGAGGTTTCACCCTTCTCACCTAGATTCGAAACTCATTTTCCACATTATTTTGATACCCACGTAAACTCGTTGTCATGGAACAGTTCCCTCAAATGAATTACCTCGGTTGGGTTTCTTCCTGAAAGCGTTTTCCCGAACAACCTTCCACAGTGAACAGGAGCGAAGACGATTCAATTAGCCGGAGTAGGCACGAGGAGCCACAACGGTTTTCCATGACCGTCCGCCCAACGCCGAACAGAAAGAACCCAGAGCCTTTCCAGACCGATTTTTCGCTGAAAGGTCAATAAAAGTAGTTGCTTTTATAGCAAAAGGTACGAGTGAAACCTACGACATTAATAAGAATACCATCTTGGAATAGGCAGAATACTAATATAGACCAGTTTCGAAATCATACAGCAACGCTCAATTAAAGATAATTGAATTGGGCTGTAGGCTAAGAAGCATAAATCATTAATGGAGCGCAGGGGTTTCCGGAGGGGGCGTGAAGAAAGGCCAGGGAAGTGCCGAAAAAGGTTAAATTCCACCATTGGATTACCATGAAAATTATGCATTATTATTGTGATGAATTTAAAATTCTCATCACGGTGGCGTGGAAGGAAGGTGAGTGAGTGAATTTAGGTAAAGGATAGAAAAGGAGGAAAAGTCGCAGGCGGCTGTAGTCAACCGAACATCTACGACTTTTGGGGGAGAGAGAGGTGGTGTGGAAGGAAGGTGAGGAAAAGTCGCAGGCGGCTGTAATCAACCGAACATCTACGACTTTGGAGGAGAGAGAGGTGGATGAGGGAATTTCACCTAGGCGGCTGTAGTCAACCGTTCATCTAGGTGAAGGAGAGGAAAGGAGAGGTCCCTTGTCTAGGCGGCTGTATTCAACCGATCATCTAGACAAGGGGGGAAGGAGGAGAGAGGAGAGAGGAGGTGAAATTCCCAGGCGGCTGTATTCAACCGATCATCTGGGAGGTAAGGTAAGAGAGAGAAGAGAGAGCTGGTTAGAGGAAGTGTCGAATGAAGCTTGAGCGCCAGGATCCGGGGTTATATAGTACTTGGGGGCCTCTCCCTCCAGCTCCTTGCTGGGAGCTGGTAGTGGGGCCCCAGGTTGAGTAACCCTGGGTTCTGTCGCCTGTCCCCACTCATGTCTTTATTTACGGAGCTTTTAGTTTGGCGTTTGAATATTGGTGAGAACTTAATATGATAGGAGTGTTCCCGGGAGGGACTCACGACAGAGGTCCCCCCAGTTTGAACCAATATTGGTGCTGAAGGCGCAAGATGACAGGAGCTGAGGGCTACGGCAAACAAGAGGTGGTCGCTGAAGGCGCAAAAATGACAGGAGCTGAGGGCTACGGCAAACAAGAGGAGGCGCGGAAGGCGCAAAGAGACAGGGGCTGAGGGCCGATGCAAACAGAGGTTGAGCTGAAGGCGGTGCTTAAAAACTAGTAGTAATATGGTAGATAAGTAACATAGTAGATAAGTAGTAACATGTTAGATGATAAGTGAGTAGGTGGAACATAAGGCAGGTAACATGGTAGTAGTAAGTAACATAAGGTAGTAGATAATAAGTAGATAATAACCGAGTAGATGATAAGTAGTAACATAAGGTAGAATAAGTAGGATGAGAAGGCGAGAGTATGTACAGTGCAGTGGTCATGATCCCTAAACATTGGCGTTTAGGGAAGTGATCGGCAAGGGAGAGATGAGGTAGATGAACAATATTTACAATGAGATGAACAATATTTACAATGAGATGGAGTATGTACAGAGGAGGAAGGAGTAGTTACAGATGACGGGTGAATATTTACAGTATTTACAGACGAATTAGTATATACAGATAGTACAGAGGTGTGTACAAATTTTCGGTCGCTTTGTGGGAGGCGGTTGCGAGGATCCGCCGGTTCCTGGGTGTGGTGTGGCGAGTGTTTGTGTGTGTGTGTGTGTGAGTATGTTGTGTGGGGGCGGCGGGTGCTCCGAGCTCGTGGCGAGGCGGGCACGGCGGAGCTCCGGGTTCCGGTACAGTGCGAGTGGATGAAAAAAACACTTGCACTGTCCCGGAATCTCAAGGCCCCGCCGTGATTGCTCATAGCGGGGCGGGGGGTTTGGCCGCCGGGACGAGGGGAACATGGGGACGCTCCCTCCGTCCGTTTCGCCGCCCGGGCCGGTTCGTCCCGGCGGAGACTATCGTGGATATCCCCGGCGATGGAGGGGGGGGAGGGGGTGTTGGAGGGGGTGAAGTTGATACGGGGGGGTCGAAAATCGAAAATGGGGGGGGGCGGTAAATTTGGTGGGGTTACAATTTCGGGGGGGTTGGTGATTTGAACGGGGGGTGGGGGTTTGAAATTTATCGGGGGCAAGGAAATTTGAACGGGGGGCGGTGGGGGCATGAGTTCCGCGAGGTGGAACTCGCGGAGGATGGCGGACATTAGGGGATCTGTGGGGGAGTAGGGAGGGTGTACCCCCGTGGCCTGCGCCGTGCGAAATTCGCGCAGTATTTTCCACTGGGGGTACTTCCATCGCCGGGGCCGGGGAGGTAGTCCGGTGATCCGTGGCGGGACGAAAAGAAGCGGTGAAGTCGGCCCGGGCGAAGGGGGTAGGGGGGAGAGCGGGTCCGGGACGAAAACGTCCCGGAGAATTGCCGCCATTTCCGGATCCGAATCGAAATCCGGAAACGGCGACGGAGGTGACTGGTGCGTTGGGAAGAGGTGCGACATTGCGAACGGACGGTGGGAGACTGATAGAGTTTGTGGGTTGGGTTAGCACAGGTGCGGGTTTACACCTGGCTAACGGGACTGTATGTGGTTTGCCGTCAATTAACAGGGTCGCGGTGGTGTGTGTTGTGCGGATGACTTGAAAGGGCCCGGCGTAAAGTGGTTGGAAAGTTTTATGGATGCCGGGCTCTTTCAGGTACATGTGTGTTGTGGTGAAAAATCGTTTGGGATAAGTGGTGTCGTTTGTCGGTGTTGTTGAGTGTAGTGGTTCCCTGTTAATTGACGGTGTGTGGTGTGGAGTGAAAATGTCGGCCGGTAAACGTAGTGGGTCTTTAAAAGCGTTTTGTGCGGGGCTAGTTTGGTCTGAAGGACGGGCGGATGTTCGAAGGCTGAGTAAAATGTAGGGGAGGGATTTGGTCCAGGAAGGGGAATTTGTTGAAGTAGAAATGGCTTGTTTCAGGACCGAGTGCCACCGCTCTATTTTCCCGTTGGACTGGGGATGGTATGGGGTAGTGTGGATTTTGTGGATGCCGAGGGAACGTAGTAAATCGGAAAAGTGGGCGGATTCAAACTGCCTCCCTTGATCGACCGTGACTGTCCGCGGACAACCGTAACGGCTGACCCATTGAGAGAGGAAAACCGTCGCGACGGTGTCCGCGGTGATGTTTGAGAGTGGAATGCATTCCACCCAGTTGGTGGCACGGTCGATCATCGTGAGGCAGTATTTCTTCCCCTCGGATGGGGGAAGGGGGCCCACTAAATCCAGATGAACGTGTTCCCACGGCAGGGAGTCGGGAATGGTTTGAGGCGGGACATGGGGGTGGGCCGAGACCTTAAACCGCTGGCACTTCTGGCACCCCAGAACCCAGTTACGAATATCTGTGTTCATGTGGGGCCAGAAGTACCGCGTCTTGATAAGGTCTCGGCTAGCCCGAATGCCAGGATGGTGAAGGGAGTGATAGTGGAGGAACAACTGCCGCCTCAGTTCCGGTGGGACGTAAGGGCGCGGTGTATCGGCCGTTACGTCACACCAGAGGTCGAGGGGCGGCAGCTGTTCCAATTTGGAGGCGGAAATGAGGTTGGAGAGGGCGGGGTCGGAATGTGGAGTTTGTTTAGATTTGAGGATTTGGGGTGAAGGGAAAGGCAGTAACTCCGCCACCGGCGCGGGGGTAGGGGTGGGTCGGGATAGCGCGTCCGCCACGCAGTTGTCGGCCCCCGGCAAGTACCGGATATCGGACGTAAATTGCCCGATAAACTCGAGTTGCCGGAGGCGACGCGGGGAGGCGGATTTGCGATTTTGTAGGAGGGCGTGGGTCAGGGGCTTATGATCAGTGACGACAGAGAACTGCCTGCCCTCCACGAAGTCACGAAAGTGCTTGATGGCTTCGTGGATGGCGAGGAGTTCTCTGTCGAACGTGGAGTAATTTTTTTGGGTGGGGGATAGCGTTTTGGAGAAGAATCCTAGGGGTTGGGGGGTGGCGCCGGTGTGCTGATGGAGCACTGCCCCGATTGCCCAGTCGGACGCATCGGTGGTGATGGATAGTGGGGCGTGAGGATCGGGATGGGCCAATAGAGCGGCGTCTACTAGGTCCTGTTTGCAAATTTTGAAGGAGGAGATGAGTTGGGGGGTCCAGGTAATGGGGCGGTTGTCGTTCTTTTTGGAGGGTTGGGGAATGGCGTGTATGAGTGGTTGTTGATGTTGTGCTGCGTGTTTGATGTGTCTACGGTAAAAGTTTAACATACCCAGGAAGCGGCGGAGTTCCGTCACGGTGCGGGGTTGCGGGAAGTCGGAAATGGCGTGGACCTTGTCAGCGAGGGGTTTGATGCCCTCAGACGAAACGTGGTGGCCGAGGCAGCGGACGGAGGGTTGGCCGAGAACGCACTTCTCTGTATTAACCAAGAGGCCTTCGGAGGAGAAGATGTCAAGGATCTGTTGGAGATGGCTGAGGTGTTCTTCCGGCGTCCTGGAGGCTACCAGGACGTCGTCGAGGAAGCAAAAGACGAACGGTAGGCCTCGCAGGATGCTGTCCATATAGCGCTGCCAAGTTTGTGCAGCGTTCCTTAACCCGAAGCCCATCTTAACATACTCAAAAAGTCCGAACGGGGTGATGATGGCGGTTTTCTGGACATCGGGGGGGTGAATGTTGATGTGGTGGAATGCCCGTGAAATGTCGAGGGTGGAGAATATATTAGCGCCATGGAGGTGCGACGAGAAGTCTCGTAGGTGGGGAACATTATAAAGGTCTGGTGTGGTCTTTGAATTTAGTCTCCGGTAGTCCCCGCAGGGGCGGATATCCCCATTGGGCTTCTGCACGATGTGGAGTGGAGAAGCCCAAGGGGATTTTGAGGGGCGGATGATACCGTCGGCTATTAGTTTATTAAAATGTTGTCGGGCTTTAGATAGTTGCAGGGGGTGGAGTCGTCGGGCTTTAGCTGTTATGGGGGGGCCGGAGGTCTCAATGTGGTGTTGAATGGTGGAGATGTGGGCAGAGGGGCGGCGCTGGGGGCGGTAGTTGAGGAGGAGGCGTTCAAATTGCGTAGGGGGGTGGTTTATGGCATGGATGAATCCGGGTATGGGTGTTTTTGTGGCGGGGTCGATCAGGCGCGCGTTCCGGACGTCGACCTGGAGACCGAAATATGCGAGAAAATCGGCCCCCAGGATCGCCTTCTCCACGTCCGCCACGGTAAACTCCCACTCGTACGCGAGCCCGCTCATATAAACAGAGGAGCGGTACGTCCCGTACGAGGGGATGGTGGTACCGTTGGCGGCGTAGAGAAGCTGCCGGTAGCAGCGCGCCTGACGACGGAGGATGTTGTTAGGAAATATTGATAGCGCCGCCCCTGTGTCCACCAAGAAAGGCACATTGGTTTTCCTGCAGCGCAGGAAAAGTCGCTGGTGGGTCGGGAGGGCGTTGGGCACAATTGCGGAGGTGGGTACGTTGGTTGGTGTAGGCTGGTCCGCCGCGAAGGAGACGCGAGGCGGTTTCCCGTCGTTCCGGAGGGGGGGAACGGCGGAGTCTGCAGGGGGGCAGGCCAGTTTGGTAGGAGGGGGTTTCGCCTTGTTCCGGGGAGGGGGAACAGTAGTGGTGGGCTGTGTGGTGGTTGGAGGGGGTTGTGCCCTGGAGGCGGGCGTGGAGGTTCCGTTCCGTGGTGGGGGAACGGATGCGGCGGCGTGAGTGGCGGCCGGGAGGTTGTCTGCCCTGTTGGCGGGCGTGGAGGGGCCGTTCCGGGGTGGGGGAACGGTAGCGGCGGCGTGAGTGGCGGCCGGAAGGTTGGTTGCCCTGGTGGCGGGCGGGGAGGGTTTGTTCCGTTTGTGGTGGGGTGAGGGTTTTGGCGGCGCTGCAGGCGCGGCCGGGAGGTTGGCAGCCGTGGCGGCGGCGTAGGAGGGGTAGCGTGGCTTGGTGGTGGTGGCTGTGTGAATGCGGGCGGGGGGGGTATGCGCATGGTCCCCCCCGTGTTGGCGAGGAGGGGGGCCCGCCGGATTTACCGGCGGGCGTCTGCGTTTCCCTGCTTAGGGGCGAAGGAGCAGGGGGGTTGGCACTTGCGGGCCTCCCCACCGAAGTTTACGTGATAGAAACAACGGTTGGGGTGGTCCGCAGGTAGGTAGGTGGGGTTGGCGGGGCGGGTTGAGTTGGGCGCGCGCGCAGCCGCTGGGGATCGGCCTCTGCGCTGGCGGGGAGGGGATGCGTTGCGGCGCTCGGGTGAGCGCTGGCGGCGGCGGTCGGCGGACGAGTCGCGCCGGCGCTCCGCCGAAAGTGGTCGACGGCCGTCGAGGGAGGGTGCCCGGCCGCGGTCCCGGGAGTTTGTGCGGTCCCGGAAGGGCGGGGGGTGACGCGGCGTACGCACCTCACTGACGGCGGCCGCAGCGGCCAAGTCGTGCACGGTGTCCGCGAGGCGCAGGAGGGGCTCGTCGGGACCGTCGAGGTGGCTGGCCAGGGCCATCTGGATGGGGTGGGGAAGGGCACGTAACCAGAACGTGCGTGCGATGTCGGCGGTCATGATCCCCTGCAGCTGGTGTCGCAGCCGTCGGTAGAGGTGGGAGGGTTTCTGGTCGCCGAGATGTTGAGGTCGGGAGAGGGCGGCGACTCGGGCGATTTTTGACGGCTGGTATGTGTTGATGAGGCGGCTGCGGAGGTCGTCGTACGCAGCGGCGGCGTCGGGGGAGATATCAGAGGTCTGCAGCAGGATCTCGTAGGGCAGTAGTGAAATGATCCGGGAATATCGGGTTTTCTGGCTGCGGATGTTGGCGGCCGAAAACGCTGCGTCCACTTGGAAAAACCAAAGCGCCGGGTCGTGCGTGTAGAAGGGGGGCAGCGACAGAGGGAACGCAGCGGATGCCGTCATGACGTTGGCGGCGGCTGCGGCCGTAGCGGCGGCGGCGGCGGCGGCGTCTGACGACGCAGAGGTCGGTGGGGAGAGCGTGGAGAAAGGGTTGTCGGCCAATGCGTCAGATGTCGCAGCGGCGGGCGGCTGCAGTGTGGCTGGTCGCAAGAGCGGCGGTGTCGGTGAGTTCGGGTCCATTTCTGTAACTAAAATTCAAAAATTTGACTTGGTTTTGAATTTTAAAATTCGCAATCGGCGGGAGCGGTGGTGCGTTGAGTTGAGAGGTGAGTGTTGAGGGTTGGGCCAAGAATTGCGAATTTAAACTGACTGGTTAAAATTTTGAATTTAAAATGCGGGACACCGAACTACTTGACTGGGGCGACACATGAGGTGGGAAGGTGGGAAGGAAGAAGGTTGAGTGAACGTCGGGTTCACCACTGTGATGAATTTAAAATTCTCATCACGGTGGCGTGGAAGGAAGGTGAGTGAGTGAATTTAGGTAAAGGATAGAAAAGGAGGAAAAGTCGCAGGCGGCTGTAGTCAACCGAACATCTACGACTTTTGGGGGAGAGAGAGGTGGTGTGGAAGGAAGGTGAGGAAAAGTCGCAGGCGGCTGTAATCAACCGAACATCTACGACTTTGGAGGAGAGAGAGGTGGATGAGGGAATTTCACCTAGGCGGCTGTAGTCAACCGTTCATCTAGGTGAAGGAGAGGAAAGGAGAGGTCCCTTGTCTAGGCGGCTGTATTCAACCGATCATCTAGACAAGGGGGGAAGGAGGAGAGAGGAGAGAGGAGGTGAAATTCCCAGGCGGCTGTATTCAACCGATCATCTGGGAGGTAAGGTAAGAGAGAGAAGAGAGAGCTGGTTAGAGGAAGTGTCGAATGAAGCTTGAGCGCCAGGATCCGGGGTTATATAGTACTTGGGGGCCTCTCCCTCCAGCTCCTTGCTGGGAGCTGGTAGTGGGGCCCCAGGTTGAGTAACCCTGGGTTCTGTCGCCTGTCCCCACTCATGTCTTTATTTACGGAGCTTTTAGTTTGGCGTTTGAATATTGGTGAGAACTTAATATGATAGGAGTGTTCCCGGGAGGGACTCACGACAATTATTATGCAGTATTCGTTGAATAATGTGTTTGATTCAACGAATCAATAACCCCACCATTTCTTGTAAATTTCATGAACGTTGTCTTTTAGGGGAAACGTATGTGAATCGTGACACTTCCACGGGTAGCAAAATTGTTTATTTCATTATACGTAGGCATAATTAGTCTTGAAAATGAAGAAAATTCTTTGGCAATTTCTATCGTTCTGAGAAAGTTTACATCCAAAATCAATTCCCAACATCCAAAAGCTGTACTGGAAATCATTTCATATTATTCCTTACTATTCCTTGGCTTAAAATACGTATAATTAAATAATGCGCTGAGTATTCCTCTACAGTGGTTTGCGGTTGCAGAATATTCAGTCATTCTCTATATTTCTCGTTGAAGATTTGACGGACTGTCCAAAAAAAGAAGAACAAATAAAAAATTGGCAGCACAGAGAATGGAAGCAGTCTCAGCACCAGCGATAACCAATGATAAGTTAATTCAGTAACTGAACCTTCAGTGCGCGTTCAGAAGTGAATTTCACGATGAGAGTTCAATAGCACTTGCAATCCCGTTTTCGCAAGGCGGAGAATATCGAATAGAAGGTCGATTGCTGCAGTAAAAACCAAAATGTATCGAGCGAGCAACATTCAATTCGACCATTTCGCTAATAATAGTGCTTATTTATCACAATATTATGTCTCACCTTTTGAGTCCGCCGTCCTAACGCGGCTATGCCCACACAGCACTCGATAAAAAGGCATTGAGAAATTGTTACAGATGGGGGACCTTGGGATCAACGCATTTCTCCACACTGCGCTTCTTGGGAAATATACTGGTATTCATATCGTAAACTTAACTTGAGAGTCATTGCAAAATGCTTCTCCAGTCACCGGTCTGCTATGACCTGACGTTTTCCACGATAGCTCCCAGTCCGCATTAGAATGCCATTCGTCACATGGTTTGTTGGGATATTGATGAGAATGATGAGTGTTCGAACTATGAGCAGTACAATGGCTCACAGACAGCTAACTGCCACAGTAACTAGGACATTTTAGTTTCAACATAAACAGCTACAGTAATTTATCGAGATTGTTCTTGTAATATTCCTTGACTGGGGAAACGAATGGAAAAGTTCAAACTGATCAGTGAAAGGCACCACTTTAGTACCTTAATACGTGATCACCTACAATAAACTTAGATCGAGAAGCGAAACATTCAAGTGAAGGAAGAGAGTACCTACCTCTGAACCCGAACCTTGAAGGCCCAGAACCGAGTTACATTTTATTCAGAATTCGTATCCACTCTAGTGAGTACTCTTACGTGCGATATTCATTTGTAAATCGTACAATGATGGTGTGGTGTGTGTGTTGATGTTGTGGTAACTAATAGACACTATGTTTATATTTATACCAATCAACTGTTTCATTGATTGTCCCTATCTACTACCCCGTATCAATTTCAACACGCGATTGAATCATGAATATGGATGTTTGAATAGGAGAGTGCATTTATACCAACTGATCGGTATGCGAATAGATTCTTCAACGAAGGACAAAACCAAACTTCAATTGACGAAAATAAATCCAAGGAATAATTTCCACTCCGATAACAACTGCTCCTAACAATTTCAGAGCAGTTTTAATTCATTTTCCTCCTGATAGGTACGGAAATAATATCAATCAACACCATGGTTTTCATCATGATACAGTAACTTGCAAAGCTGTACGTAACTGATTCCTTCAAACAGTATCTGCTTCCAACAAATCGACATAGCATAAAACTTGTCCGGCGTGGAGCGCATATTACATTGCATTTTGAATTATTCAAAAATAGCATGTACATTGCAAATAGTGTATATAGATGTCTAGGGCATATTGAATGTCAAATCCACGTAATCTAAACGATTTAATTAGGTAGGTATCCATATAACACAACGCACAGTGGCGGGTGGGAGCTTGACAGATGACATCATCATTGAGTCATGAAACAGGTGGTCGAAATCCGGGGATTCTCGCCAGGTGAGTGTCTTGAGAGAATGGAGGCAGCAGATGTTGGCGATTTCATTATCCTTTGCCCCCCCCCCCCCTCCAACGCCTCCGAAAAAATTAATTTCCAAGTCCACGACGGATCCAGGGAAGTTTTCTTCGATACATTCATTAGCGTTCTGCCAGCTGCCGGAAATTGAAATTGCATGAAAATTAATACGTACATTTGTACAACAAACTTTAGTCATTTGCGAAAGCGTCACTTCAAAATTATTTTCTTAATGAGTACCTAATTACCTTGATTAGGAATAAGAATTTCATAACTTACAATAAATAGACAGTAAGCCGCCTCCCAAATTCTCTCGAAATTTTTAACGTAAGACGAAGCGAAGACGTCGGTTTCGGACGAATAGAGACAGAAGGGGAAGGAGGAAGGATACTCTCATGGGATACTGGAATAAATTTCAAGCCGAGTATGGAACCAAAATTGATAGTTGGCTCGGAATAATTAGCTGGAGTTTCTAACAAGGAGTAGGACACGTAAAAGTATGCTAATCTAGCAAATATCCAATGAGGAGTACTCACGACTTCTGTTTATATTACTTTCCCATTTTTGAATGAAAGTTAGGTTCCACTAAAAGAATTTTGAGACCAACCGCACTCTCCTACCATGAATTTGGATCTCACGTTTGTCCAAACGCAATATCGGTTCGGTCAACAAAAGTGTTGTCTCTATGGTTTCTCAAATTCTGAAAATGTTCTACTTATTCTAATGGAGTGAAATAATGAGGGATGCCCACCAGTCGGAAATTGGGAGTTTCGCCCCCAGATTCAGCACCTTCGAAAACTCCATGGTAGAATTTTCAGCAGTAAATTCCACCAGGCGAAGCCGAAATGTGGAAAGTGGGCACATCACAACTCATCAGGGCACGGGGGTCCTATGGGCAAGCGAGGGTCGGTATGTCATCACCTCATCTCTCATCAATTTCAAAATCCATTTTCGCTCATTACAGCAATTTTTTGGTGAGCTTTCACCTCAGGCACTCACGCTATATCCTTAGTAACAGAGACAAGTAGACTTCCTAACTATTATTAATTGAGATTACTTGCCCGTGTCTGGAAACATGAAAAGGGTTTTAGCAAAATAATACAAACTAAAGGAACCTAATTACTTTCAACACTGCAGAGAGCACCGACATTAACGTACCCTTCACAAATAGTGGTGTATCCCCCCCCTTCAACGAATTTAATTTGTACTAGATATATCCCAGGAACTGGACCTGAGTTGCTTCAGAAAGCTCCTCCAAGTATCCTTTCTGATTACACCAATGGCATTACAAACATACCGACTTTTTAACAAGTCGTCTTTACAAATTGAGAATAACCCATTCTTGACACCAGTGTGCAAAAAACAAAAGCCTCATTTTGAAGGTTGCATCCCTTTTTCTCCGAGGGGAAGTAGGTCAGTCTCGTCTCGAGCATTATTCTCTTATGCTTTCAGAGTCATGTACAGAAGTTTGACTCCTTCGAGTTAACGCAGCATGAAGTCAAGAAAATGGATACCCAAGGCCCATTCAGATGGTTCAGACCGTACTATTGTGGTGCAGATCTCTTGTCTCGGCCTTGAATCTGACGAGCGACTGCCCAAGTGCAGCGATCTGAGTTTTACAATGAGAACTTTCATTCGCCGCTTTTTCTTTCCCAGCATTACATTACAAATTACAAACGAGTGAAACGTGAGTACAACAACACAGCTACATAGTTGAAGCAAACAATCACATTACTGAGACGCCCATAAATATTAATTTTCAATTGTAGGAAGGTGCGAACCATCCGCAGCAACTCGTTCAACACATTACACTAACTTAATAAGAGGCGAATGGATGTTAAAAGTTTTAAAAACTCTGACCAGATCAAAATGAATTTATAGCCGGTGGTAAAACAGCACCTTCAAAATTGCGGTGCCAATATGCTAACGTCCTATAAATGACACAAAATCGTTAATGGCGTGAAAAATGTGGAGATATCAATAAATGAAGATAGCATAAGGATAGTTTTCTACGTTATTTTCTTGCTCCTGTACATTCAAGGTGCGCTCAATCCCGTTGATTTCTGGAATTCACGGCTATTCTTCCCATGGCATCCTTCTTCAACGTGAAACAAACGACATTTAAACGTTTAGATTTAGGTACCTAAGTAATTTTAATTACCAACTTAGTTTTCCCCTACTTTACAACTGAATCAGACGGGTTTCGACAAACCTTAATGCAACCATTTGATGCAGCTTGAAATTGCATTACAGAATCTATTTATTGGTAGATTTAAAACTTTTGCGCTTGTCACATTTCGTAAAACCGCGCAACAAAATCAGTTGGAATTTCAGCGAACTATCGATTTTGCCTTAAATAGTTTCTAAATTATACGTTCGATTCCAGCATCACTCCAACATCAAATCACTGAAACCCCACAGAATTTTTCCCCGCTGTCTTCTCAATGGCAAACCAAAAATAATCAGTACTTACTGAGGACAGACAGATGATTATGGAGATCGATCCACCAAACTAATGCACCCTTGTTCTACGAGGAGTGTCTACGAATTGACTATGAGCTAGATCTCAAGGATAAATCCTGGGAAAAACTAGAATTGGAAGTTTAATGAAGTATAATACGTCCCTAATAATAGCTCATATTTTATCTTCCTATTTTCTGGGAAAACAAGGGAAGAAAACTATGGAATTTTCGAAGCAATGGCTTCAAGGTGATTGCGTCTGATTGCAATACCCTGATAAACCGCGGAGCCCGGGAAGCGGAACCAAAAGTTAGCGGTAACGGAGCCAAACTACCTGCCAACTCTGATAAAGAAATGAAACGACCAACTTATAATAGCGCTGATAATTATTCCATAACGGCGTCCGTCTCACGGTGTGAGAGGAAACCCCAGCATCGAACTTTTCTCACATACACCTCGATTCGGCTGATTACATAAGAAATCCCATTTTCCATTTTCTTGATGCCTCTTTGCGATCTCACCCTTTCAACCTCAGTCTACCTTTCCTTCCCTCATTTTACCCTCAAGCGTTGAATCAGCGGATGTTAAGGAGCAAAAGATGGATACGGGTAAGCAATTTTTTTCTGCGTTTTGAAGGCAATGGGATAGGAGATTTTGTTTTGAACCCTCCCCGACCGGAACGAATACAACGGGAGTAGTTTTTCCACTCGTGCACCTGCTACGCGTTTACGATAGGTGTAGGACTTGAGTTTAATTTGAACTCCATTTAGTAATTCTTAATTATTCAAAAATTGGTTTTTCTCATGAAAATGCCGAGCTTCAGAACAACTAACAACCTGCTTGTGAAAATAAGTGGATTTTAAAATGTAATCATCATTGCACATTCCCGACGAAGAAGTTGCTTAAATTGCAAGGGAAAATAGAGCTGGAGTGTGTTCCCATCAACACAAACCATTATTATTTAGTGCTGGCTACTAAATAATATATTTCTGAGGTCAATTTATTTAGCATATACCCTCTGAATACCGGGTGGGGTCTAACGAACCCACACTCGTGTTTTTTCAATTTAAAACTGTTGAAACAATTTTTTTTCTCGCCCGACTGAAGGACATAAATTTATCCTCCAACCGTCTGTAATTCTTAGAGCAGACATCATATTATTACAACATAACGATGTATTTATTACGATGTTTTGTTCTAAAAACAAAGGGGGGGGGGGGTCTAGGATTTTCCCTCCATACCACTCTGGGATTTCGTGACTTTCATTTACCTATTGAACTTATTAACAAAAAATTAGGGAATAAAGGAGTGGGGTCCCCATCGTACTTAGTGACAGAATTTTCACACAGTACTCAGAGGGTTAATAATATTTAGCAGCAAAAAAGCTAGGTACTGAGATGTATTTGATATTATTACAGAAAATAGTGTTCAGAGGTAGAACAAAAGACGTCCGACCTTGGCCTTGCCTTCCAGCGAAATGTTTCGTGACCCCCTGATTACCCTGTGTATCTCGTCACACGTGACTTGCCCTCCAACAGAGCTACCACTCTCATTATACTGGACGCTACGTTCTTATATGAAGATGTCTCACAGTAATAACTGTAACCCTTTCATTTGTCTCGATGAATCCAAAATTACCTTCGGTTCCCAGAAACATCAAAACATTACGACCGTTTCGTAACGGTACAAATTTCATCAAAAAAGCAGATTCCAAGCAATTACAAGCCACATTGTGTTTTTTTTTAATAGCTGGCAGCCATTTAAATTAATGACGTAACGAAAAAACTATGAAAAGAACACGTTCATGGTACCTACTTATGGGTCTCGGGCCCTTCTTCATGATATTACTAAATAAATAATACTGTACCACAGGTAACTTCTTTAGTTTTTATTAACATTCATGCCAGACTGTTTTACCCGTTACCATGCAAACGAGCATTTCCGTTTTATGTAAATCAAGTTCTATAAAATGATTGAACGGCGGCGTTACAGTTAATACCAGGTAAGCGATGAAGGTCGATTTTTGGGGGAAATGCGATCAGTTTTTAGAGGGGTACACGCTGTCGTGGACCGTTATATTGGGGTTGGCATGGTGAACGTTGGTATCTGGGGGTTTACTGATGTGTTCTACACAATTCTTGGGTCAAGGTATCTCAAAAATGAGCCTCTGTATCCTTTTTGAGCTTATCTAGGAATTGCAGAAATCAGCATGAGCGACTAATGTGCAGTTACTAGGTACACGCCATTTTCCGCTTAGCTAGTGACTGACATTTGAAACAGGAAGTAGAGCTAAAGCTCAATATCCAGGTAAACGCCATTTTGACGTTTAACTGGCTTTTGCAAAAAGGAAAGTTACCAGGCATTCAACGCAAATGCCTTAATCCAACCTTTCTTTCTCATCTAACATTTCCAATATTCAACATCTTCGGGCTGCGAGGATGCATTTTTGAAAACAAGTCTTGCAGTATACATCCAGCCCAGATATCTTGCGAGTTAACAGCTGGTTATAAGCACGCATCATAATCAACCGTTTCATTAAACTTTTATTATTCCCTCAAACTCGTGTGCCTATTTTAAAAGCTCTTTAAGTTCATCGTAATAAATACTTCTGAACCATTTTTGTAGTTTTTATTCTTATAATACTGCACGTCAAATCTTTCACATTATCTCACCACATTTGGTGTTTAACTGGTAATTGCAAAATGACAGATTAGAGATATATTAACGCAACTTTTACATTATGCGGCAGGATGACGACTTTCTGGTTATTGCAAAACGCTTCAAACATAAATTATACCACGTTATGCAGCAAGAACCAGGTAGGTAAATATTCTGAAAATTCCCGAAAAATTTTCTCGTATTTTGACTCAAGAATTCCATTCCAAAGCGTTTATATAAATAAAGGCAACAAGGCTAATTTTCATCAAAATCGGACCAAATAGAAATCTATGTCGCATCGAGATTTAATATTTGCGTTTATTCGAAAAAATGTCACTTACTGCATAACACCATCCAATCATTGTACATCTTATCATGTTGACTGCGTTAATAATGATGTGTTGACCGTTGAGATGAATGTTGTGATGAGGCTGTTGAGGGTCGATCAAAAGATGGAGGCGAATATGCCCACGTTTCGAAAATTTCATTTTCTGTTCCTCAGGACAAATGAGTTAGCGTTCAGGGATAAACTGAACATCACACACTGCCCATATGAGAGAATCTACGTAATAGTAAGTGGATATGGAGTGTACCTAACAGTATAATCAATAAACCCTTCCATCAATTCACTAGGCAGGTATCTACCTCATCAAACATACCTCGCGGTTTTTAACCACTGAAATTCCAAATTAACTGTTCATTGTACAAAAACTAACTACAAGCTTCCCAACACTTTTGTTGATCAACGGATTTTATTCAAATTATGGGACTTGAAATTCAAGTTTAAAAAATCAATTTTTGATAGGCAGCTACCCTAAATTTCAAGAGCAAAACTTTCCTGGGATAGCAAAGTAGTATGTTCGCTGTCTCTAGTCACCATCAGTTACATATTTGGTGGTTTTAAATCAATTTAGAGTGATTTTAGGCAATTTAAAGAAAGCTCGGTAGGTACCTTCTAGAGCTTCAATATCAACCAAGATCCACTTCATTCGAATAGTAAAAGTTCAAAAAGTAACACATAGGAGACAAGGCAAAACGTAGTTGTCTCTAACTTGGTTGTAGCTTGTTCAGGTTATTCAGGAGCCATAGAGAAGGGATGAATTGAAAACTGAGAAAGAGCTCTCGCCAGACCGTGCAAGGGATGACTAACTACCGAAATAGGAAGATAGACTAAATTAAAACATTATAATGTCAAAATCTCAAGAGATTTTTATTTTAATGAGTTTAATAAGCTGTAGGTTATTCTTTGGGAAGGCGTCTGGTTCAACAGGTACGGTATAATTTACTGCCAAGTAAGCGCTGTCCAAGTACAAAAAGTGCACCGAAGTAGGAGTATTATGATCTCAAGGGCCGGGAAGCCAAAGGCCTGTAGTGCTCGGTAGTCCTGTAGTACCTAAGACGTAGAGAGTAGGAACAGAGAAGCCTATGAGTGAGGATTGAGGTCAAACCAAGGGGTCAAACATGGAAAATGGCGAAAGCTGCTGCCCTACCAGTGTCTTCAGATCTAAGAACACCAATCAGTCTAGTCACAGCAAGATTCTTCCATACATCATTGTTATAATATTACTACTTGGACAAACCTGATTTTGATGATTGCTAGGACACCCACGAGCACGAACTTGCTGGAAAGTAACACACTCACACACACAAAATTTCACTTATGAATTTTCGCCTAGAGCCTTTCAACGGGCCATGGATATGGGGAAGAGCGAAATAAAGACCACACACCCGAAATAATATATGAAAGTTATCAAGAAATCTCCAAACCTCATCACAAGAAGCTCAAAATAGGAAAAAAATGTGAACAACACACACCAGTGGCAAGGAATGGACAGACTGATGGCCCCTACCGTGGTGGAAGGGAGCAGGGAGGGGTAAGGACTGCACAGAGCTACCAACCTTTTCCAGAAATATTTCTCCAAAATCACCCTCCCACCTACCACTACCCAGTGTGTAGACAGCGCCACTGACCTTGGCCACTATGTAGGAACATTTCCCTTCTCCGAAGCTGGAAAAACACCTTCTCAAAGTACAACTCCGATGACTCTAGAGCTTTCCCCTTTGCTATCTACAGGGCCAATGAAGTAGAAATCCAACTATTCCAGTTTCCAGACCTTGATTTTTGAGGATTTGTTATCAAGACAGATCAAAAAAATAATGAACCTTCTTCCTATCCCATTTTGGTTATTATTTTGTATAATGAACCTTTGGACTCGAGCATGGGGGAATAAAACGTTACCCCCCCCCCCCCCACCACCAAAATATTTGTGGTTTGCGTTTCAAGGTACCTTACATACCTAGAATCCGAAAACAGAATATGTAGGTTAAAAAAATGCAGTCCATCCTCTATACGCTCTATGACGGGACGTAGCTTCACTTTCCATAGTTACCATGAACCAAAATTAATGAAATTTGTGTTGTAGGACGTAGGTCCCATTTGGGGTCTAGCTGGTCCGCCTCGGCACTACTGTCAGTCATCTCGTTGAAATTTTCAGAACGCCGCACCACAAAATCTTTCAATAAAACGCCCCTAGGTGGAAGGAAAGTTTTCATGACTTTTGGATTTCAAACTTATGGTGGCGGGGGACGGCAAGGTCAGCAGCACCCCCAAACACGAGAGTGCGCTGACGATCGAGGTGACAGGATGTGCCACAGCGAGATTTTGCGACCACTGGTAGAGGCACTGCAATCGCACTGGTCGTCCTGCCGAATTTCGACAGTTGTAACTGGGTTATTTCCAACTAATATAGTGAATTTAATATTTTTTTTTCTCGAAAACTGTGAGTAAATCACAGCCTGAGAAAACTGGAAAATAGTTTTCAACACAGGGTCTGCAGGCCCATAAGTAATATTTTTGAGACCACCCGGAGCGTTTTACGTACAGCCGTTCGCTCACATTAAGGCCCTGAAGTTTGAACATAAAAGCTTGGTCAACATGAGTGTGCTCATATACGGTATACATCCAGCCCAGATATCATTGCTATGAAACATATTTATGATGATAATCATGCATGGCTTTATTATGAAATGGAAATTTTTGTTCCGTGGTATAATTTCATTTGAAGAAAGATGGTAATTTCGGAATTTATTGATGTGTTCAATTTTACCTGAAAGATGGTAGTTTTGGATTTTACTGATGAGTTCAATTTTACCAATTTGTAGATAGGTATACGTCTGTTATTCAAGGGCCGAACTAGGTGACTAATCCAAATTAGGTGACAATTTCGCAAAATGTCGAGGGTCCTACTTAGGTTCAGCGACCTTCAGAATTTAAAAAAGTTCCAGTCATGGCTATAAGAGTGAATTTTAAAATAAATAAGCGTGCTATTGTGTAGAAAGATGATGTAGGTATTTAGCGAGAAACCATACCGCTTTCCGTAAATTTATATAATTTTTTTTGTGATTTTAGCCATTTTTCTGATTTTTGACCATTACCTACTAAGTCAAATTTGACCCACACTTTCTTGAGAAAAATATTTCTATTATCGAAATAGTCCCTCCGTCGTGAATCACCATACCACACAACTTCAGGTGAATTAATATTAATTTTAACCCTTAATACCAATTTTAGACCCCCAAAAATAGTAATTTGACCCCTATTCTGTAAGAAAAACAATTACGATGGTATTTTTCTGTCTTTACTCACCTTTCCATACCGCTCAGTGATTTTATATAAATGGATCGCGATTTTAGCCATTATTACCGATTGACCCCCTAAAAACTCAAATTTTACACCCTTAGAATTTTTGGAAATTGCTCATCTTCGAAATCATCCTTTTGTTTGGTATTACGAACGTTTTGGCAAAATTTGGAACTTTTATCATGTACCAAGGACAAATATAGTCTGCAGTGACACACACACACACACACACACACACACACACACACACACACACACACACACACACACACACACACACACACACACACACACACACACACACACACACACACACACACGCGCGCGCGCGCGCGCGCGCACACACATTTTTGCTAACATGCAGGAATGAATTCAGGATGCTCTGAAACGAATTTGCCTATTAAAAATTTCGAAATTCGGTATGAAAATTTTGGACCCAATTGCTTCTTCTAAAGTTTTTTCTGATTTTCTTCAAAAGTTCGCTAAAAATGGCCGGATGGGGGTTTGTGAGGTCGAAACGGTGCGTTACAGCAGATGGAGGCGGTAGAAAAATGCATATTTATGTAATTGCAATTCCCAGGCTGGCTCCGGTACTCGATTTAGGGTTTTCCTAAGGGAGGCACGATGGTAGGTACCACAGAAAACAGTGATCTATGCAGGAGAAATAGTGATCTATACAGAAAAATAATAAACTATTGTTTAATAAACTATTTGCAACGTTTTTAGCTAGAGATACAAATATCAACTGGTTTCGTAAATTTAGTAAATTAAAAGTTTAGGCATTTACATGCGTTTACTTTTATCATCAGGTGTAGCGTGTGAAGGTATCATTATACTTTTTGAGCAATTTTTCTATCACTATCTTCGGGTAATCCCGCAATCCCCAGATATCGAGGCACTACAAAATTATCTTCCGTTTTAAGCTGTTAGCATTAATTTCCAGTAGTTCCGAACAGCGATTCGATGATTTCAAGATGTTCAGCAAAAGGCCGATCCTTCATGCAAGAGAGGGTCAGGAATACCATTATTCGAGACAGAAAGTTAATCCAGGAGCACCTGCTACCGAGGGACAGCTGACGCGTGCAGCCAGCCGTTATGACTCGCGGGACTTCAGGTCATGTGGCCATGGGGGAGCAGCGCTCGGGATTCGTGGGAATTTACATTTTTTCCTTCCCTGGTTCAGTTTTCCAGCTGAATACAAAACATAATAGTAAGGTGCATAACTGAACGCAACATGGAAATTCCAAGCAAGAGCAAACGAGATCATGAACAATATGCATACATTTTTTCAAAAATATCCGGTCAATCTGGAGTTTGTGTGACTACACATATCCATAACACAGCTCTTCAACACACAACCAAACTAAACATTGTTAGTCATCAATAACATGTGGGGGCTTTCTGACAGCTTTATGAGGTGGGCAAGTTTCATCGGCACTTACCCACCTCATAAATATAAACATATTCGGAAACCTAACTGTTATACTTGGCACAACCGCTATTTTACGAAAATACGGTTTGAGCCCTAATTCTGGAGGCGGAATTGCTCCCATTAAAAGCTGCGATGTACTCTTACCATTAAACGTATACATACTTTATTTTATGGGAGGTGGGGGGATTTTTATGCAATTTTTTGGGGACAGTCAATTTAGTAGATTTTGCAACTTATCAAATTTAAATTATCTAAAGAGCACAAAAGCGACTCCCAAGAATCCTTCCATCTCTTCCTAATTTCATCCAATCTTTATTCCCACTCCATCGAAGTTCCAATTTTAGTGCAGCCCATTCAGCAGATAAATGATTTGGGGTTGTAAGTATAATAACATACAAATAGAATAATTATAGGCGTGCTTTCATCTCGCAACCATAATAGAGAAAAGCGATTAATAATTAAGCTACGTAAATATTTTCACTTCGATTATAAGAGTGGCGATTACATCGAACGGGTATTTAATCGTTTAATAGAGCGAGGTGATATATTCTCATTTTCACTTTCGTGGAGAGCTCGGCAAAACGTGATGACGGCTGAAGGCGCGAGCGTGAAGTGTGGCGAGCCAGACCGCGAATAGGTGGGCATTCCTTTGATTATCATGCGGTAAGGATCAAAATGACCTTAGCAGACTTCTTTCACCATTCGCAAAATATGCATTCATATTTCTAAAGAATTCGAATGAGTTTATAATATCCGAATTCAATGTTATACACGCGGCAGAGTGGGGCAAAATCACAAGATCCATCAGCCAAATTCTGATATATTTGGATAAAAAGTACTAACTAAGAAATCGATTCATGCATAGCAATTTACCACCGGTCTCTTCTTATGAAAAAAGCTATTTCATCGATGGTTAGACAGATAACACCCACACCTTTGGAGTATGGAACCAGTTTCTGCCGCCGTTCATTTTCCCCAAGAGAGCAATATGAAACTCACTCGTCTAACTTGTATTTACCTTCATCCCCCATGTCCAATGACGTTTTCAATGATTTTCTTTGAGCCTCGCGGTTAATAAAAGGTCTGGGTAGTGTATGATGATCAACCAGATGACAAAATGGAATGCGAATCAAGGCAAACAGGGATGGAACAGCTTTTCTCGACATCACTGGTCTCATTTTGATATGACTCCTACATACCCTTAAAACATCGTTTGTCCTTTGCCTGAAGTAGTCAATAAAAAGCGCTTTTGGCAAAATGCCATCATGATGCTCACTTCTCCTCAAACAGATCAAGACTTGCAGACGAACACGTACTAAATCTTTGGAACGTACAGCTAATATTCAATTAAGGTAGGTTCTACCATAACAGTATCCTGTAAAAAGAGGATGAACAGCATTTCGGATGAGGACCACTCTATTTGACAGCCAGCTGTGGGGTTCTCATATTCAAAACAACTCCATGTAGTTCAATATTGATGATAGATTAACACAAAAATTTGCGCAATGAATTTCAGACGGAATTTTTTTGGAGGGAGGAAGTTCATAACCAGAAAACGATTCATCCATAGCAATTTACCACTGGTCTACATTTGGGGTTTCCACACAAATCATCGATACTTCATTATACCTGGCTCCCACAACTGAACGATCAAACAATTTCAAGGCCATTTCACTCTTTCGCGTATGGGTGACTTCAACGGCTCAATTCCAGTAAGGTCAGGGCTGCAATTCGTCATTTGGAACACTTTTGGAAAGTAGCCGACAGAAACGTCATACTCTGATCCGCCCAAGTCGCAGATAAGGCTCACCTCTAGATAATTAACGCGTAGAAGGCAACAACTGCGCTATGTCTCATCATCATTTCCACCAAGCTGAGTGGTCGAAAACTCATTGCAAAAGTTAAAGCGATGGAACTCAGCATGTTCATCACTAATTCCAACTACGAACAAATTGAGAAAACGATGAGCAAGGTAGAATATTCTGCCAACCATAGCCCAACGAAGTGATTCAGAATAGTCTTCAACGCGACGGTGTTTTACATGACTTGAAATGTGTAGATATATATATAAAGTCTCAATAAACAGCATCCGTTTTCCCCATTTCCTCTTCCATATCCCCCCTTTTCAGGCGTTTTTAGAAACTACAACGAACGGACATTTAAAAATAGTCTGCCATCACCTTTACTCCCTAATTTTTCATTCTAAACCGACCATCCAGTATTAAAATACACAATATAGTTGTATTCCACCACCCACTATCCCTAATCAGATGTTGATCGCAGATTTCATGTTGGACTAAGCTCAATTTCCAATCAGACCATCTACATAGGTATTTTACAGCAATTAAGCAGTTATTCCCCACTCACATAACATCCCATCACGGTTCAATTTTAGAAATTCTAGTGATCGTGAACTGGAATTTGAATAAACCTCGACATATTTCCCAAGTATCATACCACTCAAATCAGACCATCGGAAGAAAAAAATTATTCCACGAACGCAACGAATCAATACTGCAAGAAAATAAGTTTAATCTAAAATTTTACCACAGATTTAAGAATAACGAAGTGCGTGAGTGGATCCCCTCCCCCCCTCCCGAGAAAAATTACCGTGGGAAACGCAACCCACAAAATTATGGATCCCTTGAGAGTGTGATGATCTACCGTTATCCTCTAGAAGTACAGCTGACAATGGAGGGAGTATGAAAGGATAGGTGGTGCAAGGTCAAAAAGCACTCTATATTCACGACCAGGATCAGGCAGAGCACTCATGTGAGCACATTTTAAAGGGGTAGGTAGGTAGGTAATAAAAATTTCAAGCTGAAAATTCTGCGAAGTCTGTGTACGTAAACGGGGTCCTAAGTCAACGATAAATAACTAATGGATAATTTTTATATTTTCCGTTATTCGCTATTCATGAAATGACTAAAAATTTACAGTATACCACTTCTGGTTAATGGAAATTGGTAAGAAACAATCCCCTCTCCCTCTTGAGCTTGTTAGCACGGAGAATCCAAAAACTTCGGCATATTCTTCCACGAAGGGCAATATTATTATAAGCATATATATTATACGAAATATATATTATACGAATATATTATACAAAACGATTGCCAATCGAATACAGGCAATGTTAGGTCCCGGATACTAATTTCATACAAGTTCGACTCGAGTAGTTTTTTATGCGATTAAGCTAACAGAAAAGTTCGAGCCATGAATAATTCGTCGATAACAGCAGACCAATTCGATTTGTTGAAGCTGATCATTATCAAGTATTGCCTTGATGATTTAATTAGATGATTAAGCCTGTATCGAACATTCAGAAAATACATCAATGTTGCACTAATTATATTACCGACGATTGATGATGACCTGATGGACATGAGACACCAGTTACATTGTGTACCACTGCCACACCTATGATGAAGCGAATGGATTTTGTATTTTGTACGGGTATGCGGGATCTTTCCAAGACTGAGATAATAAGTTCTAATTAAGAAAATAAGATAAGTTCTAATTAAGATAATAAGATAAGTTCTAATTAATTTGAAATTAATACTAAATATCGATGTCACTTCTAAAATCCGAAGGTTTCGGATCGTTAACCAGTAAACGTTGGTTGACATTGACATTCTGTCATAATAATCGTATGAGGAGTTTGACAGAAGTTATAGAACGGCGAAAGGAGACAACTGGTCCTACATCCAGATCACTATCAAAGAAACAAGTTCAATTAACAGAGTCCATGAATGGAGTTTCAAAGGTGCTAAAATAATTTTCACCTCTCGTCCGTAGAGAATCGCGCAAGAAATTTCAAGTCCGGCGACTGTCGAAGGAGAACGGCAGGTTTCATGAGGACGTTTGATGATACCCTTCTTGGGCAGGGACACCCGTTCTAGAAATGGAAAAGGAGTCGGAAGAGGTTGGGGATGAGCTTTTGCGGAGTGTAAGCACAACACTCTGGCCTCAAGTTCCATTCTAGAGACTGGGTAACATAGGGCAGAGGTAAGCATTACAGCTAATTAGCCGAGTGGAGAGGCATTCGTGCGAACGTTCCCATCGCGGCGGCATCACATTTACATAAGGAATCTGCGTCACGCCGCGCAACATTTCCTGCCGCTACGTCTGTCGCCATGAACTTGAGTTGGTGCAAAAACACCCCAGGTATTCCGAGAATCTTGAAACAATATTAAGTACAGTATACTATACATCATAATGTGACTGGTGAAAAAACTTTAGAAATCCATCACTAAGTAGTTACCAATTTATTATTCTCATTGAACGCAAGGAAAAATGCTGCAAATGATTACCCAATGGTTTACTATTTACATATAGATGCCCCTTCTGCGTAGTTCACTGTTTTCTGAGGTAAATACCTATAGGTCAATACCTATATAGGTTTTCTGTGGTCAATACCTCGTGCTCCCCCCAGGAAAGCCTTGAAACGAGTACTGGAGCCGGCCCGGGAATTACAGTTTCATATTAATGCGGGGAATTCAATAATTACCTAATCACTAATAATTATTCGTCGTTATTTGTGAAGCATAACGCTTGTTCAAAAGTTACAAAAGTACCAACCTATCAACAAAATCCAAAAGAGCCATCATTCATCAAATTGAATAATATCACAGAACAACCAACTCGATTTCATACGGCCATCCGTGATTATGATTAGGTGTTCCTAGCAATGATATCCGGGCCGGATTTATACCGTTTCATTCACGACCATGTTGACGAAGCCTTCGGTGCAAACGAACGGCTGGACGTACCATGCTCCGGGTGGTCTCAAAAAATTCCTAAGTTCGAGATCAATTTAAAAACGTCAAAAAACTATATCCTTCTACTGAAAGTTTTCAAGCAACAGCGTTCGGGAAATTTCAACCCCTATTTTACAACCCCCTGAGATTTTACACCCTTGATGAATGACAGCAACGCCGAGCTTCGCGGAGCAACTAGACCCCAAATGGGACCTACAAACCGAATTTAATAAATTTTGGTTCATAGTAACTGTGATGAATTTAAAATTGAAATTAAAAATGAATTTGAGGAATCAGAAGGTGATAAATTTAAATCACCACTGAGTCACCACTGTGATGAATTTAAATTGGCGTATTTCATCACTAGCGGTGTGAGGATATGCCCAGGCGGGTTATGAGCGAATCAACACCCTTTCCTGGGATCTTTTTGGATGTTGTTGCCTAGGAGGTTATGGGCGGACCACCACCTTCATCTAGGATCTTTTTGGATATGCCCAGGCGGGTTATGAGCGAATCACCACCCTTTCCTGGGATCTTTTAGGAGATTTTTGGCTGTTGGTTATGGGCGGACCACCACCATGCACAGCATCTTTTAGGAGAGGAGAGAAAGATGAGGTAAGGAGGAGAGAGAGTAGTCAGCGACTAGAGGATACCGTAGAATGAGGAAAAAGAGGCAGGCGCCGGGGTTTTATAGACCCCGGTAGCCGTCTCCCTCCGTCCCCTAGTTGGTAGGGGATGGTGGGGAATCAGGCTGGGCTTTCATCCCCTGCGTCTTTCGTCCCCACTGCTGCGTGTTTATTTGCGAGATCTTAAAGTTTGCGAATATAGTGGTTGTGGGTCTGGGAGGATCCACCCCAGATTGAGCAAGGAAACAAAGTAGCGAGGCTGAGGGCACGGTAGCAGATTGACATGGCTGAGGGCCGGTGGCAAACAGGGAGGGCTGAGGGCATGGTAGCAGGTATACAAGGCTGAGGGCTTGGCGCTTATGACTAGTTAACAATTGGTTGCTTAAACTAGTTAACAATTTATTGCTTAAAAGTAGGTAATACATGTGGTGAAGAGTAACAGCTAGGTGATGAAGAGTAACAATATTTACAAAAAACCACAGTCATGCAGCATGGCTATAAGAGCGAATTTTCGAAGTTTTCGGCATCTTCCTCCTCCGCCTAAAATTTTCTGAAAATTAATTTTCGGCCAATGTTTTCCCAACTTGATACCATACAAAATTAAAACAGGAGTAGTTTTACGCAAAGTAAAATTTGGGGTGGAAGGAGGGGGAGGGGGAAATCAAAAATGTTTTGAATACCAGAAGAGTAGGTAGGTATTGGGTACTTAACAAATTTCTTGTTCCATTTTTTGCCGAGTAACACCTCGGTTGGTAGATTTTCCAACGCTGAACACGATGGTGAAGTCAGAATTGCGATATCCCATTCCGTTATCAGATTAGAGCAGACGAACCAGGAAGAACATCTCAAGAAATAACCACGTTCCTTCATCTTCAAAGTGCTCCAGTTTGAGAATGGAATGAGATATCGCAATTCTGATTTCACCATCGTGTTCAGCGTACAAAAACCTTTAAAATGAGGTGTCACTTGTCAGACTTTTTCATTTTGGGAATTTATGGGTAATTTTCCCCCCCTAAAACTCCCCAAAACTCCCCCTTAGGGTGACCCGATTCTGCCCATCTTCGAACTTAGCCTGTCGATTGCCAAGACAGATTTTTCGTGCAAATTTGAACTTTTTATCTCAATTCTTTCGAGAGTTATCGTCTGGAATGACACATACATATATAAATATATATATAAATATATAAATATATATATAAATGTATATATATATACATAGGTATAATTTTTGGTGTCTTTCGGCAGGGAATTCAGGATGGTCTGAAACGGATTTTGGTATAAAAATCTTTCGGAAATTCGAGTTTTAAAAATTTTGGACCGAGAACAATAGCTTCCTTTTCTTCGAAAATTCGCTAAAATGTTAGAGCTAGGTGATGAATGATTGACATTGGTGGTAGAGAGTTACAAGGTAGGGAACGAATTATGTACAGTGGCGGTAGAGAGTTTGAGCTATGAATTTAGAAGTACATTGGTGATGAGTATTTACAATGAGTATTGACAAGTAGAGATATTTACAAAGAATGCAGAAGTACATTGGTGGCAGAGATATTTACAATGATGAGTAATACAGTTGGATGATAGTAGTAACAGTGATGGGCGTACAAAAAGAAGTGACTTACAGCTAGGTTGAATGATAGAGATTATGTACATTGACATATAAGAGAGGGAGATTGATATTTACAAGTATTTTACAGATATTTACACCTTGAGGGGGGCCGTCGCACGTCGGGGAGACGCGGGCGTTGGAGGCCTTCCATGTTTGGGGAGGGGGGAGGGTGTCCGGCGAAGGGGGAGAAATTAATCGCTGGCTGTTGAGGCGAGCGGTGGAAGGCTTCCTTGGGTGGGTGAAGGGAGGTCTGGTGAGGGGGAAGAGTGGTCAGCCCCTAGCGAATCGTGGGGCGGAAAGAGAGGGCCCCTGAGCGAGTGGATGGGTGGGCGGTGGGGTTGCCATGTGAGTGGGGGGTCGAGGGGGTCGGTGCGGCCGAGGCGGCGTTCGCCACGGGCGCAGAGGCGTCGAGGGGGTGGGGGCGAGGGGTAGGTGGCGGCAGCGTTCGCCGTGGTCGCAGGTGCGATGAGGGGGTGGTGGCGGCAGTGTTCGCCGTGGTCGCAGGTGCGATGAGGGGTTGGGGGCGGCAGTGGTCGCAGGTGCGATGAGGGGCTGGAGGGCTGAGTAGGAGCACCTCTGTGTGGGAAGGGGAAAGGGGTGGCCCTCCCTGAGGGGGGGGGGTAAGAAAAACGCTTGCGGTATGGGCGAGCGGTAAGAATATGGGGGGGGGGGGGGTAAGAATATGCTTGCAATACTGGCGAGCGGAAAAAAGGGGTTGGGCGTAAGGCCTCCCATGACGTTGGGGGAAGGGGTGGTGGTGGGGTAGGGGGGTGGATGATTCTACGATCTCTTCCAGTCGCCGACTTATTGGTAAAAGGGTGGAAGGGTGAGTGGGGTTGCAGAGGGGGCAGTGATAAAAAGTGAAAGAAGGGGAAAGGGGTCCGCGGAGTAGCGGTCTTTGGGTGTAGTTGAGAGGGGAGCAATCGAAAGTGAGAGTGATGGTCCGCCGAAAAAAATGACAAGAGGGGTTGCGAGAAGTTTGAGGGAGCAGAATGAATGAATTTAAATTTGCGTCAGGCAAATTTGGAATTTAAAATTGGTCAGGTGAGTTTTGAATTTAAAATTTAAAATTCATTTACAATTTTAAATTCATCACAGTAACTAAGCAAAGTGCGAAGTACGGCGTACGGTCAGAAATTTTTTAAATTCCATTTTCGGCCACAACTTGGCTAGTTTTCTTACCCCTAGATTTGACCACTGAAGTGTCAAGGTTTACTTTCAAGAAAAATCCGTTAGCATGTATTCGTTAGCGAAAGTTATAGTCGGATGACATTCGCATGGGACAATCAGAGGACCAACCAACGCCTACCCTCAATATTTCACCGTTTCCGATAAGTGTTTTGTCAGTTACGTGCAATTCAAGAAGACTGCGCTAAGATAACGCATTGACTGAGAAGAATATTCAACACAATAGACGATATAGACGGAGGGTTACGTGCCTACAGATGCCCCTTCTGCGTAGACCACTGTTTTCTGTGGTCAATACCCTCGAAATCCCCCCAGTTTCATAAAAATGCGCGGGATTAAATCATTAATTAATTATTTGTAGTTATTCATGAAGCATAAGGTAAATAACAAACCGCTGTGTAACAATTTACCCTATAGATGCTTCTCTGCGTAGATGGTATAATAAACCGTTGTGTAATAATTTACCGTTGTGTAACAATTTACCCAATAATACTTCAACGTTTGTCCAAGTTGCAAAAGTACCTATCATCAAAATTCAAAAGATCCATAATTTTTCAAATGAAATAATATCACGAATCAACCAACTCGACTTCATACCAGCCATCCGTGATTATAATCAGGATCCCTAGCAATGATATCTTGGCCGTGTTCATACCATTTGATTCACTATCATGTTGACGAAGCTTTTTGGTGCAAATGAACGGCTAGTCGCACAATGTTCCGGGTGGTCTCAAAAAATTCTTTAGTTGAAGATCAATTTAAAAACGTAGAAAAACCAATACCCTTCTATTGAAAGTTTTCGAGCTAAGGTTTCTGAACATTTCAACCCCGATTGTTCACCCCGTAGAGATGACTGACAGTAACGCCGAGCTTCGAGGACCAACTAGACCCCAAACGGGACCTACAAACCAAATTTCATTAATTTTGGTTCATGGTAACTAAGAATGAAGAACGAAGAAAAGTGCGAAGTACGGCGTACGGACAGAAATTTTTTATTCGATTTTCGGATTCCATCAAATTTTGAAGGGGTGGGGGGGGGTTAAATTTCATGCTCGATTCCAAAGGTTCATTATTGAAAATAAAAAAAAACCAAAAAGTACAATGGGTACGTACCTACCTACCTAATTTACAATTTTTGTCTCACTTTTTTCCAATTTGTACCTTTGTATAATGCCGAACCAAACATTAGGGTTACACTCCATTTTGGAAATATTAGCGGATACATCAACCTTGAGAGAACTCTTTTCATCATCGGCCACAAGATCTTCCAGTGAGTTCATCAAGAAGTCATCAAGGCATTGCATCCATAAGGCCACTGCCCCAGCATCCAAAAACACTAGGCGTAAAAATGAAAATTCCTATTTTCCTAGCTTTTTTCACAAAGCTTAACAGTGACCCGCTAGATTCCTCTGGCTATGGATATTCTAGCAGAGCATCCACGGTGAATGAATGCTAGCTGCAGTTAGCTCGCTGTAGCTACGTAGACCAAGCATGTTATCCGAATATAGCGACAGTAATCGATGTCCTAAAATCGGAATCGAAACCTAGGATTCTGAAACGAGGAGGCCCTGGGACCTAGTGTTCTGATGGCAACTGAAAAAACACTCATATAAGTAACCAGCTTCTAGCCAATAGCTTCTCCATTCAAGTAGGTACCGGCCGACGGGGCATTGTTTCGTTGTATTTTATTTTACTATATTTTCGTACCACATGAATTCGGTGGCTAATTTACAGTACAAATTTTCGATGTTTTCGTACGGTGATAGAGTGTTGATCAAAAGTTTAGGAAGATATAAGCCTTATTTGAATACCACTCAATCAGTAAATAAAGGAAACGGTGTTGCTGCCTTGAGGAGATTCAATGTTGACATGACTGTATAACAAAGCTGAGTGGCTCACAGGTTGTTCCATTAAAATTGCATCCTTCTGCTTTCTATGCTTATTACTGTGTGGTGAACAGGCTTGGACGAAAAGGCGTAATTGATTTGAAACACCTGCCAGAAAAAATCAAGGCACAGGAGTCAGGTAGGTATTAATTTTGTAGAAAAACCTGTTGGTTTTGTGTTCTGGTTTGGTGGTCCACCGTTTTCAGAGCCCACGCATCGCTACTGCACCAAGCTGCCTATCATTAAAACGACTCACATGGAGATTTGAGAAAATAGTTTTAATTCACAGAGCTGTGATCACATCATCTAGCTGAACGAACAGTTCCTGATTAGGACTTGCACAACACTGAAACGAACCAAAAGAGGTATTTATGTTTTGAAGCTTACTATAATTTTTGAGAGTTCACGTGACAGCTGAGTTTTCAGTTATTAGGTACGTACGGTTTTAATTATTTAATTTAAAGTTTTTATAATGGCAGGTGAGGACAAACATCAGCCTAAGGAATTCGAATTTGTGAGGCTTGGAAGGTTAGTAATGTAGACGCCATAGATGTCTGTGGCACTCTTAAAAAACATTCTTCAGCCTAATATTTGAGAAGTACAATACTCCGGTGGTATAATAGGTACTGGAAGATGGAAAAGATGAGAAACGGCTCAGCCACAATCACAGTGGGAATAAAACCCCGAAACTGAACCAGTGAACCGGTGAAAAAGTTTTCACACCTGCAAGGTGCTCGTTACGTTCCTCATTAGAGGCAAACGAGTTTGGAAGGAGAAGAACTGAGCAGAAAGCATTAGATCTCATGGCACGACATAATAGCACTGTGCGTCCTGATTGAGTTCAATATAGTAGTCATGTCAATAGAGTGAATGAATATATGAATAAATGAATATGCTGGAATAAATGAGTATGAATAAATGAATATGAGTATGCTGTAGATAGTGTAGATGGAAGGGTTTGGGAGAGTGAGTGGAACAATAACAATGGCAGGTTCCAATGGTCATCGGCTGGGAGTCCAGGCCGCAAGTAGTTCAGGACCACCCGCGCCACGCCACTAACCGGACTATTTTCTTTCAGAAAGGCTCAACCGACAGAAACTCCGGCCCGGCCCTTGTCAATGAAAGCGAGTGTCAAAACACATCGTCATCGTTACCGTCACTTTGCCAGGCCATGCACAAAATAATAGCAGCATCAGGATATAACTGACTGGACGAAAAATTAATATTTCAGGTTGATGCACAGGCCACTATAATTATTTTGTAGTTACACAAGTATACGAAGAGGTCTCCGTTCACGTGTTTCTGTCAGGGAACCAGTCCCCTACACTTATTACTGACGCCCATCCACATTGGAATATTGGAAGTTGCGAAGTTAAATCCATAAACACCAAAGTCTTACTTGGTGGTATCCGCCAACTGTGGTATCTTGCTCATATCACCAGTATGTATCCGCCAAATCCTCCTCACTAACAACCACTAGAAAAATAAATTTGTCATTTTAATCATTAATTTCATCTATTGACAACGATAAGATACAATCGTCAATAGGAGTGTTTCTCGCTTACGTAACTACATAAATATATCTAGTCAATATACCAGTGATTCGCACTTTCCATGCTTCCAATCCAAAATGAATAGGTACATTATCCTCCAGCCATCCAAAGAAATAACGTAAATAAATCATTAACGTAGTAGGTACTTATTGAAAATATTTTGTTCTGCAGGGAGTTTATAATAGTGCTCAAGTTGCTAACCTAGGGAACACGTTGTACCAACCCGAGTTGGGGTGCAGTGAAGAAAAAGTGCAGGGTGAGCTGGTCAAGAGACTCATAAATACGCAACATGTGGGATCAGATAGATAAGCCGCCTCTAATCTGAACCCCGAGGGCCCAGCACGGACTGAGAAGCCGGAGTTCGGCTGGGGTAAAGCAGACAAGACTCGTGCGCCTGGAGGGTGGTTTCTTCAAACAGTAGAAAACCATTGTTATCGCCTTATCTCTATTATAGTTGTATGGTCACTAATTTGATTGGGAAACGAAGGTTGCACAGAGAACACAAGTTTTGGTCAACTACTAAAGTCAGTAATTTATACTGAACAGCGTGTAGGTAGAATAAAGTGAACGATTAGGTACGCTGACATATGACCAAAGGAGGTGAGCAATGGAAAGCGTGACAGTTTGACATAAACAGGTCTGGTAATAAATTACCTAAATGGCTCAGCTCGGGTTAATTGAGCGAATCTGCTGATGAAGGTAACCTAATTATCAGTCCTGAAATACTACATTCATAGAAGAGTTTTTAAGCTCGAAATTTTTTAAATTCGCGAACCCCAGGGTTACCGAAAAATCGAAAGTAGCCCCAGGGTTAGGTAACTATCATGGTCATGGTTACAGATTTTTTTTGAACCGGGCCTTAGTGAGAGGTGTGGGTTAGCGCAACGCCACTTGGTGCCTAGTGGGGTTTCGGATGTATGTTATCCGTTCGCATCCCAGCCACCCTCGCCACAGCCCAGGGGAGTGAGGCAATGGTTACTGGGGAGTTTTGGGCGTAATGCTCGGATTAGATCACGACTGCGATGCCACCAAGTAGTCGGGTGTAGGGCCTGAAGCCCTAACCTGGAATTTGACACTCACTTCCTCACCCTCTCGATGAAATATTCTCAAAATTAGAATATATTAATTGCTATGCAATTTTAACGCCGGGGGTCATGTGAAAAAAATGTCCTGTCACAAAAACGCGTCACGCAAAGAGGAATGTGATGAAGATGAGCACAAAGAGGAATGTGATAAAGATGAGCACAAAGAGGAATGTGCTTCGGGCCTCGCCAGGGGGCAAGCCCCCTGGACCCCCAAAGGGGGCTCCGCCCCCTCGGAACGGCTTCGCCGTTCCTCACCCCCGAAGGATGTGTTCTTATACTTCGTATAACAAAGGAGAATTTGCTATGCAATTTACCCTATCACATTCCTCTTTGTGCTCATCTTTATCACATTCCTCTTTGTGCTCATCTTCATCACATTCCTCTTTGTGCTCATCTTTATCACGTTCCTCTTTGTGCTCATCTTTATCACATTCCTCTTTGTGCTCATCTTTATCACATTCCTCTTTGTGCTCATCTTCATCACATTCCTCTTTGCGTGACGCGTTTTTGTGACAGGACATTTTTTTCACATGACCCCCGGCGTTAAAATTGCATAGCAATTAATATATGGTCTCTTGCAAAAGGTTTTGCTGTGGTATCGAGGTTCGGTTTATATATCAACGGTCGATAATAATATCATAATCAATATATATTAATTGCAACGCAATTCTTAGCCCGACCCCCAACTAGTTGTTTTGTCACACTTTTTTGTCCCGCGATACCGTTGTTAGGGATTTCGGAATAGCAAAAAAAAGAGTGTTTGTCAATGGTATCCAATTCGAGTCCGAAATAGCAAAAAAAGAGTGTATTCATGCTATGAAGCTGTAATTTGGTATTTCGGACTCGAATTGCGTTGCAAATTCCTCGTTCTATACAAAGTATAGAAGATAAGAGATTGGGGGTCCAGGGGGCTTGCCCCCTGGCGAGGCGCGGAGCGCCGAGTGTATATATATATATCCGCTATAAAATCCGAAAGACCAAATTACAGCTTCATAGCGTGAATAGCATAGAAATTTCATTGCTAGGGGATACAAACACTCTTTTTTTGCTATTTCGGACTCGAATTGGATACCATGCAATTTTAACGCCGGGGGTCATGTGAAAAAAATGTCCTGTCACAAAAACGCGTCACGCAAAGAGGATTGTGATGAAGATGAGCACAAAGAGGAATGTGATAAAGATGAGCACAAAGAGGAATGTGATAAAGATGAGCACAAAGAGGAATGTGATAAAGATGAGCACAAAGAGGAATGTGATAAAGATGAGCACAAAGAGGAACGTGATAAAGATGAGCACAAAGAGGAATGTGATAAAGATGAGCACAAAGAGGAATGTGATAAAGAATCGTTTTATTTTTTTGTGTGTTGGTGGTGTGGGGGGGGGGGGGGTAAATTGCATAGCAAATTCTCCTTTGTTATACGAAGTATAAGAACACATCCTTCGGGGGTGAGGAACGGCGAAGCCGTTCCGAGGGGGCGGAGCCCCCTTTGGGTATCCAGGGGGCTTGCCCCCTGGCGAGGCCCGAAGGGCCGAGTGTATATATATATATATATATATTGTGTGTGTGTGTGTGTGTGTGTGTGTGTGTGTGTGTGTGTGTGTGTGTGTGTGTGTGTGTGTGTGTGTGTGTGTGTGTGTGTGTGTGTGTGTGTGTGTGTGTAATAATTAATAATAATTTTATAATAATAATAATTTTATTATGACGTAATAATGTCTTCGTTTAAAACGCATCCGTACACTCACTCCATCACATACTCAGCCGCCTACTCCCTTGCACTCCCTAAGAATTGAATCACTCACGATGAAATCGTGGAAATCACACAGAACCTTTTAAGGTTCTGAACCACGGAGAAGCAAGCAGCGTCGTGATGCTGACCAACATTTATAATGCAATAATACGGACCACACACTAGCAAATGTAAACATGGACACAATATTATTATGATTAAAAAACCTAAAAAGCATCAAGCAAATCAAAGATTTTCGAGAGGCCGTTCCTCCCACATCTTTTGGAATTTCTTGCTCCTCTTCTCCATGGTTCACAATTCGGATTTCGCCCAGGATATTCCTGCCAGATGCAGATGCATAGAGTGGTTGATGCCATACTGGAGACGTATGAGAGGAAACAGGTTTGTCTGGGTATCTATCTCGATTCGGAAAAAGCGTTTGATAAGGTTCTTCATGACGGTCTCTTAGCCTAAGTCAAAATGCACTTACCAGACAAGCATTACCGTATAGTACAGCCCTACCTCCTGAATCGCGCATACAGTGTAAAATTTAATTCAGCATTGTCAACGTCAAAGAGCGTACGCGCTGTGGTGCCGCAGGGAAGTGTCTGGGGACCTTTCCTATACCTGATTTATGTCCACGTTCCGTCCATGAATAGAATTCTCACAGCTGACTTCGATGATGACAAGGAAATTCTGAACCACGGAGAAGCAAGCAGCGTCGTGAGTTGCGAACTATAAAACTACCTTGATCGCTACTAGCGCATCTCCACAAATCCACTTCTGTCAGCAGCCATCTTCTTCACTCTTCGCCATGAACGATTCATCGACAATCTCACATTCCGTGGAACGCAAATTCCCTATAGTCATCCACTAGATACTTGGGAGTCTACTTAGATCCGAAACTTACATGGGAAGTTCACATCAAATACGTAGTTGGCAAAATAAGTTGCAGAATAAGGCAATTAAAACACTTGTTGGACAGCCGCTCATCACTTCCAATAGTCACAAAAAGGCATGAAATTAATGACATTAATTCGTCCAATTTGGTTATATGCATGCGAAGTATGGGGTTCTGCTGCAAAAACACATATCAACAAGATACAGGTTACTCAAAATAGAGTTCTCCGGCTCATAACAGGAACAAAATGGTTTGTACGTAACTCTACGCTGCATCAAGAACTGGACATTCCATTGGTTGGAACTTTGATCAAAGAAAGGTACTCTAAAATCACCATTGTATGACAGACCACAGCAAACCATTGGTAGCCGCTATACCAGCAAATCCACCCCCACATCCAAGATACCGTCGCTTAAAACGGAACGTCGGCAAGATCACCTACTGGATACAAGTGATGAAGTACGTAACATTTTTTATAACATTGTTATGAAGTTCGGAACGTATTCTGGTTAAAGGCAGCCACTGGGCTGAACCTTTGTGCAAGCATCACGTAAATCAGGCTGAGTCTACTGTACACAATACCAACAAAGCTGTAATATTCTATAGAATAATAAAGTTATAATTTATTGAAGAAAAAAAAGAAGTTATTGAGAGGTTGTATCTTTCCACTAATACATGAAAAAAACACTGTTATATCGGTTTCGGTGATTAAACCATCGTCAGTAACAAACAATAACTTGCTATTTTTATAACTTGTTAAGTTAATGTTTGTTACTGACGATCGTTTGACCACCGAAACCGGTATAACGTAATTTTCGAGTATTAGTGGAAACAGAAAACGTTTCAATAACTCTTTTTTTGCACTCCCTATTGGCAAAAAAATTAGTATTACAGTGTTGTCTACCGCGTTGACCTTCAAAGTGATGGAGAAATTCGAACGTGCTGACAATGAAGATGGAAAGCCCATTTTCTTCAGAATGACTAGCCTGCGACGGAAAACGCCATATTCCAGAACAGATGGATTCCAAGAGCAGATGAGTCACAAGGTGTTGTGGGATCCTTGAAAATCGAGGCATCCGTAACGGGAGATCAACCATCGCGTAAACTGGGGGAGAGGTTAGATTCTGAACTGAGTTTGAATGAACGGGTAGCTAAACCATTCACATCTGCAGTAGACCTCTGTTGGACTCAACTCCCACATTCTACATCACACTCCCAGTCAGGAAAACAAACCGTGTTCGCCAGAATAGCATACGTAAGATTCAGAGAGGGTAGGAAGCAACTAACACTGGAAATAGATATAAGGCATTTGAATATTTTACCGGAAGTAAAATTCAACATTTTAACTGAAAGAAGACAAATGAAGTCGAAAATAGATCGAGGAATGAAACCTGAACAGTAGACAAATGAGAATTAGGAAAGTGAGCGTTTGGCAAAGGATTATCCGGCCGGGTAATAGACTGAAGTAACAACCTACCGATACTACATAGAAGTACATTTCTGATCATAATCATTATGCACCTATGCGCTCTTTTTATACAAAGAAAGTTGTGAGAAATTTACCTTAGGATACATAACATGAGGGGAAGGGCTCTCTCAACGTATAGCTTTATTAGTATATCACGATGCGTAGGAAGCCCATAAGTCAGAAGTAACCAACCAAACACCCACCAACCAAACCCAACCAAATCCAAGTGAAACATGTAACAGTCAGACTTTTCCTTCACAATAATTTTCATGAAAATACTTTACTCTTGAAATTCAATGACACTACCGATGCGGGGCGTTTCAGTCTCTAATCTGCATGGATTTTGACTGCCCCCGTATTTGTTTTTAATGACCTCCACTTCTTCAAATCCCTACCTCCTATATTGTTTACGTCCTCGCGCAGTACTAGTCATGATATCAGGTGCTCAGATGGTCCTAATCTGAATGAAATCCGGCGAACGCGTCTCGGGCAGCCCTTTGAAATCTTAGCTCGGCGGTGGGTTTCACTCGGCATTACGGGGTGGGGGGATTGTCGTTGTGAAACGGTTTGCATGGTCGGCATTGTCTTGTCTGTTCAATTTTTATGAACTGTGAATATTTTGGATCATCGAAATTTTCAATGTAGAGCCAGATCAATCAATTCTTGAGCTCACCAGAAATAGGTGCTGCTGAGGTAGATACTATTTAGTGTAGAGCAATGATCAAAAAGCTCACATGTTTACCATGTTTGACATCAATTTTTACTACGTTCTGATACCATCAAATTTTCATACAGTGTGATGACGCTATAACGTGAAATCATGATATGCCTACGAGGACAATATACGATGTTCTCCGAAATAGAGAGCAGAGTGGGACAGCTTCATAAGAGTGCAGTAGACAGCTCACTGAACAACATGCGTTAGTTGAGGTAGCAGAGAACAGAGAATATATTATAAGGAAAGTTAATATGTTAGCCGTGACAATGACCATCCATGCTTATCCAGCCGTCACGGAGGCGTCCTTCATCTCTCACAGATATCTCCTCATCGCCATAATCATCATACCATCTCCAGCAAAAGAGAGGAGCCCCACTTATGCTCGCTAAGAAAGTGGATCAGGTTATGGCAGTTTGACTTCAGCGCACCAGTGGAACAGCTGTCGATCTTCCCTAAAAGAAAATGTTTGGGTAGCGTTTAGGCTGAACTGAAAACATTATGCAGCCACTCACTCTGTACAGCAAGGTTTTCCGGAAATTAACTAACTAAGCATACAATAATTGAACAGTCACCGAAATCAACATAGATTTGGTACAGAGGGGTTGGTTACATTTAACGCATTCCATTATCATTTATTTAAGATGAAAAAGAGTTTGCTCGGCTTCACTGGTCAGTAAAATTAATTGGCAGTTTGTTTTGCAGGATCATGCAGCTAAAATGTTGTTTAGATCTTGGCTAAGATGTTTAAATGTTGGTTGCCTTGGTGACCCACCTAATGTAGACAATAGAGAGTTCCTAAGACTAAAGTCGGGAAGATGTGTTCGGATTTATCTCAACTGCGCATGCGCGTCGCCCAAGTTCAAACTTATTTCCTTAAGTTCGACTTATTCGGCCTTATACATAAGGCGTCTCCCAGGGCACAGACTTTAGGAATCGTCTTTAACCTTACTCAGGGGTAACAGTGCACAGCTTTTTGCCGCGTTTTGTCGTTTTTTTTTAACGCGTCATGTGTCGTCGGTCCTCGCCATCGCCAGCGTCTTTCAAAGTTACTCCAAGCGTCTTTCAAAGAATTTGCTAGATTGTTGCGATATCAACTTAGGATAAAAAAGTGAGTATACCTACGGATACTAGTATACCTACTGAAGCTGATTACTGCTCGTAATAGTACGTAGCTACGGTAAATTACTCATACAGAGGTCGTACATCTACCTACTACACAATACAATTACACCACTTATGAATGCTCTCCACTCCCTCTACAGCCACTTACCTCTAAAATCAGAATTTCGCAACTTAGCCAAAATGAAAGTGAACCGCACCATAGTGTCTTTCATTATAACTTGTAGAAATACGACATCTTTGTCAACAGGCGTGTTTACACCATTTACGAAGTTTGAATTGGTATTCACGAAATACTAACCCTTCATTACTCTGGGAATAGAGTTGTTATTGAGTCGCTAGGTTGTTGACATCGCTTTCCCGTCCACAACAAACTGAAAAGCTAAAACGGAGTAAGTATCGAATTATTCAGTAGAAGCTATTCGCCCTTGACGGCGTTCGATCGGCCCCCGTTGACGTGATAGAGGCTCGTTTTCTTGACTTCTTCCATTGGCTATGAAACCCTCAACGGACCAGTGTTGAAGCAATTTCTGCTTGGAACCAGACCAGTTGAAAATTTCTTCAAAACAGCAGTTACGTATCATTTTAGACAGTAGGCTTTCTGGCCGTTTCTCCCCGTTTGGATCTATGTAGAGGTGACTAGCATTATTCTTATGAGAGCCCTCAACAGCACTGTATGAGGTTTCAAAGAACTTGAGTAGCAGGGAAGTAAAGAAGTAGTAGGTAAGTAATTTGACGAGTTAGGATATAGTTTTAAAAATCTGCCAAGTTCAAAGCACATAGCTTCATCGTATCGATAAAATGTTCATATATAGGTCATCCGATCGCGATGAAATTCATAGGGAACCGTCTAGAAGCGACACCCTAACTATCCGCCAAATCTGAGTGAAATCGGACCATTGACTAGTAAGAAATCAAGTAGCTCGGATTTCGCGTTTGCGCATGCGCAGTTGCTATACCAATGATCCGGAAGTTCTAAAATTCATAGAGGACCATCCAAGGCACCCAGAAAATTTCGGCAAAATCGGATTTGAATTGAGGAAGTGTGTGTGTGCGTGCGTTTGTGGGGGGGATCTTTACCTGAGAAACCCTGAGCGGTCGAACTCCACAATGAGTTCATTTGACTTCAAGGAAGTGACAGAAGTGATCAGATGATACTACAGAAGGATCAATAAACCTGGGACCCTCCACGATTCAATCATCTCATGTGAACTCCAACCCGAGTGTCAGATGTGACGTTATTACCATCTTATTCCCGGCAACAACATAACTGAATCCATCGTGACGAGAAGAAGGTTTGTCGGAGATGGAAACCGCAACTGAGTTATGCAAACCACACGTTATAGATGAGCTGTCAATGGGCTTGAGACAATGCCAGTGACACAATACTGACGGCCGCGAATTTAGGGAGAACAATCGAATCGAGATTACTGATAGGATTATCTGGTTCAATGGTTGCCCTTGCGCTGGAGAATCATTCGGCACCTAATGACGTTACTCAATGCTGCTGTATTAGCTGAATCGTCGTACATTTTTCCAGCATTTTTGTTTTACGTCAGGACGCATCAGACAGGTTTAATTATTGATTCACCAGTTCAAATAAAATCTGATGACAACCATAAAATGTTAGAAACTTGGTGTTCAAAGATTCGAGTACCACTGGAACGTCGGTTCAGGATCCACATGCCATCACTGAGTTCAGGAGAACATGACTGTCGTGAGTCCCTCCCGGGAACACTCCACCAGCAACTTTAAGCTCTCACCAATATCCTCATGTAAAACTTACTTTCCGCTAATAAACATCTGAGTGGGGAGACAGGCAACAGAATCCAGGGAACACAACCTGGAGCCCCACTACCAACTCCCCACAGGGAGTTGGAGGGAGAGGCCTCCAAGTCCTATATAACCCTGGATCCTGGAGCTTTAGCTTCATTCGACACTTCCTCTAACCAGGGCCCCGTTCAATAAAACTACAATTCACAATTTACAGGGATATTTTTTAACAAATGTTAAAAATGAGAGGTACAAGCGTTCATCGAAACTACAATTGTGGACTTGTAAGTGCAGGTGAATTTTAACAATTCTACAGGTAGATTTCGCCTGTTCTACAGGCGTTCATCAAATTTCTAACAAGTTTACAAATGTACAATTGTAAAAACGGACTACAATTTAACATAGCTCCATTCTCCTGTTAAAAGCTAACAAGTGAGCCTGCAATCGCGATTAGTCCGAGTTGCTGTTGTTTTTGTCCCCGTTTTATTCATTTATTTGTGTCATGATGTGGGATACTTCATCCGATGAGGAAACTGTAGTTGTGAGGAGGCGTTGACGTCGCATTTTCCGACCACGTATTAATACAAATTTTCAGCAACTCGACCTTACCTTCTCTCTTATTCATTTCAAAACGATGTATAAGTAAAAATTGATTAGGTAACAACACAAAACTTCGACTAGACTAGACGTTCGAACGTTCGATGGACGACGGTCGCCGAATCCGAACATAACCTGTAACCTCCAAGGGAAGGATACATTGTAACTTTCGCCTGTACAATTGTACACTTGTTGAATTGTATAACAATGTTTTATAAAACGCCTGTACTTGTTTACTTGTTATTACAGGCCCGTAAAACTACAGGACTTGTTTAATTGTTTACTTGTAGTTGTAGTTTGATGAAAAACGCTTGTACTTCTACACTTGGCATTACAGGTCCCTGTACTTGTGAAATTGTTAAATTGTAGTTGTAGTTTTATTGAACGGGGCCCAGCTCTCTCTTCTCTCTCTCTTACCTTCCTCCTCTCAGATGATCGGTGGATTACCGCCGCCTGAGAATTTACCTTCTACCTCTACCTCTTGTCTAGATGATCGGTGGACTACCGCCGCCTAGACAAGCACCTCTCCTCACCTAGATGATCGGTGGATTACCGCCGCCTAGGTAAACTCCCTCACTCACCCCTATCTCCTCCCAAAGTCGTAGATGATCGGTGGACTACCGCCGCCTGCGACTTTTCTCCTACACGCCACCGTGATGAGAATTTAAATTCATCACAGTGGTGAACCCGACGTTCATCCAACCTTCTACCCTCTTACCACCTCATGTGTCGCCCCCAGTCTAATTCAGTTCGGTGTCCCCAATTTTAAATTCAAACTCAGCTCAAACAGTCAGTGTATATTCGCAATTTTTTGGCCCACCCTCACCGCTCAACTCCAGCTCTCAACTACCAGCCACACGCACCTCCGCTCCCGCCGATTGCGAATTTGAAATTCAAAACTAACACATTTTGAATTTTAGTTACAGCCATGGACCCGAACTCACCGACGCCGCCGCTCCTCCGGCCATCCCTCCTGCAGCCGCCGACCGCTGCGACAACTGACGCAGCCGACAACCCCTTCACCAGCCTCTCGCCGCCCGGCTCCTCCGCATCCGCCGCTGCGGCCGCTGCACACGCCGCCGCCGACGTCACGACGGCCTCGGCGTCATTCCCGCTGTCGCTGCCCCCCTTCTACACGCACGACCCCGCGCTGTGGTTCTTCCAGGTCGACGCTGCGTTTTCTGCCGCCAACATCCGCAGCCAGCGAACCCGTTACTCCCGCATCATATCCCTGCTACCATACGAGATCCTCCTACAGACGTCGGACATCTCTCCCGACGCCACGGCCGCATACGACGACCTCCGCAACCGCCTCGTCACGCTATACCAACCGTCGAAGATCGCACGTGTTGCAGCGCTCTCCCAACCACAGCACCTCGGCGACCTAAAGCCCTCCCACCTCTACCGCCGTCTGCGTCATCAGCTGCAAGACGTGATGACGGCCGACATCGCGCGGACCTTCTGGCTGCGGGCCCTACCCCACCCCATGCAAATGGCGCTCGCCAGCCACCTCGACGGCCCAGACGAACCGCTTCTACGTCTCGCCGATACGGTCCACGACCTCACCGCAGCCGCCGGCGTCACGGAAGTCAACACGCCCCGCACCCCCACCCCACGCCAGGACTGGACGCCGTCACGAGAGCACCGCCGGCCCCCCTCCCTCCACCGGCGCCGCTCCCTCTCCACCGAGCGCCGGCCGACCCCCTCCATCGACCACCGACGCCAGCGCTCGCCCGAACGCCGCAACACTTCCCCCCCTCAGCAAGGCAGGGGAAAGTCTCCAGCCGCAGCGGCCCCCTCCACCTCCGTTCGCCCCACCAGGGCCGCCTACCTCCCAGCGGACCCCCCCCACCGATGTTTCTATCATGTTAACTTCGGTGGGGAGGCCCGAAAATGCCAGCCCCCCTGCTCCTTCACCGCCAAGCAGGGAAACGCGGACGCCCGCCGGTAAATCCGGCGGGCCCCCCTCCTCGCCAACACGGGGGGGACCACAACCAACCCCGCCCTGTCCTCCCTCAACCAACATCAGCCATCAGTCTCCCGCCGTCCGTTTGCCATGCAACACTGCTCCCAACCTCACCTGTCACCCCCGTCGCCGTTTCCGGATTTCGATTCGGATCCGGAAATGGCGGCCATACTCCGGGACGTTTTCGTCCCGGACCCGCTATCCCCCCTACCCCCTTCGCCCGGGCCGACCTCATCGCTTCAGTTTTTCCCGCGAAGGATCTCCGGATTACCTCCCCGGCCCCGGCGGTGGAAGTACCCCCAGTGGCGTCTACTGCGCGAATTTCGCGCAGCACAAGCCACCGGGGTACACCCTCCCTACACCCCCATCGACCCTCTCATGGCCCCCCTTCTCCGCGAATTTCGCCTCACCCAGCTCATGCCACCCCCACCGCCCCTTCCAAGCAACAAACCCCCCGTCTTAAACGAACCCCCGCCCCCCGAATTTCAACCCCCTCTTGCTACCCCCCCATTTTCAATTTTCGACCCCCCAATTTCAAATTCTCCCCCACCAACACCCCAACCCACCAAACCCACAACACCCCCTCCCCCCCCAACACCGCCGGGGATATCCGCTATAGTTTCCGCCAGGACGAAACGGCCCGGGCGGCGAAACGGACGGAGGGAGCGTCCCCACATTCCCCGCGTCCCGGCGGCCAAGTCCTCCGCCCCGCTCTGAGCAATCACGGCGGGGCCTTGAGATCTCGGGACAGTGCTTGTGTCTTATTAACCCACACGCACTGTACCGAATCTCACAGCCCCGCCGTGGCCGCCTCACCGCAGCAGCCAACACACAAACCCACCCACACACTTCGCTACATTACACCTGCATCAGTACACCACACTCACTACTTTTCACCACACACTATCCACACCCAGGGAACGGCGAACTTCAACACCACATATTTGTACCCAACCCCGTTCCAATCTGTAAACCCTGTCCAAATTTGTACATACCAACCTTGTAAATACCAACCTTGTAAATACCAACCTTGTAAATACCAACCTTGTAAATACCAACCTTGTAAATACCAACCTTGTACATACCAACCTTGTAAATATTAGTCTACTATGCCATTGTAATCATTGTAATCATATCATTTCACCTACACCACTACTGTAATCATTGTGAATATCATTCAACTACACCACTACTGTACTTGTTTCTCCACCACTAATGTACTTATGTTACTTATATCTTATATTACTTATCCTACTCATACTACTTACTTTACTGCTACCTATGTTACTACTTACTATGCTACTGCTAATTATGTTACTGCTACCTATGCTTACTATCTTACTACTACCTATGTTACTGCCTCCTAGAATTAAGTCAGCCCTGTCACGTTTTTGCCTTCAGCACCACCGATTGTTTACGCCAGCCCTCAGCCTCTGTCACCTTGCGCCTTCAGCTCCACTTTTGTTTGCCGTTGCCCTCAGCCTCTGTCTCCTACGCCAGCTCCTCAAACATTGGTTCGAACTGGGGGGACCTCTGTCGTGAGTCCCTCCCGGGAACACTCCACCAGCAACTTTAAGCTCTCACCAATATCCTCATGTAAAACTTACTTTCCGCTAATAAACATCTGAGTGGGGAGACAGGCAACAGAATCCAGGGAACACAACCTGGAGCCCCACTACCAACTCCCCACAGGGAGTTGGAGGGAGAGGCCTCCAAGTCCTATATAACCCTGGATCCTGGAGCTTTAGCTTCATTCGACACTTCCTCTAACCAGCTCTCTCTTCTCTCTCTCTTACCTTCCTCCTCTCAGATGATCGGTGGATTACCGCCGCCTGAGAATTTACCTTCTACCTCTACCTCTTGTCTAGATGATCGGTGGACTACCGCCGCCTAGACAAGCACCTCTCCTCACCTAGATGATCGGTGGATTACCGCCGCCTAGGTAAATTCCCTCACTCACCCCTATCTCCACCCAAAGTCGTAGATGATCGGTGGACTACCGCCGCCTGCGACTTTTCTCCTACACGCCACCGTGATGAGAATTTAAATTCATCACAATGACTATGCGATTTTTATGAAGTTTATAATAGCGAAATCATTCAATTCCGGAATCCAACGGACGTTTCCTAAGCTCATTCCTGTCATTTACACTTGGAAACAAATTGAATGCGATGAAATTGACTGTCATGCGACCATCAGGTGATGCAAGGTGATTCGAATGAGTCTGTGTCATTATAGCACACAACCAGACACGGCATTACAGTTGATTTAATATGCTACTTCGCAACAACAACGGTACTCCCTACAACTTCATCATGTTAACAAATAGAAGCATCACTACGAAAATTATATTCACGTTCCTCTGCAAAAGAAGGAAATAATTGGCCACAGAGGAATTGGCACAACGGTACGTACGATGCGTACAGTTTTGATATCTGTATAACTAAATTTACAGATGATTTTCGTGGTGTCTGTCTGTTTGTCTTTCAATCACGCCAAAACGGCTCAATGGATCGAACCGATCTCGCGTATTTGAATGTTTCTATGACCAGGGAAGGACATAAGGAGGTTTACTTCCGGATCCGATGGATAGGGGTGGGGGTTTATAGGGAAGCCGAAACATAAAAAAAATTAAATTCTCGAAAACGGCTCAATAGATCGAACCCATCTCGCGTATTTAGATGTCTCAGTGATCGGGGAAGGACATAGGGGGATTCACTCCCGGATCTGATGAATAGGGGTGGGGGTTTATAGGGAAGCCGAAACAAATTCAGGCGGGTCCAGTTCCCCTTAAGTCTTTGCTTTGCTATGTCTATCAACAAATCCCAGGGTCAAACCCTCAGGGTGGCTGGATTGGATCTGAGGTCAGGATGCTTCTCACATGGACGTACGTTGCCTGCTCCAGGGACAGTTCGACTCAGGCTCTGTTTGCTACTGCTGACGGACTTTCGACCCCCAACGTGGTATATAAGGAAGTAATTTTTGATTGAGACATGGTTCAATAAATGCTGATTGCAGTTGTTTTCTCTATTTCCTGTTTTTTTCTAATGATAGGAACCTTCATTTAAATTATATTAAATTAAATTATATAACAGTTTCTAAAGGGACATGTAAGAGACATAATCTGTAAAGCGAGAGGTAACAAAGTCAGATGGACCCACCCCGAGTTCTACCCGTCAGCGACGGGCACAACAGCTAGTAATTCGAAATCGCGTTCTATCTTTTCGTAAGCTCGTAAATTGAACCGTGTCCAAAAAAATAAGTACATTCTCATGTAAATGAAATTGAAGAAAACTTGCGAATTTTGCGAATCAAAGGGTATGTAATCGAGGTAAACCTGAAGCACATGAGAGACAAAGACGGAAGATAGAAGCGTTCGGACCATTTTGAAAAGATCCAACTAGCTATAGTTTTTTCGTGAACAATAGACGCTATTGGGTGTGTTCATCGTTCGTTGAAATATCGAAAGTAAACAGAAATTAACAAAAAAAGCTGGGTGAAATTAGAGAATCCGAATTATGAGACATGCCCTCATGTAAATTAATATTCTAGTGGTTTCATGTTGTTATAGATTCAAAGCAACAGTAGAATTAGTGGTGAAGATGCACAATATCAAGCAGTAAGAAACTCACCAAACCTGAAACAAAGCGACAAAACAATTGAGTAACGATAGAATAATCAAGGTTTCCCCAAAATTGAGAGATCAGCAATTTCCATAAAAGTAGGTTTGTTATGTTTATCCGTGTAAATCTTGACGGTCTGATATTTTGTGGCAAGAATATATTGCCACTGCAGACAGTTGGTGCAAATGTATGCGAAATATTTCAACAGCATCAAGTTTTATCAAGACACATTCGTCTAGATACATGTACACAATACTGTCCAACATTTCACCATCACAAGCAGGCGAATACAACATGGATTCTAAATACGTAAATTTCATGTTTTTAGTTGATAGCCTCGACAGCTGAGGGTTAGATGGGGTTTCAGCTGCAAAACCAATTCCAATAAACTCTCCCCTTCTAACCTCTAGTTCATTTCATTACGCCCCTCACTTCACATCCGCCATTTTCATCGTCATTTAGTCGGTCAGGAAGGAACTCCATCAAATCTTGATCTGCTGCTCCCACACAGTTTTTGCACTTTTTATCCACTCTGCGTTATCAGAACAACTGGTAAAAATCGCGCACTGCTTGCCAGTCCGTCGGACGAAAATCGAGACTGGACGGTGATAAAACGCTTATAACATACCTATCATTGCCGGAATGAACAGGTAATCAAACAGCATAATAATATTTGGATAAGTGCGTCTGTTAGGATACCCGCAGTAGATCTTTTTCAAATATGATCTGCTTTGTTTGGCGAAAAAATTCGGAATCAGTCTTACAACAAGAGGATTGCAGAAATGTATAACCTCCACTTGCGACAGGAGCGAATGGATTACCAAATTTTTTCACATCATAATAAGACATAAGGATAGCCGTTATAGTGCTATTCCTAACGGAAAACCAGAGGGTGGAATCGCATTTTACACGGCCTAAAGTGTTGCCCTGTTCTTCTACCCGCGAATCGCCTATTCAATCGTAGGCCAGGAAAACTGGAGCGTGACGCTGGAAACGCCCGAATTTGGCGTGTTGAGGCACCCACCGAGTCAGCAAGTGATTGAATGATTGCTCCAAACTGGCCTCCAATAATCGGAGGGAAACTCGCTCTTTTTCTCAGAGCTCGTGGACTTGAAGAAAACTCGCCACTGTTGGTAGGTAAGTAGGAATTGTTCCACCAGAGCAAAACTCTACAAAGCTAACTTATACACATAAATATTATGTATATAAGGTAGATATAAGTACCTACGGTATGTATTAAATAATTATACATGTTACCTACCAACTCCTGTGTCTGACGGTCTTTGGTTTCAGTCAACGACTGGTAGAGGTGGAGAATTTTTGGGTTTCATGACTAACAAAAAATTCTGAACATGATGCTTTTATTTTATAAATCGATTTCAACAAAACCTATCGACCTTACTGCAAAACCAATGATCTGGCCAATGACACTGAAAGAAGGAAAATGTGATTTTGATTTTCTGTTTTATCAAATTGTCACTGGGCACTAACTTTCCACCAGCTCAAGTTCTAAGATATGTGCGTATTGTGCATGCGGTTTTTAAAATTTTTTTAAACACTCATTACTGCATTCCGTCATTACTTCATGTTCCAAATGGAAAGCTACTGGTGAAGAAGGAACTCAGTTCCGGTCGACGAGCCTAGTCCGGGTCTTTCTGAAAAATCGTTAGCAACGAGCTCCACACGAAGACTCCTGTAAACAATGGGGGGTTTCACTAGCAGATGAAGCAAGTTGGAATGATAAGATCGTGAATCTTCACTGACAAAGCAGAAGATCTTGTCCTCATTCAATATGGCGGGAAAGCATTCGGGAAGAAGGCCACTGTTGAGAAATGGCCAAAGAAACTGTTTTCCAAATCGTTTCCAAGTCAAATCACACTCAATGCACAGTTCAGCGGAATAACAGTCCGCACTATCCAAAGTTGTATCAGTAAAGATCGCATATTACTGTAAAATATTCATCTCGGTTGCTTTCACAATTCTCAAACATCCAAACACACCATCTTCTTTGTTTAGAAATTCGAAATATTTTGATTAAGCGCAGCTTCTGTTGCTACTGTTTTCTCGTGTATTTATGGGAATATTCCCAGTTCACCACACCAATAGACGTAGAAAATAATTGAAATGACCCTCATGGGTCAAAATAATCATTCCAAAAGATCGTATCCACCTGCACTTCCTTCGTTAAGAAGGAAGATCGAAGTGGCACGTCACAATGCCCCTTGTGTCACCATGACCAAACATCGCATTTTTAATTCGATAAACAAATATAATTTAAAACAAATATAATAATTAATAAACAAATTCTTAAAGCTGAAGAACTTCAGCTATTGCGGCATTTTTTTACCCCCCAAAAGTTAAATTTGACCCACTTTTTCGGGGGGAAATATTTCGATTGTTGAAACAGACATGTTACCGATGTCACTGCTCAAAACCAATTTCGGTGAATTTACCAACTTTTGGGGTTATTAGCCATTTTGGCCAAATTCTGGACATCACTTGAAAACATGTAGAAACTGAAAATGTTGTACCCGTTTCAACAGATTTTAATGACTATCTTCAGAAATTCACTAAAAAGAAGATGTAATAATTCATAGGCAAGCAGCTACAGCGATAGGCTCGGCAAAACTACAAATAATTTCCAAGTTCGTCGCATCTGTTTTAAAACATAAATATGAATAAATGTTCAAACCCGTACCGAACCTGTGGGCTGCTGCGCCTTACTGCTCCTATATAAAATCTTACCCAACACTTTCCCAATGAAATCTTGTCTCTACTCACTATCGAACCAACGTCTCTGGTGCCTGCGTTACGGATGAATCGATATTTCAAGAGGGGTTATCGCCACATTGAAATTCTCCACGCTCCTCATGCAAAGTTAACTTAGCATAGAGAGCACAAATGAACAATGACCAGAGGACCCACAACAATTATAGAGGGTTAATGTAATTTAGAATCAGTATTAAGAGGTTTTGTTAAATTTGTTCTATAAATTCACTGTTACTTTTTGGTTTATTATTCTGTGAATGATGCACTATGTATTCGCTCAGCAAAAAATTTTTATAACACCCCCTCAAAATTTTTTCTTTTCCGTTCCAAGGTACGTAGATTCCAAAAATGCAATGTCCGTCCGCCGTACGCCGTCCGCTGTACGCCGTATCACGTGTACCGGCTTCATTTTCGGTCTAAAAAATTCGTTCCTTCGCACACATGCTCCATTTGGGCCCAAGTTAAGTCCCGAAACTTTTCAGCCCGAACGGCATAAACCCAGGGGTGTTATGAGTGAAAATGTGTGTAAAAACGTTTTGCGTTTTAGCAACATGTCAGTAACATGAGCTTTTGAGGTATCGTTTTCCATTTTTTTGGGAGGAGAAGACCGAATATGAAGTCGATTTTGACCGAAGAGTGGAAAATTGAGGTTCTACCAAATGTTCAGCTCCCAAAATTGATTATTCATGAGTCAAAAACCTGGGATATCGTCTGAAATCACCATCAATTTGTAGAATAACACTAGAAAAAGTGTCAACACGTAGATCAAGACGATTAAATGGCACTATCAATGGTCGAAAATAATTTGGGAAAAAAAGGACCTTACCTAATTCGTCTTGCGGGGGCCAAAGTTGGTGGAAACCATCAGAAATAGCTATTCGAATTATTTCACGTGAAAGAAACAATAAATGAACAGCCAACATTTCTGTAGGTATGTCCAGTAGAATTATAACCCATGTGACAAGGACTTTGCAGCGTTTATGTAACAATGCCACTTTTTTAGCAACGGCAAGTCGAAATGAGAGTAAGAAATAGGAACGACTAATAAGCAAAAACAACTGCCACCATACCTACCACTAGTATAGGATGGTTAAAATGACCGTTTCAACTCAAAATCTGCTCAAGGTTGTGGAAGAAGTAAACGTAACATTAAGTAAACTTGAATCAAAACCAAGAATATACACCAAAGAATATACCTACAAAATAAAACAAAAAACGCTGCAAAGTCCTTGTCACATGGGTTTATTATTCTATTGGACGTACTTACAGAAATGCTGGTTGTTTATTTATTGTATCTTTCATGTAAAATAATTGAAATAGCTATTTCTGGTGGTTTCCACCAATTTTGGCCCCCAAAACACGAATAAGGTACGCTTTTTTTTTTTTTAATAAATTATCTCTGATCATTGATAGTACCATTTAATCGTCTTGATCCACCTGTTGACACTTTTTCCAGTGTTATTCTACAAATTGATGGTGATTTCAAACGATTTCCCAGGTTTTTGACTCATAAAAAATCAATTTCGGGAGCTGAACATCTGGTAGAACCTCAATTTTCTATTCTTTGGTCAAAATCGACTTCATATTCGGTCTTCTCGTCCCCAAAAACATGAAAAACGATACCTTAAAAGCTCATGTTACCAACATGTTGCTAAAACGCAAAAAGTACCTATTTTTACACACATTTTCACTCATAACACCCCTGGGTATTCCGATCGGGCTGAAAAGTTTCGGGACACAACTAGGGCCCAAATGGAGCATGTGTGCGAAACAGCGACTTTTTTAGACCAAATATGAAGCCGGTACACGTGATACGGCGTACGGCGAACGGCGGACGGACATTGCATTTTTAGAATCTCCGCACCTTGAAACGGAAAAGAAAAAATTTTGAGGGGGTGTTACAAAAATTTTTTACTGAGTGAGTATTATTCACAGAATAATAAACCAAAATCAAAATGTTGGAACTTTCAACAACGATTGATGTTCTTGAGTGGCTGAATCTCAAAATAACTGATAAAACACAGAAATTTTTGCAAAATGAAACGAAAACGTGAGAAGGATAATGGTAAGGGAAAAGGTAAATCTTGAAGGCGCGCTGACTCATAGACTCGTTCTTCCCACAGAAACGATCGAATAGACAGTTCGTGATTCACTGCTGAGTGGAATATTTGAATTGGATCATCCAGAAAACCGAACTGCGAGCACCGTAGACTCGCTATTGACCTTTTTTTCTTTTTTTTTTTTGAAACCTCAACATCTTTCTTTAAAGATCAATAAACAAAAACCGCTACATACCAGTACACGAAAACCACTATATATACCCAATACATTTAGCACTCAAAATCCGAATAGCGAGTACTGCACATTCGCTGACTGGACTAATGGGTGGGGTTACATTTTTTTGCTTGTTGAAATCAACATCTTTCTTTAAACATCAGTACACAAAAACTAATACATACCCAATACATTCAGTCCAAAATCCAATAAATGCAGATTACACTAAACGCTTTTAATAAAAAAAGGGATGGAAAAGGGAGAAAGAACCCCTTTTCCTCTCTACTGAAAGGAAACCCATAATTATTTACATACCTTCTTCATTTCTTTACCCAAAAGACATGGGACTGTTGGCAAGTTGGTACTCTTAGAAGAATAAGCTGCTCATCGTTTTGCGCAAGACACTTCGAGTCGATTATTAATACTAAGAATGCCCCCATTTCACACTGGTTCACAGGAACTGCGTATGTAGTAGACTGGGATAAGGCAGTAGGTATAGGTCCAGAGGATTTTCCAGGGAACACGTAGGCAGAATATAACTTCACCTGAAACCTCGATCAACCAAGCATGTCGAAGCCGAAGTTACTCCGTCCGGAACACAATATACTTGAAACGTAAAACACCGAAATTTCAAAGAAGAATGAAAAATTCTTTATAGCCTCTTTATAGTCTTACAAAATTCTTTAGTGAGAATAATAAATCAAAACCGAAGTGGCTCTGTGCAGCTGGTGCAATAACAGATAGTTGAAACTAAAATACGATGGAAATTGTTCAGGAGAACAAGAAAACTTCCCAACTTCTAACCCTTTTACGTTGAAGTTCTGACTGCTTTAACAGTTTAAAAATAAAATACATTTTTACTAATCTGAATCCGTGCGATAGTAGGTAACTCCTTCAAAGTAACAGATGGTGCAAAAAAACCCGGTTTCTTTCTTATTATTTGGGTAATGTTTCATGGGGTTTTAAAATCTACTTCGAAAACCCTCAACACGATTTGGAAAATCTATTTCCAACAGTTATATTATAACCATAGTTCCTATACTTTCTTCATGGAAATATAAATAGTAGTTCCTATATAACCAGAAAGGTTGGGCGAACAGAACCGACCTTGGAGGTACTTCCGTGGAGGCGACGGATCGGCAGGATTACCCGCATAGCTCCTGATAATAGGAAGAACACGTTGGGGAAGGAGTCGTGGAAGATGTCCTCAGTTGCTGGAGGGGAGCGGGGACAAGGCGTGTTGGGCAGGGGACGGGTGCTACAATAAAGGCGATCCTAATGAAGTCGAGGTTTTTACATCGTATAGCGATGAGGAGGAGAGTTGTTGTGTATTTGTGTGTGTGCGTGGTGAGGGGAGGGAGGGGGATATTTATATGCTGGTATCGGCAACGGGTTGTATTACCGGCTTCCCGTGTCAGGACCAGTCGGCTCATTCGGTGGTCTGGAAGCAGCACGACCCATCTAAACCTCAACTCACCCAAGACAAGGGAGATTGAGAGAACAAAATTGGTTCCAACCACTGAAAATTAAATACTCCAAACATTTATAATGATCCTCAAAAATCATCATAGATTAATCGTGATTAGAATGGAAATGTTTACGATTTGTCGATTAGTGGGAGACCCACCGTACGTCTACTGTAGCTGAAATCTGGGTCTTCATTGTGTGTGCTTCTCAAACGGCTAGTATGTTTGTATGTGTATGAGCTTTTCCCATTTTCGCAATGGACGTCCTCTACAGAGCCTCCAAAGAGGCTGGTAAGTTGATGAGAACTGAAGAAATTCGAAAAGGTACGCATTTGACACCTGGAAGGGCTATACCATCACTGTTTCAAAGTGTGAATTACAACTATCATAGGCTGACACAGATACCAATTGCGAATTTTCGGAATGAATGTACTGAACAGCAGAGGATGACAACAAGAGTATTGTTCCCGGAAACTAACCAACGTATACATCAATCCGACCACTGCACCAGATCAGGCTGCTTCATCTCCAGAACCTACAACTGCCTAGGCACCTTCTTCATCCCTCAAGTCTATGAAATCAAGACTCCAGCAGAGAGGATAATTCTTATGATTAAGGAGATATGAATGCACGTTGGAGGATCGATACGAACTGATTTAATCAACTAGATGATCGGCTTGACTTGACAGGTGGTGGGGCCATCGGGTGAGCGATAAGGAACTAATAATAATGCAATTTATGCTCGACAACGACCGTAAAGAAAAAAAAAAGGAGTACATATCTGCACCAACATCATGGCTGTAGACCTTAATGCGCTTGTTGACTTCATTAACCTTCCAAACCAACTGTGAACAGTAGGAACCTAACATTAATGAACAAAAACATGAAAATCTGTGTTATTTTATAACTGCCGAAAATCCCCGATAGGTCTTTGTGTCTCGACGGCTGTAACATAAATTTATTTACTCATAAACATGAGTATTATGAAAATAAACCAACTATGCCATGATCTTCAGGGACAATCGGCTTGAATCCAAAAACGACGAACTCATTACCTTAGAATAACACCAACTAAATGCTAACTCACATGTCCCACGCGAAGTAACATTCTGAAGCGCCTATCTCGTTATGGTAAACTCGGAAAAATTTGGATGATACTGCAAAGGGAAGGAAACCCCCAGGTGAATCCAGTCCATCGTAAAAGGGGAGCTTTTGGCTTGGAGATATTTCACCCTTAGAGCCCTTGGATCAACCAGTCAGAATCAGGCAGATAGGAGAGGGCGTTCGAAGTATGGAAATGTCACGGGCACTAACGATGTTTGCATTTCCTTTTTCGCTAGGAAATTGAAGGAAAAATTTTCATTCCTTTGAATGCTTTCATAAAGTCGTTATTCTCACCGACTGTCTTCGAACACTAACTTTTCACAAGACATCCAAAGTTTAACACCACGGACATGCAAGAGAAAACAACGATGTTTAGTAGAAGAACAACGCTTGATTCCTTCAACAACAGCACTGATGAATGATCTGCTAAAAACATCGTCACACATGTAAGCTATGTAATTATAGCTGTATATGAAATGTATTTAGAGCGCATAATACCTACGAGCCCACTACACACAACATAATACCGCAATAGACTTTTTCACGGTCCCTCTTAGAGCGGTAAAAATCCGTTCTCACCAATGGTTGGGCTCTTTTTTCCTCGCTACTCTTACTCGTACTTGCTCTCAACCGTGCTGCATGTTTCGGTTTGTTTGGTTTAGTTTTAGTTTACCTTATACCTATCTATTTTCGAATTTTGAACCTAACTTCTCGTTAATTTTCAATCGTCACTGCCATGATGTATATTATTATGGGATTATTCTCCTAAAGTTTTTTTATTAAATAATAACAATTGACAAAAAAAAAAGTAATCAGTAGAAAAATTTTCGTCGCTCAGTAGCGGAATAAAAGTGGCACAGCAGGAAGCGAATACAGAACAATGCAAAGAACCTAAGATCTAAGATTTCTGAGGAAACCACAAAGGGCTTATCGGCTGAATGTAGCAAGTGAGATGATTATTTTCCTTAAAAAACTATTTACCAGGGGGGGTAATTAGGAACATTAAGGGGAAACTGAGAACATGAGCCTACGATCATAAGGTGATTCAACTTTCGTCGGATGCCATTGTTTACTTGAGCGGCTGGGCTAGAGTGCGGTGGCGTAAGTGAAAACAATGGGGTTTTGTGGGGATCTCGACACTGGGGAGGAATTGAAAGCGGAGGCAGGAGGACGGTGGAAAGGGTTATTATCAACAGACATTAGTGGCTTGTCTGGGGCATACATAACATACGCAGCAGGGTTAAACTGAAAAGAACGAACATAGTGCAGGGGACGTGAGTTTTATAAGACTGTATTCCAGGGTTTTGTGGTCATTTTAGGGGTCATTTTAGGACGTCTTCTCCGAGTTTTACCGACCTTTACAGACCTTTGAAAGACGAAATGCACCTTTCCTACTAGAATAGGGAGTTTTCGTCACAAAAAAAAACTTCCGCTCTTGGAAAAATGGTAAGTTTGAAGCCCGTTTTCAAAATAAGCGTTATTTAATTTTTTTTAATCAGGAAAAAATTTGGCAAAAAATGACGTAACAGGTCTATTAACATCTGACTGGCTGTTGGCTCACGGAGGCGGAGCGAAGCCTCCAGTCGAAGGTTCTCCACGCTGCCGACAACCCAGCATTAGAAATGGCAAACCTTCGTGGCAACCTTTCTAGAACCTATGGTGTCACCTTTACCTTTCCCTTAGTTTGATTTTGAGGACGTGTATTCGAATTTATTTATAAATTTACATCGTCTGAAGTGATGCACTGCTCTAAGCGGGATTTAAGTTGAACTACTCGGCAATTTACCTGATACGTCATTTCTAGCGGTAACTCAGAAATTCAAATTTCACTGTCGTTTTCTGCCTGGACTTCCCGAAATAAAAACCCCATTATATGATAAGCGTTAGTTTCCGTTGTTGAACAGAATTTGGCCAAAAAAAGGAGAATTTGTAACCCAAGAAAATTCCCCATTCAGATCATACATGTTTAATAAAGTGCATAAGCAGGTACTTTGATACCAATCAGATCACTCTTTCTCTCTGGAACGCCAACAATTAGACGGCTGAAGCGCCTTTGCTTTTATGTTGATAATACTTCCTAACATGCGTGCCACCACTGTCGCCTGGGGAACGTGGATTGTGGATATTACTCGAGTAGCATCCGTGGTGCAACCACAACTATCTCTTCTAAATCGTTTGGACATCGAGGGTGGCCTTGGGTAAAGTTTGCCGGTTCACGGCACTATCGCGCGCCAACTGCAGAACTTGCAAGTAGTGTAAGTGCAGTGCAACAGGTCAAATTGGGGCTCGGTTGTTTCTTCTCACATGGTTTTGCATGGCCACTTTTGGTTTATTATTCTATGAATAATACACCTATGTATTCTCGCTCAGCAAAAAATTTTTATAACACCCCCTCAAAATTTTTTCTTTTCCGTTTCAAGGTGCGTAGATTCCAAAAATGCAATGTCCGTCCGCCGTACGCCGTCCGCCGTATCACGTGTACAGGCTTCATTTTCGGTGTAAAAAATTCGTTCTTTCGCACAGATGCTCCATTTGGGCCCTAGTTGTGTCCCGAAACTTTTCAGCCCGATCGGAATATACCCAGGGGAGTTATGAGTGAAAATGTGTATACAAATAGGTACTTTTTGTGTTTTAGTAACATGTTAGTAAAATGAGCTTTTGAGGTATCGTTTTTCATGTTTTTGGGGACGAGAAGACCGAATATGAAGTCGATTTTGACCAAAGAGTGGAAAACTGAGGTTGAATCAGATGTTCAGCTCCCAAAATTGATTTTTTATGAGTCAAAAACCTGGAAAACCGTCTGAAATCACCATCAATTTGTAGAATAACACTAGAAAAAGTATCAACAGGTGGATCAAGACGATTAAATGGTACTATCAATGATCAAAGATAATTTGAAAAAAAAAGGAGCGTACCTAATTCGCGTTTTGGGGGCCAAAATTGGTGGAAACCACCAGAAATAGCTATTTCTGGTGGAAACCACCAGAAATAGCTATTTCAATATTATTTTATATGAAAGAAACAATAAAGGAACAACCAAAGTTTCTGTAGGTATGTCCAATAGAATAATAAACCCATGTGACAAGGACTTTGCAGCGTTTTGTAGAAAGTATCACCTTTCAGTTTTTTAATTTTTTCCTTTTCTGAACTTTTAGACCTATCAAATTTCACGTTATTGAAGCATCAGAAGAACAACCGGCCTCGACATGAAGCTGTGATAGGAGAACAGCCGAGTAACGCTAACGTGACAGCAGAGGTGCACCTGCAGGGCGGCAGTGCCGGAAGAGGGGTGGCTGCTTTCCGGAACTCCCCTATCCGGCTGGTGTTATAACGACAACTGTAACCGCTCCCGAGGAATCAAGATCATGTCCCACGAGTCTCGGAAGCCATTGAAGGATGTAATAAAACGGCACTGAAGCCTTCCCACATTGTCATTATAGACGAGTTCTGTTTTTTGGTTTTATTATTTTCAATAATGCACCTTTGGAATCGAGCATGAAAAAAAATTGATGGTTTCCGTTCCAAGGTATGCAGAATCCGAAAATCGAATAAAAAATGTCCGTCCGTCCACCGTACTCAGCACTTGTCTTTAGATATCATGAACCAAAATTAACGAATTTGGTTTGCAGGTCCCATTTGGGGTCTAGATGGTCCGCGAAACTCGGTGTTACTGTCGGTAATCTCTGAGGTGTGAAAAATAGTGGTTGAAACTTTCCTACGACCAGCCGTTCGTTTGCAAAGAAAGGCTTCGTCAACATGATCGCGAATGAAACGGTACAAATTCGGCCCAGATATCATTATTACGGAACACCTGATAATAATCGCGGATGGCTGCATGAATCGAGTTGGATGTTCTGTGATATTATTTCATTTGAAGAATGATGGCTCTTTTGGATTTTGTTGATACTAGGTACTTTTGTAACGTGAACAAACGTCATGCTTCATGAATAACAACAAATAATTAATGATTCCATTATTGAATCCTGCGTATTTTTATGAAACTATAATTCGCGGGCCGGCTCCAGTACTCGATTTAAGGCTTTCCTGGGGGGAGCACGAGGGTATAGGTATTGCCCACAGAAAACAGTGATCTACGCGGAAGGGGCGATACATGGTAAATAATGAACAGCTGTGTAATAACTAACAGCGTTTGTAAAGTTAAAACATATTTTTTGCGCGCACATGCTTCCAGGTAGCTAAACGTCCAGACTTGGATGACACAATGAGTAGTGTACCTACGAAGCACTCGAAATGGTCAATTTCCACTAATACACTGTTTGTTAATGACGATGGTTCGATCACCCAAACCGGTATAACAGTATATTTTTCGTGTATTACAGGAAACAGACAACCTTTCAATAACTCCGTTTTTCTTTGAGTAGGTACCCACTCATCAGGTTGCACATACAAGTTTTCCTGATTAGATACATTACAAATCGCGTTGAGCTCATCTCACAGAGTGAGTTGGGCGCTAATATGGGAATCCGGAACATACTGATAACTTGTTTCATCAGGATTCACTTATTCATAACAATCATCCGCTATTAACATAACATAAAATCAGAACCTTAGTAATCAGGTACCCATCATCACTGCTAATTCACATCTAGTTACAAACACTGCCAAAACCATCATATGGGGGAGGGGGGGAGCACATGTTCACGTGCACATAATTTAAGGCCAACCAAGACAAATTTGTTTTTTGTAGATGCGCCTCACGCTTATCTTGGTTTCGCCGGAATGTTGGTGTTATTAGTCAATGTTCCAGTCTTCTCTGTAATATAATTTTTGTGATTTTTGGTCACTCGACGGTAATATGGTATTTTTAGTATGGTACTTAAGGTCTATGGTTCTTTTTTATGAAGCATCTTCTCATTTTCAGATTTAACTTGTTTGTTCTTGTTCATGTTGTGCGTCACGAGGCGCTGAATATTAAGTAAATAATTTATGATGTTTAATCTTAACGAAATTTTTATATCACTGTGGAGCTGGAATCAGTGTCGATTATGAAAAGTACCTACCATACTAAAAATACCATAGACGAGCAGTGGCGTAGCCAGGGGGGATATTGGAAACAGAAAAATTTCCAGTAATGCAACATGGTTTTAAGAGCGAGTTTTCAAAGAAATATTCGTGGTATTGAGTAAAAAGATGTTATAGAAAGAAAACCTGCCACATTCGTAAAATTACATATTTCTTTCGTGATTTTAACCATTATTACCTATTTTTGACCTCAAAAGTGAAATTAGATCCACTCTCTTTTGAGAAAAATATTTTCATAATCGAAATAGTCCCTCCGTCGTGAATCACCATCCCACACATCAGGTGAATTAATATATTGATTTTAGCCCTTAATACCAAATTTGGACTAAAAATCTAAATTTGACCCCTACTCTGTATGAAAAAAATTGTATCTTTCCACTTTTATCTCACCCTTCCATACCACGTTCGGTGGTTTTAAATCAACTGTTCGCGATTTTAGCCGTTTTTACCGATGTTGACCCCTAAAAACTCAAATTGCTCATCTTCGAACTTATCCTTCTGTTTGGCAATACGAACGTTTTAGCGAAATTTGGAATTTTGATCACACGTAACCAAGGACAGATATCCGCTGAAGTGACACACACACACACACACACACGCAACCCTCACCACTAACTACAACAACTACTGTCCTTCATCTAGAATAGTTCGGGATCACCTTTTCCTTTACGGGCCGGCGTTGCATTCGAGGGATCTCCCACATTCATAAAACAATACAAGTGCAATCAGATCATCGTTGTACCAAACACATTATCAATAATATATTGCCGAAGTGTGGCATCAACTTAAGTCATTGTTAATCTTTCACACCTACCAAGGGAAAATTGGCGAAAGTATCAAGAAAGAAGTTTCGTAAGAAACACTAAAAATAAAACAAAAATCGTGTGAGGTGGAATGAAAACAGAACGCACAAGACGATTCATTTCCTGAATGGAGGCGGCGGGCGTCACGCATCTCATCTCTAACATGGTCTAGTGAATCAAAAAATAAGAAGAGGAACCAGGCCAACGAGAATGAATGAAAAAATTCACCATCCTTCCATTTACTGAGTGAAACTAAAATTATTCAGATTTCTCTTCAGAAAAGGGTTAGCCTGCACATGCTCGCGTCCTTTGCACATTTCTTACGAGGGGTCAGGCGTGATCCTGTTGAGTTTTGGTTATCGAAGTGAAACTCCGAACAACAGTGCTGTCCAAAAACGTCTCCTATGAATTTCCAGTAATACTTTTCTATTCCCGAGTTCGTACTAGCCTATAACCGAAATCTTTCCAACACAAATTAAAGTACCTATATTAATTTATTCGAGATACCACAGTGAAAAACATTTATGGTGAGCAAGGGATCTAACGAACAAATCCCTTAGTTCTCAGCGTTTCGCCAAACGTTCATAATTTCTTGTCACTGTCAGCTTGATTGTGGAGAACGGCATGAGGTATGGATGGTAGTGCAAAGCAGGCACAAACCAACATGATAGACGTGACGCATTACACAACCTACGTTCGGCAATATAATAAACCTTGGGGCGTTACATATAGTAACGAAACGAAGAACCTATTCGGCGCTCCAATGAACCATCAAATAGTTTTGGTAATCGGATAAAAGATACCTTCCCTTATCCCTCCCCCGAAGCTGTCTTGCACCGAAATCAGGTTACGGGCCACCCCACCATTAAGGGTATTTTCAATATATATCAGCTATCCCTCGTTTGAGTGGGCCTGGGGCGCCGGTCTCCATCCAACCAAGAAACCAAGTAATAGGTTCGAGGTTATTCATCATCATAAAATCTATAATGTGCGAAATGGTACCTACCTAAATACGTTTGCAGCACTCAGGAATTTCATTCAGTAGTGGTCGAATAAGGATGTTATGGAATCCATAGCTCGTGTTCCTCACCCCATAATGGGCAATTATCATGTATCCACAAAGCACAATGTTGGTACTGAATTTAAATAATCAGCTTCCTCTACGCATTTGAAAAAGTAGACAAGCTGAGCGAAAAGTTGCTTCGAGGATGAAGAACACGTAAATGAAAAACGCTGCAAAGTCCTTGTCACATGGGTTTATTATTCTATTGGACATACCTACAGAAATGCTGGCTGTTCATTTATTGGTGCTTTCATGTAAAATAATTATTGAAATAGCTATTTCTGATGGTTTCCACCAATTTTGGCCCCCAAAACTTAAATTAGGTGGTACGCTCCTTTTTTTTTTTTAAATTATCGTTGATCATTGGTAGTGCCATTTAATCGTCTTGATCCACCTGTTGATACTTTTTCTAGTGTTATTCTACAAATTGATGGTGATTTCAGACGGTTTTCCAGGTTTTTGACCCATAAAAAATCAATTTTGGGAGCTGAACATCTCATACAACCTCAATTTTCCACTCCTTGGTCAAAATCAACTTCATATTCGGTCTTCTCGTCCAAAAAAACATGGAAACCGATACTTCAAAAGCTCATGTTACCAACATGTTGCTACAACGCTAAAAGTACCTATTTTTACACACATTTTCACTCATAACACCCCCGGGTGTATTCCGATCGGGCTGAAAAGTTTCGGGACACAACTAGGGCCCAAATGGAGCATGTGTGCGAAAGAACGACTTTTTTAGACCGAAAATGAAGCCTGTACACGTGATACGGCGTACGGCGGACGGACATTGCATTTTTGGAATCTACGCACCTTGAAACGGAAAAGAAAAAAGTTTGAGGCGGTGTTATAAAAATTTTTTGCTGAGCGACTACATAGGTGTATTATTCACAGAATAATAAACCAAAACGCTGCAAAGTCCTTGTCACATGGGTTTATTATTCTATTGGAGTTCTAGAGATTCTTGTTGGCTGTTAAATTTATTGTTTCTTTCATGTGGAATGATTGAAATAGCTATTTCTGATGATTTCCACCAATTTTGGCCCCCAAAACATGAAATAGGTACGCTTTTTTTTCTTTTTTTTTAGATCATCTTTGATCATTGGTAGTGGCATTTAATGGTCTTGATTCACCTGTTTACACTTTTTCCAATGTTATTATACACATTGATGGTGATTTCAGACAGTTTTCAAGGTTTTTGACTCATAAAAAACCAATTTTGGGAGCTGAACCTTTGGTAAAACCTCAATTTCCGCGTCTTTGGTCAAAATCGACATCATATTCGGTCTTCTCGTCCCCAAAAACATGGAAAAAGATACCTCAAAAGCTCATTTTACTAACATGTTGCTAAAACGCAAAAAGTACCTATTTTTACACACATTTACACTCATAACATCCCTGGGTATATTCCGATCGGGCAGAAAAGTTTCGGGACACAACTAGGGCCCAAATGGAGCATGTGTGCGAAAGAACGATTTTTGGTTTATTATTTTCAATAATGAACCATTGGAATCGAGCATGAAAAAAAAATTCTTACCCCCCCTCAAAATTTGATGGTTTACGTTTCAAGGTATGTAGAATCCAAAACTGCAATAAAAATATTTCTGTCTGTCCGCCGTACACCGTACGGGCCACTTTTCCTAGTTACCATGAAAAAAAATTGATGAAATTCGGGTTATAGGTTCCATTCGGCGTCTAGTTGGTCCTCGAAGCTCGACGTTACTGTGAGTCATCTCTAAGGGGTTCAAAATAGGGGTTGAAATTTTAAAAACGCCTATACCATTTTTTTACGTGAATATTTTTACGGTTTTAAATAGTTCTTGAAATTGCGAGTTTTTTAAGACCATCCGGAGCATCGTACGTCCAGCCGTTCGTTCACAGTAAGGCCCCGAAGTTTGCACCGACAGGCATTTTCGACTCCAGTGTGAATGAAATTGTATACAATTCAAACCAAATCTCGTAACCAGAGACGCGCCCACAATAGGAAATTTGGCGGAGATAGAATCATTGCTAGGGATCACCTGATTATATTGGCGGAGTATGAAGTCGAGTTGGTTGTTCTGTGATATTATTTCATTTGAAAAATGATGGCTCTTTTGGAGTTTGTTGGTAGGTAGTGAAACTTGAACAAACGTTGAAGTATTATTGATGGGTAAATTATTACTACGGTAAATCATTACTCAACGGTAAATTATTACACAACGGTTCATTATACCATCTACGTAGAAGGGGCTGGAGTTTTTTGGTAGGTACTTTTGCAACTTTTTTCACTCCTCATCAACAATTTCTTTTCAGAACTTCATTATGTGTGTTTCTTTTTGTTAGGTACTGTTTGTCATCGGCAGAATTATTTTAGCAACATTTAACTCGAGATTTAGGTAGGTACCTAGTAACGAGTACGGGGTTAGGTACCAACCTACGGAGGGTCTGCGATCTACATAATATGTATAGAATAGTACATATCATATTATATAGACGGGTTATCTATACATAGAGCTGTGATCTGTAACAGAAGGGTATTCTATACAAAATAATAAACCGTTGTGCAGGGATTTGCAGCGTTTTTTAGATCGAAAATGAAGCCTGTACACGTGATACGGCGTACGGCGGACGGCGGACGGACATTGCATTTTTGGAATCTACGCACCTTGAAACGGAAAAGAAAAAATTTTGAGGGGGTGTTATAAAAATTTTTTGCTGAGCGAATACATAGGTGTATTATTCACAGAATAATAAACCAAAAGGCGATCTGAAGAAGCCGCTTGCTTACGTCAAACGTAAGGCCAGTCCACTGGCCAGTCTATCAGAACCTACATCCGTACTACGTCACAGCCATAGCAGCAGCAGGGCCATATTTCCCCGCTTTTTTGAAATCTCAAAGTTGAAAGCCCCTCAAAATATGAAGGAGGCATATTTTCTCGATTCAGCCCTATTACTGTTTATCTCACATCATGAACTACTGAGAAAAAATGCTAACAGAATTCATGATAATTTCCCATCAGTGGAATTGAGCATCTTCTTTCACTTCTTTGATCTTTATTGAGCGCTATGATACCTCATGAAGTAACTTTACTTCAGACTAGATTAAACAAAAGAAGGCAGCGTAAAGCGATAAGCCTGATAAAACATCCAGCACTTAAGTGGTAGTAAAAAGAAGGCCTCCCGCGGAGTAATCCTTCTGGGAACACACCTAGAGTGGTTTCCGTCTCTCGAAAGCTTTTTCGGCGATACAAGGATGATTATGGTGGAAGCAACGGGTAACAAAGAATGTGTCTGAAGCTGACGAAAAAAGAAGAAAACACGGAACGAAAAAACCATAAAGGAACAATTAAGTATGGTAAGAAGCAAGGCGGTAAACGGGCTTTAAACGTTAACACGCGCACTGTGGCTGATGGATTAGGCAGGGGCGGGAATAAGGATAATTCGGCGAGGAGAGATAGTGGGTTGAATTTCAGCTCAGAGGCACTCAACCGCATCCGTCTTATCTCTTGGGACGATGAAAACTTGACAAGACATCACGCGAAGTTGGCTCAAACCAACGGTTCAACAAAGAAAAGATTGGCTTCCGTTTTCATGTTGATATTACAATAATCTTGGAGTAGGTAATTTAATATTCAAAGTAATTTTTGTTATAGCCACACTTCTTGTTTCAAGGATGTCTCATCATTTGAAGATACCTACTGATATCTTCCTTCGAGAGTGAATTGATAAAAATTAAAAAAAAAAAACCAGTCATGCAGCATGACTTAATGAGCGAATTTTCAAAGAAATATTCGAATTAATGGCTATGGTTTTGAATAAAGGAAAACTTCGGTCTAAAATTTGGTTTTCTATGTATATTCTCTTGGTATTTATTTTAATTTGTACGTTTTGTCCATCCTGATTCTACCGTTTTGGGTTTTGGGTAGGTTTTGCGCACTTTAAATGCTCTAATTTAAGAACGGATTTAGATATCTGAAATCCGATTTCACCATCGTGTTCAGCGTGCAAAAACCTTTAAAATGAGGGGTCACTTGTTAGAAAATAACATTTTGGGGATTTTTGGGTAATTTTTGCGCACTTTAAATGCTCTAATTTAAGAACGGATTTAGATATCTAAAATCCGATTCCACCATCGTGTTCAGCGTGCAAAAACCTTTAAAATGAGGGGTCACTTGTTGGAAAATAACATTTTGGGGATTTTTGGGTAATTTTTGCGCACTTTAAATGCGCCAAAACCCTCCTTAGAGTAGGCCAATTTCGCCCATCTTCGAACTTAGCCTTTCGATTGCCAAGATAGATTTTTTGTGCAAATTTGAGCTGTTTATCTCAATTCTATCGAGAGTTATCGTCTGGAGTGACACATATATATATATATATACATATAAAAAAGTGTTAAATTTCAGGAATCGTTTTAGAATGGTCTGAAACGGATTTCTATGAAGAAAATTTCCAAAAATTTATATTATTTAAATTTCGAAGCCATTGCAATAGCTTCATTTTCTTTGAAAATTCGCTAAAAGAAGTAGTTACTTCTTTCAGCCCGTCTGTGTACTTTTTGAATTTTTCACTCCATACCTAATAATATTACAGAATGGAATATCATAAGTAGTTTTCAGACAGGAGGGTCCATGGGAAAAACGCTGCAAAGTCCTTGTCACATGGGTTTATTATTCTGTTGGACATACCTACAGAAACGTTGGCTGTTTATTTATTGTTTCTTTCATATAAAATAATTGAAATAGCTATTTCTGGTGGTTTCCACCAATTTTGGCCCCCAAAACACGAATTAGGTACTCTCCTTTTTTTCTTTTTTTTCCAAATTATCTTTGACAGCACCATTTAATCGTCTTGATCCACCTGTTGATACTTTTTCTAGTGTTATTCTACAAATTGATGGTGATTTCAGACGGTTTCTCGGTTTTTTGACTCATAAAAAATCAATTTTGGGAGCTGAACATCTCATACAACCTCAATTTTCCACTCTTTGGTCAAAATCGACTTCATATTCGGTCTTCTCGTCCCCAAAAACATGAAAAACGATACCTCAAAAGCTCATTTTACTAACATGTTACTAAAACACAAAAAGTACATATTTTTATACACATTTTCACTCATAACACCCCTGGGTATATTCCGATCGGCCTGCAAAGTTTCGGGACACAACTAGGGCCCAAATGGAGCATGTGTGCGAAAGAACGAATTTTTTAGACCGAAAATGAAGCGTGTACACGTGATAAGGCGGACGGCGTACGGCGGACGGACATTGCATTTTTGGAATCTACGCACCTTGAAACGGAAAAGACAAATTTTGAGGGGGTGTTATAAAAATTTTTTGCTGAGCGAATACATAGGTGTATTATTCACAGAATAATAAACCAAAACGGCGATGGTTCATTTTACCACATTTTCATCGAAAATTCAATGGAGAAAAAATTGTTGAGCTGTGAAATAGGCTGGAAAACTACTATGAAGGATCTCGCGACAGTCATGCTCACTGTGTGAATGGTGTTCCAGAACCAATAAAAAAAAGCCACCGTTGGAAAGTTCCAGTTCCAAACCACCAGAGTTCTGGTTAGCTGACAATGGGCAATTTTCGTGGGTTACAAATTCTTATTTTTTGCCGAATTCTTTTCAACAACGGAAATCAACACCTACTGACCACATAATGAGGTGTTTAGTCGGAAAGTCTGGGCAGTAAACAAGTGTGAAATTTGAATTTCCAAGTTCCCTAGACTAGAAATGACGTATCAGGTAAATTGCCGGGTAGTTCAACTCAAATTCCGCTTAGAGCGCTAGCGCATTACCTTAAAAGATGTTCAGAACCGCAAATTTTAAACAAATTTAAAAAAATGTCGTCAAAATCAATCCAAGGGCAGGTACACGAAAGGTCACAGCAAAGGTTCTTGAAGGTTGCCTGGGTTGTTGGCAGCAATGAGAACCTTCGCCTCCTTGAGCCAACAGGCAATCAGATGTCAATAGACCTGATAGTCATTATTCTTACCGCATTTTGGTTTATTAATCTGTGAATAATACTCGTACACCTATGTAATCGCTCAGCAAAAAATTTTTATAACACCCCCTCAAAATTTTTGGTTTATTATTCTGTGAATAATACACCTATGTATTCGCTCAGCAAAATTTTTTTTTCTTTTCCGTTTCAAGGTGCGTAGATTCCAAAAATGCAATGTCCATCCGCCGTACGCCGTCCGCCTTATCACGTGTACTTGCTTCATTTTCGGTATTTGGACCCTAGTTGTGTCCCGAAACTTTGCAGGCCGATCGGAATATACCCAGGGGTGTTATGAGTGAAAATGTGTATACAAATATGTACTTTTTGTGTTTTAGTAACATGTTAGTAAAATGAGCTTTTGAGGTATCGTTTTTCATGTTTTTGGGGACGAGAAGACCGAATATGAAGTCAATTTTGACCAAAGAGTGGAAAATTGAGGTTGTATGAGATGTTCAGCTCCCAAAATTGATTTTTTATGAGTCAAAAACCTGGAAAACCGTCTGAAATCACCATCAATTTGTAGAATAACACTAGAAAAAGTATCAACAGGTGGATCAAGACGATTAAATGGTACTATCAATGATCAAAGATACATTGAAAAAAAAGGAGCGTACCTAATGCGTGTTTTGGGGGCCAAAATTGGTGGAAACCACCAGAAATAGCTATTTCAATTATTTTATATGAAAGAAACAATAAATAAACAGCCAACGTTTCTGTAGGTATGTCCAATGGGATAATAAACCCATGTGACAAGTACTTTGCAGCGTTTTTCTTTTGCGTTTCAAGGTGCGTAGATCCCAAAAATGCAATGTTCCGCCGTACGCCGTCCGCCGTATCACGTGTACCGGCTTAATTTTTGGTCTAAAAAAGTCGTTCTTTCGCACACATGCTCCATTTGGGCCCTAGTTGTGTCCCGAAACTTTTCAGCCCGATCGGAATATACCCAGGGATGTTATGAGTGAAAATGTGCATGTCGTGAGTCCCTCCCGGGAACACTCCTATCATATTAAGTTCTCACCAATATTCAAACGCCAAACTAAAAGCTCCGTAAATAAAGACATGAGTGGGGACAGGCGACAGAACCCAGGGTTACTCAACCTGGGGCCCCACTACCAGCTCCCAGCAAGGAGCTGGAGGGAGAGGCCCCCAAGTACTATATAACCCCGGATCCTGGCGCTCAAGCTTCATTCGACACTTCCTCTAACCAGCTCTCTCTTCTCTCTCTTACCTTACCTCCCAGATGATCGGTTGAATACAGCCGCCTGGGAATTTCACCTCCTCTCTTCTCTCTCCTCCTTCCCCCCTTGTCTAGATGATCGGTTGAATACAGCCGCCTAGACAAGGGACCTCTCCTTTCCTCTCCTTCACCTAGATGAACGGTTGACTACAGCCGCCTAGGTGAAATTCCCTCATCCACCTCTCTCTCCTCCAAAGTCGTAGATGTTCGGTTGATTACAGCCGCCTGCGACTTTTTCTCACCTTCCTTCCACACCACCTCTCTCTCCTCCAAAAGTCGTAGATGTTCGGTTGACTACAGCCGCCTGCGACTTTTCCTCCTTTTCTATCCTTTACCTAAATTCACTCACTCACCTTCCTTCCACGCCACCGTGATGAGAATTTTAAATTCATCACAGTGGTGAACCCGACGTTCACTCAACCTTCTTCCTTCCCACCTTCCCACCTCATGTGTCGCCCCAGTCAAGTAGTTCGGTGTCCCGCATTTTAAATTCAAAATTTTAACCAGTCAGTTAAATTCGCAATTCTTGGCCCAACCCTCAACACTCACCTCTCAACTCAACGCACCACCGCTCCCGCCGATTGCGAATTTTAAAATTCAAAACCAAGTCAAATTTTTGAATTTTAGTTACAGAAATGGACCCGAACTCACCGACGCCGCCGCTCTTGCGACCAGCCACGCTACAGCCTCCCGCCGCTGCGACATCCGACGCATTGGCCGACAACCCTTTCTCCACGCTCTCCCCACCGACCTCTGCGTCATCAGACGCCGCCGCCGCCGCCGCCACGGCCGCAGCCGCCGCCGACGTCATGACGGCGTCCGCTGCGTTCCCTCTGTCGCTGCCCCCCTTCTACACGCACGACCCGGCGCTGTGGTTTTTTCAAGTAGACGCAGCATTCTCGGCCGCCAACATCCGCAGCCAGAAAACCCGGTACTCCCGGATCATTTCGCTTCTGCCCTACGAGATCCTGCTGCAGACCTCGGATATCTCCCCCGACGCCGCCGCTGCGTACGACGACCTCCGCAGCCGCCTCATCAACACCTACCAGCCGTCGAAGATCGCCCGAGTAGCCGCCCTCTCCCAACCTCAACACCTCGGCGACCAGAAGCCCTCCCACCTCTACCGACGGCTGCGTCACCAGCTGCAAGGAATTATGACCGCCGACATCGCACGCACGTTCTGGTTACGTGCCCTTCCCCACCCCATCCAGATGGCCCTTGCCAGCCATCTCGACGGTCCCGACGAGCCCCTCCTACGGCTCGCGGACACCGTGCACGACTTGGCCGCTGCGGCCGCCGTCAGTGAGGTGCGTACGCCGCGCCACCCCCCGCCTTTCCGGGACCGCACAAAATCCCGGGACCGCGGCCGGGCACCCTCCCTCGACGGACGTCGACCCCTTTCGACGGATCGCCGACGCGACTCGTCCGCCGACCGCCGCCGCCAGCGCTCACCCGAGCGCCGCAACGCATCCCCTCCCCGCCAGCGCAAGGGCCGATCCCCAGCGGCTGCGTGCGCGCCCACCTCAACCCGCCCCACCAACCCCACCTACCTACCTGCGGACCACCCCAACCGTTGTTTCTATCACGTAAACTTCGGTGGGGAGGCCCGCAAGTGCCAACCCCCCTGCTCCTTCGCCCCTAAGCAGGGAAACGAAGACGCCCGCCGGTAAATCCGGCGGGCCCCCCTCCTCGCCAACACGGGGGGGACCATGCGCATATCCCCCCCGCCCGCATTCACACAGCCACCACCACCAAGCCGCGCTACCCCTCCTACGCCGCCGCCACGGCTGCCAACCTTCCGGCCGCGCCTGCAGCGCCGCCACAACCCTCACCCCACCACAAACGGAACAAACCCTCCCCGCCCGCCACCAGGGCAACCAACCTTCCGGCCGCCACTCACGCCGCCGCTACCGTTCCCCCACCCCGGAACGGCCCCTCCACGCCCGCCAACAGGGCAGCCAACCTCCCGGCCGCCACTCACGCCGCCGCTCCCGTTCCCCCACCCCGGAACCGCCCCTCCTCGCCCGTCAACAGGGCAGACAACCTCCCGGCCGCCACTCACGCCGCCGCAGCCGTTCCCCCACCACGGAACGGAACCTCCACGCCCGCCTCCAGGGCACAAATCCCTCCATCCGCCACACAGCCCACCACTACTGTTCCCCCTCCCCGGAACGACGGGAAACCGCCTCGCGTCTCCTTCGCAGCGGACCAGCCTACACCCACCAACGTACCCACCTCCGCAATTGTGCCCAACGCCCTTCCGACCCACCAGCGACTTTTCCTGCGCTGCAGGAAAACCAATGTGCCGTTCTTGGTGGACACAGGGGCGGCGCTATCAATATTCCCTAACAACATCCTCCGTCGTCAGGCGCGCTGCTACCGGCAGCTTCTCTACGCCGCCAACGGTACCACCATCCCCTCGTACGGGACGTACCGCTCCTCTGTTTATATGAGCGGACTCGCGTACGAGTGGGAGTTTACCGTGGCGGACGTGGAGAAGGCGATCCTGGGGGCCGATTTTCTCGCATATTTCGGTCTCCAGGTCGACGTCCGGAACGCGCGCCTGATCGACCCCGCCACAAAAACACCCATCCCCGGATTCATCCATGCCATAAACCACCCCCCTACGCAATTTGAACGCCTCCTCCTCAACTACCGCCCCCAGCGCCGCCCCTCTGCCCACATCTCCACCATTCAACACCACATTGAGACCTCCGGCCCCCCCATCACAGCTAAAGCCCGACGACTCCACCCCCTACAACTATCTAAAGCCCGACAACATTTTAATAAACTAATAGCCGACGGTATCATCCGCCCCTCAAAATCCCCTTGGGCTTCTCCACTCCACATCGTGCAGAAGCCCAATGGGGATATCCGCCCCTGCGGGGACTACCGGAGACTAAATTCAAAGACCACACCAGACCTTTATAATGTTCCCCACCTACGAGACTTCTCGTCGCACCTCCATGGCGCTACCATATTCTCCACCCTCGACATTTCACGGGCATTCCACCACATCAACATTCACCCCCCCGATGTCCAGAAAACCGCCATCATCACCCCGTTCGGACTCTTTGAGTATGTTAAGATGGGCTTCGGGTTAAGGAACGCTGCACAAACTTGGCAGCGCTATATGGACAGCATCCTGCGAGGCCTACCGTTCGTCTTTTGCTTCCTCGACGACGTCCTGGTAGCCTCCAGGACGCCGGAAGAACACCTCAGCCATCTCCAACAGATCCTCGACATCTTCTCCTCCGAAGGCCTCTTGGTAAATACAGAGAAGTGCGTTCTCGGCCAACCCTCCGTCCGCTGCCTCGGCCACCACGTTTCGTCTGAGGGCATCAAGCCCCTCGCTGACAAGGTCCACGCCATTTCCGACTTCCCGCAACCCCGCACCGTGACGGAACTCCGCCGCTTCCTGGGTATGCTAAACTTTTACCGTAGACACATCAAACACGCAGCACAACATCAACAACCACTCATACACGCCATTCCCCAACCCTCCAAAAAGAACGACAACCGCCCCATTACCTGGACCCCACAACTTATCTCCTCCTTCAAAATTTGCAAACAGGACCTAGTAGACGCCGCTCTATTGGCCCATCCCGATCCTCACGCCCCACTATCCATCACCACCGATGCGTCCGACTGGGCCATCGGGGCAGTACTCCATCAGCACACCGGCGCCACCCCCCAACCCCTAGGATTCTTCTCCAAAACGCTATCCCCCACCCAAAAAAATTACTCCACGTTCGACAGAGAACTCCTCGCCATCCACGAAGCCATCAAGCACTTTCGTGACTTCGTGGAGGGCAGGCAGTTCTCTGTCGTCACTGATCATAAGCCCCTGACCCACGCCCTCCTACAAAATCGCAAATCCGCCTCCCCGCGTCGCCTCCGGCAACTCGAGTTTATCGGGCAATTTACGTCCGATATCCGATACTTGCCGGGGGCCGACAACTGCGTGGCGGACGCGCTATCCCGACCCACCCCTACCCCCGCGCCGGTGGCGGAGTTACTGCCTTTCCCTTCACCCCAAATCCTCAAATCTAAACAAACTCCACATTCCGACCCCGCCCTCTCCAACCTCATTTCCGCCTCCAAATTGGAACAACTGCCGCCCCTCGACCTCTGGTGTGACGTAACGGCCGATACACCGCGCCCTTACGTCCCACCGGAGTTGAGGAGGCAGTTGTTCCTCCACTATCATTCCCTCCATCATCCCGGCATTCGGGCGAGCCGGGACCTCATCAAGACGCGGTACTTCTGGCCCCACATGAATACAGATATTCGTAACTGGGTTCTCGGGTGCCAGAAGTGCCAGCGTTTCAAAGTCTCGGCCCACCCGCATGTACCTCCTCAACCAATCCCCGACTCCCTCCCGTGGGAGCATGTACATTTGGACTTAGTGGGCCCCCTTCCCCCATCCGAGGGGAAGAAATACTGCCTCACGATGATCGATCGTGCCACCAACTGGGTGGAGTGCATCCCCCTCTCCTCCATCACCGCGGACACCGTCGCAACGGCTTTCCTCTCTCAATGGGTCAGCCGTTACGGTTGTCCGCGAACAGTCACGGTCGATCAAGGGAGGCAGTTTGAATCGGCCCACTTCTCCGATTTACTACGCTCCCTCGGGATCCAAAAGATCCACACCACCCCGTACCATCCCCAATCCAACGGGAAAATAGAGCGGTGGCACTCGGTCCTGAAACAGGCCATTTCTACTTCAACAAATTCCCCTTCCTGGACTAAATCCCTTCCCTACATTTTGCTCAGCCTTCGAACATCCGCCCGTCCATCAGACCAAACTAGCCCCGCGCAAAATGCATTTAAAGACCCACTACGTTTACCGGCCGATATTTTCACTCCACACCCCACACCGTCAATTAACAGGGAACCACTACACTCAACAACACCGACAAACGACACCACTTATCCCAAACGATTTTTCACCACAACACACATGTACCTGAAAGAGCCCGGCATCCATAAAACTTTCCAACCACTTTACGCCGGGCCCTTTCAAGTCATTCGCACAACACATACAACCGCAACCCTGTTAATTGACGGCAAACCACATACAGTCCCGTTAGCCAGGTGTAAACCCGCACCTGTGCTAACCCCAACACCTAACACTATCAGTCTCCCGCCGTCCGTTCACGATGCACCATCAGCTCTTCCCGCAACACCCGTCACCTCCGTCGTTTCCGGATTTCGACTCGGATCCGGAAATGGCGGCGATTCTCCGGGACGTTTTTGTCCCGGAACCGCTTTCCCCCCTACCCCCCTCGCCCGGGCCTACCACACCGCTTTATTTTGTTCCGCAACGGATCTCCGGGTTACCTCCCCGGCCCCGACGATGGAAGTACCCCCAGTGGCGAATTCTACGCGAATTTCGCGTAGCACAAGCCACGGGGGTACACCCCCCCTACACCCCAACCGACCCCCTGATGGATTCCATCCGTCACGAGTTCCGCCTTGCGGAACTCGTGCCTCCCCCGCCTCCCGTTCAAATTTCAGCCCCCCCTGTCCAAATTTCAGCCCCCCCCATTCAAATTTCAACCATCCGCCTTCAAAACCCCGTTCAAAACCTCCCAATACCACCCCAGAATACATCGCCTCCCGCCCAACCACCGATTTCGAGGCCCCCCGTTTTGATCACCCCACAATTTTCAATCTTCGACCCCCCTCCCTCCCCTCCATCGTCGGGGATATCCCCAATAGTTTCCGCCGGGACGAAACGGCCCGGGCGGCGGAACGGACGGAGGGAGCGCCCCCACGCCCCCCTCGTCCCGGCGGCCAAGCACCCCGCCCCGCTATGAGCAATCACGGCGGGGCCTTGAGATTCCGGAACAGTGCTGGTGTTTCATCAACCCACTCGCACTGTACCGGAACTCGAGACCCCTCCGTGGCCACCTCAACGCGTCGGCCGCCGGCGACTGCCCCACACACACACACACACACACACACACACACACACACACACTCGCCGCGCCACACCCAGGAAACGGCGGACCCTCGCAACCGCCTACCACAATGTAACCAAATATCTGTACATACTGTATTTTCTGTAAATAATCATCCTCACCCGCCATCTGTAAATAATCATACGCCAACTGTAAATATTCACGCATCCTCTGTACATATCTCATCTCATTGTAAATATTGTTCATCTACCTCATCTCTCCCTTGCCGATCACTTCCCTAAACGCCAATGTTTAGGGATCATGACCACTGCACTGTACATACTCTCGCCTTCTCATCCTACTTATTCTACCTTATGTTACTACTTATCATCTACTCGGTTATTATCTACTTATTATCTACTACCTTATGTTACTTACTTATCATCTACTACCATGTTACCTGCCTTATATACCACCTACTCACTTATCATCTAACATGTTACTACTTATCTACTATGTTACTTATCTACCATATTACTAGTTTTTAAGCACCGCCTTCAGCTCAACCTCTGTTTGCATCGGCCCTCAGCCCCTGTCTCTTTGCGCCTTCCGCGCCTCCTCTTGTTTGCCGTAGCCCTCAGCTCCTGTCATTTTTGCGCCTTCAGCGACCACCTCTTGTCTGCCGTAGCCCTCAGCTCCTGTCATCTTGCGCCTTCAGCACCAATATTGGTTCAAACTGGGGGGACCTCTGTCGTGAGTCCCTCCCGGGAACACTCCTATCATATTAAGTTCTCACCAATATTCAAACGCCAAACTAAAAGCTCCGTAAATAAAGACATGAGTGGGGACAGGCGACAGAACCCAGGGTTACTCAACCTGGGGCCCCACTACCAGCTCCCAGCAAGGAGCTGGAGGGAGAGGCCCCCAAGTACTATATAACCCCGGATCCTGGCGCTCAAGCTTCATTCGACACTTCCTCTAACCAGCTCTCTCTTCTCTCTCTTACCTTACCTCCCAGATGATCGGTTGAATACAGCCGCCTGGGAATTTCACCTCCTCTCTTCTCTCTCCTCCTTCCCCCCTTGTCTAGATGATCGGTTGAATACAGCCGCCTAGACAAGGGACCTCTCCTTTCCTCTCCTTCACCTAGATGAACGGTTGACTACAGCCGCCTAGGTGAAATTCCCTCATCCACCTCTCTCTCCTCCAAAGTCGTAGATGTTCGGTTGATTACAGCCGCCTGCGACTTTTTCTCACCTTCCTTCCACACCACCTCTCTCTCCTCCAAAAGTCGTAGATGTTCGGTTGACTACAGCCGCCTGCGACTTTTCCTCCTTTTCTATCCTTTACCTAAATTCACTCACTCACCTTCCTTCCACGCCACCGTGATGAGAATTTTAAATTCATCACAGTGCACAAAAATAGGTAGGTACTTTTTGTGTTTTAGTAACATGAGCTTTTGAGGTATCGTTTTCCATGTTTTTGGGGACGAGAAGACCGAATATGAGGACGATTTTGACCAAAGAGTGGAAAATCGAGGTTCTACCAAATGTTCAGCTCCCAAAATTGATTTTTTTACGAGTCAAAAACCTGGGAAATCGTGTGAAATCACCATCAATGTGTATAATAACACTGGAAGTAGTATCAACACGTGGATCAAGACGATTAAATGGCACTACCAATGATCAAAGATAAATTGAAAATAAAATGAGCGTACGTAATTTGTGTTTTAGGGGCCAAAAATGGTGGAATCCATCAGAAATAGCTATTTCAATTATTTCACATGAAAGAAACAATAAATGAACAGCCAACATTTCTGTACGTATGTCCAGTAGAATAATAAATCCATGTGACAAGGACTTTGCAGCGTTTTTACTCATCACCCGCATTTAAAAAATACCGCTTATTTTTGAAAACTGGCTTCTTCCAAGAGTTGAGAATGTATTATATACATACATTTTGACGAAAACTCGCCATTTCTTGTTAAAAAGTAAAATAGGAATCGTGCTGGGAGTGCATACTCCGAACAAATTAATTTACTGCTTTGGGCCTTCCTGTAACAGCGTGAAGATTACACATCATGAAACATGCCTGGTATCGTTCAACTTATGGGACTTAATATCGATTTTGTACAGAATTTCTGTTGATCACAGGCATGATGTGAACCAACATCAACGTATTCAACAACAATACGTAATTAAGTTGTGGACTAACGAATAAAACTTGTAAAAGATTCTGACGGTCCATTACTTCCTTATTGGGTGAGGGGAGGGGGGGGGGGGGTTCCTCACGTCTACCTTGAGTAAGAAACACCAATAACGGAGCTCGGAAGTAGTGGAAGGGGATTAATGATTATTACAAAGGTTTAATGGAGGTGTCAAGGCTGAGAGGCCACCGGCTCTCAAGCGTCGTCTGACAGGTTTGCGACGAGTGGAGGAAGATCGTTTCAGAATTTATAATGCACAAGCCACCCCCTCGTCCACCACTAAAACCTTATAAAAGAGGACATCCACTCAACAACACCAGCTCTCAGGGAAACGTCACCCGACCTCGCGAGTTTTTTTTTTCCTCTCAGAGACGGTCAATTCTTTATCTGACCTCCGAAACCATCCCTCAAGTTTGGTCAAATTCGTTGGCTTCGTAAAAGTATAAAATATGGATGGAGTGGAGAGCCCACCCTCACACCGGAAAACCTCTGATAAACTTGGAAGTATATTTCAGAACATTTATTTCCTTCAGATCTGGTCTACGTTTGCTTCGATCAATTTTTCATTTTTTCATTTATTATTTTCAATAACATTCATTTGTTATTTTTTTCCCTTTATTTTCATTTATTATTTTCAATAACAAACCTTTGGAATCGACCATTAAAAAAAATGTTTAACCCCCCTCAAAATTTCACGGTTTACGTTTCAAGGCACGTAGAATACGAATAGCGAATAAAAATATTTTCATCCGTCCGCCGTCCCCAGCTTTTTCTTTAGCTCCCATGAACCACAATTCACGAAATTTGGTACATGGGTCCCGTTTGGGTTCTAGTTGGTCCTCGAAGCCCGGCGTTACTGTCACTCAAAAGGAAGGGGTGAAAAATATGGGTTGAAATATCCAGAGTATCCCTATCTCGGAAAATTTTATTTTGAGGTGTGGGTTTTCTCGCATTTAGTTCCATTTTTCTGAATTTTTGAGACCATCTGGAATATTCTACGATGTCGCCATAAAATTTTCCCTAAAGAGCAACGTGTATGCAGGCATCAAGCTGGGTTGAGAGCGCATATCACTTGTCTCTCGTCCAGGTGGCCGCCGTAGCGGAGTGGTCTAACGCATTGGGCTCTTACACTTGAAATCAGAGGTTCGAATCCCGGTTCCGGGACCGAATATTTTTCATTTCACATCAACAACTTCCCTTCAAAACTACATTTGTGTTTCTTTTTGCCATTTTAGCTACTGCTCTAACAGTCAACGCATGGTATCAATTTGTAGTGGCGAATAGGTACTAACTACGGAGGGGCCTGTGATCTGTAACAGAAGGGTGTTCTATACAGAGAGTTGTGATCTGTAACAGAAGGGTGTTCTACACGGTGTTCTATAATAAACTTTTGTGTAGGGATTTGCAGCAGTTTACAAGTTCAACTCCATATCTTACTTGTTATCTTTTGGACCTTTCCTAATTTGTTAGGCGTTGCTAGCATTCAACAAGAAAGAGAGAAACATAAATATGTACATCGAAATGCTATAAAACAGGTGGATGGAAACATCTTGTAGTGATCTTAAATGGTAATCACACCAGACCCAAAACTATCATCTTTCGTGGGATGCAGATGCAGACTCTACGAACTACATCACTCGCGATCGTAATCGTACTCGTGGAAATCTAGTTCAAAGAATAAAAACGGAGTTATTGAGAGGTTGCCTATTTCCATTAATACACGAAAAATACAATGTTATACCGGTTTCGGTGATCAAACCATCGTCAGTAACAAACAATAACCGAAGGCATATTGGTCTTATAGTCCCGAAAAGTGAAAGGTGGTCGACTGGGATTGGTTGTGAAGATAAAAGGAGAAGGGAACAAAGTGAAGGGGGTCGATTCTGATTGGCCATGGGAGTGAATGCCAAAAAGTGAAAGGCAGGTAGAATGGAAGGTCAAGCTGTTACAGAAATGAACGCAATAAGAAAACTTGAACGAATTACATCATTCAAATATTCACCCAACGCATCACTCTTAATAATTTCGAATTTTTCAACTACATCCAACATGCTCCCTTTCTGGCAGAAATGAAGAAACTCAATAAACAGTAAGTTATCAGTAAGATCAAAACTGAAGCGTGACTGGATTCATTCAAGGGGCTTACCCTTATTATCCCTGCAAATTTTTTATTATAGGTTACCTTCTAAAGACAATGGATGTTTTCCGTCTCTAATTACACTTGGAACGATAAATACTATCCGCAGGATAGCTGTCCAAAATTATGCTGCCCGTCAACCCCCCCCCCCCCCCCTTAAATGATACAACAATATAGATATAATTCAGATCGCGCTTCAGTTGAATAATGGACCGGCGTTTAACATAAGTCATGGATGTCTTGATTCGCATACTACCTATGTGCCTTCTATGTTCTATGCAGTATAATCTATCAAATAGAGCATAACGTACATACCTTCACAAAGTCTTTCATAATAAAGGGGACGAGTTAGGAGCTAATGCTCGTATTGTATCGTTTTCTAAAAAATTAATTCGTTCCAGTCACATGTCTACAAATTTGTAAAACTCAACTCAAAAAGAAATTTCTTCTGTGGTTTTGGCTTTAAAACAGCGATTTTTCTTGGATGGCACGTATCCACCCTTACCGGTAGTTCGGTCGTGCCTTATTATTTCTGCTCCTCGCGTTTCCACACTTGAGTCGATCATTGGCTGCAGGTCGATATTATAATTCATTACCTACTGCACGACAAGAGGTGCTGCTGATCGATTAAATAGAAGAGGCGGAGGTCGGAAGAGGGGCCCCACAAAAAAATGTCGACCCAGAGACCAGCCCTGGGTTACGACTGTGGTGTTTTTCGAGTGGCCGTCATCGGGAACCCCGGATGGCTTCCGGTTCTCAAGAACAGTACCCGCAAGGGTCGTTTCATCATTCTATTTTTCACCTCGGGACAATAATCCCGGATCACAATGGGAGGCACAGCCCGGAAGTTGGCCCTGGGCGTTGGCCGTTTCCTCCACTTTTTGGTCTTTTATGATGGTGATTCTCGATTTTATGGACGACTTACAAGCTTGCTCATGCTCCCACTCCTCTATAACTCCCACAGGAGTAACCCAAACAAGTAGTCTGATGCGAACCTGTGTGTATAAATAAAAAATTTCTTATTTATTTGAATGCATATTTACCTACACGAGCTGAGCGCTTCGTGTTCGCTCTGCGCTCAGTACCAAACAGAACAATCCGTTAATCACTGCCCATGAGATACCATCAATTTGTCATCAAATGTTTTTCTCTGCTTGGGGTGTCGTTATGGTAAAACAGCGCACTTATCTCGCAGGCCTGCGAGTCAAGGACGGCTGAAGTTGGCCTCCCCCAACAGGTTGCCCCCTTCTGTGATATCCGCACTTATGATCCTGCAGGAATGGCGGGAAACGTCCGAAGCGACCTTGAGGCTCCAAATATAAGTTGTTGAAAGACTAGCTGGGTCAACCAATACGCTCCTGGAGTAGCGCTTGACGTTTGCAACCTAATCGAAACCATTGTCGTTTAATAGACTGGAAGCTGGAACTGTCCATCCACTGCTATATTGGTTGAAATTTTGGTTAGGACATCACAATATTATACTGTAGGACAGAACATGGAAACGGGTGATTCATGGTCCCTTAGTACTTTATGTGGTGGAGTAAGTACCCAAGAAATTTCCAAGTGTTGCTGAAACAATAACTCCCTGAAGAACGGGAAGAAAGGATATATAATGATTCACAAAAACAGGAAACGCTGGGACGAAACAAATGAGTTGAATTTCCAGTTACGTACATATCTTTCTTCCCAAAGGTGGGAACGAAAGGGACGTTTGACCGTAAGGTAGTGAGCAGGAAAACGTGGGAGATTTATCAAGTTTCATCGACCTATATTATTATGGGATGGTGATGAGAGGTCTAGGGTCAACCACCCCGCCTGTTGCGAAAACTGCGACACTTTTCAGCATCACCTAAAGATATTATACAGCCTAGGCCCGTGTCTCTGAATTAACGTTTGGAATGGACGATTACGGGGTGACAATAATTTATCTTCTGAGGCCAATTCCGTCCAAACCAGTCCTTCAATACCTAGTTATTATCCAGATCCACATTCGTATATAGGCCTTATCGCGCTTACAACAAACACCATATCATTAGAGCCGAGAAGTCGGGCAAGAAATCGCTAGCGGTCTTGAAAGCAATGAAAATGCTCTCAGCAGGAGTTGGGGCTCGTTTGTGAATAAATAAAAACTTCCGCGATCAGGAGGTCGCCCAAGTTTCCTTGCAAGGCAGAGAGGGCGAAGGCCTTGCATCGTTTTACTCTCGATTCGCCCGTAATCTCCGCAGCCCGCCATGCCCAGGTCACGTACCTATGTAGTGTAAGTTTCGATACTCGTCCATGTGTGAGATTGTGCTGTATATTGTTCGGGTGAGAGCCAGCGACCAGATTTTATGCCCCATATACCGGAGCCATGCTGCACAAGTAATTTCGTTGAAAGGGATTTAGTTCTCTCCCCACACGTAATAGCGGCTCAATGATACCTAATCCAACCATTTTTCCTAAAATAAAAAAAATCCTCAACCTGCGCCATAAATACTCCCGATTCTAGAATGTTTCTCTCGGAGACAGGGTCGATTCACGCTGGACGAGGTTGCAGGGTTATAAAAAGAACTGATTCATGGATCCGAAAACGCCCTCATTCAGCCAAATCCAGAAACGAAGGAACTGTGGTTAGAAGGAGCAGCTTGAAGGCGAATATATGCATAAATATATAATAATTTACTATAGTAGGTAAGTTGATTCTGATGACTAGGTTGATGAAGACAATTCAGGATTCAGGAATGATCAGTCTAGTCTTGTGTTACTGATGGTTTAAAAAAAACCATCAGGAACAAGACTACCTATACTGGTCATTCCTCAATCCTGAATAATTTATTATATATAACGAAATATAATATCTACCCGATCTGCAATCTGTGTGCTACGAAATTGGATGGCCATGAGCATAATTTTTAATGTCGACGAAGCCGGGCGGCCCAGTTTTGTATGGCAATGACGCCGCTAAATCAAACCTAGCTACTACTACTGCTATTGCTTGAAATTCTGAGTCTAATCGTTGGGCCGCCGGACTTTTCTCTCTAGTTTTTGGTACCGCTAGGGAACGGCACTACTTCGCAGAAAAATAGTTACCAATGTTGGGTCTTCTTGCGACTTACAATTTCAAGGGTCTACTATATGGACAGAATGCCAGTATTTTATTCTTCTGAAAGCTAATTCTCGATATGGGCACCAGCCAGTGTTAGGTGATTAGCATAATACCTAATAACATAAATTTCGCTACGAACGGCTTACAATTTGTTCCTCCATTATCTTACGTAGCTATTTCTATTCTGATAATTGTTTATCAGCTTCTCTAATTGTTTACATAGTTTAATTTCTTTGGATTTTGTTCAGATAATATATTTGTTTATTAATTTTAATTGATCTGTAGACTGAATTTTGTTTACAAGCTCATTTCTAATATGCTTAGGATTTATGTATTGAAATGTACATGTGCCTTTTTATAGGAAAAAATTAATATGGATATGTTTTTGGGCTGGGGGACAATCCAAAATTTCCGACAGCAAAAATGCAATGCTGTGTACAGAAGCTAATTAATCTCATTCCTGTTTGACCGACGAGGATAAAATTCGAAATGGAACGTCTGTAGGACTGGTAAGAACGACGAGGTGAAGACCCCAAATCAGTTGAGACAGCCTTTCTCAACCCCGAAGTTTCCCCGTTTAACGCAAAAAAAAAAAAAAAAAAATTAAACCACATTTTCTCCTTTTTCACTGAAACACATTGAATGTGGATATACGATACGGTACTGTCAATTCGTGCGCCCAAAAACATGTCCACGATTAAATGTTTTTCCGTGAAAGCGGAGAAAATGTGGTTTTTTTGAGCATCAGTGGTTGTTACCTTTAGAATTTCCATGAAATTTCTCTCGCCAAAACGAATACCTACGCACTCAATGTTTCGGACACCCATATTCCCCACCTGCTGCCCTCTCTAGGTGGTCTTAGCTATGGATCGAATGAAATATTTCCACTTTTGGTTTACTGTTCTATGAATAATACACTATGTATTGTAATCGCTCGGCAAAGATCTTTTACAACACCCCCTCAAAATTTGTTCTTTTACGTTTCATGGTGCGTAGATTCCAAAAATGCGATCATCCATATCTACTCTAATTTCGGTCTAAAAAATTCGTTCTTTCGCACACAGGCTCCATTTGGGCCCTAATTGTGTCCCGAAACTTTGCAGCCCGATCGGAATATACCCAAAGGTGTTATGGGTGAAAAATGGGGGTAAAAAGGGGATTTTTTGGTGTTTTAGTAACACGAGCTTGTGAGGTATCGTTTTCCATGGTTCTTAGGGCGAGGAGACCGAATATGAAGTCGATTTTCATCAAAGAGTGGAAAATTGAGGTTCTAACGAAGTTTAAGCCTTAAATTTACGTTAAAATTTAGTCTAAAATCTTCGTTCTTCCGCACACAGTTTGGGTCCCCATTTGGGTCCTAGTTGTGCTCCAAAGCTCGGCAGCCCGATCGGAATACACCCAGAGGGTTGTTGCGGGTGAAAAACGGGTGTAAAAATAGGGGTTTTCGAGAGTTTTGGAGGTTTTAGTGAACATGAGCTTGTGAGGTATCGTTTTCCATGTTTTTTTAGGGCGAGAAGACGGAATATGAAGTTGATTTTGACCAAAGGAATTGAGGTTGTAACGAAGGTTCAGCTCCCAAAATTCATTTTTTAACAGTCAAAAACCTGAGAAATTGCCTGAAATCACCATAACTTGTATAACACTAGAAGTAGTATCGGCAGGTGAATAAAACAATTAAATGGCACTATCAATGATCAAAGACAATTTGTCAAAAATAGGAGCCTAATTCGTGTTTTTGGGGGGCCAAAATTGGTGGAAACCATAAAAAATAGCTATTTCAATTATTGCACATGAAAGAAACAATAAATGTATTTCCAGCATTTCCGCAGGTACGTCCAACAGAATAATAAACCCATGTGACGACTTCGCAGCGTTTTTCATGGTGGTTGAATACGTGCTACACCAAACTGGCAGTCCATACAACAGGAGAGAATTCTATTTAAAGAGTTGCGAAAGTAGCCAGAAAGCTGCGGATTTTGGATAACGACTTGAAATTTGAAGGGTGAAACCTCGGTAGGTAGATATCAGAAGTACACTAGTGTCCGTCCACCATCGCCGGTAGGTATAATAGTGTATTTTCTAGATTTCGGAATTCTCAATTTTTTTGTCGAAATTTCCCGCACTTTGCGCCACCATGTTTGGTGTCTGTTATCTACAAATACCTGGTGTTTCCGAATTTTTGTTCGTCTTTCTTTATCTTCAGAATTGCATTCTGAACAAAATATCTCAATATTAACAACATCGTGGGTGACAAGTGTCTTGTATATAATTACCAAGCAGTTAGTTTTACTCCGTAGTTTTCTTCTGTACACACGTAAAGCTACTGGTTAGCATCCCGGCTACAAGTTTTATTCATCAGTGACCCACCGAATAGAATATTAACTTGTCTAAATAATATACGTGTTTTTCTGGAGGTCATTGTACTCTATACTTCAAAAAGGTCTACACAGGGGAATATATAATGTCTAGGTATCAAAATAATCATTTTAATTAATAATATTATGGTTTATTAATTAAAATGATTATTTTGATACCTAGGCACATAATTAATTTCTGATAGGTTAGGTGCTCAATAAATTTAGATACGGGATAACTTCCTCCCCAAGCTGATTCCACGATAGCCTCGGTACCCTACCTATTCCACGACCAAGAGGGTTTAATAAATCAACCCTCAACAATGTGTCTACCAAAATTTGGTACAATGTTATGCTTAATAATTTTATTTATAGTCCTACAGACCAGGTTAGATAACAACTCGCCTTGAGGAAGGAAGATACAGCATTCATTCATTCCACCATAATAAGGTATATATTACCCAAGTATCATTCCGTATCGAATACGACCAGTCGTGCAACGCAACCGGCAAGGCGCCAGACGTTCCCAACAGGGAGACAAATAACAGATGGGGAGACCGCTACAAGAACGATCGAAGACATTCCTCCGTAATGCCCAGATGGACAGCAGAGACAGATTTTATAATAATTGCGATAATACGGTGTAAAAAATAGAAATAAAAAAATAAAAACAAAAAATAAACAGCCATAAAACCAACGAGGTTTTACGATTTAGGCCTAGTGTTTGTGTTTCCGGCATCATCGGTTAAACTGAATTAATCTGCCCATAATATTCTACAGATATGTACGACAAATAATACAATCGCACTACCAGGGGACATAGAAGAAGGTTTGCATTCTAAATTGCAACATAAGTCCGCGGAACAAAGCGAGGTGCAACATTCCATTGTTTTCAACAGTGATCTTACTAGCTTCACCTTTCGCGTTAGGTTACACATTAAACTAATTGCGAGATGTTTCAATGGAATACATACCTGAGAAAATTAGCTTAAAAAAATCCTCCTCGGCCACAGAACTGAACAGTCCACAACAAACCACAACACTTCTGTAACTATCGAACGAAATACCACATCAAATCACAAACGTCCCAACCGAACCGACTCCCACAGAGAAACGGCAAGAACTAACCTAAATCCTAAACCTAAACGAAAGCGTCAACATGGGCGCTCGTCTGCGGTGGTTTGTGCAACTAGTAACCCGCCCAAACTCAACCATCTTCTTTTTGAAAGACTCACAATAAAACCTAGTTCGTCCTTACGGCAAAAATCATCAAGAAAACAAAAATTTGGCCATAAAAATCTGTATAATAGCCTTAACGGATAAACAAATTTGAAACACTGATACAGGAACTGCCATCTCGACGGTTGTGCAGCAGATGGATGCTACACCCAAGAATAATCCATCTCCTTGAAATTCAGCGAACTCTATGAATCACTGGAATAAACAATGATAAACAGTGATAGTAAGCAGAAAACTTGGTGGTCAGGATTATTCTATAAAAATAATGATCTCTCAAATGAAAAGTAGGAGTTTAAAATCGATTAGTGACGTTTCTGGTCATAGTTGTGTTGTGAAAGTTGTGACAAGAACTATTAGGAACAAAGTGTTACCGAATGCACCCCGGCTGATAACGGAGGTGGGTATTAACGTGCAAAATAGTGCAAAACATTAATATTACTAATAGATAGGTACATTATAAACGTACCTTACCACATTGTAGGTATAATGTGAATGTCTGCTATATCACGGCAGACCGTTGGTTGACCGCAAAAATTCCAGTATTTGGAAAAATGTTGTTACAGTCCTGACGACGATCCCAATTAATTTTTTCTGTCGACGTTGGAATTGGATATGATTTGGATTCATTCTATTTCAGCATAAGGCAACTAATAATAAATAAAACATTCAAGTAGGTTTCAACCTATTAGCGACACTAGAATATTGTTTTATTGCTAGTGCCTCTCTCTAGTACCTGCCTAGCTGCAGGTTATTCTAGTGTTTCTACTTAGCTACCTACCTACTTGCCTATTTTGTTGACTCCAGCAATTATTTTAATCAATCATGTTGTCACTAAAAAAAAATTGAAGAATAAAAATGTTATCGGATTTATTTTTCTATAGTATCCGACTATCCTATCGTATTACTGGATCTAAGTTACCTACATCAATCATCACTGTGTTTCAGAGTTTTCATGCAGCATGATCATATTGGCGAATTTTCGAAGTTGGTAACATTAAGGTATTTTTAACGATTATGAGCTATTTTTGCCTTCGGACAAATTCTAACTAGACCTACTTTAAAAAAAAAAAAGTTTGACCATTGAGCCTTTTTGTGTCGACGATTTCGCTACCACGTGGTGAATTTGTATATTTTCTGCCCCTTTTAACGGCTCAGTAATTATTTACGCTTGTAATTGGTTTATTATTCTGTGAATAATACAACTATGTACCTATTCACTCAACAAAAAATTTTTTGAACACCCCCTCCACATTTTTTTTTTTTACGTTTCAAGGTGGTGACGTTTCGGTCTAACAAATTCGTTCTTTCGCACTATGCTCCATTTGGGCCCTAGTTGTGTCCCGAAACTTTGCAGCCCAATCGAAATATACCCAAGGATGTTATGGGTGCAAAAAATAAGGTTTTTTGGTGTTATAGTAAAATGTTTGTGATGTTCGTTTTCCATGTTTTTTACGGCGAGGAGACTGAATGTGAAGTCGATTTTGACCAACGAGGTTCTAACAAAGTTTCAGCCTTAAATGTACCTTAAATTTTTGTCTAAAATCGTCGTCCTTTCGCACACAGGCTCCATTTGGCCCTGGCTCCGCAGCTCGGCAGCCCGATCGGAATACAGCGAGGGGTGTTATGAGCGAAACATTTATGCAAAATTTGGTATTTTTGAAGTCTTTGCATCGACCTGTGAGGTAGCCTTTTCCATGTTTTTTAGGGCGAGGAGACCAAATATGAAGTTGATCTTGACGAAAGAGTGGGAAAATTGAGGTCCTAACGAAATTTCAGCTCCCGAAATTGATTTTTTATGAGCAAAAATCTGGGAAATTTCTGAAATCACCATGTATTTGAATATAACACTACTAGTAGTATTAACAGGTGAATCAAGACAATTAAATTGCACTATCAATTATCAAAGATAGTTTGTCAAAAAAAGCCTAAACGGAGTTTTGGGGGGCCAATATTGGTGGAAACCGTCAAAAATTATTCCTGTAGATATGTCCAATGGAATGTGACGAGGACTGTGCAGCGATTTTACCCTTGAATACCTACTGACTCAATCTTCGAACTCGTCCCTTTGTTCGCCATTACATTTTGGCGAAATTGGGATTTTTTTGCTAGGGAACCTTGTACTTAGAAAGAGACACTGTGAGGCTATTTTTCTGACGTTTCTGCAATTTATTACCCCATAGGTATTATATTTTCATGAAAGAGTTATGGAGTTTACAGCCATAGATGCTTTTCTTTGGCGGGCAAAATGGATATCAATCCTTTTTGCGGCCGAAGAGTCTTTCTTAGCAGGTAAATTTTTACAACTGGGTTGTTTTTTGGGGGGGATGGAGTTTACAGTCATAGATCTAGCATTCGCATTCAACACAGTGTAGGAGCGGTATCAAGTCTAAAGGGTTATTTCCGCTGCCATCAGAAGTAAAAAGGAAGAAAAGTAAAAACTTTACTTTTACATACCAGTCAGGCTAAGGAACTGCTCGTACTAACCAGATTACTTGGTAATTTTACAGTGTAAAAAGTTAAGTAAAATGCACTTTCTTGGTTTATGTCCAAGTCACAACTCTCTCCTCTTCAGGAATTATTGAAATGTTCGGCAACCTGCAGAACAATAGATTTGTTCACAGTGGCCATCTGAGGAGGGTTGTCTGACCGTCAGAAAGGCGTTCGCAGTGATTCTCGGACTCTTTTTGGACTATATAGTATCCATGACTGGCTATTCCCAGTGTTTTCTCGACTCCCAACGCCAGTTTTCTGATCGTCATTCCAGTACACAGAAGATGGGGCGTACGAGATGCACTGCCTTCTCGATTCCCAACCATTATCAAACTCAAACACTGATCGTGACGGTATTGGATCATGGATGGTTTCTTTACAGTTTTCTAGGATTCAGCTAACCCTCTGAAAAAGCCAATGTGAACAAAGCTTATAATGTTTGAGTAACCATATAAAAATTCGAAATTCATGTACCTACTCGAGTAGGTACCAAACATTTTGGATCCGTTGCAATAGCTTATTTTCTTCCAAATTTGTTAATTTACATAAAATATACTACAAAATAATGGCTACCTGTATCATAGGCCACTGTGAGGTACCTGTGTCAACCCTTTACCAATAATGGGTTTTTTTTAGCACTTTTTGGTGACTTACTTAGTCATTTTTGATGACTACTATGTTAAATTTACTAGAAAGTCTGGAAGAAGGGTTGGTTGATTTAAAAAAGTTATGAATCTGTTCAACACTATTACCTATCACCAAATTCCTCCCTCCAGTAGCATAGGTAGTGATGAAGAGATGGTAAGAGTGATGCCATCGTAGTTTTTCCAGGTTCTGTGATTTGCTCCGCTGGTGACATTTGATTTCACTATCAGTAGATGTTTTCAGAATGGAAAATTATGTTTGGAAAGCAAAAGCTATGCAGTTCAAAATCGGAAAAAGATATTTTAGAAAAAATGTTTACTTACCCACAAGAACCCTAGTGACGACATGCCTAGGTATGTGAAAATGTGTCAGATATGACCCTCTCTCCCCAACATAGGTGTACACATTGAATTCGTGCTACACAGTTGTAATTTTGAGCTATCTGTAATTTGAGCTACCTATAATTTGATGTATATTTGAGCTATCTATGATTTGATTTTTACCATTGATAGCTCAACAAGCACTTACTGTTATGCAGGTATTCCATATTTCCATAACAGTAAGTGCTTGGGCGGCTGACGTAGGTACCTAATCACTACTCCTGCGTAACATGGTACCTAACTAAGTAAAAGTCCCACTCAATGTTGGATTCGAGATAAAAGGTTTTGTTTTGATAGGTACCTATAATGTACCTCTGCTGCTGTATTGACAGTCGTGTTACTTGTTGAACTATTTACTAATACTTCATGTAGTAAATCGTCAACATAATCAAGGTACCTAGCTGTCATTACCAGGCCTAAAACTACCTCTAAAGTTTAGTTGATAGTTCTCGAATATATTAATATTAGGTAGGCACTGCTTTGATTATGTTTGTGACGAAATACAAAATATTCACCATTGTATTTTATGAGACGTATCATAGTTCATCACATAACATTTGGCAGAAGATGGGTGGGGACCCACTTACTCAGTAGGTACCTGCTAGGTGTTGTATAGGTTTCTGCATTGTTCAATAGAAAATAGGTATGATTGCAGTCATTAGTACCTTCAAGACAGTACGTTAGTAAAACATGAAAAATACAAGTTCAAAATACCTACGTAGCCTATAATAAATACAAATTACAAAATACCTTCACTAGCAATGGCCATAGCCCTTTTCAGTAATGAATAGCTACGGAGTTAGGTCATCTTGAAAATATTATTTTTTATGCGTGAATTACATTGTTCACATTGCAGTTTTTTTCAGCGAAGGCGAATTCCCCTTATTGAAAAAACACCTCACGAGACAGTATCCACGAGTATCTTCGCACACTTACTGGTGGGTACCTAACATACAGTTGGGTAGGTATGTACGTGTCTATAACAGATTTCACTTAGGTTTCCTTTAAATTCTAAGGTAAGGGAAGTAACATAACTCTACATCAAAATTCCATTGTAAATTTTACTTGTGCATGTTCTCACTCGCGTAGTACCTACTACCGGTTATCTATAACTACTATGAATTTTTAAAATTAATAGTAATAATAATAAATCCTTATCCATCCGTAAAATTTATAGTGGAAAGGCCCATTGGCCCATTCTACATTTAACTGTTGGGTCACGATTGGTTCCATCTGAAATGTTCACACGGGTTTTGCGGGAGCTAGATTTATGAATTATATAAAAAAACCCGTTTGTTTGACAAAATCTGAAAAGCACAAAGGTGAAATGCGCGTAACATGTATTCTTATTCTATTCAATAAAAATTCTGAGGAAATTTCCATAGGCCAGGGGCGTTGGAACTCAATGACCCCAGAAGGTCCGATCTTTAACAGAGGTGCTTTAAATGAGGCCCTAAACATTGTTTCTAATTCATTGAAATTTCAATACAAATAATATTTGGCTCACCATTAATTAATCAGAAGACGAGCAAACGAAGAGATTTCAGTGTGATTTCAAAATTGCGCGGGCATGAGATTACTTGACAGTACCGAGTAGCAGACCGGCCATTTTACGAGGTTTCTTTTCTGATGGGCGCAGCATAACCTTCCAATAATTCTTCTCGAGACTGGAGTTCTCGTTTCGTTATCGCATTTTCATTTCAGCATTCCATTCTAAAAACCGTTCAGTTTGGCTAGAAATCTTTCCGTTCTTCATTTCGAGCAATGTCAAGAATCTGCGAGTCCCCCGGGTGCAACCTGGAAGCGAAACTTCAGTGTCCAACTTGCATAAAGTTAGGCATCCAAGGGTCTTTTTTCTGTTCCCAGGTGCATGATTTTTTCACGTCCTTTACTTAGCTTCCTAAAATATTTTTGTAACGTATTCGTTGTTACCTATTTTACAGTTTCCTATCAACATGTTATATCATTTTAGGACTGCTTTAAAGAAAACTGGAAGTCTCATAAGGCTCTACACAAGCTCGCTAGTAAGAATCCTAAATCTTGTTAACGCGTAGTTTTTGATGTACTTATTGCTTAATGATTTCTTCATATTTAATTAATTTGACGATTAATAATTTCTTTTTGTCTCTTAGAGGGAAGTGGTGAAACCAATGGAGACACTTTCAATCCTTGGCCAGGCTACAATTACACTGGTAGTGTTCGCTATTTATACCCATCCTCATTTTTTTAACCAATCTAATTTTTGTAAGTACCTAAGTAGCTGGGTAAGTATCTAGAGGGAGAACCTTTGCGTCATACTTATCAATTCCCCTGAATTACGTGTTGTAAGGCCCGCCTCGCCCAAAACTTGGTTGCATAGATGAATATAACAGACAGCTATGTGTGTGGGGGGGGGGGGGGGATGTTACATTGAAACATGATAATATTATCTTGGATTCAACCGTAGGCAGATCAACTTGTTATTATACTAGGATGATAGTGAATGTTTTGTTCTTCTACCCAATCAAATACCTTGTCCATAAATACGCGGAAAATTATTATATTTTTGTAAACTTAAACAGGGAAACTGCGGCCTTTCAAGCAAAGTCAGAGGAGGACGGTTCTTAAGGAGATAGGACGGCCGGACTATGCTGACCATCCAGAAGGGATTCCGCTGTCAGAGCAGAAGATGAAGCACTCGGCTCAGATCAAGGCTCTGTCGGAGGAGGAGATTGAAGGGATGCGAGTTGCTTGCAAGGTAGGTCTATACACATTTTTCAGCGACTGGCGAATTGGGAATTTCCATCAGAATTAGGTAATGCTCAGTATGATCTATTGCGGCAGTAGGTATGTTAGGGGGCATATTCACTAAAACATATAATGAAAATAGATCATCTATTTTGAAAATCTGTTGGGAGACAGTCTCTTCCAGTGTCTCCCAGGTTCGTTTGTTTTACTGAATAGCTCTCAACCCGTACCTACTTGAACTTTTTTACTCATGAATCGATAATATAGTATATGTTTTTACTGAACAATCGTCTTAGGTACCTTTAAGAAATAAAAAAACATCAAAATGACCGATATGGTAGCCGATGAACGATGGATGATACATGATCACCATTAAACAAACGAGAAATGAGAAAGGGCCTCTCGAGAAAATACACCTAATTAGGTGTCTCACTGAAAGGGATCGAAAATCCCAAGGTGGCCGCCACCTCTCTCTTTTAGAAGTTACTGAATAACCCTGTCATGGATGCTATAAAAATCTCTTCTGCCAAAAGAGAGAGTCGGACCGAAAAGATATGTCTCTTTGGCTTAGTGAATAGGCCCCCCTCCCCCCAGTTTTCCATTATGAAGTCTGAGTAATTCAGCTGGAAATCGTAAAGAAAGAAAAAATAATTTTACAGGGCCCCATCAATGTTCCCTAGCTGGTCGAAGAGCGGTCTGCTAGAAGGACCGGTCGATCCAGCAGCAGCAGCCAGGATACTCTTAATCTCAGGTGTAGTATCCACAACTTCACCATCAACGGATTCCAAATGCCGTCCGATGATTGGTCTTAGTCAAAACACGGATATGGATTTTGGATCTATTCCGCTAAAGGAATGAGGCCACTGTTAGTACGAAAACTTCCCTTCACACTTTTCCGAGGCTCAGGACTGGCTGCAAATGCAGGCGTGTTTGAAAGTTGTGTATGCCGGATCCTTGCGGAGGGGGAAGCCCTGAAAAACGTCAGTCAGGTGGCGAGTTCCAGGCTGGAAAATGTCAGCAATATTGGCAACCGCGTAACAGTTGGAAACTCGATTTTAGTTTGCGAATCCTTGTCAGTTGGAAAATCTTAGTTTTACTAGTTGGCTAATTTGCATAGTTATTAATTGAAATTCCTCACTTTTGATTGTTCTTTCGGCTAATTTCGTCAGTTGGTAATTAGTAAAGGTGGCTAATGCTAGTTAGTTGGTGTATTTAAGTTCAGAGTCAGAACTCATAATTAGGCGAACTTGTAACCTGGGTACGTACTTGGAGTGTATGTGGCTTAAAGATGGGTAGGTACCTATTTAGCTACAATATTATGTATATCAAGCGACTCGTTTCGAGCCAAGAATTCAAATATCCTCATTATTAGTTAGTTACAGAATAATAAACCAAAATACCGCAAAAGCTTATTTTACTGGATCATCAAAAAACCCTATTTTTACACCCATTTTTCATTCCGGTCGGGCTGCAAAGTTTCGGGACACAACTGGGACCCAAATGGAGCATGTGTGCAAAATAACGAATTTTTTTAGACCGAAATTGAAGTAGTTATGCATGATACGGCGGACGACGGACGGATATGGCATTTTGTTAATCTACGCGCCTTGAAGGTAAAAGAAAAAATTTTGAGGGGGTATTATAAAAATTTTTTGCTGAGCGATTACATAGGTGTATTGTTCACAAAATAATAAACCAAACAGCAAGGTTACAATAGTGATAATTCATAGAAGGATTTGAGAATACATGGCTGCTCAGAAACTACAAACTGAGAAAAACGCTGAGCCGAACGAACAGGACAGTTTCATTTTAGTTTTTTGCTTCTTGTTTAGAAGGTTACTTACTATCTACAGAATTCACTCAGTTACTTCATTATTATTATTGTTATTATACCGAAGAGTTTGTGACCGTTGTCATGGGAATAAAAGGGTTTTGTTCGGCAGTTCTGAACTTCTGAATCGGAGCTCGGTGTTCTCATTGCTCTTATAAAATGTAATAAGCTCACAAGTAAAATAGCACACTTCTCCTGAAAAATTACTTTCTTTGTCAAGAAAATACCTTTTTCCTGGTCCCTAGTGAACGGAATGGAATGAAATTTTTACCAAGTAAACAACTGGTAAAGCAAATAATAAACGGTGAAATAAGGTCTGAATACGAGTTTTCATATTAGGAAGGCTGGTATTGGTTAGAACGTATTTTAGAAAGAAGTTGAAGTTTGAGGTTGCATTGGGTTTCCTAGCCTACTTCCCAATTCCGTTTCATTACATATTTGCGCCATGCGTACTTCTACATTATAAATACTCGAGGCGCCTGAACTAGGAACACCTCCCAATCGGAGACGGAATCTACAATGTAAGCTTGATGTCAAGTGTTTTCACGCAAGGCATAATTTTTGTGTTTAGCTGGGTCGGGAAGTACTCGAGGAGGCGTCGAAAGTGATTGGGGTTGGAGTGACGACGGACGAGATCGACCGCATCGTCCACGAGGCCTGTGTTGAGAGGGAATGCTATCCTTCTCCCCTCAACTACTACCAGTTCCCCAGGTCCTGCTGCACTTCCGTTAACGAAGTCATTTGTCACGGCATCCCAGATCTGAGGCCCCTTGAGAATGGGGATATCTGCAATGGTTAGTACAGGGAAATCAATACCATGGGCTGGCTTGTACTTACATTTAACATCACATGGGAACTGCAAAATGAATTCGTCTACTAGGTGCGTGTTACTATGCAGCTTCAAACGTCCTTCATAATCATGTTGCATTAATTTATGGCATTATAGTTGACATCACCGTTTACCATCGGGGTTTCCACGGAGACCTGAATGAAACGTTCCTTGTTGGGGAAGTCAGCGACGTTGCTAGAAAACTGACCAAGGTGACCTGGGAGTGCCTCCAAAAAGCTATTGATATAGGTAAGTTTTAATGCTACACTTATTATATATCTGCTGTTGAAAATCTCGGTGTCCAATGAGTGTTGATTTTTCGCAGTGCGGCCTGGAGAGAAGTACAGAGAGATTGGTAACATCATCCAGAAACACGCTCAAGCACATGGATTCTCAGTAGTGAGAAGCTACTGTGGACATGGAATTCATCAGTTGTTCCACACGGCCCCTAGCATTCCTCATTATGCCAGTAAGAATCTCAAAAGTTCAATCATGTGAATGTGCACTGCCACTGAAGTGTGATTTTTGATTGGCTGCTTGGCTTTATACTATTGTTTCGCGTTAAGCTGTTGAGGATGTTAAGTTGTTAATGTAGTACGTTCTACGTTTATGTATTTTGCTAACATTTAATCTTGGTACTTTTACAGAAAACAAGGCTGTTGGAGTAATGAAAGCTGGTCACTGCTTCACCATTGAGCCTATGATATCCCAAGGTAAGCATGTACAGCGTCTTATGATGCTGAGGTGTATATAAATGTTTGTCAAGTGTCATGGTGGGAGGGGTAAAACCAACCACCCATACAGCATAGTTTCCTATGCCCCCAGAGCTCAATAAAGGTAGAGTGAGGAGTGTGACGTCCCCTTGGTAAAGACACTGGTTAGAGTAATATCGCAATGCTCCCAGGAGTTGACCACCTATATCCCTTCTGCTGTATGTGCAAAAATTCGAGCCCTGATCCATTCTGGACCGGATTCTCATATACCGTCAGATGGTACAATTCCATCGTAATGGTACATACCGCAAAATATTTACTGGTTGATAACTTAGCTTCTACAAACGCTGTACTGGGGGACTTGGAAATTAAGGATGGCAGATTTATAGGGCATTGAGCGCTTTAAGGAAGGTAAAAATGGAAAAACTGGTAAGGGAGGTGGCATTAACACTCAGTGAGGGGGGCTCCACCCATGCTAACACCACCTACTGGACACTGCCTACCCAAACGAGCCCGCTTCTTGATCCCTGTCTGCCGTGGTAGACGGCCACATGTGGCGTTGCACCACTGTCTGCCAACCCACTAATTTTGCATTTTCGACCTCAAATTCGGATTCAGCACCCTTGAAACACCCCCATTACAAATTTTCAGTTCAAAATAACGTGCAGTTGTGCCCCAAAAAACAGTGGAACAGAACTGCATGACATCTTAGTAGTGAGGGAGTTGAGCCCCCCCCCCCCCCCCCCCCCAACCAGAATGGTGAGGGGAGGGCGACCATCGCCCGAACTCGAAAGCGGCGTTGGAGAAGAAGAAGTGAACAACAACTTGGCGAAAGTAAAACAATAAAACTGGATAACCAGTTGGAAAAAGGAATCAAATGATGAAACCCCGCCCTCAACTACGGACTCAATAAAACCCCTGATCCGCTTCCGACATATTCTGTTGGTTAGTTAGGAAGGTATTGAAGCTGTTCCCGCCACCAACTAGAGCTTAAAACTGATGTTTCCAGATGTTTCATCATTTACAAACCTTGGAATGCAGAGAGCGCCCGCAGGAGGCTCTCTACCCAGGTATATGGCAGTGAGGGACAAAAGACCGGCCACCTACCCGGGTAGACGCCCGCTCAGAGTGTTATCAGACATTGGGCACTTGAAAAAGAAGCTCAATGGCTTCTTCTAAATTAAACATAATATGGAAGAAACTATATGAAGAAACCTACAGTGTTTATACTCGAAAGGGGTTATATGAGATTTCTTTCTCCTTCTGGAAATCACATAAGTAGAGCGGTTATGGTGAATTTCAGCGCATATGGCATAATCTCGAAACCATGCTCTGCTACCATATCATGTTGGAAGGGGTGAAACCAGCCGCCGCTACAGCATAGTTTTCTCCTTCCCCCAGAGCTCAAAAAAAGGTCGGGTGAGGAGTGTGACGTCCCCATGGTAAGATACTGTTTAGATTAGTAGTGCAATGCTTCCAGGAGTTGGCCGTCTATATCCTTTCTGCCGTGTGTGCAACAACTCGAGAAGAGCACATCCATTCTGCATGGGATTCTCCTATGTCACACTAGAGACATGTATTAGAAATATTAGTTTGTGAGGACCTGATAGCTGATAAGGATTTGGATGGTGGCTTTGAAAGTATGGAGAGGGTTGTGGTGTGTGGGTTTGGAGTATGTTTTCTGTACCTCAGATCCAAGGAGCTGCCATTTGACTTGGATGACTCCATGTCAGTCTCCTTCATCCATGACAATCTGTCCATGCTTTGTTTTAATTACCATACTGTTCATTGTTCCAAAAAGGTTCCTTGTTCTTTTCCGTTTCTTATTAAATAATGCAATTTGGTCTTTCAGGTACCTTCAGAGATGAAACGTGGCCGGATAAATGGACTGCAGTGACTGCAGATGGCCTCCTGTCGGCTCAGTTTGAGCACACTCTTCTTGTCACTACCAATGGCTGTGAAGTTCTCACAGCTCGACAAACCGGCGGGGGTCAGCCTTATTTCATGGACTGCAAATAGTCGCTGTTTCCCCAAAACCAGTGCCTTCTCTATCAATGAATTTCAAATCAGCCTATTAATTTTTATTTTTTTTTAGTTGAACGTCTCATCCAAGTTTTCAATTATTCTTCTTTCTCTTCTTGCTTGGGATACTTATACTCAATTGCGGTTTGTTACTATACAAACCTGTGCATGAAAATGGATCCATCAGACTGTTAGCGTGTTTCGTAACATTATCAATAGGTGCTCTTGAAAAGTCCTCTTCATGCCGTAAACTTTTCACATGAGCTTTATTCTAGGTCCTTACATGATCTCAGAATCCATCATGCCCATGGGAACAGCGTTTCCTGGTGCTATTATTTCGGTGCTGCTACATACCCCATATATAACTTGCTGCTACATATAACGTGAGACGGTAGCACTACGGATGATGGAACTCTGATCAGAACTATCAAAGAAATGTTCAATTTTTTGGTAATTTGTGCATCATTAAAATGGCAAAAATATTACTATATTAAATCTATCTGTTACGTCGCTAAGAAAAGTGAATTGCGAGTATTTATACTAAATACCTACCATTTGCGGCTGAGGGAAGACGTTTGAATAGCATAATGAAAGAGAACAAGTAAAATCAGTTCATATTTACACAGATCGCGCACGATTTTATAAATAAAATTCGTCTTGAAACTGAACCTCTCGACTTCTACAGAATTAAATAAGAAAAAAAAACGGATTAACGAAATAATACCTAAATCCATAAATACCCAGGATCTAATTTTTGTTACCTAACCCTGAAAATCTCGACCTATAACAATGAACCAGTGTCCACCGCACCAATATTTTCCCTCTAGTGCGAACTGAATACCCGCAGGTTCTGACGTTACCGTTCAACTTAATCATTAATGATCTATGGAACAATGGGTATCAAGCCTACTAACTGTAAGCAGTGAACCACTAGAAGATAAGTCTTCCTTGAAACGTACAATATTTACGCAATTCGAGTTTAAATGAATTTTTATTATGCCCCGCAGTTCTGTTCAAGTATGGCTTATTCAATCACGTTTCATGTTCGCAGAGGTTGCCCAGTACATGTTTAGTACGATAACACAACCATTTACCATCTAGTCTTCGATAAAAATTTTCAGTGTCACCTTTTCGATTGGTTCCCTATAATAAATGAAAAATACCTACATATAGAAATGGTTTCCGCTTGTGCTGAATACAGCATAGGCCCTCCCTACTTTTTATGTATGTTCAAGATCTAAAATGACGATGTTTAAACCACAATAAACAGTATGATCTGTATGTTTGTTTAAACTTCAAGTTATTTCCATTCTCTCTTTTCCTCCATCTTTAGGTGTGCTGCTATTCTCTGAAACCTAAATATTATGACTCTTAAATCTTTGTGACCTCCCTATTCCACCCCATTATCATGGATAGCTGTTGAAAACGCCACAATCCCTAGAGTTAAAAGTTGCTGCTAACTTCATCATTGTCTCCTGTGGTACCTAATATTAAGAGCTCAACGATCTTTCAGTTCAAACTTCTACTCGTAAAAATTATCTTCTTTATTATCAAAATTATCTTTACATATTCTTTATTATCTTTAAATCTTCTTTGTTATCGAAATTCTAAATTATCTAAATCAGTAAGCAAACGTCCGCCAATTCGAGTAGGCAGAATCTGCGATCCAACCCGCGTGCACCCCCTCAGCAATCTACGACTATTTTTCGAGTAGTTAGAAATGTTACAAGGAAACGGTCAACATTTCATGTTCGCGCATGCGCAGGCGAATGAAAGTCATGCAGTTATCCAGATTCCAGATGTTATTCCAGATCGACCCTCCAGAATCTGAACTCATTTCAACGATATGTAAGGTAGTTATGGGAGTTTCAATAATTTCACGTTTGCGCATGCGCAGACGGACGATTTCCATGATTTTGAATTAAACCCGCGTGTACCCTCAAAATTTCAGCTCTACGACTATTTTTCGCGTAGTTGGTAGCGTTACAAAGAAATTGTCAACATTTCATGTTCGCGCATACGCTGACGAAAGTTACATTACGATTCCAACGAAATTCATTTGGAATTATCAGAGTATTATTCCTGATCGAACCTCCAAGCTTGAACTCATTTCAACGGCATTTAAGGTGGTTATGGGCGTTTCAAGTATTTCACGTCTGCGCATGCGCAGACGAAAGTTACTGTACTTTTTCAATGATTTTTGTACGGGGACCCAACCCGCACCTACCCTCCAAATGTCAGCCCATTTCGACCACTATTTCGATTAGTTATGGGCGTTACAAGGAATTACCCCAGATAGACAAGACACGGAACCAAAAACGTTCCTCGATGTCTGAAATGCAAAATGGTTGTGGACTTGTTTTTATACTCATTCATGAATACAAGGCTTCCTTACATTCGGTAGTGAGGAAGCAATATCATCTAAATTATGATATTGCCGATCTTTTCAAAGTTGGTGAACTACCTACCTTAGCAATATGGCCTCTGCCACCTGTAATTTGGATCCCCCATAAAGATGGTAGGTACATGAAGAAATCCTAGATTTAGGATGCAAGAGTCTGAGGTATAATAAAAAGTACGTAGAACCACTGAAAGATTCGCAGGGTTGGATTCCTCGTAATGGGCTTCCAAATAATTTATTGGATTATGGCTAGGGATTGTGCGACCCCCTCCAAGCTTTTCCGATGTACGAGTAGAAACGTCGCATTTCAGAAGAATTATTACAAACATCCATTTACTTATCTTTCATTTCATTTTCAGCCCACCCAGTTGAGAATCAAGAAAACCAAAATTCTATCAAACTTCCACCTGTTCATTTTATTTTTCTTGTAGTTGATATGGCACCCATACTTGACAAATAAGTACCACTCGAATGTGCCCTAGGTACAAACGGAAACTAAATAATGATGGTCATACAAACCCAAACAATATTATGAACAGTGTTCATGCAAAAGCAGACAAATGCTCAAAAATCAGATTCTTGTACAAAATTGTGATTCGGTTTCATTTTAGACCAAAAAATCGAGCTAAGCCCGCCAAAAAACCATTCTTTTCAAAGGCAGAAATATTAAAGTTCAAGCAAACCCAGACAAGTTTTCGCATGGCGTTCAAGCAAACTCAACGTCTCATGTCCATGCAGCCAATCACAGAACTCTCTTCTGTCATGTGACCCTACCCCGCCCGTCATTCTTCCCGATTTTCCTTTAGTTGTTGATGTTTCGAGGTGTGTTATTATATCCTAAAACAGCGCAATTTAGAATTGAGTACCTACTTACTGTTTGGTTTTTGCTGCACGCTCGAGATTCCTTTTTTTAAGCTTATCAGCTATATACTTATTATAGCAATAGTATATTATTAGGAAAGAGTAGAAACAACAAGTCGATGATGCACCAAAAGGTTTATATTTTAAAAGGTTATAATGAAACGAATAAAAAATATAACATAAACCTCAAGTGCAGGGGTTTACAACCTCCTACCGCGGCGACCTCCCTTCCTCCTGGTGGAGTCGGAGGGGATGGGTGTAACATCTTCGATTCTCCCGATTTTCATTGAAGAACGTGCCAGGGCGCGGAGAGCCGATTGAGCTCCTGGGCCAGGGGTTTTCGTTTTGTTACCACCGGTAGCTCTCAGCTTGATGTGCAGAGCAGTGATCCCCAGGGATTTGCACTTTTCCGCAACATCCTGAGAAGAGCATGAACAATGATTAGTGGCCTTGTAGATTCTCCCGGGAAGTTAAGAGATGCTATAATGCAAAACCAATGAATGTACGAATTCAAAACGTCAGGGCACATCCAATTTATTGATATTACCATCTGAATTTCCACCGCAACAATAAGACACTTCAATTCGGAGGTGAGATTCGGACTGTTACAAACAGAATTTTATGGGAATGAGTAGCCTCTAAACAACATATCTGAAGTTTCACATAATATTTGAACGATTCTTTTTTGAGACTACTCTGAGCACTGTATGACCAGCCGTTCATTCACAGTAACGTATTGATCACAGAAAACAGTAACGGAAAGTGCGAAGTATGGCGACATTCTTATTACATTTCAGATTCTACTTACCTTGAAACGCAATTTAATGGGGGGGGGGGGGGTCATACTCGATACCAAAGGTTCAGTTTTAAAAATAATAAACGAAAAAATTAGGGAAATAATAGTAAAAGAAGATTTGGATGAATTTTGAAGCCTCTGTTTCGAGAATCAAACCAGGAGCCAGGAGGATTTCAGTTCTGTATTGATTAGCATAGGTGTAGGAGTTTAGGCATCAATAGGTAAAGTAACGAATATTAATTGAATAGTATCATCATTGGAATTTCAAAAATAGGACCCAGTTCATTCCACTAGGGATGAGGACTACTTGCTATTGTACGAAACATGTTGTTAAAACCTTTACTAAAACTACCCTGTGGGAACAAATTAGTCATTTCTAGTAGAAACATAACTCGCATTGGGCAGGGCCACAATCCAACCTGCCAAGTAACATACAGAAATGGCAAAATAATCACCTGAGCGGCCAACATAGCAGCGTAGGGAGAAGCTTCATCACGATCAGCTTTCACCTTCATTCCACCAGTGACGCGAGCTATGGTTTCCCTGCAAACGCCAGCAAGTCAGATGGATTAGCCAAAAAATTCAATTCGCAGGCATAAACAACTCTCTAAGTCATTATGAAGGAAGTACACATGGACAGTCAAGTTCAAGAAAGAAATACTCGAGTGTCGTATCCTTGTATGAAGAGCTATGACAGATTACTGCGAAAGAGAGAGATATATATAACCTACCTACTTGAAATTTTGGAATGTCAACACTAACAACCGGTACTTTGAGCAATTCACTTTGCAATACCTACAAATACCTGTCTATCAGCGTAGCTGCTCCGCCGAGGCTACCACAGTATCAGTACCAGAAGGCACAATACATAATTAAATCACTTTTACTCCTCCAAATAAATTTTTTGGCTAAATAGAGCGGCGGGCCTAACTTCAATAATTCGAACACCAATGTGCCATTATTAAGTATAATGTTTCTTTAATTTGCAGCCATTTCAATTTCACACAGTGGCCTTATATCTTCAAATTTAAAATAGGACGGACGGCAGCCTTTTTAGTCGGCTGAAGTTTCTCTGTCTCCAACTTATTAACGGTCATAATCACAGTATGACAATAAAGCATTTAACCGAAGTCTGGAAGCAAGACCTCTTGAACACATTGCTTCAACATACGAGAGAATATTGTCAGCATACATAACTGCGGGTTTCGCCACCTAGAGTTAAAAGTGCGAGTAAAGCTGCAGACAAAATAAATGCATTTTGCATGCCTACTTAGGTGTAGTTCCATATGTGGCCCCACTTTCAAACTCGACAGTCGGTCGTTTTTCTACAAAAAAAGAACATTAGTATTTTTGGCAACTTCAAAACCTCTTCTTTCGTTCTCTTTGCCCCACACAACTAAAAATTCGCTAAAAAAAATTGGAGGCACCAACGAACTACTACACTAGGTAAACAGTTTTTGAGCACAAAATGGGCTACATAATTATAAAGGGTGATATATACACCAGACTCACCTGTATTTTTGAGTAAAAGGATTAATGGGGAGTTGTTTATTCTCTAGACCACTCTTATACATAAAAGGGCGATTTTCATACACCCCATTCATCTATATCTTCATCTAAAAGGATTGAGGATCATGCCCTTGAAGACCACATTTTTATACAGAAGGGCGATCTATACTTAAGGGTGATTCAAAGTCGCCAAAGACTCATACAAAGGAAACAAACGTTCAACCGTAGAAACGCTGATACGGGAAAACGGACCAATGAGCTTGAAGCATAATACTCTTCCCGTAACGTGTAGTTCTTCGCGTTCTCTTCCCGCATACTCCTCCCGTAACGTGTTCGCTTCCCTAGTTCTTCGCGTACACAGGAAGAACTACGCGTATAAGTAAAGAGATGAGTGGAAGAACAAAAACTCTGCGAAGTCCTTGTCACATGGGTTTTTTATTCTACTTAACATACCTACAGAAATGTTGGCTGTTCATTTATTGTTTCTTTCATGTGAAATCATTTAAATAGATATTTCTGATTATTTCCACAAATTTTGGCCCCCCAAAACAATAATTAGGTAAGCTCCCACCCCTCCCACCAAAAATTTTCTTTGATCATTGGTAGTACCATTTAATTGACTTGATTCACCTGCTGACACTTTTGGTTTATTATTCTGTGAATAATACACCTATGTATTCGCTCAGCAAAAAATTTTTATAACACCCCCTCAAATTTTTTTTCTTTTCCGTTTCAAGGTGCGTAGATTCCAAAAACGCTGCCAAGTCCTTGTCACATATTATTTTGGACTTTTGGACATACCTACAGAAACTTTGGCTGTTCATTTATTGTTTCTTTCATATAAAATAATTGAAATAGCTATTTCTGGTGGTTTCCACCAATTTTGGCCCCCAAAACACGAATTAGGTACGCTCCTTTTTTTAAAAATTATCTTTGATTATTGATAGTACCATTTAATCGTCTTGATCCACCTGTTGATACTTTTCTAGTGTTATTCTACAAATTGATGGTGATTTCAGACGGTTTCCCAGGTTTTTGACTCATAAAAAATCAATTTTGGGAGCTGAACATCTGATACAACCTCAATTTTCCACTCTTCGGTCAAAATCGACTTCATATTCGATCTTCTCGTCCCCAAAAACAAGAAAAACGATACCTCAAAAGCTCATTTTACTAACATATTACTAAAACACAAAAAGTACCTATTTTTATACACATTTTCACTCATAACTCCCCTGGGTATATTCCGATCGGGCTGAAAAGTTTCGGGACACAACTAGGGCCCAAATGGAGCATGTGTGCGAAAGAACGAATTTTTTAGACCGAAAATGAAGCCTGTACACGTGATACGGCGGACGGACATTGCATTTTTAGAATCTACACACCTTGAAACGGAAAAGAAAAAAGTTTGAGGGGGTGTTATAAAAATTTTTTGCTGAGCGAATACATAGGTGTATTATTCACAGAATAATAAACCAAAATGCAATGTCCGTCCGCCGTATCACGTGTACAGGCTTCATTTTCGGTCTAAAAAATTCGTTCTTTCGCACACATGCTCCATTTGGGCCCTAGTTGTGTCCCGAAACTTTTCAGCCCGATCGGAATATACCCAGAGGTGTTACGGGTGAAAATGTGTGTGAAAATAGGTACATACTCTTTGCGTTTTAGCAACATGTTAGTAACATGAGCTTCTGAGATATAATTTTCCATGTTTTTGGGGACGAGAAGACCGAATATGAAGTCGATCTTGACCAAAGAGTGGAAAATTGAGTTCTACCAAATGTTCAGCTCTCAAAATTGATTTTTTATGAGTGAAAAACCTGGGAAATCGTATGAAATCACCATCAGTTTGTATAATAACACTGGAAAATGTCGACACGTGGATCAAGACGATTAAATGGCACTACCAATGATCAAAGATAGTTATTTAAAAAAAAGGAGCGTACCTAATTTGTGTTTTAGGGGCGAAAATTAATGGAAACCATCAGAAATAGCTATTTCGATTATTACGCATAAAAGAAACAATAAATGAACAGCCAACATTTGTAGGTAGGTATGTCCAATAGAATAATAAACCCATGTGACAAGGACTTTGCAGCGTTTTAGCATGGAACATGCTTTAGCCTTGGACTAACTAGCCGAAAAATGTCACGCGGAAGTGTCACGAAATTTTAACGATGATTTTCACGTACAACCGAGTAGTTGCTAGGGAAATGAAACTTCTTTCATTTTCATCCGACAAAAATCGTTTTCCATTCGTTGGAAAGCTCTTGATTTATCACGAATTTATTTCGTATTTGTTCTTGGTATTTATTTTGTAGTTTCATACTATAACTATATAAATGGATGTTATAAATGGATAGTAAACAATGACGCTTGTTTGGTTTTCACTTGGTTGTATCCTGGTGAGGAAGTGAAATCATAACAGTGCGGCTACAGAAGCATGTTTTCAAGACAAGTTTCGACAAACTTGTAAAGTAATAAAGTAAAGAATGAAATATTTATGTGAATGAAATATTCGTATACGAAATAAGTATGTAAAGTAATAAAGTAAAGTAATATTGGTTGTTATCACAAACCAATATTATATACATCATTACTTGTAAAGACACTATTCAAATTCGAGCTATTACTTAATGCAGCAGACAATTCGGCAAGTTGACAATCAGGCCAATAAAGAGCAATCTGACAACAGCAGAGCAAATTCAGTAAAAGTAAACTACAAACAGAATAAAAAGCGCGGCTAAAGCATGTTCCATGTTTCTTGAATTTTAGCCGTAGGCTCTAAGCAGTAAGCATCCGGGGGTCCAGGGGGCTTGCTTTTTTCTAGTGTTATAATACGAATTGATGGTGATTTCAGACATGTCCCAGGTTTTTAACTCATAAAAATCGTTTTTGGGCGCAGAACCATTGGTAGAACCTCAATTTTCCACTCTTTGGTCAAAACTGACTTCATATTCGGTCTCCTCGTCCCCAAAAACATGGAAAACGAAATCTCAGAAGCTCATGTTAGATGTTACCAACATGTTGCGAAAACACAAAAAGTACTTATTTTTATACACATTTTCACTCATAACTCCCCTGGGTATATTCCGATCGGGCTGAAAAGTTTCGGGACACAACTAGGGCCCAAATGGAGCATGTCTGCGAAAGAACGACTTTTTTAGACCGAAAATGAAGCCGGTACACGTGATACGGCGTACGGACATCGCATTTTTAGAATCTACACACCTTGAAACGGAAAAGAAAAAAGTTTGAGGGGGTGTTATAAAAATTTTTTGCTGAGCGAATACATAGGTGTATTATTCACAGAATAATAAACCAAAAACATACATCAAAATGACCGATATGGTGGCCGATGAACAAAGGAAGATACATGATCACTAACAAACGAGAATTGAGAAAGGGACACTCTCTTTCGAGAAGACACCTAATTAGGTGTCTCTCTGAAAGAGACCGAAAATGCCAAGATGGCCGCCAACTCCCTCTTTTAGAAGTTACTGAATAACCCTGTCATGGATACTATAAAATTTAATTTTGCCAAAAGAGTGAGTCGGACCTGAAAAAGATGTCTCTTTGGTTCAGTGAATAGACGTGTAACAGGTCCGCATGTGCCCCCACATTTGTAAATCTGATAATCCTATATGTAGGGGGGGGGGGGGGGGGGTGGTCGACTGAAGTAATGACATAAGAGATTTTGAGGTTTCCAAAATGCTCATCATGTTCTTTTCTTTTTTGCAGAGAAATGACTGACGAGTTTGAAATTTTGCTGTAATTCCGACTAGACTAACTCGCACTCCAATTCTAGGATGTGAAACCCGCCCATAATGAATTACAGCTTTAAGCAGAATATTAATCAACAGGCTAAAGAAAAGGGCAGAACCATGTGGCGTTCCTTGGCCAACAGCTCTGTCATCTAACCGTTTGCCATCCTTCTTCACACACATTATTGTATTGCCTAATAAAGGCTTGACCCAGCTAGCTACTTTAATACACAACTTCAAGGATTCTAAAACAGGGCACGGGGTAAGTCAATTAGGATCAGTACTACTGAATCAAGGAAAAACGTGAGGAACTCACCTTCCGGAGAGATCGGTGACATGGACGAATGTGTCATTGAAACTAGCGAAGATGTGAGCGACTCCGAAAACGTTTTCACCTTCCCTCACTTGAGGTCCCAGCTGCACCTGAGCCTGTTCCTGCTGCTGCTTCCCTTTACGCGGGGCCATCTTGATGTATTATCTGACAAGAGAATAGCCGTTTAATTGACAAGAAATATACCTATTATTCAAAGGGCCCGAGTCGGAACCCTAGCTACAGCTCAACCTATAGTTAAAATCACATTTCGTGAAGGACCCAATCAAAACATCATAGGGCGTCTTCTTGGGACAATTGAGAGGTGATAAATAGAGCTATCTTCCAGGCAGCATAGGCGTGGGTACGTAGCATAGAACCAGAGAAATCTATCACTAAATTACACTGTCAGTCTTCGATTATTCATAAGGGTTCCATTTCTCACACACAATCACTAGATCCCGGCGAGGTACAGTACTCAAATTTAAGACAAAAAAAAAAATATAGCCGTTATCCACTTTAAAACTGAAATTCAAGAGGTGTTATACGTGAGTGAATATCCAGTGTCAAGTGTGACCGTCAACTAATGGAAAAACAACCCCCGTCCATAAGGTTACGGATCAACTGCTAAGATGTGTACAACAACAATAAATTAGGTCTATGAGAAAAATACGATCAAGACAAACCGGTAATAATAACGATTCAAAACTGTAGGTAGCACAGTTAGTAACAGTAAGCAAATTACAAAATTACGACTCGCAACGTGAAATGTCGACGGTGTAACCTAAACTTGGATCACTACCAGAGATTCAAATCGAACTCATTTCTTCACTGAAGAAACTCACAACTCACGATTCCGGATCTAAGAACTTCGCACAAGCCGTAGAATAACAATTTTAAAACTATATAAACAGTAAAATAAAAGATGTTTATGGATAAAACTCGAAAAAAAATTACCTCACTCGAATACAGATTATGAAGGAAACACACTTTTGCGGAAAGAAAATGGCCGTCAAATTCTGGCTACACGGAAGATAGGCGTTTAGATTCAAGAGCTACATTACTTGATATCCTTACTTTTTTTGAAAGCATTACATAACTTCTCCGTGCACAAGTGAGCGCGGCTAGATTCAAAGTCAAGTTGTTGTTTGAAACGTTTTTCATGTTTCTAACCCACGAAGTTTTGTTTGAAACACTTCTTTTTAATACCAAAAAAACTTAATTCTAGCCAGTAGTGGTGCGTGGGCTCTGAAAACGGTGGGCCACCAAACCAGAACACAAAACCAACAGATTTGTCTACAAAATACCCCAAGGCAACAACACCCTTCCTCTATTTTTTAATGACAGAGTGATATTCAGCAAAGCTTATCTCTTTTAATCAACACTGTATCGTCGTACGAAAACGTCGATAATTTCTACTGCAAATTAGCCACCGAATTCATATGTTACGAAAATATAGTAAACTAAAATAGGTATAACAAACAATGACCCAGCCGGTACCTACTTGAATGGAGAACCTGGGTAGTTATCTGTGTGTTACGACGTCCATCAATCTACAACCTACCAAAGGCATGTAGGTATACCACATATACAAATCTGTCATCAGAACCGGACCTAACGCAAAACGCACAAAATTGGAGGCAAAAAATTGAAAACTGACAGCAGACTCAATAGAGAGGGGGAATGTGATTCACGAGACAACAAAAACAAATCTGATGACCAAGAAGCATCACCTATCAAGATGACAAATTGAATCGAAGGGATCGAATCGATTCGGAAAAGGAACGATTTTGGAGTGGAAATCAGATGTTGGGGATAGGACGCAAAGTGGGCGTGGTAAACAACATTTTTACTTGACTTGAGCATGCACGATGGGCCACTTTTTTCAGTTGCCATGGGAACACTAGAGGTTCGTTCCAGCCGTGCAGAGTTCATGAAGAAGTTCGGCGCAGAAACCACACGCAGGGCAGATGGTCGAAATGAAGCGTTCCAACTGTTTTGAGTTCATGATCAGTTCTTTGAACTGTGTTCCAACCTCATGAGTTCATGGACTCCAGTTCGGCGAGTTCATGAACTCAACTAAACCCAACCAGAAGTGAGTTCACCTCCAGGTAACCTCGGCACAACCATCCAAAATCATAACCTGCTTCATTTTTTCAGATATCGCAGGTTTGGGCAGTACTTGGCGGTTTTCTCTCTTAGGCGTGTCCCTTTCGGTGTCTCTTCACTTTTGGGCGTTCCAGCTGTCGGTTTCATGAACTCAGGACCCACCTCAACTCCATTGAGTCCAGCCAAACTCGGTCGGTAAACTCATCCGAATGCGAGTTCATGAACTCGGTGTGGCTGGAACGGACTATTTTGTCCCAGGACCTACCTGCCAGTTTCAGGAGCCCAGGTTTTGATTTCAGGACATCGACTACTGTCGCTTTATTCCGATAACATGCTTGGTCTATGTAGCAAACATGCGGGAACTAAATATTGAATTCCATAGCCAGAGAAATCTGGGGTGCTGCTGTTGAACTTTGTGAAAAATGCAAGGTACAGTGTATGGAGGGAAAGTCAAATGCCAGCTGAACAATGGTTGGAGTTTATTTTTACTCCGTGTTTTTGGGTGCCGTGGCGGTGGCCTTATGGACGCAAAGCCCCTGATTCTAGCTTATTCTTCGTGTTCTCTAATCACAAATAAGGACAATCATCTACCTATAAACATTGTCGTTTACTGTTCAACAATGTCCACTTACCAGTTGCCTCATGTCTAATCATGGCTTCAGATGCCTTAAAAATGGGACCAAATTCTGCTCATGTACCACGCTCAATAACAGCTATTTTTCGTTTATGGCTAAATATTTATCAGTCGTTGTAAGGATGATTGTTAGAGCTTTGAAAGTTATTCCATTCGATTCAGGGTGCTGAAAAACGATACCAAACACATTTTTCTGACAACTGTGTCAGCATGGCGCTAGAAACTTTTAATTAATACCTACATCAAATTTTGAGGGGTTACAATTTTTGTTTTCACGATTCCAAAGGTTCATTATTGAAAATAATAACCAAACTTTGACACAAACAAATAACATCCGTGAAAACAAGGTTTTGTTTTGAAAGTGAGAAATGTTAATTTTTTCCACCCTAACGCTAGGTAGATAGGTGGGAATAATATTCAAAGGTAGCCCATTTTAATGGTCAACAATATATAATTATTCAATATAGAAAACGACGACTCCCCGCAACGCCTAGGGGGGTCAATCTCGAATTTTAACAGGTAAGAGTAAGCAATTGATGGCACTCTATTTTAAAATCATCACAGTTGAAGTTCATCGCTGGGACAAGGGAAATTTTCGAACGCCAGGTCAAGAATGTATTCGTTGATAGCTTCTATGTTTGGAGGATTCCACTTTGGTTTTTTGTCCTTTTCAACCAACAAGGCTCGCACACCTGGTGGCAGGAACAATGGATGAGTTAGAAACAATAAATATGTACTAAGCACCAGGGAGAACATCACTCATAAATTTGTTCAGGTCTTTCTGCTGAGCAAGCCCAAAGGAAGATAAAACAACAAAGTTTGAGCACCCCTTAGACAAATCCTCAGCCTTCTTAATCCAAGATCACCTTAGAAAACAGAAAGAAGACATGACCTTGATAAGAACCGTAGGTAGGTAATATGTTACAGTAATTGTAATGAATAGATTAGGTACGTATAATGATTAAATGAAAGTTTTGGATTTGGATAGAATGTAAGGGGTGAGCCCCTACACAACTTTTATAGCATACTTATCTACAGTTTGTTCTAATGTTACCTCGGTAGGTACCTACTGCCTACCTGGTCCAATGAATTTCAGGGTCTCACGGATATTGTGAGACTTCTTTTGGAATGACCAATCAATATTGTTGAAAATAGAGCTATAAGAACATTATAATAAGAAACATTCACTATAATATATTTAAGGTGTATTACGGCAACCGATTGGGTACCTACATGCATTTTTTGCAAGGTGAAAAGCCCTCGCCAAACAGCGTTGAACGAAATTTCAAGGTCGGGGGGGGGGGGGGGCTAAACACACACATCCAACAGAGGGGGAAGGGCCTATTCACCAAGCAAAACAGATATCTCTTTTGGCAAACGAGATTTTTTTATAGCATAAATGAGAGGGTTATTCAGTATCTTCTAAAAGAGGTACCTAGTTGGTGGTCTCTCTCTTTCAAAACAGACACCTAATTAGGTGTCTTTTCTTTCATTCTCATTTGTTTGACAGTGATCACATCAATAATTCTGATCGCATGTATTTTTTCGTCTCATAAAGGTCTTCATTAGAAATATTATATATGCAGCATGGCAGCTAAAATAGACGAACCCAGGAGACATGGGAGAGGCTGTCTCCCGACAGAGATTATCTCTCCCGGGAGACATTCAAAAGAGATGATACCGTTCACCATCCGTTCTACTGAATAGGTTTCCCATACACATCCAAGAGCAAGGTGCGAAGATCCGAGCATGCTACTTCAGCAGGAAAATGGATATCAATCCTTTTTGGGGCTGAGGAGGTTTTGTTGATGGGTAAATTTTTACAACAGCAGTGGGGGGGGGGGGGGGGGGGTCGTCACACCTACTTCGCAATGATGAGGTACACTTTTTCCCAGAAGGTACCTACCTAAAAATACTCTCAGCAGGTAATCCGTACTTAGTACTCATAATTAGTAACTACCCTGTACTACCTACTTACTCTGTAATTTATTACTTTTTATGGCAGGTAAACTTTTACAACAGTGTTGTTATGGCGGGTGGATCACATCTGTTTGCATTGACTGATGATGTATAGATTTTTCCCCATACCTACCCAACATTTTTTCTTTCCCAGTACCAACCTTTTTTCCCGGAAGGTACCTACCAACTTACCTACAATTTTTAATGGGGGAGGGGGGAGACAAATGCATCTCCTTGGAGCATAACGAATGTGTGTGCAAAATTTCTGCTCTATCTGTTATGTCTGAGGCTGTAGCCTGTTAAAAAAGAAGAAGAAGAAGATAGCGATTTTTCAATCTTCCACAACTCCCTTCAATCTTCCATCGGTCTCCTAATCGCTCCGAGGGTTGAGATCTCTTGAGAATGGGTGTACGAAAAATCAACACCGGAGACCCCCAGAGGCCCAAGTTACCAAGGGGGGGTTAAAACCCCTGGTACTTTTTGTCGTGTAAACAGTGTCTTGGTCACTGTAGGTTGGTATGGAGGTTTTTGGTTTTCTTGACAGGCGGACACGGGAGCGTCCAATCCGGTAAGCCCTAAATATTTCATGCTCTCATTAGAAATAACTGTAGGTACCTTCATAGAAATCGTTGGAAACTTTGCCTTTTAGGGCAGCTACAGCTAGTCTGTATTCCATCTGCAAACATTCTTTCAGTGACTTGTTTTTTCCTTCGGTCAGCTCCCGCACCGTAATTTTCAGAGAAGTTGGCGACATCTTGTTCAGTGCTTTTAGTGTGTTGAGGCTCCATTCAGATCCATCGTGTTTCAGTTCTTCTATCATTCCTTCAAGTGTGGGCTGAGAGAACACTGCATTGATAAGACCTAATTTGGTGTTGAGTGAGAAATCGTGAGATTTCAAACACTTCGAGTGTTTTTTTATAATTGCATCGATGTTGTCGTCATTTGCGTTGTTCTCAATGTCTTGGAGGAGCTCGGGGAGATCGCTAGCATCAACGAAGTGGGTTGCGACCCCAGCTTTGGCAACATCTATCCCTTGCAAGCGGTGACCAGTCAGTGCGAGGTACATGCCCAGAGGTCCTAGCCGGGACAAGAAATAGCTACCTCCAACGTCGGGGAATAAACCTATTTGAGTTTCTGGCATTGCAAAAAGCGTATTCTCAGTGGCAATCCGGTAACGACCATGTACACTCAATCCGACGCCTCCACCCATTGTGATACCATCAATGATTGCTATGTATGGTATAGCCAACTTACTGATTCTATAGTTCATGGCATATTCAGTCTTGAAAAAATTTTCTCCCTCGGTCGTACACTGGGGACCTCCCCTTGTCACACTCACAATATCTCCTCCTGCGCAAAACGCTCTCCCTGAACCTTTCACAACTATGTAGCTCATACACTTTTCCCATTCACATAACTTTTTTGTGATCAATTCAACCATATTGGAGTTGAGAGCATTTAAAGCTTTTGGTCGGTTGAGTGTTATGAAACCTCCTTTTCTTTTGATGTGAAAGAGCACTTCATCGGCTCCTGAAGACATTTTCCTTGAACAAAATCTTTTCTGGGCAAGCTGAAGAAGAAGGCAACGATGCAATACCTGGGACAAAAGAAACAAAAACAAAAAATGTTGGTTTCCCTTCAGATAAGTAAATGAGTAAGTAACACAAGGAAGAGGAAGTTGGGCAGCAGTGTAGGAGGTAGGAGATAAAGAAGCTGGGCATTGAGCAAGATGAAGGAGTGTCTGGTTCCACACAGTAGGATAGGGAAGCCTGGTTCGCAATGTGGTCATGCGTTTGCCAAAATTTCGGTACGTCCAACAGTAAGTAGATCAGTTTATTAAAAAATTGACGAGTGGTTTGGATGCCTGATAAGAAACTAACGGAAAACTAAAAAACAAAAATAAAGGACAGGAAAACTAGAGAACAAGAACACGTCTACAAAATGTTCCAGTCTTCAGTGTCCAGGCTCTCCTGCAATATATTGGTGTCAACAGCTACAAATAGCTTCTTTTTTTAAAGGAACCACATTCACGCATTCTTGTAATTTCAGGAGTACTGACCTTATCAATGGATTCATATAATTTATATTTTTCAATAAGTATCAATAGAAAGAGGGGGAGGGGGAGGGGGGTCTCTCGCAGCTTTGTTTCATACCAGCTAGGAGGAATACCTGGATGCGGCTTCAAAGTAAACTACTCCATCATGGCTCCTAGGTGTGGGCAGCCCGAGAGAGTGAGTGGTGCCGCTTCGGAACCTTTACGAGGTATATACAAGGTTTGACACTGATACCTCATTTTAACATGCGAAATATCACCCTTGAGATAACCGAATTCTAACCCCACGATGTTAAACAATCATTTGCGTGAAACCACAAACCCGCAACACTGCATGGGTCGAAAGCAAGCACTATGATTTTCAAGCGTGGAAGACTATTCTGGATGCCCAGGAAGATCACATCACCATAGACCGGAAAGGGTCGAAAGTTTCGGGTAAAGGTCCCTAACTACCAACAATTCTATGATTTCTATGACCCATGGTTGCTCAAAGCAGGAATACTGGACTGCAGTTAACAACGAATTACTATTGAAGTAAATTTCATAATTGATAACGAACGCCACGCCACTATTATCCAGGGTCCAACTTGAAGGATCTACTCCAAGTGCAACTAATTTCCAACAAAAACTCCTCTTTGAAATTTTTTTTATCCCTGGTTTCGTGAGTTTTTCACTTCCGAGATTGTGTTTTCGACCTTCACCACTAAAACAGCCATAACTTCCTAAAACCTACAGTGTAAAATTAAAAATAAGGACTCCGTCGGAAAGAGTGTTAAAGTTCCTATCCGAATATGGCACAAACAAAATGTTTGGAGAACCTCCATTAGAGACGAAAAATCAGCTTGAAAAATAGTTTCTCGAATTTCAAAAATCACAAATTTTTCAAGCGGCTTTAGTTCCACGAAACCTACCATGACGAAACTGAAAAATGCAGGAAAAACTTTCCCAGGATCTCAGCTTTCCAATGGTGTAGTATTTCTTAGCTATTCTTGCTGTAGTAATAAGGGGTTCGTACCCATGACTTCTGTTCATATTTTATATGGAAGTAGGTTTCATTCTAAGATTTTTGGTACCAACCACACTTTCCTACGATGAATACTACTTCGTTTTTTCTATGAACTTTCAGTTTCGGCAACGAGTGACGTCACACTGGGCAAGGGTCCCGCCTAGCCGGCAGGGGTGCAATGACGTCACTCGTTGACGAAACTTTGAAAGCTCATGGAAAAAGAACCATTCAGCTTGGGAGAGTGCGGTTGCGGTTGGTCTCAAAACTCTTAGCATCGAATCTACTTTCATTTGAAAATGGGAAAACAATATAAACGGAAGTCCTCATTAAGGGGGAAAATCGCGATTGAATAACAAAAAAACGCAATTTTTCGTAAAAATCTCAGACCTCCCCAACTGCTAAAAAACGGAGTTTCGGACCCCTGACCCTCCTCCTGAACTCTGAAATAGATTTTTTTCCGCATTCCTGTGGGCATGTCACTCTTGGAGATTTTAATTTACTTACCTATTATTTATGCTATTAATTATAAATAATATTTAATTAAAAACCCAAGCGGACAAGCCCACAGGAATGCGGAAAAAATCTATTTCGAGATAAAATTTACTTTTTAAGCTCATTTTTCGTCTCTTGAATGGATGTATTCTAAAATTTCTGTTTGGGCTGTTTTCTAGCAGGTAACTGAACGTCTTTCCAACGGAGCCCTTATTTCAAATTTTACACTGTAGTTTACGGGAGTTATTGGCCATTTTAGTGGTAGTATAAAGTCAAAAATCTCAAAAGTGAAAAAACACGAAAACAAGGAGTTAAACATATGGCAAAGAGGGAGTTTAGTTGGGAATTAGCAGCAGAATCTATCCTAGAAGTTACGCGGTTTAAAGTGGGGGCACCCTGTATAGATCACTCGTTGACAATATAACTATTACACTCGCTACTTACGTCATTCGAGAAAGTCTGCAATGTCAATTTGGGATTGCAAGCGCCATTAAAGGACGAATAAGTGTGTTTGATTGAGTAGAAACCAAGTCCTGTTAAGATCAATTCGCTATCCGTATATTTAAATAGGTACCTACCTTGGACGACGAATCGGAAAAAATTAGCATACAATGTCGAACCCTATCCAAAATAAGTGAGGAATGAAGTTGATAGGCAACCAACCTTTACTGGGAGCGTCATAGTTCCGCTGGTTTCCAGCAAAATGTTTCACTATAAAAGAAGAGTCAACCAAACAATCAGCTAGAGAAGTTATGTGAGAATTTGGGCGTTCTGATTTTGATTTCTAACTGCGAATGAACAATGTACTCAGAAGCAAGGGTTCATGTGTTCGTGAAGGCCGGTTTATCACCATCCTTATCTCCCTCCCCCATACGAACATCATCGTTACGTAATTTGTTTACTATCTCTACTTCTTCCATGCTCAATTACAAACTACTGTTTGCCAGTTTTTACGCCATACAGCCCAACTGAAACCATGGAGTTGAAAAAAGTAGAGAAAGAGCGTGGAATTCATTAGCTACGGGCTGAGCCAAAGAAATTAGAAACGCACATACAGAATAGGGATAATCACAATAGAGTTGGCACATCACTATCAGCCAATGGCAGCTTTTGAAGCTGCGAGGCGGATAAGCCCGATTGTATATCGATGCTCAAACATCGATACTAGTAGACATCGGATCCCATTGGCTATCCGGATCCTACCCCTGAGGGGCGGAGTCCTTGGTTCCTCCCCCCCGCCGGCCACTCAATGTTACACCTACTGACGTTCCGATACTCCTTTCGATCCGATATTTGGTATCAAATAAACATCGAAAGCACGGTATCGATACTCCGATATTATCGAAGGGAAATATCGATATTGAAAGTATCATTAAATATGATATCGATAATTCTTACTTTTTTTTTGCAATACTTATATATATATTGTCCTCAAATTTTGTAACTCCATTCAAAAAATAAATCGTGTTTAGGCCTACAATGATCCACCTATCTCAGCATTATCATCAGTTTTGGTACATACTACAGGAGTGGAAATAATAAACCATTGGGCAGATTTTGAAGTTTTTACTGTTATCTATATCAAAAAGTACAAAGAGTGGAAAACATATTGTGGTGAATGTTTAAAAAAACTCGGCGGGGCAAGACCCCCGGATGCTTACTGCTTAGAGCCTACGGCTACAATTCAAGAAACATGGAACATGCTTTAGCCACGCTTATACACATCGAAACAACCAAGTGACAACCAAACAAGCGTCATTGTTTACTATCGATTTATAACATCCATTTATATAGTTATATTATGAAACTAGGAAATAAATACCAAGAACAAATACGAAATAAATGCGTGATAAAAATCAAGAGCTTTCCAACGAATGGAAATCGATTTTTGTCCGATGAAAATGAAAGAAGTTTCATTTCCCTAGCAACTACTCGGTTGTACGTGAAAATCATAAGAAAATTTCGTCACCCATTCCGCGTAACGTTTTTTGGCTAGTTAGTCCAAGGCTAAAGCATGTTCCATGCTAAAATATTGTAAGCCCCAATCTTCGGAAGTAAACCAACGGCTGATGCTATGTTGGACCTTCCGATGTTGTCTGGATTCGATACTGTAAAGCTTCATTCGATATCCCGATATTATCGAATTCTTGATATCGATACAAATATCGGAAATATCGAAACAAATGTATCGATATTAGTAATATCGGTACATCACTAGTTACACCACCACTATCCTTCTTTATCTTTTTGCACAGAGCGCTATGCAATTTATACGCTACCGCTCCAAGCGGCATTTTTAGAAGCATTGATGTCAGAGGTTTTCCCTGTTTTTCACCCCTGGTGGGACGTATATGTCCCATTATTTTTTTTGCATTCGGGACAGGAACTGAATTACCTTCCAATTCCAATTGTTTTAGGGCCTATTGAACACTACAATCCTTATTAAGGAACACAACAATGAGTATGAATTCATCAGGCTTCTTCCAACACTGTAGGTAGGAAATGACTGTGGAACAGTAGAGTCCCACCTCAAACGTGCTGAAAAAAGGGGTGGGACTTCTGCCAACAAAAATAATCGTTCCCGATTAGGCAGTGCAGTGAAGCTTAATTCTCCGCAGGGTTGAAAGGTTAAAAAACTTGCTCGAACATCACCAAACAGTGAAAAAGAAAGATCACATATCAAGTAATCAGTGTTTTTCTAGGGTCTGGCCAACCTAGTTGTTGATCAAGTGTACCTTTATGTGAGAATCCATGGTGGCACTAAGCCAGATTAAAAATCAAACCTGTATGAGCATGTGTGACGAGGTGAACAGAGCTAACGGGTCTGAAGAAAACTCGTAGGTACCGGACAATCATTATTTTACTTGGTTTGATAAACTCATTCGTAGATACGCTGAAATTGACCGCTCGCATTATTCCTTCATGTTGCCTTTCCTCGTTCCACAGGAAGGTTATAGTTGCAACGTCAGACCCCTAGTAATTCACTGGGTCAAATAATTAAAAAGTGAATGAAACAGCAGATAGGTATAATAAACTTTATTATTTGTAGGGGAAAATAACATTTTTGATATGACGAGCTATTTTGGTGTTATTTTATCCTTAACTGATACATGTTGTAGGTACATTTTGTCAGACTTATTCTTCTACTTGAGAGAACTGAAGAAAAGAATGGACCAAATCCGTCAGTCATAATGGACCAAAAACATACTAGGTAACTGAAAAACAAGTAATAAGGTGTATTTTCCAATTCAAAAAATAAAGAATAATATAAATAATGTTATATAATTGAAAAGGAAGTCAGACTTAAGTTATTTTTACATCTTACAAATTTGGTAACATTTAATAAATTACAAAATGTGTCCCTGCCTAGTACAGTGAAATGGTACATTTTACCTTGCATCAAATGAAGTAGTTCCTTTTTTTTTGGGTACATTGTATCTGATGAAGTGGTAATGAAAACTCCCAAGTTTTCTAAAGTGGAAGCCTCCGGATCATTATAAAATACTTGGAAAACCACTAAATTTTCGGACTTTTTTTGGTTTTTGGTCAGTTTGACCCCCAAAGACCCATGTTGCGGCAAAAGCCACCATCACTTTTTTCAAGTAGACTTGAGGTTTGTTCCGACAGACAGTCCTGGACCAGTCCAGGATGGAAATGTATTCTGAAAAAAGGGGACACAACTGTCCAGGGTTGAATCCTAAACTATGTCTGTCCGAAAGCGTGCTGATGATTTTGAACGAATAACCTGAACCATTGCAACCTTCCACATAAGCTGAAGGTAGAAGCATCGAGCGTGCATGTGCAGTATCAACCGTCCTCAAAAAAATCCAGGACTGTTAGAACTAATCCCAAATGGTCCTGGCTGTCTGTCCAAACAGTGAACTCTCGATCCAGGACCAGTTTTGGTGCAGCCCAAACACACAGAAAGGGGGTGGCTTGAATAGGACAGTACGGAGTGGTCCAGGACTGTACATCCAAACAAACTGCAACTAAACGAGACCAATTTGGTCTGTGCTGACCTGATAGTTCTTGAGATACAGCTGTTCACAGTCAAAAGGGTAGCAAAGATTAGAAGGGTTAGCGAAATATGCATTACATTATTTATCATATTTACATATTTAATATTACGAAATGGCTTTGAGGAAAGTTATTCTTATTAACACGTTCAGTGCGGCACCGGACTTTTTTGCACCACCCTCACGCCGAAACAAAACAGAAAACGGCACCGAAACGGAAACGGCGGATAGGGCGACTGAAGTCAGATGCTAACCTTTTTCGGTTCAGTTTTTGTTCAGCTTTGGCATCTACCGGCTGGTGAAGCCACGCTAACGTTATGTTAACCTCTCTTTCATCCATTTTACTCCGTGGTGAATACAAATCTATGTCCACACATGGCGTCAAATCTGCATCAACATAGACAAACGCCAAGAAGCAGCTGTGAATACGACGCTCGACATTTTTATTTTCCAAGGAAAACAGAAGAACGTAGGTATTGTTATACAGATGTAAGGTTAAATTACGATTCGTCATCTCAACACGACGAAAGCTGACACCGTGAGATCCCGGTATTTTTCATCGTCACGGTTCGCCAAACTTTTCGGTGTCTTAAGTGCGCATGCGCAGCACTGCTTTTTCGTTGTTTTCGAGGGTGCTGCAAAAACTCTCTATTGACCTCGTACACCTATCAAGACAATCAGTGCGGGGCCAATTTTTCTAGATTTTGGTTGGATTGGCGTCAAGACGTGACTAATAATGATAACAGAATAATTCCAGTATAGATGTGTACAGTAGATCCTACCCGTATATGCGGTTACCACCTTCGGGACAAATAGACCCCTAACCACATTCGTGTCATTATAGTTACTTTCACTGCGGCACGGGACCAATAGACCTCGTGTCAACCAGCTAGTGACGACGGAATCCTCCAGAAGGTACAGTAATAAGTTTTTTTATGGTTTACTTTACTTTGCACGGATTTGCATACCTACGTTTTTGCGTACTCAAAAATTCGAGTGACCGGCCATTTTTCATGAAATTTTACGTAGAATCCGAATCTGCAATAGGTTCTAATTTGAAAAAACAGTTGAAAAACAAGTTTTTTCAGATCTGAAAAACACGTTTTTCGCCTCTGTGCAAAAACATGATTTTCGAATTCTACAGGAAAAAAATCATGAAGGACAGCGTTTTGACGATTTTTATATCTCCAGTATAAACCAAAATAAAAGTGGTGCACCACTCATTCGGGACACCCAGTAGATAGGTTCAAAATTTACCCACAAAAGATATCAATCCATGGCCTGCTACTGCAGTGCACCATTTCCGATCTATTCTGAGAGATAATAACGAAACTTGGTGGAAATTACCATTTATCACAAAATTCTGGCTGAACAACCGGGACCTAGTATTCGGGGTCAATATGACCCATTTTGCACTTCTGGAAGGTTTGGCACGAGGTCAAATTATCCCATGTCGCGCTGAAACAATGGGTCTGGAATTTGCCGCCACACTGAACGTGTTAAAAATGTTTGATGGACTAGGCTGGTCCTGTGAGTCAATGGCACATATCTTTTGGGGGCGGTCTGCTTTCCTTGCACCACTTCTTCATTTGAAGTGTTAAGCTAGGTTCACATGGAGACGCAATTCCGGACGGCAGTCCGGCAAGGCTATGCGTTCTACAATTCTATTGGCCAACGCAAAATGGATTATTGCAACGCAGTGTCTTGGATACTATATCAAAATCTCCAGATATTTTCCGCTGTCAGATCAGTTGCCGGATCTGCGCGGAGGTTACTGCGCACATCTTTCTTGTTTGGTTGTTCAGCCATATTGAAATTCGACATTATGTGGTTGATTTTGCGGTTTCGAGTTCGAGCAATTGAAGACCGCGGCCGAACAACCGTCTATGTTACAATTCTGAAATTTTACAGGAGAGCACAAAAACGAACGCCGGAACAGATTTTTCGCAAATCGACAGCTGAAAAGTAACATAGACGGTTGTTCCACAGCTTGGGAGCAATAATCATAAAAAATGGTTTTCAACTTCGCTAAAACATTGTTGTAATAATTTAAATGAATTATTTCTTGTCTGTATTAATTGAATTATTTAACGTTTCAAATTGCGTGAAGTTTAGATGGTGAACAATCTGCCCGTCCACCGTTCGGGCTGCTATTCGAGATTCATTCTTTGCAAAATTTCGCCCCTCGGTCGGTGGTAATTTTCTCTCTCACAGCTTTCAGCCCTAGGTACCTCTTCAGGTTGACTCCCTCTCCCGCCCTCCCCAAAACCCACCCCTACCTAGTTACCTACCTCTAGAATCATTATAGTAACAACGGAAAATAATCATACATCAAAATTACTTGAAGCAAACATTTAAGTTGATGGAAAAGAACTAAAAACATGCATATATGAATGACCAGATGATAGGCCGCCGTATGGCTAAGAAACTATTAAAACCACCATCGTCTAGCACAATGGAAAAAAACAGTTTGTCACGAAAGAGTAAAATTCATTCACTGCAGGCAGGAAGTGACTCGTAAAACTGTCTATATTGTGGGGGCAAATATGGAACCATCTTGAGAAGGTCGTTCTTCTTGGCCGATGAAATTGGAATCAAAGCATTGCGAAGGGGAGGAAGCTGGAACGGTTGAGCGTTGAGGCAGTGCTTGTTTAGGTGGATTGTACACGTGGAACCTTTCCCATGGTTTCACAGCATTATGTGAGGATCTCGCGTAATTGGAGAATGGATCATCTATGGAATATTTCATCCATAAATTCTTCGTTATTTTCAAGTTCTTACTTTTATTTTTTGACAGGAGTTGTTCGATGGTGTCGAGATTTTTGAAATCGTCTTGGCACATTTCTATTACAATAAAGGGCTTGTTGAGTTTTGCCTCGGCAATGAGGTACTTCCATTCAGATGGAACGAATACCTTGGCAGTTTTCTTCTTTTTCTCGATTAAAGCGAAGTCGTGATCGCAAGGAAGAAAGCTGTGTCCCGAAACGAGAAACTTCTGGTGAACTTCGGAAAATTTTCGTCTGAACCAAATAGCAGCACGTGTTTAGGAGAGTCCAGTTATTGTTCTGGCCGACGCAGCGATCTGACCATATGATGAGCTTCCTTTCATCATTATCCCCTAACGTTCCGTAGTTTTCGACGATATATTTTATCAAGCAGGAAGAAATTTCGGGGAGCCCCTTCTGGCCACACATTCGAACCATAAGTGCATGGTCCCTAAGCCTGTTCCCATGTTGTGTATAGCGAAGTTGTAGCAACTTAGCTGCCTTTGATAGAAAATGTCGGAATGGTGAAGGGTAGGAGTGAACAGAACCTGCTGTAAATCAATGCAGAGTACAATGATGTTGCTATTTTCTTTGGCCTTGCCAATATCAGTTTTCAACGAGGAGTAACCTTGATCTGCCTGTGCATGGTGCAAATCACTTTCTTTGAGAATTTCCTTCCTCTCCTCTTCTGAATTTGCTGCCTTAAGTTGTATATAAAATGAATCTCATCGTTTGCACGTGTCACTCCTTGGTTGGCCGAATCTCAAATTAAAAGTTTTAAATACTTTACAGTATGAGGTTTTGCTTATATTCTCGTCAGGATGACGAGCTTTAAAATGCGTGTACATTTTCGAAATACTGAGGTCTGGACTCAAATATTTTTTATTAGTCTTGTTGCGGCTGTAGTGCGATTCCTGTGTAGGAAAACTTGCTATGTGTTCCTTCACCAGCCCCATGACAGCATGAAGCTTTGCATGCGGGCGTGACAGATGCTTGCCACGCATGTCTCTTGGAGCAGTTTCTCCATTCTTTATTTTAGCTTGTAAGCCTTGAAGACGAGCATGCCCAATTGAAAATGTATTGAGAAATGTTTTCTTACAAACCCTGGTTCCCCCAACATAGTACTGAAAGCTGCACAACCTTCTGGAAGAAGCATCGGTTATCCCACTCCTCCTACGAGTAGGTTCAACACACTTCACGCAGTTCAGTAGGTACAGAGATTGTTCATCATGCGCAAGTTCGTAAAATCTTTTGAAATGGAGCTGTCTAGATTCTAAAGTGAGTCGATCACAATAATAAGGGCATTTCTCACCACAAACACGTTCATCTTGCGGAGGAAGTTTCCCAGGAACAGGCCGATTCCGCTTCGAGATGTAGGGTTGCGCGGAATTTAGCAGTTCTTTCCTTTTGAAGTCTTTCCAGTCTTTGAAATTGATAGTTCGGGTCTTGGATTTGTTCATTCTGTCCACATCATTAGGCGAAATTTTCAAAGAGGATGACATGATTTTAAAAAGAACACGCACTGACAGAAAACGGGGTCTCGGCCATGTAACGTAGACTCAAGCTGGTCAAGCTCACATGGTCGCGTAAACGCTCAAAAGCGTAAAGCGTAAAGGCTCCTGATTGGCTACCGCCTAGTTGATGGGGGGGAGCGTCAACGCCGAGTTCACTTTTGGAGGTGACTGTAGCGTATTGGAAATGTAGATATTTTGAGCGTTTACGCGCCGTAAAGCGTGCGCAGTAGACCCCCCGAGCAGGGCCCATCCAAAATGGCGGATCCGTCACAGCTGATCTCCCACATCTTCCGGTAGACGAAAGACTCGAAAGACAAAACAACGCAGGAAAACAACAGCTGGACAGTTCTCCCGAGGCGCATTGCGCATTGGCGTTACGCCTCCATGTGAACCAACACTCGCGTTTTCAGCTTTTACGCGCCTCCCACCCTCGCCGCCTACGTCGATTACGCTTTTGAGGTTTTTAGCGTTTACGCCACCATGTGAACCCAGCTAGATGTTCTGTAACATAGACGGTTGTACGTGGCGATTCGCCGACCCGATTTGTCATCATTTGGATCACTATGGTGTTGAATCAGGTGGGATATTTGGATGTTTTATTTTCATAATCGATGGAGGTGACCTTGAGGAGCATATTGACAAAAAAACCATTTTCAAAAATTTGTAACAGACGGTTGTTCGGCCGCGGTCTTCAATTGTTTGTTTTTCGCGATTGCATTTTGTTATGACTCCGCTGCCATGTGAACGCCTCTGCGGCAAAAATTCCGGCAAATGCGTTGCCATGCCGGATTGCCGTCCAGAATTGCGTCTCCATGTGAACCTAGCTTTATTGTTCTGAAGGTTGAACTCGTTGTCAGATACAGGGTCATCTTCGTGAGGGCCACCCGTCATGTCACATCAAGTTTTCGCAGGACTGGTCGCCACAACAAGTGCAAACACCATTTGACATTGAAATCAGCGTTGTCAAGGGTGAATGGCAGACAAATCCCCTGCTCCAACTGCGTCTGGTCTGGCCACAGGATGGCCGAGTTTTCCAGCCTTACAATGGGTATGTAACTTACTCAGAAACCTATGGTGACAAGAAGTGCCTGGACACGAACTTGTGTACAAATGAACACCTATGCCGTGGATGAAGAAATGAACGAGGAATTCACATCCTGCAAAAAGTGATATGGGGGAAGGTATTTTTTGGTGTTGTACACTTGACAAGAATATCCTCCCGGATGATAACAGCTGCTGTATTGAGTCGTTCTTCTTGAGGATCTACTAATTTCTGTTCAGCATACCACGCAACTGATAGAATTTCGAATCAATTATTTTCAAAGCAAATGAATGGTGTTCTGTTTGCTGAGTCATCTATTATTACGTCCTCGCCCTAGGTCAAAAAGGCGGCGTTTTATGGTTCTAATATCAAGTGGGTTCTCCCCTAGTAACTCAACCAACTCTGTCAGGAAAATTTTATTAGATGCGTGGTATGCTGGAAGAAATAAGTAGATCCTAAAGGATGACGACTCCGGGTGGTCAAAACAACAGTTAGTACATCCAGGAGTATCTACGCTCTCAAGTGTACAGCACCAAAGAGAGGCAGGCCCCTCCAATGGGTTTTTCACGTATTTCACAATGATCCGCACCGACTCATTTGCTCAGAGCAGGCTTCCGAGTTGGAAAACTTGGATTTGTCATTACAACTTCATTAGATACCTACAACATACTAAAAATTCACAACTAAGTACCAAGCTCACTGGATGCAAGGCAACCCCCCCCCCCCCCTTCATCGGTACGATTTCCCTGGACTAAAATAAGATTAACATCAATAAAATTTTAATACAGTAGCGATGTCATTTAAGGTTTATAATTGTGCTTGTAATATTAGTTGTACCTTTCGAACTCACCACGACTGGTGCAGTTTGTGCAAGAAGTTTGCAGCTCTCATACTGATGTTTAACGCGGGATGGACTTCTTCCAAGCCTTTCTCACCCATGAAGCTTAATCCGCATAAGCCTGAAATTTAATTCAGTCATGTAAAAAACGTGAGGACCTATTTAATACTTATTTAATGAAAATGGAGATTAAGTCTGACAAGCCATAGCTAAAATGAGGAATGGTAACAAGGTGATACTGCACTCTTATCGATGGCTATAGTTACAGGATAATAAAATAAAAATGAGCAGACCTAGGTAGCTGTGAAGTGGGTCTGGATGAACGTCTCTAACTTTTGAAAATCCACCCATGACGTCACACTGCGTACTCATAACGTATTTTCTATTTTCTTCGAAGTTAACCATGTCGTAGAAATCAAGCATCTGAGGGCAGACAAGGAAATGAAACGTCTACCAGTCGGGGAATTGGTGAATTGATATTGATCAGAGTTTAAGAGCTAGCCACTTACCTTCAAAGTAGCTCCAACCCAGAATGAGTAGCATGTGTCCTCTTGTTTGTTTGCCCTGCCTTGAAAACCGGACACTTGCCTCATGATAGCCCATCGACGAAGGCCTTCGATCTACAGAAGAGGATGATTACAATCACAAGTTCCTCTACAAACTTGGATATTTTCCATTCGTTGAGAATGGAAATAACATTTGACTTCTGCACTTACCTCTTTTTTCGAAAGAGTCTCTGTGAGTTTGTCCATTAAAACTAAGGAAGCAACAGCGCAGTAGGTTACTCCACCGTGTGACTCCAGATCGGAATCTTGACCAAACCCGTAGTCGTAAGACTGCAAAGTGAGAAGGCGTTAAACATCAATATGATTTACGAACATAAGGAAGTACCTATGTGTCTATTATTTAGCATAAGGTTTTGAGGCAATGTCCCATGTAGACGGCAAACGTGAACGACCGACACGACAGGCGGTGCGGGGGACGAATCAGACGATCAAACCATGTAAAGTAGTGGAAGTGTCCCACATGGAGGCCCGTGCTGGCGGCGTTTCCCACGTCATTCGTTCGCCCATTCGGGTTTGATTTTCAAGCCAGCTTGTTTAAGGTTATTTCAAGCCGGTGGTTAAGGCTACTTCAAGCAGACGGTTAAGGTTCTTTTCGAAGTGTTCCATGGTTAAAAAAAAAAATATATGGAAGCTTTGATAGGAGAAGTGCAAAAAAGAAGGTGCTATGGCTGAAACCTTGATTCAGATGTATAAATAATAACTTATACATCGATTTTAGTAAATAGAAGAACTCGATGGTGATATCTTCACCATCGCCTCCATCTACGAGTATATATCCATTCATTCATTGATTTTGGAGGACAGCCATTTTTGTTCGTTTCAAAAGTGATCACAAGGCTTCCCAACCTCGGAAGACTGGGAAGCAATAAATAAAGTACGTACTAAGTAGCATTTGCAGTTTTTAACAATAAAAAGTGTCTCAATTGATACATTTTGATAAATAGAACACTGAACATAGTTGATAGAATTCAATAAATTAATTATCTACAGAATGGTGACCATGCATCTTCCGTTCACAATAAATATTGTTGACGGAATTTATTTGCTGCCCCCCGTCCTCCACCAAACACTCCAACATCATGGCTGATTTTTCCAAAAAGAAATAATCGGCAATAATCTCGGCTCGAAAAATTGACGAGGTATCGGGAAAGATGCTCGCCACTCGTAGAAAAATAAGATGACAAGGACACCACGTATTCTTGTGGTCTGTTGTTGCCACATGCGACACTAGTCCGGCCACCGCACGGGTATTAGCCTACGCCACTCGGTCGCTTCGTTTGTATATGCCACAGCAGTCGGTAGCCTAGAAGCGTTGGACATAGCCTAAAGTTGGCTAACAATGTAAGTGGAGGACAAAACGGAAATGTAAACTTACGAAGCTGTTTCGAATAAAACTAAGCGTCTTGTCCATGTCCATTCCAGACCAGTCTTGAAGAATATAACAAATGCAACAGGCACAGTACACGAACCTCATGTCATTTTCACTTCCCATAAGAGTAGCTGCAAAGCTGAAAATAATGAATAGACATTTTTGAACTCACTGGCAACTATAATCAGCACTAATTAATATCAAACGATGATCAAAAGGCGAGAATGTCGTAATGGGTTATCAACAGATTCATTTTCAGTTGACAAGCTGAGGTTACAATAACTGTTCCGATTTATATGCGCAATGATGTGAGAACCATCTTGAAAAGCACTGTCAGGGTAGGCCGAAAATGACCCCCTTTGATGGCCTGCTCGAGGACCAAAGATTTGTAAGGTACCCACGTCATTGAATGCCACATTTAAAAATCCTGAATTTCATTATACCTTGCATTGATTACTTATCGCGTTGCAGCTCTTCAACATTTTTCACGCTGCGTTCATCTCAAACAGTGGAGTTGGTAAAATAACTAGTAGTTCCACTGAACAGGTGCCACACGTAATTTTGAAAATAGGCTCAAATTCTGCCGATGTACCACGTTCAATAATAGCTATTTTTGGTAACGTTTTATGGATAAATAGTTATCAATCGCTGTAAGGATGACTGATAGAGCTTCAAAGTTATTCGATTTGATTCAGCCCAACGGCCTTATGAGGTGGAATAAACCGGTTCCCGTGAGATCTCCTAAGCTAAGACACCTCGAGCGTGGTTAGTACTTGGATGGGTGACTGCCGCGACACGTGGTGACGCCTCCAAGTATGACCCATGTAGCTTTTGGGTCTCTCCACTCAAGGAGGTGGGGCGAGGCAATGAGCATCCAAGTAAAGAGCGAAATGATCAGGTCGAATTCTGATCCACTCACTGGAGGACTGCTGATCATAACGCTGGCAGGGCAGTAGGATGAAAAGAATGGCTGTTTACTTTTTATACCATTTGATTCAGCGTGCTGAAAAACATTAAAAACTATACCAAACACACATTTTTCTGACAGATGAGACCACTGGTGCCAGCGTGGCGCCGTCTCCTGGCATCACGGTGGCACCAAGAACTATACAGCAAATTCTGGAAGCTGAAGGAGTATACTGCCAAAATTTCAAGACAAAATACCCAAAATTATGGCTGTAGCATGGTACGCACATACATACATAATATGCAAAAAAATGCCGCTCGACTCTTAAGAGCTTCATTGACAATAATTAGTAGGAAACTTCTTTCTTTGGATGAGTGACCCCCATAGGTTGTATTCTTTCTCAATGCTAACCATCGTCTCTCCATTGGAGAAGGTACATAACATTGTAATTAAACAATTCACTCCAAGGTCCTTCTGCTTCTACCCAAGAAATTCAGGCATAACACCTCCTCTTTATCCAAGGGACCGCCATTCACCCACTTCGACACCTGAAGTTAGGTTTACGTACCTATTTAACTTTACAGGAAAATTTTCACTAACCTGCCATCGTTCTGCTGAAGAGCTGCTACGCCTTTGACTATAGCTCTCTTGTTGACTTTGCTGAGGTCGTCACCAAGGGTGAGAAGGGAAGCCAGACCAGTGTATGTCATAGCAAGATGACCATTCGCAAACATTTTGTTGCAGTTGGTTGCAGCTCCATTCTCAAGAGTTACGAAAGTGTCAGTGCCTTGGAAACCGCATCTGGTGCAATCTCCATCTTGAATGAGATACAAAAATAATTTGCCATCAATTTAATTTACTGGGATTTTATATCAGATAAACATGGTCACCCATGCACTAAAGCCTGATGTGGAACAGCAATGCATTGCGGTAATCGGTCGAAGCATCCGTTTGCCACAGAGGCGTTTACATGACATACAAGCTGGAACCTGTCAATTATGAACAGTAAAATTTGTCTCCTTTCATTCAACATTGCATTTTTTGCTCAAAAATAGTAAGAAAACCCACCGATTTCTTGTGTTCTATTAATTATGAATAGAATGTCACAACATTCATATATTCACAACGAACATATTGGGTACTGCGAACATTATCGGTTACAACGAAAATTTCACAAGAAATCATGTTTATGTTTCTACATAGACAACTGTTTGATACTTTAATAGATAACTTTATACTTGACCATACATACCTACATATGCAAATAATTTAAAAAATGTTTGCCGAAAATGTGACCGTATTTCTTTCGTTTTGTTTCCTACATACTGCGAACAGTTCGTAGTAACTGGCAACATAAATATCGTCTACTACGATCAGTCATACTAAGTGATGAATTGGTTTGAATGAACACCAGCTAAAACAAACAAAAATCTCCCGTCTCTTGAGGTTCATTATGAACGACTTCTACGGTACCTGGAGAGTTAGACAAACTACAGTATCCATGCTTTGCAGTGCCACATTGACGAAGTAGCCACGTTAGCCTTAGCCAACAGGTAATATGTATTAAATAATGCATTACCAGGGACCAGGATTCACGTTCCTCTTTTTAAGTTGATCAGTAGTATATAAGGAAGTCTCAAGTGCTTCTACTCGACAAGACAAACTAACATTTATGATGTACTCCCTCCTCAACCTATTTGTTGATACATTATATTTAATGTCACATTCTTCCACTTCCAGTTACCTACCTCCAATTTTACAACTTTACCTTTGCAGCCCCGTGCACCCCAACATTCTCTTCACCTACAATAACGAAAAAACACTACTTGAACTCCCATAAGTACTTTCTACCAAGGAATCGGTTTCTCTATGTTATTTTCTTAGGAGAGTGATAAACATATGAATGCAGGTGCTTACCAGCTAAGACTAAACTTATAATTTGATGTGAAAACCCGAAACCCGGTGATCTGTTTTCAGTCAAATTCAGATTCAGAATCAAACTTTCCTTAACTATATATATATAAATAAAAACTTCAAAACTATTCATTTGAAATACATTATTTTATAGATCTAAAAGATTAAACTTTACTGTTTAACCATATTTTGGGCAGATTTAATCGGAATGTAGTGTAGCAGATGAAACGAACGCGAGGGTTTTCCAAACAATGTAGAACCAATATATCGGGGTAGAGATAAGATAAAAGTGGTCACACCCAAGTGCGAACGCTGACACAACTACCTTGCGACGATAATCACAAACAACCTACTGTCCACGGGCCTGCAAACGTTGTTCCAATTCCGAAAAATAATCCTACAGAAATATTATAGAAACCAAGCATTGGTTTACTATTTTTCACAATTTAAATAATGGAACTACAGTGGAATCAGGATAAGTGGGAAACCTCCATGTCTGTGAATGAAAGTCCGGTCCCACCCCCTTGAGGACCAAAAACCTCACTGAGGGGGAAAATTAGACCTCCTCGAGTGGGATTTTGTCCCAAGGAAAAGCTCCATGAGTGGGAATCTCAACCGCCAGAGCCTGTATGAGTGAGAGCGCGACCTCTAATAGTGGGACTCGTTGAGCTGCCGATCTATAACAGCGGGAATCAGCCCCACTTTGTTGCTTTGTGCTGTTTTGCTAAGAATCGAAGCTGAATAATTATTCAGCTCACCCGATTTTTTAAAGAAAAATTAATTTTTTTAAACCCTGTAGGTACATTTTTTCCTACAATAGCTGCATGAATTTTTCCAATATTATTCGTATACAAATGTTAATTATAATAAATTATGAATTTTATATTTTTTCTTCAAGCGGAAATTCGAGTAAGTGGGAAACCTCTACTATGAGTGGTATTCAACAGCTGGTCCCTTCAAAGCCCACTTATCCAGGTTCCACTATGATCATAAAGGGCTGATTTGAGAAATTCAACCTCCTACACGCTACCCATCTGTATTCTTAGTGAAATCTAAAGAACAACAAGTAACAAATAGGCAGAAAAGCTGGCACCGGATGGTACTTAGTGCTTAATTCTGAAATATATTTTCAGCTAGTACGTCTTCCATCTGAGTCAAAACTCACTACTAACCTTCATCGGGGTGGATTTGGAGGCCGTAAATCCAATTGCACATGTTCTTTTTATCATCATCGTTGATATCCTTCAAGGCTCCCAGCACTTCGAGCCCGGATATGGAAAAGAACGCAATACTGAGCCTAAAACAGAAAATAGATCATCTGTTACAAATACAGAGCAAAGCTGAAAAGATGGTAGGTGTTAGTCGAAAATACATGTTTCACACGAAGCGGCAATGCAGTGCGTAGGTGCGCTGCATGCAGATTCAACACTCAACTGCAATATTCTATTCCTAAACTTCCAGATATGTGCCGGATTTCCGGTTCTACTGTCGTGATTACTGTAATTTTACCACCGTGTTTATTTTTACCAAAATTCCTGGATGATTTTGAAGTGTTTGATAAACCTCGTGTTGAAATGATTTAGCCATTCTTAAGACAAGTTGCATTGTTCTGTTCATAAATAAAAATACGTGCAATAGGGAATTTTTGTCAAAAAAAAAAAAATCGGAACTTGAAAAATGGAAGTTTAGAGCCTGTTTTCAAAAATGAGCGTTTTTTAGGGCGATTGAAAGTAAAAATGCAGCAAAAAATCACGTATCAGGTTGCTGACATCTGAATGGCTGTTGGCCCAAGGAGGCGGAGCGAAGCCTCAGAGACAAAGGTTCTCAATGCTACCAAGAACCCAACATTCGAAATGGCAAACCTTGGCGGCAACCTTCAAGAACATTTGCTGTGACTTTTTCCTCGGTTTGATTTTGAGGAATGAGGACGTGTTTTTAACATTTATTTACATGTTTGCGGTTCCATCAATCCATCCATTTTGTTTCGGATTACATCGTTTAAAACGATGCAATGGGGATTTGAGTTGAACTACTCGGTAATTTCTAGCAGGAACTCAGAAATTCAAATTTTACACTCGATTTACTTTCCGACAAGAACACCTCATTATACGGTCAATACGTGTTAACTTACTGAACAGAATTTGTCCAAAAGAAGGAGAACTTGTAACCCACGAAAATTGCCCATTTCTCTCCCCCTGCCCATTATTCACTGAAGACGGCACTTTGTTAGGCTGCCGGATTCCAATTCAGTGGGCCAGGTCTAACGGTTCAGTGGGCAAATAGATCTTATGCATCGGCAGACTGCCGTCCCATGTGAATCAGGGTAACAATATTTAGACTACCTGTCTGTCATAACGCGACCTACTCACGACAAAATTATCAAACAATAATTAAATAGTACATCTATTATCAACAATAACAATACACCGACTGTACTCACCTAGTGGAGTCTAACATGAACAAGCATGGTGGAATGAAATACAAGTGTCGTTTGAAATAATCTATGTGCTTCTGCTTTACTAAGGGAATGTCTTCAGTTTCCATCGTTAGTATCTACAGCAACTGAAAGAATAAACCGAAAAATGTTTGTAATGATTTTTAATATAAACATTCTAAAACTATGGGAACTAATAGGCGATACTAAACAAATCTTTCACTGCGAAAAAGGAAATTAATTGAGAAAAACGTCTGCCAAGGGCGTGGCTATACCTCGCTTCCTCAAGGGTTGGGAAGGGGTTAGCGAAATACACGACGATATGCAAACAGCCGCTACTTTCGGGTCTTAGGGTCTTGCTTGAAGGTACGTTCAGCAAACTATATAAAATACAACTGCTTTTGGTGAAACCACCAAACTAACACCCACGTCAAAAGCATTATACATTTAGGTCAAAAATAATATTATTTCACGAAGAAAACGCTGCAAAGCCTGACATGGGTTTATTATTCTACTGGACATACATATACATAAATGTTGGCTGTTCATAATATATATTGTTTCTTTCGTGTGCAATAGCTGAAATTATGTAGGAAGCGCGGAAAATTGGCAGGCCTACTAATTCTGCCGCTTCCGCTAGAGTTGTCTAGAGTTGTCTAGGTTACATTTTATTTTGAGGTTACTATATATTGATTATAAAACAGTGTGGTTCGGATGAAAAGTTGTAATCCATTGGTAATTCAAGTTGTCAAATCGTAATAAGTTGTGTCAGTTGAGCTTACTCGTGAATACACGTATCGAATAATAGTGTCGCTTCATCAAATAGTTACTTCCCGATTCAAATACCCACAATTATGATTCATAATTTCCACCAATTGAGATCCCATTTTTGGCACATTATCTTTGATCATCGATAGTGCCATTTACTTGCCTGCATCACAATACATGTTAAAACTATTTCTGGTGTTATTATACAAGTGTACGGCGTTTTCAGACAATTTCCCAGGTTTTTAACTCATAAAAAATTGATTTTGGGAGCCGAACCTTCGTTAAAACCTCAATTCTTCACTCCTTGGGGAAAATCATATTCGGTCTCCTCGTAAAAAAAAAAAAAAAATAAAAAAAAAAAAAAAATAAAAATAATGCAGCATGGCTATAAGAGCGAATTTTCGAAGAAATAACTGATTTTATGTAAAATGTGATGTTTGGAATATCCCATTCAAATATGGGCAATCTTAAACTTATTGGGTAATTATAGGTATTCAAGTATGTACGTATATTGTAGTATTGGTACTACAATATACGTACAGTTACTTATCAAACATACGTACAGTACGAATGTTACGTATCCATTACCTACTCTGTATTGTATTGGATATTGGTAAATTTTTTGTTCCATTTTTTGCCGAGTAACACCTCGGTTTGTAGATTTTCCAACGCTGAACACGATGGTGAAGTCAGAATTGCGATATCCCATTCCGTTATCAGATTAGAGCAGACGAACCAGGAAGAACATCTTAAGAAATAACCACGTTCCGTCATCTTCAAAGTGCTCCAGTTTGAGAACGGAATGAGATATCGCAATTCTGATTTCACCATCGTGTTCAGCGTACAAAAACCTTTAAAATGAGGTGTCACTTGTCAGACTGCTTCATTTTGGGAATTTATGGGTAATTTTCCCCCCCTAAAACTCCCCAAAATTCCCCCTTAGAGTGACCCGATTCTGCCCATCTACGAACTTAGCCTGTCGATTGCCAAGACAGATTTTTCGTGCAAATTTGAACTTTTTATCTCAATTCTTTCGAGTTATCGTCTGGAATGACACATACATATATAAATATACAAATATATAAATATATAAATATATATATATATAAATATAATTTTTGGTGTCTTTCGGCAGTGAATTCAGGATGGTCTGAAACGGATTTTGGTATAAAAATCTTTCGGAAATTCGAGTTTTAAAAATTTTGGACCGAGAACAATAGCTTCCTTTTCTTCGAAAATTCGCTAAAAAATGGAAAACGATACCTCATAAGCTCATGATTGTTACTAAAACACCAAAACCCCCCATTTTTGCCCCCCTTTTCACCCACAACACCTTTCGGTATATTCCGAACGGGCTGCAAGGTTTCGGGACAACTAGGGCCAAAATGGAGCCTGTGTGCGAAAGAACGAATTTTTATACCGAAAATGAAGTAGATATGGATGATACGGCGGATGGCGGATGGACATTGCATTTTGGTTTATTATTCTGTGAATAATACATCAATGTAATCGCTCAGCAAAACATTTTTATAACACCCCCTCTAATTTTTTTCTTTCACGTTTCAAGGTGCGTAGAACCCGAAAATGCAATGTCAATATCTACTTCATTTTCGGTCTAAAAATTCGTTCTTTCGCACACGGGCTCCATTTTGGCCCTAGTTGTGTCCCGAAACTTTGCAGCCTGATCGGAATATACCCAGGGGTGTTATGAGTGAAAAATGTGACTAAAAATAGGGTTTCTTGGTGTTTTAGTAAAATGAGCTTTTGAGGTATCTTTTTTAATGTATTTTAGGGCGAGACGACCGAATATGAAGTCGATTTTGACTAAAGAGTAAGGAAATGAGGTTGTAACGAAGGTTCAGCTCCCAAAATTTATTTTTTATGAGTCTAAAACCTGGAAAATTGTCTGAAATCATTTGCATAACACTAGAAAAAGTGTACGCAGGTGAAGCAAGACAGTTAAATTGCACTATCAATAATCAAAGATAATCTGAAAGACGGTGCAAAGTCCTTCTCACATGGGTTTATTATTCTACTGGACATACGTACAGAAATGTTGGCTGTTCATTTATTGTTTCTTTCATGTGAAATAATTGAAGTAACTGTTTCTGATGGTTTCCACCAATTTTTGCCCCCAAAACACGAATTAGCTACGCTCCTTTTTTTTCAAAATTATCTTTAATAATTGGTAGTGCCATTTAGTTGTCTTGATTCACCTTTTGACACTTCTTCTAGAGTTACTAGATAAATTTATGGTGATTTCAGACGATTTCCCAGGTTTTTGATTCATAAAAAATCAATTTTGGGAGCAGAACCTTTGGTAGAACCTCAATTTTCCACTCTGTTCAAAATCGCCTTCATGTTCGGTCTTCTCGTCCCCAAAAAACATGGAAACCGATACCTCAAAATCTCATGTTACTAAAACAAACAAAAAATGCATATTTTTATACCCATTTTCACTCATAACATTTCTGAGTATATTCCGATCGGGCTGCAAATTTTCACGATATAACTAATTTTTTGCGCGCGAAAGAACGAATTTTTTAGACCGAAAATATAGCCGGTATGCATGATACGGCGGAGGGAGCAAGGCGTACGGAATTGCAGTTTTGGAATCTACGCAACGTAAAAGAAAACATTTTGAGGGGGTGCTATAGAAATTGTTTGCTGAGCGAATACATAGGTGTATTATTCACAGAATAATAAACCAAAAAGGGGTTTCCACGTTCTTCGGCCTCCAGCCGCCTCAGTTACGTTCATCATGATCTCCCCCTTCGCTGCTAGTCCGGGGGCTGTCAAAATTCAGCCCCAAGGGGCCTCATTTTCCTCCACAAGCTCTGGCAGCCTGCGCTCCACAAGGCCCGCAGACCAGAGGCAATCAATCAAACGTGATTCGGTCGAATTTCCAAGTAAATCCCTATCCACACAGTTGGGACAACCTTCTAGGAGCATGTGGAGCGGCCTTCAAGGTTGTGGGATCCCAATCCCTAGGGGTGTGGTAAAGAATTTCCTGGGGGATCCCAATACGCAAGTCATAATTAGCTCTTCCAGCTTAATCCGAAACCCCGAGTACCCACAAGAAATTATGTTGATCGATATAAAATGTTACTCAACTGCAATCGGTTTGTAGGTACAGGTATGCAGTGTTGTAATACTGTGAGTATACATACATATATATATATATATATATATATATATATATATATATATATATTGCATTAGCACTGAGTATATATAGATAAATACACTAACTGCTGAGTGAAACTAGTACATTTTATTACTCACCTCGATCAGAGCAGGGGAAGGGCGAGGAAGTCAGACGAGTGAGCTAGCAAACAATGATAGAACTCCACTGAATGTCATAATTTTCACGGGAAAAAAATCAGGATTTGATTTAATGAAAGCTAAAGCTTGTTAGTCGGCACAGGTCGTGAAATATAGGGAAAATAATCAATCAAACCACCTGTAAAATCAGTTTTCAAACTCAAAGTAACAACCGTTATCAACAATCAGCGGACAAATGGATGTATATATGTGAGATTCTCCGTTTATCTGCCTTCGGCTTTCAAGCCATGCGAGGCATAGGTAGGGTTACTAATGGCTGGATACTACATGGATACATCATGACAATTCATGGATTTATACAGATGAAGTTGATTCAAAGATTTTTGCTAAAGAGGTAACACTGATTTTCCCCGTGGGTGGCACCATTGATCAGCTATGATCAGCTGGCACCCCCCCCACCATCTTTCTACATTTTCCACTTGTGCGTCGTTTTTGCTACCTACGGCTATTGTTTACACTTTCAATTTACGAATTTACATTTTCTCCCTCTAAACTAAAACCTCAACAATATCGCCGGGCATACAGGCTTCGGAGATGTCAGTTGAAAAAAGGAGATTCGAATGCACAGCTCTGCCGAAAGGTTGGCAAAGGGAAGAAGTAGTTCGAAAAACCGGCCTCTCAGCTGGAAAAGTTGATGTCTGCTACTACAGGTACACAACTTTGTTTTAATACCTACTGGGTTTGCATTAAGGGTCTACGCTGTATATCGGGTTTACCATTGAGATTGAGGAGCTTGTAATGTGCAGAGTTAGAAGCAGATGGGTACACAGGCGATAGTGATGATAGGTATTGAACGTTCAGGTTCCTCCTGACGTATTTTGTGTGCACATTGGGTCATTGGTAGGAACCTGATCAACATACTGATGAGAACGGTGTATGGTATGTTCAGTTAATGTAACTCATTCGGTTATGTAAGTCATAACTACCTACTTGCGCTGAAGGATAAAATGTTATATGGAAGAGCTTTGAGGTTTTTTCAAACAGCTTTCCCATATTATAGTAGCTAGGTATTTACACTAAACACATTCCCACTTTTGGTTTATGTACCTATGTATTCGATTCGAAATTTTTTGTTGTTTGGAAAACCCCCTTCAAAATTTTTTCTGCTACGTTTCAAGGTGTGCAGATTTCAAAAATGCAATGTCCGTCCTCCGTATCATCTACCTTAAATTTCGGTTAAAAAAAAAAAGTTCTTTCGCACACAGGCTCCGTTTGGGCCCTAGCTATGTCCCCGTGTCTCGGCAGCCCGATCGGAAAACACCCAGGCGTGTTAGGGGTGAAAAATGGGTGCAAAATTATGTATTTTTGAGGTTTTAGAGAACGGACTTGTGTGGCCGTTTTTAAATGTTTTTTGGGGTGAGGAGACCAAGTGTGAAGTGCATTTTGACCACTGAGTAAAGGATTGAGGTTCTAACAAAGTTTCAGCTCTCAAAGTTCTATATTTATGGGTCAAAAACCTGTGAAAATGGCTGTGATCACCAGAAATTAGTATAATAATAAAGGAGGTAGTATTGACAGGTGAATCAATGACAGGTGAAACTGTTATTGAACTGTCTTGAATGGTTTGTCAGAAGTAGCAACCTAATATTCGAATTTAAAACCGTCAAATTAGCTTTGTGGGTCTTCACTGAGGTCCCAATTGTGCCGTATTCAGTCGAGAATAATAAACCTGTGTGACAAGGACTTTGCAGCGCTTTTAAAATAAGTATCTAGGTAAGTTCTAACTGGTCATCCTCGGAGTGTGTAACTGTAACATTGCTCGATTAATGGAGAGTTTAACCCTCGGATAGGCGCCGTATCATAGTTATACATAGTGCATATTGTAACCTTCCCAGACAGAATGCACACAGACCTTTCCAAGGGCGCATAACACGCTCAACCTCAGATATGAAGGGAGGTTGTGTGTATTATGGAAGCAACACGTCCCTCGTCATTGTGGCCATTGTAACAGCTGGGAATTTCTAGTCTCAACATGTTGATACTTGGGCAGTCTCATGTTAAAAGGTCAGTCCTTATTTCACGTTCTGAGCTGGGCACTTTTGTCGTAAGATTGATAGGTATAGTAGGTGCTGTCCTGTGGTCTCTTGTGGCTGTCCTTGGTAGTTTTGGACTCTGTGATAGGTACCCTTAAAGTGACAGTTCAAACCACATCAGTACAAACAGTAAAACGCTAAATGTAAATACAAAACTTGTAGGTGGTGGAAAAAGAAGTTGGATGACCTTACTCCAGAGCTCTCCAAAGGGGTGCTTCCACTCGTTCAGTGTTCATCTTGAAGAACTCCCCGTTCCAACCAGTGAACTGCGTAACCTACGTTGGTTTGATGTTGGTGGCTCCGAGAGATAATCGTTCATTTTTTTTAAAATTTTTGTATCACCATATTTCAATTACACCAAGTTTACAACTTATTGATCAGTCATTTTTGACCTAGTTTACTGCTGTTAATCACAAAACGAAGTTACAGAACTTGTTTTTTACCTTCGTTTTGTGATTAACAGCAAAATTAAAATTTCAGTGTTAACAGCAAAATTAAAATTTCAGTGTTAACAGCAAAATTAAAGTTTCAGTGTTAACAGCAAAATTAAAAATTCAATGTTAATTGTCAATGTTAACATTGAAATTCAATGTGAATTTCATAAACATTAAAATTTCACATGTTAACATTAAAAATTTCACATGTTAACATTAACAATTTCACTTGTTAAAAATTGTCACATGTTAACATTCAAAATTTCAATGTTAACATTGAAATGTTAACAGCAAAATTAAAATTTCAATGTTAACATTGACATTTTAATTCATTATATCACTTTCACTGTGCTAGTTCTTGCGGTTTTCTGCTCTTCAGTCTTCTTAGCAGGCCATCCACACCGAGTAACTGGACAGCTTCGATGTTGACATGACCTCTTAGCTGCTTTAGATGAGTGATGGCGATTTTCTTAATGGTTTCATCAGCAGCATCCACATCAAGATCGTGATGGAGTCTGTCATTACGTATTTACCAATCTGCATTGACTGAGAGTCCACGTATTTCTCGATTGCTCTTGGCTGTGAAGCCCCACAGCTGCGCTCCATAGGATACTGGCTTTAGGACTTGATTGTACAGGGTTAACTTGTTTTGAACAGACAATGTTGATCGTACTTCCATTAACCAGTACATTTTTCTGAGTCTGAGAACCTGCTCTGATTTTTTCTTTCTAACGCGGCTTTGTTTCGCATCTAAGGTCATTCATTCCTAGGTACTTTGCATCATGGGCGTAAGGGATGATATTGTCTGTAGTCGATTTCGAGGTTTGTGAAATCAACATGCACTGACTTAGCTTCATTCATTTTTATTCTCCTCTTGGCTGTTCAATTTTAGAGACAGAGCGATTGAGCTTGCTGATGGAAGTGCCACTGTTTTCTCCGACTGCCAGGACTGCAGTGTCATCTGCAAATGTGGCTGTAGTGTTTCCTTCGATTTCTGGTAGATCACTGGTGTAGAGAAGGAACAGGAGTCACAATCGTTCGTGAACAGGCTAAACACTATTTCATACAGTTGTAGTGGTACCTACACACAGACATGGTGTTCAAATCTTTCATTTCCATCCAGACACCGAGATGGGTCATTGGAGTCGATACTAACTGTGGGGCTATCTGCTATTAACTTTACTTACTAGGACTAACAATAATGTTATATGTTATAGGTATTCAGTCTGTGTTAAAGGGAAGTGATGCAAGCTCATAACGTGAACATATTTTCCATTTACTCTTTACTAGGACCTATACCACTGACTGTGACTGTTCACCTAAAGAGCGCGTTGATTGAGAGGCTCTGATGCTGCTGAAGCTATTTTTTCGTGGTCTTAAATTCATAAGTTCAGACTACCCAACTGTAATTCAGTTCCTTATTTCAGTTGGTACAACTTCTTGTTATACTTCATGCATTCAGTTGATGGTTTGTAACAATGCAATTTTCGCACACACAATGACACACACCACCACCAGAACCATACATCTATTCGTGCTTGTGCTGTATGTATTACTTTCATTTTCAAAGCTACGTAGTAAGCAGCAACGTACATCGTTATAATTATGACCATGAACTGATAATGGGTACATGCTACTCTGAAGGATTGGATTAAGGTCAGGACTTGCCTACTCCGCAATTTGAGTTGTTCTTATTTTTTCTGTGTGTGTTGTGACTGTACATATTTTTCTCACTAACGAATCTTAATTTACATATTATAATCCGTAATAAATGTTCAAATTCTATTGGGTATAGTCATTATTGCTCAGTACAGAGCCGTTTTCTCTTCTGTGTTTCAAATGCCTTCTACTTGATGTACTTTTGGGCTGGACAGATTAGGTTTGAACGCAGTGACCGTCTGAGGGTTATCTGACCTTCAGAAAGGCTCCTTGGCCATTCGCAGGGATTCTCGGACTCTTTCCTGACTTTATAGTATCCATGATCGGCAGTCCTGACTATCCAAATCCAGTTTTGGTCATTCCAGTCCACAAGAACTGGCCATGTACTACCTTCTCGATTCCCAGCCATAATCAAACCCTTCTCAAACTGTTATCAAGGTGACTGACATTGGATCATGGATGGTTTCTTATGGTTTTCTAGGAATCAGCTAAACAAAAGAAAAAGCCAGTGCGAGCGAACCTATTATATAGCTCCAGTACTGCTAAGCAAATATTTTCTTAGTTTGAGCTGTGTGATGGAAAATCATACAGCTTGCTGTACCAAGCCACATATTCGTGGGGTTCAGAGCCCCTTCTACTTATTTCACTATTCAGTATATAGGTACACTTGATCGAGTTCTAGTTTATTCACTAAGAATGAATCTGCTTATTTGGTTGTTGTCTAAGTCAGATCTAAGTGTGTAGGTTGCTCCATTTACAACTCCTTGGTTTCCGTAGTTCAGCCCTTTGTTTTTCCGTGTTTGCATGTTGTGTGTTCTTGAAAAGATGGTTCGTAACCAACCTATCACATAACAAATTTTGTGTAAGTCTTACATTTCTTTGTACGAGTAGATAGGTAGGTACCGATGGATTAATTCCTCATATTTAGTGACCTAACACTAATGTTCATCTCTGTCCGACCCTCGATTTCAAATATAGTTATTGCAATGAGCGCTGCTTACCACGCAGCGCTCAATGTAATCCGGGTAATATTTTTATTACCTGTATGACGTAATGTCTGCCAGATTGTTTATGGTTTCTTATCTGTCAAAACAGTCCATATAGTTATAAACAGCTAAATAGGTACTTAATATGAACGCCATTGATCGAGCGTTGGCCGTTGTTAACTCATAGTTCTGTGTTTTCTGTGTTGCATGTTGTTTTTAAGTAGGCACCAAGTTTTCTCTGAAGGGTGAGGGTTGTGTGTGTTTTGCAGCCCGGATGGCCAGAAATTTGACAGTAAGCCCCAACTAGTGCGTGCTATGAGTGATACAGTTGATCTGACCACATTTGATTTCTCTACAGGGAAATCTAATAGCCTCCTAGCCCGTAGGCACAAAAAACCTCGAACTAGTCAATATGATTACAGGTATAGTAAACATTTCCCACTAACCGCTCATTGCACGGATCACAATTTTTTCATGCACTTCCGAGGCATGCCAGACTTTCACGGTGTGCGATGTTAATAACCAACTATGGTTTTCAATTTGAATGGAGTTGAATTATAGTGGTTTTGTAAGTTTGTCACTTTGTTTTGCATGTTGTTTCTTTCGTGGGAGTTGGAATACAATAATTGTTGTTTAAATAATCGACTCACCTCGTTCTTAGGCATGCGTTCATTACTTTGGCATGTTCATTGATAACATGCATGTGATTTTGGGAAGAAGCAGAATTCTAAATTATTCGAAACACATTGTAAATTATTGTACTGCTGTTGCACCCAATCAAGCCAAGACATTACTTTTATTAGATCAGAAGGCAACTGAAATGAAAAATAAAATAATGTATTTACCGCATTTGCTCAAAAATGCAAAGTTAGTTCAAGTTCTGTTTACAGAAGAGTTTGTCTTACCAAAAGTGGTCCTTCGTATGGTGGAGAATCTACTGTGCAGATAGTATGTACATAATTATTGTCACAGCAAGTCGTCGGTTTAAAACAAAATCAAAAATTTGATCATAATATGGAGGTATTCGTTTACAAAATACCAAAGATTTTCCCCTTCACATTGCAGCTGCCTGCTGTCATAATCTTCTACATCTAGGTTTACCTCATTCATTAGATAATAGGTAAGGAGGTCCAAATGGTCAGTACATGAATTTTCCGAAAATGTTTCTCTTTTTCATGGAGGTACCCCTAAATTTTCAAAAAAATTAGTACCTACTAATGTTTATGTGTACTTATTACGTGATGTGTTACGTGTATTACAGTATAATGTTCTTTTATATTTATGTCCCTCCAGTCAATATCAGACTTTGTTTACAAGATTAAAAATACCAAATTTCGCCAAAATGTTTGTAATGGTAAACGCAAAGATGAGCAATTTTTGAAAACAAATCAGTTTTTGTGGATCTAAAATCGCTGAAAATTACTAAGTCACCTGACATTGATAATATAAAACACCAAGTGTTCTAAAATCGTTACTTGAGTCGGAAAATTTTAGTTCAAAGGACCCCGCACTATTTCAATGTAAAAGTGGTTTGACTGGAATGCTCCCATATTTTGCAGGGATGTAACCCTTTGGATTCTGAACAAAAGTCTCCATAGGCACAAAAAAATTCGATGACAGGATTTTTAGTTATTGGCCAATCAAAGTTTGGTCAAAAATTGAAAAACAATTTTTTCGCCAAAACAAAAATGTTCCTTTAGGTTTATCCATCGATTTTAAGACAATTTTATTCCTGCACTTTTTTCTCAAAAATGCTTCCTTGATGATATATAAGCAATTGAAAATGTCAAAAAATCCATTTTAAACCGCTAATATATCATCAAGGAAGCATTTTTGAGAAAAAAGTGCAAGAATAATATTGTACTAAAATCGATCGATAAACCTAAAGGAACATTTGTTTTGGCGAAAAAATTGTTTTTCAATTTTTGGCCAAACTGATTGGCCAATAGCTAAAAATCCTGTCATAGAATTTTGTGCCTATGGAGACTTTTGTTCAGAATCCAAAGGGCTACATCCCTGCAAAATATGGGAGCATTCCAGTCAAACCACTTTTACATTGAAATAGTGCGGGGTCCTTTGAATGTTTAGCGACCAAAATCGTTATAAAAATGTGTACAAATGGCTAGAATCACCAAAATTTGATATAAATTCATCCAAGTTATTAATATATTTATTACTCTAGACCTAGAAAGACCGTTCCAATAGGCGAAATTTCCCCCCATTATAGAGATAGAGTGGGTAACATTTGAGATTAGGAGGGTTACATAATTATAGCTGAAAATCGTGTAAAATAATAGCTAAACCTCACCAGTTTCAAAAATGTGTTCGCAAAGTCATGCTGCAAGAATTTTGCTGTATGATTTACAAATCGAGCTGTTTGAAGGTAAGCAGAGGCACGCTTCCTGTTTGGCACCAATATTTCAACTACAAATATCCGCATTGACCTGCAGTCAAGGTGCCGTTTTCAGGAACAGTCATTGGATGGATGTTGGTAACTTGGAGAGAGTGAGAAGTAGCAGTGGCGATCACATTCGAGAAATCAGAACACTATCCTCAAGGAAATCCACAAGGAATCCGCCTTGAGGGTTTCCCGTAGAAATGTGGATGGCTTTGCTGGGATAAGATAGCATTCCCTGTGCTCATCGGTTGGCTCAATAGCCGCCTGCAGAATTTGGCGTAGAAGTAACCATGTTACAACGTAAAGTTCTTTGGTTTGTACAACTTTAAAGAGTTATGAAGTTTTCAAGAGAATGATTGCCATTCAGTCCATCAGAGCAACTACGCTTACGCATCCTGCAAGGCTCCTTTTGTGGCAGCCATCCTTTGTAAGACAAGACATTAATGTCGAGACCGCGCTATTCCCACAACCTCCGTGGGGGGTGCACATGTACCACACACCATTTTCGGCATTTTTGATGAATCCTTGTGGAATCGCATATTGTAAAATCTTAAGTCTTGTAGGACTGCATCGCACATATTGCGCTTCATTCCTGAAAAACTGAGAAATCAATCACAATACCAGAGAATGCATAGAAAAACTAGAGGGAAAACTATTGCAACAGTAACTATTGAAATTGTTGTTGTTGATAACTGACACACTAGCGCTCCCCATGGAGGTTGGAGGTAGCACAGTCTCGACATTTAAGGTCTTGTACCTAAGGGCCGTAGTGCAGCGAAATGACTTCGGTCTCCATCCTATGAGGCTTGCGGTGGGCCCCGTGAAATTGCTGCTGTCAAGATTGCCAGGATCAGGTCCCATTTAGCCCCATTTTCTTCAGCCATTCCATTTAGCTCCGATCCCATTGCCATCAAATATTTTTTTAAGTGGTTTCTCCTTAAAAATCTCTTGATGGTGTTTCTTCAGTTGCCATCCTTAGCACCAGGTATTCTCAATCTGTCGTGTACAGTAACCTTCTGCTGAAGAATCATCAAGTTCCTCACCTGTTAAACAAAATAACGAACAGCCTCCTGCATGTTTTTCTACTCTTAACATTTGAAAACGTAGATAAATTCACTTGGATGCTTTCAACTGTTTTTTCTTAACGTAGTGCCAATTATTTTTTCCATATTGCTTACTTTAAGTTCTTGATTAATATAAGTATATATAAGGAGGCTAGGTATAGTAGTTTTAAAATGTTTATTTGAAAAAAAAGTTCTTTTTCTTCGATCTAATGATGGGGCAACCTGTCAGTGTCTTACATAATCACATCAGATCTCTGTCCTAAATTGAGATGATGGGATACATTTTGCTGCTGAGTCCCACCCTTGGTTAATCAACCATCGCATTATTATTAGGTGTACTGTTAGGAGCTTGAAAAAGAATACCAATTTAGCACAAACTGGAACGATGCATTTCGTCGTGAGTCTGCGATTTCGCTGTCTTAAGCCGACTTACATTCTAGATTCTGTAGAAAGTACCTTACCTAATGTTTCTTGTCATATCTTGAGTTCGCTAGGCGAAAAACTTTACTAGTAACTGAAGATTCGATTCCTTATTACTTTGATATTTTGGTTTAGTATTATGAAGTTCCTGTATTTCCATTATTTCCTAGTGATTTTATCCCTCATTTCAGTCGTGGTGTACGAAACGATGCGTCTCTGGTTCCCCCAATTAGACAAACTGCGTCCATATTCAAACAGCCTGTAACCGTCTATAAGTCTCAAGAAGGAAAAGTGAAAACAGATTTCAAACATGGACCCCAAGAGAAGCCCAAACAGGTATGTTGTGGAACTGTAAGTTAAGCTAAGTGTGTTTTATGTCCGACATTTGTCTTTGTTTACTTGAGCAAATTCCGATTGGATGTATGTTTGTATGGATTATTTTTGTAGTCGATGTATTTATTATCCAGGTTGTGTATTCATTTAATTCGTAGTCTATGATTCTCAGTTGTTCTGGGAAAAGCGCCTTGAAGGCCTCCACGCCAGTGACATCTTGGGCAATGAGCTGAAAGGACTCGGCCTCCCCAAGTCCCTGCGGCCAGTCGGCCCACATGTCTCTGACGAAACACTCCTGCAGTCCGTAGCTACTGCATTACACGTACTCGGGCAGCCCATTACTGGGCAGACGGGGTTGAAAGACAACCTAGAGAAAAACCCTGGAGTTTTCATCAACACAGAACAGCCTTTGGTTCAGGTAAATCTACTCAGGATTTCCCCATTAGTTTGCCATAGAATTGTAACAGTCTGAAACATGAAGCCATGCTGGGGTGTTTTGTCTTAATGATGAATAATAGCGTTATTATGCTGTGGAAATTCACTTGAGAGGAGGAAGGTCTGCTTAAGTAAGTGAGGACGATTAGCAACTTTCAAGACAGCAATAAATGAGAGGCTCCTCTACTACTGCTGCATCTACCAATCAGAGCCTGGGTTACTGAGTGGTGTGAAAGCGTTGTGGTAACTATATATCCATGTTTGCATTGTCTGATGAAACTGACAAACGTATTGCCACCCCCATGTGAACCAGATTTTTGTGCAACCACTTCCTCCGCATATTTATGCACCTATCCCAAGTACGCCCTACTGTCGAGTGAGTAAATTTCGAAACCAACAAGCAAAGTCTGTTATCTCTGAAGTAACTTATGAAAGGTGAATTGCCAATTTACGTACTACCTTCTGATGAAAGCCGTGGAAGTCTAGCTCTGGAGGTGAGCACCTCCAATTAATTTAATTTCGCTTGCTTTCTCCGCTCGGAGGGCGGGTAAGTTTCCTAGTTTATTATATTTTCTTTTCTTTTGTCGTGGATAACCGTTGCAGACAGAAAGTGGTTCTAACATAAATCTTCGCGTTTAGGTTTCTATCAAAATCCCTAGATGAGGGTCTTTTCCCTGTACACCTCAGGTCATTTCTTCCTCCCTATTTGTCGTCCCCTCCTAGTTTCTTGTCCCCTGAAAATGAAAATGGAAACATGAAATGAAGTTATTCATTCCAGGCCGTTGCCGTAAGCGAAGACGACATCAAACGCCAAGAAGAGAGAGTCCTGATAGCCAGGCGGAAGTTGCAGGAAGCTTTGAAAGAACTGGAAGGGTAACATTCTTCTTGAACTCCGTATCACTGGAACCTGTAATGTAAATAGAGTTTTTATCCTAAGTATCGGGCCTTTTGTTTATTGATTAGTTGATTGAATTTTGTATGGGGGTTTTAATGGGAAAATGAAAACTTACTAATAAATTATCTACGTGATCTCACCGTTTCTCTAAATGATAAAACAATCTGTGTTCTTTGTGTATAGTGTTGTACCTTAAATTTTGAAGTTTCCAAATTACAAGTAGGTCATCGAATGAAGTGACGAGTTACACTTAGCGAATTGTCTTGTGGTAATCGATGATCACTAATAAATTTATTGAAGAAAAATTCAATACACTGATTCAAATAACCTTATCCAGCAAGCTGTTGGTGCCTTTTACATCTGACTACGTTTTGAGTTGTAATAAAGACAAGTGGAAAATTTATGTATGGCTCTGGGAATCGGGACGTGTTCACATCATTCTTATGCACATATTGATACCAGAAGGAAGGTACAAGGGTACAAACAACCATCATAGCACGAAGATGAATTTATTGTTAAAACTTCACTTGGTGTACAGGTTTGTGTCTAGAAATAGGAATTTTCTCCGTGAAATACCTACGAACATCGCTTTTTTGAAACTTACATCAAAGACATCAATAACAATTAAATATATTCAACAATATCCTCAGAGTATAACGCTACTATAGTTTTGAATCCTAGGCCCATCATAGTTGGTGTTTATTTGCATAATATATCTTCGACAACAAAATTTTCTTTTCAATCTATCCATGTCGTATAGGTATTTATATTTACCATTTATATAGGTATTAGAGAAAAATTGAGAATTTTATTTACCAATAAAATTTCTCTTGCAGCTACAGAAGACTGCTCTCGTGTAAGATATGAGAAGAATCGCGTAGTATGAAATAGTATTCAAGTAGGTATAGTTGTTATGTTCCAAGTTTTCAGTTCTAAAGGTACCAAAAATAACGCTATATTGTATATTTCTTTATATACATTTCATGACTGTCTTTCCAAATAATTCTAGAAGTAGTTGAGCTAATTCTATAAAAATGTTTGTACTTGAACGTACTTATAAAAAATACAAGATCATAATTATACAGAATGGCAATAGAACATTGGCGTTGAAAGTAAAATTAGACCTGTATTGAGAAAGATTTTGTACTACTAGTGCGGCGAGAATAGAATAGTTCAAAAATAAATGTAAATTGGGTGGTTAATTTATGTAGGTAGTTTGGAATGCGTTTCGTCATAGGCCTCTCACCGCCTTGTGGGTGACATTTTCCACCAGCCGAACAATGAATTTATGAGGAGGCTTTCAACATGCGACACCTCAGGTGGAGGAGCCAATTTCAAATCGTGAATGACAACCCCCATTCCTACGGCGAGCATTCATGGAGGGAGCAGTGAGCTCAGGGGTGGAAAGTCCCCCTCCCGACCAAAAGTACGAAACGGATACTAAAACTAAAATGGATTTTTCTATGCATTTTCTTAGGGATGGATATCGATGTTTCAGAAACATCGATGTTTTTACCTCCTCCGTTTTCCCCAGTCCTTCATTATCAAGAACCATCAATTATTACTACGAACATCTGAGAAGTGACTGCCACGTAGGTTCCTTCTGAGAGGATGTTTTCTCAAGTTGGGTTGATTTTAACTTTACTCAGAAATCGCCTCCAAACTTCTTTTTTTGCGCGAGGCAAATCATAAATATTGGGAGGTTTGATCCCAGCCACTTCGTAAATATTACATACATTTTTATGGTAAATAATGTTTTACGATGAAAAATGATTTACATTCATATTGAAATGCAATTCGTTTGGACTAACTTATTGTAGGTGTAAATACTATTCACCACCTGATTTTTTTTCCTTCTGTTGGCGTAAAAAATGAATAATTGCTCAACATTTTCAATTACTAACCCAGTAACAACTAGTAAAATCACGGAATCAATGTCATTCTCCGTCTTCCTTATAGAACAGAGAAAGGTCAATATTTTGGCTATTAGTATACCCATCCCTGTTCTCATACGGTTTTCGTTTAGGTAGGTAGGTTATTTGAGAAAAAAGCTGTTTAAAAAACATGGACGTTTTTCCTCCGATGTTTCCATTTTAAAAAATTCTATGTCCGAACATTGATGTTTTGGTTATCGGTACCCATCCCTACATTTTCTAGCTCTTCATGATAATTTCCACCATCATATTATGAAAGAAAAATTTGGATAGTTCGTTCGACAATAATTCAGGGTGACTGAAATGTCCTCAAGACGCTGCATGCTACCTGGAATGGGGAATACCTACCCATGGTTGTGGAATTTGATTTTTTTTTCAAAATTTGCTTTTTGTGCTGTTTGTTGAAGATTAAAATCGACTCAGTTTGCCGGAATAGCGTATTTGTTTAGTTTCCAAAGGCCCGTAGGTTACTATAATATTTAGGCTGTCAGTAAACAGTTTTTGAGTTATGAATAAGAAAGCTACCATGACTGACTGCAGACAACTCATCATATCGGAAAAGCACACACACACAAGAAGTTTGCTGTATTCAGCTATCAGTGCTAGCGGAGCTGCTCAACACAGGAATTAAAACCTTACCATTATTAGAGTATCTGCCTAAATCCTGGTTTTAACCAAAACTACACATTTGTATTCGACTGGTGGACACCTACCTAATGGATTTATTTACATTAGAACTATAAATTAAATACTGAACTGTGATGGTGCAGGTAGCACTAGTGAAGATGAGTACCATATCTTTCTCAATACAGAAGAAGTGGGTAAAGATGTGGGTGAAAACTTCGGACTTACGTCATAGGAGGTGTAATTAGGATTGTATAGAAATATAGAAACACAGCCCATTCGCTATAAACTTTTCCCCATCTTCACTTTTCCGACTTTGGTCCGAAATAATTAATCTTCTTTAACATTTTAACAAGAGCGTGTGTTCTTAGAGAGTGGTCAAAGGAAATCAGACAGGATGGAGAGGATAATGTTGAGCTTCCTAGAAAAAGATGAAATTTGAGCAGAGGGAAAACGCACGTGCAAGGTTTATAGGATGTAAAACATGCTGCCTTGGTAAGGAATATATTGTAATACCTAACTCTTCATTCACTTTCGCTAAGTATTTACCTGTTAGAGGCGAAGAAAATTACTGGGTACTCGCTATGTCTAAGGATTGGTAATGGGAACAGGCGCAAGTTTAAAACAAGTTTCTTCATGAATTCTGATGAGATCATTTCATAACAAAGAATGAAAAAAAGAAAACTACAATATTAGTGAAAATTGGATGAAATTTCATTATGTGGGTGGGTGAGGCAACCATTTAAAATAAATAATATTTCAAAGGAAATCATGATTAATTCACCAATAACAAAAAATGGGGTGACCAAACCCTCTCCCGTCTACCGACCTATTTACAAAAAGATTTCAGTATTTTATCATTTTCTTAGTCAAAATCTCACGCACTTTACTGAAAAAGCGAATGTATTATGCAAAATATTTCAGGATAAAAATATTGTTATATACTCGTAATTATTTTTGAGTTTCATAATTGACAGAATATTTTAATAACATGGTAACTTATGTCAATCTATGTCTCAAATATTCATCTAACAGTTATATATGTACTCGACGCGTGAAGTACGATAATAGTGTTAACATCGAACAGTTTCTCCATTTATTTAAACATACGATTTATAACAACTATAAATTCATTACATTCTTTGTGAAAATGGAAGGTAGCGAGACACTAATTTATTTATGATTTTTATTTTTTTAATGCCTAAGTCTTCATAAAGTATACAGTTGTAACGTTAAAAATCAGCTAATAATAATAACATTCTCATTTTATACAATATTTACAGCGTTGTTCGGACTTCAGATGTCTCAAACCTTGAAAAAGAGATTAACAATAACAAACGAAACGTAAGGGGAAAATAAAATCACAGATGAAAAACAACATAAACTTGGAGAGAGATTACTTTTCAAATCTTGTCATGTTACATGGGGGAAAAGATCAAATTTTTTCTACGAGAATTAAATAAAAGTGAGAGACAATTTTGTGTTGGCGAGAAGACTGAAGCCAAAGTTAGGTCCGCAGAGTAGGTAGCTTAATTGGTTGGTAGTCACTGACAAACGTTTGGTCGCTGTTTTTGAACAAGGACTGTGGCTTGTGCCATTCCATGGGCCACTCTGTTATCAGAGGATCAAAGTGATTTTAGGTTATTGCAATGGATGAAAAGTTATAGGTAAATAAAGACTGCATAAAACTACATTCAGGGAGCTATTCATGGTTGTGTGTAGTGTTTGCAAAGTAGAAAGATTTTTCAATTTTTGTAGAGCGACAACATCCAGTATCACCTTAATTGAGTGCCATAAAATCACTTAACAGTCGCGCATTTCACAGTGATTTACTTCGCTACATACTCCAAAACCCACGTCGGATTCATAATTCCCATTTAACATCGGCTAGTACCCTGAATGATTTTTAGTGGAGCCAAATGCTGAGTTTTCTTGGGGATAATTTCGGGAAAGCAGTTGGACATCGATATTTTAATCTTCTTATTCGTTTACTGGATGGTCACCATCTTATTAGTTCCTACTGGTTGGAGGTGACAAAAACTGTAGGTGCGTCCTAGTAACCAGCGGTCATGTAACAAGGTTCGTTCGCAATGGCTTTTTCCAACGGTTAGCTGACTCCTAGAAATCCGTAAGAAGACATCCGTGATACAATACCATCCGGATAGGACAAGAGTTTGATAATGTTTGGGAAATCGAGATGGCAGTGCATGGACTTCTCGTCCGCCTGATTTTCTGTGGATTGGAATGATGATCAGAAAATTGGCTTTGGATAGTCAGGAAAACTCTGCAAACAGCCCGTCATGGATAACATAGTCAGAAGAGAGTCTGAGAATCTCTGCGAATGGCCCAACACCTTTTTTTGACGGTCAGTTTACATCATTATGGTCACTGCGAACAAACCTCATTACATCCACTAATGTTCGATTTAGTCGAGAAAAGAAACAAATATTTCAGATCGATAAAAATCAGGTATTCCAGTAAATCGTTTGAAAAGTATGCCAAGCAAGAACGTATCATTTCGTATTATTATATAGGGGAAAAAATGAAATAACAGAGTAGGGACCAGGAAAGTAATGATCTAGTCTCACTGGAGCATGAACGCTATAAAATGTGTTGTATCCATCGCATCTCTGAGCGCACTGTCCTGGTACAGTCACACTTGTGTTGCTTTATAATCAAATTTCTTTTCTAGCTCCGCGATTTTTTTTCTAGTGTGGCGTACCATCAACTTTAGTCTCATAACTCGCATGGATATCGAGTTATATTACAGTATCCATCTGAGCCTGGAAGCTCAGGTATGGATTTGTCACAATTCCGCCTTTTTTTCCAAACTCCCTATTTCTATTTTGTTTTCCCAAAATAATGTTTCCAAAAAAAAGTCACTGGAATAACCCATTGTGATTCAACAATTTATTGAAATATGATTGATATCAGGTCGTGAGGCTGCTCATTTTTCCACCATGATAAAGCAAGTGACTAGGTAAGCCATGGTCTAAATCAAATCGCCATACATCAAAACTCGCTTAGCTCATCTAACTGCACACAAAATAAAACAGAGGGTTTCCTAATTTATTGAAAAACATGTTGAAAAAACATTTCAACAACTGAACAAGAAGTTAGTATTTTCTTATAAAGGAACGATGAAGGGATTTGGTACTGTTTAACAAGACCGTTGAGTTCGACTGGTTTCAAGCTTTATATACAGACAAAACGCAATATACATACCAATTTAGTATCTATTCCCTACATTACTTTTAACGAATAGGTATTCTCCCTACCTACATTTATACCATGTGGTTTTTCTTTTTTTCCTTTCTTCAAGCGACGAGAAAATCTAAGAAACAGATGAACGTACGGTTATTTTATCATAAGTTGTATTCATCAGAACCATCTCGTGTTATCCATAAAAATTGGCAAGGTGGGTCCTTATAAATGTATCAGCTTCCAAAAATCAATGTTTTACAATGAAGTAAACTAAAACAAAATAAAATTTCAAGGCTTACGAGTGAGTCATAATATTCATTAAAGTGCTCATTGTAAAAATATATAGTTCCAAACAGCTCTCAGATATACACTTTTCGTTCTTATGCATAAAAATGGAAGATTGCGATTTTCAATTCAAGGTCAATTCTTTATAAGTGGCTGGACATCATTTTGGTTTACTTTATACAGGTATATTCTTAATAATGGACATGTTTTTCTCAAAAAAATGATCAGAAAAAAGAAAAAATGCATTTTATGACTAGAAATAAAGCTGTGACATTGATTTCGTACAAGTCTATCCCATCAACAAGTATTAGTTGAATATTTCGCTAATAGGACTTACGATAAAGATTTTTTGTTTAGTTAGTTCTTCTAAAGGTCCCATGTGTTGAGAGGTAATCTATAATTGAGTATGCTATACTAATTTGGAAATTTAGCAGTTATTAATTTTTTTCATTTAATTAAAAATTTCCTCGTCATGAAATCGAGTTTTGGTTTAGTATGAAGGTAGGTAAAATTTTTTTTGTTGAGAGGCGAAGTAATTTTTTTTAAATGTTAGTAAACGTCACTAACAGCAGGCTACTATCTGATATGTATTTACAATAATTAATTAGACAAGAAAGATTGTCCATGAGCAGGTGGAAGGAGGGAGAAACGGTTACGGGGGGGGGGGGGGGGGCTTAAGTAAGGGGAACTTCAGTTGGCGGCTGCGAATCTGATAGGTGCTCTGAAGAGACGTCTGATGACGAGTTGTGACTCGAGGATTTGTGACTCGCTCGTCGTTGCCGGAGGCTGGAGGCGTCGAAGTTCGGGTGGCGTCGCGCGTGTTTGCTGTAATAAATATGGGAAATTTTAGGTTAAAATAGCTTAATTAAACGAGCAGAATATTATTTTAATGTTCAGGAGAGTCTGAGCAATAAAGGAGATCAGTGGCCCCAGACCTCCTTAATGGCCGACAGGGAGGGCTGATATGTAAAACCTCAACACTGAAGTACCTAAGTAATATCAGTATTAATTACTGTACGGTACGAATAGTCAACCAAATTAGTTCAAATAACACTAAAGATTCAACAAAATACAACGCGATGAGACCACTAGGTCCTACCAGTAATTTCACTGATTCTCTTATCACAAGTGGCACATTGATGAAACTCAACGCGTACCATAATAGAACACCCTTAAATTTGCCATAACCCAAACCTAATGGTCCTGTTGTCTGAACAAACCTTGAAATGAAGTTCCGACGAGGACACTTTCAGTTCTTGTATGCAAGAAAAGTTTTCCTAAAAGGCATTCAGGACTCAGCGCTCAGCATTTTTAGCACTATTTTCATTTACGTTATTGCACTCCTCCCGCCGGGGGGGGGGGGGGGGGGGGTGCCAAGTGTGACGTCACTTATTGCTGAAACTTCGAAAGCTCATATAAAAAGAACTAAGAACTACTTATTCAGCGTAGGGGTGTGCCGTTGATCTCAAAATTCTTAGGATGGAATCTAATTATTCCATTCAAAAATATAAACGGAAGTCACGGGTATTTCTCACTGTTCTTAGCTCGGTGAGGATCTTGACGTCTTTTTTATTTGGGAAACATACTTCGTGCAGTCGTTAAATTAAAAAAAAGGCAAAATGGTAGTTTGAATCCTGTTTTCAAAAATTAGCGTTATTTTTTAAATGAGGGTGATAAAAGTAAGAATACGGCAAAAAAGACGTATCGTATCAGGTATATTGACATCTGATCTTCACTCCGCCCAAGGAGGCGGAGTGACGCCTCTGCTCTGAGGTGAAGGTTCTCAATGCTGTAAACAACCCAACATTAGAAATGGCAAATCTTCCTGGCAACCTTTAAGAACCTTTGCTGAGACTTTTTGTGAACCTCCCCTCGGTTTATTTTGAACGATTGCGGTTCCATCCATCCATTCATTGCGGTTCTGTACATAATTTAAAGTGATGCACTAGCGCTATAAGCGGGATTTGAGTTGAACTACTCATATCCTGCTAGCAGGTGAATGATGCAGCGATTTACCTGCAACGTCATTTTTGACAGGAACTCATTAATTCAAATTTCAGTCTTTTCTACCTAGCAATTTTTTTTTTCAAGGTAAAATGCTCAGAACTTTCAGAAAAGCGGTAGTTTGAAGCCCATTTTTCAAAAATAAGTGTTTTTTTAAAATTAGAGTGACAAAGTAAAAGTGCGGCAAAATATGAGGTCTATGAGGCAAAGGTACCTATCAGGTGATCAGGTCCATTGACATCTGACAGTCCAAGGAGGCGGAGCGAAGCCTCAGAGGCTCCCAATGCTGCCAACATCCCAACAATGGCAAACCTTCGTGGCAACCTTCAAGAACCTTTGCCATGAAGAACCTTTGGAATCCAGCATGAAAAACAAATTTTAACCACCCCCCCCCCCCACATTTTTGATGGTTTACGTTTCAAGGTATGTAGAATCCGGTAATGGAATTAAAAAAATTCTGTCTGTCCGCCGTACTTCACACTCTCCTTAGTTACCATGAACCAAAATGAATGAAATTTGGTTTGTAGGTCCCATTTGGGGTCTAGTTGGTCCGCGAAGCTCGGCGTTACTGTCGATCGTCTCTAAAGGGTGAAAAATAGGGGTTACAATTTTCAGAATGCTGTCCCTAGTTTGAAAACTTTCAACAGAAGGGCACGGGGGTTTTTTTTTTTAGTTTTTAAATTGACCTCGAACTAGAGAATTTTTTGAGACCACTCGGAGCATTGAAGGTCCAGCCACCGGTTTGCACCGAGTCATCGTGATCGTGACTGAGACGGTATACATCCGGCCTAGATGTCATTGGTAGGGAACACCTGATAATCACGGATGGCTGTATGAAGTGTTGTTCTGTGATATTATTTCATTTGAAGAATGATGGCTCTTTTGGATTTTGTTGATAGGTACTTTTGCAACTTGAGCAAACGTTATGCTTCATGAATAACAACAAATCATTAATGATCGAATCCCGCGCATTTTTATGCAACTGTAATTCCCGGGCCGGATCCAGTACTCGATTTAGGGCTTTCCTTGGTGGGGGGGGGGGGCAGTGTTTTTGAATGTATGTATAAATTTGCGTTCTGTACATCGTTTAGTTATGCACTAACGCTCTAAGCGGGATTTGAGTTGAACTACTCTGTAATTTACCTCATAGGTACGTCATTTCTAGCAGGAACCCGGAAATTCAAATTTCACATTCGTTTTCTGCCTGGATTTTCCGACAAAAACACCTCTTTATGTGGTCAGTAAGTGTTAAGCTTCCGTTACTGAACAGAATTTGGCAAAAAAAAGGAAATGGCAACCCACAAAAATAGCCCAAACCTACCTACCTACCTATTGTTTAAATCTTGTATGCCTTATAGTCTATACAAATAAACATACATAGGTTCCTAATCAAACTTTTCATGTATTATGACTGACCTGAGATGATCACTCCTCATGAACCGTTTCTGGCAGACGGGGCAGATGAAGTTCTTCTCGCCGGTGTGAGTTCTCCAGTGCCGCGCCAACTCATCGGACCTCGCGAATCTCTTCCCGCAGTCCTTCCATTGACAAGGAAACGGCCGTTCTCCTGTAAAACCGACGTCGGAAATTAATATTTGAATAATATCATTAGAATAAGTTATAGCTTAATAGATGAGAGACAGAAGACATCGTTCATTATTTACCTATAGATGTTTTATTCCATTTTCGGATTCTACATACCTACCTTGAAACGGAAACCATCAAATTTTGAAGTGGGTTAAAAAAAAAAATGTTCATGCTCGATTCCAAAGGCTCATTATTGAAAATAATAAACCAAAAGTCGAAGCTTAGCAGCAGTAAAGTACTACTCTGTGCAAAACAGTGTTATTATATCCGGAAACAATCAAAATAGTTCTTCACTTGCTTGTAAACATTCCGTAGGTAAAATGAGGTTATAAGAATCAAGTCGGTTGGTAGGTAATGATTGTTTGGTCTCCGAAACCGGTATAACAGCGTATTTTGTTCGTAATGGAAATTAAAAGACGTCTCAATAACTCCGTTAAAAAAAAAATGTTTGAGATGGGTTTCCACGATACGAGTAGTTCATGGCGGAAACCCGTGAATGTCAGTTGTTATTGTTTAATGAGCGTGAAGTGGCGGCAAGGCAATACAAAGACCTCCCAAATCGCACAAATTTCGTAAATTATAGTAATAAACATGAAACATTCCGCAAAGCAGTGGGTAAAGCCAAACTTGAGTCGTGGAAAGGTTATTGTGGTTCCTTTAATAAATCTTCACCAATTAGAGAAATTTGGAGAAAGTTCAAGTCTTTGAAAAATAGGAAAACTGGTAAGTAGTAGGTATAGTTCCATTAAATCCTGATGAATGGGTACACGATTTATTAGACAATTATGCTCCACCTTTCGTACCAAATGTAACTCCTTCCCTTGTTGATTATAATATTGACATCACTAATAATTTTCTTGCCAATCCGTTTACAGAACATGAACAACAGTCGCTATGAAAAATCGCAATAATACATCTCCAGGGTTGGATAAAATAACCTATCCCATTCTCTGTCAACTTCCTAAGGAGTAAATGAATTAGTTTTGAGTTTATTTAATGAATTCTGCTTCGAAGGGGCCTACCCCACGGAGTGGTCCAAGGTGGAACTCATTCCACTGCTGAAACCTGGCAAAATCCCCAATGAAAGTTATCCTTTAGATTAATCTCACTATCTTCCTGCAAACTTAAATCTTCTGAACGACTGGTGAGGAATCGTTTAGAATGGTGGGTCGAATCCAAGGGTATTCTTCCGAAGAGCCAGTATGGATTTCGAGCAACCTGCTCGATGATTGTATGGTCCAACTTGTTTGTAGTATACACAATTCCTTAGCTAACCGAAGGATAACATTGGGCTTATTCTTAGACTTCTCTAGCATCGAATGACTGCGTACAATTCGATGTTCTACGTGAATGTTTGACGAAGGCAAAGATGCCCCCGAAATTCGCTCGTAATGCGTTAGTTAGGTTTGATTTCTGAGAGGGAAGTCATCCTTAGGGTCAACGACAGGGTATATGGACCGACGAACGTTTATCAGGGTCTCCCTCAAGGCGGGATTTTGAGCCCCTTACTGTACGAAACGTAAGTACGTACGTTGATGATGTTGAATGACTTTGCCTGGAAACGTTCGCATATTACAGTATGCCGACGACGTATGTGTTTGTCGAATGCGATGAGTTACAGGACGGTTTGGATCAACTTAGTTGAAAATCTTCACGATTGGCCATTAAAAAAGGCTTGACATTGTCTCCGGAAAAATCTGTTCTCGTTCCGCTCACAAGGAAAAGGAAGCTTAATCTGGGAGGGTCTGTAGTTTTGGGTACTGGTCAGTTTCCAGTCCGTGACGAAGTGAAATGCCTAGGGTTATGGTTGAGTAAGACCCTAACGTGGAAAAATCATATCGATAACATCCTTAACAAGGGTGAACAATATTTGAATATTATGAGAATGATCGTCCACTGTAAATGGGGAGCAGACCCTAATATAGCTTTAATGTTTTACAAAGCCAAGGTCCGCGCAATAATTGACTTTGGCTCCATTTTTTATAGCCAAGCCTGTTTATCACACCTCTTAAAATCATCACTTGCAGTACAAATGCTTAAGGATTTGTTTAGGTTTTCTTAAAACTACACCTATTGATGCAATATTAGCCGAGTCAGGGGCAGTACCACTCCATTTGCGAAGATCACTACTATCAGACGTACATGTTACGCTTAAAAGCTAGGGAGTCGGTGAATCTAAATGATATAGCGAAACTAAGCGTAATTGTTTTGGACTCAACGGTAATGGAGAAAGAAAGAGTCACCTCCTATTGTGTTATGCCTCACACAAGACTATTGTGACCTGTCTATGATGTGAACAGCCCATGGTCCATCTCAGTTTGTCCACCACTTTGATGCCCTAATGTTACCAGTCCAGGTGTCTCAGTATGTCAAACCACAGGATATTTCGTCAAATATAGAAAATATTACATTTTTAGGGTATTTATACGGTCGTTGGGCAAGAAATTTAATCATTTTTACGGATGGTTCCAAACATTTAGATGCAGTAGGTTGCGCCTTTTTTGATGTAACAAACTATTGTCAAAGGAAATTCAAGTTGACCCCTTATTGTTCCAGTTTGACGGTGGAACTGACAGCTATTCTGCAAGCTCTGGAATATGTTGCTTCTCAGCCGGAAACTAATAGGTATCTCAACATAACGATTTTCTCAGATTCGTTGAGTTCCCTAGCGTTACTGATACTGCTGTCCAGATTGTTGGATCTCAATGTTCATGGGATGTCTGTTAGCTTTGTCCGGATAAAGGCACATTGCGGTATAGAATATAATGCAGGGGTGGACAAGTTGGCCAATGAAGGGGGAATAAATGGCAATTATCTGGATGTCAAAATACCCAAGGAAGACTTTTATTCCTCCATTTATAAGTATTATAGAATGGTGGGAAAATGTGTATAAAAGTTCAAGTAAAGGACTATTTAATAAAAGTATTAATCCGTTCCTCCTCATGTACCTTGGTTCAAGGATATTACGAATAGGGGTATGGTCGATCTAACTACGGTGTCTGTGCTGCCTATAAATTTAAAATGCAGATCGTACACACCAGTATGCCAGGCGTGTGATTTGGAGGAAGGAACGTTGGGCACGGTGATGCTTTGTCCTGCGTACTGCGATTTGCGCGGGCCTTTTTTTGAACCCTCCTCGACCATCCGCTCAATTACCATCAACTGGTTAGAGATATATATCTTATATCTCTTATATATTAATTTATGCATTTTTCAATGACTTGAACGTTTGTGTGTAACCGAAGCAGGAAGGTAGGAAACAGAGTTATTGCAATGTGAAGTTGTTTCATGATCTGTTTTGGTCAATGGCAAAATGTATTTCTGTAAAATGCAAAAAAAAAAGAAAAAACCAGCATTTTTGAACCGATCAGCGAAAGACGATCTTGGAGAAAGGCTATTTTATTTTGCACGTCCTTGTTGGTACCAGTAGTTCGAAACCCGAGTTTTTTACGGTCGTCTACTTTAAGGGAGTTAAAACTCACGAAGGGGTTAACAGAAAATTGCAAGGAGGGATTTTTTGTTGGAAATTAGTGGTAGAATCGATTCCTAGAAGGTTCTCAAACTTCAGTGTGAACACTCTGTATACATACAAAACATGAAGTCGGTAGGTACCTAACATTAGAAATCAGTAGGTACTCACATCATTGTTTCAGGGCGATGTTCGTAGTTGGTACCTACCTACTACTTCTGTTCCTTTTGTCTGATTCCCCCCCTGCATACAGTAGGCATTCGGCACAGTAGGATCAGTTTTATACTAGTAGCCTGCGGTTGAAGACAAAAATTAGTATGTATCTGCCCAATTATGCAGCACTACTACTAAATACAAGGTCCTACCACCACAGACAGCAGCTGTCCGTGGTCGAACCGATAAAACGGGTAGTGATGGGACGTGAAAGGGGGCACCTGTAATACGGGATGAGTTCCTCTAATTGCAGGAAGTTTCACTTGAACCAAACAACATACATAAATGAAGAGTCATTAACCATTATCATACTACTTGCGTACACCGCTCACAATAGGACCGTCACTTCCCCCGTTTCTTGAATGCTCGGCCGTTTCAACTAGATTCTTCCAACACTCGACCTGAGATAAAAATATTTTTCTTTGAGAATTCATGCATTTTAAGTGGGGTGAAATGTTTCAGGTTTTAATTCTTAGTCTGCGGAAAAATGGTACCTACATGGCAATGAATGACAAACGTTGTCCCGTAATTTGGGAATTCGAGTGGATCTGAAAATGAGTCGTTTTTGGTTTATTATTTTCAATAATCAACCTTTGGAATCCGGCATTAAAAAAAAAAAAAAAACTTAACGCCGTTACTAAAAAAAAAACTGGCGTTACTGTCAGGCTACGGGTGAAAAAAGGGTTGACATTTCCGCAGCTCGAAAAATTTCAATAGAAGGCTATGGTTTTTTCCCGTTTTTAAGGCTAAATGTCCCCGATTTTATTAAGAAATTTTATCAGGAGATGGCAGCACTATCGGGGGCAAATTTGGAATTGGTTTTGTGCCCGGACGGCTTAACCGATTTTCGTTCTGGATTTTTTTTTTTTTTTGGAAATCATAGGTACGTAGAATTGATATGATCTCGAACTTTAGCATTTTTGGAGACCACCCGGAGCACTGTACGACCAGCCGTTCGCATGCAGAAGAACTTCGTCGACATGATCGTGAATGAAAAAACCAGTCATGCAGCATGACTTAATGAGCGAATTTTCAAAGAAATATTCGAATTAATGGCTATGGTTTTGAATAAAGGAAAACTTCTTCCTCCTACTGTTAGTACCTAAATTGAATAATTTGAAATAGATTTTTTCTTTCGTCTTCCTTCTAGTAATACGTGGGCCGGTACTTGTCTATCTATGAAGGTATCATAACAATTATATGTCAAATGGGAAATTCAAGGAGTTGTACTAATCGTTTGCCTCCCCCTTTTTTGCTTCGAACTCTCGTCTTCAATTAATACTTCTCACATTTTTCAATCTGACCACTCTAAGGGGGTGGGGGGGGGGGGGGGTAAGAGTTTAAAGATTATCCTAGTTTTGGGTAATTTTTGCGCACTTTAAATGCTCTAATTTAAGAACGGATTTAGATATCTAAAATCCGATTTCACCATCGTGTTCAGCGTGCAAAAACCTTTAAAATGAGGGGTCACTTGTTAGAAAATAACATTTTGGGGATTTTTGGGTAATTTTTGCGCACTTTAAATGCTCTAATTTGAGAACGGATCAAGATATCTAAAATCCGATTCCACCATCGTGTTCAGCGTGCAAAAACCTTTAAAATGAGGGGTCACTTGTTGGAAAATAACATTTTGGGGATTTTTGGGTAATTTTTGCGCACTTTAAATGCGCCAAAACCCTCCTTAGAGTAGGCCAATTTCGCCCATCTTCGAACTTAGCCTTTCGATTGCCAAGATAGATTTTTTGTGCAAATTTGAGCTGTTTATCTCAATTCTATCGAGAGTTATCGTCTGGAGTGACACATATATATATATATACATATAAAAAAGTGTTAAATTTCAGGGATCGTTTTAGAATGGTCTGAAACGGATTTCTATGAAGAAAATTTCCAAAAATTTATATTATTTAAATTTCGAAGCCATTGCAATAGCTTCATTTTCTTTGAAAATTCGCTAAAATGAAACGACGGTATACTTACATCAAACCAGATATAATACCAGGAACACATGATTATAATCACGCATGGCTGCATGAAATCGAGTTGGTTGTTCTGCGGTATTATTTCTCTGAAGAATGATGGTTATTTTGGATTTTGTTGATAGGTACCTACTTTTGTAACTTGAACAAACGTTAAGCTTCATAATAATAACAAAAACCGCTGAAAATTATTACACAAAGGTTTATTATTTACCTGAATAGATGCCCCTTCTGCGTAGACCACTGTTTTCTGCGTCAATACCCTCGAGCTCCCACCAGGAAAGCCCAAAATCGAGTACCTACTGGAGCCGGCCCCGGAATGAAAGTTTCCTACAAATTCGTGCGATTGAATAATTCAATCATTAATTATTTGTAGTAATATATAGGCAAATAATAAACCGTTGTGTAATAATTTACCTGCATAGATGCCTCTCCTAACGTAGACACTATAATGAACCGTTGCGCAATAATTTACCGTTGCGTAATAATTTACCCATCAATAATAATTCAACGATTGTTCAAGTTGCAAAAGTACCTATCAACAAAATCCAGCCCCTTCTACTTAGACGGTATAATGAAGTTGTGTAATAATTTACCGTTGCGTAATAATTTACCTTTGTCTAATAATTTACCCATCAATAATACTTCATCGTTTATTCAAGTTGCAAAAGTACCTATCAACAAAATCCAAAACAGCCTTCATTTTCCAAATGAAATAATATCGCGGAACAACCAACTCGACTTCATACAGCCATCCGTGATTATAATCAGGTGCTCCCTAGTGATGATATTTGGGCTAAATGTATACAATTTGATTCACCTTTCTGTTGACCAAGCCTGTCGGTGCAAACTTGGGGGTCTTACTGCGAAGGAACGGCGGGACGCACAATGCTCCGGGTCATCTAAAAAAACCCGTAAGTTCAAGAACTATTTTAAAGCGTAAAAAATTCACGTAAAAAAGGTATAGGCGTCCTGAAAATTTCAACCCCTATTTTGAACCCCTTAGAGATGATTGACAGTAACGCCGAGCTTCGAGGACCAATTACACCCCAAATGGGACCTATAATGCGAATTTCGTCAATTTTTGTTCATGGTAACTAAGAAAAGTGCGAAGTACGGTGTACGGTGTACGACGGACGGAGAGAAATTTTTTTATTGCACTTTCGAATTCTACATACCTACCTTGAAACGGAAACCATAATATTTTGAGGGGGGGTTTAAAAAAAATTTTCATGCTCGATTCCAAAGGTTCATTGTTGAAAATAATAAACCAGAATGAAGAATTTGGATCCACCGCATCCACACAGGTAAATAATAAACCGCTGTGTAATAATTTGCAGCGTTTTTATTTCCATTTTCTCGGATTCTACATTCTTGAAACGGAAACCATCGGATTTTGAGGGGAGGGGGGTTAAAATTTTATGCTCGATGCCAAACGTTCGTTACTGAAAATGATAAACAAACAGCGAAATATGTCAGGCACAAGTTTACGTTTGACAGGATGATTTAACACTAGGTCTAGTGAGTGTAATGTAATACTGCTATTAGGTACTTGAATATTTATGTACCTAGGTATTTAATTAGTAACAATATTATCACTTAGTATAACCTATACAAGGGATACACAAGAAAAATAGGAATCCGAGAAGCGGGGGAATATACTTCTACTTCACAGACGAACTAGAAATCATTGGCGCATGGACGCTATAATACATTACGGTATCCATACTGATCCATTACTTCTGAGCGTGTGTTCCTGCTAGTTCTCACAAACGCGAAGCTACCTCCTTACTGAACGGTTTTCCAGTTTAGCATGGGTAGTACTAATCCTAGAAGAGATGATTTCCGTGTTCTAGAGTTTAAAAGTGCAGTTTTTGACAATAAACTCACGGTCAATGGAAGAATGCACCAATAATTTTTTGAGAAGAAGCAAGTAGGTGTAACCACCCACAGAAAAAAATGCAGGTAAATTTTTGATAACCTATCTATGATGGCAAAGATTGGATTTGTCTGTAATTATAGATGAGTATTTCAATTGTTAGAGAGCTTAGAATCGTGGTTAGTTCCTCCCAGAGACACCATTCCCGTAAACCTTCAACCTCTTCACCTTAAAGGCTTTTTGCATCACATTTTTCGAACTTTAAATCTTAGAATCTACCAACGTGAATCTAAAAAATATATGTGTAAGTTACCAATCCACGAGTTGAGATTATCATACGTCGGACTGTAAATAATACAACACAACAGATTATCATAAGACTATGGAGTTAACCTGTTTCAAAATTGACAATCCTATCTAGAAATTGCAGTGTTAAGTAACCCCCTTCTTGTCCCCGTTCCCCACGACAATTGGATTCTTTCAGTAAGTTCTAAAAAACGGAAGGGGAAAAATTCGCAAGTTTCTGGAAGGAACAAAACAAAACAGAAACTAAAGGGAGAGGAAATGAATGAAGGTTGTGGCGAGTTTTAAAAAGGAACAAGTCTTCGGAATATTTCACTGTTTTTTTCCTTGTCCCCCCACCTCAGGAAGCCGTAATGAGTTTTCAAAGGGCTTTGCGCACAATAGGCCGCAGCCCACCAAATTCCCTCGCGAGCTCTGCTTCACCTACCTACCTCGACGCGGGTGTTCTTCGTCAAACACTGGACATTAAAAAAGAGGAGTCCCAGTCATTCAACATTACCACATTAGCGAATTTTCGACAAAACCTTATAACTTACTTGATCATAGCATTTCGATCTAGCTATTTTTGACACACACAAATTAAATATGACCCACGACTGTTTTTGAGAGAAAATACTGGATAGGACTTTTTGGTACTGAATTATCATCTAGTAACAGTTTTGATCAGTTTGAGGAACTGTTAGAGACCTGGGGCAGTATTTAATGATTTTTAGTAGTTTACTCCCAAAATGCAGGTAAGGCCCACTTTTTTTCTAAGAAAGAATATTATTGCAAGTATTTTTTGTCACAAGTCACCTCTCCATAAAGGGGCGTCCACACTATACCGAATAATGCCGACCGCAGCAAAGCCGAATAGGTGTGGACGACCCTTCGGCCTTGCGGGCAGGCCAAATCCGGCCCGAACCGAAATGAATGCAACTCGAATCAAGTCGGTCCTGATCAAAAAGTTCCAGCCATGCAGCCATGCTATAAGAGCGAATTTTCGAAAAATATTCGTGCTACTGTTTCAAAAGATGATATAGCGAGAAACCAGCGTTTAAATACGGAAATTCTGAAACAATAATGGGATTAAACAAGTAGGTATGGTAGGGAGCGAGTAGAATACCCCGAAGGTAGGTAAGTTTTACACATCGACGTTGTAGGTACGTGCTGCTTGTCGACTCAACTTCATGGACAGCTATGGGTTCTACACAGGTATTTCAATATTATATTTACATCAATTTAATTCAATCTACCTACTACTACAACTATTAATAAAACTTTATCTTTTATCGGAAATCTACGATGGTGTGTAATTTGATCAAATCCCTTATTAAAACTTTTCGTGAACTGGCATACCTATTAAACTTTTCGCGATTTTAACCATTTTTAGCGATTTTCGACTCTTATAAAATCAAATTTAACCCGCTCATTTTTGAGAAAAATATTTGTATAATCGAGATAGTTCTGCCAGAATCAGCATCATCCACAACGTTAGGTGAATTGATATTGATTTTAGGCGATTTTAGCCCTTAATACCAATTTTTGACCCCAAAAAATCAGAATTTAACCCCTATTCTGTATGAAAAAATGAATGAAATGGTATTTTTACGTCTTTACTGACCTTCCATACTACATTCAGTAAGTTTATATCAATTTTTCGCGATTTTGTCGTTTTTACCGATTTTTGAAACCTAAAACTCAAATTTGACCCCCTTAGAATTTTTTAAAATTGCTCTCCTTCGAACTCATTGTTTTTTTTTGCAATACGAACGTTTTGGAAAAATTTGGAATTTAATCATGAACCCCAATGTCAGATAGTCTGGAGTGACAAGTAAATGAATAGAACTGCTGCAAAGTCCTTGTCACTTGGGTTTATTATTCTATCGGACATACCTACGGAAATTTTGCTGTTCATTTATTGTTTCTTACATGCGCAGTAATTGAAATAGTTATTTTAGATGGTTTCCACCATTTTTGGCCCCCAAAAACACGACCTCGGCTCCTTTTTTTCCCTTCAGGTTATCTTTGATAGTGCAATTTAATTGTCTTGATTCATCTGCTACTACTACTTCCAGTGTTATTATACAAATTTATGGTGATTTCAGACTCATAAAAAATGAATTTCAGGGGTTGAGCTTAACCTTTGTTACAACCTCAATTCTTCACTCTTTGGTCAAAATCAACTTCATATTCGGTCTTTTCGCCCTAAAAAAAAATGGAAAACGATACACCACAAGCTCGTGTTTACAAAAACCTCGAAAACCCCTATTTTTCCAACCAAAGTTCGGGCTGCCGAGCATTGGAGCACTGCTAGGACCCAAATGTGTTCCCAAATAGGGAACCAAACTGTGTGCGGAAGAACGACGATTTTATACCAAAATTTAAGGCTGAAACTTCCTTAGAACCTCGATTTTTTCGATCTTTGGTCAAAATCTACTTCATATTCGGTCTCCTCGCCCCAAAAAACATGGAAAACTATGCTTCACAAGCTATGTTACTACAACACCAAAAACCCTATTTTTACACCCTTTTTTTCACCCATGACACCCTTGGGCGTATTCCGATCGGGTTGCAAATTTTCGAGACACAACTAGGGCCCAAATCGAGCCTGTCTGGGCAAGAAATGTTTTAGAAAGAAAATGAAGGTAGATATGGATGATACGGCGAACGGACTTCGCATTTTTGGAATCTGCGCACCTTGAAACGTAAAAGAACAAATTCGGGGGGGGGGGGGGGGGGGTGTCAAAAATTTTTTTCCTGAGCGAATATATAGGCGTACGTATTATTCACAGAATATAAACCAACAGCCAGTGAAACTGCGAATGATGACCCATGAGACGGAGTTGCGACAGGGGCGGATACTGGCCAGGGCACAGGAGCATGTGCACTCGCAAGGAAAATTCGGAGGGAGGGAGAGTGGCAGTTTACACTTCCAGCTCTACAAAATGTGCAGGACTGATTAGGTAGGTACATCATTCAAATTCGCTCGGGATGAGTTGGCTGTGGTTGTGGAAGGGAGGAGGTGACGGCTTCTAGCGGCCGCGGAAGGCGGAAGCCATGGAAACCCGCAAACAAGGAGCACATAGCAATAGCAGATAATAATTATATTTATGTGCTCCCGATTTAAATGTCTTTAAAGCGTCACCGTCATTGTGAATCACTGTCATTGTCATTGTCATTATTTACAACAGGGACTGACGACATGAAACGGATTTCCGCCAATGATAGACCATCTTGAATAGTGAAAAATGTGAGTTGGAGAGCACACCGCCACGCCTGCCTGCTATGAGTAAACCATGGAGCTAAATGAATATTCGTGGATATTTTCTCGCTTGAGATTTTGGTTTATTATTCTTGAGTAATATACCCATGTATTCGCTCAGCAAAAATTTTTATAACACCCCCTCAATATTTTTTCTTTTACGTTTACGTGCTTAGATTCCAAAAACGCTGCAAAATCCTTGTCACATGGGGTTATTATTCTATTGGATATATATCTACAGAGATTTTGGCTGTTCATTTATTGTTTCTTTCATGTGCAATAATTGAGATAGCTGTTTTTGATGGTTTCCACCAATTTTGGCCCCCAATTTTTTAAAATTTATTTCCTATATTTTTATTTATTTTTATTTTTTACATAATTATCTTTGATAATAATTGATAGTGCCATTTAGTTTTCTTGATTGACCGGTTGATACTTGTTGTGATCGGCTGCTCCTCCACAACCAATGTAATGTACATACCTACATGTTGTACCTCAGAGTGTTGACACCCCGACCCCCCTCTGATCATGTCAGGGGCCTATAAAGAGCCGAGGGGCCAACAAATACATAACCATTCTCAAGCTAACTTTCGGCCTCGTCTGTTCATCCTTATTCACTACACTGGTGACCCCGAGTGGTGACACGCAGCCTCCGCCCGCCGTCTGCGACCGCGGTGCGACGACAGCGACGACAGCGCCTAGCAACGACGAACAACGCCGCTCAGCGCCCGCCGACCGTCTGCGACGAGCCCCACCTCCGCAGCACTACGCCCGGCACACGCACCCCACTCCGACGCCCCACAGCGCCGCCCCCACCGACGCCACACAGCGGCGCCCCACTCTGACGCCCGCCTCGACGCCCAACGCAGCGGCCCCCCGCTACTTCGCCCCGCCATCCGATTCCTATATAAGGAAACGAACGCCGGCGCCTCGCACACTTCCTGCTGACACTTCCAGACGACACCTCTCCGGGACTGGCGCCTACAACGAGAACACGGACCCGAAACCACCGACACCCGCAGAAACGACTCCACCGACATCAACGCTCCAGCTCCGGCCGTACGACCCCGCATTCTCGCACGTCTGATTCGCCCAACTCGAGATCACATTGACTCACGAAGGCCTCACGACGCCGCATGCTAAATTCGCCCACGCCTTCGAGCCCCGACAAGCGGACCTCTACGACGACCCCAACCGACTTCCGAGCACGAGAATCCGTCAGTCCACGCCCGCCGACTCCGTAGAGCCCTCCCGGCCGACACACCGCAACGCGTAGAACATCAAATCGTCACAAATGGACCTCCATGCCACGCGAAACTTCGCCGAATATTACCGGACCTCAACGCGAAAGCTATTTCGGCGAATTACTAGCGGCTGGCACCATCGAACGCCAACAGCTACCAGACGTTGACAACTCGCCTTTTCGCCACGCACGCACCGTCCGACGGCTCCCGGCTCACCGCCTTAACTCAACCGACTTCCGACGACGAACTACCGTCAGTCCTCGCCCGCCGACTCACTCGAGCACTCCCGGCCGACACACCGACCCCGCTCGTTCGGCAGCTTTTCACACGCGCCCTTCCAGACAGCATTTGCCTTCACATAGCGGCGCGCGACGAACCCGACGTCACGAAACTCGCTGCTCTCGCCGATCGCCTCAAACCCTTCGCTCCCCTTCCTCGAGTGGCTACCGTCACCGAAGAGGTTCGTGTGATTCGAACAGACGACAACAGCGACCGCCGACGCAGCCACGACCGACCACACGCAGCGCGACGAACGGCTCATGTTTCTACCGCCGCACATGGGACCCCCGAGCACAAAAACGCCGCACCCCATGCACCTGGCGCCCGCAGCAACAGCCGCCGCGGCCGTACCCACGCACTCAACCAACACCCCGGCTCTTCATACGTCGCAAACGTACCGCCCCCAACGACACCGACCCGGACAGCCACAGCGGACCACCGCAACCAGCACACGCACCTCCCACGCCCGACAAACGCCACCGCAACAGAACAAAATTTAACTAAATGCGTTACTTAAATTCTGAGGGGAGCAGTGTTGTGATCGGCTGCTCCTCCACAACCAATGTAATGTACATACATGTTGTACCTCAGAGTGGGGACCCCCCGACCCCCCTCTGATCATGTCAGGGGCCTATAAAGAGCCGAGGGGCCAACAAATACATAACCATTCTCAAGCTAACTTTCGGCCTCGTCTGTTCATCCTTATTCACTACAATACTATTTCTAGTGTACAAATTTATGGACAGTATATTATACAAATTTATGGTGATTCCAGACGATTTCCCAGGTTTCTGAATAATAAAAAATGAATTTTGGGAGCAGAACCTTCGTTAATACCTCAATTGTTACTCTTTGGTCAAAATCAATTTCATATTCGGCCTCCTCGCCCTAAAAACATGGAAAACGATACCTCACAATCTCATTTTCACTAAAACCTTAAAAAAACCTCGATAAAACCTATTTTTACACCCATTTTTACCCGGAACACCCCTGGGTGTATTCCGATCGGGCTGCCGAGCTTCGGAGCACAACTAGGACCCAAATGAAGCCTGTGTGCAAGACGCCGATTTTAGACCAAAATTTGACTCAAAGTTAAGGCTGAAACTTTGATAGAACCTCAATTCTTGGGGGGCCAAAATTGGCGAATACCATCAAAAATAGCTGTTCCATTACTGCACATGAAAGAAACAATAAATGAACAGCCAACATTTCTGTAGGTACGTCCAATAGAATAATAAACCCACGTGACAAGGAATTCGCAGCTTTTTTTTCTCTCTTTATAATTCCATCACAACACCAATTTATGATGAGTGAACCAGCTCTCTCGTGCTCTTCTCCCGTTGCACATTTTATAGTTTTCGGTTTTGTAAGCTTTCTCACTCGTTTCCTTTGATTTCTACCCTCGCATGTACTCAGCTTTCGTTCTGTTTTGCCTTCCCGATCTCGACCATCGCTTTGTAGATCTTATTCTGCTTTCGTTCCCGATCTGGACCCTCGCTTTTGACTCTGCTTTTTTCAGCCGTGTCATCATGATTCATAATTAGATAATTTTTATTTAAAAAAAAACCTATTCGCGATTGATTGTCAGAAAAAGTGAAGATTCGTGACCCCCCCCCCCCCCCCCATCACCGATGGGCGAACTCAAACTGTCATGAAAAGTAAGGATCGCCGCGCGGTCTCCTATGGGAAGTTTATCTGAACAGTATGCCAAAACGAAGTGGCTGTGTCGATGCCCGTAAGTGGCAAGTTAATATTGTTTCGCATGCTTATGCTCAAACGGTCGTAATGACGCATGGGCGAACGACGGTATTGTAGATTTAGCCCATTTATCTGTAAAAAATAAATAAGCATCCTCTTCATTGTTTACATTTACATTTACTATATGTTTTTACATTTACACGTAATTTTTATAATATAATGTTATGTGATACATGGAATAATTTTGATTACCATTTCAGTTAGGTACCTACCAATTTAGTTATATAAGCAGGAACCATTTTAGTTACACGTCTAGTTACCATTTTCTGATCTTATGTACCTACAAACACACACAAACACCTACCTAAACCTTAATAATTATACCTATACACACCTTCCGCATTAGCAGCTCTGTACAACTACTTGACGGACACGCACCCACACAACATTCCCTTTGTGCACCCCCTCTGGTTCGAGCTACGAGCCGCCACTGAGATGCGGGTAAAAATATAATCACACGCGAGTCGTTGGCGGACGGATAATCGCATTGATAGCTTGTTGAGGTGGAAATGAAGAGGGAATAAGCCGCTGTCAGGAAAAGCGGGTTGAAAGATGGGCGATGTGGCGGAGGGTCGAAGAGGGCACCCCCTGATTGAAGGCGCCGCGGCCGCGCCGGTCGCTCCACAAGGGCGTGGCAGTCGCCGACCCCCGGGCCGACACCTACGGAGGGGCAGACACGTGCTGCTGAACTTCCCCACCCGGCATTGCCCCCGCCGAGCCGTCGCCACCCTGGAACGTTTCCCCTCTTTACATGGGGGGTGGAGAGGGGGGGGGGGGACGAGGAATGAGAAAAACAGCGGAAACACGAGGAGAGTGATCTGAGGGGATTGAGACGTCCGATATTCTGAAGTACCTATCGATAGTGGGAGTGCCTTCTCCAGAATCGACTGCACGAATCGAATACGCCTGGGTCAAAACGATACAGACATGAATTTCGTTGACGAACGGAAGGGAAACTAAATATAAAAAAAAACCACAGTCATGCAGCATGGCTATAAGAGCGAATTTTCGAAGTTTTCGGCATCCTCCTCCGCCTAAAATTTTCTGAAAATTAATTTTCGGCCAATGTTTTCCCAACTTGATACCATACAAAATTAAAACAGGAGTAGTTTTACGCAAAGTAAAATTTGGGGTGGAAGGAGGGGGAGGGGGAATCAAAAATGTTTTGAATACCAGAAGAGTAGGTATTGGGTACGTAACAAATTTTTTGTTCCATTTTTTGCCGAGTAACACCTAGGTTTGTAGATTTTCCAACGCTGAACACGTTGGTGAAGTCAGAATTGCGATATCCCATTCCGTTATCAGATTAGAGCAGACGAACCAGGAAGAACATCTCAAGAAATAACAAGAAATTTCATTCACACTGGAGTCGAAAATGCCTGTCGGTGCAAACTTCGGGGCCTTACTGTGAACGAACGGCTGGACGTACTATGCTCCGGATGGTCTTAAAAAACTCGCATGTTCAAGAACTATTTAAAACCGTAAAAATATTTACGTAAAAAAATGGTATAGGCGTTTTGAAAATTTCAACCCCTATTTTGAACCCCTTAGAGATGACTCACAATACTAAGAAAAGTGGCCCGTACGGCGGACAGACAGAAATATGTTTATTGCAGTTTTGGATTCTACATACCTTGAAACGTAAACCATCAAATTTTGAGGGGGGGTAAGAATTTTTTTTTTTCATGCTCGATTCCAATGGTTCATTATTGAAAATAATAAACCAATACGGGTTGAAATTTCCAGAACGCCGTAGCTCGGAAACTTATTAGAAGGGTGTGGTTTTTTTCAAGTTTTTAAACTGAACTTGAACTAAAGAATTTTTTGAGACAACCCGGAGCACTGTACACCCAGCCGTTCGTTGTTGACGATCATGATCGTGAATGAAACGGAGGTATATATCCAGCCCAGATATCATTGCTAGGGAACACCTGATTATAATCACGCATGGCAAGAAATCGAGTTGGTTGCTCCGTCGTATTATTTTATTTAACGAATGATGGTTATTTTGGATTTTGCTGATGGGTACTTTTGTTAACTTGAACAAACGCTATGCTTCACGAATAACAACAAATAATTAATGACTTAATTGTTGAATCCACGGCATATTTATGAAACTATAACTGGCCCGCCGGGTTCAGTACTCGATTTGGGGCTTTCCTGGGGGAAGCTAGAGGGTAGATACTGACCACAGAAAACAGTGGTCTACGCAGAAGGAGCAGCTATACAGGTAAGTAATAAACCGCTGTGTAATAATTTGCAGCGTTTTTCTGTAGTGTTCGATTGTTGGGGAACCAAAAAAGTTACTGACTGCCTAAAGGCAACTCAAGGGCTGGAGTGCAGCGGGACAACATTTGTCCATTTGCTACGATAACCTTCTACCGCATGGATGCAAATACGCATCCATAAATGCTTCAACCAAGGTTTTCCTTAGCTTTTTCGAAGATAGGACAACTGGAGACGCTCTGTGAACAGGAACGTCATCACATCTTTCCGATTTAAAAAACAAAAGAACTAGACCTACCTACCTTTTTGCGTAGGTATCTAATTCTGCAGGTTGGTACAATCTCATCGCAACTTCTACTTTCAAATAAGCCCATTTGTACCTACATACTTCCTAGTTAATTTGAAACTTAGAACATTGTTGTACTACTTTAGAACTAGATCATGACTAGAAAGGTTTGAAGGTACATAGGGCCTGGTAAATGTGGGCAAGAAATGCTCGTTGACTGATTTAGTCAACAGAAATGAGGGAGAGATTGCGTTGAATCGAGGTACAGATTTCCAACCACACGTTACCTATCTTCTCTATTTCATTAATTCCAGACATTTTTACCTATTCAATTATAATTAAAACAGTGGGTCACTCTTTTCGCTGTTCAACGTGAAAGATTTAATGAATAGCTACTATTTTCTCAGTTAAACCCAACTGGGGGCCGTCTGAACGAATAAATTAATAACGAGTATCTACGTTTAATTAATGCTGGAAACGTTTTTAATCATCCAACGTCGTTATTTCTTTGGAACTCGATTCAGAATTTTCTTCCAACTTTCAAGTTTATTTTCCTTCTCTTGAAAATAAAAACCCCAGAGAAACTTTATTTCCACCCCATCAATTGAGTTTTTAGTTATTACAGTGGGTAGTAGTCAATGTGAGATTTCTCGGAGATCATACAAATTCCGTTCAATACGAATTTTGAATTCAAGTTCTAATTTATATGGTAAGCCAGGCTGGTAAGTGGTATTACCGTGGTAAAACATACATTCTACAGCAATTAAACAATCCTGGTGAGACTCATTAGTATGCAGTTGATATGGTGGACATCAACTACGGGTCCTAAGAGCAGCGCAAGTTGGGAAATGTCTGTACCAGAAAGGAAGGTGGCTACAGCTTATAGCGTGGGTTTCAGAATATTCCTTTTAAACAGGAGTAATTCGTGCGTCTGAGTATTCAGCACATTGTGAAATTTTCATCAACCGGAATTCGATATTTTTCAGCTCTCAAAACTGGATTTAGTGTCCGTGAAACCCACCCAAGATTCCACAAGCCACCATCTGCTTTTGGCACATCTTCACAATCTTCATGATCTTCTTAATCTTCACAATATCAAGACTAAAGGTTGAAATATTCCTAGCTCCATTCGAATCGATCTGCTCTTCTATCGAAGACGAACGAATGAGATAAGGTAAGAAGCGAATATAAATTATGAGGTCATTATAAATGAGGGTGATACGATCTACTTAAATTGCAACTTCGTACCAGACTGATGGACCCATAGAATTTTTGGCGGGCAATAATCGCTGAAAATGGTCAAAAATAGTTGAAACTCACCAACAACAGTATAAATTCTTCAAACCGTCGTAAGTTCTTCAAACTTCGACTCGAGACAAAAAAAGGTCTTTTTTAAAATAGTCTGAAATAATTTTTCTTCTTACTAAGAACTGGTACATTATCAGTTTTTCGGGAATCAAATAAAATCGCTAAAAACTGAGGAAATTAGCCAAGTCATCAACTTTGAAAATTTGCTCTGATGGTCGTGATGTGAGCTGTAACTTTTTGGTCAAACTGAGCTGATTCCCTTATCATATTGTACGCTATACATGTCCGAGTCGTAAAAGCCTGAAAGGCCTCAGTGGTAAAGGCTGAAATATTTGATTCGGACTGTAACTGTACAGGACTACGAGGGCGATCCCTGCAACTCTCTCAATACACAGCACCAGACCTCTGCCGCTGGGGCTTTATTGAATACCGCTTGGTCGTGGGATGGGATGGGTTATCCGTGTCAGGGGCAAGTGGGGACCAACTTATTTTCAGCTGTATTACGTAAACTTATCGAACATCTCCATCCCCTACATTCCGGCATCTACAGGTTTCTTGCATAAGGAAAAGCAGAACACTCATCAATCCGTTTTGAATCTTTCCCACACTGCTTGGAGGTTCAATGCAAAACAACACCCATCGCCTACATAATCTCCATCCTCTGTACGGTAGACTAATAATGTATTCATCATTAGGTAACAAATCTATTTGTATAAGTAGGTAGGTACCTAATAACAAGGTGCTGAATTAACGAACATGATGGCCGCCAAATCAAGACTTCAAAATGCCCTGACTTGTCCCTTTACCGAGCTAGAGATTTCATGATAAAATAACCTTTTCCTCGGATTATACATAAGCAATTCAAGGGAAGTGCCTTTTCACTTCGAAAACTGAGTATGTAATAGGTATGATTATATTCCAAGTATGGGCACATACCGAGTGAAGTAACGGCCATCTCAGGCTGCGCCTTTTTGTCCGACTGTCCTGCCCGCACATAGAGTATGCGAGTAGGTATATGAATGGGAGGAACAAAGAGCCCAAGGGGCACACCATAAAAAACTTCCCTTTGAACATCGGATTTTTGGCATCGTATATTGTAGCTTTTCCGAATCAAACACAACATTTTCCAAACCGAATTCAACATTAATGTTGGGGGAAAAGGTAACATTGGTATTGAAAAAGAGTTCCCTTTAATGTTACTACTCGGAATAATTTAACGAAACAACGCTCTTAAAAGAAAGTTTTATTTCTTAGTTTATTTCTTATGGCGGTCGAGTCCGTATTTAATGTAATGGTAAACCAGCAGCTGCTGATGTCAGAACAGACATTTATTCGTTACAATACAATTGGTGAAATCGGTAGATGTTATTGCACTACCCCGGGTAATAGGTAACATATGGTCCCGTTGTTCACTTACTCGTAGTTCATTTCTCAATACTAATTTTATTTTAGAAAAGTCATTTTCGGCAGGATACATCATAGGGGAGTAAGGTGGGAGGAACATGAAGAACAATATATTACGAACCCGAGGCCAATGTGGATGGGCGTCTAGTGAGATTCTACGATAAGAGATGGCGCTGCGATCACTCAAAAGAACATCCATTCCTTAATATTCAAATTTAAAGCAATTTTCAATCCGAAAATTTATTTGAGTTGATTTTAGTCAATCGAACATAGGGTCATCGAAATTTTTTTGGATCAGATTAAGATTAGGATTAATATTATAATATTACACGAACCTTTCTTTTCGTTCGTCCGTGTTTTTGTGCGTCCTATATTGGGGTAGATGTACACCAATGTTCAGAACCAGTTCCACAAATAAATACTGAAAATTGTCTGTCGATGGTTGCGAAGATCACACAGTAAAGTTGAATATGGTTTGGAAAAAGCTGAATTTGTTTTAGAAAATGTTGAATTTGGTTTGGAAAATGTTGAAACTGATTTGGAAAATGGTGAACTTGATTTGGAAAAGTTATAGTTTGGTTAAGAAATTGAATTTCGGAAAGTTTTCAATAAAAAAAAGGGGGAAGTCATTTGTCACAGGAAAACAGCCTTTTCCTATTAATTATCGACATTCCTGAAATTTTGACCACTTACTAGGCAGGTCATTTGCGTCGGCTACAACCAACAAAAACCGCTACGGGTCTAAAACTCACACGGAACAAGAAAATCGGGTAAGTCAGTAGGGATACAACAGACTAATATCTCGCGTATGATATGAGGGGGATTCTCAATAGATAACGTCACACTCAGATTTTTTACACTCCCTTTTATACTGCCTTTTATTATAGCTGATATGCTAGCTTATAATTTGAAAATGTTTCCTGAATTTCGGCTTTCAACGTTGTTAAATACGGGGGAAAAGTTCAAATAGGCTGCAGGTACGTTACCTACTTCGGAAATTCGCTCAAATGGTCATACTGCATGTGACTGGAGGTGTTCTAGATTTTTTATAGTTATTTGGGAAAAGATCTTCAATTTATTTTCCACAGAAAGCCCGTTTTCCCCTGTTTGAATAATTTCGAAATTGATTTTAAAAAACTATTTGATTCTGGGGTCAGAAACACGCCCAGATAGGTACAGACCTAATCTTTCTCAGAACTCGATTGTTTCGCTTCATGATTTACAAACTCTCAACAATCAATTTCATCATCCAGTACCACAATTATGTACAAGTGAATGCTCAAATTAATTATATATTAATTTAGTTGAAACTGCTAATGACGGATCCGTCAACTTGAATTACTACCAAAGTCAAGCCTGCGAGTCTCCTATTTAGCCTTTTAGAGTCGTTCTCAGGGCCAACGGGGAGGATTTCTAATTACTTCAAAGGTTTAGCTTAAGCTCCCACCCCCGAATTTCAATATCCCTTTAGAGCAAATAACCTCTTTACAGTTGGATCCTCCCTGAGGGGAAGGCAATGCTTTTCAAAGTAGTTGTATTAAATGGGTTACAAATACAATTGGTTGAAATGGCAAAACGGTCTGATGGACCCCAGGGCTGATAGAGTAATACAGCGTGCTACAGTAAACAAAAAAGCAAAAAAAAGGTAAATTATAATAAAATGGTTAATTATTTTCCTGTATAGAAACCCCTTCTGTGTAGATCACTGAATTCCTATTAGTGAAATCGAATTTGGGTATACGTGTCGCGTGATACCTACCCGCTAGACGCAGCGTACCCGACCAATCGGGCGGTGCTGATGTTTACGATGGTGTTCACCTACAACGCTCACCTTTAAACCTCCTGACCGTAATCTGTCCGGAAGTGATCTGCCAAGTTGGAATCAGTTGAGTCGCACCGCGTGTTGAGATAGGTGACAAAATGAGCTTGGGAAAGTTATACCTACCCTACAATTATTTTCAGTGAGGAGACGTGCGCGAAATATTTAAAGAGGTAAGATTTCCATAATTTCCTGACTTTTCATGTGGTTGGTAGCACATTGCATTACGGTACGGTACGGGTAGGCTGCGTCTAGCGGGTAGGTATCACACTACACCAACGAAAGTGAGGTAGGTATCACGCGACACGTGTACCCGAATTTGTTGCATTTAATTCGAAGATGGATGATTATTTTGGATTTTGTTGATATGTTTGTTGGTTTTGTTGGTTGTTTTAATACCTATTTGTTGATAAAAGTACATGTTTGTTGTTCACGGCCGAACGAATCATCTAAGTCAGGTGAAAATTAAGAAATATGTGGAGGGTCTTACATACGTTACAGGGTGGTGAAAAAAATCAATATTTGTGTACCTAACTGTAATATTGTTTATATACTTGAACCGAAAGACCGAAAGTATATTGTTTACCTATATACTTTTGAGCTGTTGTGATTTGTGTCGTGTCTGTTTGTGTGTGTGCGTGGGTCGGTAGGTAGCTATCCACCGCAAAAAAACTAACTTACACTAAGCCATCCATGATTATAATCAGCTGTTCCCTAGCAATGATATCCGAGATATCATTCATGATCATGTTGACGAAGCTTCTAGGTGCAAGCGAACGTTCCGGGCGGTCTAAAAATGTAAAAAACCACACCATTCTAATGAAAGTTTTCGAGCTACGGCGTTCTCAAAACGTCAACCCATATTTTAACCCCTTAGATATGACTGACAGTAACGCCAGGCTTCGCGGACCAACTAGGCCCCCAAATGGAACCTACAAACCTATTTTCATTAATTTTGGTTCACGGTAACTAAGGAAAGTGCGAAGTACGGCGTAAGGCGCGCGGACAGCAATTTCTGTATTCCATTTTCGGATTCTACATAATACCTTGAAACGGAAACCACCTACCCCCCCCCCCCCCCCCCCTGCTCGATTCCTAAGGCTCATTACTGAAAATAATAAACAACATTTCTGTCCGTCCGCCGTATTTATGAAACCGTCTGTAATTCCGCGGCCGTCTCCAGTACTCGATTTAGGGCTTTCCGGGGGGGGGGGGGGGGACGAGAAGTATTGACCAGAGAAAACAGTGATATTCGCAGAAGGGGCATCTGTACAGGTAAATGATAAACCGCTGTGTAATAATTTGCAGCATTTATAGAAACAACAAGCATTGACTAGACTTCTTATGGAGAACCATGAACATGTGTTCAAAAAGCTCAAAAAGTTTCCAAGGTGTTGCAATCGGTTCCTCGTAAACATTTCATGATCGCTGTGACTCCGATGTTAGGACAAACTGCATAGCTGTGAACAGGATAATATAGCTAAACTTCCATAAACTTCAGTTATATAAAAAAATTGTCCATTGCCGATAAAGACAGCGTATGTGCAGTCGAGATTGAGTTCATATGTGATAAAGACACAAAAACTATTAATCAAAATACTGTTCAACAAGCCCTTCAGATACCCAACAGATGCACTTTTTAATGAAACAAAAATATTAACATTCAATGAGTTATTGGATAAAACATCGATAGCAATTGTATATAAATATCTATTAATGGGAAAATTTGTAAGAACTAAAAGCAACACAAGATCAGATACAAAATTGAAAATAGCACTGCCAAGAAGATACACAACAATGGGACTGAAATGTTCCGACTACTCTGGAATTAAAAAATTCAACAGCTACGATTTTGAGGAAAGTTCACCCCAACCTAATTTAAATCAGTTCAAATTAAAGATCAAAAAAATGTTTGCAAAATAAAAACTATTATTTAAGTAATATTAATTAACTTAAGAAAATAATAATAATGAAGATAAGGCAAAATATGATATTGCTGTAATAAGGTAAGGTTAGTTGCACTCCAACCCCAGCACAAGATTATATCTTAACGGGGTTGTAGCATTTAGGTTAAATATACCTGTATTATGTATTGCTTGTTGTAACTAATAAATGCAAATTAAAAAAAAAAAATATATATGACACCTTCTGGGTACCGACCTAATCAAAAACTACCTGTAAAGTTCATTATTGCATGATTACACGTCCAACGCATGCGTAGAGAATGGTTGCAACCTGATTTTGATAGACGTAAGAAGGGATCATAAATACCAACCCACATCTACCCCAAAAGTTTTAGTACACGACGGCTAGTCTTCACGTATAGTTAACTGCCCGACAACTTTCGCTGACGACAATCCGGTTTTATTGAAATTCATATGGAACTATCTAGGGCCCCAACTCTCAGCTCATAACGACCGTTCTTTCGTTTAGTTATAGGTGTGCAAGGATTCTTGGGCACAAAGAACGACATGTACTAACTAAATTTGTTCAGAAAGTGCTTAATCGCCAAAGAATAGAGGAAATTTTGGTGTTCGCAGGCAAAAATTGTTTTCCCACCAAAAGTGATCAAAAGTCTTCCACTAGTACACTGGAAAGTCAGTTAGTTTTCTTCAGGAAACCAAAATCTCTTCGGGATGTCACAATTTCAGTAAAGTGAAGCTCTTCATTTTAACCCTCTCGAAATTGAGTGTACTCGGTAAATACACATGCCGACGGCCAAGTTAAGAGAACAAAATGAAGTTAAGGATGAACTACCTACAGAAAGGGGGAAATCTTTTGTTTCGAAGTTTCGAAGCATAGAAAATAGACGAAGACTGAGAGCTCATTACCTAAGTGTTGAGCCTTTTCTTGCCATTGGAGACAGCTTGGGTCGAGTAGGCACCCCTTGTGGCGTTCTGAAAACCTTCCTCGCCCCGTTGACAGGAGGAAACCATCGTGAAACCCTCCTCCTTATATTTTATGAGAAAAGCATTTCTTCTCTCCGGGCCTCCCAATCCGTTCTCCCCACTTCCCTGATATTGTTTCCAGCTGTGAAACCTATCAAAAGTCCAACCTCGGGGTACAACAAATCCTGATTCTCGCGCTATCGTTTTGTCTTACAGCCTCAACCCGTCCAGGGGTGAAAATGCTGAATAGGTTTATTATTCTCTAAATAATACAACGTATTCGGTTCGGAAAAGTTTATTGGAACAAACCCTCAAAATTCTTTCTTCTACGTTTCAAGGTGTGTTTTATTCCAAAAATGCGATGTCCCTCCGCAATGTCATCGATATCTGCGTTGATTTTCGGTCTAAAAAAACAAAAAACAAAATGTTCTTTCGCGACAGGCTCCATCTGGGCCCCAGTTGTGTTCCCTATCTCGGCAGCCCTATCGGAAAAGATGCAGAACTATGTATTTTTGAGGTTGTAGTGAACTTGGGCTTGTGATATATCGTTTTCCATGTTTATTTAGTGTGAGGAGCCCAAATATGAACCTAACGAACCTTCAATTTTCAAAATCCAATACTTAGGGTCAAAAATCTGTGAAAATGGCAGGATAACAGGCGAATCAAGGCAATTCAATAACAATTTCACTGATCAAAAATAATTTGTTAGAAATAGCAACCTAATATTCTAGTTTAAAACAGCTTTATGGGTATCTTCACTGAGGTTCCAATCGTGCAGTATTCAGTCGAGAATAGTCAACCCTTGTGAAAAGGACTTTGCAGCGTTTTGGTTTATTATTCTGTGAATAATACACCTATGTATTCGCTCAGCAAAAAATTTTTATAACACCGCCTCAAAATTTTTTCTTTTCCGTTTCAAGGTGCGTAGATTCCAAAAATGCAATGTCCGTCCGCCGTACGCCGTCCGCCGTACGCCGTCCGCCGTATCACGTGTACAGGCTTCATTTTCGGTCTAAAAAAATTGTTCTTTCGCACACATGCTCCATTTGGGCCCTAGTTGTGTCCCGAAACTTTTCAGCCCGATCGGAATATATCCAGGGGAGTTATGAGTGAAAATGTGTATAAAAATAGGTACTTTTTGCGTTTTAGCAACATGTTGGTAACATGAGCTTTTAAGGTATCGTTTTTCATGTTTTTGGGGACGAGAAGACCGAATATGAAGTCGGTTTTGACTAAAGAGTAGAAAATTGAGGTTCTACCAGATGTTCAGCTCCCGAAATTGAAATTTTATGAGTCAAAAACCTGCGAAATCGTCTGAAATCACCATCAATTTGTAGAATAACACTGGAAAAAGTGTCAACAGGTGGATCAAGACGATTAAATGGTACTATCAATGATCAGAGATAATTTATTTAAAAAAAAAAAGAAGGAGCGTACCTTATTCGTGTTTTGGGGGCCAAAATTGGTGGAAACCACCAGAAATAGCTATTTCAATTATTTCACATGAAAGAAACAAAAATGAACAGCCAGCATTTCTGTAGGTATGTCCAATAGAATAATAAACCCATGTGACAAGGACTTTAGAGCGGTTTTGGAATCTACGCACCTTGAAACGGAAAAGAAAAAATTTTGAGGGGGTGTTATAAAAATTTTTTTCTGAGCGAATACATAGGTGTATTATTCACAGAATAATAAACCAAAAATAAAGAAAAAAAACTTTCAGAAAATGCTGCAAAGTCCTTGTCACATGGGTTTATTATTCTATTCGAAGTACGTACAGAAATTTTGGCTGTTCATTTACTGTTTCTTTCTTGTGCAATTATTGAAATGGCTATTTTTGATGGCTTCCACCAATTTTGGCTCCCAAAACACACGAATTAGGCTCGGCTTTTGGTTTATTATTCTGTGAATAATACACCTATGTATTCGGTCAGCAAACAATTTTTATAACACCCCCTCAAAATTTTTTTTTTCCGTTTCAAGGTGCGTAGATTCCAAAAATGCAATGTCCGTCCGCCGTCCGCCGTCCGCCGTATCACGTGTACAGGCTTCATTTTCGGTCTAAAAAAATCGTTCTTTCGCACACATGCTCCATTTGGGCTCTAGTTGTGTCCCGAAACATTTCAGCCCGATCGGAATATACCCAGGGGTGTTATGAGTGAAAATGTGTGTAAAAATAGGTACTTTTTGCGTTTTAGCAACATGTTGGTAACATGAGCTGTTATGGTATCGTTTTTCATGTTTTTGGGGACGAGAAGACCGAATATGAAGTCGATTTTGACCAAAGAATAGAAAATTGAGGTTCTACCAGATGTTGAGCTCCCGAAATTGATTTTTTATGAGTCAAAAACCTGGGAAATCGTTTGAAATCACCATCAATTTGTAGAATAACACTGGAAAAAGTGTCAACAGGTGGATCAAGACGATTAAATGGTACTATCAATGATCAAAGATAATTTATTTTAAAAAAAGCGTACCTTATTCGTGTTTTGGGGGCCAAAATTGGTGGAAACCAGCAGAGATAGCTATTTCAATTATTTTATATGAATGAAACAATAAATAAACAGCCAACATCTCTGTAGGTATGTCCAGTAGATTAATAAACCCATGTGACAAGGACTTTGCAGCGTTTTTTGAATCAACTGACCATCCCTCAAGAACCTAACAACAATGATTAATAACTATAAATGATAATGATTATAAAAATTACGATGTAGTATAACTAGCTCAGTCGAGGGTACGGGAGTGGGGAAGAAAATTGATTGGGGCAGTAGGCTAGACCCGCCCGTCTGCCGGGTCATGCGGTACTGCATATCGCGTGCGCCGTGATTGACCTTGCACCAGAGGGAGTCGCCCTTGACACTCGCCAGTCAGCTGTTGCCCTCCTCCCGGCCACCTGGTTCTCATACTGATCCGCTTCCGCCCCCCTCACCATCGAGTCGATCGCTTCACGCACGTCCCTGCCCGCATCCTGTGGGGACTGCATCCCCGACTTGCTCTGCTCCAGTTCACCGGTGACTGTCTCTGTTCCGGCTCATTCACAGCTCATTGCTCGAAGTAACAACAGGGCTTCTCCAGCTGACTCGCCCCCGCACAAGATCTCGGGCGGTTGGACAACGGCGCGCGGCGACCTAAACTTCAGGTAACGAGGATATGGGCGAGGCGAGCATCTCCCCGGTTGAGGGGGGTCCAATGTTGCCAACTCCCCCCCTCAGTATCACTGCTTGATGTCAACATACAAACGGGAATAAAGGGAAATCAGAAACACAATTAGCCAATGGACGCAAATGAATCGGCTGTTTGAGGAACCCGACGTGTCCAGAAAAACAAAGTTGTGGGAAACTAGAAAACGCTGCAAAATCCTTGCCACATCGGTTTATTATTCTTCCGGACATACCTACAGCAATGCTGGAAATAACTTTATTTTTTCTTTCATGTGCAGTTATTGAAATAGCTACTGTTGATGGTTTCCACTAATTTTGCCCCAAAAAAAAAAAAAAAAACGAAATAAGCTCCTATTTTTGATAAATTATCTTTGATCATTGATATTGGCATTTAATTGTCTTGATTCACCTGTTGAAACTACTTACATATATTGTTATTGTAGTAATTTATGGTGATTTCAGGCAATTTTCCATGTTTCCGACTCATAAAAAATGAATTTTGCGACTGAACCTTCGTTACAACCTCAATTCTTCACTCTTTGGTCAAAATCTACTTCATACTCGGTCTTCTCGCCCTAAAAAACAAGGAAAACGATACCTCACAAGCTCATGTTCACTAAGACCTAAAAAACCTCGAAAACCCCTATTTTTAACCCCCCCCCCCCCCCCCCCCCATCACCCATAACACCCCTGTGTGTATTATGACCGGGCTGCCGAGCTTCGGAGCACAGCTAGGACCCAAATGTGTTCCCAAACGGGGACCCAAACTGTGCGCGGGAGAACGAAGATTTTAGACCAAAATTTAACATATACATTTATGGCTGAAACTTCGTTAGAACCTTAGTTTTTCACTCTGGTCAAAATCGACTTTATTCGGTCTCCTCGTCCTAAAAAACATGGAAAACGGTACCTCAAAAGCCCATGTTGCTAAAACACCAGAAAACCCTATTTTTACACCCATTTTTCACTCATAACACCCTTTGGTATATTCCGATCAGGCCGCAAAGTTTAGGAAACAACTAGGGCCCAAATGGAGCCTGTGCGCGAAAGCATGAATTTTTTAGACCGAAATTGAAGTAGATATGCATGATACGGCGGATAGAGTGTGGACATTGCATTTTTGGATTCTACGCCTTGAAACGCAAAAGAAAAATTTTTGAGGGGGTGTTATAAAAATTTGTTGCAGAGCGAATGCATAGGTGTATTATTCAAGGAATAATAAGCCAAAAACCTGTCATATTTACCCCGAATTCGTTTTTCCGAGTTTCGAACATTCCTAGCTATTCCTAGCGTTCAAAATATTGAAACACGGTGAACCAGCGTGTTTCCTCACGGTGAACCTCACGCATCAGAGGTACTATATCAGATTCCTCACCATTATACTGTTACTTACTCCAAGTCTTTTCTTGTCCGAAGTATCAAAATTATGAGCAAATTCCCTGATTTTTTAAAACAGATCTGTAAAATTACTTTTAAGAAAAAATGTATAGAAATTATGGCTAAACCCGAGTCTACAATTTTTTTTATTTACCTAATTATAAATTCGTTTTCACCTGACAAGAAGACTGTGTGTTTTACGAAAAGTTTCTATAAGATTGGCGTACCTAGGCCAAAATTGTATATAAATAAACAAACAACAACAAGTCGGACGGAACTAATGAACAACAAAGTTCCAGTCATGCAGCATGGCTATGAAAGCGAATTTTTAAAGAGATATTCGTGCTATTGTGTAAAAAGATGAAAAAGCGAGAAACCGCTTAAAACCTTTCGCGAGAAACTTTTCTTAAAATAATAATATAATATTTTCGTGATTTTTACCGTTTTTGAAACTTATAAAGGCAAATTTGACCCACTCTTTTTTGAAGAAAATATTTTTAATAATACATATTTTCATCGAAATACCGATTTATCATCCCACACAACGTCAAGTGAATTAATATTGATTTTAGCCCTTAATACCAATTTTTATTCCCAAAAATCCAAATCTGACCCCTATTCTGTGAGAAATACAACTGAAATACTAAAGCTCCGTCTTTACTCATCCAGGAGGATTATGGATGGTTTACGTTTGTTCGAAGAAATGCTATTTTTTAGGACGTCCCTCAGTAGTAACAGACGTCCTTATGTATTTGGTCTGGTCAGAAGAAGACAACGCTCAGCCGGGAATTAAAAGAACCACATTCAAATCCGTTTCAGATCATTCTGAATCCAAATACGTGAGAAAACCATCGTGTATGTCTGTGTGTGACAAGATATTGTGTGGGTTGCCCAGGCAGCAATCCTCATTTGCGTGGTTCTTTTTTTGTTCGATGCAGAAAGCCTTCTAGTTGCGCCTTACGTCGCCAGAATTTCGAAAATTTACTTCTAGAAGAGGAAAACGGGGGTTAATGCTGAAAAAACGTGGGGTTTTCGGATAAATCTTGTGTATGCTGCCTAGGGCTCAATTATCAACCGATTTACGTGTTTCTTTTTTTGTTCGACGAAGAATTCATGTGCCCGCTGCCCGTATTCTCAACCGATTTGCCTAGCTGTTAATTAGTTTGATTCATACATCGCTCTGGTTGTGCAATACGTTGGGGGGGGGGGGGGGGGGGGAGCTGGGTTAAAGATCCACAAGATTTACAACGAGTGAGAGTGATCTATAAACCACCGTAAGGGACGTCAACTGTAATGCATGCATTACTCTACGGGATGTCTTCACTGTAACAACTTGTCTTGAATTGTTCGAATGAAAGATGGTAGTTTCTTCCTCTTGTGTTCCCTCCTAACCATTCGATATTATTTCTACTCCTAAATCGGTTCTGGGTGAACGGTCATAAATCTGGCGAACGGTTGTCTCGGGGAAAAAGGAGTCACTTCAATTTCGATCTTTCGGAATCAGAAGGCAGGGGAAAATAAGGTTGGTTGAAGGAAGGAAAAGGAAAAACTCCGGGAAAATCGTAATGAAGAAGAAGAGGCAATTAGGACGGGAACAACAGGAGGACGCAGTTGATGAGGACGGGGGAGGGGTGAAAATTGTAGTGCTGTGCAGTTGTAGCCTCACGCTCGTTCGGCAAGTTACTTGACCCACTTGGTCGTGAGAAGATAACGCCCACCGAAACGTCAACTTCCACGAAAATACCTCTTAGCATAGAATTTCCGTATACACAGAGGTAAAAACCTCGGGAAGGTACCGGCTGAACAGGTACTAGAACATCAAGAACCTTGGATGATACCAACAAAGCTACGGTGCCTACTTATAAATGCAAGGAAATTTCGAAAGTATAAACGTACTTGTACGTTGTTTTCGTCAGCCCGAATATTATAAAATATCAGTCATCAACAGGTATCAGCTGTTGAGGTTTGAATGCAATACCGCTGAATTCAGTATCCTAGACGTCGCATCTCCCATCATTGTGTTTCAAACCAATGCCTTCCAGTGGCTTGGAAGTCCGGAAGTATTCATTATGACTGCGACTTTCTGGTAGAGCGACTGGAAACAGCTGAGACGAACTTTGGAAGGCATCCTCCCACCGCTTCCAACACAGTCCAGAAAGGGTCCTACCTCAAGTCCTTGTTCACTTATGACGTTCACTTGGCCAATAAAAATAATGCTAAGCGGAGCCTTTACGGCACACCCGCAAGACACTGTGAGCTATGCTGCATTGAATGAGACATATACATATGTACATATGTATACTCTGCCTGAAAGATCAAGTAATTTGGACTGATCTTCCACCATCCATCTCTTGCTCGGTTAGCTGGACTCTCCATCTCTTCAGTCCCAAGCAAATTTCCTGATTTCCATCTAAGTTCATGGTTTTGCTCTTTTGGGTGCCTTTTCGGCGACGAATCACTTTCGACAGCGCTTTCGCATCGATCAGTGCCCCGAAATTGACTTTTCAACCAATCATAAGCAATAGTACCTCGAATTGCCTCATCAAATTTGTTAAATCCCTAACCTTATCCAGGCAATAACATTTGTCTCATTTTCCATTGATCCATGATGAAGTTAGTAAGTACTTACAAGAGCGTTTTCAGTCACACGATTTAACTCTCCAAATTCATGTGAAACATTTTCCAGCGAATGGACCTCATTTTCGTTAATACAAGTGGAGTACCTGTTTTTTAACAGATCGATAAACAAAATAGGGTTTGCCTATATTGACAGAATAAATGATTAACTAAATCACAAGACCATCTCGTGTCACACCTCATCCTCATCATCTACCGCAAATCCAAGTAACCTGCGTCTTAATTAAAATGTCACGACGCTTTTTATTTACTACTAGCATGACCGCTCGCTTCGCTCGCTATCCGAGATTCGCTGTACGCAGTATCGTACTTAATTCCGACGTTGCACAACTTGGGAGCCTACTGGATATTGGTGCCAAATTTGGTCGATATCCGTCGAGCCATTCAGGAGTTGACCATGGTCGACCATAGTTCCGCTATGGTCAGGGCATTAAAAATGCGACGTTGCACAACTTGGGAGCCTACTGGATATTCGTGCCAAATTTGGTCGATATCCGTCAAGCCATTCAGGAGTTGACCATGGTCGACCATAGTTCCGCTATGGTCAGGGAATTAAAAATGCGACGTTGCACAACTTGGGAGCCTACTGGATATTCGTGCCAAATTTGGTCGATATCCGTCGAGCAGTTAGGCCGTGGGAAGACGGACAGACAGACAGACTCACAGAGATTCGTTTTTATAATATACTAGCCTGACCGCTCGCTTCGCTCGCTATCCGAGATTCGCTGTACGCAGTATCGTGGAACCAACAAACGACGGAAAAATACCATAGCCTACCGGGTATTTGTGCCCAATTTTATCAAAATCCGTCAAGCCATTCAGGAGTTGACCATGGTCGAACATATTTCCGCTATGGTCAGGGAATTAAAAATGCGCCTACGTTCAACTTGGGAGGCTACCGGATATTGCTGCCAAATTTGGTCGATATCCGTTGAGCAATTCGGGATTCGACCATGGAGGGGCCCATGGATGCGCTATGGTCGACCACCGGGGTAGTCCGAAGGGTCGATCGTAGATAGAATTTCACGTAGATTACGAATACGCGATAAAAAATAGGGGTTACCATGTCAATTAACGAAGTCGACCATAGTTCCGCTATGGTCAGGGAATTAAAAATGCGACGTTGCATAACTTGGGAGGCTACCGGATATTCGTGCCAAATTTGGTCGATATCCGTTGAGCAATTCGGGATTCGACCATGGAGGGGCCCATGGATGCGCTATGGTCGACCGCGGGGGTAGTCCGAAGGGTCGATCGTAGATAGAATTTCACGTAGATTACGAATACGCGATAAAAAATAGGGGTTACCATTTCAATTAACGAAGTTGACCATGGTCGACCATAGTTCCGCTATGGTCAGGGAATTAAAAATGCGACGTTGCACAACTTGGGAGCCTACTGGATATTCGTGCCAAATTTGGTCGATATCCGTGAAGCCATTCAGGAGTTGACCATGGTCGACCATAGTTCCGCTATGGTGAGGGAATTAAAAATGCGACGTTGCACAACTTGGGAGCCTACTGGATATTCGTGACAAATTTGGTCGATACCCGTCAAGCCATTCAGGAGTTGACCATGGTCGACCATAGTTCCGCTATGGTCAGGGAATTAAAAATGCGACGTTGCACAACTTGGGAGCCTACTGGATATTCGTGCCAAATTTGGTCGATATCCGTTGAGCAATTCGGGATTCGACCATGGAGGGGCCCATGGATGCGCTATGGTCGACCGCGGGGGTAGTCCGAAGGGTCGATCGTAGATAGAATTTCACGTAGATTACGAATACGCGATAAAAAATAGGGGTTACCATTTCAATTAACGAAGTTGACCATGGTCGACCATAGTTCCGCTATGGTCAGGGAATTAAAAATGCGACGTTGCACAACTTGGGAGCCTACCGGATATTCGTGCCAAATTTGGTCGATATCCGTCGAGCCGTTTGGCCGTGCATAGAAAGACAGACACACACACTCACTCACAGAGATCCGTTTTTATAATATCATAGGGATAGAGATAGAGATAGATATAGGCCTGACGAAATATACATATTCAGATTATAATACCAGAAGTTCGTTATGGAGGAGAATGATCGATAATAATATTGGAACTGAAGAAAAATGAATAAGAATGATGTACCCCGGTCGTTTGAATCATTCTATATGGGGATGATCAGCGGGGTTCAAGGAGAGATTCACGGAAACATCCAATGCGAGAATATCCTGAATGCGTAGCCTTGGAAAGGTACAAAGTATACTCGTTTCCTTTGAGCAGAGTTTTCATTCGTGTCGAAGAGTGGGAGGGGGGCATCAAAAGGACAAACTCTCTGAGAGAGATCAAAGCGGAAATACGCGCAATTTGCAACCCGTAATATGCTACAAACCATTTCGACCAATCTGTACAGTTTCAAAGAAGGTTCACCCAATGAATTGCTCATGCAAAATGAATAACTGAAATCTAACAAAATTACCATATTTTAAATTCAATACCTGTCTGGAGTGACAAATAATGTACTGGGTAGGTATGCCGACCTGAAACAAGAAAAGAGTGGTAAGTATAATATTATGAAGCTCACGAAAATGATGAATAAGATCTGTAAGTAAATGAAGCCAATATATAAATGTAGTCAAATGAAGGAGACACCGTCTAGAAACTCGTTTTGAGCACTTCAGAACAAGATTCCATGGTTTTTTCGAACGTCTATTCTTGAAGGTATCACCATACCTACTTCCATTTCTACACAGCGTGATTCTTGATAAGTCCGACAAAAATAACTGAGTGTGCGGAGAAGAGTGCCGAAACACGGGGTTCCAAACAGTAAATTAGTGGAGAAATCGATTTTTGAAGTTTTTTCGTCAGAAAAACGTTCACACAAAGACTTGATTTTCTCCTCTATTTACTCACGTTTTTTCTATTTTTGACCTCATTTGTGAAAACTACGTTAAATTTCAGATTACATTCACCATCAGCATTTCCCAGAGCTCACGAGAAATAGCGCTTTAAGGACTCAAACTACGCAAAACATGAAAAGAAAATTCTGTGAAAACTTCGAAAAATCATTACGTGTACTGAAAACACCTCTACCACTTTGCGAATCTCCTCAAAACTCTTCCTGGATCTCAGCTTTCCAACGGTGTACTCAATTTGATTCCTACAGCATATTTGGGGGGGGGGGGGGGGAATGGAGTGTGAATCTCAAAAACGTGGAATATTCGCCAAAATCAACGGTTTTGGCATATACACGATTCCCTCAAAACTGAGGATTCTGGTTCTGACCACACATTTTCTCCGCTGAATCGAATGGTGGACACTTCCAATCCTACCCCCAACACTTCTTGACAAAACATGAGATGAAAACTTGGGTTTTTTTTCAACAATTAAACTCAATTTTTACTCAGCCTGGAGGCAGTCGGTTGCATGCCAAAACGCTTGATTTTGGCGAAAATTCCACGTTTTTAGAGATTCACACTCCATTGCCTCCCCTATATGACACCAGTAGGAAAAAACTGAGTACATCGTTGGAAACCCGGGATTTGGAAGAAGTTTTGAGGAGATCTGCAAAGCGCTAGAGGTATTTTCAGTACACCTACTGAATTTTCAAAGTTTTCACAAAACTGTCATTTTTCATATTTTGCTTAGTGTGAGTCCCTTAAAGCACTATCTTTTTGTGAGCTCTGGGAGATGCTGATGGTTTAACGCAGTTTTCAAAAATGGGGTCAAAAATAGACAAACGTCAGTACATAGAGGAGAAAATCAAGGCTTTATGTGTAATAAGTAATAACGTTTACTGACGGAAAAACTTCAAAGTTTTCTCTAATTGACGATGTTTGGAACCTCGTGTTTCGGCATTACTTTCCGATTGATGTGAAGTTTTACTCGATATTTTGGTCGGACTTATCAGGGATCACCCAGTATAACAGGAACATGGAAGTAAAAATGAAGGCTTCTTGAGAAGTACGTAGGAGCTACAGCGGTAATGAGAGGGGGAAAAAAAATCCATGCTACACGCACTAGTTTTGGTTTTATTTAACGTGTTCTGCTGATAGTCTGAGTGTTACCCGCGGTTTGGTTCTCTGAGCTGACAAGGAATACGTACAAAAACGCTGCAAAGTCCTTGTCACATGGGGTTTATTATTCTACAGAAATGTTGGCTGTACCTACATTTATTGTTTGTTTCATGTGAAATAATTGAAATAGCTATTTCTGATGGTTTCCACCAATTTTGGCCCCAAAACACAAATTAGGTAGGTACGATCTTTTTTTTTTTTTCAAATTATCCATGATCATTGGTAGTGCCACTTAATCGTCTTGATCTACGTGTTGAAACTTTTCCTAGTGCTATTCTTACAAATGATGGTGATTTCAGACGATTTCGCAGGTTTTTGCCTCATAAAAAATCAATTTTGGGAGCTGAAACATCTGGTACAACCTCAATTTTCCACTCCTTGGCCAAAATCGACCTCATATTCGATCTTCTCGTCCCCAAAAACATGGAAAACGATACCTCAAAAGCTCATGTTACCAACATGTTGCTAAAACGCAAAAAGTACCTATTTTTACACACATTTTCACTCACAACACCCCTGGGTATATTCCGATCGGGCTGAAAAGTTTCGGGACACAACTAGGGCCCAAATAGAGCATGTGTGCGAAAGAACAACTTTTTAGACCGAAAATGAAGCTGTACACGTGATACGGCGGACGGCGTACGGCGGACGGCGGACGGACATTGCATTTTTTGAATCTACGCACCTTGAAACGGAAAAGAAAAAAGTTTGAGGGGGGGGGGTTATAAAAATTTTTTGCTGAGCGATTACATAGGTGTATTATTCAGAGAATAATAAACCAAAATGCTTTTACTTGGTTCATTTGCATTTATGAATCGACAAGCTGCAATAAAATGAACATGTGCTGTTTGCTGTTATGATAATGGATGCTGTCACATGGAATAAAACGCTGCAAAGTCCTTGTCACAGGGTTTCTTATTCTATTGGACATACCTACAGAAATTTTGGCTGTTCATTTATTGATTCTTTCATGCGTAATAATCGAAATAGCTATTTCTTATGGTTTCCATTAATTTTGGCCCCTACAACACAAATTAGGTACGCTCCTTTTTTTTGGGATCCACGTGTTGACACTTTTTCCAGTGTTATTATACGAATTGATGGTGATTTCAGACGATTTCCCAGGTTTTTCACTAATAAAAAATCAATTTTGGGAACTGAACTTTTGGTAGAACTCAATTTTGCACTCTTTGGTAAAAATCGACTTCATATTCGGTCTTCTCGTCCCAAGAAACATGGAAAACGGTACCTCAAAAGCTCATGTTACTTAGAACACAAAAAGTACCTATTTTTACACCCATTTTCACTCATAACACCCCTGGGTATATTCCGATCGGGCTGAAAAGTTTCGGGACACAACTAGGGCCCAAATGGAGCATGTGTGCGAAAGAACGACTTTTTTAGACCGAAAATGAAGCGTGTACACATGATTTGCATTTTGGTTTATTATTCTGTGAATAATACACCTATGTATTCGCTCAGCAAAAAAATTTTATAACACCCCCTCAAATTTTTCTTTTCCGTTTCAAGGTGCGTAGATTCCAAAAACGCTGCAAAGTCCTTGTCACATGGGTTTATTATTCTATTGGAGTTCTAGAGATTTTTGTTGGCTGTTAAATGTATTGTTTCTTTCATGTGGAATGATTGAAATAGCTATTTCTGATGATTTCCACCAATTTTGGCCCCCAAAACATGAAATAGGTACTTTTTTTTTTCAAGATCATATTTGATCATTGGTAGTGGCATTTAATGGTCTTGATTCACCTGTTTACACTTTTTCCAATGTTATTGTACAAATTGATGGTGATTTCAGACAGTTTTCCAGGTTTTTGACTCATAAAAAACCAATTTTGGGAGCTGAACCTTTGGTAAAACCTCAATTTCCGCGTCTTTGGTCAAAATCGACTTCATATTCGGTCTTCTCGTCCTCAAAAACATGGAAAAAGATACCTCAAAAGCTCATGTTACTAACATGTTGTTAAAACGCAAAAAGTACCTATTTTTATACACATTTTCACTCATAACACCCCTGGGTATATTCCGATCGGGCTGAAAAGTTTCGGGACACAATTAGGGCCCAAATGGAGCATGTGTGCGAACGAACGACTTTTTTAGACCGAAAATGAAGCCTGTACACATGATACGGCGGACGGCGTACGGCGGACGGCGTACGGCGGACGGCGTACGGCGGACGGACATTGCATTTTTGGAATCTACGCCCCTTGAAACGGAAAAGAAAAAATTTTGAGGGGGTGTTATAAAAATGTTTTGCTGAGCGAATACATAGGTGTATTATTCACAGAATAATAAACCAAAATGCAATGTCCGTCCGCCGTCCACCGTCCGCCGTCCGCCGTCCACCGTCCGCCGTCCGCCGTATCACGTGTACAGGCTTCATTTTCGGTCTAAAAAAATCGTTCTTTCGCACACATGCTCCATTTGGGCCCTAGTTGTGTCCCGAAACTTTTCAGCCCGATCGGAATATACCCAGGGGTGTTATGAGTGAAAATGTGTGTAAAAATAGGTACTTTTTGCGTTTTAGCAACATGCTGGTTACATGAGCTTTAAAGGTATCGTTTTTCATGTTTTTGGGGACGAGAAGACCGAATATGAAGTCGATTTTGACCAAAGAATAGAAAATTGAGGTTCTACCAGATGTTGAGCTCCCGAAATTGATTTTTTATGAGTCAAAAACCTGGGAAATCGTCTGAAATCACCATCAATTTGTAGAATAACACTGGAAAAAGTGTCAACAGGTGGATCAAGACGATTAAATGGCACTAACAATGATCGGAGATAATTTATTTTTAAAAAATTAATAAAATAAAATAAAACAGGTATAGCCTTATGAAATAAATTAATTCTTATTCGTGTTTTGGGGGCCATTGTCGGTCTGAAAAATTCGTTCTTTCGCACACATGCTCCATTTGGGCCCTAGTTGTGTCCCGAAACTTTTCAGCCCGATCGGAACATACCCAGGGGTGTTATTAGTGAAAATGGGTATAAAAATAGGTTAGGAAAAAATTAAAAATTAATTAAATTAATTAAAAATAAACAAAAAGGAGCGTACGTAATTCAAGTTTTGGGGGCCAAAATTGGTGGAAACCACCAGAAATGGCTATTTCAATTATTTTACATGAAAGAAACAATAAATGAACAGCCAACATTTCTGTAGTATGTCCAATAGGATAATAAACCCATGTGACAAGTACTTTGCAGCGTTTCACTCTTGGAAAACGGAATTCTAGTCGAGATTCATTCGTCAGAGACCCAAAAACAAAGGCTTCGTAAGGTGAGCCACAGCTGCATCGATGAACTGCGGGAAAATGGGAAACAAGGGTCAACCTAGCGGGGAAACGTCGCTCGATAAAAGAAAGAAAAAAAAACACACAACTGCAGAGAATCCAGAGACACCAAGAGACTGCAGCGCGGGGAGCGGAGAACCCGATAAAACCCCTGGTCAAATATTTGTCGGAACCGGGTCGTCCTATTCCAGAGAGCCCTCTTTCATTCTCGTACTTACATAGTACGGGAAAAGGTCTTTTAAAACGCGATAAATTCTCACGGGAAGGGAAAGGCGATAGAATAAAGAAGGTGGGAAGAGAGGGCGGAAGGTGGCACGTGATCTCCAGGTCACCGCTTCCGACCTGTGGGGAGGATCCGCCCCTCGGAGTCGGAAAGTTTCTGTCACCTGAGACCTCAAACAGCGTTCCAATAGATACAATAGGCACTGAAGTAATGAAGATAAACTTCTTCGGTTTTACTTTTGGTTTAACCGATTGGATTCGGGTCAAATTAAATTGGGGAACCCCACCTTCTTTATTCTATCGCCTTTTCCTTCCCATGAGAATTTATGAATGAATTGGGGGTCATTTCATCAAGCTTGATGTAAATGAATTTTGGCTATAGAGGCCCGTATCTCCTCTAAATAGTCCTTATGTAGGTGAATGAGTATAGCTATGATTCTTACCGCCAAGTCCCCACATAATACCAATCGCACTGTTCGCTCTCCGTATAGATACAAAGAGGGCGTATGCCCACATTGGCCTAATCACGGTTCTGTAAACCCACAAACGGCTCTCAGGTGAAAAACCCTGCAAAGTCCTTGTCACATGGGTTTATTATTCTACTGAACATACAAACACAAATGCTGGCTGTTCATTTATTGTTCTTTCATGGTCAATAATTGAAATAGATGTGTGTCTGATTGTTTCCACCAATTTTGGCCTCCAAAACATGAATTAGGCTCCAATTATTGACAAATTATCTTTGATAGTGACAGTGCCATTCAACTGTCTTGATTCACCTTTTGATACTACTAAAAAATTATTATGCATTATACAAATTGTTGCTTTTGTCATTATACAAATTTATGGTGATTTCAGACAACTTCCCAGGTTTTTGACTCATAAAAACGAATTCTGGAGCTGAACCTTCCTTTTAACTTCAATTCTTCACTATTTCGTCAAAATCGACTTCATATTCCGTCTTCTCGCCCCTAAAAACAAGGAAAACGATACATCACAAGCTCATGTTCACTAAAACCTAAAAAAAAAAACGCTGCAAATCCCTGCACAACGGTTTATTATTTTGTATAGAATACCCTTCTGTTACAGATCACAGCTCTATGTATAGATAACCCGTCTTATGATATGTACTATTCTATGCATAATTATTTAGATCGCAGACCCTCCGTAGGTTAGTACCTAACCCCGTACTCGTTACTAGGTACCTACCTAAATCACGAGTTAAATGTTGCTAAAATAATTCTGCCGATGACAAACAGTACCTAACAAAAAGAAACACACATAATGAAGTTCTGAAAAGAAATTGTTGATGAGGAGTGAAAAAAGTTGCAAAAGTACCTACCAACAAACTCCAGCCCCTTCTACGTAGATGGTATAATGAACCGTTGTGTAATAATTTACCGTTGAGTAATGATTTACCGTAGTAATAATTTACCCATCAATAATACTTCAACGTTTGTTCAAGTTTCACTACCTACCAACAAACTCCAAAAGAGCCATCATTTTTCAAATTAAATAATATCACAGAACATCCAACTCGACTTCATACTCCGCCAATATAATCAGGTGATCCCTACCAATGATTGGCCGTATTCACAAATTCCTATTGTGGGCGCGTCTCTGGTTACGAGATTTGGTTTGAATTGTATACATTTCATTCACACTGGAGTCGAAAATGCCTGTCGGTGCAAACTTCGGGGCCTTACTGTGAACGAACGGCTGGACGTACGATGCTCCGGATGGTCTTAAAAAACTCGCAAGTTCAAGAACTATTTAAAACCGTAAAAATATTTACGTAAAAAAAATGGTATAGGCGTTTTGAAAATTTCAACCCCTATTTTGAACCCCTTAGAGATGACTCACAGTAACGTCGAGCTTCGAGGACCAACTAGACGCCGAACGGAACCTATAACCCGAATTTCATCAATTTTTAGCGAATTTTCAAAGAAAATGAAGCTATTGCAATGGCTTCGAAATTTAAATAATATAAATTTTTGGAAATTTTCTTCATAGAAATCCGTTTCAGACCATTCTAAAACGATTCCTGAAATTTAACACTTTTTTATATGTATATATATATATATGTGTCACTCCAGACGATAACTCTCGATAGAATTGAGATAAACAGCTCAAATTTGCACAAAAAATCTATCTTGGCAATCGAAAGGCTAAGTTCGAAGATGGGCGAAATTGGCCTACTCTAAGGAGGGTTTTGGCGCATTTAAAGTGCGCAAAAATTACCCAAAAATCCCCAAAATGTTATTTTCCAACAAGTGACCCCTCATTTTAAAGGTTTTTGCACCTTGAACACGATGGTGGAATCGGATTTTAGATATCTTGATCCGTTCTCAAATTAGAGCATTTAAAGTGCGCAAAAATTACCCAAAAATCCCCAAAATGTTATTTTCTAACAAGTGACCCCTCATTTTAAAGGTTTTTGCACGCTGAACACGATGGTGAAATCGGATTTTAGATATCTAAATCCGTTCTTAAATTAGAGCATTTAAAGTGCGCAAAAATTACCCAAAACTAGGATAATCTTCAAACTCTTACCCCCCCCCCCCCCTCCCACCCCCTTAGAGTGGTCAGATTGAAAAATGTGAGAAGTATTAATTGAAGACGAGAGTTCGAAGCAAAAAAGGGGGAGGCAAACGATTAGTACAACTCCTTGAATTTCCCATTTGACATATAATTGTTATGATACCTTCATAGATAGACAAGTACCGGCCCACGTATTACTAGAAGGAAGACGAAAGAAAAAATCTATTTCAAATTATTCAATTTAGGTACTAACAGTAGGAGGAAGAAGTTTTCCTTTATTCAAAACCATAGCCATTAATTCGAATATTTCTTTGAAAATTCGCTCATTAAGTCATGCTGCATGACTGGTTTTTTGTTTTTCATGGTAACTAAGAAAAGTGGCCCGTACGGCGTACGGCGGACAGACAGAAATATTTTTATTGCAGTTTTGGATTCTACATACCTTGAAACGTAAACCATCAAATTTTGAGGGGGGGTAAGAATTTTTTTTTTCATGCTCGATTCCAATGGTTCATTATTGAAAATAATAAACCAAAACGCGAAAAACCCTATTTTTACACCCATTTTCCTCCCCATGTAACACCCCTGTGTGCATTATGACCGGGCTGCCGAGCTTCGGAGCACAGCTAGGACCCAAATGTGTTCCCAAACTGTGCGTGAGAATGAAGATTTTAGACCAAAATTTAACATAAATTTAAAGCTGAAACTTCGTTAGAACCTCAGTTTTCCACTCTGGTCAAAATCGACTTCATATTCGGTCTCCTCGTCCTAAAAAACATGGAAAACGATACCTCACAAGCCCACGTTACTAATAAAACATAAAAAAAACCTATTTTTACACCCATTTTTCACCCATAACACCCCTTTTGGGTGTTTGGGTGTCCATTGGTAAAAAAGTATAAATTATTAAAGTTTCTAAGGATATATAGCTGCTCTATAATAGAAGTATACATAGCTATTAGCCATTCGTGTTAATGTTGAAATATAATTCGTTGTTAGGCAACGTGAGAGTGGATATCACTAATACAATATGAAATGAAATGAAATTATCTTTATTCTTCATCAAATAACAGCATACAATTTTCAATACGCTATTTAAGTACCTACTATTCTAAGTCTACTTCGAAAATGTCGAATTAAATTCTGTTGAGATGGTGAAGCACTGTTATCACAAAATGCAGCGACCTCTGTACTGGACATGAAGTCAGTTGTTTAAAAAAACTATTATACATCCCTTGTAACTACCGTATGAAAAAAATTTATATATATATATATATATATATATATATATATATATATATATATATGGTGATGGTGGTTGTCGACCGTGTTGATAAATATCCGAATTTCAGGTTGTTGAGGTTCGGTCGTAATAAAATGCATGGGTCCCGACGTTTCAACAACGGTTTATTCCGTCATTTTCAAGGGCTACAACAAATAGCAGGAACAATAGTGGTTCAGTAATTAGGCTAATAAAACTGTACCTACAACCTACACTAGTACCTAATGAGATCTCCGAGAAACCTTTTTTTTTTTTTTTTGAAAACTATGTTTAGGTGGTACTCAAGTTGTTGAGTTGAGCTAGACGAGGTGAACCAACACAAAATGCACCAGGATATTCGAGAGATTCGAGAGATCGAGATTCGAAAAAGGTAGATCACTGTTGTCTGTTTTGGTGGCTGCTGATCAACTGAGTTCGTTTGGGGAATTTTGTGTTGAGTATGAAGAATGATGGAGGGGGATGGGGGAGAAGGGGCTGGAGAAGGCCATGGGATTAAATGGTTTGCAGTGAGGGCAATGAACTATGAAGGTGGATAATTGTTTGGGGAAGGGTGGCGACTCCTTTTTTGTTTATGTATAATGTTGTTGTAGGATTTGCTTAGGTTTTTTACATCATCTGTTCTCTTATTAATTGCTGTATCCCTGTGTTCTTCTATTGAAATCATTTCCTTGATTTCTCTTTTGAAGTCGTTCCTTTCATAAGCCAATATTTTTGTATGGTCGAATTTAAAGGTATGCCCTTTCCTTGCATGAGTTCTGAGTGCTGTACAATCTGTTGAATTTGGTGATTTTTTCATAGTATCTATGCTATGTTTGTGGTGGTACAGTCTGGTTTTGAGGTGCGAATGTGTGTGACCAATGTAGCACTTCCCACACTCACAAGGAATGTGGTAGACTAGATCAGACTTCATATCTTTAGGACTTCATAACTTTCGATCTCTCGAATCTCTCGAATATCCTGGTGCATTTTGTGTTGGTTCACCACGTCTAGCTCAACTCAACAACTGTGAGTACCACCTAAACATAGTTTTCAAAAAAAAAAAAAAAAAGGTTTCTCGGAGATCTCATTAGGTACTAGTGTAGGTTGTAGGTACAGTTTTATTAGCCTAATTACTGAACCACTATTGTTCCTGCTATTTGTAGTAGCCCTTGAAAATGACGGAATAAACCGTTGAAACGTCGGGACCCATGCATTTTATTACGACCGAACCTCAACAACCTGAAATTCGTATATATATATATATATAATCAGGGATTGAGCGCCCTTCGGCATTTTTTGGACCAGCGGCCGGGGACAGCACTGCCGTCCACGGGCTTCCTCGTGGGTATGGCGGAGAGGGTTCTCACGATGAATGCTTTTAGATATGGAGAGCACCACTATTTGCAGGTTCGGGGGGCGGCCATGGGCACGAGGATGGCCCCTTCATATGCCAATTTGTTTATGGGTCGTTTGGAGCAACAATTCCTTGATAGCCAACAACTCCGCCCACTTTTATGGGTTCGGTTTATTGACGATATATTTCTGCTTTGGCAACATGGAGAGCAGGAGTTGCAGGCATTCCTTGAGCGATTGGGTGGCCATAGCTCCATGAGTTTTACCCACCAGGTCTCGACTGATTCCATCACTTTTCTTGACGTGGATGTTGCTCTTGGGGACGGCCGGTTCAGGACCAGGGTGCACATTAAGTCTACTAATCCCCGGCAATATCTAAGTTTTGAGAGCTGTCATCCTCCCCACACAAAGCGCAGTATTCCCCGTTCGTTGTCGGTACGTGGGAACAGGGTTTGTGGTGATCAGGTAGACAGGGCAGCATTCAACGACGGTCTTTGCCGGCGACTGCAGGAAAGGGGGTATCCTCCTCGGGTCCTGGGGCAGCGAATTGTGCCTGCACATATTGACCACCATCCCCCTCAGCAGCGGAGAAGTCCAGACCGGATGTACTTTACGACTCTGTATTTCCCAGGAGTCCATAGGATTCATAGGATGATGAAGGACTTGCACTCCATCCTGCTCAACAACGCTCTAACTCGGGATGTATTTGCTGTTCCACCAGCGATTTCTTATCGTCGACCTAATAATGTGGGGAACATTTTATCGCACCGAGGGGGCTATGTAGCAGCGGATGGTGGAAGGGAGCTTGGACTCCGCCCGTGTAGTCGTCGGCGATGTCGTTCTTGTGGCCTTGTCCTGGAGGATAATAAATTTTGTTCTCCTCACAATCGTAATGTGTATTCCGTGGTGGGTTCGGCTGACTGCACGTCCACGAACTGCGTATACGAGTTGCTCTGCAGGCATTGCGAGGGATTTTATGTTGGGAAAGCAACGACACCGTTGAACCTCCGCATCAATAACCATCGAGCCTCTGTGAGACTCAACACCAACCAGCCTGCGGGTCGCCATGCCTTCGAGGACCACCACACTTCTTTCGATGATTGCTACCGGGTAAGGATCCTGAAGCGTTTACCTCCGTCTGCGCCGAATCCAAGGGTTGAGGAAAGTGAGGAAGCCCACATTTGGGTCCTGGGTGCGCACCGGCCTCCGGGTTTGAACACTTACACCTAGGGCCCATAATAATAATTTTTTTTTTTTTTTTTTTTTTTGGTACATTTATCAATTTATTATCTATATTTATTATATGTATATATACGTACATATGTGTGTATATATATATATACTTTTTTCCCCATTCGAATATCCCTTTGTTTATTTCGTTTTTGCTCCATTTACTTCATTTTTTACTATTATGTGTACCCCACCCTATCCCACCACCATTTTACCCCATCCTTCTTTTCGCCCCTGCTTTTCTTCGAGGTGGTGGACTGCTCAGACCACTACTTGTCTCTCCAGTCTGCCGACGACGCTGAGTGCGAAACGTTCAGACGTAGTGTAAGTTTCTTTCTCTGTGTCCTCTTTTTGTGTCCGAAGTTATAAACAAATATATATATATATATATATATATATATATATATATATATATATATATATATATATATATATAATATTTCTAATGGTTAAAATGTGAATAATTCTACGGCTGCTTTTAAATGAATTTACTAAACATATTCAATATACTAAATGATTATACAATAATAAGCTTCTAAAATCTGGTGGTACAATAAGCAATAATAATTATACCCAATAGCCTAACTCTGATTGCCCGCGTGCATGCCTGATACGGCCACCCGCCTCGGTATTTTACACACGCGGTGTTTTACGCGCGCGCGCACGCATGCATACACACACACACACACACACGCGCGCGCACGCATATTCATATAATATTGGTGGGTCGGACAAACGGCCGAAAAAAATAAAATTACCTACTTTAAAAAAAAGTTGCAGGCGTCACCCAAAATTATACAGGAAATTTCGAGGGTTCAACGAGTACGCCCTTTGGGTACACCTACATTTGAGGCCGCTATCGCGGAACAGACAAGCCCAAGGACAAGTGCTGACCGAACTGAACCAGGAGACTCACTGACGTTGTCTTATCCTTATCAAGCGGTGGTGGAGGTGGTGGAGGATCTCGTTTAGATGCCTTGGCCTATGCCATGACAGGGATATACAGGCATTCCTTACCAAGCAACTGCTTTCTCGTTTGACTCGGGCAAGTGTCCTATATAGGATCAATTAACAGTAGACAACGACGTAGACAGAAAATTCAATACGCTTGATGTTGAATAATCCGCAGCTTACCTGTTCGGGGAGCCACAATTTGAATGTATAGTTTTATCCTACCAAAAAATGTGACATTTATTCAAGAGCTATAATTACTTATACTGTATTTTTCAAAAGCCGGAGCCCGTTGATTGATTAAAAATAAAAATAGAAAAATGGTGGGGGAGGAGGGGGAGGCTCGTGTGCGAGCATTCCCGCTATTTACGCCACTGATTAAATCACAGACCGAGGAGCGAATAATAAATGCAAACATACCCTCTCACTGGAGCGAAAACACTTTCCCAGACCCCTGTACCGTCATTCAAACGTGTTTGAACGGAATATTAATATATAAAACGTTTTATACCTACCTCAGAGTTGGTGGGAAATTAGCTCACCACCCATAATCAAAACAATGTGACCGTGACGCGTATCACGTTTTACAGATTCACGATAATTACCAATCGACACGTGAATCGTCGGATAGATTGCTCATTTTTGTTTCTACGAGTATAAAGTTACATTCAAACGTCCGACTGATTAACGGCTCAACAAAGTGAAGTAGGAATATCGTATAACTAACACAAATAATATCAGCGCAGATGTTTGCGAATGCGGACAGAGATGAAAGAATGACAGAATTGGCGCAGAAAATATTGGATGGCGAGATAAGAGCATTGGGCCGAGTTCTAACCAAGTGGTACAGCAGCTACATGTCTTGCTGCCAGCGGCTTTGCAAATTACATCCGGTCTTTCGCGGTAATAATCATTGCCGGCCAAACCTTTTCAATACGAATACCTAATCGATCATCAATCATTGAAGAATCATCTTCAACGTAAGACGCAAAAATACTAATACTTCCTACGAATCAAACAACTCAACTAGGTGCCTTTTATTGAAACCTTTCATGAAGAACGACAGCTGTTAACAATGCCAAGCAAACTTGTCATGGTCGTGCCCAGTGGTGGAACATGAATCTGTCGGTGGGAAAGGAGCATCCATCCTCAACCTCTCGAAACCAAAATCTCGAAGTATGTACTCCTATACTGAGTAAAATATTCAAGGACAAGTACCTAACTACAAAACCCGAGGGCCTCCCCTCCAAACATTTCCTTTACGAAAAGGAGGAACTTTGAAAACTAGCGAAGAAGAACTAACGAAAAACAACAAAGGACGTTGAAGCTTGGGCACAAAACATTTTCAACCGAAATTACTATTGAAATATGCCCCCAACTACCCTCCAGCATTTCGTAGGTACATAAGAGAACAGATAAACCATGGGTCGATCGAATGCATGATTATAATCACGCATGGCTTTACGATACCCAGTTAGTTGTTACGTGATGATGTTTCATTTGAAGAAATACGGATATTCTGGATTTGTTGAAAGTTTTATTTTTTTATATTTTTATTTTAACCTATTACAAACAAATCATCCAAAATATGTGAGAAGTTGGGAATATATGACCAGGAGGGAACAATCAGGCAGGTAATCTGTTTTAGATGAATTACGAGTTAGTGAGTTTTACGTTTAACCGGATGGAAGTGAAGACGGCGTACCAGACTGTTTTCAACTTCACTGATTTGTATCCAACAAGATCTTCGGATTCGGTTCCATCTCCTCAAAAGTGTTTAGAAATGGCTGTTACGAATTTTTAATCTTTTTGACATTTTATGTCTTTACTTTGCTACATAAACTCGAAAATGAAACGCGGGACATGCAACGGAGACATGCAACGGAAACAACGTCACGAAAATATTTCTGATGATTTTCGCTTACAACCGATTCGTTGCTACGGAACTTTATCTTCGCCAGTTATCATCGTACAAAAATCGTTCACCACTCGTTGGATAGCTCTCGATTTACCTAACCATACTACGTTAACCACTGCGGACTGCGTGGCCAGCAAGCTGCGGTATGAGCGTGATTGTTTAAATGAATGTTTACGTACATAATACAGTGGAGTCCGGCTAATCCGAACTAATTGGGACTGAAGACTGTTCGGACTAGGTGATAGTTCTGCGACAATTAAGTACGAAGTACTTGTTTTTAAATTGAAACGTGATTCTTTGTCATTTGTGACCGCCCAAGGACAGAGTTTACCATTCGTTGGAAATCTTGACCAAAACAATTAAGTACGAAGTACTTGGTGTGGGTGCGGGAGGGGGCGCTAAGACATAAAATGTCCCTCGTGGTTGCGTACTTGTACGGAAGCTGTACCCACCGTTTGTGTTTCATCAGCGGTTCATGTTCTCCCATTTTCTTTTCCGTTTTTGGTTTAGTCATCACTCCAAAGAAAGACTAGATAAGGCCTAGCAATCTTGCTAATTTGCTTCGATGTCCCAAATTAAGTACAAAGCTGATTTAATGAAGGGGGAATTTCAGAGGTAAGGCTGATGGATTCGAGTTCAATATCCTGGAACGCCCCTGTGGCAAACGTATATCTAGATGGATTGCTGAAACACGTTGTTTTTCTACTTACTGCCATTACTTGCAAGATCGTAAGTCATCATCGATTTACTGTAAACAGAACACTCTAAAAATTAGTGATATTAATTAAGGCTAATTTATATGAACTAATTTTTCGTGCATTTTTTATTAAATTGACCAATGAACGAAACCGTTATTTTTGATGAACCACAAACCGCATTAGACCTCCCTACATTTGAACCTACTTAGTGAAACAAGATGAGCACCTTGAAGAGCATGTCCTAGATTCTACATAATATGTTGATTTTATTAGGTACTAGCTTTCAATAATGAAACTTTGAAATCAAATACGGAAAATTAGTTATAATTCGCCTTGAAATGTCCGGTTTTACGTTTAGGTATGCAAAAATTGAATAATCCGCTTGGTTAACATTCTCTATTCCAACCAATACAGATCGGTAGGGTAAATATGGTTAATTTTAAGTAACGTAGGTAATGATTCATTATATTGAATATGGGCCATGCAGGTGACAGCTGATACACTACACAACGCCGATTTTCCCGGTACAGAAATATTGATTAAGCCCTCATGTCGACAAGCTGAAACCCTTTGTTTACAGTTGAGGTAGACCGGAGCCGAGCATTATCTCCCGGGGTCGTTGACTACAATATCCTTCATCAACTTTCTCTACACATTTTGTTTTTCCCTCCCAAAGTCGGCCAACAGGTCCACAATGAGGAAAAGTTAGTGGTTTCCTTAGTGTTGTTGATCAAGAACCACTTGACAAACATTTTAGCGAATTTTCGAAAAACAAGTTCTACATTTTTCATCACAGTACGCATCCACACGTAAGACCTTGAGAATCCATCCATTCCGATAGACAGGAATTGACTATTTTTCTTAGGGATACGTAATATTATGTAGATATACATGGATTGACGGTGTACGTATATGCCACTAAAAGATTTTTACTTCGAATCATCTAGGTTTCTTATTTTCAATAACGAACCTTCGAACATGAAAAAAAGGCTTTTACCGGATTTTTGTCGTTCTGCGTGCGTGCATGCGCGGGTCCAGTAGATCCACCGCAAAAACGCTGCAAATCCCTGCACAACGGTTTATTATTTTGTATAGAATACCCTTCTGTTACAGATCACAGCTCTATGTATAGATCACCCGTCTACTATAATATGATATGTACTATTCTATTATAACATATTATGTAGATCGCAGACCCTCCGTAGGTTAGTACCTAACCCCGTACTCGTTACTAGGTACCTACCTAAATCACGAGTTAAATGTTGCTAAAATAATTCTGCCGATGACAAACAGTACCTAACAAAAAGAAACACACATAATGAAGTTCTGAAAAGAAATTGTTGATGAGGAGTGAAAAAAGTTGCAAAAGTACCTACCAACAAACTCCAGTCCCTTCTACGTAGATGGTATAATGAACCGTTGTGTAATAATTTACCGTTGAGTAATGATTTACCGTAGTAATAATTTACCCATCAATAATAATTCAACGTTTGTTCAAGTTTCACTACCTACCAACAAACTCCAAAAGAGCCATCATTTTTCAAATTAAATAATATCACAGAACAACCAACTCGACTTCATACTCCGCCAATATAATCAGGTGATCCCTACCAATGATTGGCCGTATTCACAAATTCCTATTGTGGGCGCGTCTCTGGTTACGAGATTTGGTTTGAATTGTATACAATTTCATTCACACTGGAGTCGAAAATGCCTGTCGGTGCAAACTTCGGGGCCTTACTGTGAACGAACGGCTGGACGTACGATGCTCCGGATGGTCTTAAAAAACTCGCAAGTTCAAGAACTATTTAAAACCGTAAAAATATTTACGTAAAAAAATGGTATAGGCGTTTTGAAAATTTCAACCCCTATTTTGAACCCCTTAGAGATGACTCACAGTAACGTCGAGCTTCGAGGACCAACTAGACGCCGAACGGAACCTATAACCCGAATTTCATCAATTTTAGCGAATTTTCAAAGAAAATGAAGCTATTGCAATGGCTTCGAAATTTAAATAATATAAATTTTTGGAAATTTTCTTCATAGAAATCCGTTTCAGACCATTCTAAAACGATTCCTGAAATTTAACACTTTTTTATATGTATATATATATATATATATTTATATATATATTTATTTATATATGTGTCACTCCAGACGATAACTCTCGATAGAATTGAGATAAACAGCTCAAATTTGCACAAAAAATCTATCTTGGCAATCGAAAGGCTAAGTTCGAAGATGGGCGAAATTGGCCTACTCTAAGGAGGGTTTTGGCGCATTTAAAGTGCGCAAAAATTACCCAAAAATCCCCAAAATGTTATTTTCCAACAAGTGACCCCTCATTTTAAAGGTTTTTGCACGCTGAACACGATGGTGGAATCGGATTTTAGATATCTTGATCCGTTCTCAAATTAGAGCATTTAAAGTGCGCAAAAATTACCTAAAAATCCCCAAAATGTTATTTTCTAACAAGTGACCCCTCATTTTAAAGGTTTTTGCACGCTGAACACGATGGTGGAATCGGATTTTAGATATCTTGATCCGTTCTCAAATTAGAGCATTTAAAGTGCGCAAAAATTACCCAAAAATCCCCAAAATGTTATTTTCTAACAAGTGACCCCTCATTTTAAAGGTTTTTGCACGCTGAACACGATAGTGAAATCGGATTTTAGATATCTAAATCCGTTCTTAAATTAGAGCATTTAAAGTGCGCAAAAATTACCCAAAACTAGGATAATCTTTAAACTCTTACCCCCACCCCCTTAGAGTGGTCAGATTGAAAAATGTGAGAAGTATTAATTGAAGACGAGAGTTCGAAGCAAAAAAGGGGGAGGCAAACGATTAGTACAACTCCTTGAATTTACCCACAGCGATCAAATAAATAAGCACTTAGTACAATTACGTAATAAACAAACGGTAGAATCAGGATGGACAAAACGTACAAATTAAAATAAATACGAAGAGAATATACATAGAAAACCAAATTTTAGACCGAAGTTTTCCTTTATTCAAAACCATAGCCATTAATTCGAATATTTCTTTGAAAATTCGCTCATTAAGTCATGCTGCATGACTGATTTTTTTTCATGGTAACTAAGAAAAGTGGCCCGTACGGCGTACGGCGGACAGACAGAAATATTTTTATTGCAGTTTTGGATTCTACATACCTTGAAACGTAAACCATCAAATTTTGAGGGGGGGTAAGAATTTTTTTTTTCATGCTCGATTCCAATGGTTCATTATCGAAAATAATAAACCAAAACGAAGCTACTAACTAAATGAGGGTTTTATACTAACAGGAATTCAGTGATCTAGCAGAAGGGGTTTCTATACAGGAAACTAACCCCTGTGCATTTGCAGCTTTTTAATAACATAACTACGAATGGCAGGAGCACGCCCGTAGTAATAAGTATAGCAACAACTTATCTCACTCTGTATTTTCAAATGAAAAAGGTTTAAAAAATACGTGGGCAGAGTACTCCTTATTGCCAATTGCTAACAAAATGCCAATTGCTTGGCATTTTCTTCACGCAATTTTGAAAATAGGCCTATCAAATTCTGTCTATATACCATTCTCAATAATTAGCCCATTTTAGCCATTTTTCTTAACATTTTATGATTAAATATGTATCAATCGCTAAGGACCACTCGATTTAGCGTGCGGACACTATAGCAAACACTCCTTTATCTGACATACTGCACCACCGGTGCCAGCGTGGCGCCATTCCCTGGCACCATGGTGGCACCAAAAGCTATACAGCAAATTCTCTTAGGCCTAAACACATTTTTCTGACAGACGGCACCAATGCCAGCGTGGCGCCGTTCCCTGGCACCATGGTCGGACCACAAACTATACTGTAAAATTTTCAAGTCAAAATACGCCAAACTGCGCCATGTAGCGCGGTACATAGGTTCACAAATACATACATAAATATAGGTATACACCCCCAAATGTCAATGGCTCTCAAGTAAGAGCTTCACTCACGTTCGGCAAATATCACTTATAAAAGTTTTGGCTTTCAAAATTTGATTTGAGTCAACAAATCGAGTGGCAATATTAAGTATATTGCCATCAAGCTCATATACGTCTACTACATTTACTTGCAACTGCACTCTAATCTGAACAGATGAAACGTGGTTGGTGATCGCACGAAGTGAAGAGCTCCAAAAGCTTAGGGAGCTTATGCAGCTCAAGGTGGTGTTTCAGTGAGTTTCTGTTGATAACTAGTAAAATTAAAACCCATCTTCCCTGTGGATACACACTTTTATCGCAGGTATAACCTTCTGTTTAATCACGTAAGTCTGTCCATAATGATAGAGGGAACAGCAGCGGTTTAATTACTGCAGATTCGTTCCCATAGTTTAGAATGAAAACTAAGTAACATTTCCCGAGGATCTACGAAGCAGCCAAGCCGACTGTCCAAGATTACAACAGGAAGCCATTAGAGGTAGACGGAGCTATGACTGAGCTACAAAAGGCATCGAGTTTTATATTGTGACCTATCTCGGTACAAAGGTGGAATAGTGAGTGTTTATGTCACCCAAAACATATCGAACTATTTCAAAAAGTTTCGTTTTAGCGAATTTTCGGAGAAGATCCGTTATACTGCAACGGGTCCAAAAGTTTTAGTACAAACGTGCACCAGTAAGCTGAAGTCTAGCGAATAGCCGGCCGGTGTGTGTGTGCCTCTTTTCTCCTTCTTCTCTAGTTAGAGGTTAGCTTAGCGGCTGGAATGGAGTCACGGTGACAGTATATAGATGACCCGCTAATTTTAAAATTTGTAACTTTCAGCTAGGTGGGTACTTTTTATTGGTGATTTGTTTGAATGCTCCTTCGAAGCTTGGCGGGATTTTCAAAGGCTTCTTATAGCCAGGGATTGTTTTCTATTTCGGTTGGAAGGGGTCAACACTCAGTGGAGAGAGAGAAACAAAAAATAAGCGAACAACAAAACAGTTTCAGACCATTCTAAAACTGAATGTTAAAAAAAAGAAACCATAAGTGTATGTCGTACGCACAAATTTTGTATCCGATGCCCAGGCCATAATTCTTAACCGATTTGCGTGGCTCTCTTTTTATTCGACTCAGTCATGGGTCCAGTGGTGCACTACGTCACCAGAATTGGTCACTTCAGGAGTGAAGTTAATAGCGGGGGTAATATTGAAAAAATCGACTGCATGCGATGCTCAGACCACTATTCTTAACCGATAATTTGCGTGGTTCTTTTTCTTCCTCAACCGAAGGTAGGGAAGCTTTGTATTCGTGCAAGAGTCGAAAAAATTCATGTCCTCCAAGAAAATGTCCACTCGCATATTACGTTTCGGACATCAAGGAACATGTCGTGAGTCCCTCCCGGGAACACTCCACTAACAACCTTAAAGCTCTCACCAATATTCCTATGTAAAAATTACCTTCCGCTAATAAACATCTGAGTGGGGAGACAGGCGACAGAATCCGGGGGACACAACCTGGTGCCCCACTACCAGCTCCCAACAGGGAGCTGGAGGGAGAGGACTCCAAGTCCTATATAACCCCGGATCCTGGAGCTTTAGCTTCATTCGACACTTCCTCTAACCAGCTCTCTCTTCTCTCTCTTCTACCTTCCTCCTCCCAGATGCCTGGTGGTATCCGCCGCTCTGGGAATTCACCTCCTACCTTTTCCCCTTGTCTACATCTGTGGATATCCGCCGCCTAGACAAGCACCTTCCTTCACCTACATCGGTGGATTACCGCCGCCTAGGTGAATTTCCTTCCTCTCGCCTACATCGGTGGATTACCGCCGCCTAGACGAGATTCCTTCCACTCACCTACATCGGTGGATCACCGCCGCCTAGGTGAACTTCCTTCCTCTCACCTACATCGGTGGATTACCGCCGCCTAGGTGAAATTCCCTCGCTCTCCTCTATTTACTCCTTCACGCCACCGTGATGATAAATTCAAATTCATCACAGTGGTGAACCCGACGTTCATCCAACCTTCTACCCTTCCTCCCTTCTTACCAACTCATGTGTCGCCCCAGTCTAGTTCGGTGTCCCGCATTTTAAATTCACATTTAAAATAGTCAGTATAAATTCGCAATTTTTGGCCCACCCGCAACCACACACAGCTCTCAACTCTCCGCCGCATACAAACCCGACGCCGCTCATTGCGAATTTTCAAATTCAACCGCTCAAATTGAATTTTGTTCACAGACACCTCCACCATGGACCCGAACTCGCCGCCGCTCCTCCGGCCGTCCCTGCTGCAGCCGCCGACCACTGCGGCTTCTGACGCAACCGACGACCCCTTCACCAGCCTCTCACCACCCGGCTCCACCGCATCCGCCGCCGCCGCTGCCGCCGCCGCTGCGGCCGCCGCACACGCCGCCGCCGACGTCACGACGGCCTCGGCGTCGTTCCCGCTGTCGCTACCCCCCTTCTACACGCACGACCCCGCACTCTGGTTCTTCCAGGTCGACGCTGCGTTTTCTGCCGCCAACATCCGCAGCCAGCGTACCCGCTACTCCCGCATCATCTCTCTACTACCATATGAGATCCTCCTGCAGACGTCGGACATCTCCCCCGACGCCACGGCCGCCTACGACGACCTCCGCGCCCGCCTCATCAGCTTATACCAACCCTCCAAGATCGCACGTGTCGCAGCGCTATCCCAGCCCCAACATCTCGGCGATTTGAAGCCCTCCCACCTGTACCGTCGCCTACGTCATCAGCTACACGACGTCATGACGGCCGACATCGCTCGAACGTTCTGGCTGCGAGCCCTCCCCCACCCCATCCAGATGGCGCTCGCCAGCCACCTCGACGGACCGGACGAGCCGCTACTCCGTCTAGCGGACACAGTTTACGACCTCGCCGCGGCCGCCAGCGTCACGGACGTCGCCGCACCCCGCACCCCCACCCCGCGCAGGGACCGATCGCCGTCTCAAGAGCGCCGCCGGCCCCCCTCCCTCCACCGGCGCCGCTCCCTCTCCGTCGATCGCCGGCCAACCCCCTCCTCCGACCACCGACGCCAGCGCTCGGCCGACCGCCGCACCGTCTCCCCCACCCAGCAACGTAGAGGGAGGTCCCCCAACACGACAGCCCCCTCCAACTCCGCGCGCCCCACCAGGACCTACCTCCCAGCGGACCCCCCCCACCGATGTTTCTACCACGTGAACTTCGGTGGGGAGGCCCGCAAATGCCAGCCCCCCTGCTCCTACTCCTCCAAGCAGGGAAACGCGGACGCCCGCCGGTAAATCCGGCGGGCCCCCCTCCTCGCCAACACGGGGGGGACCACCACCAACCCCTCCCCGCCCGCATTCACACCACCACTACCAAACCTCGCTACCCCTCCTACGCCGCCGCCACGGCTGCCAACCTCCCGGCCGCATCCGACGTCGCCGCAAAACACGCCACCTCTCCATCAACTGACACCCCACCCCGAGTCAGCCCCTCCAAGCCCGCCTCCAGGGCAGCCAACCTTCCGGCCGCCACTAGCGCCGCCGCTACCGTTCCCCCACCCCGGAAAGGCCCCTCCAAGCCCGCCTCCAGGGCAGCCAACCTTCCGGCCGCCACTAACGCCGCCGCTACCGTTCCCCCACCACGGAACGGCCCCTCCAACCCCGCCCCCAAGGCAACCACCCCTCCGGCCGCCACTCGCGCCGCCGCTACCGTTCCCCCTCCCCGGAACGGCAAAAAACCGCCCCGCGTCTCCTTCGCGGAGGACCAACCACCACCATCACACCCGCCCATCACCTCGGACGAAACAAGCCCCCCCCCTCCGACAGACCCCAACACCTCAGCAATTTTACCACACTCCGCCCCAGCTCACCAACGCCTGTTCCTAAAATGCTCAAAAACGCACGTCCCGTTCCTCGTCGACACAGGGGCGGCGCTCTCCATATTCCCGAATAATATTCTCCGGCGACAGGCGCGTTGTTACCGGCAACTCCTCTACGCCGCCAACGGTACCACCATCCCCTCGTACGGGACGTACCGCTCATCAATCCATATGAGCGGGCTCGCGTACGAGTGGGAATTTACCGTGGCGGACGTGGAGAAAGCTATCCTGGGGGCCGACTTCCTCGCATATTTCGGCCTCCAGGTAGACGTCCGTAACGCGCGCCTGCTCGACCCCTCCACCCAGAAACCCATCCCCGGGTTCATTCATGCGGTGGATCAGCCCCCATCCCAGTTTGAACAACTCCTCCTACACTACAAACCCCAGCGCCGCCCCTCAGCTCACATCTCACAGACCCAGCACTACATTGAAACCTCTGGCCCCCCAATATCCGCAAAAGCACGACGCCTCCACCCCCTCCAACTCTCACAGGCCCGCAAACACTTTGATAATCTCATCAAGGAAGGCATTATCCGTCCCTCCAAATCCCCGTGGGCTTCTCCACTACATATTGTGCAGAAGCCTAACGGGGATATCCGCCCCTGCGGTGACTACCGCCGCCTCAATGCCCGAACAACCCCAGATCTCTACAACGTCCCGCATCTCCGGGACTTCTCTTCCCACCTCCACAACACAACCATCTTTTCTACACTCGACATCTCTCGTGCCTTCCATCACATTCACATCTACCCCCCTGACGTTCCTAAAACAGCTATCATCACCCCTTTCGGCCTGTTCGAGTATATCAAAATGGGTTTCGGCCTCCGTAACGCTGCCCAAACATGGCAGCGTTACATGGACAACATTCTACGAGGCCTACCCTTCGTATTCTGTTTTTTGGACGACGTACTGATCGCTTCCCGGGACCCAAAGGAACACCTCGCGCACCTGAAACAGGTTCTTGACATCTTCGCCGCCGAGGGCCTCACCATAAACGCTCCGAAATGTGTTCTCGCCCAACCCTCCATCCGCTGCCTCGGCCACCAGGTTTCGTCCGAAATAATAAAACCCCTACCGGACAAAGTGCACACCCTCACCGATTTCCCCCAACCCAACACTGTCTCAGAACTCCGCCGTTTCCTGGGTATGTTGAACTTTTATCGTAGACACATCAAACACGCAGCACAACATCAACAACCACTCATACACGCTATCCCACAACCGGCAAAGAAAAACGATAACCGCCCCATTTCCTGGACCCCCACCCTCACAACAGCCTTTCAACAATGCAAACAGGACCTAGTAGACGCCGCTCTATTGGCCCATCCCGATCCCCATGCCCCCCTCTCCATCACCACGGATGCGTCCGACTGGGCCATCGGGGCAGTACTCCACCAACACACCGGCGCCACCCCCCAACCTCTCGGCTTTTTCTCAAAAACTCTGTCCCCCACACAAAAAAATTACTCCACCTTTGACAGAGAACTCCTCGCCATCCACGAAGCCATCAAACACTTCCGTGACTTCGTGGAGGGCAGGCAGTTCTCTGTCATCACCGACCACAAGCCCCTCACCCACGCCCTCCTCCAAAACCGAAAATCAGCCTCCCCCCGTCGCCTCCGGCAACTCGAATTTATCGGACAGTTCACGTCCGATATTCGTTATTTGCCGGGGGCCGACAACTGCGTCGCCGACGCGCTCTCCCGCCCCACCCCTGCGCCGGTGGCGGAGTTACTGCCCTTCCCTTCCCCGCAAACCCTCAAAACCCACCAAACTCCTACTTCCGATCCCGCACTTTCAAATCTCATCTCCGCCTCAAAATTGGAACAGCTGCCTCCCCTCGATCTCTGGTGCGACGTATCGGCCGATACACCGCGCCCGTACGTCCCACCGGAGCTGAGGAGGCAGTTGTTCCTACATTACCACTCCCTCCATCATCCCGGCATTCGGGCGAGCCGGGACCTCATCAAGACGCGGTACTTCTGGCCCCATATGAACACGGATATACGTACCTGGGTTCTGGGGTGCCAGAAGTGCCAGCAATTCAAGGTCTCGGCTCACCCCCATGTACCTCCTCAACCTATCCCCGATTCTCTCCCGTGGGAACACGTCCACTTGGATCTGGTCGGCCCTCTTCCCCCCTCCGAGGGGAAGAGGTATTGCCTCACCATGATCGACCGTGCGACAAATTGGGTAGAGTGTATCCCACTCGCCCACATTACCGCGGACGCCGTCGCCGCGGCCTTCCTCAATCAATGGATCAGCCGCTACGGCTGTCCGCGGACACTCACGGTCGATCAGGGGAGGCAATTTGAATCAGCCCACTTTGCCGACCTGCTCCGTTCCCTCGGGATTCAGAAAATCCGCACCACTCCTTATCACCCTCAATCCAACGGGAAAATAGAGCGGTGGCACTCGGTCCTCAAGCAAGCCATCTCCACATCAGCCACTTCCCCTTCATGGACCAAAACCCTCCCCTACGTTCTACTTAGCCTCCGCACTTCCGCCCGTCCTTCAGTCAACACAAGTCCCGCACAACACGCTTTCAGAGACCCCATTCGATTACCGGCCGACATTTTCCCTCCACACAACACCCCGTCCATTAACAGGGAACCGTTACACACCTCAACACCGACAAACGACACCACTTACCCAAAACGCTTTTACACTTCCACGCATATGTACTTGAAAGAGCCCGGCATGCATAAAACCTTTCAGCCCCTTTATGCCGGGCCCTTTCAAGTCATCCGCACAACACCAACCACCGCGACCCTGCTAATGGACGGGAAACCCCACACCGTCCCTTTCGCCCGCTGCAAGCCCGCCCCTGTTCTCCCTCAACCAACGTCCACTATCAGTCTCCCGCCGTCTGTTTGCAATGCAACACCTCTCTCCACCACAACAGTCTCCCCCGTCGCCGTTTCCGGATTTCGATTCGGATCCGGAAATGGCGGCGATACTCCGGGACGTGTACGTCCCGGACCCGCTCTCCCCCCTACCCCCTTCGCCCGGACCTACAACATCGCTTCCATTTTTCCCGCAACGGATTTCCGGACTACCTCCCCGGCCCCGGCGGTGGAAGTACCCCCAGTGGCGCATACTGCGCGAATTTCGCGCAGCGCAAGCCACCGGGGTACACCCCCCTTACATCCCGATAGATCCCCTTATGGACCCGCTCCTCCACCAATTTCGCCTCACCTTACTTATGCCACCCCCACCACCCCTTCCAAACATCACTCCCCCCGTCTTCAACGGACCCCCGCCCCCCAAATTTCAACCCCCTCTTGCTCATCCCCCTTTTTCAATTTTCGACCCCCCAATTTTAAATTCTGCCCCACCAACACCCCAACCCACCAAGCCCACAACACCCCCTCTTCCCCCGTCCCCGCCGGGGATATCCACAATAGTTCCCGCCGGGACGAAAAGGTCCGGGCGCCGCAACAGACGACGGGAGCGTCCCTCGCCCCGCGTCCCGGCGGCCAAGTCCCCCGCCCCGCTCTGAGCAATCACGGCGGGGCCTTGAGATTTCGGGACAGTGCTTGTGTTTCATTATTCCACACGCACTGTACCGAACCTCACAGCCCCGCCGTGGCCACCTCGTCGCAGCGGGCATCAACCACATCCAACCACACACTACACCCACACACACAATACACCTCATCACACACAACACACACCCAGGGAACGGCGGATCTCGCAACCCCGCTCAATGCTGTCTCCCCTGAACCCGTACCTAAAAATTGTACATACCTGTAAATACCTGTACATACCTGTAAACACTACCTGTAAATACCTTGCAAATATCTAACTATCTAACTACTATCTAACTATCAAAATACTATCTAACTATCACTCCTCTTCTCATCATCAGCAACCTCATCACCTTTGTAAATATTGTCACTTCATCAAATTTTTCATCACACCCTCCTTGTACATATGTTTCCCATCATCAAATTTCGTCTACTTACATCTACTTACATCTACTTATATCTACTTATGTCTCCTTATGTCTACTTTTGTCTACTTAGCCCTACTTATGTCTACTTATGTCTACTTATGTCTACTTATCCTACTACCTGTATATCACCCTAGATTTAAGACACCTCCGGTCACGCTTCTGCCTTCAGCACTACAATTGTTTGTTTCAGCCTTCAGCTCCTGTATCCTTGCGCCTTCAGCTCCCCTTTTGTTTCCGCAGCCCTCAGCCACTGTCACCTTGAGCCTTCAGCTACCTCAAACATTGGTTCGAACTGGGGGGACCTCTGTCGTGAGTCCCTCCCGGGAACACTCCACTAACAACCTTAAAGCTCTCACCAATATTCCTATGTAAAAATTACCTTCCGCTAATAAACATCTGAGTGGGGAGACAGGCGACAGAATCCGGGGGACACAACCTGGTGCCCCACTACCAGCTCCCAACAGGGAGCTGGAGGGAGAGGACTCCAAGTCCTATATAACCCCGGATCCTGGAGCTTTAGCTTCATTCGACACTTCCTCTAACCAGCTCTCTCTTCTCTCTCTTCTACCTTCCTCCTCCCAGATGCCTGGTGGTATCCGCCGCTCTGGGAATTCACCTCCTACCTTTTCCCCTTGTCTACATCGGTGGATATCCGCCGCCTAGACAAGCACCTTCCTTCACCTACATCGGTGGATTACCGCCGCCTAGGTGAATTTCCTTCCTCTCGCCTACATCGGTGGATTACCGCCGCCTAGACGAGATTCCTTCCACTCACCTACATCGGTGGATCACCGCCGCCTAGGTGAACTTCCTTCCTCTCACCTACATCGGTGGATTACCGCCGCCTAGGTGAAATTCCCTCGCTCTCCTCTATTTACTCCTTCACGCCACCGTGATGATAAATTCAAATTCATCACAGAACATATTGGTTTATTATCTTCAATAATGAACCATTGGAATCGAGCAAGAAAAAAAAATTCTTACCCCCCCTCAAAATTTGATGGTTTACGTTTCAAGGTATGTAGAATCCAAAACTGCAATAAAAATATTTCTGTCTACCGTACGGGCCACTTTTCTTAGTTACCATGAATAAAAATTGATGAAATTCGGGTTATAGGTTCCGTTCGGGGTCTAGTTGGTCCTCGAAGCTCGACGTTAAGGTGCGTCCACATTATGTCGAATCAAGCCGTTCGACATCATTCGACCTGAGTCGATCGACAAAGTCGAACAAGTATGGACGTGCCGTTCGACCTCAGCAACATGTTGAAAGTCGAATCGAACGTGTCGAATCCGATCGCTCTCGAGGAGGTCCGGATCAAAGGAAGTCGACCCGACCCGAATCAAAGTTCGTAGTGAGGACGCGTCGATCGACGGTCAGTCGACGTTCGGAGCCTGTTCGCACAACTTGTTGCGTTTTTCCTCTGACTTTTCATTCTGAAAAAGTTGCAGATTCCCACGTCGTTCCGGTACTCAAGATTTAATTCGTCAACCTCGTCCAGCAACAAATCTTTCATAAATTCGCGAGCCCTGTACTTTTTTCTTCCCTGAAGGATGCTGGGGCGAATCCAAAACCTCCGAGGGCGTCGAGCACGTTGTTCTCCTGCTGCTACTGCGATAACTATTGCAGCTGAAGCTGCTAAAACAACTTCTTCATCATCACTCAACATTATTGGCATTGGAAATTACCGAAATCGCAAATCTGTTCCTCACGCCGCGCCAGATGATTCGATACTGATCGGCAATTCGACACGTACACACTACCAGAGCAGTGTGGACATCTTGTTGAATGTCGAACATGTCGGACATGTCGAACCGACTTGTCGAATCGAACGTGTCGACCGGCCTGATTCGACATAGTATGGACGCACCTTTACTGTCAGTCATCTCTAAGGGGTTCAAAATAGGGGTTGAAATTTTCAGAACGCCGTATCTCAAACACTTTCGATTGAAGGATATGGTTTTTTTATGATATTAAATTCGTCTTGAGCTAAACTATTTTTTGAGACCACCCGGAGCACTGTACGTCCAGCCGTTCGTGTGCACCAAAAAGCTTCGTCAACACGATCGTGAATCAAAAGGTATAAATCCGGCCGGGATTTCATCACTAAGGAGCATCTGATTATAATCAAGGATGGCTGTATGAAGTCGAGTTGTTTGTTCTACGATATTATTTCATTTGACAAGTGATGGACTATTGGATTTTGTTGGTAGGTACTTCTGAAACTTGAACAAACGTTAAGTCCTTGTAAAGCTCATACCCTAGAATCGCTGAAAAGCTGAAAGTTGGAGGGATGATGCAGCATGGCACCCTGATGGTTCCACATCGACTTCATCAAATTCGGCCTGTAACATTTGGATACGCATGCGCAAACACGAAATGTTTGCCAATTCCTTGTAAAGCCCATAACTACCAGAAAAAATAGAAGTAGTGAGCTGAAATTTGGAGGGTAGGCGCGGATTGGAGCACAAATGGTCCCACATAAAACTCACTGAAAAAGCACTGTAACTTTCGTCTGCGAATGCGCCATCGTCCCTTCTGCGCCCTTCTAGATACCCTAGAAATGCTACCTAGATACAACGACCCTAAGCGATGAGGTTTGGAGGGTAGAGAGGGGTTAGGCCACAGATAGTCCCACAATAAAATCATCGATGAAGTACAATATCATTCGTCTGCGCATGCGCAAACGTGAAATCCTAGTAGAGCCCATAACTACCCTAGAAAATGACATGTACCTGGATTTAAGCTTAAAACGACATGTACTTGGATTTCTCTCTCAATTTTAATTAGTTTTACTGATTTGTTTCAGTACAGAACCTTGTAACGTATAGTAAACTTGCTTCGAAACTTTTGAAATACTTATTCTTCAAGTGGTATGATATCAAAAATATTCAAAACAGTTTTATAGACGGCTATAATAATCCTATCACGCTTATCATTAATCCTACTACGTACGACAACTCCTATTCCACCCTACTATTTTGTCATTTTTGAGCCTCTCAATTTCAAATCCATACGCGTCAACTCTCCATCTATCCACCGAGTGGGCCCACCAACTAATTATATACGTCCATGTAACATAGGTGAGCAAGCTATACTGCCCACCCGACTTGGCAGACGTTTTTTATTCGAATCTGTTGAGTCTAGCCGTGCACTACGCCGCCGGAATTTTGACATTTACTTCCGGGGGGGGGGGGATGGAGCTGGTAATATTGAAACTGTATGCACAATTCTGAACCGATTTGCGTGGTTATTTTTCTATTTGGCTCAGTTTGGGTCTGGTTGACAAACTGCAGCAACGAAACAAATTTAATCAAATGTATAGCCAGCAATTTTAGAATCAATATAATATTGATAACATTTTATAATGTGTAATATTGGAAAACATTTTCTATGAGGTGATTGATGGAGTCGATTTATATACCGTGTGATGGAACAATACACCACCAAACAGTCCCCTGCAATGCATGCATTAATTTATTAACAATATGTTTCTAAAGCGATTGTTGAACCCCAAAAAACCAATTTTTCAGAATGCCCATTTTCGAACTCATCTGCTATTCCTTTACAATCATTTCGACGAACTTGTAGCTAAGGTCGCCTATTATAGGTACCATCTGGTGCGACATAAGTATAATACATAATGCATTTTTGTTGAAATGCAGAGATGGATTCAGAGTGCTCTAAAATGCATTTGCATCGGAGCGCGTATTTTCTCCACGAAAATTCGTTTGTATTCGTATTTCCGTGTATTGTTTCCAATTACGATAAAAAACGCTGCAAATCCATGCACAACGGTTTATTATTTTGTTACAGATCACAGCTCTCTGTATAGATAACCCGTCTATATAATATAATGATATGTAGTATTCTATACATATTATGTAGCGCAGATCCTTCGTAGGTTAGTACCTAACCCCGTACTCGTTACTATAGGTACCTACCTAAATCACAAGTTAAATGTTGCTAAAATAATTCTTTCGATTACAAACAGTACATAACTAAAATGGCAAAAAGAAACGCAAATAATGAAGTAGTGAAGGGAAATTGTTGATGTGGAGTGAAAAAAGTTGCAAAAGTACCTACCAGCAAACTCCAGCCCCTTCTACGTAGATGGTATAATGAACCGTTGTGAAATAATTTACCATTGTGTAATAATTTACCCATCAATAGTACTTCAACGTTTGTTCAAGTTTTACTACCTATCAACAAACTCCACAAGAGCCATCATTGTTCAAATGAAATAATATCACAGAACAACCAACTCGACTTCATACTCCGCGATTATAATCAGGTGATCCCTAGCAATGATTTTATCTCGGGCCAATTCCCGATTGTTAGCGCGTCCCTGGTGACGAGATTTGGGCTAAATGTATACAATTTCATTCACCCTGCTGTTCAAAAAGCCTGTCGGTGAAAACTTCTGGGCCTTACTGTGAAGGAACGGCTGGACGTAAAATGCTCCGGGTGGTCTCAAAAAACTCGTAAGTTCAAGAACTATTTAAAACCGTAAAAAGATTCACGTAAAACAAAGGTATAGGCGTTCTGAAAATTGCAACCCCTATTTTGAACCTCTTAGAGGACCTATAACCCGGATTTCATCAATTTTTTTTCATGGTAACTAAGAAAAGTGGCCCGTACGGCGTGCGGCGGACAGGCAGAAATATTTGTATTGTATTTTCGGATTCTACATACCTTGAAACCTTAACCATCAAATTTTGAGGGGGGTTAGAATTTTTTTTTTTTCATGCTCGATGCCAATGGTTCATTATTGAACATAATAAACCAATAATCGAGAAAACGGCGTCCTGGAGATTTCAACCCCTATTTTTCACCCGTTAGGGATGACTGACATTAACGCCGAGCTTCGAGGTCCAACTAGACCCCAAATGGGACCTATAAACCGAATTTCGTCAATTTTGGTTCATGGTAACTAAGAAAAGTGCTCAGTACGGCGTACGGCGGACGGACAGATTTTTTTTTATTGCATTTTCGGATTCTACGTTCCTTGAAACGGAAACCATCAAATTTTGAGAGGGCGTTTAATAAAACAAAATTTTTCATGCTCGATCCCAAAGGTTCATTATTGAAAATAATCAATACCTAGTTCAATATCGATGGTATTTTTCGATAGTTTCCGAATGATGATCAGCAGTACCAGAGAGTCTTCACTTATCTCTGAGACCTTCGCAATGATAACATCTCGGTGGTGAAGGGAAATCTCGTTGGGGGGGCTTGCGGGGTGGGCCACGCCCAAGGATCAACGACGCCTGATTAATGCCGCGCTCCCCCTAAAAATAAACACCGCGCGGATTCTTGGCAGAGCTCCCCTTTCTCTTTTCCCTCTTTAGACTGAGGAATCTCACGTGCCTTTGACAAGACGGCTCCCACATGGAGGTAAACTAACCTATGGGCAGCGGCCAACGCTTCAGCTCTACACCGCCCTCTTCCTCTTCTTCCATTTATACTCAACTACCCACATATTTTATGAAAGCTTTCTTCACCCCCTCCCCGCTCTCTTAACAGTTGGCTTCGTCCTAATCTTTGAGTATAAATAAGATATGAAGGGAGATTGCCTATTGGCAACAAACACTGTTGCCTTCTAGCGACACTAAGACCTGCATTTCCTCAAGTTTCCGAGAGTTCAAAAGGGGGACTAGAGTTAGGATTCCAGACTTACTCTTTATAGGACAAGTACTATCTTTTAAGTACACTCTTATGTTTTCAAAAATCATTTGAGCCATTTCGGTTTATTATTCTGTGAGTAATACACCTATGTATTCGCTCAGCAAACGATTTTTATAACACCCCCTCGAAATATTTTCTTTTGCGTTTCAAGGTGCGCACATTCCAAAACGCTGCAAAGTCCTTGTCACATGGGTTTATTATTCTATAGGACAACCTACAGAAATGCTGGCCGTTCACTTATTGTTTCTTTCGTGTGAAATAATTGAAATAGTTATTTCTGATGGTTCCACCAATTTTGGCCCCCAAAACACGAATTAGGTACTTACACTCCTTTTATTTTATTTTTCACATTATCGATGATCACTGGTAGTGCCATTTAATAGTCTTGATCCACGTGTTGACACTTTTTCTAGTGTTATTATTCAAATTGATAGGGATTTCAGACGATTTCCCGGGTTTTTGGCTCATAAAAAATCAATTTTGGGAGTTGAACATTTGGTAGAACCTCAATTTTCCACTCTTTGGTTAAAATCGACTTCATATTCGGTCTTCTCGTACCCAAAAACATGTAAAACGATACCTCAAAAGCTCATGTTACTAACATGTTACTAAAACACAAAAAGTACCTACATATTTTCATACCCATTTTCACTCATAACACCCCTGGGTATATTCCGATCGGGCTGCAAAGCTTCGGGACACAACTAGGGCCCAAATGGAGCATGTGTGCAAAAGAACGAATTTTTTAGACCGAAATGAAGCCGGTACACGTGATACGGCGGACGGACATTGCATTTTTGGAATCTACGCACCTTGAAACGCAAAAGAAAATTTTTTGAGGGGGTGTTGTAAAAATTGTTAGCAGAGCGAATACATAGGTGTATTATTCGCAGAATAATAAACCAAAATGCAATGTCCGTCCGCCGTATCATGCATAACTACGTCATTTTCTGTCTAAAAAATTCGGCCTTTCGCAGATAGGCTCCATTTGGGCCCTAGTTGTGTTCCAAAACTTTGCAGCCCGATCGCAATATACCCTGGAGTGTTATGGGTGAAAAATTGGTGTAAAAATAGGGTTTTTTGGTGTTTTAGTCAAATGATCTTTTGAGGTATCGTTTTCCATGTTTTTTTAGGGCGAGAAGACCGATTATGAAGTAGATTTCGACCAAAGAGAGAAGAATTGTGGTTGTAACGATGGTTCAGCTCACCATATTCATGTTTTTATGAGTTAAAAACTGGAAATTGTCTGGAATCACCATAAACTTGTATAGTAACACTAGAATTAGTATCAGTGTTCAAGATCAAGACAGTTAAAAAGCACTACCAATAATGAAATATAATTTGGAAAAAAAAGAAAAAAACAAGGAAATTTTATGTTTTTGGGGGCCAAAATTGGTGGAAACAATCAGAAATAGCTATTTCAATTATTGCTCATGAAAGAAACAATAAATGAACAGTCAACATTTCTGCAGGTATGTCCAATAGAATAATAAACCCATGTGACAAGGACTTTGCAGCGTTTTACTTTCCTGACCTACCCCAAAGTGTAATAGATATTTCTGTCACCCTGTCAGAAATTTCTCAAACTAACCGAATCTGATACCTACCATGGCTGTGTTTCAGAGAAATTTATGTAACCTGTGTTTCCAGCCACTCCGGGCATTCCAAGGAAGCTCCTATAAAACTCAGCTTTCGAAGTCCATTACCATTAGGTGGATAACTAACAAAAAATAAGCTAAACATCGCCGTTTGCGCATTTTTTAAATCTCTTCTCATCAATTTTCATGATCTTGATCAAATTTCCATGAATCTTATAACACGAATTTCAACAAACTTCTTCTAGTCAATGGCACTAAAATCACTCGTGAGGTATGGTAGGTGCCCGTTGTTTTATATTCAGCCACAAATAAATCGTACATCCCTACTAACAGCAATATTTTTATAACAACACATAATTATAGTAGATCCTGCTCTTTAAGGATACGAATCGTAGTACTCAGCAATCATTATTATTGCCTGATGGGGTGTAAGGAAATGAGTATCTGCCTCGCTTGTGATGTTTTAGGGTAGTTATGGGCGTTAAGAAATAATTTTTCCGGTATTTACGGGTGTTTCAAAGGTTTTCGCATATATTATTGTTTGCGACGGTCACTATTGGGGGGGGGGGGGGGGGGGAACGTGCTTCATTGACCAAAATGTTGAGTTTGTCCGGAGAGTTGCTACTCTAGCACCACAACGACTGCTTCTGAGGGGCCGAGTGTGAAAATCGCTAAAATACGTAGGTTACAAAGTACCTACTTATTTTGCGATTTTGTGTTTTGCCAAAAAAATTTAAAAAACCATGGTCGACTGCTAGGTAATAGTTCCACTTTGCCTACCAATTTCAAAACTGATGAAAGTTGAAATAAAGTACGTAAAACTGACTGAACACAATTACGTAATTGATCTTGAGGATGGTTTCATATTTTACATTCAGATTTTGAGTCCCGAGGTATCAGTTTACATCTCTCTAAATATTGGTATTAGAGCTACGCAATAAATGAGCAGTGAGATTGTAATTTTCACTGTCTATATCAGTAGGTATGATACAATGGCGGAAAAATTCTTTACCTCCTACTTTTGTATTCTTCAACAATGTGTTGGCCCCTGTGAGCATTTCCTGTACATCACAACTCGATGACGGCGGAATCTCATCATCGCAACGGTATCTGATAATGGGAAATGGAGGATGTGAGTGAAGGAGGCGGGGTGGCTGGAGAGAGATAGAAAATTGACTTACGGAGATAGAGTGAGGGAGAGAATTGATAGCATCCACATCACACCCTTCTCGCTCGCCCTTCCGCTTTTGGATGTTCGGTAATTTTTGGAGAACAGCGAGCTTTGATATCAGGGAATTTGAGCAAGGTTTCAGATTCATTATGTTGGTTCTTCAAAATGTAACAGAAAACAATCGTAGGAACGTTTTGGGATCCGTAATGTGCATGAATACTCTGTGTAGGTCACTGTGCTGAAGAAATATGCTTTCCTAGGGTAAATTATACAAAAGAATAACTGAGGAGAAAAATAAATAAACCTATAAAATAAATATACCTATTAATCAGGAAAGTAGGAGAAAAACGCTGCAATTAACCCACAACGAATTATTATTGGCTGTGTAGATCCCTTCTAAATCACTGTTCCGTACGCAACACCCTTGAATTGCCCATACAGAAAAAAAAACTGTTAGGTATCACTGGAAAAATGCTGACCACAGAAAACAGTGATGTACGCAGAAGGGGCATCTATACCGCAGAATAATAAACCGTTGAGTAATAATTTGCATAGTTTTTTGTTTATCATTACCAATAATGAAACTAGAGTCGAGCATGACACTGTTTTTTTAAGCCCCTCTTAAAATTTCAATATGCAGGTATTACTGTTTTCTGTGGTCAGCGTTTTTCCACCAGCCCCACCTCCAATAACGCGCCATTTCGCTCCCACGAATCCTGAATCCGGTCTTTGAAATTCTGACGGTCGGTGGATCTAAGTAGGACCCGGGACATATTCCCAAATTTTCACCGAATTTGGATGATTCGTTTGGCCGTGAACAACTTGTACCTATCAAAAAATGCATGAAAAATGTACCTATCGACAAAATCCAAAACAACCATCTTTCTTTAAATGAAATATATCATGGAACAACAAATTCAATTTTATAAAGCCATGCGTGTCAATCATCAATCAGCAGTCAATGTATACGTATGATCATACTCAAGTTGACGAAGCTTTTCGGTTAAACTTAAGCAGTGTGATCGAACGGCTGAACTACTTACAAATCCGGGCGGTCCCAAAAAATCCTAAAATTCTGAATCAACAAAAAATGTCATGAAAACCATTCTCTTCTACCGAAAGTTTTCGAGCTACGGCGTTTTGAAAATTTCAAACCCTACTTTTTTACCCCACTTAGATGGCTGACAGTAACGCCGAGCTGCGCGGACAAACTAGACTCCGAATGACAAACCAAATTTCATGGTAACTAAGGAAAGTGCCACGTACGGCGGACGGACAGAAATGTCTTGAAAAGCAACTATAAACTTATAAGGAGGGATTAAAGAAAAAGTTCATGGTCCATTCCAAAGAATCATTACTGAAAAAATAATAAACCAATTTGACGTGAATAATGCCAGAAACTAAATTCAGGTACTTGAGACTGCAGTAAATAGGGCCCCAGAAAATAGCTGATACATTCTGAATAGAAACAACAGATGGATGGTGTGAACTGATTTTACGAATAAGGTTTGCCTTGCTCTTTTCATTGGCCAATAAATTTGAAATTATCGAATAGAATGCATCATCGAAATGTTTGATGATGCATCAAGGGACAGGTGAACGTGCTTTGTAATGGCTAAAATCTATGTGATGAATTTGAATTTATCATCACGGTGGCGTGAAGGAGTAAATTGAGGAGAGCGAGGGAATTTCACCTAGGCGGCGGTAATCCACCGATGTAGGTGAGAGGAAGGAAGTTCACCTAGGCGGCGGTGATCCACCGATGTAGGTGAGTGGAAGGAATCTCGTCTAGGCGGCGGTAATCCACCGATGTAGGCGAGAGGAAGGAAATTCACCTAGGCGGCGGTAATCCACCGATGTAGGTGAAGGAAGGTGCTTGTCTAGGCGGCGGATATCCACCGATGTAGACAAGGGGAAAAGGTAGGAGGTGAATTCCCAGAGCGGCGGATACCACCAGGCATCTGGGAGGAGGAAGGTAGAAGAGAGAGAAGAGAGAGCTGGTTAGAGGAAGTGTCGAATGAAGCTAAAGCTCCAAGATCCAGGGTTATATAGGACTTGGAGGCCTCTCCCTCCAGCTCCTTGTTGGGAGCTGGTAGTGGGGCTCCAGGTTGTGTCCCCTGGATTCTGTTGCCTGTCTCCCCACTCAGATGTTTATTAGCGGAAGGTAAGTTTTACATAGGAATATTGGTGAGAGCTTTAAGGTTGCTAGTGGAGTGTTCCCGGGAGGGACTCACGACAGAGGTCCCCCCAGTTCGAACCAATGTTTGAGGTAGCTGAAGGCTCAAGGTGACAGGGGCTGAGGGCTGCGGAAACAAGAGGGGAGCTGAAGGCACAAGTGGACAGAAGCTGAAGGCTGAAGCAAACAATTGAGGTGCTGAAGGCAGGAGTGTGACCGGTGGTGACTTAATCCTAGGGTTGACTTAATCCTAGGTGACTTAAACGTAGGTGTGACATGGAGTATATAGGAAATAGTAAGAATCAGTAAGTAGGATGATAGTATGGCAAAAATAGATGAAGTGACAAGTAGAGGAGGGATATGTACAATGGTGATGAGGCTGATGATGATGATGAGTAGAGCAATATGTACAAAAAGTTATGATGATGAGTAGAGCAATATGTACAAATATTTATAAGCTAGGTACATTAGTATTTACATGGTATTTACATCGGTATTTACATTGGTATTTACAATTTGTGTTCACAGTCGTAGGGGAGACAGATTGGAGCGGGGTTGTGAAATCCGCCGTTCCCTGGGTGTGGGTTGTGTGTGGTGGAGTGTAATGAGTGTGTGGGTGGAGTGAAGTGTAAGGTGTGGGTGGTGCCCGCTGCGACGAGGTGGCCACGGCGGGGCTGTGAGGTTCGGTACAGTGTCTGTGGGATAATGAAACACAAACACTGTCCCGAAATCTCAAGGCCCCGCCGCGATTTCTCAGAGCGGGGCGGGGGACTTGGCCGCCGGGACGCGGGGAGAGGGACGCTCCCGTCGTCTGTTTCGCCGCCCGGACCGTTTTGTCCCGGCGGAATCTATTTTGGATATCCCCGGCGGAGGTGGGGGAAGAGGGGGTGTTGCGGGTTTGGTGGGTTGGGGTGTTGGTGGGGTAGAATTTAAAATTGGGGGGTCGAAAATCGAAAAAGGGGGGGGAGCGAGAGGGGGTTGAAATTTGGGGGGCGGGGGTTCGTTGAAGACGGGGGGATTGATGTTTGGAAGGGGCGGTGGGGGTGGCATTAGTAGGGTGAGGCGAAATTCGTGGAGGAGCGGGGCCATGAGAGGGTCGATCGGGGTGTAGGGAGGGTGTACCCCGGTGGCTTGCGCTGCGCGAAATTCGCGCAGTATGCGCCACTGGGGGTACTTCCACCGCCGGGGCCGGGGAGGTAGTCCGGAAATCCTTTGCGGGAAAAACGGAAGCGATGATGTCGGTCCGGGCGAAGGGGGTAGGGGGGGAGAGCGGGTCCGGGACGTAAACGTCCCGGAGTATGGCCGCCATTTCCGGATCCGAATCGAAATCCGGAAACGGCGACGGGGGAGACTGTTGGGGTGGAGAGCGATGTTGCATGGTTAACAGACGGCGGGAGACTGATAGTTGATGTTGTTTGAGGGAGAACAGGGGCGGGTTTGCAGCGGGCGAAAGGGACGGTGTGGGGTTTCCCGTCCATTAGCAGGGTCGCGGTGGTTGGTGTTGTGCGGATGACTTGAAAGGGCCCGGCATAAAGGGGCTGAAAGGTTTTATGCATGCCGGGCTCTTTCAAGTACATGTGCGTGGAAGTGTAAAAGCGTTTGGGGTAAGTGGTGTCGTTTGTCGGTGTTGAGGTGTGTAACGGTTCCCTGTTAATGGACGGGGTGTTGTGTGGAGGGAAAATGTCGGCCGGTAAACGAATGGGGTCTCGGAAAGCGTGTTGTGCGGGACTTGTGTTGTCTGAAGGACGGGCGGAAGTGCGGAGGCTAAGTAAAACGTAGGGGAGGGTTTTGGTCCATGAGGGGGATGTGGCTGATGTGGAGATGGCTTGCTTGAGGACCGAGTGCCACCGCTCTATTTTCCCGTTGGATTGAGGGTGATAAGGAGTGGTGCGGATTTTCTGAATCCCGAGGGAACGGAGCAGGTCGGCAAAGTGGGCTGATTCAAACTGCCTCCCCTGATCGACCGTGAGTGTCCGCGGACAGCCGTAGCGGCTGATCCATTGATTGAGGAAGGCCGCGGCGACGGCGTCCGCGGTAATGTGGGCGAGTGGGATACACTCTACCCAATTGGTCGCACGGTCGATCATGGTGAGGCAGTACCTCTTCCCCTCGGAGGGGGGAAGAGGGCCGACCAGATCCAAGTGGACGTGTTCCCACGGGAGGGAATCGGGGATAGGTTGAGGAGGTACATGGGGGTGAGCCGAGACCTTGAATTGCTGGCACTTCTGGCACCCTAGAACCCAGGTACGGATATCCGTGTTCATATGGGGCCAGAAGTACCGCGTCTTGATGAGGTCCCGGCTCGCCCGAATGCCGGGATGATGGAGGGAGTGGTAATGGAGGAACAACTGCCTCCTCAGCTCTGGTGGGACGTACGGGCGCGGTGAATCGGCCGATACGTCGCACCAGAGATCGAGGGGAGGCAGCTGTTCCAATTTTGAGGCGGAGATGAGGTTGGAAAGTGCCGGGTCGGAAGTAGGAGTTTGGTGGTGTTTGAGGGTTTGTGGGGAAGGGAAGGGCAGTAACTCCGCCACCGGCGCAGGGGTGGGGCGGGAGAGGGCGTCGGCGACGCAGTTGTCGGCCCCCGGCAAATAACGAATATCGGACGTAAACTGTCCGATAAATTCGAGTTGCCGGAGGCGACGGGGGGAGGCTGATTTACGGTTTTGGAGGAGGGCGTGGGTGAGGGGCTTATGGTCGGTGACGACAGAGAACTGCCTGCCCTCCACGAAGTCACGGAAGTGTTTGATGGCTTCGTGGATGGCGAGGAGTTCTCTGTCAAAGGTTGAGTAATTTTTTTGTGTTGGGGACAGAGTTTTAGAGAAGAAGCCGAGGGGTTGGGGGGTGGCGCCGGTGTGTTGGTGGAGTACTGCCCCGATGGCCCAGTCGGACGCATCCGTGGTGATGGAGAGGGGGGCATGGGGATCGGGATGGGCCAATAGAGCGGCGTCTACTAGGTCCTGTTTGCATTGTTGAAAGGCGGTTGTGAGGGCGGGGGTCCAGGAAATGGGGCGTTTATCGTTTTTCTTGGCCGGTTGTGGGATAGCGTGTATGAGTGGTTGTTGATGTTGTGCTGCGTGTTTGATGTGTCTACGATAAAAGTTCAACATACCCAGGAAACGGCGGAGTTCTGAGACAGTGCGGGGTTGTGGGAAGTCGGTGAGGGTGTGCACTTTGTCAGGTAGGGGTTTGATCCCGTCGGACGAAACCTGGTGGCCGAGGCAGCGGACGGAGGGTTGGGCGAGAACACATTTCGGAGCGTTTATGGTGAGGCCCTCGGCGGCGAAGATGTCGAGTACCTGTTTCAGGTGTGCTAGGTGTTCCTTCGGGTCCCGGGAAGCGATCAGTACGTCGTCCAAAAAACAGAATACGAAGGGTAGGCCCCGTAGAATGTTGTCCATGTAACGCTGCCATGTCTGGGCAGCGTTACGGAGGCCGAAACCCATCTTAATATATTCGAACAGGCCGAAAGGGGTGATGATGGCTGTTTTCGGTACGTCAGGAGGGTAGATGTGAATGTGGTGGAAGGCTCTAGAGATGTCGAGTGTTGAAAAGATGGTTGTGTTGTGGAGGTGGGAAGAGAAGTCACGGAGATGCGGGACGTTGTAGAGATCTGGGGTTGTTCGTGCATTGAGGCGGCGGTAGTCGCCGCAGGGGCGGATATCCCCGTTAGGCTTCTGCACAATATGTAGTGGAGAAGCCCACGGGGATTTGGAGGGGCGGATAATGCCTTCTTTGATGAGGGCATCGAAGTGTTTGCGGGCTTGTGATAGCTGGAGGGGGTGGAGGCGGCGTGCTTTTGCGGATATTGGGGGGCCAGAGGTTTCAATATAGTGCTGTGTCTGTGAGATGTGTGCCGAGGGGCGGCGCTGGGGTTTGTACTGTAGGAGGAGTTGTTCAAATTGGGATGGGGGGCGATCTACAGCATGAATAAACCCGGGGATGGGTTTCTGGGTGGAGGGGTCGAGCAGGCGCGCGTTCCGGACGTCAACCTGGAGGCCGAAATATGCGAGGAAGTCGGCCCCCAGGATAGCCTTCTCCACGTCCGCCACGGTAAATTCCCACTCGTACGCGAGCCCGCTCATATGGATTGATGAGCGGTACGTCCCGTACGAGGGGATAGTGGTACCGTTGGCGGCGTAGAGGAGTTGCCGGTAACAACGCGCCTGTCGCCGGAGAATATTATTTGGGAAGATGGAGAGCGCCGCCCCTGTGTCGATGAGGAACGGGACGTGTGTTTTTGAACATTTGAGGAACAGGCGTTGGTGAGCTGGGGCGGAGTGCGGTAAAATGGCTGAGGTGTTGGGGTCTGTCGGATGGGAGGGGCTTGTTTCGTCCGAGGTGATGGGCGGGTGCGATGGTGGTGGTTGGTCCTCCGCGAAGGAGACTCGGGGTGATTTTTTGCCGTTCCGGGGAGGGGGAACGGTAGTGGCGGCGCGAGTGGCGGCCGGAGGGGTGGTTGCCTTGGGGGTGGGGTTGGAGGTTCTGTTCCGTGGTGGGGGAACGGTAGCGGCGGCGTTAGTGGCGGCCGGAAGGGTGGCTGCCCTGGAGGCGGGCTTGGAGGGGCCGTTCCTGGGTGGGGGAACGGTAGCGGCGGCGCTAGTGGCGGCCGGAAGGGTGGCTGCCCTGGAGGCGGGCTTGGAGGGGCCGTTCCGGGGTGGGGGAACGGTAGCGGCGGCGCTAGTGGCGGCCGGAAGGGTGGCTGCCCTGGAGGCGGGCTTGGAGGGGTTGACTCGGGGTGGAGGGTCAGTTGATGGAGAGGTGGCGTGTTTTGCGGCGCCGGCAGATGCGGGCGGGAGGTTGGCAGCCGTGGCGGCGGCGTAGGAGGGGTAGCGAGGCTTGGTGGTGGTGGTGTGAATGCGGGCGGGGAGGGGTTGGTGGTGGTCCCCCCCGTGTTGGCGAGGAGGGGGGCCCGCCGGATTTACCGGCGGGCGTCCGCGTTTCCCTGCTTGGAGGAGTAGGAGCAGGGGGGCTGGCATTTGCGGGCATCCCCCCCGAAGTTAACATGATAGAAACATCGGTGGGGGGGGTCCGCTGGGAGGTAGGTCCTGGTGGGGCGTGCGGAGGAGGAGGGGGTTGCCGTGGTCGGGGACCTCCCTCTTCGTTGCTGCGTGGGGGAGATGGTGCGGCGGTCGGACGAGCGCTGGCGTCGGTGGTCGGTGGAGGGGGTTGGCCGTCGATCGACGGAGAGGGAGCGGCGCCGGTGGAGGGAGGGGGGCCGGCGGCGCTCTTGAGACGGTGATCGGTCCCTGCGCGGGGTGGGGGTGCGGGGTGCGGCGACTTCCGTGGCGCTGGCGGCTGCGGCGAGGTCGTGTACTGTGTCGGCGAGACGGAGTAGCGGCTCGTCCGGGCCGTCGAGGTGGCTGGCGAGCGCCATCTGGATGGGGTGGGGGAGGCTCGCAGCCAGAAAGTCCGTGCGATGTCGGCCGTCACGACGTCGTGCAGCTGATGACGTAGGCGACGGTATAGATGGGAGGGCTTCAAATCGCCGAGATGTTGGGGCTGGGAGAGCGCTGCGACACTGTGCGATCTTGGAAGGTTGGTATAAATTGATGAGGCGGATGCGGAGGTCGTCGTAGGCGGCCGTGGCGTCGGGGGAGATGTCCGATGTCTGCAGGAGGATCTCATATGGGAGTAGAGAGATGATGCGGGAGTAGCGGGTACGCTGGCTGCGGACGTTGGCGGCAGAAAACGCAGCGTCGACCTGGAAGAACCAGAGTGCGGGGTCATGCGTGTAGAAAGGGGGTAGCGACAGCTGGGAACGACGCCGAGGCCGTCGTGACGTCCGGCGGCGGCGTGTGCGGCAGCTGCAGCGGCGGCGGCAAGCGGCAGCGCGGAAGCGGTAGTAGAGCCGGCTGGCGAGAGGCTGGTGAAGGGGTTGTCGGTTGCGTCAGAAGTCGCAGTGGTCGGCGGCTGCAGCAGGGACGGCGGAGGAGCGGCGGCGACGGCGAGTTCGGGTCCATGGTTGAGGTGTCTGTAAACAAAATTCAATTTGAGTGTTTGAATTTGAAAATTCGCAATTTGCGGCAGCGGATGTGTTTGCGGCGGAGAGTTGAGAGCTGTGTGAGCGGTTGCGGGTGGGCCAAAAATTGCGAATTTACACTGACTATTTTAAATGTGAATTTAAAATTCGGGACACCGAACTAGACTGGGGCGACACATGAGGTGGTAAGAGGATAGAAGGTTGGATGAACGTCGGGTTCACCACTGTGATGAATTTGAATTTATCATCACGGTGGCGTGAAGGAGTAAATTGAGGAGAGCGAGGGAATTTCACCTAGGCGGCGGTAATCCACCGATGTAGGTGAGAGGAAGGAAGTTCACCTAGGCGGCGGTGATCCACCGATGTAGGTGAGTGGAAGGAATCTCGTCTAGGCGGCGGTAATCCACCGATGTAGGCGAGAGGAAGGAAATTCACCTAGGCGGCGGGTAATCCACCGATGTAGGTGAAGGAAGGTGCTTGTCTAGGCGGCGGATATCCACCGATGTAGGACAAGGGGAAAAGGTAGGAGGTGAATTCCCAGAGCGGCGGATACACCAGGCATCTGGGAGGAGGAAGGTAGAAGAGAGAGAAGAGAGAGCTGGTTAGAGGAAGTAGGTCGAATGAAGCTAAAGCTCCAGGATCCAGGGTTATATAGGACTTGGAGGCCTCTCCCTCCAGCTCCTTGTTGGGAGCTGGTAGTGGGGCTCCAGGTTGTGTCCCCTGGATTCTGTTGCCTGTCTCCCCACTCAGATGTTTATTAGCGGAAGGTAAGTTTTACATAGGAATATTGGTGAGAGCTTTAAGGTTGCTAGTGGAGTGTTCCGGGAGGGACTCACGACAACTATATTCCATCAAAATGTAACAATGATACCAAGAAAATTGTTTGGAAAGTTTACTAGCCGACACAGAGGAGACGAGGCAACAATGCCATCGGGGGACTATTCCAATCAATGACAGTTATCTCGCCCCCAGAGTAAATTTCTCTCGAAGCTCGACTTCCAACTTTTAGACCAAATAAACAATAGTTCGGCTATATCTTATAGCTCATAAGGCTCCAGCTGGGATGGAACATTATGATAAGAACAACTGTATTGTTGTTCCACAAGGATATTTACCTGGTCATTGGGGGATTAGACTAAAGTGGATCCCTATTTGATCAGTTCCTGCAGGACAAAGGTGCAGGATATTACTATGTGGAGTAGACGACAAATTGTGCAGAGCCTTTAATGTCTGGCTCAATAATGAGGGAGCACATATAATTGAAAATGGCGCAATACATTTTTTTTTTTAAATTAAAATTACCTTCGATTATTATCTTGTTTTGCGCATTTTCTACAGAATAAGAAAAATCTTTGGCTTGGTATTAGTAGGTAAATGTAAACATGCAAGGCGCTACATCGGCCTTCTAACTACAATAGGTACTGGTTGGTACCTATATTGAATCCTGACACGATAGATCAATCACAACGTTTCACGTAGGTACCTGCTGCATAGGGTCCCGGAAAGGTCGTTTCCTGTGACGCCAACATTTCCACAACAATAGCTAAGAAGCAGCAGATTCGTAGAAAGTCCAATGCATATTATTCATTGTTATGTGATATCAAGTCAGTCAGCAACAATAGCTGTAACCGCTGTCAGTCTGCAGTTCTGTTAGTAGATTGATATGTAATATTTTCAGACACAATCAAAGCATGTTTTGTGCTGTAATTTCTATAGTGAATCAGTGGGCTATGCACACATATTTATTATATTAAAAATACGGCGTACGGACAGAATTTTTTAAATTGCATTTTCGGATTATACATACTTTGAAACGGAAAACATAAAATTTTAAGGGGGGGGGGGGGGTTAAACTTTTTTTTTCATGCTCGATTCCAAAGGTTAATTATTTAAAATAATAAACCAAAATGAAAGTATGTTCCATTCTAGAATTTTGAGACCAGCCGCACTCTCCTACGATGACTAGTTCTTTTTCTATGATTTTTCAAAGATTCTTTTAGCGAATTTTCAAAGAAAATGAAGCTATTGCAATGGCTTCGAAATTTAAATAATATAAATTTTTGGAAATTTTCTTCATAGAAATCCGTTTCAGACCATTCTAAAACGATTCCTGAAATTTAACACTTTTTTATATGTATATATATATATATATGTGTCACTCCAGACGATAACTCTCGATAGAATTGAGATAAACAGCTCAAATTTGCACAAAAAATCTATCTTGGCAATCGAAAGGCTAAGTTCGAAGATGGGCGAAATTGGCCTACTCTAAGGAGGGTTTTGGCGCATTTAAAGTGCGCAAAAATTACCCAAAAATCCCCAAAATGTTATTTTCTAACAAGTGACCCCTCATTTTAAAGGTTTTTGCACGCTGAACACGATGGTGAAATCGGATTTTAGATATCTAAATCCGTTCTTAAATTAGAGCATTTAAAGTGCGCAAAAATTACGGTGCAGTAGGTACTGCACATCTCCAGCCACTACAGTGCTACCGCCTGCTCGATCCAACCGATGGGCAATTGTTTTAGATTGGACTGCCGTGGTTTTTTCCCCAAAAAGACTCGTTTTATAGTATTATTATATCAGCTTTTGACTGTAAAACACTGTGCCTAAAATATCTCCCTAGGTTTCCCAACCAATTTTAACGCAGTTCTTTCCTAGACAGTTCCTGATTTTAGACATCTGGCGACCCTGCCAGGATCAGAAGTGTTCATATTACCTTGTTTTTTTTTTAATCAGGCTCTGATAATTTTCAGCTCAATTTTAACAACCGGTCATTATGACTACGCCTTTGCTAATGATGATTATCTTCTGAGTCCTAAAATTCTTACGTCATTTCCTTTGCGATTATACCTATTTAACTTTTATTCAAATTCTCCATTCCATTGGACTAAAAAAACTCGTCTCTTTAGATATTTTACATTAAATAAAGAGTAAGGTGACTCAGTAGAGGGGACTCAATGAGCAAAGGTAGGCTTTCAGTTGATTCAACTCAAAGTAGGCAGGTGATCTACCGGTATACAAATGAGAAACGACCCCCATAGCAATACGTCCATGGTTCAATGAAGAAACCAGAGTATCAATGTGCAGAAAAATCATCACACAGTCTTACTTCTCTCATAATTTACGACCAACTTTTGTATTTCTACAAAACAATATGGAAATCACATGAGAGGTGCTTAGGTACCGATCCGAATTATACTGCACCATTGGTCCTGTTTACATCGTGAACCATAACGTGGAATGGAAAGTTGCGATGTATCCGTACAGGCAACTTTCGATTCCAATAATTCTCAAGCAGTTTCAGGTCCACTCAATGTTGAATACTAGAATAGAACAATATTTCAACGTAGCACCCACATGTTCTTCCAAGTGATCCTTCCAGAAACCACATCCTTCCTTCATAGTTTATTTCAAGATTGAGCCTGCATGAAAAACAACCTGCACTTGAAGCACTCATGATTTTCTATAACAACTCCTTTACCTACTGCACTCTCTTGAGTAGGTAAGTCAAAAGTCCTAACTACCCTATCCTACCTAATATGAACCCACAGCGATCAAATAAATAAGCACTTAGTACAATTACGTAATAAACAAACGGTAGAATCAGGATGGACAAAACGTACAAATTAAAATAAATACGAAGAGAATATACATAGAAAACCAAATTTTAGACCGAAGTTTTCCTTTATTCAAACCCATAGCCATTAATTCGAATATTTCTTTGAAAATTCGCTCATTAAGTCATGCTGCATGACTGGTTTTTTTCTATGATATAACGATATAAGTTATACCCAACTTCCTACGGTTCTTCGCGACGTCGCCCATCCACCCTGCCTTCGGGCGTCCTCGTCTCCGGTGTCCATCCAGTCTGGCCAGGAGTATTCTTTTAGTTGGTGTGTCATCGCTCTGACCCGCAACGTGAGCCAGCCACCGGACACGACTACTCTTGATAAAACGGACTATGCCCTCTATATCAAGAAATTCTTCGATTTCCCGGTTGCTACTGATTCACTATGTGCCCCAGCAAATTCATGACGGGTCCATCTGCGTTGTCAGTAGTATTTAGCTTCGAAGGCCAAACTGCCGTTATCCATTTTTCGAAAGAGAAAATTCACAAGAACCCAAATTCCACAGGAAAAGCTGCAAATTATTACACAACGGTTTATCATTTACCTGTACAGATGCCCTTCTTCGTAGATCACTGTTTTCTGTGGTCAACACCAACCCTCGTGCTTCCCCCCGGAGTACTGGAGCAGCCGGGCAATCGTCGTTTCATAAATATGCGGTGGAACCAAGAATTCTATCATTAACTACTTGGATTAACCGTGCGTTGCACGGCGAACAGGTATAACCCGAGTGCCAGTAATAATGTCTCACTTATACCCACCAGGCAACATTTCCTACATCCTCCCATTACGGGCGAACGGTTCACTGCAAAGAAATCAATCGTTTTGGTGTCTGTGTGGAAAATCTCTTTCCATCAAATCCTGCTTCCAAAAGTTATACCGCTTACGTCGAGCCCTTAGTTACGGCGAAATGTAAACATCCTATCGTCGTGGGGGGACCACCGAGTTTACGATGAAGGAATCGGATTTAGCAAAATCCATGCAACGGTGTTTGAAGAGGCCGCCGGAAAAAACCGCATCACGATCCGTTCAGTCGTTTGGCCACCTACTCTAGACAATCAAACAAAGTGAGTTTTTTATATAAGATTATTATTTGTTGTTATTCATGAGTCATAGGTAACGTTTGTTCGAGTTACAAAAGCACCTACCAAGACAATCCAAAATAACCATCATTCTTCCGATGAAATAATTACGGCACAAACTATAATCAGGTGTTTCCTAGTAATGGTACCGGCTGATGGCTGGATGTATACCGTTTCATTCACGATCATGTTGACGAAGCTTCTCGGTGAAAATTCAGGGCCTTACTGTGAACGAACAACTGGACGTACAATGCTCCGGGTGGTTTCAAAAAATTCCCAACTTCGATAGGTACCAATTTAAATACGGAAAAAAAATCCCAGATAACGGTGCCCTTGAAATGTAAACTCCTATTTTTCACACCTTCGAGATGACTGACAGTGACGCCGAACTTGGCGGACCAACTAGACCCACAAATGGGACCTACAAATGAAATTTCATTAATTTTCATTCATGGTAACTAAGGAATACGGTCTACGGAATTTTTCTATTCCACTTTCGTATTCTACGTAGGTACCTACCTTGAAACCAAATTTTGAAGGGTTACTTTTTTCCATGCTCCATTCCAAAGTAAAGGTTCATTACTGAAAATAATAAACCAAAATCGTTGCACCCACACCAAGGACCTGCACACTCTAGAACTCAGCTGGTAAATCAAATAGGCAAACACCTCCTCCCACCTCAACTGCTTACGTAAGGCATGCAGCTACATAACAAAAAGCCAGTGGACTCAACGTTGCTTGGAACCTTCACAGATTTCTCGGAGCCTATTAGACAATACCTCTTCCTAAACCTCAGATTCCACTCAGGCAGCTTTCAATTCAAACCTCACGCATACGACAAAAAACCCTCTCATGAAAGCCCAGATAACGTAAGGAGGCGCGTGAAAAAGGATACGAAACACGAAGATAGCGCAAGCGGTTGACGGAGAACAAGAAGTATGTGGACTAACAGCCTCCCGCCAAGACATCATGTGTCAGACAGATGCGACAACCGAAATATACAACACGACGTATGTGAGTCACGTACGCTGTACCACGCGGTCTCCTTTTTTACTCCAGGTTCTTTGCTGTAATGGCTTTACATCACCCTGAAAACCGCCCTCACGCTGAGGTTCAAGGGACCAACTTGTTTCGTTTTTAAAATCACATGTTGCTATGATGAGAGTGCTCAAGAAAAATTGATGTCCGCAGTTTAAGGCTAAAAGGTGAGATTTCCAACAACCCTCATACAATTATAGATTACTACTATCTATAATAGTAGTACCTAGTAACATTTGAATTTTATAAAAGTTATAGTAAGTATATATAATCTGTTCTTGTGATATTGAATTGCCATTCTAAAAACATTTCCAACGCAATAAAATGGACAACAGCTTTTCAGTGTAAGTAGGAGCCTTCTCGAGGATCGTAACTCGCTATTATTGGCCTTACTACCAAAGTTGAAAGGAAGGGGTAGTAAGGTTACTTATTGTCCAGTTAATATAGTTCCTTTCTGTCCAATTTGGCGTTTCAACGTTTTCAGCTGGGCCCCTTAATTTGTGTATTAAATTTATAGACATTTTGGTAGCTTAAAATTTTTTTAAAGGTTTCAAGTGGCTTGACCCACAAAAACTGGGATTCGACCTGCTATTTTGAGAAAACAGGTTTTTGACTATTATTTAAAAAGTCCTCTACTGTTCTGAGTTAACATTCTCTACCACTATTTGAGATTCTATAGTGAAATTAGCTAATGTAGTTTATTGTATTGTTTATAATTTATTACGTGTATCTTCTGGTGATTTTTAGCCAATTTCATTGATTTTTGATCTACAAAAACGTGAACTTGACCCAAATTTATTTTTGACAATAATCTTTGAACTTTCGTTTGCTAGTGCATACATAGGAAAAATTTTGTCCATGTACTGCTCCATCATCGTCTGCAATCAAATCCTGCACTCAATAAATTAAATGTTCAAATCTTTCTTCGGAGACTCGTAACGTGGACTTCAGAGGTTATGCAGGAGAAGTGACGATTGCAGTGGTGGGTTATTAGTTCCTCTCGTTCACAGGAAAGCGGGCAGTTGATCCCTTCAAATCTCGGCGTCTTATTTCCTTCGATAATTTCGAATGTTATATTTGGATCGTCCCGGCTCAGGATAAGACGTCACGCGATATTTTTTGTTGGGGTAGGAACGGTACCGCGATTGATACCTACATTATTATCATTGAGTTTACGTTTTCTTTACAGCCTCCCCCCCCCCCCCCCCGCTTTCTTCTTTCACAGCGGTTTATTATTTTCCATAATCTGTCCATAATTACTTCGACAAAGTAACGGAAAGAACGACGAGTAAAACTATTCAGGGTAGTTGCTGGTTGGCTCCAGATGATATTAAACAAAATCGAACAACTGCGAGTTTAATCTTTTTCTTGAAAAACAGGAATCTTGCGTTCAAATGTGATGGGATCCATTGGAGCGCAAAACATACTAGTAATAAAAGCAAAAGTGAGAAAGTTAGACTATGGGACTGCGTACTGCTGCGTGTCTGACCTGCAGTTGGCATCAACTGGTTAGTGTAATGCCTTAACTGGGAAGGTTCCACATTTTAGACAAACTGGTGTCAAATTTTTAACAAGGAAATGTTTTTAGACTAGGGGCCATTCAAAAATTTGCGTCACCATTTTTCTGAGGGGACAAAAAGCTATACAAGTGGCTCCTTCCATACACATATTAGCACTCACATTACTAACTAAACGTCATTAACATAAACATTTTAGCACCAGAATCAGCTCTCATAGCAAAATTTCCTATTGGCAAAACTATCAAAAACTTAAATCAACCAGAATCGTATTTGGGACCAAGGAACGGCGGATGGAGCAACCTCACAGTCTGTGATTTACCTTCGTTGTTTTCACCAACTTTCCCGAAGGACAACTAATCATAGCCTGATGACCGCAAGTGAAAGCTTTCAGTTGGCCAAAAGGAACAGATCAGCTACACACCGTCGTAGGATTTCTTCGTTTAATCGTCGAGGCGGATGCGTCCATTTGTGAGGCTGTGCCTTCCTCACGCTCTCCCGGCCTCATCGGCTCCCTTTGGGATCCACTCGTAATTGCCACTAATTCTCAATGTTCTGACTCCCGAATCTGCTCACTACAGCGGGAAACGGGTCAGATGATCGCGGTGGGAAACAAATAATTGTCTCGCTGAAGTTAAAGTTAACGTTTTAGAAATTAATTGTTCCTGCGCAAAATTAAGAGCAGGTATTATGTTGGAAATCAAGCCATCATTAGATGGAAACCTCCCGGCTATCTTCATCACAATCTTGATAAAGAGCAACGAGACCTGCGTCGTTCCAAATATATACACCTCACTACTTTTGAACGGTCGGGTGGACCGATCCAGGATCCTCTCTAGGAACTTCAACATAATATATAAAACAACGCTCTCTGAACACCGGGCACCAAAAAAGGCCAAGCTTGGGCTAATTATATCAAATAATTAAGTTTAGGCATCCAAACTTCATTTGGCGGACAAGGATAAACAAGCAACCCAACCTTTAGGAGCTAGGAATGTACACTGTATATAGGAACCTACAATGGATTATAAAGGGATAACATTTTTTATAATTAACACTACAATAAAGCAAATCTCGTGTGACTAATAGGCGGGAAAAGATTGAATGAGAAGATGAGGAAATGACACGTGGTATGAAAGTATCTTCGACCGATTTGGACCGGAAATGGACAGCTGGAGTCCTAGATGAATACCGTGATTTTCAAACGACTTTATATTTTTTGTAAACAAATAAATTATTTCGTACTCGTAGTGGATTTAGTTATCGAAGGTATACAACATTTTCAACTGGGGCAGACAATGGCGGGGAGCTGAGACGAATAACGGAGCCATTAAACTGTAATTACTAAGTTTCAAATTACAATTCATTTACAATGAGCGAGTTATACATTTCATTCAAATGCTACGAGAAAAAACATAAACAGTTTTAAGGTAGGTACACTGTACATACCTAGCTACATGATATTGTAACTAGCAATCGTGTAATTGTATAACGTCCAAAAATGGATCATGATTTGACCCAAGTACACTGTTCTCGCCCATAGCTTACTGCGTTGAATCATCAAAAATTTTCTTCAATTCAACAATGAGGGTTTTTGAAAATTTTTATTATTACACAATCTTTTTCATGTTAAGGCCCTCACCCGCTACCCACCCACTATACTCGCTTTGCCCTAATTAATCTCTGCACATGATCCATCCTCATATTCGATTTTCAGTTTCCTTAACCCAATCATGTTTTCGCATCGATCTCCATGTAGCTGAATTCTCGCATATCTCAGAAATACCGTGCCAAAATGAATGCCGAACCAGGGTCACTCTGTCACCACTCGAGCTGACTCTCACAACTCATACTTACGTACCTACGTACCTCTTGGTTTTCCGGAACGCTGGATCGTCAGAGCGGAAAAAGAGCGAATACCCGTAATAACAGCAATCTTCATCACCTCCCCATTGTTTGAAATGGTCAAGGCCGTTGAATCCAGCTGTATAAACAAGATTTTAGTCATCACACCGTCTCATGACATAAATAGGTACTCATCAGTGAGCGACATCGAGTTCGATACGCAGATTGACGCGTTTGAACCTCTATATTTAGGATGTGTTTAACATGATGATTGTAGTTTCGAGAGTAGATGTACATGGATCTAAAAGCAGAGTGGAGTTACCGACCTCTGTGTAGTTACTTAGTTATTAAAACTCGAGGGACAAAATTAATAATTAAATACATTAATTGATTACGTATATTATAGTTGTTGAAATGCTATGCTTATATTAATTTTTTTTTCTTAAATGGGAAAGTGGCTCTGGGTACAACAGCCTGATGAACTCGGGGCCGGAGGGAGGTGTACCCAGTGCCACGTTATAATCAATGGAAATCTAATGAAATGACCCCCCTCCCCTCCACCCCGACCCAATCATAAAATCGCACCAGTCAACACTGAAATGATATTTATCCTTTATTTTACTTTAAGCAGTTCATCTACTATATATGTTGAGAATTCTCAAACGTCCGTTGTATTATAAGCATATATTACAAGCATACAAGCATATAATACATTTGTATTATATAAGCATATAAGATAAATAAGGACACGAATTTGATAATAACAGACATACAAACCGATATAAAGTAGAACCCATCAGCATAGTTCCGAAGTTCCCGGTCACCATATTACACAAACCATTTACAAACAAAAACGCTGTCAATTATTACACAACGGTTTATTATCCTGTACCTTGGTTCTCATATTTCTGTATTGATCCAGATTCCAAATATGACAACTGTAGTTGCAAACACCTCAAGATCAGTTCAGATGACACTCGGCAGTTTATTATCGGATGTTATCATGGGCATCTACTATTGAAAGGGCCATGAATCTTACTGATTACGATACCAACGTTTTCATTATTTCTTCGTCGTTAATTTTGAACCGGCCCTGAGTGCACCAAGTCACCAAGTGTCACATCACCATTGACACGACGTGTCTGTCGTCACCAAATTATGACAGATATTAATTTCTGTTTTTGAGAGGGGAAAGGGTGTTGAATGCCGTTTACTAGGTAACCCACCCACGTGATCCCGACGCCCCCATAATCATCTTGTCACTCAGCCATTGGCCATCTCACCATTCAGTGACAACAACCGCGAATTCGATAGCCGTGGGAACCTCGCCGGAAACGCACTCAGTTCACAGTCCGAGGCACGTTTTTCTCCTCTCCGGCCGAGAAACCGCGCGGGAAGGTGGCGAACAGCTCCAACTCTTACCCGCCAGTCACGTTCGGCAGCCTTCAAAGATTCAACAACTTTTCAGCGTTCAATCCGTCTACGAGCGATGGTGAACGTGTCGGCCAAGTTAAGCCCCAACATACCTGCAAAAGTGGCTAACGAGCTGGGGAGTTTAATCCACCTAACTCCTACGTTGTTTTGGAGCTCGGTTTTGAACTGTTACTGCCTTCTGTTAGCAGAGAGCTCCTGACAGAAAACTTCCTTTCAAGACCACTCAAGCAGGACCCAGCAGCCGCAGCAACTACTTGTTGTTCAATTAAAAAACAAAAATAAAATTCAATCATGCAGCATGACTCAATTGGCGCATTTTTGAAGTGACGTACCTATTTTTTCCTCTCTCCAAAAACTACCTACTACATTGTTGATCATTATTTCTACCGCTGATGACAATAAAATTCCAAGTTCGAATAACTGAAGCCCTCCACCTCCTATTTTTGATTTATGGAATTACTCTGGGCAGTTTTTAGCTGAAAAACTTTTTTTGACTATTTAAATGGTGATTTTCTGTATGGTGTCTGTATGCTATCATGTTTGGTAATTTGTAAGCAATTTTTTCTGGTTTCAGTCATTTTTGAACAACTTTGGTTCGAAACTTAAGTTTGTTGTGCACTCCTGGTTTATCTTGTATTGTAAAATCGCCCAACTTCGAATTTTATTTTATTTCGTAATAAGCATCATTGGGTTGTAAAATATCACGATCTATACGTCCAATTTGGCAGATTTATCTTAAAGGACTGATAGAGACCTGAGACACTAATCTGAGGTAAAGGGTGAAAAAACCGCGCAAATGGGCGGTAAGTGGTCATAAGTACCTACCTAACCAAACTTAAGGTTAATAATTGTCATTTTATTACCTCATTTAAAAAACCTAGTCTTCTCTAGGGCTATACCATCTACTGAGTCTGCTATTTAAATCTCTCGACTGCGTTGAGCCGCTAGCCCAGAGACGATGAGGCGAGTCACATCCTTGAATTTGATATACGCAGCGGCGTGCAAGTGTCTGAAGGGACGCGGAGACGACTTGAAACCGAGTTTTTATGACCAGTCGTCCTTGAGTGCTCGGCCTCCAGGCGAATGAGGATGACGGATAAGTTAAAAAACGACTTCACATGTTCCCATCCCTATTTCGAGGGTCCAGACCGGTATGGGAGGAGTCGATGAGAGGAACGCAAGGCGTAGATATAACAGGACCCTGGTGACGAAGGACGCCCGTGAATGGAACGTGTCCATTCGCCATACCGGAGGTCAATAGCCCATTAGACTAGTGAATATAATTTAGTTTCTATTCTGATAGAATTGGTTCTTTTGTTATCTAATAATATTCTATATTGCGATCAATATCCTAATCTAAACTAGTCCGCGGGCTCCATTTAGAGAGGTGGTTCCCACTCTTTTGAGGGTGGTTCCCACTCTTTTGAGGGTGGAGCCCCCTCCAAGTCCACAGACAGCCCACACACAAGGACTACCTGCACAAGTGAAACGTTGCAGGTAGGACGCAGCACGTAGACGTGAATACTGCAGAACTTAAGAATTGATAAGGATTAAGAAGGGAAGGATCAAGACTTTCGAGTTCTTGTCAGTTTCCCTTTGATTTAATAAAATAATTCCTAAATAAAATAATTTGACCTAAATCCTATAAAATAATTCTCCTATATAATAATGTTAATTTGACTACTGTCCATTTAATAGACAACCAACGTCTATTAAGTAAAGTAGTCACATTTCTTCTGAGTGATTACGAATGGGTTAGTAAAACTACATATTGCTTCAGTAATTTATTTTTCTTTGTGGGATATTAGAGATTTGTGGGATATGGGTGATACTAATTTATATCACGAATATCACCGCATCAGCGTATCTAATATTAGGTGCCTACTTAGATCGATGAGGAGTAACCATGACTTTTGTTTATTTTGAATGAAAGCAGGTTCCATTATAAGAATTTTGAGATCAATCGCACTCTCTTAAGATGAATAGTTATTTTTCTATGAGCTTTCAAAGTTTCGACGACAAGTGACGTCACACTGGACAAGGGGGTCCCGCCCTGGTGGGAGGGGTGCAATGACGTCACTTGTCGAAACTTTGAAAGCTCATAGAAAAAGAACTCTTCATCGCAGGAGAGTGCGGTTAGCCTCATAATTCTTAGAATGGAACCTATTTATATTGAAAAATGGGAATGTAACATAAACAGAAAACATGGGTACTCCTCAATCAAAAATGTGCACAAAATACCTCAAGGAAGGATGTCTACAACGCAGAACTGTATTAGGAACATGAAATTATTATTTCACTACCCCCTATGGGCCTAAGCTGTTCAGCTGTTGTACCAATTTATTCCAACATACGTAGGTACGTAAATACCCGTGATCTCAAATCTTGGCTTGAGATTTTTTTTTCCTCCGCTCTCAATTAAATAACCGTCTCCCACAACCCACACCTTCCGTTCCCACCTTCCCAGTTTAAAAATGCATATTTCTACCGTCCGAGGACGATTTTTTCTAATAACCGCAAGAGAAGCTCAATTTTTATGGAAACTCGGGCTCCTTTTAACGAAGGCAAATTAGGATTGCGGGACCGTTCAGCTTCATGACATATTTTCAGCGCTAAATTCCAATCAGGATTGATCCTTTGGCTTTCCACAAAAAAGTAAACTCAATCGCTAACAACATCACCAGTTTGGAATAGGTAAATACCTTAAAATACAATAATATCAATATAAAAAATAAGAACTGAGTTATTGAAAGGTTGTCCATTTAACATCTAATACACGAAAAATACACTGTTATACCGGTTTCGATGATCAAAACACGTCAGAAACAATAACAAGGCACACATTGGAGAGAGGTAACCTTATAAATAGTCCCAAAAAGTGAAAGGTGTTCGATTGGGATTGGTTGTGAAGACGAAAGAAGGCAGCAAAGTGAAGGGGTACGATGGGTGATTGGCCATGGAGGTGAATGCGAAAAAAGGTGGACATGTTGGGGGGGGGGGGGCACCAAGATGTCACAGAAATGAACAAAATAATGGAGAAAAAATTTAAGTAACTACATCATTCAAAGATTTACCCAATCTATCACTCTTAATAATTTCGAATGTCCCAAGTAACAACAACAACAACATGCTCCCTTTCGGGCAGGAATGAACAAACTTAACAAACTGGTTAGTCGTAATATAAATAAGTGAAGATACAGTCGACTCTCGCTAATTCGAAGTTTTTCAGTGCATTCTGATACACTCAGTAATTCGAAGTTGAAACGGAGGGAAGGCCGACCCGGAACACGCAGTAATTCGAAGTTCCCCCGGCTGAAATCCACCGAACTATACTAATTACTCTGAAACCATGCTGAAATCTCGGCAATTCTAAGTTGCGGCAAATCTATTCCTGTCCTCCCTTTCTTCTGCGATACGTCATCCCCCCAAGGCGTGTAGAGATACATTCCCTCTCTCTGCACGCCTTGCATCATCACTCCCTGCAATGCCATATCATCAGTGTCGTTGCACACGTGCGTCATGAGTTCAACGAAAATGACTTCTTTAAATAATACATATTATGTATGTGCAATACACGTATAATAATAATGTACGTATTAATAATTTTTCACACACTTATCGCAACTCTCGGTATTTCGAACTTTTTTCTTCCCCTCTCACTAATTCGAACCTCTTGGCAATTCGAAACTCTCGATAATTCGAAGTTTTCTGCTGGTCCCGCCAACTTTGAATTATCGAAAGTCAACTGTACCTAGGTAATCAGTGAAAAACCAATGACATCAAGAAATTGAGTGAACAATTTATTTGGCGAATGCCGAAATGTCACTGGGTGAGAAGGTAGACTCATTCAGATTCAGTATTTTTAGGTTATGGAGGAACCTGTTTGTAGAGCAACAGGGCTACTTCGTGAAGCAGATTTCTGAGACATCGTGAATTTATCTGCCTGACAATTTCATATGATTTTGGATGTCCAAATAGATGGTTGATTAAAAAATTTAAAAAACAAAAATCCTGTCGCTGGCAATACAAAACGGCTTAAAGTTTGAACCGATAAGACATCATCAACGTGAGCGAACGAAAAAACTAACGCACCATAAATATTCGTTGGTTAATGTAGAGTAGAAGAAAATACAGGAGGGGAATTTACAACCGCCTAAGAAACCCGAGGTCATTAGAGTGGCGCATTGAATAAAAAACTAATTTTATAGTCCGAAAACCGCTTACGAGGATCGTTCGTCAAGACATAACCATGAGAACACAATGTCGTACCTTTCACTTGCCAGAGATTTTTTTTAAATCAGTCTAATGCTGTATAAGTGTACAAGTACGACGAAGAGAAGCATACGTACATCCAACTGGTACACTCGCTAGGTAAATAATATCAACGTCGACCAAACGTCGGGATCCCAAATAGGTACTTGATAGTTAATTTCTTTCATCACAGCCACTGTACGTAGAGGAAATTGTGTTTGCATAAGATCTGCAAGAATGCTGCTGATGGTCTTCGAGAATGGATACTTTGACTGGTTCATGTGACATAGATATCGCAACGAAAAATTCCGTTTAGAGTCCGTTGTCTGTAAAGCATGCAAAACTATTTACACCAAAACTAAGTACACTAAGAGATTCTATTCCGGAGAGACTCCTTCCACCTTCAGATGAACTGATTTCGGGGTAGCTAATTGCAAGCCATCACACTCCAAGTCATGTACCAGGTTATATATAGACTCACAACCAATTTACGCTCAGGAACATAATACCACTGGGGGCAAACTCCGTATTCTGCACTCTTCAACCTCCGCCTATTCATAATGAATGTATACGTCTGCTGACGGGAAGTTAGCAAAATTTTATACAGTGTATAGGAGGCATGCAGTTGAGAAAGGTGTAGAAATAATAATACAAATAATAATCAATAGAAAACGCGACAAGTAGGTCCAAAGGAAATGACGAAAGAATTGAAATGTCTGCAAAGGTCATCGCTTCCCTTCGGACCGTTTAGCGGACCTTCTGCCCGGTCCCCGTCATCATTACTTATTCAAATGAAAAGAAAACACCTGGACGGGGCATTTCTCTACCCTACATTCCGTACCTAACAGTGAAAAATGCTATATTTTGCCAATAGAGTTGGATATCTATTCTAGAGGTATTTGATTTTGGATATAACTACTAGAATAGTAAATGGCACATTCCTCAACATCTGGTCCAAGATTTATGGAGGAAAAGGGGATGACAACTACATTGCTTTAGACGTGCATACCACAATGTCTGAGGAAGTTTTCGGAGCTGGATGATGATCACAGCCATTTTATCACTTACCTGCAACAAAAATTAAAATAATAATTGTACCATGTACCAAAGTATAAGGATTTTATCATTAAAACGCTGCAAATTATTAAACAATGGTTTATTTTTTTCCCGTATCTCAGGGATTCTGCGTCAATCACAGAATTCCAGTTAGAGCCCTGAACTGATTGGATCGTTTTTTGCAATGGATTAGGATCGTTTTTTGCAATGGATTCCTACCTAACCACGCGTGCACACAAATACACACAGAGATACGACAAAAATGCCACCAGGGTCGATGTATAAGCTCTGAACGTTCGGCAATTACGGTTACATAAATATGTATTTCCATCGCGCCCATTTCGCTGTTCGAACCCCCCACCGGGTCATTCTGAATTCTGATGGCCGCTGAACCTAACAAGGACCCTCAAAATAGTCCCAAATTTTCAACTAGTTTGGATGATTTGTTTGGCCGTGAAGAAAAAACATGTATCTATCAACAAAATCCAAAATAACCATCTTTCTTCAAATAAACGGAACAACAAACTCGATTTCATGTCATGCGAGATTATAATCAGCTGTTCCCTACCAATTACATTTTGGCTGGAGTTAAGTATAACTACGATTCACACTTCACGAAGATTTTTGGTTCAAACTTCAGGGCCTCCGGGGGGAACCCGTAGGGTGGTCTCAATAAATTCTCAAGTTCGGAATCAATTTAAAAACGTCATAAAAGCCGTATCTTTCTACAGGAAGTTTTCGAGGAACGGCGTTTTGAAAATTTCAACCCCTATCTGTCCCCCTTAGAGCCGAGCTCTGCGGACCAGCTAGACACCGAATGGAACCTATAAACCATATTTCATTCATTTTGGTTTATAGTAACTAACAAAAGAGCAAAGTATGGCGAACGGACAGACTTTTTTTGTTCCATTTTCGGATTCTACGTACATTCAACGCTAACAATCAAATTTTGAAGTGTTTTTCATGCTTGATTCCAACCATTATCCAAAATAATAAACCAAATTACAACCAGACAGGATTTTCAACAGTTTCGCCCTCCGTTATTTGTACAGCGGAACAGCTGTTTAGTTGCCTCCGGATTCACGGGTGGTTTAGTGCCGCTGGCTCTGGTTTCGGGAAAAGCCATGATTCAGTTCTGTCTGTGTTGTAGTGCAGGTCGTGTTCCGTCTATGTGTTATATATATGTAATGTATGTAGGTGAAGGCTGACCTGAGCTCTGACCTATGAGCAACAGGATCATCACGTTTATCTACATAAATATCTGTCTGTTGAATGAGCTCTCATTCTGTGTCCCAACTCTCTTCAAACCTGGTGACGTCGATGATTGCTAGATTTTCGAATTATGGGGTTTCGTGTGAGCATCAAACCAGATTTTAAAATGTATTTTCTGGTTGTAATTTGGTTTATTATTTTAACAATGACTGGAAAAAACCCTTCAAAATTTGCTGTTTGTGTTGAAGATACGCAGAATCCGAAAGTGGAACAAAACATTTCTGTCTGGTTTGATGCTCAAACAGAAACATAATTCGAAATTCTGGCAATGATCGAAAATCGACGTTGGGACACAGAATGAGAGCTCATTCAACGGACAGAGATCCATAGATAAACGTGATAATCCTGTTGCTCATAGGTCACAGCTCAGGTCAGCCTTCACATACACTAAACTACACATATATAACACACAGACGGAACACGTCCTGCACTACAACACGGAACTGAATCACGGCTTTTCCCGAAACCGGAGCCGGCGACATTAAACCACCCGTGAATCCGGAGGCAACTCAACAGCTGTTCCGCTATACAAATAACGGAGGGCGAAACTGTTGAAAATCCATTAAACCGTTCCGATTGCCCTATTAAGGTTAATTGCACCAGTTCTTCAAGTTGTCGAAGCGAGACATGCTCTGTTTCTCTGTGTCAAGTTTAAGTGTCAAGAGTGGCCGGTGCGCGTGCCTTCGCTTCCTACCGGCCCATTTTGATCGTTTGCTGTCCACCTGCCTCACATTTAATATTCCTAATCCACTGGAAGAATCGATACGACGGTGGGGGGTTGTTCTAGTTTTGTAGGCTGTAGAAGTAGTAGCTGATGCATGATGCATACAATGGTATTGAGTCTTAAGGGTTAGATTCGCTAGCAGTAGAAGTACAATAAGTTAAACTTCCGTTAAGCCTGCTTCTGGTGAGTTTAATAAAAATGATAAAAGTAATTTAGGAAACAGGATGCAAATATCAACTTTTTATCAAAACAATAAAAACAATTAAGAAAATCTAGAAGGAAGCGACCGGAATTACGAATCGATCATTTGCCCTCCACATGCAAGTCCTCTTCCTCTGGCTTCAACAGCTCAAAAAACTGTTGAAATCGAATGGCGTACTTCTACATAAATAACGGGTGTTTAATTTTTCAGTGCGACACTCCTTACTTTTATAGTTGCGTCGAAAAGTGAAATATACTTGTATTATCGTACAGTTGCATTGTAAGCCTGGGCCAATGATTTGTGATTAATCATTTATCATGTTTAAAGCCAGACAATAATAAACACCCGAGTTGCAAACATTAATGGTAATTAGCTGTAACAGAAGTGGATCATAGGTGCTTAACTTTATCGTAACTGCCCCGGGGCAACATCTATTTCCAACAACCTCCATATTCAAACCCAACAACCTCCATATTATAAATCCGTAAAATTATTTATAAATTATCAATCGGGCTGGGATCAATGTTGTCCCAGACATACGGAAGGGATTTTTGTGAAAAGGGATATGTTGGTCACCTTCACCCCGACTTATCAATATATACATCATCCCAGTTAACAAAGCAATATTTGCTGCTTAAAAAGCAAAACAATTATGGAGTAGGTAGGTAAAAGAAGAAGTTGCGGTCGTCTTACTTGTTGCAAATCATGTTTTTCAACGATAACGTCATTGTTGGTATTACTTTTCATTGTTTACTTTGATAGAATCCAAAGAGGCAACAGAAAAAATACACTGCCAAGGTGATGGCATAGGAGCTTCCTCGTCACAATCAGAGTGACCCATTATAAAATAGAACAGACTCGGAAGCAAAATAACATAACATTACATTACATTACATTACATAACATTACATAACGTTAAATATACATATTACATAACATTACATTACATAACATAACATTACATAACATTACATGAAATATACATATTATACATAACATGACTTCCATAATACATTACGTCCATTATACATAACTAGCCTGACCGCTCGCTTCGCTCGCTATCCAAGATTCGCTGTACGCAGTATCGTGGAACCAACAAACGACGGAAAAATCCCATAGCCTACCGGGTATTTGTGCCCTATTTTATCAAAATCCGTCAAGCCATTCAGGAGTTGACCATGGTCGACCATATTTCCGCTATGGTCAGGGAATTAAAAATGCGCCTACGTTCAACTTGGGAGGCTACCGGATATTGGTGCCAAATTTGGTCGATATCCGTTGAGCAATTCGGGATTCGACCATGGAGGGGCCCATGGATGCGCTAAGGTCGACCGCGGGGGTAGTCCGAAGGGTCGATCGTAGATAGAATTTCACGTAGATTACGAATACGCGATAAAAAAATAGGGGTTACCATTTCAATTAACGAAGTTGACCATGGTCGACATAGTTCCGCTATGGTCAGGGAATTAAAAATGCGACGTTGCACAACTTGGGAGCCTACTGGATACTCGTGCCAAATTTGGTCGATATCCGTCAAGCCATTCAGGAGTTGACCATGGTCGACCATAGTTCCGCTATGGTCAGGGAATTAAAAATGCGACGTTGCACAACTTGGGAGCCTACTGGATATTCGTGCCAAATTTGGTCGATATCCGTTGAGCAATTCGGGATTCGACCATGGAGGGGCCCATGGATGCGCTATGGTCGACCGCGGGGGTAGTCCGAAGGGTCGATCGTAGATAGAATTTCACGTAGATTACGAATACGCGATAAAAAATAGGGGTTACCATTTCAATTAACGAAGTTGACCATGGTCGACCATAGTTCCGCTATGGTGAGGGAATTAAAAATGCGACGATGCACAACTTGGGAGCCTACTGGATATTCGTGCCAAATTTGGTCGATATCCGTTGAGCAATTCGGGATTCGACCATGGAGGGGCCCATGGATGCGCTATGGTCGACCGCGGGGGTAGTCCGAAGGGTCGATCGTAGATAGAATTTCACGTAGATTACGAATACGCGATAAAAAATAGGGGTTACCATTTCAATTAACGAAGTTGACCATGGTCGACCATAGTTCCGCTATGGTCAGGGAATTAAAAATGCGACGTTGCACAACTTGGGAGCCTACTGGATATTCGTGCCAAATTTGGTCGATATCCATCAAGCCATTCAGGAGTTGACCATGGTCGACCATAGTTCCGCTATGGTTAGGGAATTAAAAATGCGACGTTGCACAACTTGGGAGCCTACTGGATATTCGTGCCAAATTTGGTCGATATCCGTCGAGCCGTTTGGCCGTGCATAGAAGGACAGACAGACAGACAGAGCGCATGCGCAGGGCGAACCGCTGGCTCTATCATGTTGAAATTTATATGGGACCTCAATGGGCCCTACCCGCTTAATCCCTGAGAATTACATTGAAATTGGGTGAAATCTTTGGTTACTACGGCTGTAACAAGGAAATTGAATCTATTTCACGCCAGCGCATGCGCAGAGCGCACCGAGGGTCCGATCATGCTGAAATTCATACTGGAAGTCACTAGGCCTTGTCCAAACAACCCTTGAAAATTTGAGCGAAATTGAATCAAAATTGTGAAAGTAATGCGTGTTTGTTGAATTTAACGTTAGCGCATGCGCAGGGCGTACCGCTGGATCAGTCATGTTGAAATTTGTATGGGACCTCAAGGGGCCTTATCCGCACCATCCCTCAAAATTTGAGCTGAATCAATTCAAAATCGTGGAAGTTATGGCTGTAACAAGGAAATGCGGACAGACTCACAGACTCACAGACCGACAGACAGGGAACCAAATTTGTTCAGTAGGCTTTGAAACGCAAAATGCAAGTGGAAATTTTGATTTCTGAAGACAAAAATTTTTTGGCTCACGAAAGTGAACACAAGGCTTCCGCTGCTTCGCAGACTCGGAAGCAAAACCTCATGGAGGCAAACTATTCCATATACATTTTCTCCGTTTTCGCGGAAAAACATTGAATCATGGACATGTTTTTGGACGGACGAATTGACAGTACCGTACTGCATATCCACATTCAACGTTTTTCCGTGAAAACAGAGAAAATTACGCTTACAATTTTTTTGTGTAAACGGAGAAATTTGGGGATTGAAGAAAGGCTCACTCAGATGATTAGGGCCCTCACATCGTCATTCTTACTCAACAGAAAAAACCCTCATGGAGGCAAACTATTTCATATACATTTTCTCCGTTTTCGCGGTAAAACATTGAATCATGGACATCATGAACAGACCTCGTCATTCTTACCAGTCCTACAGAGGCTCCATTTCGAATTTCATCCTATTAGGTCAAACAGGAATGAAATTAGCCTCAGGGCTCACTAAGCTGATTAGGGAGGGTCCTCACCTCGTCATCCTTACTCACCAGTCCTACAGAGGCTCCATTTCGAATTTCATCCTATTAGGTCAAACAGGAATGAAATTAGCCTCATGGCTCACTAAGCTGATTAGGGAGGGTGCTCACCTCGTCATCCTTACTCACCAGTCCTACAGAGGCTTCATTTTGAATTTCATCCTATTAGGTCAAACAGGAATGAAATTAGCCTCATGGCTCACTAAGCTGATTAGGGAGGGTCCTCACCTCGTCATCCTTACTCACCAGTCCTACAGAGGCTCCATTTCGAATTTCATCCTATTAGGTCAAACAGGAATGAAATTAGCCTCATGGCTCACTAAGCTGATTAGGGAGGGTCCTCACCTCGTCATCCTTACTCACCAGTCCTACAGAGGCTCCATTTCGAATTTCATCCTATTAGGTCAAACAGGAATGAAATTAGCCTCATGGCTCACTAAGCTGATTAGGGAGGGTCCTCACCTCGTCATCCTTACTCACCAGTCCTACAGAGGCTTCATTTCGAATTTCATCCTATTAGGTCAAACAGGAATGAAATTAGCCTCATGGCTCACTAAGCTGATTAGGGAGGGTCCTCCCCTCGTCATCCTTACTCACCAGTCCTACAGAGGCTTCATTTCGAATTTCATCCTATTAGGTCAAACAGGAATGAAATTAGCCTCATGGCTCACTAAGCTGATTAGGGAGGGTCCTCACCTCGTCATCCTTACTCACCAGTCCTACAGAGGCTTCATTTCGAATTTCATCCTATTAGGTCAAACAGGAATGAAATTAGCCTCATGGCTCACTAAGCTGATTAGGGAGGGTCCTCACCTCGTCATCCTTACTCACCAGTCCTACAGAGGCTCCATTTCGAATTTCATCCTATTAGGTCAAACAGGAATGAAATTAGCCTCATGGCTCACTAAGCTGATTAGGGAGGGTCCTCACCTCGTCATCCTTACTCACCAGTCCTACAGAGGCTTCATTTTGAATTTCATCCTATTAGGTCAAACAGGAATGAAATTAGCCTCATGGCTCACTAAGCTGATTAGGGAGGGTCTTCACCTCGTCATCCTTACTCACCAGTCCTACAGAGGCTTCATTTCGAATTTCATCCTATTAGGTCAAACAGGAATGAAATTAGCCTCATGGCTCACTAAGCTGATTAGGGAGGGTCCTCACCTCGTCATCCTTACTCACCAGTCCTACAGAGGCTCCATTTCGAATTTCATCCTATTAGGTCAAACAGGAATGAAATTAGCCTCATGGCTCACTAAGCTGATTAGGGAGGGTCCTCACCTCGTCATCCTTACTCACCAGTCCTACAGAGGCTTCATTTCGAATTTCATCCTATTAGGTCAAACAGGAATGAAATTAGCCTCATGGCTCACTAAGCTGATTAGGGAGGGTCCTCACCTCGTCATCCTTACTCACCAGTCCTACAGAGGCTTCATTTCGAATTTCATCCTATTAGGTCAAACAGGAATGAAATTAGCCTCATGGCTCACTAAGCTGATTAGGGAGGGTCCTCACCTCGTCATCCTTACTCACCAGTCCTACAGAGGCTCCATTTCGAATTTCATCCTATTAGGTCAAACAGGAATGAAATTAGCCTCATGGCTCACTAAGCTGATTAGGGAGGGTCCTCACCTCGTCATCCTTACTCACCAGTCCTACAGAGGCTCCATTTCGAATTTCATCCTATTAGGTCAAACAGGAATGAAATTAGCCTCATGGCTCACTAAGCTGATTAGGGAGGGTCCTCACCTCGTCATCCTTACTCACCAGTCCTACAGAGGCTTCATTTCGAATTTCATCCTATTAGGTCAAACAGGAATGAAATTAGCCTCATGGCTCACTAAGCTGATTAGGGAGGGTCCTCACCTCGTCATCCTTACTCACCAGTCCTACAGAGGCTCCATTTCGAATTTCATCCTATTAGGTCAAACAGGAATGAAATTAGCCTCATGGCTCACTAAGCTGATTAGGGAGGGTCCTCACCTCGTCATCCTTACTCACCAGTCCTACAGAGGCTTCATTTCGAATTTCATCCTATTAGGTCAAACAGGAATGAAATTAGCCTCATGGCTCACTAAGCTGATTAGGGAGGGTCCTCACCTCGTCATCCTTACTCACCAGTCCTACAGAGGCTTCATTTCGAATTTCATCCTATTAGGTCAAACAGGAATGAAATTAGCCTCATGGCTCACTAAGCTGATTAGGGAGGGTCCTCACCTCGTCATCCTTACTCACCAGTCCTACAGAGGCTTCATTTCGAATTTCATCCTATTAGGTCAAACAGGAATGAAATTAGCCTCATGGCTCACTAAGCTGATTAGGGAGGGTCCTCACCTCGTCATCCTTACTCACCAGTCCTACAGAGGCTCCATTTCGAATTTCATCCTATTAGGTCAAACAGGAATGAAATTAGCCTCATGGCTCACTAAGCTGATTAGGGAGGGTCCTCACCTCGTCATCCTTACTCACCAGTCCTACAGAGGCTTCATTTCGAATTTCATCCTATTAGGTCAAACAGGAATGAAATTAGCCTCATGGCTCACTAAGCTGATTAGGGAGGGTCCTCACCTCGTCATCCTTACTCACCAGTCCTACAGAGGCTTCATTTCGAATTTCATCCTTGTAGGTCAAACAGGAATAAAATTAGCCTCGCGGTTAACCTAGTAACTTAGTAATCGCCTTCAGCAAAGAACTACCTAGCATTCTAGGATATCAGTATAGAAACCAGTACGGTTTATGAAAACCAGTATTGTTTATCGGTAGTGCGCTAAACTTCTTAGTGTCGGTCGGACTGGGGTGTCCCCCAGCCCAAAAACATAATATGTTAAAAATAAAGGCGCATTCCCATCCACGAGTAGTATAAAGTTTTTCACTCAATACTTTAGGTAGAGCTAGTATATAAATTTTCATGAGTAGACAACTACATTGCTACGGGTATCTTACTCTGGGGAGCTATGGCCGGGGATGTGAATTAACTGCAGTCCATTTGTCTTGGAGGGAAATCTCACCGCGAAGAACTCACACCATGCACATTGTTTCACCCAAGGGAAAATGAAAACAAGCAACAGAAACCGACTACTTGTTCAAGAACTGAGACTGACGTGGAGGATCGGAGTTGGCTTCGAAAGGCTTTGGAGCGTGGTGTGAGCTCTGGGACTGAGGCGGTTGGGAAAGGGTTTTTAGTTTAAGAGCTCGCGGTCTCTTTTGTTCGGAGGGAGCACACCTTTTTATTCTACTCTTCCTTATGCCTTCTTGGTGGGGGAGGGAAAAAACAATGATGATCTGTTGGAAGATTTGAACGCACCGCAACAGAGAAACGAACGTTTCTTAGATGGGATAAGGCCGTGGGCGAGGAAAGGCGTGCGGATTTGTGGGTATCCACAGATATTCACTGCGAAATTGATCGAAAAAATATCATCATAAAACATTAACTATACCTAAAGCACGACTACTACTGAAAAAATGCTTGATGAAAAAATTATTGAAATTATTACACAATGGTTTATTATTTTCCTTGAAATAACTGAATTACCAGGGTCGTATTTTGCGAGGTAACCTACCTACCCATGCGTGATTATAATCACATGTTCCCTAGCATCTGGGCTGAACGTATACCGTATGATTCACACTCATGATGACGTAGCTTTTCTGTCCAAACTTCAGGGCCTTACTGTGAACGAACGGCTGGACGTACCTGCAATATTCCGTACGAAAAGTAGGGCACACTCATCCATTATTTTCGTATACTAGTTCATACATAAATCAGAAACTAGAAAATGCGATATCGACTGCTCCACGTCAGAAGAATGCATGAATATTTCATCTCCTCACCCTCAATCCGGTGATCAAGGGGCGGTCACATCGCGCTAAGGTTTTCTATCGTGTGCCTCACACACATATATGTCGAAATAAGAGATTAACAATAATTGAAAGACAACAAAATACTTCTACTTATTCGAACTATCCTCGTCCAAATTAATGGCCCCTTTTCAATATTGAAAATTCTTCATCTTCATTTAAAGGAAGCACTTACATTTTTGGGAAGCAACATAGTAAACTAACTTGGTGTTGATAAAATAATACTAAGTTGAACATAATGCCTAGAACTTTGAATGGCAAGTGAAGAGGTCACTTCCTAGCTACTTCATAGGGTCAGGGAAGGTACCTACTAATTATTATGATTTGTCACCTATTCACAGCCTCTGTGACCATGCAATGAGTTTAAATACGGGTTTTTCTTTCTTAGAAAATAGCTTATGAAGTTATCAAAAGACCGATGGTGCTTTAACTTGTTATTAATGCGATTTTTCAATAACCCCCTACCCTTAGGCATACATACTGAAAAATTGATTGAGATGTTTAATAATATCTGACTACCTAACTTGATGTTGAAAGAACTGTCTTTTGGTTACGTAGTCAAAGGGATTATGAGTAGGTAAGTGAACCGTGCAAATATTGTTCCTCATCCTAATACTCTTTATGATCATAATATTAATAAATTTGGATTAGAAAAATTCAATGAAATGGATCATGAATCTATGGATCGACTTTTCAAGATTGAAAGATATAAGTACTGCAATCGTTTTGAATATGTGCAGTTGATAATAATTCTGCTTGTGGCAAAGTAAGAAACAGGAACTTTATAACTGGTTTTCAATGGGGTCACGTCGTTCAGCACAAGTGCGACGTCTAGGATCATTTCAGAGCCGCTACCATACTAATGTACCAACGTATGACCACACCATTGTTACCGTATAACGTTCTCATTTTGGACTGTAAGGCAACTGGCCATCGATAAGATACCGGCAGAAAGCCGTGATATCAACAAAAATGACATCGCATGTCATTTGATCGAATAACGTAACTTCCCGGGATCGTGCTTCAGGTAGTAGACATAATTATTATTGCCCTTTTTCCTCGGCAAAATATAGCTACTATTGTTGGTGATGCTTGTGATTTACGAAGAGGGTTATCACGCCTCGGTTTTCTGAAAGCAATCCACGGGCATTTCTCGAGCATACTGTATTTTTTGAGTTCCCTAAAAGGCTGAATGAATGCCCCTTTTATTTTTTTGATCAAAACTCCTTCTTTTTGGTTTATTATTTTCAATAATGAACCATTGGAATCGAGCATAAAAAAAATTCTTACCCCCCCTCAAAATTTGATGGTTTACGTTTCAAGGTATGTAGAATCCAAAACTGCATTAAAAATATTTCTGTCTGTCCGCCGTACGCCGTACGGGCCACTTTTCTTAGTTACCATGAAACAAAATTGATGAAATTCGGGTTATAGGTTCTGTTCGGGGTCTAGTTGGTCCTCGAAGCTCGACGTTACTGTCAGTCATCTCTAAGGGGTTGAAAATAGGGGTAGAAATTTTCAGAACGCCTACACCTTTTTTTTACGTGACTTTTTTTACGGTTTTAAATAGTTCTCGAACTTGGGAGTTTTTTAAGACCACCCGGAGCACCGTACGTCCAGCCGTTCGTTCACAGTAAGGCCCCGAAGTTTGCACCGACAGGCATTTTCGTCACCAGGGTGAATGAAATTGTATACATCAGACCAAATCTCGTCACCAGGGACGCGCCGACAATAGGAAATTGGCCGGGTATGAAATCATTGCTAGGGATCACCTGATTTTATAGGCGGAGTATGAGGTCGAGTTGGTTGTTCTGTGATATTATTTCATTTGATAAATGGTGGCTCTTTTGGAGTTTGTTGATATGTAGTGAAATTTGAACAAACGTTGAAGTATTATTGATGGGTAAATTATTACTACACGATGGTAAACTAACTTACAACGGATTGTATTGGTGGGTAAATTATTACACATTGGCAAATTATTACACAACGACTCATCTACCCAGAAGGGGCTGGATTTTGTTGATAGGTACTTTTGCAACTTGAACAAACGTTTAAGTATTATTGATGGGCAAATTATTACACAACGGTTCATTATTCTATCTCCGTAGAAGGGGAACCCATACAGGTAAATTATTACACAACGGTTTATTATTCTATCTCCGTAGAAGGGGAACCTATACAGGTAAATTATTACACAACGGTTTAAGTAGGTACCTAGTAACGAGTACGGGGTTAGGTACTAACCTCCATAGCACATATGTTATATAACAGGAGGGTATTCTGTACAAAATAATAAACCGTTGTGCAGGGATTTGCAGCGTTTTTTGCTTTAGCTACAACACACAACACTGTCTGCAGACAGATCTCTCTATAGAGATGGTTGAATGATGTAATATAGGTAGAAAATATTGCCCATAACTCGCTCAGAACTAGTATTAGGTGGTATTAGTCAATATTAACAACAATAGCAGGTTCCAGTCGTGCAGTGTAACCATGTGAACGAATTATCAATGTGGGTGACTTTTATAATACGATTTCGATAATTTTTCGCGATTTCTGATCCCCTAAAAAACAAAATTCAAAATTTCAAGCCCTAGGACTCAAAAATGCAGAGTAGCGCGGAGTCTCCTCCTCCTCACTTGCGTTTATTTGACAATTAGCTATTCCAACAGCAAATCTACCACAGATTTAATTTCGAAGTCGTTAGGATGTGCTTTAGACGGCTAAGGATGGAACGGACTGTGTACATTTTCACACGTGCTTATCACCCGCCACTCCCAGCTATCGCCCTATCAGGAACAGTGGGGACCTTTCAGCTTTACCCGATGGTAGACGACACTTATCTACACAAAAAACGAGAGTTGAAAAAAGTCTTCATAAACCTCCCAGCTCGTATCGAGCATCTCGTTACCACTGTAGATGTTGAACGTCCCTAGCTTGTCTGCTTCGGCCTTCGTTATTTCGGGAGAACGAAAAGAAAGGCCTTTTCCGAGATTCTAAAACGTTTATTAGTAGGACGTTTTTATTATTATTTTCCAACTTTTCTGTTTTTCAAAAACAACTCAAAAGAGACCATGAAAATACAGACCAGGGCAATGCAAACTATGTTTATTCCCATCCCTAACACCTATAAAATCATAATAGGAAAGTGCCGCGTAGGGCATTATTATTTTCAATAATGCACCTTTGGAATCGAGCATGAAAAAAATTATTGTGGGTCTCCCTCAAATTTTATGGATTGCGTTTCAAGATACCTACGTGGAAAATGGATTAAAACCCCCTGCAAATTTTTACACAACGGGCTGTTATTTTCCTGTATAGATACCCCTTTTGCGTATATCACTTAATTCCCAGAGTAAGACCCTGATTTAATAGGGCCACCTGAAGCATTGCACGTCCAGCCGTTCGTTCGTTCACAGTGAGGCTCTGAAGTTTGAACCGAAAGCTTCGTCAACATGAGTGTGAATAAATCAATGATAGGGAACAGCTGATTATAATCAAGCAATACTTACGATATCGAGTTTGAAATTGATAAAAAAAAGGTTGAAATTGAGTATCTCGGATTTCGCGAATGTCCATGGGCAGTGGCCATACCAATGATCTGATCGTCCTGAAGTAGCACAACTTTAAGAGACCAATTTGCGAGGTGCAACACAGGCATTTACTGGTGTGCCTGCAAAACTGAGATCCTTATAACCCTCCAAACCATTAATTTTTATTTGTCTACTGCTGAGTGTAAGATATGAATTGCTATATTTTGAGAATTAGGGGTCATAATTCATTCAACTGACCATTTCATACTGGTGAGGCTCAGTTATTTTGTTTTGCATTACTCAGCAGGTAGCACTTCATCACAATGACGTCAGCCTACCAAGAATCTTACCTCAGAACATGGAAACCCACTGTGAGATACAGACAAATCATTTAGAAAGATGGATGATAACCACCTGTCAGCGTCTGTCCATTGTTGTCCCAAAGGATTCATCTACGTCACAGGCTCATTGTCACACAAAGTGATTTTCAATTCGCGGTTCGTCCTTGCCACAATCGCTTCCGACTCTTTTGTTTCGCTATCCCGGACAAACATCTAGGGATCCTTTCCAACAAACATTTAAATGTCTAGCTACTGAAATGGGGAATCATTGAATTCACAGTAGGAGAAAGGCCCAGGGAACATGAAGAGGACGGGTATTGGCGTGACAGTATATCATTGCAAAAGCATTTTTTTTAATTTATTCGTTATTTTATTTTGTACACATTCACTACCCTGGATTTTTCCAGAGATGGGAGGAGAGGGGGGTGTATGTAGGTATTCCTACCTAAAATGGGAGTTTTTAAAACTCCCAACTCTAGCCCAACCTCTACAACTGCTGTTTATCTCAAAAGAGAGCTCATAGCAGGTGTTATCAACGTCAATCGATGTCCGTCCGAGAAGAGGAATAGGAGACTGCGAGCGTTTGTCTTTGTCACAAGCTCCAGCCCGCTCGGACACTCTAGCTCCTTTGAAAAACATTAATTGTTGCAGATCAGTATTATCCACAACAGGTATCCCTGGTGGGAGGAGAAGAGCTCACAGATGTGGTCAAGAGGTGGTAGATAGAAAGTTCCACTCAACCAGCACAGATATAATCTTATACATGTTTGGTTGTTTAAATAGGTAGTACACATTTATGAAGGCTTAACCGATTCACAGAATAAAAATTTAATACAACATGGATACAATATAGACCAAAAGGAAAGCAGTTTTTAGCTATAAAAGGCCAATATTCCTAATTATTTATATAGGTACATGGACGAGATAGATATTTATCCAAACGATGGGGCATTCATTTCACGGGAAAGATATTTCGGCAGGTTTTCATTGAATTCCGAACATATCAGGACCTCTCTGATAGGTGGTGACTCGTTAACGCCAAAGTTTAGAGTTTTTAGTGCTTCTTTCCAAGAAAAGCTATACCGGGCTGTTGTGGCTAGAAGAAAATGAAGTCGCACAGCGAAATTGAAGGAATGAAAAAAGGAGGAGAAAAAACTGTTGGTATCGACGTTTTATTAATTGAGGATGTTGAAAAGAGGGTCCCGATAAGGTGATTTGTAGAGCAACAGCAGGGGTATAGTAGTGGTGGGAGGAAGAGTTTGGGCGTGGTCTCCCTTTGCTCCAGCGCGCTTTAGAGGCAACAGAAATGCTACTGTCACTACAGATCAGGCTAAACGTTACTTCCCGGGCTTCAAAACAACAGTCGTCCTTCAAATCGTGAATGATTTTTACCTCAGAAAAAACCTTCAAAAGTCTTCTCTCCTTGTCAAATTTGTTTCCTTTCATCCATGACACTGCCGGAACGGCTAATCACATAACAATGCGCCATTTTTCTTTAAGTGAATTTCACCGAATAGTTTGGCTTTTGAGTTGGATGACGTGCATCTTATACATGTTTGGTTGTTTAAATAGGTAGTACACATTTATGAAGGCTTAACCGATTCACGGAATAAAAATTTAATACAACATGGATACAATATAGACCAAAAGGAAAGCAGTTTTTAGCTATAAAAGGCCAATATTCCTAATTATTTATATAGGTATATAGGAACTCTGAATGCTCAGCCACCAGGACGGGAAATTAAACCTGAATGTTTTGTCTAAAAAATGGGACACATCGAAATAATCAATTATTTCAGTTTGGGTCAGCTTGATATCTGTTGGTGTTCATGAGTTTCTTTATTTTCCGCCTGATGATTCAAAAAATTACGGCGGCGGACTTTTCTGAGTTGGCTTAACAGGTTTTTGCAGTTTTGCCCCTCTGACGGACATAAAACATTGAGCACATCGACTCAAACACGTTCTCGAAGTTTTTGTTCCATTGATCATTCATTATTCATCAGTTTCTGGGTCGGTGTTGATGCGCCAATGACAAAGTAAGTGAAGCTACATTAATTTTTGGTTTAACTGCAAAAAGTATATGCTTGGTAGACCTCTTCTTTTCTTATGATTTTTACAAAGTTTGGGGTCAGTGCTGTAGGCCAGTGGACTTTCCAAACCAATTCAATTACAATAATTCAGAAAAAATTCTGAAGCAATCGTTTTTGTTCGCAGACTACGGTTGAATAACTGTATTTTCACGTAAAAAAGTTTTTATCTCAGCAATCTGTGGCGCTACCGAGATAGCCATCTGTAAACGAACCTCATATTTCACCCTTTCAGTGGACTGTCTTAGAGGTTGCTCCAAACAGGCTGTTTTCTCGTCTAAATACCGCATACACATTCATCGTTCATTCGTTTCACTTGATCCTTTTTCGCAGAGTAGCCTTTGTGCATTGTAATTTGGCCAGTAATGTTATTACTTATGTATTTTTTCTTAATTTTTTTGTAATTCATGTGTGCCCAGTGGGCCAACTGACCTTCGTACAATAAATGGTGTATTATTGTTATTATTACTGTTCACTTTCCTTTGCTGTAATTCTATGACGATAATTTATTGGACTTGAGAATTTGATTAATTTATTAAACGCATTATTTATTGAAAACGTTCTAAATTACATTTCATTTCTTCACCATTTTATAAGAAAATGATGGTTTGCTGTTTGGGGTCTTGTCGTCTTGTGGATTGATCGGCGTCCTAACACACATATAACTACCTAGCTTCAAGTCAATAGCTTCTCCATTCAAGTAGGGGTCTTTGTTTTGTTATATTTTACTTTACTATATTTTTATAACACATGAATTCGGTGGCTAATTTGCAGTAGAAATCGTGGACTTTTCGTACGACGATATAGAGTGTTGATTAAAAGAGATAAGCTTTGCTGACTATCACTCAATCAGTAAATAAGGGAAGGGAGTTGTTGCCTTGGGGAATGTCATATATATGCTATTGATACTACTCTGATATAAATAACAGTACTACAGACGAAGTAGTTGAAACATTATATTTATTCTTGAAAACGAATATTACAAGTTAAGTGTGACTCGAATGACAGATTGGAGAAAAATGGAAGAATGTCGAATGAATGAAAGCTGATGCTGATAACTTGGCAACCTCTAACTATTAAAGAAGGTACTCGTATGGCAGGCGAGTTGGAGTGAGTCGAAGCTGTAGGTAGCTCGTGTCATCTCCCTTCCTGTGGCAACAGATCGTCATAAATTCAGTCGGTTTGGTGGGGTAATGGTTCTATTTGATTGCCTTAAGTTTGGTGGATAGACTGATGGGTCAGGTCTTGAAGGGAGTGGATATTGTGGTACTTTCCTCAAGAACCAAGTATTTCTTCTGTACTGCCTGCCTCTATGGTCTTCTATAATGAACGATCTAGGCTGTGGTCCTCTGCTGAATATTCTCATGGGTTGCCAGTTCCTTGGTTCCACTCTGTAGAGTACTTGTTCTCCTTCTTCGAAATCGAGGGCCGCCTTCTTTCGCTGATCCGCATATTGTTTGTTCCTCTCCCTAATGGCTTGTAGTTCGGGGGTTTCCCGATTGCGGCCACGCGTACCCGTTCTTTTTTACGGCACGTTGCACCGGTTACTACTGCCACTCCATTTTGCGTTACCCAGGATGAAACACGAGGAGGCGGAGTAGCATTCTCCCCCTAATGCGTACTGTCAAGTACGCAGTCATAAAAAAGAGTACAGTGCAGTTGTAGCTCGTCCATCCTACCTGTTGCCATCGCAAATTTGGTCGAATCCATTCTGATGCATTATTTTCCAATCTTCTCAATCACTCGACTGTCAATTAAAACCGTGGTTTCCGAATCCGTTTTGGCATAAGCTTGACATGACTTGACACTGCAGGGCCACCTTTCCATCCTTCCTACCATCCTTCAGATCCTGCAATAACCCGAATTCATGTATTTTCTATTTTGTCTTAATTGGTTGGTTGGTTTTGTCTTAATGAATATTTATTATTAACAATTTCATGTTATGTACATTTTTCCATAAGTTTGTGTGCCTATTTCTGTACTGTTGTGTATATTTCTGTGTACCTTTCTGTAACCCTCACCTTGTGAAATCGGAATGTGTAGCCCTCGATCAACAGCATCTGTTTCTCTTTCTCGCTCAGAATCAGCTTGAACACGATGGAGCACTCGAACACTGACCCCCGAAACGGGCCGCAATCGAGTCCTCCAACACAGGGGACAACGTACAACTCGATAACCCATGTTATTATTACCAGTTCCTCGCCTCGTATGGCAGGCGAGTTGGAGTAAGTCAAAGCTGTAGGTAGCTCGTTTCAGGGTATTTTGTAGACAAATCTGTAGGCTTTGTGTTCTGGTTTGGTGCCCCACCGTTTTCAGAGCCCACGCACGGCTACTGCTTATACCTAAGTATTTTCAATAAATATACGTATATACCTTTCGGAAATAACGAATACGAATTTTCAATAAAGCCAGGTTGCTCCAGTCGGAGCAGACATTCGGAACTCCCTAGGTATTGGGTCCGGGAGTGCGAGCTACTGATACGGGGTTAGGAGCTGTTGAATGCGATACTACTCGTATTACGCGGAACCCATTTCATCCCAAGCACCCGAGTATTAGAGGATGCGGTTTGGAAGGGAAACGGCCGGGAAGGACCGACCCCGAATGGGAGGGCAAAGGGTCTCCGGTGATGCCCCTTTTGTATGAAGACGGCCGCTGGCGGCTAAATTATCGCTGCTCTCATTCCAAGCCCACTACGACACTACTTCCACTTTTCTCCACTTCAACAATCTTACCTCCCCAATCCTCTACTTCCGTTTCATTCCTTTCGTCCTCCTTTTTCTGAGCTCGGTGCTTTCTCTTATGTTCCTTTTAGCCGACTCCCATCACGGCAATGACCTCCGACTACGATTTTGTATTGCGATCATCGCTGTTCTCATGAAACAGGGGCTCCAAATCTAAAGATTTCGTGTATGCCCAAGTTCAAGTGGATTTTGGTTTACTATTCTGTGAATAATACACCTATGTAATCGCTCAGAAAACGATCTTTATAACACCCCCACAACATTTTTTCTTTAACGCTACAGAGGGGCGTAGATTCCAAAAATGCAATGTCCGTCCGCCGTCCACCTTGATAACTTATCTACTTTATTTTCCGTTTAAAAAATTCGTTTCGCAAACAGGCTCCATTTGAGCCCAAGTTGTGTCCCGAAACTTTGCAGCCCGATCGGAATAGGTACACCCCGATCACATGGGTGAAAAATTGGTGTTAAAATAGGGTTTTTTGGTGTTTTAGTAACATAGCGTGTGAAGTATCGTTTTCCACGTTTTTTAGGACGAGGAGACCGAATATGAAGTCGATTTTGACCAAAGGGTGGAAGATTGTTCTAACGAAATTTCAGCCTTAATTTTACGTTAAATTTTGGTCTAAAATAGCCGCTCTTCCGCACACGGTTTGGGTCCCCATTTGGGAACACATTTGGGTCGTAGTTGTGCTCCGAAGCTCGGCAGCCCCATCGGAATACACCCAGGGGTGTTATGGGTGAAAAATAGGTATCAAAATAGGGTTTTTCGAGGGTTTTTTAAAAGATTTTAGTGAAAATGAGCGGCCTGAGTTCCGAATCTTCACTTTTTCTGACACAATCAATTGCGAATAGGTTTTTTTTTTTAAATAAAAATTATCTGATTATGAATCGTGAAGACATGACTGAAAAAATCTGAGTCAAAAGCGAGGGTCCAGATCGGGAACGAAATCAGAATATCTACAAAGCGAGGGTCGAGATCGGGGAGACAAAACAGAACGAAAGCTGAGTACATAGCGAGGGTCGACATCAAAGGAAACGAGTGAGAAAGCCTACAAAACCGAAAACTAAAACGTGCAACGGGAGAAGAGCGCGAGAGCTGGTTCGCTCATCATAAATTGGTGTTGTGATGGAACTATAAAGAGAAAAGAACGCTGCAAAGTCCTTGTCACATGGGTTTATTATTCTGTTGGACATACCTACAGAAAGTTGGCTGTTCATTTATTGTTTCTTTCATTTGCAGTACATAATTGAAATAGCTATTTTTGATGGTATTCACCAATTTTGGACCCCCAAGAGTTCTATCAAAGTTTCAGCCTTAAATTTACGTTAAATTTTGGTGTAAAATCGGCGGTCTCCCGCACACAGGCTCCATTTGGGTCCTAGTTGTGCTCCGAAGCTCGGCAGCCCGATCGGAATTAATACACCCAGGGGTGTTCACGTTCAGGGGGAAAAATGAATGTAAAAATAGGGGTTTTCAAGGGTTTGTTTGAGGTTTTAGTGAACATGAGCTTGTGAAGTATCATTCTCCATGTTTTTTAGGGTGAGAAGACCAAATATGAAGTAGATTTTGACCGAAGAGTGAAGAATTGAGGTTGCAACGAATGTTCAGCTCCCAAAAATCATTTTTTATGAATCAAAAACCTGGGGAATTCTCGGAAATCACCACAAATTTGTATAGAAGTAATAGAAGTGAACAGGGGAATCGAGAGAGTTAAATGGCACTAGCGATAATCGAAGATGTGTAGAAAATAAGAGCCCAATTCGTGTTTTTGGGGGCCAAAATTGGTGGAAACCATAAAAATAAGTATTTCAATTATTACACATGGAAGAGACAGTAAATGAACAGCCATCATTGAGTAAAGTACATTAAAGTAATTTCTCTAACTACTCATGAATTTTCTGCATTATCAAACACCTTCTGCCGTTAACAGCCATACGATAATCCGAACCCGACGATTTCTGTTAAATTTACGGAATTTAAATCAAATTGTGAGCAATTTCAATCTGCTCTTGCTCAAAAATACGGTTTTCCATCTGAATACCTAATCATTCTGTCAGGTCTCCATTCTAGACCATCCCTTACCCCTTCCCCCTTTTTAAAAATGATTTAAAGTAATTTCTGCTGATATTAGAGCCATAAAAATTACATATATGACAACTAGAATTTGAATGTATCCGAGGTAAATGATCGCTATAATTATAATCCCAGGGATTTGGTTTCTTTCTTTACAATATAGTTTGGATAACGCTACCCGCTAAATATAGCATCAACCCGATTAGGCCAAAAAGCCCCTTACCCCATCACATTCCGTGTGTAGGCTGCATCCAAACTTAGGTGAGGGACCATCAGGCTGATTCTGCATTTTCACCTTTCTACTGTACAGTACAAGGGGGATCTGTGAAGGCACCTATCACCCTTTGAATCGGAAATGGATTTCGATTCGAGAATTATACCTACGTTTTGGATGCAAAATTCACTAGATCTGGTATACCTACTTCGCATTCAGTACCTATTAAGGGAGGTAATTTGTTGGTTCATTATTTTCAATAATGAACCTTTGGAATCGAGCACGAAAAAACAAATCAAAACTTTAACCCCCCCATTACCCTCCAAGTTCCACTTCCTGTTCTTCCGTTTCCGTTTCAAGGTAAGTAGGAATAAAAAAAAATTTCAGTCCGTCCACCGTACTTCGCACTTTTCTTAGTTACGATGAACCAAAATTAATGAAATTTGGTTTGAAGGTCCCGTTTGGGGTCTAGTTGGTCCGCGAAGCTCGGCGTTACTGTCAGTCATCTCTAAGGGGTAAAAAATAGGAGCTGACATTTTCAGAACGCCGTAGCTCGAAAACTTTCAATAGAAGGGTATGGTTTTTTTACGTTTTTAAATTGATCTCAAAGTAGAAAATTTTTGAAACCACCCGGGGCATTGCACAACCAGCCTTTCGCTTGCACCGAAAAGCTTCGTCAACATGATCGTGAATGAAACGGTATAAATCCGGCCCATATAATATCATTGCTAGCTGTGATAATTTCATTTGAGAAATGTTGGCGCTTTTGGATTTTGTTGATAGGTAATTCTGTCACTTGAACAAAAGTTATGCATCATGAATAAAAACAAATAATTAATGATCGAATGATTGAATCCCGCGTATTTTTATGAAACTGTAACTCCCGGGCCAACTCGAATACTTGACTTAGGGCTTTCCTTGGGAGAGCTCGAGGGTAGGTATCGACCACAGAAAACAGTGATCTACGCAGAAGGGGCATCTATACGGGTAAATAATAAATCGTTGTGTAATAATTTGCAGCGTTTTTCGTTATTCAAGTGAAAAGTCTGAGCGGAGACTGCACAAAACACACTGTATAAAGAACTGTGTAAAGAAACATCGTGTATTTTGACGCACTGCTGTTAGTGTTGATGGATTACACTCCAATTATTTTTGTCCGAGGATGTGTGTTGGGTAAGAGTATTGGAATCATCTATGACAGTGACCTAACTGACCATTTCGCGGCTGTGGGTGGTTTATGTTTGGATATTGATGAGGACGTCAGTTCCAAGAAATCAAGTAGACATGGGTTCTGCACGTTTATCAACTATGATAAATTACTTGGATGTGTCAAGGAAGAGAAATGGACATCAGTCTTTATGGAAACAGACGTTAATATGGCTGTTGTTAAGTTTCATGAAATTCTGGAAAAGCATATTAAATCTTGTACAATTGAAACTCGAACGAAAAAAGGGAAATTCAGAAAAATTAAGGCATGGATTACTTGTGGAGTTGTTACTTCAATTCGGAATAGAGATAAAATTAAACAGAAGTTGAAAAGGCAACCTTTTAATACGGAATTAAAATTGTATTATAACCGGTATCGGAATTTGTTGAATGCACTTGTTAAAAAATTGAAAAATAGCTATTACCGTTCCCTAATTGCGGAAGCTGAGGGGAATTTTAGGACTATTTGGGCAACAATTAAATTGGCCTCTAATACGAGAAAGAATGAAACTAATGAACTCTGCTCAAAAATTACTAATGAAGATGGTTCTGTTATTGAGAATCAAAAACAACTTGCGGATTCTTTCAATGAATTTTTTGTTAATGTTGGGCCTAATGTTTTGAGGGATATTGATCAGCCTCCTCATTCCTTGACAAGTACTTTAATGAATAATCTTTCGGGAGCCTCTCCTGGGGTATCTCTGTTCTTGAACCCTGTTAGTCATGTTGAAGTCGATAATTATTTAAATGAATTAAAAAGGAACAGTAGTTATAATTTTGGGGTGATAAGTAATAGGGTTTTGAAACATGTTCGATCTTTTATAAGTGTGCCATTGGCACATATTTTCAATCTAGTCCTCTCATCTGGAATTTATCCAGATTTATTCAAAAAGTCTATAGTTATACCGCTTTACAAGTCAGGAAAGAAAGATACAATGGGTAATTACAGACCGATTTCTTTGACTATGGCATTGTCAAAAGTATTGGAAAAGTGTATTAAAGCAAGGATGTTGGCTTTCTTGGAGAAATTCAATATTTTTTCGGGAAATCAATTTGGGTTTCGAAAGGGTCTGAGTACAGATAATGCCCTGTTTCATTTGAACAAACTGATCACCCAAAAGTGTAATGAAGGTTTGCACGTAGTAGGTCTTTTTCTTGATATTAGTAAGGCGTTTGATTGCGTTCAGCATAAAGTACTTTTGGATAAATTGTATAATTATGGGATTAGAGGTTTGCCTTTAATGCTTTTAAAATCATATCTCTCGAATCGCTCACAACAAGTTAAAATTGGTGAAGTTTTAAGTGATCCTAGAGGGGTTGTGTGTGGTGTACCACAGGGAACGGTTCTGGGTCCAGTTCTTTTTTTGTTGTATATAAATGAATTGTTGGACATTCATATTAGTGGTCAAACTTTTGGTTTCGCGGATGACACTGCTATAATTTTTTGGGGTAGGTCTTTTGATGATTTGATGGCAGCTGTTAGTTCAGAATTTCAAATAGTGCGGGCCTGGATGGATACAAATCTGTTGCGAATTAATTTGAGCAAGACAGTCGTAATGAGATTTTCTGCCTCAGGTAGGGTTAATATTTCAAACCATCGTTTGAAATTACACGACTATAAGTGTGGAGGTCTTTCTGAGTGTTCTTGTGACTCGATCCCTTTTTCGGAGCACTGTAGATATTTGGGGGTTGTGATAGACCAACATTTAAATTATAGGAAACATATAGATTTATTTATCAAAAGATTGAGAAAGTTATTTTATGTTTTTAAAATTATAAGAGGTTTTGCTGATATAAGTTTGTTAAAAATGGTTTATTTTGGATTATGTAATTCATTAATTAGATATGGTATAATAGCATGGGGAAGTGCTTGTAAAAGTGCTCTTCGCCCGTTACAAATTGTTCAAAATACCATATTACGTATAATTTTAAATAGATCTTCCAGGAGTAATACAGCTCTACTCTATAAAGATTTGGGTTTCCTGAGAATTTCTGATATTTTTAGGAAGGAATCTTGTGTGCAGGTTTTCAAGACAGGAATTGATCCCAATAATGTATCAAAGCTTGAGTCGACTCGAATTGCAGACAGGTCAAATATTAGGTTATCTAAAGTAAATATTGAAATTTTTAGGAGAAATTCTTATGTTGTGGCTCTCTATTTCTTTTATAATCATGGGATTGATGTTCGGCAGTTTAAAAATGTTAATCATTTTAAAAAATATATACTTGATCAAATAGTAAATGCTCAGGAATGATGTTAATTTCTTTTTTTGTATAGATAGTTTTTTTTTTTTTTTTTTTTTTTAATTTTTATTCTGGATTTTGATTGTATTTTGTCCGGCAGCTTGAAGAGTAGCGACTCCACAGGGGGATACAAATTCTTTGAATTTAGTCCTCTGTGGGCACAACTGTTCATTTCAAATTAGATTACTTCATTTTGTCTGTCTCTTTTATGTTTGTGCCAATAAATAAATAAATAAATAAATAAACAATGAACGAGTGTTGATGACGGTCTCCATTATTATTGTCTCTATTATTATTGACTGCCAACATTATTATTTAAATTTTGGGAAGCGTAGCGAATGGATGAACGGTGACGTCAGCGAGTCTTGTGAACCAGCTGATTGACAGGACCTCATCGTCGAGTTCCGCGATCGTCGAAATGAGGATGAAAGCTCTCCCATCCTTTACCTCCTGCCACCATTCTCCCATCTTCCTCAACATTCACCGCTTTCTCAGCAACCGCCTCCAGCTCTTCCATTAATCACTGACGACGATTGCTCTTCCCTCCCGCAGCATCTTCCTCATCCGCTTTGTCCCATCAGACCTCCCGCATTCGATCTGTTCCCAGAACAGTTTGCTTATTTACGGAGGCCACTGAGGGCCGGATTTATAAACGGCTCTTAGGTAGGGACTCGGGTACCCTCAAGCGTGGTCAGAGTTGAGGCTCTCTATAGTGGAAAAACAACACAAACAACTGTGCAACATCTTCCACCACACCCATAATATTCTTTGTGGAAAACCCCCATTTAATTAGACCTTTGTACCCACTATGTCCACCCCCTTCCCACTATAACTAAATGTTAATAACAACATACAGCAGAACTGCTCTTAACCGGTCTGGTCGAGACCGAAACCCTACTGGCCGGTGTCGACTATTTCACCGACCATGTCTAATAGTTCACTAAGAAATCAATACTCGATCTTTCAACTAAATTAAATAATTATAATATATTCTTCTCTTCAGCTCATGCAATACAATAATTGAAATCATTCACGAAAAGTTCAACGGTGGTAAACTGAAGCCAAAATGAACTCTAATGCGTAATACTGGAAAATAATTTATAATAAATTTAAACTAATCGCGATCCGCGACACCGACATTTGCTGATCTTTGGGCAATTCGAGCCGATCTTCGTAGTGTACGGTGTACTCCTCTGCAGTTCCCTCGACGTAGCACGTCATGACGGGGTTTCCCCTGCTCAACAGTGCCCATTTGGCACTTCAAGAGGGTAGAGAACTTTGATGCTTCTAGTGAGGACTCTTCCACTACAGGCGAATCTTGGCAGTGCGAATCTGTCCATCCCGGCTTCCAATCAATTTCGCGATAATACCCATTCGTCAACATCCTCTGGGAGGGGAACCACCTATCAGGACAACACTCCCAATCCGTTTCCTAGGGAAACTATACCCAGCGGCATCTATATCAAATGGTGGTGGGACTTGCACTCCAACTGAACCTCTTACCTGTGTGAGATGGGCAAATACCTTAGAGCGCTGCTGCTTCTCGTCACCTCCATCGATCTCGGTTTCAACAACAGGAGGCCACCAACTGTATTTCTTATGTAGCCATTCAGAAACCTCACACCAAGGAGTATCCAGGTCACCTCCCATATTGACTCGTGAGGCCAGATCAGCAGAATTCTCTGGCAGCCCAAAAATCTCTCGGCCTTCCTGTGGTAGGCCCAAACCTCCTGTTCTGAATTCAAGCCCATTATCCTGTTTTACCCCTCTTCAGTAATCCCCTTTTCATTCAGACCATGCAAAATGTCCTAATACTTCTCAAGTAAATGTTGATTTTGTGACCTCTTCGTGAATAAAGGTTTCAATCGCCCTAAGGTCAAACCGTACTCTGTGGGGAGACTAGGTGGATGAAACCTCCACGGCATTTACACGAAATACCTCCCCTCTATAAACTCAATCGAGTCGTTGAATGTTTGGCCCTCCGAGTCGTCGGCGGTTTCATTCGGACCATCATTGATCCCAATCGTCTCTAAATTCCACAAAGGTTTCAGGAAATCTCTCTCTCTTCCAAGTCTTCCACCGGTAATACATCTGGTGTATTCCAGCTAACGAAATCCATCTTGGTGACAGATTCTTTCTGTGTAGAGTACGACAAAAAACTTACCGTGTTGTCAGAAGTTAGTTCAGGGATTGAGTACCACTGAGTACCCAGCCCAGCTTCGACTGGACAAAATAAAGACGAGGTCTAACCTGCTTTCTCCCTTCCAACAGAAGATCGAAGTAATAATCGTTTCCTATCAGTAGGTCTATTTGCCTAGAGGGGTCTTCATCTGCTAATGAGAACCCTTCGGGAGGCTTCACCTTTCAAAAATCCATGCTCCGAAGCACATGCTTTTCCATGATTGTTGGCAATTCTTTAGCAAAAATATACATACTAGGGTGACCCCCTTCCAATAACAGCTCTAACTCAACCAACGCAGTCAGTACCTGAATTTGTTTAGACCTACCAAAAATGTGGATTGAGGGAGCTTGCCTCTCTTTTATGGGTGAATTCAGTTTCCTACTAATTCCTCAGTAATATAAGTACTCTGGCTGCCTGAATCCAAGAGCGCTCTTACTTCCAAAACTAGTTCATTCTTCTTATTAATCGTAGCTGTACTGTGGCCGTTTGCATCAAAACTGACTCTGTGATGGCCACCAATCCAGTTTCTGCATCTTCGTCTGTGCGATCAGCACCTCCCATCGTCGACTCCACAGCGAATCGGTCCGGGCACAGCGACCGATGGTGCCTCTTCTTCCTTCGGCAGCAGAAGCACTTGACACTCGTTAACTTTATGGTTTCTGCTAAGGAAATGAAAACAAAATCCTTTAAATCTTTTCCTATCATCCAATCTTCTATACTTCGAACATTCACCCGTCCAATGCCTCCCTTTGCAGAAGAAACATTTTAGAGGCCTAGCCGCCACTCCCATTAAATATTCTGGATCGTCTAACCCCATAAGGTTTTCTGCAGTGCCACATCGGGGAGTTCTTGAGTGGAAGCTCTGGAAGCTCAATGCAGAGTTATACACGTTCTCTTGGGCCATGATCAAGCCCTTTAAGAACCTCAGCAAATGTTCAATCGTTAAATTAATGTTGCCTAGTTTATGCTTCTCAAGCTGGAAAGGGTGCTGGATGGGAATTTTGATGTGATGATGGTCATAAATATTTGTTGTTCTATATTTTCGCCTAAATTTTTCAAGGATCTCAAATGTTTCTCAATTTCTTCATATGTGGTTCAAACTATTGGTAAGTCGTGAGGTTCGAGACAACTTGATGAGCTCGGAATAGTGTCTGGTAATTAGACGCTCAACATCGCCATATTTTTCTTGGAGAATTTCTATTGCGGTTGGATAATTTCATGAGAAATTTTAAGGCCAGCAATGCATTGCTTGGCATTCTCCGAGAGAAAAGAAACCAATTAATTAAACTTTTCTACGTCTGAGAGAGATTCATTTACCTGAATATTAATTTCAAACATTTGCCAAAATTCGGTGAATTTGAATGAATTTGACCCATTTGGCCGGTTAATCCGATGTTCCGATTTTCGTTCAAAAAGAACCTAGACACACATATTTCATCAGGTGTCATGAGTAAAACATAAATAAGACTGTGATGAATTTATATTGGTGCTAAATTCACCACGAGCGGGTGAGGGGGGAATTTGCAAGCATCTGGTCAAGGGCGGACCTCCACCGTAAGCTTGATCTTTTTTGATGTGTGCGTTTAAGAGCGGACCTCCACCGATCTTTTAGGAGAATTTGCCAGGCTGGTTAAGGGCGAACCTCCACCATGATCTGGTTCTTTTGGGTATAGGAGAGAGATTGGATGAGGAGAGAGAGAGATAAGTCAGTCCTCATGAATGTGACCTCGCACAGTTGAGTGTTCACAATACCTAATGAATCCCCGCATCGCTATCGGAGAAGTAGTTAGCTCGGCAACGTCAAAGTGGGCGCTGTCATTACCACAACAGAAATAATAGTTAGGTGCGGCTGGATAACCTTAAACCTCAAAAAGCGGTCCCTCGATCGGTTTTTTTTCCTTACCAAATTGCCCCGGTCTAGTTTCCGGAGCCATTCACAAATGTTCATGTACTTTAAGCCAATGGTTCGTTAATAAACAAAAACGGTAGGTAGGTACTTATGTTATATTACTTTTTTAATTACTTACTTAATTTACTGATGAACCTCGGATCTCCAAATAGCTAATGGTTATTTCGGAATTAGGCTATTTCGGATTATGAACACAGTCGATTTATATTTCCGCTTCGACGTCATTTCGCTTATCTACGTACTACAAAACATACTGAATTTTTCATAATTTTCCAGCATTTGTTATCATTTCTAATCATTTTCCGCTACCTTCATTTTACTCCTATGAGAAGTGAAGCCCTTTGTGTATTTTGCGTTAATTTTGAAACTCTTCAAATTATTACACAACCCTTCAGCGCAGATCAGGGAATTTCTATTATTGTAAGACCCTGATACAGTAGGGTCGTTTTTCGCGGTTGACACCTACTTACCCACGCACAAACTCGCACACAGACACGACAAAAATGCCACCAGAGTCGAAGTATAAGCTCTCCAACGTTCGGCAATTATTACAGTTACATAAATATGCATTTTTGGAACTCCCCACCCGGTCTTTTTCAAAACTATGATGATCGCCGAACCAACGTAGGACCCTCGACTTATTTACCCCCATATCGGCGGTTGGACTTATGCTTCGGGTGGTCTAAGAAAATCCCGAAGTTCGGAATCAGTCTAAAAACCACTGTCTATTGAACTGTTCTACTGAATGTTTTTGAGCTACGACGTTTTGAAAATTTCAACCCCTATATTTCACCCTTTACTGACACGAACGCAGAGCTAAGGGCACCGTCAGATTTCCATGCTCAGTTCCAAAGGTTCATTATTGAAAATAATAAACCAAAATGAGTGGCTAATAAATTTTCAGTATAATGGAAATAAGCATAGCCTTTTGGGTAACATTTAAAACACCACGAGAATATAACTACTTATCAAGTGAAATTTACTCCGATGCTTTATAATAGTTTCTTGGCTGCAGTTTTGACTCGTCTTTTACCTAGGATTATGAGGTTGAGGCTGTTGCCGGTGGAAGATATTGCACAATCTCGTACAACCACGGTACATGTGCAAGTTGCGCAATGTATGTCCCCTACAGCCCACAGAACCTCCAACACAATAATTTATTTGGTGTGTGAAACAATCGGCGAAATATGCAGTGTGAATGGGAAAACTAGCCCGGAATGCATTCTAAACAACTGCTCCGCCTTGTGACGGATATATGATGGCCACCTGGACTGAACTAACCACATCTTTTCACTATATAGTGATATTGCTATAAAACTACCAGTATTGCTAATACTTAGTACTGATCGATGCAAAGAACTCCCCCCGCCCAGCGCAATTATGCAAGACAATGCAACAATGAAAGTGACATTCTGAAAGCTGCGATGGTAAGTGATAAAAGTAACTACTTAATTTGGGGACCGTCGCTGTTTATAAAAAACCAGTCATGCAGCATGACTTAATGAGCGAATTTTCAAAGAAATATTCGAATTAATGGCTATGGTTTTGTTTTGCTTCGAACTCTCGTCTTCAATTAATACTTCTCACATTTTTCAATCTGACCACTCTAAGGGGGTGGGGGTAAGAGTTTAAAGATTATCCTAGTTTTGGGTAATTTTTGCGCACTTTAAATGCTCTAATTTAAGAACGGATTTAGATATCTAAAATCCGATTTCACCATCGTGTTCAGCGTGCAAAAACCTTTAAAATGAGGGGTCACTTGTTAGAAAATAACATTTTGGGGATTTTTGGGTAATTTTTGCGCACTTTAAATGCTCTAATTTGAGAACGGATCAAGATGTCTAAAATCCGATTCCACCATCGTGTTCAGCGTGCAAAAACCTTTAAAATGAGGGGTCACTTGTTGGAAAATAACATTTTGGGGATTTTTGGGTAATTTTTGCGCACTTTAAATGCGCCAAAACCCTCCTTAGAGTAGGCCAATTTCGCCCATCTTCGAACTTAGCCTTTCGATTGCCAAGATAGATTTTTTGTGCAAATTTGAGCTGTTTATCTCAATTCTATCGAGAGTTATCGTCTGGAGTGACACATATATATATATATACATATAAAAAAGTGTTAAATTTCAGGAATCGTTTTAGAATGGTCTGAAACGGATTTCTATGAAGAAAATTTCCAAAAATTTATATTATTTAAATTTCGAAGCCATTGCAATAGCTTCATTTTCTTTGAAAATTCGCTAAAATGAGCTGAACGTACAAAGCTAAATATAGTTCTTATCTTACTTCGAAACCATAATCCAAACTGAACTAATAATACAATCGATACACAGCTAAAGCGTTTTTACACCCTTATACGACTCTGGAGCATTATTAATGAGTTCGAAGTGGCGAAACATGTTCATATTTGGTGAGTTATGATCGTATGTTACTTGATCAGTTTGTTTATATTCTACTAACTGCAATTTTATTTCCATTTTCATAATATTCGCAATGAGCGCCTGAAGTTAAATACGCTATGAACCAACATTTTGAATACCACTGGAGATAATCTCCAAGAATAGTAGATGTACATTTGAATGGGTAAATATAATAAACATAACGAAATGGCTTGGCCTGTTCGGGACTGGGGACTCACTGAATAGCGAACTGTCTCCACCTTATGGAACCTCCCGCAATCTGGGCGTGACAGGCCAATCATATTTCTGGGATTAGCAACCGGAGTAAGTTGGAGAGGGGACCCCTCTAAGCCCCAGCATGTTTACTCGAAGTAAACAGAGCTTTAGAATCTTTCACCCATTAGTCGGATGTATGTTCAGTCTACCTACTTTCTTGGTTTCTCACAAATTGAGTGGGCAGTAGGTACGTAGGTACACAACTTTCGATTACCAAATCCACAGCTTGATGAAAAATAGGGAACTGCACGTTCTGAAAACACCTGGGTTCCTAATTCGAATCTTTATTCGGGGTAATAAAAAATGTCGTTTATTTCGAGTGTAAGTTCAAGCCTCCGTTTGAAAAAAAGTCTTCATATTCGCATATTTTTATCCAATGTCCTTGAAGTTTACACTCAACACCTTGAAGGAACAACAAATTGGTAGAAAACGTTGGTTGGAAGTTGGTATGTGGTAGATACCCAAAGTGATATAACTGTGATGTATAAAATAATTTATATATCACTTTGGTAGAATTTATTTAATACTCTGGTAGAACCTATGACTTACACAAGCCCCGAAAATCGTTAAATTACCAGTGCTTGAAACATCCGGTTCACTGTGAATAATATGGAAACATTAAATTTAGGTACCTGTCCTTCAACAGAAAGATTATTCTACAAACATTTCCCAGTGAAAACTTGAAGAAAATGTGCAATTGGCTCCAGCAATATGAAGGATTCAGAAGGAAATATTTCTTATTTTAAAATTCCGCGTCGAAACTTATAACTTGCAAAATTTGATATACATAACCAGAATCGCTTCTACTTAGCAGTAAAAGGTACCTACTTGAGTTAGGGAAGCCCACATTCTTGAACGGTATGAGATCGTCAAAATTGAATAGCGATAAGCAGCTCATATATATATTGCTTTTGGCCCGAGTAGAAATAGCTTCAAGGGCCCCAGGGGTGAAACTTTGAACAAAAGTTTGGGCGAAAATCTCGTTTAACCCTTGGAAGATAGGGGACTTGAGGTACTTTTCTGGAGAAGGGGTGGAAGAGGGAGGCAGTATTGGGAGAGAAAATACTTTTAACGTCAATGGCAAGTCAATAGAATCAATGACGGGACATTGAGGTCAGCAGACTACCTGTCAGGTGGGGTCGTACTTCTCTCGTAAAGGCCGGATGTCAGGTCCTTGAAGGACAATCTGGGAATCTGGGAGAAATCGAAGTAAGTGTGTTAAATAATCACGAGCTTCAGCCTTTCACATCCAAAATAGTACGGTCAAATGAAAAAGAAAAAAAAATTGAATAGATGCCAAGATTCTGGCTGAGCTTATTTTTCTTAAACTATGTTGTTCAGGTTGATGCTCGGATCTCTTTTTGACAGCAAAATGATTCTGCCGCGGCGCCGCCATATTGAATAACGCTGGAAACTATTACACAATGGTTCATTATTTACGTGTAAAGACGCCCCTCCTACGATGATCACGGTTTTCTGTGGTCAATACCTACTGTGGTGATGGTAAGTTTGAGGTAGGTGAGGTTGGAAAGATGAGGTTTGAAAAAGAGATGTCGGATAGGTATTAGGTAGCCAGAAAGGTTTATCACCACACTGGATACTAAAGGATGGGGCCGGAAAGGTTTATCACCACATTGGCTTGCGCCAGAAAGGTTGATCTTCTGTGAGAAAGAGGTTGAGGAGAAGGGTAAGGTAAGAAAGAGAGAAAGAAGGCTCTAGTACTTAGACTTGTGCACTTGTTGCTTGTAGATATATGAAACAGGCCCCTGGACGTACAATGCTCCAAATGGTCTCAAAAAAGTTCGAGATCAATTTAAAAACGCTGCAAATCCCTGCACAAAGGTTCATTATTTTGTACAAAAACAAGTTGCAAAAAGTTGCAAAAGTACCTACCAACAAACTCCAGCCCCTTCTACGTAGATGGTAGAATGAACCGTTGTGTAATAATTTACCGTTGTGTAATAATTTAGCATTGTGCAATAATTTATCCATCAATAATACTTCAACCTTTGTTCAAGTTTCACTACCTACCAACAAACTCCAAAAGAGCCATCATTTTCCAAATGAAATAATATCACAGAACAACCAATTCGACTTCATACTCTGTGAATATAATCAGGTGATCCCTAGCAATGATGTTATCTCGGGCCAATTCCCGAATGTTAGCGCGTCCCTGATGATGACATTTGGCTAAATGTATACAATTCATTCACCCTGCTGTTGAAATACTCGTTACTATGTACCACGTAAATCACGAGTTAAATGCTGCTAAAATAGTTCTATCCTTGACAAACAATAACTAAAATGGCTAAAAGAAACGCAAATAATGAAGTTCTGAAGGAAAATTGTTGATGTGGAGTGAAATAGATGCTCCTTCTGCGTAGATCACTGTTTTCTGTGGTCAGTACCTACCCTTGTGGTCAAGTATGATGAACCGTTGTGTAATTCTGTTGATGACAAACAGTACCTAAAATGGCAAAAAGAAACGCAAATAATGAAGTTCTGAAGTAAAATTGTTGATGTGGGGTGAAAAAAGTTGCAAACACCTACCAACAAACTCCAGCCCCTTCTACGTAGATGGTATAATGAACCGTTGTGTAATAATTAACCTTTGTGTAATAATTGCCGTTGTGTAATAATTTACCCATCTATAAAACTTCAACGTTTGTTCAAGTTTCACAAGTACCTACCAACAAAATCCAAAAGTCCATCACCTATCAAATGAAATAATATCGCAGAAGAACCAACTCGACTTCATACAGCTATCCTTGATTATATTATAGTCAGGTGCTCCCTAGCGATGATATCCCGGCCGTTTTTATACCGTTTGATTCACGATCGTGTTGACGAAGCTTTTTGGTGCACACGAACGGCTGGAAGTACAATGCTCCGGGTGGTCTCAAAAAATTGTTTAGCCCAAGGCAAATTTATTAACGTAAAAAAAAGCCATACCCTTCTATCGAAAGTTTTCGAGCTACGGCGTTCTTAAAACTGCAACCCCTATTTTGAACCCCTTAGAGATGAGTGACAGTTCGAGGACCAACTAGACCCCGAACGGAACCTATAACCCGAATTTTATCAATTTTTTTTTCATGGTGACTAAGAAAAGTGTCGTACGGCGTACGTATAGAAATATTTTTATTGCATTTTCGGATTCTACATACCTTGAAACGTAAACCATCAAATTTGGGGGGGGTTAGATTTTTTTTTCTTTCATGCTCGATTCTAATGGTTCATTAATGAAAATAATAAACCAAAAATTTCTATCTGTCCGCCGTACTGGCCACTTTTCTTAGTTACCATGAAACAAAATTGATGATTCCGTTGATTTTGTTTCATGGTAACTAAGAAAAGTGGCCAGTACGGCGTACGGCGGACAGACAGAGTTTTTTGGTTTATTATTTTCAATAATAAACCACTGGAATCGAGCGTGAAACAAAAATTCTTACCCCCCCCCCCCCCCCCCCCAAATTTGATGGTTTACGTTTCAAGGTATGTAGAATCCGAAAATACAATAAAAATGCTATGAAACAAAATTGACGAAATTCGGGATATAGGTTCCGTTCGGGGTCTAGTTGGTCCTCGAAGCTCGACGTTACTGTCAGTCATCTCTAAGGGGTTCAAAATAGGGGTTGAAATTTTCAGAACGCCGTAGCTCGAAAACTTTCGATAGAAGGGTATGGTTTTTTTACGTTATTAAATTTGTCTTGAGCTAAACAATTTTTTGAGACCACCCGGAGCACTGTACATCCAGCCGTTCATGTGCAACAAAAAGCTTCGACAACACGATCGTGAATCAAACGGTATAGCTTCGGTCCGGATATCATAACTACGGAGCATCTGATTATAATCAAGGATGGCTGTATGAAGTCGAGTTGGTTGTTCTGCGATATTATTTCATTTGATAAGTGATGGACTACTGGATTTTGTAGGAAGGTACTTGTGAAACTTGAACAACCTTTGAAGTATTGTTGATGGGGAAATTATTACACAAGGTAAATTATTACACAACGGTTCATCTACCAAGAAGGGGCTGGATTTTGTTGATCGGTACTTTTGCAACTTGAACAACCGTTGAAGTATTATTGAGGGGCAAGTTATTACAAAACGTTTCATTATACTTGACCACAAGGGTAGGTACTGACCACAGAAAACAGTGATCTACGCAGAAGGAGCCTCTATTTCACTCCACATCAACAATTTTCCTTCAGAACTTCATTGTTTGCGTTTCTTTTTGCCGTTTCAGTTACTGTTTGTCATCGACAGAATTATTTTAGCAACATTTAACTCGTGATTTAGATAGTTACCTAGTACCTATCTACACCTAGTAACGAGTATGGGGTTAGGTACTAACCTGCGGATGGTCTGCGATCTATATAATATGTCTAGAATACTACATATTATATTATATAGACGGGTTAGCGGGGGAGCTGTGATTTGTAACAGAAGGGTATTCTGTACAAAATAATAAACTGTTGTGCAGGGATTTGCGGCGTTTTTTATTGCATCTTCGGATTCGGAAACCATCAAATTTTGAGGGGGGTTAAACTTTTTTTTTTCATGGTCTATTCCAAAGGTTCATTATTGAAAATAATAAGCCAAAACGTTAAAAAACAATACCCTTCTATTGAAAGTTTTCGAGCAACGGCGTTCGGGAAATTTCAGCCCCTATTTTTCACCCCTTAGAGATGACTTGACAGCACTGTACGACCAGACGCTCGTTTGCATCGAAAAGCTTCGTCAACATGATAGTGGATGAAACGGTATAAATCCGGCCCAGATATAATCACGGATTATAATCCTGATTATAATTGCTTGATTATAATCACGGATGGCTGTATGAAGTCGAGTTTGTTGTTCTGTGATATTATTTCATTTGAAGAATGATTGCTTTATCGGATTTTGATGATAGGTACTTTTGCAACTTGATCAACGTTATGCTTCATGATAAAAATAATTAATGATTGAATTATTATATCCCGCGCATTTTTATGAAACTGCAATTCCCGGGCCGGCTCTAGTACTCGATTTAGGGCTGTCCTAGGGGGACCAGCTCGAGGGCAGGTGACCACAGAAAACAGTGATATACGCAGAAGGGGCATCTATACAGGTAAATAATAAAACGTCTGACAGAAAATTAATGTCTTTAGTACCTTTTTCAAAGTAGTTGAGCAGAGTAGTTAAACCTTCAACTGTAGCGCCATTTAGTAGCAGTAGCGGCTTCAGGTCTCTTTAAAAAAAAGTGTTTTATGTGAAATGCTGTTAACGTTTAACAACAACACTCGGAGCACTATACTTAACTAATAAAACCATACCTACCACCAATTTTCAATATGTTTTTTGAGCTTAAGGTGCAATTCTGCCCTCTATGCGGATTTCCCCAATCTCACAGTAACCAATTCAGTTACGGGTGGGGGGGGGGGGGGGGGTGAAATCAAAATGGCTCATCCTTCCAATGGCCTCAGACCACCTTGTTTGGGTGGAATGTTTGTAAACTGAATCCCAGATCTGGTCCGTGTAGGCGTTAAGGACAAATGCGCAGTGGAAACTTCGAGGCCCGCCACCTTTCAACCATATTTCGTTCGCTTCCATTCGAAACTGGTTACAGCAATCAAATACAAAAGACAACTGCGGGAAGCTAGGCCGTTCGCAGACTTGAAACTAAACGCCTAAGTTACATTCTGTATAGATACTAAATATTTTGGCTCGTGACTGAGTGAAGTGAAAAAATAATTTGCGCCCTCCAAATAATCTCGTTGGGCCCGCATGACCAAATCGTGCGTGCTGGAAAAGACAGCGGCACTTGTCATGGCGGTCATAATAGCTGTAAGCTTCACTTTCAAATGTTTTGTAATCGGCTGTTCTCACGTACGCCCAGAAATTATTTCAGTAATACACGGTACGAAAGGCCCAGGTATTGCTAGAGTCACGCCAGCTCCCTCTAATGAATAATAAAGTCGATCGGTATGAGTTTCCTCTCGAGAGCTAAAAACAAAAAAGACCCATTTCGCTGTTTTAACTGTACCCGTATTATTTTTTTAAATTTTTTCCTTATTTTTTTTCTTCAAACTGTGGTGCAATCACTGCCAGCTAAACAACACTAGAAAAGCTAGCAGATGGAGTGGTCTACTTTGGAAAAAATAAAAATAAATAAAATAACAATAATTATAATAATAATAAAGTTGACAAGTATCTACGAGTAAATATCGAGGCAATTTTTAATTTCAAAGCTGTACCTATTTTACTAATCAAGTGAGAGAGTTTATGAACTGTATGCCATAAACTCCTCTTTATATATACATACATATGTGTGATGGAGAAATGAACAAGCCTGCGATCTACTGTCTGAACTACTGAACCCGACTGAAACCACGTTCTCATATTACTAAAATATTATGATTATTCCTACTGAATATATCAGTTCCCTTTAGTAGGTACTCGAAAACTGGAGGTGAGCGCTCCCCTCCAGTTTTCAATAGTTTAAAGTGCCTCGAGGGGTTCTATGAGCGGCTAGTGGCGACACAATTGGTGTTTTCGAGTACTAAAGGGAACTGATAAATTCAGTAGGAATAATCATAATATTTTAGTAATATGAGAACGTGGTTTCAGTCGGGTTCAGCAGTTCAGACAGTAGATCAGGCTTGTTTATTTCTCCATTATATATATACCCCTTTCGATGCTTGCTTTTTCTTGATATTTGGTGGGGAGACAAATCCACGTGATAGTTAGTTACCTTCTCAAGAAAATCTTCTTTTGTTTATCCAGAAATAATCGGTATAAAATGTCATTGCATCCCATAAAACACCTGGGTTTTTACCCCGCTATTTTCCCCTGAGGTTTGGTCTCATCTGATTTCAATATCAGGTACTCGTAAAACGTTCCTACCTACGCATTAGATTTTGGTACTGCTCACCCGTATCGTGTAGGTAGGTAAATTCACAAATTTTACCCACTAGAGAGACATACTGAAAGACATCCGAGTTGGTACCGATTGTGATTCTACCCTCACGTGATTATAATAATACAAATTATCTCACCCGGCTTGTTGGTTGCAACTGAGAGGAAAATAAACGAGGTGAATTAAACTCGAATTAAACCTTTAGTGGAGTCCTCCATTCCACGAGTGCCGTACAGAGGATTAATTCCTGACGGGACAAGATGAATCTTCGCCCGGGGAGCTTCCGTGGAAAATGAGACAGGCCCCGTTGTATACTTTGCTCACGTATTTATGGTGCGAGGGCGTCTGCATCTCAGATAAACGGGAGAAAAGGATGACAAAGTGGCCGACGCAGGTGAAATTTCTGCAAGGCGAAAAGTTTTCTCCCGTATTTATAGGATGCGTGAAGAAACGTTCCAGACATGCGACATGACCGTATCACCGAATTTTCGAAGTAACCATCTTATACCATTTTTGATTAGTTTCAGTATTACAAGTGTGTACAGTGTTACAATTTTTGGTCATTTTTAGCGATTTCTGACGATTTTCAGTAATTTTTAAAAACCTTTTTCTTCAATTTTTAAATTTATTTACATAATGTGACAACAAATGGATGTTGTTTACATGAGCTTCCTATCTATAAAAATTCAGCTTCAACTAGGGGTTCACAAGAACGGCAGTAATGATAATTTAATTACAAACCAATGCGATAACAGCGCAATAACACGAACCACACTTCTGGTGCACACTTTCAGCCAACCACGTCTGGCGATTTCAGGAGGCGGGGAAACGAGTGCCAAGAGCTGCTAGCCATTGAACAAACACAAGCGTCTGAGACAGCAGACTTCTAGGAGGTTGCAAAACAACTTCCATGACAGGCCGTGGTTCGCGGTGGGTTCAAGTAGTTGCAGGAAGAAATTATTCCGGGCCAGGGACTCAATCTGTTTCCAGAAATTATTTCAGCGGAATGTCTTCTTTTCCACATGAAGTATATCAGATGTTCACGCTAAAGCGACCACGCCCTCCTATTCCACCATGAGAACTTGATGAACTACGTTGTTTATTCTGAAACTGTCTCACCTTTACGTGCTTCCCCAACTTGTGTGAGCGAACGCAGTAAGTACAAGAACAGTGAATTTTTGATCTAGCACCGCACAAAATAACCGGTCACGTGAGTACATACCAAACTTGAACTCGCTACATAATGACCCATGAGCAGCGATAAGCGGCTGGGGGAGCCTTGAACTTGAAAATGGCAGGAGATTGATAAATGGGCCAAGTTCCGCAATATCCCCCCCCCCCCCCCCTAACAATTATGTGCGGATATGATTTATACGCGCGCCTTTCACAAACACGCGCTCAAAACAGGCAAGATAATGACAAGTGATATGGGTTACGTACGGCCCTTATCGTAACTCTACTACATCCTGTCCTATTTAACAGATTCTCTACAACAGTAAGAGCTAAGCAAACTCATTGCTGGCCGAAATAACTACAATACCAATTAAAACCAGCGTAAGTCTGTATGCAAAAAGCCATTACTTGAATGCGATTAGGTATCTCAGGAGTGTTCAAGAAAGGGTTGTGCTAGGGATAAAATAATATCAAAATTTTCTTTCTCCAATTTTTTTCATGTACGACGGACAATCCTACTCTGCCTATTTAGTGTTATGCCTCTTCCGAAACTTTTTCAACCATCTGTTAAACGCTTTTCATTCAGACCCAATTAAACGCATGACCCATAAATGTGCACCTAGTTTAAAAAAATGTGAACGAATATTTCTGAACATATTCTTAAAATGCAGCTTGCGGCGGATGCACAGAATTTTTTTTTTAAATTCCATTTTCGGATTCTACTTAGCTTGAAACGTAAACCATCAAATTTCGAGGAGGTCCACTGTTCAGAGATCCACTGTCCACGTCCACTATTCAGGGCGTAGAAGTATCAATTAGACAAAATTCTGCCGGGACCACAGTACCTGTCCACTATAGAGAGAGCAATTCACTCCTGAATGGTGCCGACTAATAAAGGTTACAAGTGTATAGCTTTTTGAGGCACTTTTGCGCGAGGTTTCATAAAGCACCAAATCGATTTCATATTAATAGATTCACAAGAAAATCGTTAGAACTATAAACAGTCATCTCGCGATGAGAATTCATTGGACTTCTTCACCGGCAAGGGCAGGTGTAGACGAGCTATTCTGACCTCGAGATGGGAGGTTGTATTGTTTTGAAAACCCCCATACAACTACGAGTTGTATTCTATTAATAGGTATAAAGCACTAAAGGGCGCCGACCCAGCATGAAGTCGATGCCCCGCAGTGGCTGGCAGACGCTAAACTGGAAACCTGTCGCCAAAAAGCCTCAGAAACATTGCTTGGAGAGTACGAAGGTTAGTCTAAAACGATGCTCACGTAGAACATTTACGGTCAGGTACAATGTATGGATTTGGCACATAAGTCGGCGTGACATTAAACTGAAAATTTAATGGACCTCATCTGTAAAGTAAGTCAGAAAAGAAAATCAATGTATAATATTATCCTGAATTCCATTTGCATTATTTTTCTCAATAGTTTATGAGGTTGAGATAGAATATAATATAATAGGGCCGAATTGGGAAAATATGTCTCCTTCATATTTCGAGAGACTTTCAAACCTTGAGATTTCAAAGAAGAGACGGGGAGTGGGCACTGACACCCCTGTGTCGTTGTACGGATATGGGTTATGATTGGCTGGCCTCTGGGAGATCAGATGGCCTGTCGACGCGTTATATTCGAGTGACGTAAGCCTAGCGGCTACTTGGAATCGCCTATTTTCTTTTACGTGTTTGTCTTCATCCACAAAGCAAGTTTTCCCTCAAGGTTTCAACTTTTTCAAATGCGTAGAGGAAAATGAATGTAAAATCAGGACCGAAATTTTTCTTTGTGGATACATGATAACTGCCCCTTACAAATGGAACGAATAGGACACATCCTCCCGAAGGAACGTGATATTTAAAATAATATGTACGGCTTGCACACATATAAGCCAGTAGAAGAATTACAACAAATTTCAACTTTGTTTCGACCAGCCTTGCCCGGACTTCGGACAGGTGGTTAGTTTCTTTCTATGCCAATCTTCAGAAATCAATAATTTTTTCGATTTCAATTGAATGACTTTAAAATAAAGATTAAAAACCAAAATGTGGACTCGTCCCTCAGGGTTGAAATTTCTTGGGATTCTTCGAGAGGTAAAATAACCAATGGGTCTGTTGAGATTTTTGAATTAACAATTTACCAGTCATCGATGTCAGAAGGTTCAATACGGCAGCCGAGAGCAGTTTGCCATTTTTATGGTTTCTTGTCGGTACACTGCATGTATAATACACACTAGATGTAAACGCTGTGTGTTGTAATAATAGACGTACCATTTGAAGTATGAATAGGTAGTATGTTTCTTGCGAAAGGCATCGAACAGATGTACAACAACCTCGAACCTAAAGTGAGCAGCATGTCGAGTAACAGGGGAGTGCCTAGGTAAAGCGTACAAAGCATCTTGGCAAAACAAATACGAGGATGTTTAGAGCTAGGAACCACAGTATCCTCAGGCATCATGCAAATAATCAGAAATTGTAGAAGGTCATCCTACTGTGTGATACTCTGCCGTCGAGGCACTATCACGTGAGGAAAGTTATTTTGATTCTCTTGAAATATAACAGTTATGATAAGGATATATCTCAAGTAAAGCGGAGTTCCTTCAATAATATTATTGGAAACTGCTATCTAGTACAGGATATGTTACTGTCCATTGAACATCCTTTAGCGAGGTCGAACATGTGAGTCATTTTAGGGGCCAACAACTGGTAATGGCTTGTTTACAACGAGTCCTTTCGTGGAAAACCTTTTCCCATATATTCTTCAACGACCGAAACACCCCAGTATCAGATGATTTTTTCCCCCTTTCATATAAGATTAAGGAAGTTGTAATACAGGCTCCATTCATGGCTTGCGGGCAACTAGCCAGACCAGTCGGGCTAGAAAGAAAATGCGATACATTTGAAAAACGCTAACAATGATGATGTCGACTGCTGTTGATCTTGATGAAGGAGAAAATGAGTTAAACAGTTTGTGATGAATTTAGAATTTTCATCACGGCGGTGTGGAAATAAGGTGAGTGAGTGAATTTAGGTAAAGAAGGAAAAGTCGCAGGCGGCTGTAGTCAACCGAACATCTACGACTTTAGGAGGAGAGAGAGGTGGATGAGGGAATTTCACCTAGGCGGCTGTAGTCAACCGTTCATCTAGGTGAAGGAGAGGAAAGGAGAGGTCCCTTGTCTAGGCGGCTGTATTCAACCGATCATCTAGACAAGGAGGAGGAGAGAGGAGGTGAAATTCCCAGGCGGCTGTAGTCAACCGATCATCTGGGAGGTAAGGTAAGAGAGAGAAGAGAGAGCTGGTTAGAGGAAGTGTCGAATGAAGCTTGAGCGCCAGGATCCGGGGTTTTATAGTACTTGGGGGCCTCTCCCTCCAGCTCCTTGCAGGGAGCTGGTAGTGGGGCCCCAGGTTGAGTAACCCTGGGTTCTGTCGCCTGTCCCCACTCATATCTTTATTTACGGAGCTTTAGTTTGGCGTTTGAATGTTGGTGAGAACTTAATAATATAGGAGTGTTCCCGGGAGGGACTCACGACAGAGGTCCCCCCAGTTTGAACCAATATTTGTGGAGCTGAAGGCGCAAGGTGACAGGAGCTGAGGGCTACGGCAAACAAAAGGTGGAGCTGAAGGCGCAAGGTGACAGGAGCTGAGGGCTACGGCAAACAAAGGTGGTGCTGAAGGCGCAAGGTGACAGGGGCTGAAGGCCGATGCAAACAGGCGGTTGGGCTGAAGGCCAGTCTTAAAGCTAGGAGGCTTAAGTGTATGTAAGTAGATGGTAGACAGATAAGATAGATTAAGTAGAGTATAAGACAGATTAAGTAGAGTATAAGACAGATTAAGTAGAGTATAAGGTATGGTAAGTAGTGTATAAGGCAGCGTAAGTACATAGGTATTGGGTGATGATTTACAATGATGAGGATGGAGTATTTACAAAGGATGAGTGAGTATTTACAATTGATGGATGAGTATTTACAGATGATGGATGAGTACGTACAAAAGATGAAGAAGATAAAGAGGTATTTACAAAAGTTGAGGGGTGTGCAAAAATTTGGCCAACATGTGGGAGGCGGTCGTGAGAATCCGCCGTTTCCTGGGTGTGGTTAGTGTGTGGCGAGTGGTTGTGTGTGTGTGAAGTGTGTGAGTGAGGGAGGCGACCCCCTCTAACAGTCTTCACGCTAGTGAAGTCTGATAGAGGGGTCCCTTCACTGCCAGGGTGGCGGTGAAGGGGAAGGGCCGGTGGGAGCCGGTACCCGGGGCGTCGCGGAGAGAGGCGGCGACGCCGGGGTCCGGCGGGTGAAATGGAGGCGATGTGTGGTGTTGGTGGTGTAGGGCTGGGTGTGGGATTGGTGCTGTGAGAGTGGTCGGGGAGGACTGGGGCTGGTTTGCACCGTGCCAATGGCACGGTGTGGGGGTTCCCGTCAATTAACAGGGTAGCGGTGGAGTGTGTTGTGCGGATGACCTGAAAGGGCCCGGCATACAGGGGTCGGAAAGTTTTATGGATGCCGGGCTCTTTCAGGTACATGTGTGTGGTGGTGAAAAAGCGTTTGGGATAAGTGGTGTCGTTTGTCGGTGTTGTTGAGTGTAGCGGTTCCCTGTTAATTGACGGTGTGTGGTGTGGAGTGAAAATGTCGGCCGGTAAACGTAGTGGGTCTTTAAAGGCGTTTTGTGCGGGGCTAGTTTGGTCTGAAGGACGGGCGGATGTTCGAAGGCTGAGTAAAATGTAGGGGAGAGATTTTGTCCAGGAAGGGGAATTTGCTGATGTAGAAATGGCTTGCTTCAGGACCGAGTGCCACCGCTCTATTTTCCCGTTGGATTGGGGATGGTAAGGGGTAGTGTGGATTTTTTGGATCCCGAGGGAGCGTAGCAATTCGGAGAAGTGGGCCGATTCAAACTGCCTCCCTTGATCGACCGTGACTGTCCGCGGACAACCGTAACGGCTAACCCATTGAGAGAGGAAAGCCGTTGCGACGGCGTCCGCGGTGATGGTGGAGAGGGGGATGCACTCCACCCAGTTGGTGGCACGATCGATCATCGTGAGGCAGTATTTCTTCCCCTCGGACGGGGGAAGGGGGCCCACTAAATCCAAATGTACATGCTCCCACGGGAGGGAGTCGGGGATTGGTTGAGGAGGGACATGCGGGTGGGCCGAGACTTTGAAACGCTGGCACTTCTGGCACCCCAGAACCCAGTTACGAATATCCGTATTCATATGGGGCCAGAAGTACCGCGTCTTGATGAGGTCCCGGCTCGCCCGAATGCCAGGATGGTGAAGGGAATGGTAGTGGAGGAACAGCTGCCTCCTCAACCCCGGTGGGACGTAAGGGCGCGGTGAATCGGCCGTTACGTCGCACCAGAGGTCGAGGGGAGGCAGCTGTTCCAACTTGGATGCGGAAATAAGGTTGGAGAGGGCGGGGTCAGAGTTTGGATCTTGTTTTGATTTGATGGATTGAGGGGAAGGGAATGGCAGCAGCTCCGCCACCGGCGCGGGGGTAGGGGTGGGTCGGGAGAGCGCGTCCGCCACGCAGTTGTCGGCCCCCGGCAAATATCGGATATCGGACGTGAATTGTCCGATAAACTCGAGCTGCCGGAGGCGACGCGGGGAGGCGGACTTGCGGTTCTGAAGGAGGGCGTGGGTCAGGGGCTTGTGATCTGTAATGACAGAGAACTGCCTGCCCTCCACGAAGTCACGAAAGTGCTTGATGGCTTCGTGGATGGCGAGGAGTTCTCTGTCGAAGGTAGAGTAGTTTTTTTGGGTGGGGGATAAAGTTTTCGAAAAGAAGCCAATGGGTTGGGGGGGTGGCGCCGGTGTGCTGTTGGAGCACTGCCCCGATGGCCCAATCGGACGCATCGGTAGTGATGGAAAGGGGAGCGTGAGGGTCGGGGTGGGCTAATAGAGCGGCGTCTACTAGGTCCTGTTTGCAAATTTTGAAGGAGGCGGAAAGTTGGGGGGTCCAGGTGATGGGGCGGTTATCATTTTTTTTGGAGGGTTGGGGAATGGCGTGTATGAGTGGTTGTTGATGTTGAGCGGCGTGTTTTATGTGTCTACGGTAAAAATTTAGCATACCCAGGAAGCGGCGGAGCTCGGTGACCGTGCGGGGTTGCGGGAAGTCCATGATTGCGTGGACCTTGTCCGGGAGGGGTGTGATGCCGTCCGAGGATACTTGGTGGCCGAGGCAGCGGACGGAGGGTTGGCCGAGGACACATTTGTCAGTGTTGACGAGGAGGCCTTCGGTAGAAAAGATGTCTAGTACTTGCTGTAGGTGGGCGAGGTGTTCTTCCGGTGTCTTGGAGGCGATCAGGATATCGTCGAGGAAGCAAAATACGAACGGTAGGCCTCGCAGGATACTGTCCATATACCGCTGCCAAGTTTGCGCCGCGTTCCTTAACCCGAAGCCCATTTTCACATATTCAAATAAACCGAACGGGGTAATTATTGCGGTTTTCGGGACGTCGGGGGGGTGGATGTTGATGTGATGGAACGCTCGTGAAATATCAAGGGTGGAAAAGATGGTGGCGCCATGGAGATGTGATGAAAAGTCTCGCAGGTGGGGGACATTATAGAGGTCCGGTGTGGTTTTAGAGTTAAGCCGCCGGTAGTCCCCGCAGGGGCGGATATCCCCATTGGGCTTCTGCACGATGTGGAGCGGAGAAGCCCAAGGGGATTTTGAGGGGCGGACGATACCGTCGGCAATGAGTTTGTCGAAGTGTTGGCGGGTTTTTGACAACTGAAGGGGGTGTAGGCGGCGGGCTTTTGCGGTGATGGGTGGTCCTGTGGTCTCTATGTGGTGGTGGACAGTGGAGATGTGTGCAGAGGGGCGGCGCTGGGGACGGTAGTTGAGGAGGAGGCGTTCAAACTGTGTGGGGGGGTGGTTGATGGCGTGTATGAATCCGGGTATGGGTGTTTTGGTGGCGGGGTCAATCAGGCGCGCGTTCCGGACGTCGACCTGGAGACCGAAATATGCAAGAAAATCGGCCCCCAGGATCGCCTTCTCCACGTCCGCCACGGTAAATTCCCACTCGTACGCGAGCCCGCTCATATAAACTGAGGAGCGGTACGTCCCGTACGAGGGGATGGTGGTACCGTTGGCGGCGTAGAGAAGCTGCCGGTAGCAGCGCGCCTGACGACGGAGGATGTTGTTGGGAAATATTGACAGCGCCGCCCCCGTGTCCACTAGGAAAGGAACATTAGTTTTCCTGCAGCGCAGGAAAAGTCGTTGGTGGGTCGGGAGGGCGTTGGGTGTAATTGCGGAGGTAGGGACGTGTGTCGGCGTTGGCTGGTCCGCCGCGAAGGAGACGCGGGGCGGTTTCTTGCCGTTCCGGAGGGGGGGAACGGTGGGGTCTGCAGGGGGGTTGGCCAGTTTGGTAGGAGGTGGCTTCGCTTCGTTCCGGGGAGGGGGAACGGTAGTGGCAGGTTGAGTGGTGGGCGGAGGGGGTTGCGCCCTGGAGGCGGGCGGGGAGGGTCCGTTCCAGGGTGGGGGAACGGGAGCGGCGGTGTGAGTGGCGGCCGGAAGGTTGGTTGCCCTGGTGGCGGGCGGGGAGGATCCGTTTCGGTGGTGGTGGGGTGAGGGTTTCGGCGGCGCTGTAGGCGCGGCCGGGAGGTTGGCAGCCGTGGCGGCGGCGTAGGAGGGGTAGCGTGGCTTGGTGGTGGTGGCTGTGTGAATGCGGGCGGGGGGGGTTTGTCCATGGTCCCCCCCGTGTTGGCGAGGAGGGGGGCCCGCCGGATTTACCGGCGGGCGTCTGCGTTTCCCTGCTTAGGGGCGAAGGAGCAGGGGGGTTGGCACTTGCGGGCCTCCCCACCGAAGTTTACATGATAGAAACAACGGTGGGGGGGGTCCGCAGGGAGGTAGTCGGTCTTGGTGGGGCGTCTCGTAGTGGAGGGGGGTGCGGTCGTTGGGGATTTCCCCCTACGTAGCTCATGGGGAGGGGAGGTGCGTTGCTCCGGCGAGCGCTGGCGTCGGCGGTCGGCGGAGGGGTAGTGCCGGCGATCCCTGGAAGTGGGCCTGCGTCTGTCGAGGGAGGGGGTCCGGCTGCGACCCCGGGAGGCGGTGCGGTCACGCAGAGGTGGGGGATGACGGGGTGCGTGTACTTCGCCGACGCTGGCGGCTGCGGCTAAGTCGTGGACGGTGTCCGCGAGTCGCAGAAGGGGCTCATCGGGACCGTCTAGGTGGCTGGCGAGGGCCATCTGTATGGGGTGGGGAAGGGCGCGCAACCAGAAAGTACGTGCGATGTCGGCCGTCATAATGTCGTGCAGCTGGTGCCGCAGCCGTCGGTAGAGGTGGGACGGCTTCTGGTCGCCGAGGTGTTGAGGTTGGGAGAGGGCGGCGACTCGGGCGAGTTTTGACGGCTGGTAGGTGTTGATGAGGCGGCTGCGGAGGTCGTCATACGCAGTGGCGGCGTCGGGGGAGATATCGGAAGTCTGCAGCAGGATCTCGTAGGGCAGCAACGAGATGATCCGGGAATATCGAGTTTTCTGGCTGCGGATGTTGGCGGCCGAAAACGCTGCGTCCACCTGGAAAAACCAGAGCGCCGGGTCGTGCGTGTAGAAGGGGGGCAGCGACAGAGGGAACGCCGCGGATGCCGTCATGACGTCGGCGGCGGCTGCGGCCGCGGCGGCGGCGTGGGCGGCGGAGGCGGCTGATGTTGCAGAGGTCGGCGGGGAGAGCGTGGAGAAAGGGTTGTCGGCCAATGCGTCGGATGTCGCAGCGGCGGGCGGCTGCAGTGTGGCTGGTCGCAGGAGCGGCGGCGTCGGTGAGTTCGGGTCCATTTCTGTAACTAAAATTCAAAAATTTGACGTGGTTTTGAATTTTGAAATTCGCAATCGGCGGGAGCGGTGGTGCGTTGAGTTGAGAGTTGAGCGGTGAGGTTTGGGCCAAGAATTGCGAATTTACACTGACTGGTTGAAATTTGAATTTAAAATTCGGGACACCGAACTATTTGACTGGGGCGACACATGAGGTGGGAAGGTGGGAAGGAAGAAGGTTGAGTGAACGTCGGGTTCACCACTGTGATGAATTTAGAATTTTCATCACGGCGGTGTGGAAATAAGGTGAGTGAGTGAATTTAGGTAAAGAAGGAAAAGTCGCAGGCGGCTGTAGTCAACCGAACATCTACGACTTTAGGAGGAGAGAGAGGTGGATGAGGGAATTTCACCTAGGCGGCTGTAGTCAACCGTTCATCTAGGTGAAGGAGAGGAAAGGAGAGGTCCCTTGTCTAGGCGGCTGTATTCAACCGATCATCTAGACAAGGAGGAGGAGAGAGGAGGTGAAATTCCCAGGCGGCTGTAGTCAACCGATCATCTGGGAGGTAAGGTAAGAGAGAGAAGAGAGAGCTGGTTAGAGGAAGTGTCGAATGAAGCTTGAGCGCCAGGATCCGGGGTTTTATAGTACTTGGGGGCCTCTCCCTCCAGCTCCTTGCAGGGAGCTGGTAGTGGGGCCCCAGGTTGAGTAACCCTGGGTTCTGTCGCCTGTCCCCACTCATATCTTTATTTACGGAGCTTTAGTTTGGCGTTTGAATGTTGGTGAGAACTTAATAATATAGGAGTGTTCCCGGGAGGGACTCACGACACAGTTTTTTGAACATTCATAATCACATGATTCCAATGGAATTAAAGGCTTATGTTGCATCATGGTCTTGGAGCTTTTCTGCCCATTTCAGGGCCTATGCACAGGTTAGCTTCGGGTCAATGCTTTCTTATGTAGAAGGCCAGAATGAGCAATAAATTAGACAGCATTCTTGTAACCATTAGTGGTCTTGGTGATTAGCGATCGCAACCATAATTCAGAGAAATTGTCTTAGGCAAGAACAAGATGTTTATCATTGTTATTGTATGAGGCTGACCAAGGTTTTTTCGAATATTTGCTGGAAAGAAGAAGCCACTAGCGATTGTTATTTTGCTTAAATATTTTTCAATACAACCCTTGGTGCTCAAGGGGAAGTGATATTATACCTGGTTGAGTTTCATATTCATTGTTCATATTGAATTGTATAGTGTTGTTCTCTTAATGACACTTTTACTTCGCTATCGCCATGCCTTATTTTTTTCAAAAAATGTGAATGCTATTCAAAATGGGTCACACATTCCTTAGGAAAGACGCTCTGCTCAGAAGATGGGTCTGTCAAGTCAACTATGTCATGTCCCTTGCAATACAGTTGACAGTGGAAGACACTGTAAAAAATTATTCGAAGAGTGGAGTGTTGAAGGATTCCGTATCACGTTGGCACCACCAATTTCATCAAGGCACAATGGCACCGGACACGTTCATTTATTCCAAATTACCACCAGGCAAAAAACAAGCGTCAACTTTTAACTATCCAACATTTATATCACGCCTCATGATTCGCAAGAGAAAATCGTAACAGTCGGATTTTGATGGATTTAATGATGAGGACCAACGCCCACCTTCCCTCAGCATTACATCTCATTACGTCTCACTTATCGCCCGTAGAGTTATGGGCATTTTATAGAAAGTCATTCTGTCTGAACGGTTTGTCTATGAAGACACTAATAAACCGTAGTGGAAGAATTACAACATATTTTACTAATTAACTTTACCGGTTTTTTTCTAATTGACATTAGTGTGCTTCTCTGTCTACAAGAAACCATTTGAGGGACTACTTTGTTGTTTATAGCTGATGCATCCTGCCAGCGATGCGAAATCGACTTAGTTAAGAAGAAACTTAACTGCGTAACTTCCGTTCCGTCCGGTCTCGCAGAACCGCAATGCGAAACGATTAGAGAAGATTGACAAAAATACGAGGTCCCAAATGCGATTTGAGAGAAAACTAAAAGATGCCTGCAGTTTACATAACTTGGACTTCGAAAATCCAACCGAAAAAATACATCATCATCCAAGCCATTCCTTCAATGACTTCGCTGTTGAAGCAATAAATTGCCACAGTTGACGTCTGACAGTGACGTATTGCTTTGACCTGAAGTCGTTATTCAGTACAAATGCCTGATAATATAAAGGGTTCATTTATATAATTATACCCAACTACCGGATATTTTGAGAAATATTTCATGGGAATTCCCATCCATAATTCACACAAGGCCCCGTGTAATGAATGCGGTTGTTTACTATTACAGTTCGTACGCAAAATTTGAACACTAGATAACGTCGTTTTCTCTTTTCGGGCTATCGAACCGAAATATTTCCTAATCCTTGTTCAACTATCTCAATGGTTGAACAATGCAAACGTTCGGAACTCTGGTGTACAACACTCGTGTGAAATTCCCAAATTTCTGAGCCGATTCAAATTAACAACGGTATCGAATACTTACAATTGGGACCAACAACTAGAGACCTAGCTATTCCTACCCGAAGACAAGAACCATAAAACATGATTGGCTTGGATGAGATCATACATCAAACCCGAATGGGGTTTGTGCATGGGTCACAAACGCGGTTTATTTTATTGTTTTAATGAAACTAGATTCCATTCTGAGAACTTTGACACCAACCGCACTGTCCTACGAAAAGTAGTTCTTTTTCTATAATTTTTCAAATTCTCAACCAATTCTGGCGTCACAGTGGGCAGCGGGGTCCCGCCCAGGCAAGAGGGGTGCAATGACGTCAGAACTGATGGAAGCTTTAAAAAATCACATCGTAGGACCCGGCGGCTGGTATCAAAATTCTCAGCACGGAATCTAATTTCATTTAAAAAAAAATATGTTAAAAAAAATAGATAAGAGCATATACCCCTCTCTCTCTCTCTCTTTCTTTCTTTTCCCCTCTCTTGGCCAGGTTGCTCGAGGACTTGTTTCCAGTAATGAACCTAATTTTTGGCCCTCGTAATTAATACTTTACAGTTCCAAAAGTGCAGAAAATATATGTTTTCTTTATACCGGTTAAAGCAGACAGTATTTTCGGAAGACAATACATAGGAAAACAGCAGCATGTCATCACTCGTTCCCAAGTCAGATGGGTACCTACTATACTACCTGATTCCTTATTAATATGAGAAGGTAAAAGTGGTACGTCATAGTTACTGTTTACGTTATAGTCAAATATTTTAGCACACTTTGAAAGTGAATCTTGTTTGGTTAGGTTTGTATCCTGAAAGTAAGATATTACCTAGTGTCAGAGAAGGAATTCTACCCGAAGGCCTTACAAGTAATAGCTGTTAAGCATTGATAGTTGAGATAATAAACATCAGTACCTATCTCTTAGTTCAATAACCGCAATAACTTGCGATTATTGATGGGAGAATGTTCCCTTCTAACAGACAACCCTGCTCATAACCCCTTGATGAAATAGTCATTCGGGAGAACAGGTGACAGCCTAATGGCTCTAATAATGACACCTATATCGGGAATCGCCGACTTGACTATTATATTTCGTATACTGGCGCTCGTTGACTTTGCTGGCGAGTCCCCCACACAATTCCTCTTTCATCCCTTTCGCTTAGACCTAAGCGAAAGGGATGAAGGAGGAATTGTGTGGGGGACTCGCCAGCAAAGTCAACGAGCGCCAGTATACGAAATAGAATAGTTAAGTCGGCGATTCCCGATACCTATAAGATTAGTTGGTTCACTGAAAATAATTGGCGCTTATGACCTATAGCAGCAATAGCTTATTTTTAACGAAAATTTACAGCTCGAAGTAATAACGACGGATGCTGATGAAACGTATAAAGACGAGCGTATGTAAACAAAGCTCAAGAGGATTACTCCGGGCTCTCTGGGAGGTGTTTGAAAAATTACCTACCAACCTGTTTTGCTTCGGAGTCGTGATTTGTTTAGCGACGAAACACTGGAATCGTTGACCTCACCTGGAACAAACACCGTATGTTAGACACTGTTGACAAACGTGTTCGAATGGGGGAACAGCACAGTAGATTAAAAAATTGACAGTTACGATACAGTAACTGAATACAAATCGATCATGTTGGAAAATATCATACAATAATTGCTAAAAGACTAGAGTAGTAAAAAAGAAAGAATATCTACATCTTACAGGTATACCTATGGTGAAAAAAAACCCGCTTACAATCCTTTTTACTTGTTATTGATAAGTGGTTTTGCAAACTCACAATCTCTCATTATGTACCAAGACAACATAGGTATGTATTTACAAATGTATCGGAAACGTCATTAATTTCTACTGGTGAACCCTTAAGAAGGTAAAGGGTCTCTATTCGACCGACTGCGGATACGAAACCCCGAATGAAGAGGGATGACTGATTGTTAAAAAATGTTGCAATTATTACACAACGGTTTATTATTTACCTGTCTAGGATGCCCCTTCTGCGTAGATTACTGTTTCCTGTGGTAAATACCTACCTTTGTGCTCTTCCCAGGAAAGCCCTAAATCGAGTACTGGAGCCGGCCGGTGAATTACATTTTATAATATGCGGTGGATTCAAAAATTCTATCATTAATTATTTATTTGTATTCAAGAAGCATAACGTTTGTTAAATTAAACCTGCGTAGATCACTGCTTTCTGTGGTCAATACCTACTCTCGTGCCTCCCGCTCCCCCCACCAGGAAAGCCCTAAATTAAGGACTGGAGCCGGCCTGGGAATTACGTTTTCATAAAAATGCGTGCGTTTCAATAAGTCTAACATTAATTATTTGTTGTTATTCTTATTTGTTATTGTTGTTATGTTAAAGTTACAGAAGTACCTATCAACAAAATCCAAAACAGCCATCATTCTTCAAATGAAATAATAACCAACTCGATTTCATACAGCCATCCGTGATTATAATCAGGTGTTCCCTAGCAATATGTGGGCTGGATATATACCGTTTCATTCTCGATCATGTTGACGAAGCTTTTCGGTGCAAACGAACAGCTGGACGTACAATGCTCCGGGTGGTTTCAAAAGTCTTTAGTTCGAGACCAAATTAAAAACGAAAAACAAAACCATACCCTTCCACCGACAGTTTTCGAGATACGGCCTTCGCGAAATTTTAACGCCTGTTTTTCACCCCTTAGATATGACTGACAATAACGCCGAGTTTCACGGACCAACTTAATCCCAAATGGGACATACAAACCAAATTTCACTAATTTTGGTTCATGGCAACTAAAGAAAGTGCGCGAGTGGGGTTAAATTTTTTCTTCGATGTTCGATTCCAAAGGTTCATTTTTGAAAATAATAAACCAAAATACGCCGAAGAGAATTTTTACAGAGTGCACAGGTAATATCTCAGGCCTTATCAAATTAGTTACCTATGTCAATTAAATAAAAATCATGTAACAAAGTAGTTGAAAAAAGTTCAAACATTATTTAGGCATGTATTGCCACGGAAGTTACCTATTAAATTGACATGGTAGTCGCATAATCTAAGGCTAACCAACAAAGCACAAACACCTGAATGTATAAATATTGCAGCGATCAAATATAAATAATGGTACGTTTCAATCCACATAAATGTTCGGATAGTCCCACGGGCCTGAACTTGTCAGGGCCATATTTTATAACGAATACAAATGTGTTTCCCCAAATACTAATCCTTCGCCGAATGGGAACGGCACGTCACTACTATTGAATCAGTACTTAATAGCCCATTCGACGTGCTGAGAAATAAATTCGTCGGGAACTTAAATCCGTCATTGATGGATATTGACTCGTCGTTCAGTACACAACTAATCCTCTAGACCAGAAAATTGTGTGAGGGGTCCGTTTTACAAAAAGACCGGACATTGCAGAAAAATATTTTTCGAACCCATCAGGATCCCATAATTTTAAGCTCAAGGCCGAGGAATTGTGGATCAGCTGTGTACTGAACGTCGAGTCACATCGTTTTCTGTAACACAAACATTCTGATCATTCCAAAAGGAATAGGCTGACCAAACTTTGATGGAATCAACTCAAGCGTGTCATCTAGCGTTGCCTCATTCTATTCTACGTATTTTCTAGCCACTGTCATCAGTACCATTCAAGGCCAGGAAAATGGCATAACCGCTGTTTTAAACATATACGAGTAAATGGGAACTGAATCAGCTGGATTTCGATTACCCATATAGAGCACTGTATAGAGTCAGTCTAAAGAGTGCAAGTGTATAGAGCACGGGTTATGAAATGAGAGAGGAAAAAAATTATTCAACAATAACAAAGTGATCTGCTGGGTAGCCTTGCGGAGAAGACTACTTTAGGGGTGTCGAATGTTTGGGCCTCTGTTACTTGTCATGAGCAATGGAAATACCTACTAGATTATTTCAAAAGTATCCCCAAGCACTGACAAACGTGAAGACACGGCCCTATTTATCCAATGCTACCAGAAGATGTCCGTGGATGTCCTTTTGAAGCTCACTAACAGTGTTAGTCATACTAAAAGTGAGGTCAAAAGCGATAATTCACCAGCATCATTATTTGCCAACTTCACGCATGGGAAAACGCTTTTGGTACTCTTTTGATACAGAGATGGACGAAAGGAGAACAACAGCAAAACGAACCATGTTGACTTTTATAAAAACATTAACCAACCGAAACTTGATAGTAAATATCACTAAGCGATGGACTTTTAAGCAGTTTCGTTAAGCAGCGTTTAGTACATAATTACGTGTGCGGTTCACAAGCCCATCTAAGAAGTCATAATTGAGGTCAGAAGTCAGGTCAGCCTTTTGGAGACTTCATGCAGACTCTAGAGAGAATAATAAAAAAATATCAACTCTGATGGGAAAAATGAGAACAGCAAAAGAAAACATCCGAAGGCGGCAAATCGTAATGAATCAGTAACATTTTTGTTCAGACATTAACAGGGCTGAGTGACCAACGGAAACTTGATGATGAATATTAGCAAAGACGAGAGGGTTGGTAGCCATGTCATTTGAAGCAGTTTCTTTCAAATTAACATTATTAGAAGGGATATTCAAGCCATGAACGCTTTGAGCAAGCACTGGGCAGACGAAGAGACATCCGTTACTCAGTGATGCAACCTTCAATTCAATGGTCGGTGTTGTAATCTGGTCCCCATTGACCTCAAGAGTCGGATCTTCTAACTCTAATGTTCTGTTTAGCATATACTTTGAAGGAGCTGTATAAGGCAGTCAACTCCGGTCTTGGAGTTGGCACGGGGCCCTTCTCCGCGATGATTCATTCGCGATGTTGGGCTGCGCCGATGGAGGATCGTAGCGTACAGCCCATTTCTTCAAACTGCGCTGGTAATTGCTAAGCAAAGATAGAAAACACTAGTCAGTCAAAGCAAACTGAATTCTTGCTAAACCCTAAATGATTCATCTCTTTAACTGAGAAGAACCACATGACATCCATAACTGATCCCTGGTCAAGCAACCACAAACTTGTATTGAACTACAATTGGATAGGAAAGGTGTGTTAATTTGACGTCGGTACCTGAAATATAATATACCTCTACATTATTGTGTGGTAAGAACGCGACAGGCCCCCTCCGTGGAAACCAACCTCTGCAACGATTACAGAAGAATTAACTTTTATATGCCTGCCCACTACAACACGTCCCCCAGATTAGAATTGTTTAAGCCGACATCAAATAAACAAGTTGTCGAATCCGTGCTCACTACCGCCACATTCTGTCATATTCAACAAAACATACCTACCGACGGTAAAAACCAGTCTATCGTCGACTTGGAATTTTAATACATCAGTAATATTCAACAAATGTATACTACATAATTATTATTTCTATGGTCCTCCTTGAAAGTAACGGCAATTCTATAATTTGTTGGTTTCAAGCTCAATAAGAGGAAGAACGAAGCAGATGCTTATAGATGAGTATTTCCCAAGCTTAAGTGGGGCCTACTTGAATTTACACATGGTCCGAATGAAATTATGAATAATAAAAATCTTCATTTGTCCTTCAGGTTTACAATATTCATGATAATATACAATGATAATAACTACACGTTCTTCTCTGGTACTACAGTTATCATATCACTCAGTAATACAAGTTTAAGGGACCTAGAAATATCTGATGATGCTGTGCTCCACCAAAAGCAAAAGCGTGCAAATTTGTGCAAGAAGCCTAGCCCACGTTTGGTTTATTACGTACTCATATATGTTAATTTCGGGAGAACACCAAAGAGTTTAGATCAGAGATCAGAGAAACAACTCCACCTTGTTGCCAGTTACAGGCGCCCAATCCGCTTGTATACACAACTAAGCGCTTCTGATGTCATCACTTTTTAAATATGTACGTATGCATTTTACGACACTAGCGCAGGATAGGTAGATGGTAGAAAGATGAAGAATAAAACTCTGCTGGAACACCGCTAGCCACAGGGAGGTTGCCGAACTCAGGAGCGAACTTTAAAACCGAACATGATATTTTGGGTGGGATGTTTCGGGCTTTCCCTACGGAAGCGGGTTATCACAGGTAATATTGATGAATTACAAATTTCTAAAAATAATGGTGAGTAAGCATTATGACAAACCACTTTCAGTTGTCAACGTTGTTAACCTATCCCTTACCCAGAGTGTGTGAAAGATGAACGGCGATTTTGAGCGATTCCCTACACTATTGACGAAGGTTCAACCAGAGGCTATGAGAGGTATTTCCATGTAGTTTCCGGTTGCAATCCCTCAGAAAGCCTACAGAAAGCCCGTACAAACTTTCCATTCGACCACCCCCAAGTGGAAAAAACCACCCTTTTTTGGAAGCCAAAGTCTGTACCTAATCCTCGCATAGGTACTCCTTATAATTTAAGTATGTAGTATTATTACAGGGATAATACTATTAATATTTCTTGCAGGCCAATTTTGTTCAACGCTCACTTTATTCAAGTTCTCATTATCCAATCCAAATGCAATTTTACCACAGCTTGTTTGTAACAGTCGAGTCAAAAATCTCAATCCTTGATGCTTTATTTGATATCCTGAGCTGAACAGTGATTGTTGACTAAAAATTATAACTCAACTACTTATAAATCAATCAAATTTCTAACTATTTGCTAATTTGTCTAGAGAAACCACCAACCTTTCACTTTTATACTGGGATTGTCGGTTTCAGATGGAGGAGGCACTCACCTGAATACCACTTTACATTACGTAGGTATCGCTCCATGAGCACACCTAACTTCAGTTCTAACCAAAGAAACGAAACGCCTGAACCCACTGAATGCCCCGTGGTTACAGGTCCTGCGCCTCCTGTATGATTAGATATCACCGATTTCGTGTGATTGCAGATCCCGTTGTATCGTGCGCTGAGCGGTTCTAACGGAGCTAAAGTTGCCCCACTGGGTAAACGCGATCTCCCATTTCTACTCCACGACACGATGGTCAGGCTGACCATCAAAACCATTTTCAAGCTTTCTATGTTTAATTTAACAACAACTGCGAAGCATGTAAAGCAGTTTTGGCAGAATCAACCGTGCAATCACATAGAATGTCCCACCAGATTCGAAATATAAGATCTCTAACGTTCGGCAATAAATTATAGCTAAAAATTCATTCTTCCACCGCCCCCATCTCCTGTAACGCGCCATTACGACGAAATCCCAACCCGGTAATTTTTGAAATTCTGATGGTCGCTGAACCTAACCGAGGACCCTCGAGATATTCTCAAAATGTCACCTAATTTGGATGGATAGTGTGACCGTGAATAACAAACTTGTACCTATCAACAAATAGGTTTAAAAAAATTGAATATTTAAAAAATCCAAAATAACTATCCTTCTTCAAAATAAATAATATCACGGAACATCAAAGTCTACTAGGTATAACGCTATTCATTATTATAATCAGTTGTTCCCTAGCAACGATATCTGAGCCTGGTACATCGCATGATTCACACTCATGTTGACGAAACTTTTCATGTACGATTCCAAACGTACATAATTGAAAATAAGAAACCAAAATTGAAGATAAGCCAGATGTCTCCCTACTACTCGAGTGAAATACAACGGAAAAAATGTAGAAATATTCAAGAGATGTCAGCATCGACGGGGCTAAATATATCTTCCTTCTCATCCCAGCATTCCTCATGCGATTTTTGAGTGGAAGTCGGGAACCAATACATGATTAGCAGAAACTGGTCTAAAAACTGAACGAATTTCTCATACGGAATTTCAGATTTGGAACAGTTTTTTTGTAACTCCGCATTAGCCAGTTAAGCCATCCGGAATACGACCAACAATGATTTGTTTAAAATTAAAATTGGACCACAGGAAGGTTCAAAAGTGCTGAGAAACTCGGCGCCCCAATTAAGTGTGGTTTGAAAAAGAATGTTCAATAGGTACTATTCAACCCTCAAGTGAATGCGACACTCGTCGCGGCCACTAAATACGGCCCTAAGAAAAAAAATTATGGCGATAAATGAGAAAATTAATTAATTTGAACCATGAGTGAAGTTTACTGGGAAGACAGAATTGGTATGTTCCAACATTGCTCCTGGAACGTTCATAGTGTGAAGAAACACAAAAGTGAATTTATAACACGCGAACTGCAAAGGACTAACCGAAAGAATAAACCAGAAAGTGTTTAGAGAGCATGAGAGCGAATTAAACGCCCCCAAAGCGCCCTAACCTCTACTCTGGGCTAGCGGTCTCGTAAAAAAAATCCGGGCCCTCACAGTGACCCGAATGTACTTAACCGTTGTAAACCAGTTGGGAATAAGAGGTAGCAGCGGCTAATTTTACAGCTTTACTGTTAAAACTAAGTACTTCTAGAACCTCACGCAATCAACACTGGAACAATTCCAAAGACAAAATCCCCTGAAGAGTAAAATCCCCTGGAGTTCCCCTGAAAGAAATCCCCTGAAAGCGGATATTAGCTAACTATGTCAAACCTGGTTCTAAGAAAGTTTAAGGCCCGGGATGTTTTCCACAACGTTTTGTATTAATTTGTAGATCAAAAGATGAGAAGCGTTGTATTTTCATCGCTGAATAAATTAAAACTGTAAGCCACCAGTCACAAGCGTCAACAAATTCAGACCAAAAAAACGAGTAACAATATTGGTTGGCCACATATTGGTTTGTTATTTTCAATAATGAACCTTTGGAATTGAGCGTGGGGAAAAAATTCCCCTCCCCCCTCCTCCCTCACAATTTGATGGCTTCTTTTCAAGGTACGTAGAATCCGAAAATGAAATTAAAAAATTTCTATCCGTCCGCCGTACTTCGCACTTTCCTTAGTTACGATGACCAAAATTAATGAAATTTGGTTTGTATGTCCCATTTGGGGTCTGGTTGGTCCGTGAAGCTCGGCGTTACTGTCAGTCATAGAGTTGAACAGGATTGAAATTTTCCGAACGCCGAAGCATTGTACGTCCAGCCGCTTTGCATCGAAAAGCTTCGTCAACATAATCGTGAATGAAACGGTATAAAGAAGCATGGCTGTATGAAATCGAGTTGGTTGTTCCGAGATATTATTTCATTTGAAGAATGATGATGGTTATTTTGAATTCTGTTGATAGGTCCTTTTTCAATGTGAACAAACGCTATGCTTCATGAATAACAAAAAATAATATTAATGATAGAATTCTTTATTCCACCGCATATTTATGAAATTATTCTATGGGTACTCGATTTAGGGCACCCGCGGGAAGCTCGAGGGTAGGTATTGACCACAGAAAACAGTGACCTATGCAGAAGGGGCATCTATACAGGAAAAATAAACCGTTGTGTAATAATTTGCAGCGTTTTATGTTTATTCAACCATGTTCGTCGGTACAAGATACAGCATGGTATCAAACAATGCTACTTCGGCACACCCTGAATCACCTTGATAAGAACCAAGCTTTTCGTGTGAGTCTCAAGGTGCCTCTCATTTGTAAGGTGACTTATCTGTCTCATACAGAGCTAACTGAGGTACCAAACGAGAAAATATACTAGTCAATAATAATATATTTTGCAACATGAGTTAATGGAGTTCTTATAAAGAGGTTTTGTCCTAAAAATAAAAAGAACAAAAAAGTTCTGAGGAATTCATGAAACACCACAACGCCAATAAATTATAGATATTCAACGTAAAACCCACGTATCTGATGATGCCATTCAGGACAACAAACGCTGTTTTAAGCAATCAAAAATTAGAGTTTTTTCGCTAGGAACGTTGTGAAGCTATTATTCAGAACGATAAATCAATTGGACGTTTCCTTAGCCAATGAACGGACTGAAGCCCTGAGATCGATCTCTCTTTCACCCCTATACATTTGCATTTCCCATTCCGAAATTTATTGGAGAAATTCCGTTCACAAGTAGTAGCATTAAATGAAAGATGATCGTTTTACGCTCATTCGAAGAATGAATTGGTAGTATCTTCTTGAAACGATGTACACAGAGTCTGATAAGTACGATCTTATCGTAATCACATCGCTAAATCTTCTTCAGATACAAATTAATTATAGATTAACAATACCCAATCGATACTCAAACGATACTCAAATCTATAATGGTGTCTTGATGTCTTGAAGTGTCTGATGCCTTACACCCTAACACTATTTCTAAGCACCTTGCTCCGACTAAGATAGTACGAGTCTTGAAGATGAGGATGGTTTTATGACTTTTTTAAAATGATTCCGAACATCATGGTTTTTTTATACCACCCATCGTTGTACGTCGATGTGCCTTTCGTTCACAGGTCCTGAAGTTTCAACCGAAAAGCAATATGAGTGTGAATCATATGGTATACATAACTCCAGCCCATATCTTATGGAACAGCTGATTACAATCACGCGAGGCTTTATGAAACAGAGTTAGTTTTTCCTTGAATTTCACTTTGCTGAAAGATGGTTATTTTAGAGTTGTTCATCCAAGTTCAAGAAGTATATATGCGTAACTATGATGATGACGAATTCATTGTGCAATTTAATTACCTAATTTCGTGATATTAACAGCTTACGTACATGTTTAGATTTAAAAAAATATGACTGAACGGTGGTTCGTGGGGCCGAAATGGCGCGTTGCAGGAGATGGGCCGATGGAAAAAATGCGGATTTATGTACGAGTAACTGTATTCGACTCTGGTGGCATTACTATCGTGTCTGGGTGCGTGTGAGTGGGTAGGTATCCACCGGGATGGATAGGTACCTAGTATAAGTAGCTACGATACATACTCCGAAAACTCGCTCATAAAATTCATGAATCAGGCTGCATGACGGGAACTTTTCTTTGTTTGCGCGATCTTAATATTTTGTCCACGTATTTTTGGTTTAAAAATTGATTATTCTAAAAAGGTAATTTATATTGATATTCCCGTAGATCATTTGGCCCTACAATGACAAGTGATGCGGTGACTGATTTCCATAAGTTACCTATCTATAAACGTTTTATCAAAGAAAATAATACTTATAGCAAGAATCAACAAAACACAAGAAACCAATGTATCAAAAGGACAAATATAGAATATTTATAAAATGGAAGGAAGAAACAGGAAATGAAAAAGTTTGTCCTCATAAGTCCGCAGTCTGTCTCAAATAGGTTATTCATATATTCGTAACTCCATATAGACTTCAGGGAAACAATACCGACTTCAAAACGATATAATAGGGAAACGATACAGACTTCAAGGGGATACTCGTCGAAAGCTCATAGAAAAGAATGAGAAAACTAAGAATGAGAAGGCTAACGGACGGGACGGTTACAACGGAGTCGGCTCGTCGCTTCCTGCTCGTTCCGCCCCGAGACTTCCCAAAGCCCCCGACCCCGAAATTGATTTCCAGGCTCATTTCCCCGAATCGTATAAGAGAGCACTTCAATTGATTACATGAACGACTGTCGTAATTGGTAAATGGAACCGTAGCCAAAGGCATGAGGAGGCGAGGGAGGTCAACACTCCACTTTGGCGAGTCCCAGACATGAGTTACGGCTTGTCGACAATTGGACGCGCGTTTCCATCTTCCGACGTCCAAACGCTCGTCTGGTCGCCTCGGAACGGGATGATCACGGCGCACATGGGACAAATTAGTGCTGAACTGCGGAAAACTAACGCTGGAGACTATCGGCTCAATGTGAGATGAACAAAGATATTTCGGATCAGCGCTCTTCACGGCTCTGTAGATGTCAAGCGGGCGCTCAGTGGAACAAAATGCGGAAAGAATACACTACCTATTCGATTTATAGTGAATTTTCCAAAATAGGCTTAACATTTGTCTAGCACATGATTTTTGAAAAATCTTCAATTAATTTCCGTTTCACAGCATTCTGAATCTAATCCTAGATTAAAAGTAGTGGGAAGTAGGCATGGCGGATGTCGGACAGAAATATTTTTAATCCAATTTCAGATGCTAGGGAAGTACCTTGAAATGCAAATTTTTAGGGTTGATTTTTTCCCCTGCTCGATTCTTACTGAAATTAATAAACCAAAAATGTCTATCCACCTACCGTACATTGCATTGCCCTTAAGGTAACATGAACCAGAATTAATTATATTCGGTTTGTAGGTCCCATGTGTGGTTATGGGGGTGAAAAATAGGGGTTGACATTTTACAAACGCCGTACCTCGATAAATTTTAATAGACGTGTCGTGATATCCTCCCAGAATCACTCAATGTAACTTATTAAGATCTCGCAAGTAAACACGTAAATGAAGTGGCAGACGTAGTCAGGCGCAGGCAGCTCGAGAGAGCTGGAAGGGTCGAGTTGGAAGGGATCCTCACCATCCCCCAACTAGAGTGGAGGATGGAGGGAGAATAGTCCCTGGACTATAAAAACTCGCCTCCTTCGCCTTCTAATTCATTCTACGCTCTCCTCAAGTCGATGACTTATCTCTCTCTCCTCCTCGCTCACGCCTCCTCGCTCTCCTTACTCTAAAAGATCCCTGACTGGTATATCCACTGGGCATGTCCTAAAAGAACCCAGACTGGTATACTCCACTGGGCATCTCCCAAAAGATCCCAGACTGGTATACTCCACTGGGCATGTCCGAAAAGAACCCAGACTGGTATACTCCACTGGGCATGTCCTAAAAGAACCCAGACTGGTATACTCCACTGGGCATGTCCGAAAAGAACCCAGACTGGTATACTCCACTGGGCATGTCCTAAAAGAACCTAGACTGGTATACTCCACTGGGCACATCCAAAAAGATCCCAGATTGGTATACCCACTGGGAATACCCGATGCCTTATCATCCTTCTCTCGCATCTAACCTCAAACCACAACAAGACGGGTCTTGTTTTAATGACTTTCTAAACTGACTCCTAACTTAAGGAACTTTTGATACCACCGGAGCTTTGTACGTCAGGCCGTTCGTTCACAATGAGGACCTGAAGCATTGTACGTCCAGCCGTTCGTTTCCACCGAAAAGCTTCATCAGTATGATTGTGAATGAAACCCAGATATCATTGCTAGGGAACACCTGATTATAATCAAGCATGGCTGAATGAAATCGGGTTGGTTGTTCTGTGATATTATTCATTTGAAGAATAATGATGATGGTTACTGTGGATTTTGTTTATAGGTGGGTACTTTTGTAACTTGAACAAACGCAATGTTTCTCATGAATCCACCGAATATTTATGTAACGTTCATTCCCCTACCGGCTCTAATACTCGATTTTGGACTTCCGGAGGGGGGGGGGGGGGGCTCGAGTGTAGGTACTGACCACAGAAAACAGTGATCTACACAGAAGGGGCATAGGTGAATAATAAACCGATGTGTAATAATTCGCAGCGTTTTTAACATACTTTTTGCTGATGGGTACAAGTTTGTTGTAACAACCAAACGACTAATGAAAATTAGGTGAAAATGTGGGAATAAGTTGAGGGTCCTACACAAGTTCAGCGACCATCAGAATTCCTGAAATGACCGGGTGGGGAGTTCCTGGAGCCGTAATGGCGCGTTACAGGAGATGGGGGTAATGGAAGAATGTATTTTAACTGTAATTTATTGCCGAACTCTAATCTGGTGGGTTTTTTGTTGTCTGTGTGTGTGTCTGCCTGTGTTCTCTGTGGGTAAATAAAGTAAACAGCCACTCCAGACTGGGGCTTTTCGTCCGACTGCCCTGCCAGCGTCGCGACCTGATAATTTCGCTCTTTACTTGGCTACTCATTGCCTCGCCCCCTTGAGTGGAGAGGGTTTGTGCCTGTGGGCAGGGAGGTATCTACCTCTAAAACCGACTCACCATTTCCTCATCTAACTTGAAGGGCAATATAGTAAAGTATTGCAATAAAAATAATACTTAATCTGAAACCCCATACAATACGATAGAAAATTAGACATCCATAATTTGGAACTGGGTACCAATACAGCCCATAGTAATTGGACACCATTCCACTATTTCTGGGTTTTTTCTAACTTCGTAGTACCGCAAATTAAAAAACGGCGGAACTGAACAATGAATAAACAATTTGTAATAACTAAAACGTTTGGATCGAATGGCAGAATAAACTATGGAACATGCTCTAATGCATTTGTCTCTTACAAACTACAAAGCCAATATTATTGTCGACCGAATCCAGCGATTCCGTTTTCTATCTACATATTCGATTTCCGCACAATGGTCCCACAGAACGTTCGTTTGCGCTTGCGCAAACATGAAATGTTTGACTCCCCTGGGAAAACTTCGAGCTTTTATCTCCCATTTCCACTGCGCGATTTTTTCGATTTCCGATACATATTTATATAATATTCCTTACGTAGTTTGTTTACAACAGGAAATTCCCCCATCATTGTGGTTTCAATTCGGTAATAAAGGTTTCCTCAAATAATAAAGTCAAGATGTCTACGGATGATCCGTCAGTGATAAACCTTCCAAGATCATCCGTTCCATCCAATAACAGGAACTGGTCACCTTCGCATGAAAGCGAACAGTAATCCACCTGTCCCTCTCGACGGTTTTTATCAGCACGTCAATGTCGTTCACCCAGTCGAGTAGATTTTAAATCTCTCTAATAATGGAGAGAAAAAACCAAAGTGGCTGATGATATGTTGACTACTTATTTTTAAATGTGATACAAGAGACACTCGTCAGAAGTAGAAAGAAAGATGATAGGTATATGGTGAAAATAAAATTGAAGTTCGAATCATTTAATTGAGATATTTTTCAAGTACCTTTCAAATTACCTAGATTATCATAGTCCGCTCTCGATAATAATTTTCAGTTCAAGGGGCCGGAGGAGCAGTTCAAATTAGCCAAGAGTTTAAAGTTCAAATTGTGATAATCTGACTTTAAAGTACCTATCTAATTGGTGTTTTCGAGCAAGATACGACCGTGACGACTTCGAATTATCCAGCGTATAAAGATATATCAATTTTCCTCATGTTAACGAGCTTCTGAAGGGCCACGAACAACTTCATACTATCAAGTTTTGAAAACTGTTGAGATTGAGGTTCAAAATTCCGAGTCAACTGTAATATATTTTGCAATTTTCCGTTTTCGCTAACCGATTTTGGCTCCAGACTGAGAGGTCATGCTTCTAACCAAAGTAATCATGGGTAGAAGCTATATACTCTGGAAAACTACTTGAGTTGTCAATATACAGTAATTGTATAGATGAAAAGTATTTTTAGAAAGCTATTTGAATGTAGGTACCATACTTCTAGTTTTTCCAACTCACAAGGGAACCACGGGTGTACCACATCGAAGAGTTTCCAGTTTACGTTTAAGATAAGCAGGTGTTCCACCTCACGACTCGCTGTTTGGACTCAGTAACTCGCAAACAGTTCGAATCGAGAACAGGAATACTGAATTTCCAACTTTCTATTTACTGACTAAGTTCGTTGAACATCGCTGTCTCTTCGTCTAGCTAAATCCGGAGTTCCGATAGTAGTAATAATTATTATAATATACAATGTTAAAAATGATTTCCGGTATTATAACAACTCAGCTGCGTTATAACTTGATAGAGCAAGTTATCAAAAATAGAGGCTGTTAATGGACATCAATTAATTCAGAACCGGTTCGAATATGTTATTAAAACCAGAAAGTTTTATGAAATTAGGAGAAAAACCAAGATATAACGCAGAAGATGTTGCCAAGATTTTAAAAATAATGAATTCCCGCAGGTATTTGCTAGTATCCATAATCAAACGGTAAGTCCTTAGGGCTTAGGGTTACCTATAACCTCAAATAATCTATTTGGAAGTTACAGAACCCAATATTGACTTTGTTAAATGTATTTTTGTGTTGAGTAAATTTTTTTAACCATAGCAACAAGGTAAATCATTTCTATCGGAAGGCCCCACACTCAGGGAACACACTCATGTTCAGCGGATTGAGATTGAGGTTAGTACTGTGTCAGCAGTACCTAATGAATAATAACCAATGGATGTGGTACCTGAGTCAATATAAATTACTCTTTCTTTAAACTACTCTGTTTCGACGATCCTATTACGTTCAGGTCGATCGAGAGGGATGGATTGTTCTCTTCTCTTGAAAGATATTCTCGGGAAGTTATCTGTTTCCCCAGGTAGAATGCCTGGACCTTTTGTCTGTCGGCCCCCTTTTGTTTTCATTCTCTCGGGTTCTAAGAGTTTACCTCGTTCGTTAATAACAATACAGTCAGTTACTTCGACGTTTCGATCAAGCCTGTTCCAGATTTAGTCTATGCGAGCAACGTCAAAATGTCGTTTCAGTGGCCAGGGTGCACGAGCAGAAAGGAGCGCTCATTCTTTATGCCTCTACTAGGTATGACCCTACGGTATGAAATGGCTTGGGCGAAAATTCGCACTGTCTCCAGCTCACGCCTCGGGGAGAATCGATTCAACTGCCTACTGGCCAGCGATACGCTCTTCACCTCTGATCAAATCAGTCCATAGCCGAATTCACTGCAAATAAAAATTAACATTTTACCCCCAGCTCATTTACGAAGCAATACCTACACCTCATCACTCAAGATTCCAGGTTTGCTACACTCATGACACAGGTTTCATATAAGTCCTGTACTGCCGGCTCCTGGGGGCATGTGACCATGTGGGAGCCCTCAACTCCTGACCTCTGGGCCAGTAGATACTGGACTTGGTACCCGTCAAACCTGTTTTTTCTGGTAAGCACAACTGACCCAAGTTCTATCAGTGCCTTCTTGTCACTGCAATCACTTCTCATTTGGGTAAATTGACATAAGGTCCCTGGATCTCTACAGTCAGCTTTTCCATCCATTTACAAAACTCAATTAAGATGAAAAATTGTACAGGTATACCGAATTTATGGAAAAAACTATGGAGTTTCCAAAACAAATAAAAAATAAAGTAAATATCAGAAAACCCTCATGCTTCGCTGCTGAGACGACTACGTTTAGAATGCTCTCCAAGCCAAGCCAACCGTCATCTCCAAGCCGATGGCACCTGAATTTACCCTATGCCAAATTGTTTCACCTTTCCTCTTATTTCAGCTCAGTCAATTCCCTAATCAGGGGATGGTATCTCGTTGCTTGCAGAACTTAATTGTAGTTACCCCGACTTTTCTTTCATTGATGGAAATCGTTATCACGGCAATGCTGGTGCACGTAATCATACCAGCGGTAGGTAAGTAACTGAAGTGTTGCAGTCAGTCGGGCTGAAAGAGCATAGAATCGAATAGGGTGTTTCGAAGAGCGCTCAGCTGAATTCGGGCCGTCTCATTCCGTTGACCTTTGACCAGCGGTTTCTGTTTTCATCTCTTACAAATGGAAATTACATTCACCGCTGAGCTGAGCCTGACCCCTGGATCTCTTTTTAGAACTCCACAAGACTCTTTCAAAATGAAACTCCACAGTCTATGCAATGTTAGCTCAAACCAACGTTACTACAGGCATTTATGATGAAATTCATTATATCTGGAACCACAAAGATTGTGGAACTCAAATGCCCTCATATCCGAACGGAAGTCCGAAGAATTGTCATGAGTTTGACATATATGATATTGAGTATATATATATATATACACTTGACAGGTGATGTGGCGTCCATACGTTGTCCTTTTCCTACCATTATGACCTCCGCTAGATTTGTGACTTCCGAATCGGAGGTCATAATGTTTTTTAACGTTATCTTACCCCCACTTACCTCCATGGCTTCAATTTTACCTCCTACTCCTTCCTTAGTCTTGTTAGTAAGCCATCATTCATTCAGTCAAACAAAAAATATCCTTCCCAACCCCTGGCAGGAGTTTTAGGAGGAGGTCATACTGGTTGCCAAGTGAAAAATGCTGTATAATTTAGTTCACGGGTATATAACCTAGGTAGCGCTTAGATCATGAGTGTATATTACCGTTTGACCACCTCTGTGACCTCCACGAGATGTGGCAACGTCGCGGCGGTCGCTCTACAAGTGTCAGTCAGTCATATTATCCCTTCAGTGCTTGTGAGTTCTACTTGTGAGTTTCTACTGTGAGTAGCCAACGAAGACAAAACATGGACGAAATATACTGTATCGTGAAATTCCATCGATCCGGTTTATTGAAAGTGATGAACTATAATGCATTGGGTCCTTGCAAATTGTCGCCATCTGGAGAACTATACCGTACTGCTCGATTGAATGGCTGTAAGCGACATGATGTTATCTTGATGTTTCGTGGAGGTGAGTTCAAATTATTTACCTACCTATCTTTTAATCTTAGTAAGGAATGTCTGATGATACTTTTTACGATACTGAATATTTAATTACAGATAGGTACAAGCGGTTGGAAGCCACAAAGGTGGTCATGTTTATATTATGTACTTAGGAAGATCTACCATTCGGTTGCAGCATCAAATTTCTGTTAGTGAGGCCAGGCACTCGCATGTTGTCCTACCTGCTACCCGTGTTATCGGATCCCCCCTTGTTTACGTTTTTTAATTGGATGATTAAATTAAAAAACAAGCTCGCGAAAAAGCAAAAAATTCTCGCATCCACTAAAGTTCCTATGTGAATCAACATCCGTTTTATCTCATCAACGGATTGATGGATTGGTCAATCTGAAATTTGATTTGACTTTAACAAAGATAAAACATAATTACTGAGAAAAAAATTGTTTTCGGAAGTTTTTAATTACAAAATTAGGAATACGATTAAGTGAAATTTTTTTTTTTTTTTGCAAAACGTCCCATACCTATTTGTAATACTACGCACTAATGTTCAAAGCCAGTTCCATAAATAAATGTTAAAAATTAGCGGCAGAAGATGAAACTTCGCACGACGCACTAAATTTGGATTCGAGAAAAGGAAGGCTGCCCGCGTGTGTAACGGGGCGGGCGGATAGGCGATCGGTCCTTTTTGGGATGACCTTTCCCTTGTTTATACTTGCCTACCATGCCACCTTCCTGTCCCTTGATCCGTTACGTGTTTTGATTTTTTGTTATGTATTAAAATTGTAAAACATACAAACTTCGTAAAGATGTTTCAATAAGAACAATTTTTAAAAATTTTCAAATGGAAGGTGGAGGGTAAAATCATACAATTTGCAACTAGCACGGACTTATAGGTGGCTAGAATATCAGACTAACTGCCCAACCCAAACAAACAGCATTAATTTTATAAAAACTATAGCTATTTTTCTACCGATTAAGGTGAGAAAATAGAGCTTACTTTCTACTAAAATAAATAATAAAATATTAATTAACGAAATCACAGAGGAGTTCTCGCATTGAGTAGGTATTGAGCACCTTTCAGTGTAATACAGAAAAGAGATGAGAGACGAAAATGATAAGAAATGAAGTGGTGTTTTTCAATTCAGGTGTTCAAAATTCAGATTCTGTGTAATATTCAGCCATGGAAATCGTTGGATTTATTTGCTATGCAGGCTAGTCATTACTTTCAAAAAGCATTGCATTTATGGCAATTCTAAGAGTGCCAAAAGCCCGCATGCACTGTCAAAACCAGTGCTGTATTTCTGACGAACCTACGTATAGTCATCAACCGTTTCAACTTCAAAAATTACATGAACAACGAAACCTTTCTTGAATCTCTGTAAACAACATTCAGATTAGAGCTATCTTTCAAAAGAACCTGCATTTTCAGTTCTTATTTATATTTCGTTTATAGATAGAAACGAATGCACCCAGAAGCTGGACCAACTAATAAATGATGCGGAGGAAAATCCCCAAGAACCTACAGGTAGTGAGTGCCACAATTTCTTTGTAACGAAGTCCACTTTTTGGCGTTGGCACCTTGGTGTTCATCTGCGCTGATAAACGTCTGACTCATTACTTGAATTTTTAGGTTTTGACGCTGATGATCAGAAGGATTTTCTGAATGGCATAAGGGAAAATGAAGAAGACAAAACTCGACCAAATGGTAAAGTTGTGATTCTAAAATTCTGTAGAAATATGTTTGTGTTCTCGTACGTTCTGAATCGACCTTAAGGGAATCATCAATGGTATAGCGGTTTAAGCGATGTGCGGTTCAAGTGGGACTTGACTGGTAAATTTAATGTTATCTGTGTAGATATTGTGTTCTAAAAATTTTCCGACGATATGAAATCAGGCAGGCTGCACCTATTGTTTCAAAGTTGTGTGTGAGGGAAGCACCAACTCTACCAGCGACCAAGACAGCACTTTTTTTCATTTCATTACTGGCGATCTGACAGAATCCATTTCCCTCGATCACTATATGTTTATTGTTGTATTGGTCATTATTATGGGCTACAGGGCGTAAAAATAACATGTTCAAACTTCAAGGATCGATTCTACAATTAATTTGCAATAACTATTGTCATATAACTTTTGGTTTATTATATATGTAAATCTATTTCAGTTCATATTGATCAGTAAATTGCGCTCAAATCCAAATTCGGTATCAGGTAGACAGAAACTTAACGTTCTTTTCAACGACACTTATCCTAATTCGAATATGCATTAAGATGGTTATGGCCGTTATAGTAACGTAAGGTAGAAAACACGAAAAAATGTTATAGGTCAAACGTAGTAGCAAATAAGTTTTAGAATCTATTCCTGAAGACTGAAAGTGTTACTTTCTACGCACGTATATATATATGTGTGTGTGTTTTATGTTTTATGTTTTTTTTGTTTGCTCACTGAAAAGTTTGGTGGGTCATTATACCGTAGAATGTGCTTGCAGACTACATGGCCATGTGGATTGCAGTGTATGTTGTTGTTGTATTCTTTGTCAATCCTTGTGTCAAATGTAGTCCTTTGTGTTTGAAAACGATATCATCTTCCGAGATGGCGTAGCGGACCTACCACGATGAAGACCCATTCCAGAGAATACAAGATGAAGCAAACACCCCAAATACATCCTACAAGGTAGGACGTTAAATTAATGAACATCATCTACGTGAAAATCTGCGCTCTTTTCCATAATCTACCTTAGTTGCCAGTGTGCGCAATTGCATGTTACCTGTAAATGACGATATTCTGTTAAGGAAGACTTGCCGAGGTTGCCTGTGGATCATTCTAGTTCGTTCATTTCAGGTTCAAGTCCGCCAGACTCTCAGGAGAATATTCACGAAAGTGTTGATATAATTATATCAACTATTGATGAAGACAATATCCTCGAAACTGATGACATATTAAATGATGCCCCACATAAAATCGACATCAATCAAGGTAGGCTATTGAATTACTGAGCATCGTCTATATGAAAACCTGTGCCCTTTTTCCATAATCTACCTTAGTCCCCTGTGTGTGCAATTGCATCTTTCCTGTAAATGACGATATTCTGTTACGGAAGACTTGCCGAGGTTGCCTGTGGATCATTCTAGTTTGTTCATTTCAGGTTCAAGTCCGACCGACTCTCAGGAGTATATCCTCGAAACTGATGACATATTAAATGATACCCCACATAAAATCGACATCAATCAAGGTAGGCTATTGAATTACTGAGCATCGTCTATATGAAAACCTGTGCCCTTTTTCCATAATCTACCTTAGTTGCCAGTGTGCGCAATTGCATCTTTCCTGTAAATGACGATATTCTGTTACGGAAGACTTGCCGAGGTTGCCTGTGGATCATTCTAGTTTGTTCATTTCAGGTTCAAGTCCGACCGACTCTCAGGAGTATATCCTCGAAACTGATGACATATTAAATGATACCCCATACACAATCTACATCAATCAAGGTATGCTTTTCAATTACTGAGCATCATCTATGTGAAGATCTGTGCCGTTTTCCATAATCTGCTTTTGATGTATGTGTGCACAATTACAGGTTCCCTGTAAATGACGATAGGAAGACTTGCCGAGGTTGTCTCCTGATAATTTCAGTTTGTTCGTTTCAGGTTCAAGTCTGCCCCACTCTGAGATAGAAAGTATCCCCGAAACTTATGACACCACGAATGAAATCCACTTCCTTCAAGGTAGGATACTGAATTACTGAGCATCAACTACGTGATAATCTGTGATATTTTTCCATAATCTACCTTAATTGGCTGTTTGCGCAATTGAAGGTTTCCTGTAAATGACGATACTCTTGTAAGACATGCCTTGGTTCCACAGCCTTCCTGATCGTTTCAATTTTCCATTTCAGGTTCATCTTCATTTCACTGTCAGAACGACAATTTCCTCGAAAATGACCACGTCCAGGTAAGCTGCGCATTATACCTTCCAGCTTTTAAAATGATATTGGTTTATTATTTTCAGTAATGAACCTTTAGAATCGAACATGAAAATAAATAAAAAAATTGTCCCCCCCCCCCCACCACCACCATCAAAACATTAGATGTTTTCCGTTTGAAGTTACGTAGAATCCGAAAAATGGGGGAAAAATGCTGTCCCTACGCCGGCTCCAGTACTTCATTTAGGGATTTCCGGGGGGGGGGGGGCTCGAGGGTAGGTATTGACCACCAATAACAGTGATCTACACAGAAGGGGCATCTATACAAGTAAATAATAAACCGTTGCGCAATAACTTGCAGTGGTTTTTTGTAATTTGAAATTATGTTCTGCGGGATGAGTAGAATTGCTCCTCCAAGGTTGCTCATTCATTGGGTGTTCCTCCATAAATTTAGGGTCTCCAGTTTCACTTGTCTTAGAACAACAGCCTTGCATAGACGTAGCTTTTTTCGTATTATATAATCAGCATGTACTTTTCAGGAATTATGCATGTCAATTTATGGTCCTTGAGTCATAAATGTTGTTCTTTTAATATCTGTAGCTACAGATATTATACTCAATGTAGGCGTGGCAAATTACATTTAGCCGTAAATCACAAATAGTTTATCTATCGTTTCAGGTGAATAAGAAGACTGCCAAGAAGGGGACAAGACCCGTCCGACGTCGTATAAACTGTCCCTTCTGCGAAATGGATGTGACAAACTTTGCCAGACACGTCTTAAGGATCCACAGAAATGAACCGGAGGTGGCGGCCTTTGCTTGGAGGCGTCCAAATGATCCAGAGAGGAAAAGAAACCTGGAAATTTTATGTAAACGTGGCAACTTTATAAAAAGCGCCGAGGGAAACATCCGCCCAGTCCGCCAACCTCTGCACCCTAGAACAAACGATAAATTTACAACGTGCACACGGTGCTTCGGTAACTTTGTGAGCAACAGTTTCTACAAGCACGCCAAAACTTGCCACTTCAAAGATGGAACAAGTGGCAAGAAGCCACGCTTCTACCATCAGATAGCAGGGCAAAACTTACTTATTCGCCACTTGAGAATTGATGAAAATCTAAAAACTCAGGTTTTTCCTCGAATGGCTCCCGACAATGTTTCTCTGGTCGCGAAAAGTGACGGCCTGATCGTGAAGTATGGCGGACGGTATTTGAACTCACATCGGGCCTCTCATTTCATTCCCGTTACCTCTCGAAAAATGAGGGAACTGGCTAAAATTTTGATTGCAGTTAAAGCTTTAGCACCGGAAGTTAAGAATTTTTTAGATTTACTGCATCCTCGTCATTTCAACCATATCGTTGCTGCGGCAAAACAAATTGCTGGATTTGATCCAGTTTCACAGACTTACGCGTCCCCCACCTTCGCCATGAACATCAGTACCTCAGTAAAAGAATGCTGTGATATAGCTGAATTGGAATTGGTCAACAGGAAACAGGTTGCTGGTTCTGTAAGTACATCGGAAGTAATAGCGGAAATAAAAGCCCTCCGCAATATTATTGAAAAGCACTGGAAGTATGAGGTGAGCACTCAAGCTGGGAACGATTTGAGAGAGAAATCGTGGAATAAAGTCACTCTAATACCACTGGCCACGGATTTGGCACTTCTTAAGACCTATTTGCAGAAAACAGGCGCCTCTCTTGCATCAAAACTTGCAAAGGATGGGAACGCTACAGAGGCATTCTATGGCTTAGTGGAAATCGTTTACTGCCGTCTTCTTCTGCTCAACAGAAGGCGACCAGGTGAGCTGCAGCGGCTCACCCTGGATTTATTTGAGACCCACATCGACAAACCAAAACCGAATGCCGGTGAGGAATTTGCTGAAGTTATTTCCCCGACAGAAAGAGTTTTGCTAAACAAATTCCGAAGGATTGTGCTACGAGGGAAAAGAGGAAGAGGAGTGCCAATTTTATTTTGCAATGACGTTTACAATCATTCAAAACTTTTAGCGAATTCAAGAGGGGGATTCGTTGATCCAGAAAACCGGTTTTTTTTCGTCAGACATCAAAGCAATGAACCTATTAGGGGCTACCAAGTTCTGGCCAAACATGTCAAAAAGGCCAGAGTGAAATGTCCCCAGGCAATTACTTGCACAAAATTACGCAAGCATTTAGCGACAATGTCGCAGCTATTCTGTATGAGCCCCACTGATGTGGAGCAACTGGCCACATTTATGGGGCACACTCTAGGCGTGCATAAAAATGTGTACCGTCTCCCAGACGATGTTTACCAAACCGCAAAAATCGCAAAACTCTTATTATTGATGGAGAAGGGGCAGGCCGGTGAATATAAAGACAAAAGACTAGACGAGATCGATATTCATCCGGACGAGGATGTTGAAAACTATGAAGAGGACGACTTCGAAGCGGCTGCGGACACAGCGTTAGACGAAGCAGCAATCTTTGAGCAATCATCACCGCCTCCACTTCGCTCGCTGTCACCGCCTCCACTTCGCTCGCTGTCACCGCCTCCACCTCGCTCGCTGTCACCGTCTCCACCTTGCTCACTATCACCTGCTCCATCTTGCTCACACACACCGTCTCCCGAGCTGGCCGGCTCACCGTTGCCAAAGAAAAAAAAAAGAGTTCTAGTTCCTTGGACTGAAGAACAGAAGAAAGCTGTTAAAGAATTCTTTGCTCGTCACATAAGGTCAAAGAGACCTCCAAAAAGAATCGAAGTGGAAGATCTAATTGCGAAAACTGGCGATCTTTTAAATAATAAAACATGGCAAGTTATTAAAGTATTTGTACAGAATTTATATACTAAAAAACATTTGGGTTAATTATTCAATGATTATCATGATGATTAGTTAATGAATTAATCATTCAAACAGGACTATTTGTTTATTTTCTTTATTTGTACATTTGTGTATTTTCTCATTTGTTTGTATTATTCATTTGTATATGAATTTTCTCATTTTTTCACATTAAAAAATTGTTGTGGTATTTACTTTCGTGTATGCATTTTGGTTTATTATATTTTCAAAAATGAACCATTGGAATCGAGCATGAAAAACAAAATTCTTACCCCCCCCCCCCCCCCCTCAAAATTTGATGGTTTACGTTTCAAGGTACTATGTAGAATCCGAAAATGCAATAAAAATATTTCTGTCTGTCCGCCGTACGCCGTACGGGCCACTTTTCTTAGTTACCATGAAACAAAATTGATGAAATTCGGGTTATAGGTTCCGTTCGGGGTCTACTTGGTCCTCGAACCTCCACGTTACTGTCAGTCATCTCTAAGGGGTTCAAAATAGGGGTTGAAATTTTCAGAACGCCGTAGCTCGAAGACTTCCGGAAGAAGGGTATGGTTTTTTTTGTACGTTATTAAATTTGACTTGAGCTAAACAATTTTTGGAGACCACCCGGAGCATTGTACGTCCATCCGTTCGTGAGCACCAAAAAGCTTCGTCAACACGATCGTGAATCAAACGGTATAAATCAAATTCAATTCAATTCAATTTTTTCATTCAGCAAATATTTTATACAACAAATATAATGATTTTTAGAGAGTCTATATACATAATACAAGATCTAAACTTAGTTGGTTTATGAGCCTAAGGTCAATGACCCGTCCAGGCTCTTCTCTTCCACCACTATTTATTACTGCGTATGTATGTACCAGCAGTTTCATTTGTTATTTCCGTTACTAGATTATGATATCCGGCCCGGGTCTTAAACTTGAACAAACGTTGAACTATTAAATTATTACACAATGGCAAATTATTAAACACCGGCAAATTATTAAACAACGTTAAATTATTACACCACGGTAAATTATTACACAAGGGTAAATTATTACACAACGGCTCATCTGCCAAGAAGGGGCTGGATTTTGTTGATCGGTACTTTTGCAACTTGAGCAACCGTTGAAGTATTATTGATGGGCAAATTATTACACAACGGTTCATTATTCTATCTCCGTAGAAGGGGAACGTATACAGGTAAATTATTACACAACGGTTTAGGTAGGTACCTAGTAACGAGTACGGGGTTAGGTACTAACCTATGGAGGGTCCGAGATCTAAATAATATGTGTAGAATAGTACATAATTTAATAAGACCGGAAAATATGGTATTCAAAAAGGCCTGGCGTCGGAATCTCGCGCCCCTGCTCAACTTTGATGCAAAAGCTCGATGTATTTTACGTTGTGTAACTTTGGGATGGCTAATTCAACATTGTAAGCTATGAATACATTCTAACTTTGTAGTAAACTGACATGCAATTATCATTGAAGATTAGACAGTGAAAATCAATATGAAATTACAAGTTTGTGCGAAATCCCGAGTTTCCTGCTTCAGGCTTTGTGAATTTAGATGGGAACGACTCGTAGAAAAAGAAACAAAAACATTTGACAAATGTTGAAGGTTTTCATGGTTTCTAGGAGAGATAGTAAATCTTAAAATTAAATTCCGTATTGTTTGCGTATCCTAGCTATTTCAGGCTTTACGCAATTGGATAGGAACGACTGGCAAAAAAGGCGCAGGAGATAAAGTTGATGAATGGTACGATTTATCAGGATTTTGTAAGATGTGAAAGTAAATGTAAAAATTAATTTCTAACATTTTGCAAAATACCTTCCACTTCCCACTATCTACCTGATTTCGGCTTTGTTGATTCCGAAGTTAACGACTCTTAGAAAATGATTAAGGAATAAATCTGATAAATAATACGATTTATCAAATTTTTCTAGATGCTTGATTTTTCAAGCTTATTCTGTTACGGGAGGTGGTTGGACTAGAGTGGGGTGGGGGGGGGGGGGGATTATACCTATTATCTATATCTAACAGTATAAAATGAGTTCATTGCGTAACACTCATGTGGATTTCAATTTGCAGGCTTATTAGGTTACGGATGGTGACTTGACAACAGTGATGGGCAAAATCTTAATCATGAATAAGATTTAGATTTTTAATCATAGGTATTTTTCTATGAATATGAATAAGATTAAATTCTTAATCATAAAGTAGGTTTAAGATTAAAATCATAATCACAGAGTAAGATTATGATTAAAATCATAATCACGGAGTACGATTAAGAATAAATTTGTAATCACAGGAATTTGTGATTAATCATAGAAATCTGATTAATCTGATCCTGTGATTAATTCGTAATTCCTACGATTAATCACCAACAATTCCTGTGATTAGTTACAGATTTCTGCAATTAATCACAGATTTCTATGATTAATCACAGATTTCTGTGATTAATCAGAAATTCCTGTGATTAAGAACTTATTCTTAATCGTACTCCGTGATTATGATTTTAATCATAATCTTACTCTGTGATTATGATTTTAATCTTAATCCTAATTTGTGATTAAGAATTTAATCTTATTCATATTCAAAGAAAAATATTCCTATGATTAAAAATCTTAATCTTATTCATGATTAAGATTTTGCCCATCACTGCTTGACAAGAGTGGGGGTAGTTATATAATTATCGAATTCCAACATTAGGTATAAAGATTATTATAGAATTCCAACAGTAACAAACTGTGAAGTCCGAAAAAAAAGGTTACGCAATGAAACCATTGCTTAACAATCACGCGGATTTCAAATGTCAGGCTTACCAAGTTACGGTTACCAGGTATTTGTCAAGTCAGCATCCGTAGACTTGACAAGAATGGGGTTTTAAAGTTCAAAAGTAACTAACAAAACTTCAATAGTAACTAAGAGGCTCGGGAGGAGTGTTTGATATATTACGACGGAAAAATGTGTGCAAAAATTCAGAAGAAGTACATGCCAACCACTGTTGCATTTTATTCTTCACCATAGGAGCAATGGATGGGGAAATTAAAGTTAATAATTTACTGAAGCCTCGGGTAATTGTGTAACTGTAATGTTCTGGAAAAATAGTTGTAAATATTCATCAAACCACTAAGTCAATATTAGGTCTTGGTCTTCACGTCACTGGAGTGGTGAAGGGAATTATTTAAGTTTAAAAATTAATAATAGGCTGGAGAAGTTTTAGTGTAACTGTGGAAAAATAGGTAGGTATAAAAATGCATCAAAGGTGCCAACCTCTATAAATAATTATATCTTGTTTTTCACCATAGTTGAGGTGGATGAGATAATAAAGTACCTATGGGAATTACCTGTAGGCTCGGGAAATGTGTTTAAATTTTCCAAAAATTGTTAGAAATATTCAACAAATGGACGTACTAATCACATCTAATCAGTATCTAAATTTCAGTTCTATATCACATCTCAACGTTTCGCACCAGCATTTACCTCATCACCAGGCCCTGTTTAGACATAAGTAGGTACCTACCAAACTGTCTATACATAGGGCATCTATCGTCCAGTTATGGAAGTTTCTCTCCTTCATGTACCTCATCCTCAGTCGCCGATTTAAATGATTAGGTAAGAGTTTGTAAGGGATATCTCTTGCCATAGCTATTTGATTTGATACCTCAAAATATGAATGTGAAAATCATGAATAGTTTGAGCCGTTGTTGACAGTACAATTGTATAGGTAGGTACTTGTTGAAAAATTGTTAAAAATTTAAAATTTCACCTCGTCATACAAATGTGATGAGCTCAAATGGGAACAGAATTGTGTTTCATGACACTGATTAAATGTGATACCTAGACTACGAAAAAATAAGGCACGGAAGTGAAGGGGTGAATTTAAATATTTTCACTAGAAAATTTCCTACTGATAGATAAAACTACTCAGGATGGAAAGGGAAAACCATGTAACGTCGGTTTCTGAAGGTCTAACGAGATGATTCAAACTTTATTACTTACAAGAAGAAACCTTCTAATTTTTATACTGATATCAGATTTTTTTAAAGTCTTTGGTTGTAAAAAAAAAGTTTTGAGCTAAATATAATTACCTTCAACAAGTGAGGTCAACACCAGCACGTCATATGTACCTTATATTTTGTACGCCCCTAAGTCTTTTTTTCAATGGTGAAAGTGTTTCGTGATGAAAATGGTGTTCAGAATTACTACACTGGTATCAGAACGTAGGTACTTCTGCACAGTAATACAGTTAAAAGATAATCATGATTTGACAAATTGTACAAATTAGGAGGATATAAATTGTCAGGGTTGTTCAGCAATTTATTTATTATATTTACTATAAATTATTAACATTAACATTTAGTTTAAATTGCTTTGATACAGAAATCTCTTGGAGTCCCGATAGGCGAGGGCATGACTGTTAGAAGGGTGAGAGGATGACAAACCCTAAGGAAACACTTAAAATGTCATTCTCTCGCCCTAGAAATTTCTTAATTAATTTTGGTTTATTATTTTCAATAATGGACCTCTGGAATCGAGCATCAAAGAAAAATAATTTAACCCCCTCCCACAACTTGTGATATTATTTCATTTGAAGAAATGATGGATCATTTCGATGTTGTTGATAGGTACTTCTGCAACTAGAACATTTATGCTTCATGAATAACAAACAGATAATGTATTAATGATTGAATTATTGAATCCGCGCATTTTCATGAAACTGTAATTCCCGGGCCGGCTTCTCTACTCGATTTAGGGCTTTCCTGGTGTTGGGGGGGGGGGGGTCGTCACAAGGGTAGGTATTGATCACAGAAAACAGTCGCAGAAGGGGCATCTAAACGGGTAAATTATTACACAACGGTTTATTATTTACCTCACGCATCATGAATAAAAAACTAATATTTAATGATTTAATTATTGAATCCCGCGAATTTTATGAGCCTGTAATTCCCGGGCCGGCTCCAGTACTTGATTTAGGGGCTTTCCTGGGGGGAGCTCGACGGAATGTATTGACCAAAGAAAACAGTGATCTGTGCAGAAGGGGCATCTATATAGGTACATAATTAAACCGTTGTGTAATAATTCACAGCGTTTTTAATTAACGAATCAGCATGTTCCTGTATGTTCCATCGATGAAATGCATTTAGATTGTTTAGGTGAACGTCCTCGATTTTTTTCAGAATTTTTCCGACTTTCATTAGAAAGAAAGTGGGGAGGAACAGGTTTCTGCAAGCTCGCTATGATGTCGACTAGAGTTAGCCTCTGGTTTGTTCTCGAAGTACCTACCTGCATAGGTAGATAGCGACCCATAGGAATAACCGGTTCTTGAAGTGCCTTATCATGAAAAATCTCGATTAATCGTATAATTCATTAAGTTATTTACTGCCCCTTTTTTACAAGTCGTTCCCATCCAAACTCACAAGGCGTGTAGTAGTGGTTAGGTATTGGAAAGAGATGGTTTTCTTGTGAAATGGGAATTTCATTTAAACATTACCTTTTTCCACTTGAAAAATCATGAAAGACAGTAACATTGATCAAATTTATTTGATATACCTTTTCTACCAGTCTTTCCCATCCCAATTCTCAAGGACTGAAGGAGGTACTTAGGAAAGTTGTGAGGAGCGCTTTTTTTTGCAAGAAATTGGAATTTTATATTGAAATATCTCATATCTCATATTGATAAATATGATGAATCGTATTACTTATCACATTTATTCCCTGCCCCTTTTCTACGAGTCGTTCACTTTGAAATCAACAAAGCCCAAAATAGGTAGATAGTAAGTAGCGCTGTAGGTTTTTGGCACAATATTGGAAATTCACTTTAAAATGTACAAAATCCTGATAATTCTTTCAAAATCCTGATGTATCGCATCATTCATCAAATTTATTTCCTGCGCCTTTTTACCAGTCGTTCCCATCCAAATTCGTAAAGCCTGAAATAGGTAAGAAGCACACACAAATCGGAATTTCATTTTAAAATTTACCATCGCCCCTTGAAATCATGAAAACCTGTAACATTTATCAAATGGTATTGTTTCTTTTTCTGCGAGTCGTTCCCACCCAAATTCACAAATCTGAAGAAGGTAGGTAGTGGGAAACGCGGGTTTTCGCACAAACTTGTGATTTCATTTTGAATTTCACTTTCTTATGTTCAAAGATAATTGCATGTCAGTTTATTACAAAGCTAGAATGTATTCATAGCTTACAATGTTGAATTAGCCATCCAAACTTACATCACGTAAAATCGAACGAGGTTTTACAGAAAAGTTGAGCAAAGGCGCGAGATTTCGACGTCAGCCCTTGTTGAATTGGAGTACCTTATGTCCTGGTCTTGGGAATACGTTTTTTAAATCGTATATGCGGGTTCTTTAGGAGAGATTTGGCAACGCTGCCGGAACTCGTAATACTGGTCATGTGGAAAATTGGGAGGATATACAGAAGGCACAAATACGGTCAACTATACGGATGTAGCAAATGTGGTCAAATGAAATGAGGCGGATGGTGAATATAGACCGGAGGCCGCAAGATGCTACAAGTGGTTAGATGCCACAAAGGTGGTCAGGTTTATATATATATATATATATATATATATATATATATATATATATACTCGGCGCTCCGCGCCTCGCCAGGGGGCAAGCTCCCTGGACCCCCAATCTCTTAACTTCTATACTTTGTATAGAACGAGGAATTTGCAACGCAATTCGGTTCGGGGCCTGGGCAATGTCAAGTTAAAGTCCTAAGGAGGCTAAATACCAAATTACAGCTTCATAGCGTGAATAGCATAGAAATTAGCTTCAGGGGCCACTCAGCTGATTCGGGGCCTGGGCAATGTCAAGTTAAAGTCCTAAGGAGGCTAAATACCAAATTACAGCTTCATAGCGTGAATAGCATAGAAATTAGCTTCAGGGGCCACTCAGCTGATTCGGGGCCTGGGCAATGTCAAGTTAAAGTCCTAAGGAGGCTAAATACCTCCTTAGGACTTTAATGTAATGAATGTAATGTAATGAATAGCATAGAAATTAGCTTCCCTAGCCACGGTATCGCGGGACAAAAAAGTGTGGCATGTGACAAAAAAACTAGTTGGGGGTCGGGCTAAGAATTGCGTTGCAATTAATATATATATATATATATATATATATATATTCATTTTTGAAGAAGATATTCATATTTTCCAAACAGGTGAGACATCACTACAAAACACACGCGAATCCGACAGAGACATTGGATACGGAAATTTAAAGGAAAAGTTAGAAACCATGTTAGGTAACGCTGAAGTCTGTTGAAAAATGCAAATTTTCATGGTAATTACCCTCTAAAGTTTGGATTGGTCCATTTCTTGGGCACCTGCTCGCGCCACCCACGCACTTTCCTTCACGACCTCCGCATGTTCGCCCACAACGCCACTCTTGTTGGGAATCTGTGATATAGCTTGTTTTTGTATCATAACACATGAGTTAAATAATCCTTGGATTACTCAAGGCCAGATGTTTATTTGATGTTTATGACGGGGGGTTTCCCTTATTAATCCGGGCATTCCGACATTCCACGGACTTGACCATTTGTTTACGATATTAAAATGAATCGACAAAACTGAATGGAACTACGAAAACCTGCTTATAACCGTGTGCAAAACTACGTCTTGAGTGCTCCTTCTGTAGATGGACCGTCGATCCGTGTAATTCCAAGGCACATCTAACGGCAAACGAAGGCGTCCTAAAAGCGTGGAGAATAGGAAACGGGAAACTCAGGCAATGCTACACGCCGAAGAGCCCGTGCCGTTATGTCTGCATTCTGCCCCACATTTCCCCATATCCTACGGTTTACAGAAGCTGATGTTCCACATTCGCTGCGGTTTCTTCCCATAAAGCCTGTCTAATGATTAACGAATTGGGTTTTAGGCAGTTCGAGATAATTTCATGGGTATGGTTAATAAATTTCAAATGGTTGAGAATAACTTTTTGATTGAGGATACTTATGCAGGTACAGTACCTACGAATAAAACGCTATCTGCAGGTACAATACCTACCCTCAGAATTTCAGAACAGAACAGCGCGAGAAAAGAACAAAAACATGTTTTGTTAATCGGAATCTGAGTCATCTTCCAACGGCCTCTTTTGCTTTTTGGTTTATTATTCTGTGAATAATACACCTATGTATTCGCTCAGCAAAAAACTGTTATAACACCCCCTCAAAATTTGGTCGTTTACGTTTCGAGGTGCGTAGATTCAGGAAATGCAATGTCCGTCCGCAGTACGCTGTATGCCACCCGCCGTATCACGTGTACCGGCTTCATTTTCGGTCTAAAAAAGTCGTTCTTTTGCACACATGCTCCATTTGGGCCCTAGTTGTGTCCCGAAACTTTGCAGCCCGATCGGAATTTACCCAGGGGTGTTATGAGTGAAAATGGGTATAAAAATAGGTACTTTTTGTGTTTTAGTAACATGCTAGTAACATGAGCTTTTGAGATATTGATTTCCATGTTTATGGGGACGAGAAGACCGAATATGAAGTCGATTTTGACCAAAGAGAGGAATATTGAGGTTCTACCAATGGTTCTGCTCCCAAAATCGATTTCTTATGAGTCAAAAACCTGGGAAATTGTCTTACCACTTAAATCACCATCAATTTGTATAATAACACTAGAAAAAGTGTCAACCGGTGAATAAAACAAGTAAATGGCACTTTCAACGATCAAAGATAATTTTTTTAAAACGCTGCAAAGTCCTTGTCACATGGGTTTATTATTCTATTGGACATACCTACAGAAATTTTGGCTGTTCATTTATTGTTTCTTTCATGCGTAATAATCGAAATAGCTATTTCTGATGTTTTCCATCAATTTTGGCCCCTAGAACACGAATTAGGCACGCTCCTTTTTTCCCTCAAATTATCTATGATCATTGGTAGTGCCATTTAATCGTCTTGATCCACGTGTTGACATTTTTTCCAGTGTTATTATACAAATTGACGGTGATTTCAGACGATTTCCCAGGTTTTTGACTCATAAAAAATCAATTTTGGGAGCTGAACATTTGGTAGAACCTCGATTTTCCACTCTTTGGTCAAAATCGACTTCGTATTCGGTCTTCTCGTCCCCCAAAACATGGAAAACGATACCTCAACAGCTCATGTTACTAAAACACAAAACGCTGCGAAGTCCTTGTCACATGGGTTTATTATTCTACTGGACATACCTACGGAAATGTTGGCTGTTCATTTCTGTTTCTTTCATGTGAAATAATTGAAATAGCCGAGATAGCTATTTCTGATCCACAATTTTGGCCCCCAAAATACAAATTAGGTACGCTCCCCCCCCCCCCCCCCCTTTTTTCATATTATCTTTGATCATTGGTAGTGTCATTTAATCGTCTTGATCCACATGTTGACACTTTTTCTAGTGTAATTATTCAAACTGATGGTGACTTCAGACGATTTTCCAGGTTTTTGACTAATAAAAAAATCAATTTTGGGAGCTGAACATCTGATACAACCTCGATTTTCAACTCTTTCGTCAAAATTGACTTCATATTCGGTCTTCTCGTCCCCAAAAACATGGAAAACGATAACTCAAAAGCTCATGTTACTAACATGTTACTAAAACACAAAAAGTACCTATTTTCATACACATTTTCACTCATAACATCCCTGGGTATATTCCGATCGGGCTGCAAAGTTTCGGGACACAACTAGGGCCCAAATGGAGCATGTGTGCAAAAGAACGACTTTTTTAGACCGAAAATGAAGCCTGTACACGTGATACGGCGGATGGCGTACGGCGGACGGACATTGCAATTTTGGAATCTACGCACCTTGATGAAACGGAAAAGAAAAAATTTTGAGGGGGTGTTATAAAAATTTTTTGCTGAGCGATTACATGGATGTATTATTCGCAGAATAATAAACCAAAAGGAGCGTCATTTGTGTTTTTGAGGGCCAAAATTGGTGGAAACCATCAGAAATAGCTATTGCAATTACCGCGCATGAAAGAAACAATAAATGAACAGCCAACATTTCTGAAGGTGTGTCCAGTAGAATAATAAACCCATGTGGCAAGGACTTAGCAGCGTTTTTTTCACTTTGTCAGCGGCTGTCCTGCTGAACGAACACTGCTGACGTACAGAACGCTTGGGTCTGCCGCGGACGCTGACATTTTCCCGGAAAGTGAGATTACATTTTCCGGAAACAAATTTTTGGCCGACTTCGACTTCCCGACCTCGCAAAAGGATTCCCCACTGGACTCGACACTTTCCATCGCTCGACTGTTACTGAAACTACCGATAACTCAGAAGTCAATGACTAGAAGTCATTGACTGATAAACATCGACACCTCGGAACTCATAAACAACACCCGTGAAAACATGACTCCTACGCTCCCTATTTTATTCAAGCTGCGGTAATATTATCTTCGCGACATTTTGCGAACACATCCGTTTTTAGCGAATTTTCAAAGAAAAGGAATTTATTGCGATGGGTCTAAATTTTCATAACATGAATTTTGGAAATTTTTTATAAGCAAATCCGTTTCAGAGCATCCTGAATTCATCCCTAGTTACATATTAATGCTGTACAATGCATATAGTGTTTTTATTCGTACAGTAGGTAGGTAGGTAGTGTAGTTGCATATAGCCATATCGTAAATTTTTAGCAAAATGTTGTTGTAGTTGCATTTAATTTTTTAAGGAATCGTAAATCACGTCGCAGATCCGATTCACGGACCTAAAATGAAATTTCAGCAATGGGTTCAAGTCGATGGTTTAAAAAAAAATTAATAGAAGATATAATTTATGCCCAAATATGTTAACGTGAATAGGCAAGTATTCTTTGACTTGGATATAAATCTTTTCTATTGACATATACACTACCTACACGAGTCCCAATCCTGCCCCCCCCCCCCCCCCCCCGAAGAACCTTTTTCTATCCCATCAAGTACTAGTTTCAGTTTGATTGAGCATTAATGCAGTAGCTATTAATAATTGTGCCCTTCTCCTCTGATACACAGGAATTCGGAAGGATTGTATTTCAACACTCCTCTGATGATATTTTTATTGATGGAAGGTTTATGTCGATCAGACTCTGAAATATTTCTGTTGGTTTGGGATACCTACCATTGCGGCCGCACCCCGCACTGGGGCCGGAAAGGTAGATACAGAATATTAGTGGAAGTGATAATAATCGATGGTATGTATGTGCAGAGATATAATATGAGCAAGCACCAGCAGGAGCCAGTAAAGCTTCAGTGAAAAATACGCGATGTCAATAAAAATACGAGATGGCAGCGTAACGAGTTACGGGTCCACAGTTTCATACGCCGTATTTCATACTCAGCGGGTTTCTCAATTTGTACGAGATCTAGTTGGAGGTGATGACTGCTGTTAGATACGGCAGATGGGACAATCTTCCATCATATCTAGTTAAGAGACAGCGAAATGGGATTGGGTAAGCGAAACCTCCCGTGGTGTAATGACGATGTCGTTAGCTGGTTGAGAAAACAATGTAGAAGCTTATTACGGAATGATGAAATACTGATGGATAATGTTTAAAAGAATGATCGTGATATTATGAATTTGCTGAACGACTGGTTGAACGATGTAGTGTATTTTGGATTTAAGTCAGAACACGACAGAACGAATATCGAATTTTGGCAGGCGATTTTGAAACTTGGGGTTTTGAAACGGACAGGCATAGCTGAGGCCGTTATACATTTGGGTAGAGTTTTTTATTGGGGTATAAAATACAAAGCGTGTGTTCATGTATGCTGCGAAATCAGCTTGCTCTAACAAGTGGTGGAGTTGCCAAACGTGTGTAAGGTACCTATTGAAAGTAAGTAGCCATTTCAGGCTGGGGCTTTTCGTTCGACTGCCCTGCCAGCTCTATTGAAAGTATAAAATGCACAAAATAGGTACTCCAAAAATTATACACAAAATATAAGACCCATCCGAAGTCCACTCTACATGAACATGTGAATATCCTTGATACCAGAAGTCTATATACATAAAACGCTATCGCTAGATGCTACGGTGTGGTTGAAAATATCAGGGTCCTGCAATGCGGAAATCCACCTCTGAGTCATTCGTTGGGCACTTTGTCCACAACGTTCCTCCATAATTCTGACCCTCTCAGACATCTATTGTTCATCTCCCTCCGTTATGTGAATGATCGTGGATTGCTTCAAACTGCCCCACTTTGCACCAAACTCGGGGGATGTATACTTTGCATTTTTGAATCCTCCATATGCAGATGGCCACAGCATGTTCTCTTGATATCAGCACATGCAATGATTGAAGCGATTACTAGTTTATAAATTAATCTTTAAGGTTCTACAGATAAAGTTTTAAAGCAATTAGTTCCCCCCCCCCTTTTTTACAGTGTTATTATTACTGTCTTTGCTAGTCCCTGTAAAACAGCCTCCGACAATGTTTTCAAAGTTTATATCCCTAACATGTAATCCAGATTCGATTTGCCCATCACAACCATCCAGATGATTAGAGCCATTTCACGGCCGAAAGCTCGCGAAGTTACGGAATAAAGCAATTACGCAAGATAAAACTGCCTGTAAGGTCTTTCTCAACCCCATTTCATTTCCACCTAGCCAACCCCCCCCCCCCCCCCCCCCCCCAAATGTTAAATACTTATAAACAACTTGGGCAGAAAACATGAGAGAAACATGGTAATTACAGTTCGATAAAACTTGAGTTCGTACTGCGAAACGGAGTTATCTAGGTCGCTCAAAAGGAAGCCTAACAATAGTACAAAAACAAAAACGAGGGAAAAAGGTACATCTGAATAGAAGGTCTTGGCTCAAAAAGGCTTAATGAGAGAGGTTGTTGAAGGTTATATATATATATATATATATATATATATATATATATATATATATATATATATATATATATATATATATATATATATATATATATTGAGGACAAAGAATCGAACGGTGAAGTTGTTAGTCTCCTAAAACCACGATATCCGGCTTAAATTGGAGAGGACAGTTGCGCTGCCCAAAACTCACGAAGTCAGAAGGGAATGTAGTTTCCAAAACCGTCATTGAATGCTTTTTGAGGTGTTCGATTAAGGCTTAATGTTCAAAACAAGGGTTTCAAGTAGGTAGATTGGTTTTCAATACATACCTTGTCCGGTTGTACCATCAAAGTGGGAGGATTCCTCATCCAGAAAATCGTTTGTGGAGGTGGAACCGATCCGTTAGGAAAACAGGATCGGTCTTTTGTACAAGATCAGTGTTCCGGATGAGTCACAACTCAATAAGTAGTACACGATTTCTCGAACTAATTTCCTGTATAAACATTCTACCTACTTACCCAGTTTATTCATTTATTTATTTAGTTGTTATGACACGGGCTGGTACCCTGTTTACAACAGCAACAAGGAAGAAAATAGTACTCATTAAAAACAAAATAAAAAAGCTGTATATCAATTAAAAATGCTTTTCAACAATTGTTGATTGTAAACAAAGGAAGTGCAAAGGAAAACTAAAATTTTGAGCAGTTGGGAGAAATATTACTCATTAGGGCGGGGGTGGAGGGGGGGGGGGGTTAGAACTCGGGATTTTCAAAATGAGATTCGGGCACTCCTCTGCGCCTTTGATTGATATCTGCCGGTGAAGTTAAAGATTATAATATTATTACCGAAGAAGTGCTGTGCTCTGAACGTGAAAGTCCAGTGCCAGAAATGTTGATACCACTTCGATAGAGTTGCTCGGTAGAGTTGTAAAGCGATTTGAAACTGAGCCACTCAGTCCGCTAAGATACGCGGTGTGCCCATGATCTTGTAATGTCATGCAATGGTCGGCTGATGCCTCAATGAACCACTAGCAGGAATGCTGGGATGAGAAGATCGCCGCTTTATGTCGTCCATTTAAAAAAATTTGATTGAAATCCTGCAATGGACAAATCCCTCCTTAATCCAATGGTTGTACACAACGAGCGTTACCCACGCGTTCAGTTTATTTAAAAAAAAATGAAAGTAGATTCCATCTTGAAAACTTTTTCACCAACCGCACTTTCCTATGTACGCAGTTTATTTCTATGATTTTTCAAATTTTCCTACAACGGTGACGTCATCACATCCCTTTCCGGGCGGGACTCCCTTGCCCGATGTGACGTCACTAGCGCAGGAAACTTCTACAAATCACAGAATAAGAACTGCTTATCGTAGGATAGTGCGTTTGGTACCAAAATTCTCAGGAAAAATAAATAATTAATAAATAAAAGTACGTTTTTCAGGCCATGGGTAACCCTCATTTCCACCTCGTTCTTTCTGAGACTGCGACACCTACTGTTGACCACCTGCAGTGCGATTCTGCAACTCGGTATGGCATCGTAACGACGATGAAATATCGTTAGCATAACAAAACATACCTTGAAACGTATACCATCAAATTTTGAGGGGGGGTAAGAATTTTTTTTCTTGCTCGATTCCAATGGCGATGCCACTAAATACCGACGATTGGTATTCTGTAAGGGCTCAATAGCGTCAGCTATCGCTTAATCGTCGATAAGTTGTCGTTGCGGGGTCGTTTGCATTTCGACGGCTCTAGACCCCCCCGTTATCCGTACCGAAAGCTTGTTATACCCAAAAAACTTGGTCTACGTAGCTTTTCGGCGGTAGAAAGCTTTACGGTAAGTGTACCTACTTTTCTTTTGTCATGTTTTTTCGTACCATACCGACAATGCGAGTTTTCATAAAAGCCCGCATTTAAAAACCATGATAGAAAAAGCCGGTCATATACTAGAGTATTTAAGTACCACCTTATTCTCCTAAAAAAATTAAAAAATCTTAAAATAAATTTAATATTTCTGTTAGCACAAATCCCCGCCGATAAACTAGCACCGCATCTAAGCCTTTTATTATATAGGTTATTGAAATCAAAACCTATCCCAAGTGTCAAGTGATCCCAAACTGCAATTTTTGACTTCCAAGGTATGAGCATTTATTTCGGCCACCGAGTGAATTCGGGGGATTCAAATCACCATCACGGACTCCGGCGCACACACACACTCTTCAATTCACTTCATCACTGCTTATCACCATGGAAACTGAATGAGTTCCAGGCGATTGCTCGCCCTAGACTCCGATATCGTGAGACAAGCTAAGGATGTCGGTATCTCATTCTGCAACGACAATTTGTTATTCAAGTTCGGTATCATAAGTTCCTGAATACCAATTTCGCTATCCGGGTGTCGTTACACGAGAGGGATAGCGACACCCACTCCATACCGACAATGAGGTAGAGAGTTGCAGAATCGCGCTACTGGCGCGATATTCCGTCGCTAGTCGCCAAATACGCGGCGCGGCGGTTGCAGATGAAGATGGCAGAGCCCCCCCCCCCCCCCCACTACATCGCACCTAAATCAAATCGTTAGCGGGTGGAAGCCGCCACGCCCATCTACTGCCGCTGCGTTTATATTCCGATCCACTCGCGTCCGGGTCGTTCGAGATCTTTCGCTGGAAAACCTCGAGAGGATTTCACCTCGACCTACCGTTTTAAACGACATCGAGTTGTCGATAAAAATTATCGACAGCTCGATTCAAACCGGACGGAGAGAAAATAATAAAATAATAAGAAATAATAAAATTTGAATGACCCGCGGCGTGATAAAGATGGGTGAAAAATACAGTGCAACTAGGTAGGTACCACTCTGTCACTGGGACCGCATTGTCACCAATGTCTACAGGTCTAGTCATGAAGTCATGTATTATGAGAGAATTTTAAAAACATTCCTACTCAATCCACCCTTCAACTCCCATTATCAAACATTATCACGTTTCCACATAATTTTTGTTGACAATTTTGGACCGATTGGCCCTCTTATTCCGCTAAAATTATTTTTGATTGCTGAAATTATTTTTCTGGCTCGAATCACGTTGCTTCGGCGATTTTTAGTCATTTTCACGCATTTTTAGCTATTTTTCACCCACTCTAACTCAGATTTGACCCACTATTTGAATTCCAAGAATGCCCATCGTTTAATTCATCCTTCAGTTTATTATTACGAACATTTTGTAATAATAAAGCAGATATGGCCACTACCAGATATCGTCTGGAGTGGCACACATAGACACACATTATATAGGTAATAAGAGTGATATTTCTGAGATACCATGTATAGAGTACTATTTCCTTCCACCTTATCTACAGTGTTTATTTCTGTTTCCAATAAGAACGCACAAACGTACATACACATTGGCACCTACCCCACCTTACGTTGCAGGCCGTCGAGAGGTCCGTTGATTGGGGAAACATTAGGTACCGTCCGTCCGCCGACGCCTTTCTTCCGTTTGTACGATTAAGCCTCGATGATTAATAAGGTGACCCCTGCGTTCCCTTTTGCTCCTTGTCGGAACGGAGTTTCGTTCGTTTCTCGTAGCCATCAGTTATCCCTCTGTCATCTCTTAATTGCCCCCCCCCCCCCCCCCCCCAGAGCTGTCCGTCTGCTCAAGCTTTTTCGCGGCTTAGCAGACCAGTTCGTTGAACTTTATGGTTTATTATTCTGTGAATAATACACCTGTGTTCGCTCAGCAAAAAATTTGTATAACACCCCCTCAAAATTTTTTCTTTTCCGTTTCAAGGTGCGTAGGTTCGAAAAATGCAATGTCCGTCCGCCGTACGCCGTATCACGTGTACCGGCTTCATTTTCGGTCTAAAAAAATCGTTCTTTCGCACACATGCTCCATTTGGGCCCTATTTGTGTCCCGAAACTTTTCAGCCCGATCGGAATATTCCCAGGGGTGTTATGAGTGAAAATGTGTATAAAAATAGGTACTTTTGGTTTATTATTCTAGGAATAATGCACCTATGTATTCGCTCAGCAAAACATTTTCACAACACCCCCTCAAAAATTTTTTCTTTTCCGTTTCAAGGTGCGTAGATTCCAAAAATGCAATGTCCGTCCGCCGTATCACGTGTACCGGCCTCATTTTCGGTCTAAAAAAAATAGTTCTTTCGCACACATGCTCCATTTGGGCCCTAGTTGTGTCCCGAAACTTTTCAGCCCGATCGGAATATACCCAGGGGTGTTATGAATGAAAATGTGTATAAAAATAGGTACTTTTTGTATTTTAGTAACATGTTAGTAAAATGAGCTTTTGAGGTATCGTTTTCCATGTTTTTGGGGACGAGAAGACCGAATATGAAGTCGACTTTGACCAAGTAGTGGAAAATTGAGGTTGTACCAGACGTTCAGCTCCCAAAATTGATTTTTTATGAGTCAAAAACCTGCGAAATCGTCTGAAATCACCATCAATTTGTAGAATAACACTAAAAAAAGTGTCAACACGTGGATCAAGACAATTAAATGGTACTATCAATGATCAAAGATAATTTGAAAAAAAAAAAAAAAGGATCGTAACTAATTTGTGTTGTGGAGGCCAAGATTGGTGGAAACAGCCAACATTTCTGTAGGTATGTCCAGTAGAATAATAAACCCATGTGACAAGGATTTTGCAGCGTTATTGATAAATCAATTTGATTTTCTTGCGCCGATCTCGGGTTTTCCGACAGAGAACGGAATGAGCTCTTGTTTATCTACGCATTTGGCGATATTTTATCGCTTCTTCTACCTCGTTAGGCCACATAAAGTTACATCGAAACAGGTCAACAATATTAATCAAACCTAATATCGAATGTTATGAGTAGAAAACGAAAGAAAGGGGTTTGAGGGGGAAATACCGATCCCATCTCTTGTTTATCTTGCATAACTCCAAGAGACCTACTACCTATATAAATCAACAAAAAATTTGATAAAACGGGGAAATTGAAATGTGTCGCAGGCACTTTTCCCCGATTGAGAATTTGCTGAAAATCTGGGTTTTGGATACCTAACTGTTGTTATCGGCTGCTCCTCCACAACCAATGTAATGTACATACATGTTGTACCTCAGAGTGGGGACCCCCCGACCCCCCTCTGATCATGTCAGGGGCCTATAAAGAGCCGAGGGGCCAACAAATACATAACCATTCTCAAGCTAACTTTCGGCCTCGTCTGTTCTATCCTTAATCACTACACTAGCTAACTTGAATTTGATCTAAATGAGTGCCTCGCTAATTGATACTAGTGAATTTATGAGCATTTATCCCCGTACCACGTATTTCTGTTACCGACACAGACGATCCTAGTAGGTGTTACCTTCTAGGGTTCACTAGTGGTGGCCTCCCGATACCCGTGACGTGATCAAACGTATGTGATAATTGGGGTACGTGTACATGAACACTGATACAAATCAGTACTCAAGTACTTATCAATACTAAAGAAGAAGGTATTGGTTATTTCAGGACGACCCTTTATTTTTTATTAGTTTTATACCCGATATTTTTTGTATTATTTACTCATTATTTACAGATCAAGTATACATTTCTTCATCTTATCTATGTTTGAGTAGCAACATGGGGTAACAAAACACATCTACACGGACATGGGAACACATCTAAAACATCACCGATTTTCTTTCGATATTACTGCCGATAAATATATTGAAAGTATAGAGAAAAAAAAATCATTCTTGATCCCCTCCCACCCCCAAATCACTCAATTCTGACACTGTCCCCGTCCCTTCAATACTTCTCTAAGTTGTGACTGTTCTCCTCCTCCGTCTCGAACTCCTCCACACCCGAATGCTCTTCCTCCGCCCCTTACGTCCTGACAGGCATAGGTTTGAATGATGTTATTTTCTCAGTAATTTTCCCGCAGTAACAACTTCTTCTTCCATACGAATTCCCTCCGCTGTGGATCCTCCTCTTCTTACCGATCCCTTTCACTTCAACGGCCCATCAAAATCGACCTCCTTTTACTTTCGAACCATACTTCTATAAGGTCACCTCTCTCTAGTACATGAAGCTCAGTGTTGAGCGATAATACAGCATAACTCAAATTAGAGTGCACAGGTAAACCGCAAAATTAATATCGCCTGACATGACACGACACATTATAGTTACAAAAGTTTTACATCACAGACTGATCATACCATCCTCGATTTAAGCCTAGAAATAGGTAATGATACGATCTTAATTGTACCTTAGCTTCCCATGCATTCATTCACTACACCGCACCCGCGTATACAGGGTGTTTCTTAAGTAGTGAACCACCCTTTCTAACTACGTTATTTTCAGGAAAATGAAAAAAAGCTTCTAAAGTAACCCCCCTTCATTTTTTACAATGAATTCAAATATCTCATTCCCGCACTTTGCGCATGCGCGGAAACATGCGCAATTGACACCAACTTCGGTTTTTCAAATGGGTACCCTAATTTTTTATTGCAGATTCAGATTCTACGTAAAATTTCATGAACATTTGACCCCTCAATCGATGAATTTGACTGCGCAGAACCTGTTCTGCGAGCGTGCAAAGTTGCTCAGCTGCCAAATTTCGCAAAACTTGGCGTCTAGTAATCCCCAAGTGTGGCACATGATTTTTCATTTTTTGTCAACGCTGATTCACATGTTGCTATCCGTTTTTTGATTTGACTCGATTTGAACGAAATAATGGCCAAAAGTCGGTTATTTTGTACGAAAAAAAACGTGTTTTGACGAGTATTATTTTATTTTACAAATTCCTTCGCTTCTGTTGAGACTGGAAGAGAGGATGGGAATAGCAAATTATGTAATTCATGTGCAAACACACGCCTCAAAACACGTTTTTTTCTGTACAAAATAACCGACTTTTGGCTATTATTTCGTTCAAATCGAGTCAAATCAAAAAACGGATAGCACCATGTGAATCAGCGTTGAAAAATAATGAAAAATCATGTGCCACACTTGGGGATTACTAGACGCCAAGTTTTGCGAAATTTGGCAGCTGAGCAACTTTGCACGCTCGCAGAACAGGTTCTGCGCAGTCAAATTCATCGATTGAGGGGTCAAATGTTCATGAAATTTTACGTAGAATCTGAATCTGCAATAAAAAATTAGGGTACTCATTTGAAAACCCGAAGTTGGTGTCAATTGCGCATGTTTCCGCGCATGCGCAAAGTGCGGGAATGAGATATTTGAATTCATTGTAAAAAATGAAGGGGGGTTACTTTAGAAGCTTTTTTTCATTTTCCTGAAAATAACGTAGTTAGAAAGGGTGGTTCACTACTCAAGAAACACCCTGTATATGCCCGTCTGATTGGTAGACGGTACTAATGTATCACACGACGCACAAGTCATATTGAACGCAGCTCAGTGTCCTTGGTCGGTTCAAACCGGAAAATCTGAATACCAGTCTTTTATACTGATGACATTCCATATTATTCTACTTCATGCAGCCCAGTCGGTCTGAATAGGAGGAAACGACCTTCGCAAAGACGTAAAACTGTACCCACATATAGATATTCAAGAGAACACTGAAGGGAATAAAATATATAGGTATTTGATAATAATTGTAATCCACCCATAGACAGATACTGCTATAAGTTGGAAGTAGTTCGAGACAGATTGGTGAGCCATTTTAAATTTTAATCAACACATAAATTTTTTGTCTACACTGTCTGTAGTTACTGTAATTTTTAGCGAATTTTTGCTACAGAAACAGATACAGCAATGGAATCCGTTTTAGATCACCAAACAATGATATAAATAATATAAAATCACCAAACTTGAGATAGAATTGCTACGCGACACATGAATAAACCATAATATCAAAAGTCAAAAATATTCTTTCTTGAAAAACGCATGTAAAATTTGTATTCCGGGAGACAAAAATGAGAATCGATCTCATGCATTATTATCATAGGACGGTTGACGATGATGCCCACATGTTTCCCTCAGTCATACAGTATTCATTCCGTAGATTTGTAAACAAGACTGGTTCGGATTGACCTCGTTCAAGATGTTAATAATATCCTTCCCTCCCTTTCCACGTCTACTCAAGGAAGACCAGGAAACAACTGAGGGAACAAACAAGAACATTAAAATCGACTGATAAAACCCTCTCCGACGACGAACCTTGCGAGCGGATAACATAGGAAACTCTAGGCAGCACGCACCCGTATCATCCTATTCTAGGTCAAAGCGAGAAATATTGCGAGTTAAGTAACTGTTTTTGTGCGTTTTTTCCAACTCTTTTTATTTCTGTTCTTCCGATGTTGAACTGATTTGTCACTGAGCTCAACCACATGGAATATGCAGCAAATTTTCTCCGCAGCAAGCTGACAACTAAAAGGGATTGAAGTCTTCATGATAACAGCGAGGATGTCAATTGAAGAAAGACGCCATTTGTCATGTTGGTTCTAAAAACAATTTATTACGTAGTAGGTTCCAATACAGGGAGATTCCCATAAATAAAACTTGTGCTTGTATGCTTGGTGTGGGGTTAGGCTCCTCTAAACTAGGTTTTAAATTAGACCTCTTAATATCTTCGGCAATTTTCTTTGGGCGAAAAAAAAGCTCAGCAAAATAATCTTTTTAAAACCGCTCATTTTTTCGATTAGTGATGGGAACGAAAACGCACAACAGTGTTGCTACAACAGTTGCAGATAAAAAACGAAGCAGCTGTTGTCAAGAAAATAAAATAACAGTTGTAAATAACAGCTTACTTCCACGGTGGCCTGACAAACCTCAACACTCATAACAGATGCAAAACTGTCGTCAGAGAACTGTTACTTTGGAATTTACCTAGTTACCCAGTTTTTCCAGTTCGAAATAACCATGGTATTATAAAGAATGATTCCCTGAAAATAACTGACATTTCGGGGTGTGTGTGTATATGTGTGTGGAAACCTTCATTTCTTGTCTGAAGAAGCAAGTAATTGCCATTTTTATAACAGATCCGTAAGTAGTGAAAATCAAATAGTCTGCATGTCCTATCTATCGACCCCACTCGGAAGTAATGCTGAACAAGTGATTCCGGGGTGTAATAGGTCAAGAGGATAAGCTAGTGGGTTTTTAGTGAGTGAAACCTCACACGGCTGCGGAGTGCGGACCCTTCAAAGTCTTTTTCAAGATTTTCCCACTGTTTCCCTCGTTTAAAAAAAATATCTACATCAATATCTACAAGCATTTACATTCTACTAACAAAGCAGATTCAAGACGAAGGGAGATTTATTATGATAACTGGGTTGCATTCACGCTCATGTTAATAATGGTGCTTTCGAGTTCTAACTTCGAGCTTTTTGTGAATAGCTCGTCATAAAATGCATCACATCATCTATGGAGCCCCAATCTACACCTGTTTATTTATTTATTTTTCTGTTTGGTTATTTGTTCAGTATTATTTAACTTTTATGATTATTATTTATTATGATTTTGGTCTAGTTATGCAAGAAACTTGAGGAAACTAGTCCGAGTAACTATAACAAACAACAGTACACAGCCCCATTTAATGCATGCATTACTCGACTATAACAAATTATGTTTTCATCGAGAAGTACTAACTTGATGGTGAGCGGGGAGAAGCGAGGTTCCTTTGAGTGATATTGACGGGTGATATCGTGCAGGCAGTTTTTCTCGTGAAGGTACCAACCTCCTATCTATAACGTACGCTGCTTATCGAGCGGTACAGTTTATCGGAGCAGATAAACCCAATGAAAAATGAAGAAGGAACGGTCGTGAGATCGGCTCTCCCGTCGACTTGAATGGTTCGCCTCATATTTTAACGATGCTGAGCTCTCTTGAGAAGAGGACTAGATTGATATAGGAGTGCATGGTACCCACCATGCGCGTGGTCCCATGCGCGTGGTCTTAGGGTACACTAGAATAGATATAGATTCGGGGGAAAAATTGCTATGAACTGTAGTGGAATGTCGTATTTAATCGTACTGGTGAAATTCCTAAGTGTCCTAGATATCCATGAGAATAAAGGTAACCTGCAATGTAATTCCGGACAAGAACTGACCTTAGCCACGCGATAAAAATTCCTAATTTCACCAAAATGTCTATAATTACAAAGGAATGATGGGCATTCTAAGATGGGCATTATTAAAATACACGAAGTGGGTCAAACTCGAGTTGTGTTGGGGGGGGGGGGGGGGGGGGGGGGGCAAATTTTCAAAAAATCACCAAAACTTTATTTATTTTAATATTTTTTCTAAATATTATATTTATATTTCATATTATTCATATTCATATTATATTTGATTCAAATTTTTATATAATAAAAAGTTGACCTTATTTTTGGATCACCCATCTTATAACATGATAACCTAACTTGATAACCCACCTTAACTTATTTGATGAATAATCCATCCCGTTCCCTAGGCCCCTCGGTACAGCTCGTTGCTCGACCTTATCAACGGTCATGTTCATGTTGTTCCCTGAATCAATATCTCTAAATTAAGTGTTTCCATTGAGCTCGGAGGGCCGATCGATGGGAAAAGAAATAATTGGAATCATGCAAACAACATGTAGAAAGAGACGGCTATGTCGGACCAAGGCGGATTTCTGAAACATTGATTGCAAGTGGCCGTCATTCGTGATCGATACGCCGTCACGTCACTCGGCGCTTAGCGATCGTTGAACTTGCAACTGGCGTCCACGGAACCGTGACCTACACTACATACCTACTCAAGTTTCTGCCGACGGAAACGCCATGAAAATCACTTCAAACACCGATGCATCCATGTATTTATTTTTCGGAATGCCAACTGTATGTCTAAAAATCCGTAACTTATTATACCATTCAATGGGGAATTTTCGTCAAAAACTTTTTTTTTTGAAAAAATATTCAGGAGTCTTGGAAAAATCGTAGTTTGATGCCCTATTTCAAAAATAAGCGATATTTTTTAAATGAGGGTGATTAAAAGCAAAAATACGCAAGAAATGACGAAGTCTATTGACATCTGGTTGGCTGTTGGCCTAAGGAGGTGGAGCGAAGCTTCGGAGGCGAAGGTTCTCAATGCTGCCAACAACGCAACGTTAGAAATGGCAAACCTGTCTAGGCAACCTTCAAGAACCTTTGCTATGATATTCTGTGAACCTCCCCTCAATTTCATTTTGAGGAAGAGTTTTTTAAATTTATAAATTTATACATTTGCAGTTCCATCCATCCATCCATTGCGGTTCCACACATCGTTTAAAGTGATGCACTAGCGCTCTAAGCGGGATTTGAGTTGAAGAACTACTCGGCGATTAACATGGTACGTCATTTCTAGCGGGACGCAGAAATTCAAATTATACACTCGTTTTCTGCCTATACTTTCCGTCATAAACACCTCATTATGTGGAAAATAAGTGTTAATTTTAGTAACTGAACAGAATTTTGCCAAAAAATTGAAATATGTAACCCACGAAAATTGGTCATTATATAAACACCCTTACAGACTCGAGCGGCAGTTGTGGGTATGTTGTACCGCACTACAAGCCGCAATTTTGGGTATTTTGGAAAGTTTGAAGGTAGACTCGGTGGGCCTACCAAATTCCCTGTAAAGTTTTTGGTGTCTCGACGACGTCAGGTCGAGGCACCATGACGCCGAGAGTGACGCCGAAAGAGCCAAAACACAAGGTAATAATAACGGGTCCTACGGTATACAATTTTCAGGATATAATCGTAGGACTGTCAGAAATGGCTGTAAAAGTGTACAGGTTTCGGTACTAATACGGCGCCGGTTGGTGCCGGCCATGGCGCCGCAAAATAAAAATAAAACAGCTAATCTGGGGTAGGTACACGTTGTATTCGTTTCAATGGAGACACGTGAGAGGCTACTTGGTCAGCGGACCCACTATTACCTATTAACGTTTTCTTTACTACTCTTTCACCCGTCTCCATCAACTAGAAAAATGCATTTTGATATTCGCCCCCAAAACATGGTGAAAATGAAGTACGAAAGTTCAGTAAGACCGAAAGGTAAGGCGTCAAAGTAGCATCCTAATTTTTCCAAAACCCCCTCAATAAAGGTGTGGGTGGGTCTCAAACTTTGGTCACGGTGTTTAAGTATATTTGTAATTGTATGTACCAATATGCAACATCACGGACATTGACATGAAGAGACGGCACTAGAACACGCAAGAAGAACCGTAAGAAGTCATGAGGCAACATTTTGTCTGTCAAGAAGCCTTACTGACATTCGACAATAAATTCAAGAAGCATAGATACGTCATAGGAAACACTCGTAATAATCGCCCTATTAGGTTATCAGTGGGTTGCTGATCAAAGACTCGTAAGCGTTGAGAATATTTATAAATCTTTCTCTGCGTGAAGGCAATTTCCATTTCATATCTGATATAGAGACTTGAGAAACTACCTCAGACTCCTCACATAAACAAAGATAGAGACGTCAAGAAGCTGAGTTTCACCTCGAGAGGATTTTTCCATTGGTTTCCTAATTTCGGAAGTACTGCTTTTAGATTAAGAGAACGATACTCGCTGGATCCAGTCTTCACAGGAACCAAAGCTGAGTTATTAAAAAAGAGACACTGCACTCATTTTGTTGCTGTTAAATCATGTGTAATAACTATTTATCGTGGAATACGATTACACAATATCATCCGTTTCCACATTACTACTTACTGCAAGATTTTAACTCACTGCCTGTGACATGCTTGTTTGAATTTCTTCCTCGCAAGCAACGCGGGTAACTTTTTCTTTCAATGTAATTGAAAACCGAACAAACAAAAAATGAAACCTCATTGCTGCATTTATAAACGCTCGAAGTACATGTGTTTGCTTCTTGCTGATTTCAAGCGAATCAGTCAAAAATTATGACAAGGAACATTATATGATACACAACGCAGCCATACACTTCGAAATGGAAGTATGAACAATGGTTCAGATGTTAATTCAATGGAATTGTAAAGGAGAACGTTGGAAATACCATATTCAAGGGTTTGCGTATAAATATGTACAATGGTGATGCCTGATACGAGTAGATGTTACATGTTAGTGATCGAGAAACATTTCCAAAAACTTCACTGCGAAATATTTTGTAAATTATCATGTAACACATGGTCAGGGAAATTAATCCTAATCCACAAGTAACAATGACTTGATTTCTCGAGAAAACGTCTGCCAAGTCAAGTAGGCTGTATAGCTTCCTCACCTATGTAACATGGACGCATATAATTAGCTGGTCGGTGCATTCGGTGGACAGCAAGGAGAACTGACGCGCGCGCATTTGAAATTGAGAGGTCCCAAAATGCAAAATAGTAGGGGGAATAGGAGTTGCAGTAATAGAATTAATGATAAGCGTAATAGGATAGTTAGAGGCATTCATATAAGGGTTTTGAATATTTCTGTGGTATCATACCCCTTGAAGAATAAGTAGCACTGCGAACAGTATTTATTTATATTGGTACCTACAAAACTGCAGTTGTACCATCGCGAATTTCCGAAGAGAAGGCAGTTCAGCCAGGAAATGGTAGTTCAACCGGCCTGGAATTAGAAATAAGTCTGGAAGACGTATCATTACTTGTTACCTGCTAGTGTTTAATTATTAATTTAAAATGAAAAAAATTGTTCCGTTACAACTCAAGAGAATTTTAATTCATTTTCAGTATAGAGTGGAGACCCACACCCACCTCCAAGGAGTCTACTGTCTACAGCTTCTATTGGTATGCATATTCGTATAGCATGTACACATCTGAACTGCGAAAATAGCGGCATGTTTTCTACGCCCACCCACACAAACCACCAGTTACGCTCTCTGGGATCTTCGTTTATTCGTTTTACGCGGAGGTTCATAAATTCACGAAGGAAGTTCATTCATTCACATTATAGCTTCCCAATACTGACCCATTTTTTATGACAATCTTTCACATTCAATTCCCAAGACTGATGCGGATTTTTTCCTCTTCTAAATTTCATACAGAACGGAACGATTATTACCGAAATGTTTTCCATGACGTGACTCGCGTGTGTATTGATCTGATATAGAGGAGTTTCACGCGATGCGTTCTCCTCGCACGGTGAGATATAATGGCTGATGGTATCTTGCATTCTCATTCAATGGGACCTTCACCGTCGCTTTTACTGGCATTTGACTAGCGCACGGTTAAAGACGTGTAAATTTTCCTCAAACGCCGAATCAAATTCCAGATTAGAGCACCGACTCCATACTGAGAATAGCCTCTACGGGAAAAATGTCTGCCAAGGTGTGGCTCATAGCTTCCTAGCAACTATGAGGTGGTCGTAATGAGTATAATATATTAACTGCCACGGCATCGCTGCTCCATTGAATCCACCTATAAAATTAAATCAATTAGCTATAGTTGTTCGTAAAGTGAACTGCATGTTAGCTGTTAATGCTGGAAGAGATCGGGTGACATTATATATTACGATTTACAGGGGTGTTTGTCTGAATCGTGACCATTTACAAATATGAACATTTCAAAATTAAAAAAAAACAACGTTTATGATAGCGCGAAAGTCTTGCATGTGTAGAAGAAAATGATATTCAGCGCATCATTTAACTCATACGTTGATACAGCTACATGAATAACCCTGTGAATTTATGTGAGTTATGGGCGGTAGCAATAAATAATGATGAAGATATTAAAACTTCAGGATGAGTTACATCAAAATATCGGGGGAAAGTCAAAAATCCAACGACCTTTCGGCAAACACAGTGTCTAACAAGAGGCTGTATATCATGTTTAAGGAAGACATGAGTCTCATGAACCCAGACATCCAAACCAAGAAACACCCAAGAAACCCAATGATTGTAGAGGAAATCAAAATTTAGCACCAATGATTAGGAGAATATAAACCAAAAATCCCCCTAGAAACAACCACATCATCCATATGAGTTATACCTACTCGTATAAACAGGGGGGGAAGTAACGGAACATCTATAAAATTACCCCTTCCCACTCTTCTCATCCCAGTTTTCAATAGTTCAGTCGATACATACGATGCATATTGCAGGTATGGTTATGGTCATTTGGTGCAGCTGGAGGAGCTGTTTTTATTAACAATACTCTACAAGAGAGCCTACTAAAATAAATCATAAAATGTTATTGAAGATCAAGTGAGGGGAGAGAAGTAGAGTCAGACCATAGCTGAGTAGCTGTAAGCCAACACTTGGTGATACCGGAGCTCGCCGCATCATCTCGCCAGTGGATTCCCAGACAGTTGATCACCCCCACAAACAAATCCTTCCCAGCCGTTCCAGCTTGAATAAATTTGAATTGCTCGGCACACTACAACATTCATTTCATCAGCCACGGATGCGTGAAGGACCTTTTCATTAACAAAGAAAACACGAAACAACAGCAGTTTGTGATCGCCTCTGTGTTCCCAACTGTATCTGTAAGTTGGCGTTCATATTTCGTCATAGTCATTTTTCCAATTCAAAATTTCTTAGGGAATTAAAAATTAGTTGAGAATTTGTTGGGGGCTGGAGTGGACGGATGGATGGGATGGTACAATATAAGCAGCAGCAGGCAGCAGAAGCAGGTAAGCTGTGTAAGCGGCATGTTTGATTGTTATTTTGTGTAGGTATGTGATGTGTAGCATTCTCGTTCTAGACGCAGAAAGCACGGATGTGATTCAACGATGTGCATAAGTCATACCCGTCACCGTGTTTTGCGAGGTACTTTCTCAGTCTTTACTCTTAATACATCTGGTCTCCCATCTCAGCTAACATATTAACATGGTGGCATGGAGATTCGTCGACTTCTTCGAGTATCTCAGATATTCAGATAAAGAGTGTTTTCTATGTGCTAAGATTTCCAACGATCTAGCAGACCGTGGGGCCTGAACATCCCAGAAATGGAGACTCCGAACTGACGTCAGCAAATAACCCCCCACTGAGTGCGCTGCCCTGGGCTGTTCGTTTACAGCTCACTTCAAAATACTCTCTTTGGTCCATCCGATGGAAGAAGCTTCCCACGTTTTTTGAGAGGCAAATAAAACCATGTGATTCGTTAAAGCCCACAATTTCCACAGCCTGGGTCGTGATTAGTTTGACGTCTCCGGTTGTGGGTCCAACACCCGTTGGACATAGTTGTAGTTGCTGTTAATACCAATCTAAAGACCGAGCAACTCAATTAGTTTTCACTCATTCAACATGCCTCTTAATAATTGAGAATCTACCGTCCAAATTTCGACCCACTGGAACTGCTCATGGTCAGGCGTCCTACCGGTGGGTTCGACGATGGGATTATAAGTAGGGTCTAATTGATCCTGGATTCGAAAGTGGTTATTATTTGTCTTCATCTATCCATATGACAGTATCACCTTTTACAGATTACTTACATCGTATAGTTTTCTAAAGCGGCATGGGGCCTACGTCCACAAACCTCCAGGCAGCCTTGTCATCATGAAAAAATCTTGAGGCAGACTAACATGACTTTTACCATGCATAATTGCTTTTGCCCAGTAACGATCACTATATTTCCTCAAGTTCTTGCATTTTCCCACCTTCTGGAAACTGGTTTACATGTATATATACATGTATATATATACTTTGTATGTATGTATATATACATACAAGGTTGTCTACACATAAAAGTGGGTCATTATTTTTTAACTAGGAACACACAATCTGTGCGAGTAGATTTCTATATCTAATATATACCTATTAGATCAAGTAGGTAGCTCCTACTAGCACCTACCAATTCTCCAACGATCTAGCAGCAGGGGTTTACACGAAGTCTGAACATCCCCACATCACTCATCACTGCCCAGAGAGTATATTACGTATATGAGAGAATATGGCTACGGAAACACATTAATAGCTGAGATCCGTTTGATAAGGATATCATAGGTAAAATTAATCATTATTTATTTGTTGTCATTTCAGTTTATGACTAACAAATACAACGTCAAGTGCTAAGGAAAACACCATCTGGGAGTCAGACGGTATCAAAACAAACAAGGTAAGTGGATTACCGTAATGAAGGCGGGATCCAGCGATAAGGCGGGTTTCAAAGCCACTTCCTGAATCCTTTCGCGGTTCAGAACCGGTTTTCAAACGCTCAGCCGACATTCGACTTTTCCAAGGACACAGCTGCACGCATCGTCTCTTCCGAACTAGGCCTCAAAACGCACCCGAACCGCACGTGTGACTTGCGACAAGAATAGTACACAATAGCTGACAATTTCGTGGAACTTTCTAGTCGCTTTATTGTGTTACGGTGGGAGGCCACTGGCTCAGTTCATCTGTCTCGCGTCTTATATGGCACAGAACCAAGTGGTTTTGAACTTACCATAAAATCTATAATTTTTTGGGCTACTCGAATTAGCTGCCTATATTCGATATTCCAAGGCAACTAATCTATATTTAATCTGGCATATAAAAAATATATTATCGGCCAAACACGTTGACGATGCCACGAAAATTTGAGTCTACTGTCTCTAGTTACGGGTCTCTTAATTTGCGGACTGATCCTTCATATTCCCCTAATGTATTATCACACACATCCTTTTAGGTAACCAAATTGGAAAATCCAGCAAGAAGCCAAGAAGCTGCGGAGGTGGCGCCGCAGTACACTGCTCGAGGGTTTCGCTCGGTTTTCCTGTTTCACGTAATGACGTATGAGGAACGATAATATATTGCGAACCGATCGTTTGGAGGCCCCGGGTTTGTAGGAAGAACTAATGATGCTTAAGGACCCCCATCGGACCAGGATAACAGCGTAGCCCAGCGGCTGAAAGAGCAAACCAACAGTTACCGAAACGGTTGTGACCGAATTTGACCTCCTTGAGATGTTTCTTAATTCCTCCAAACAAAAGTTGAGAAAGACACAAAAATCATCATGTCTTTTCAGATGAAAGGAAATAAGCGCCGAGACCCCTGGACAACGATCTGATTTCGAAAGGTGTGTTCGAAGTTAGCTCTAAAATGTGTGCCATAGCTGGAACAAAAGCATCCTACCTCAACAGAGAGGTCACCAAAATTGAAATGGCCTCCATTCAGGCCATCTGCAGTCACCGACGTTTGCAATTTGGTAAGGCATGATTAGTGTCGAGCGAAAAAGAACACTGTCGTATAGGATGACGAGTGAGCGACGTTACGAGAACTCGACGGACTGAGAAAGGACAAAATACCGATGTTTCCGCAAAACGTCAAGGTATATGATTAAGAAGAGAAGTGAAGGATTAAAATACATGGCGGCAGGATATAATCCCTGAAGTATATAGTACAAAATGGAATATATAACCCCCGGTGTCACGAAGGGTTTTCCTTCGCACATCCCATCCTCTCTCTGTATTAATCGTAACCTAATCTCATACAAAACAACCTATTACTTCGTGCAGTTGATGCAATAATTACCATAACACTGATAGAAGTGCGTTGATAATTATTGAAACGACCTTGGCGCTCCACTGATCTTTGCAAGGATGCAGCTGAGGCTGGCATGTGACACTTGCGTCAGCCATTTCCTAACGATGTCCAGTCAACTTACTGATCACGCGAGGGCCATTAATACCATTTTTCATTCCTCTGGAAGCCTCTTCGGGATGTCAACTACATAACGAACCAATTTGTTTGAATAGCGCGTTTGGATAATCATCGAAGCGATGCATTTTTATTTTTTCCGAGGAGGCAACCCGATCATGCCAGTGACACTATAACACCGTGCCACATCGAGGGGATACAGTCTATCACTAAACCGGTGAAGAAGAGCGTGAAACTCGTGGTGGTATAAGCCAATTTATTATAATTTTTAGAAACGAAAGGTTTTAGACGTAAATTTTGAGTGAGGTCGTCACCTGACACGAACAGGGTGTCCACAAATTGTTTCTGAAAAACTTGGCTTGAAAAACCAAATCCTTATTCGCTCTATTCCCTTCAAAAATCAGGAAAATGTGTCTTCTTGGGGTTGGACTGGACTTTAGGGGAAGTGTGATATACCGATTGAAAGCTTCGAAAACAGTCAATAAAAGGGTTTTAGACAGCATGTTTTGTACTCATCGTCCTTCTACACAAGCTTATCAGTAGTAAGTTGGATTGCCCCGCATTGCTGTCGAAGATTGGTCTTCAGGTGCCACGGCTGTCCGCGCGCTCTTCCCCCTTCTTCCACAACATACCCTTCGCACCATCGTATTATTCGGCCAACCGTCCTCTCCAGAGACTCCCTCGTTCCGCGAACCTCTTCATCACTATCGACTTTTTCGACGATTCACTGAAGTCCCTTCTTATGAACTCAAAGACAAGCTTCTCTTAGTACCTACCGGTTTGTGCATCACTCAGTGAATTTTGTTTTTCCCCCCAATTTTCCTTATTTTCATTTCCCTATGAAGTTTCTTTATTTTTGTATCTTTATTTTATGCGAATCGATTCACTGTCTGATTTGTATCGTGTTCCTGTGAAACAGGCTTGTTCCCGCAAAAAGTAAAATAAATAAATAAGTCTTAGTTACACTCAGTTCTATACTGTTGAAGTAAGTTATAATTTGGATGAAGGAGAATGTAAGGACTCAAGAGAGATGTTAGGTAACTGTGTATAACCACAATTACAAGTGAGGGAATAATCTGTGGGCGTTGGGGAATTTTTCTGGATTCAAGGGAGAAAAAAGTTGAATACTGCCGCATAACGGATGGCGAATTATATAGGGATTACCAGGTAAATAGCGGAACAAGGGGTGAATTACTGGGTTTTCAATATTTTGGGAATCGGGGAGCTAAAATTGTCGCCTTGCTCATGTTGAGGTCGGGATCATAATGTACGGATTTGAGATTTTCCTAGTTGTCAAGGTCTAGCCCTTTTGGTGCAAAACGAAGGAATTTACTATTTTGTGTTCCATTCGACCCAACACTCTGGCGAGTCCTTGCATTCTCCTTTCATCCAAATTACCTTACGCTAACATTATGCACTATTCATGTAAAACATTATTCTTCTCATAGCATTTTGTCAATATTCAAAGAATATACATAGCCCAAGACATCTCATGGGTGAGAAAGCCCGAAACTAGACTCAAATAAAGAATCTAAATCAGCAGAGGATTCGTAACTATCTATTCACGATTCGATCGACCCTCTGCGCTATAGGCAAACAACCAATAATAAAGAATGCACTAATCAATAATTTGTCTGCTCTTAAGATTATTAAGCACTCCTAATATGAAATGCGGACGCCGAAGCTTCGTAAGGATGAGAAATGCAGCTCTGAAAATGGTACAATTCAAATCAGTAAGTAGTAAAGTAACAGCCATTCGTCCGACTGCCCTGCCAGCAGCGTCGGGGTGATCAGCTGTCCTCCAATGGGAGGATCAGAATTCGGCCTGATAATTTCGCTCTTTACTTGGTTACTCATTGCCTCGCCTCCTTGAGTGGAAAGGGGTTCGCCCAACCGCTACATGGGTCATACTTGTAGGTGTCACCACGTGTCAAGGCGGTCACACATCAAAGTACCAACCACGCTCGAGGTAACTTAACTTCGGTGATCTCACGGGAACCGGTTTATTCCATCTGATAAGGCAATTGGGCTCGAAAAACATTAGACGACACCAAACACAGGCATTTTTATATAACTATGTTGGGTATCTACCACCTATATATTTATATAATATAGGTAGCCATAAATATTACTTGTAGGTGTTATGTACGCTAAGTTTATACGTAGCCTATGCCATTTATGGATCGACACAAGACATACAAGATTAATTAGGGAGTTGGAGCCCTTGAAAGCTAGCACTAGCGGAACATGGAAATTTAGCCAAAACCTTATAATGGCTGTAACTTTTGATCTGTTTGAGATGAACTGACACTTATACATCATACATTTTTGAAGGAAATTTATTTGTCTACATTTTTGTCTCCCATGACTTTTCTGCAGAGCGTAGGGTTAAGAGTAAGAGAGACAAATAAGGCAACAAACGTGAGGGAACTTCTAGTTTTTCAAAAATAGCAATTTTTGAGAGCAGGAATCTCGAAAACAGGAAAGCATGAATACAGTCAACCTTCCAGTAAATTCTGTCACATTTCATTTAGTATGGAATGACCTTTTCGCTAGGACTAGCTAGGCTGCAACTAGTTACCGTCAGATTGGTGAAAATCTCACACAACTTTTGTGTTAACGTGGTTATAGCTGTTTTGTTTAGTAGAAGTTCTGCTTCGTTCTGTAGGTAAGGAAGGCTTGTAGCGACTTACTCCACTTTTTCTCAGAACTTATTTTATGCCTATATATGTAAGTAAAACAGCGGAATCACGAATCTTTCAACTGATGCTTGGCATTTCTAGAGCCACAAAAACTGCCCACTGAATTTCTAGACTTCGACTCTTCTTGCTCTATGAGTTGAATGTCAGAGAATGCTTCTACTCTTTATTGCTCATTGAGCAACTCGGTGAGGTCGTACTTTTCAAATCAGATGCCAAGCATAGCTCTCTAATTGATGTTGGATCATTTTGCTTATGAACAAGATCGCTCGTTGCGCAATCAAAACTTCAACTCCACCGCGCCATTTATCACAGGAATTCATAGGTTCACTGATGAGGATCACAAGAGATTGCAATGACACACGGATCAAGGTATCCACCAACCCCCGGAGGAGACATGGAACACAATTAACAGCAAGATTAACAAAAATGACAGTTCATTATAGAATCTCTGTAAAAGCAAGAATATCGACGGACCTGCAGCACTTGCTGATTTTGCTGATCACTCAAGCTCCGTTGACCTGGTGCACTGAGTTTCACTAGGTGCTCCTCCTTCTTTTTTCCCCAGTCTCAGAGGTGGAAGTGATTGCCGCCACCATCAAAATGAAAAACACTTTTATGGTAAACCTGATGGTGTACCGGCAAAGGAATTCAAGAGTGCCATGAACTCGCTGGCCCCTGTCCTGTGTGATATTTTCAGTCATTCGTTTTTGACAGGAATTGTTCCTTCTCAACTAAAGATCTGCTTGGGTAAACTTTCTGATATTCGGAACTTCCGGCGTGTCAGTCTTTCGTGTTCTTTATTCAAACTGCTGGAGTACCTAATGCTGACAGGCCTCAATCGTTTTCTTCAGTCCATAAACTTCTTTAATGTCACCCAGCACGGCTTCCGTAAGGAAAAATCCACTTTGACTGCCCTCCAAGGATAGGGCAGGAGTAAGAGGATACGCCACTGGATTAGCTTGCCTCGCACCTGGCTCACAGACCTTGGAGAGTGATGGTGAATGAACGTAACAGCTCCTTCTACTCTTCCGACCTGGAATCCACTAGTGGTGTACCGCAGGGGAGCTTGCCTGGACCGGTTTTGTTTTGGTTTATTATTTTCAATAATGAACCATTGGAATCGAGCATGAAAAAAAAAATTCGTACCCCCCCCCCCCCCCCCCCCTCAAAATTTGATGGTTTACGTTTCAAGGTATGTAGAATCCAAAACTGCAATAAAAATATTTCTGTCTGTCCGCCGTACGCCGTACGGGCCACTTTTCTTAGTTACCATGAAAAAAAATTGATGAAATTCGGGTTAAGTATAGGTTCCGGCCGGGGTCTAGTTGGTCCTCGAAGCTCGACGTTACTGTCAGTCATCTCTAAGGGGTTCAAAATAGGGGTTGAAATTTTCAAAACGCCTATACCATTTTTTACGTGAATATTTTTACGGTTTTAAATAGTTCTTGAACTTGCGAGTTTTTTAAGACCATCCGGAGCATCGTACGTCCAGCCGTTCGTTCACAGTAAGGCCCCGAAGTTTGCACCGACAGGCATTTTCGACTCCAGTATACAATTCAAACCAAATCTCGTAACCAGAGACGCGCCCACAATAGGAAATTTGGCGGAGATAAAATCATTGCTAGGGATCACCTGATTATATTGGCGGAGTATGAAGTCGAGTTGGTTGTTCTGTGATATTATTTCATTTGAAAAATGATGGCTCTTTTGGAGTTTGTTGGTAGGTAGTGAAACTTGAACAAACGTTGAAGTATTATTGATGGGTAAATTATTACTACGGTAAATCATTACTCAACGGTAAATTATTACACAACGGTTCATTATAACATCTACGTAGAAGGGGCTGGAGTTTGTTGGTAGGTACTTTTGCAACTTTTTTCACTCCTCATCAACAATTTCTTTTCAGAACTTCATTATGTGTGTTTCTTTTTGTTAGGTACTGTTTGTCATCGGCAGAATTATTTTAGCAACATTTAACTCGTGATTTAGATAGGTACCTAGTAACGAGTACGGGGTTAGGTACTAACCTACGGAGGGTCTGCGATCTACATAATATGTATAGATTAGTACATATCATATTATATAGACGGGTTATCTATACATAGAGCTGTGATCTGTAACAGAAGGGTATTCTATACAAAATAATAAACCGTTGTGCAGGGATTTGCAGCGTTTTAATTCTGTAACGACCTCCTGGAAGTGTTTGCTGAACTGAGTTCGCTTGCAGTAAATTTCACCGATGACACCAACTTCTTGGTTTAAGGATCTTAACAAGACTGTACTGCGACTGCACAGGGGAAATTTCGTCAATTCGAAACGTGGATACGCGCCAACCACCTCGCTATAAATCAGGCAAAGACTAAGTGATTCAGAACCAGAGGAAACAGTTGGGTATGCTCTCATGGGTTCCACGAACTTGGCTTTCTCGGATTCCACAAGCTTTCTTGGAATGTAGATCGATGCAAACCTGAATTTTTAGGATCATGCTGCTGAACTGTTATCTAGACTGAGCAAAGAGCGCTACTTGTCTTAAAAGACTTGGTCCAGTAGTTTCGATCCAGATACTAAAAGCTGCACACTACAGCCTCTTCCTATCCACAGCCACCTACGGACTCATATTCTGGAGCACCCCAAGGAACGTGGAACGCACCTTTAAAATGCAAAAACATGGCCGGAGGATAATCTCTAAAGAATTTCACCGCGAGGCTTGAAAACTCCGGTATTCTGAAAATGATCCCTGCGCACCATCTAGAGTACTGCAAAAGAAGTGTAGACAACATGACCACTATAATATTCAATCATTACGTGACATACATTCAGTCAGCTCAAACAAAAATAAAAAAATAAAAGCTTTTTTGATCAGTCAAGAACTGTACTGTCTATCGAACTTTTTAAACTCAGAGGAAACTATCGTTCTGCATTACGGCTATTATAATGTTATACTTATTGTGGTTGACTTGTTGCCCAACATTTAGTATTTATTTTATGTGCATTTGGCAATAAATGATTTATCTAGGTACCTATGTACAGTAACATTTTCATCCATAGCGGCTTCGCTATCGTCTTAAAAGCTGAAGAAAGGTAAAAACGTTGACGGTGATCAACATGCAAGTTACATGTTGCAACTAACAAGCAAGCGAAACATAAACGGTGAGCATTGTTGATATTATGTACAATTATGGGGGACCAAAAAAATTATGGGGGAACAAAAATTACGGAAGACGACATTGGGCGCCACGTGCTTTGATATGAGTGAAGGGCTCACCGTAAAACCTCATAGAATATATTTATGACATTCCACTTTTTGCCCCCGGATTTGTCGAAAAATATTTTCAAGTGGAGATATTTTAAGAGTTAAAATCAAAAAGAAACTGCGGTATAATATAAGCAGGTTACGAGTATAATATCCTCGTTTACCTTTCATAATAGACCCCCGTCCCAGTCTTTACTTCATCAGGAATTCAAGGACGACGAGCACACCTGTGAATTTAATAGCTTCATGCATCGACTCAGGGAAAAGAAACGAACTAATAGTGTTCAATTTCTGTCCCCTCATTTTCAACTTAATTTTTTTTAAATCCATCCGTTGAATTCACATGAGCGAGAAATCTATTTTTGATAAGTACACTTTTATCAAGGATAATGCGTAAGAAAGATAACTGTATACAACTACTTAAATAAAAAGCATTTTCAAAATTACCACGTTTTTAGAACGGACTAAAAAGTATAAAATAACTTCTCGCAGCCATAAAATCATTTCAGCATAAAATAGAAAGGACATAAATAGGAAAACATGGGGCACAGTAAGGAGTGCTATTCTCTGTTATCTACAGCAAGCGCCCCACGTTTTTCTATTTTATGCTGAAAATATTTTACGGCTAGGAGAAATTATTTTATATTTTTTATTCGGTGTAAATGCCGTTTTATTTTTTTTTAAATTTCAATAATTATTTTCTACTTTTTAGTCTTGTGTGTGTGCAATGTTTTAAGTAATTAATTAATGTATGTTTTATTATTGATTCATGTATTGTCATCGAAGATAGACAAATGTGCAACATTTCAGGTCAACTAGACATCGAGAAGGGAGCGAAAAATCAATTACAAGACTTGCACTGGACAGACAAAGAAAGCGAGTTAATAAAAACATTTTTAAAAAATATCATTTATTGATTTATTGAACCCCTATGATAATGTAGGAGAGGTCACCAACAAGTAGGACTATAATTGCATTATCAAGGTCAGTTTTTAAGATGGGCTGACCAAAGCTAGTACCTAAGCTATATCTACTTGAAATGATGATTCGCCATGACTAGATCGAATATTTCTGAATAGGTAGGAATTCATCCACTCTTGTAAATCATCAACTCACTTTTAATAACTATTCCCATTACAATTAACTTCTGAATGATGACATTACTTGTAAATAAACTTCATTAGACACATAATAATCAGTAGGTATGGATTATGATAATATCGGATTCATGCCGTCCAGGCGTTTGATTTATCTAATTACCTCTGACAGGGATGCGAATATTGGCTTGACTACGATATCCTAGTCACTCAGCTGAATCATAAAGTGAAAACGCCTAACACACACCTACAATTTACCAGTAACATATATATTCCTGCAAAAGGTAACTAGGTACCTATCATTATTATGATAAGCAGTTTGCTGGATTCAAACTTGGATTCCACATGCAAATAGGCGAGTGAAAATTATTTTTCTCATAATTAAATGCACTCAAGAAAGGTAGATATGATGGAAGTCAGATGCTTAACTTTATTTGCACAGATACAAAGCTGTGCTCAGAACTATTTAATTTTTGATAAATTCACGCAAGAAGTGAATCGAAAACTTTTTTATGTAGTTATTAAAAATTTTCTACCAACTGTGATAGGGTGGTACCATGTTTCTTCCAAAATTTCGCTAAATGCTACCAAGAAAATCGGATATAAATTAAGGCTTTGGCATATCACGATATCACACAAATACGTACATAAAAACACAAGCTGGCACAACAGCGCACACTTGTTTTTTTTCCTTTTTCTTTCTATCGTCACGGATTCGGTTTTATAATGATGTGAAACTGATTAGCAGGCAGATATGGTATTTTTCCTCTAGGGTTTTGCTCAGGGGTAGTATATAAACATTTGAAACAGGACGTCACCAAGAAGCCTTGTTCTGTAGAGGGACTGGCCATATAAAGATACCTAGTTTTCAACAACTTAATTTCTATGCCTGTCAAAATGTCAATTTGCGAGAGCACTGGCTGCGAGAATGTGTGCTCAAGTCAATTTGCGAGGAAATCATGAGCCGTTTTCTATTGAGCGCCCACTGTTGGCCCGCGGAGGGTTTTATAAAACCGCTGCCGTTAATCACAGCCACTTGGGACCGGTTCCATTCAATTCAACGTCCCGTCATCTATTAGAACTGAACTCCCGAGCGGAGGGAGGCTCACGTACACCTGATGCGAGGCTGCCTAGTTCACATTCGCGCTGACTTCATATGCTAACTTCAAGTGCTAACCGTTAGTCCGTTCAAGTCAAACTGCGAGCTCCGAGCAATGCTACTGTCTAGCATTTCAGGCGTGCGTTTGCACCGAAAAGCTTCGTCAACATGATCGTGAATGAAACGCTACACTCCGAGCCCAGATAATCACTGCTAGGGCACAGCTGATTATAATCACGCATGTCTGTAGCCGAGTTCCTGGGTGTTCCGCGATATTATTTCACTTGGTTGATAGATTCACCGCATAAAATGATGAACCTCTTAACTGCCCGGCCGGCTCCAGTACTCGATTTAGGGCTTCCTAGGGTATTGACCACAGAAAAAGTGATAAACGAAAATTATAGACCGTTGTGTAATAATTTGCAGCGTTTTTTCAACTAAAATTAAAATAATATCACCGCCCAATGCTATAAATGTCCCATAAAGTTACATGAAAGGGGTTTTGTTTGGGACGGTGTTTCCATTTATTTCTAGGAGTATCTCGCCATGATTCAGTGGGTTCATTGTGTTGCCGGAGATTGCGCTCTTCAGTTGGTCGAGCGATAGGATTCAATGTATACAGTTTCCTGGTTTGCTATTAACAAGGAATCAACCCACTACAAGTTAATTAACTCCATTCACTACATCTGTGAGCTGTGTCTCCCATCCCTATTCTGACTCCTTGGTAATAAACCCGCCTGTCCAATCTCCGTTGTGTGGAATATAACTAGATTTCCCCCACTCCTCCACCTTTATCGGTCCTGCTTCCTTCCGTCTTCTTGCCTTCTGTTCTCGATTTGGCAGATTCCGATCTCCCAAGACGGTTTTCCTCAGGTACTTACTGATTAGCTCGACAAGTTTTCCATTCAACTCGCGTCTCGCTGACTCTGATAACGAGCAGCGTACTTGAAGCGTTTACTAAGCACAGGAACGTCACAGTTCACGTAGTGGTCAATGGTCACGCAATAATGATTAAAGGTATACCCTCTTTACAGCAGAATCTAGGGGTTGCAGAGTATAGATTGATGATATGATGATTTATTATCATTTTAACGAAGATGCTGCCACTATCCCCTGTTTGGGTAGAAAATTGCTCCCTTGATTTTCATTACAGAAATGAAGCGATTTTTACGTTACTCCTTTATTTCAAGGCACAAGAAACCGTTCACCATACTGGAAATGTAGGAACCTGACAACAAATGCCTGAGCACACAGTACGTACTAGCGGCCATATTGATCCACATTACAGAAATCTTGGATCCTATAAAGAAATGTAAGTAGGATCCGCGCAGAAATGAAACGAATTCTATGTTACCAGCGGCAGCTTCGTCATTTCAAGTCATACTATGGTTCTTGGAACTCGTGTGAAAGCTTGCAACCTAAATGAAAACATAAGTCCTCCGGTTCCCTGAAACAATGAAATACAAACTGAACTACGAGTATGTATGAGCACTAGATCCACCATTAGCCTTATTGCGAAACGCGTTCCTGCCAAAAGGCAACCGGAGCGGCATATATGTGGTTACCTCATGGAACTGAAGCAGTCTATTATAGATCTCCTTTTTATCTATAATCGAAGGGTTTGATCAAGATCCCAGTGCCCACTATCGCCCCAAGAACGAATGTCAGGAAGTATTTTTTTCTATCCTTACAACATCGCCTACACTAATCAGGGTGGATTCATTAGGTACCTGAGCTTCGAAGGCGTGAGTGAGGCGATGGATTTTCGGGAATCGACAATAGGGGATGATGCGTATGGGTCAAAATTCACATTTTTACCTCAAAATCGGATTCTTTCCAATTAATCGGATTCAGGTACATTTAACCAGGTGTAGGTACTCAAACTGTAGATTTTCCCCATCCCTGAACATAGAGAGCTTGAAAAAAAAAAAAAAAAACTTCCAGGCCCTGAACAGGGAGAGTCCAGAAATTAACGTTAATCACATACCGGAGTCTTGCAAATGATTCTTTCTGCTGCGTCCCGCATTCACAATAGTTGATTCACAAACCTACGTAAATTTTTGATCAAGCAGTTCACGGCTGTTTTAGGATGACGAATTCCGCATAACTTTCCTTGAATGACACACAAAATAGTTGAGTCCACGGATGCCCACAGTATATAGTAAAACAAGTTCTCAATAGTTATAAGATTGACTGGTATGCTACAACGTACCCATCGTAGGGTTAATACAACTAGCTAAACTTAAACAAGTAACTATCAACTGTTCATTTCCAAGGGAAATCGCAAAAATGCAAGTTGTATAATTCATATCAATACAATACCTAGTGAAGAAACTTCAAGGATAATTATTTTTATACCCTAATAACCGGTTAGAAGTTAATGAAAGCTTCGGAAAAAATAATGTAATAGTACCACCACCACCAGCACCACTCCAGCACCAATTCCAGTCAACAATAGATGATATCACCAGTACCTACTTACCCAAGTCAATGAGCAGGCCAGAGATGAGATAAAACGAATTTAGTAGTCGCTAATTAGGTACCCCTTTTACGACGGTTATTTTCCTATAGTAAACAACTCCGTTACGGATGAAAACCCCTTCACTGTTTTGATTGTTAAGCAATGCTGAAAGAAAATTAACTGGACCTTTCTCGCTGGCTCTTCTATGAGTGATTTCTCTGCCGTTGCGGTCAGGTGATCGCATGCAAGCGGAACAACGCCAAGTAAGATGGGAGTTGCTTTCTCAACTGGTTTTAATTTATTTTTTCGTAATAAGAATGCAACGAACTCTCGTCCATTATGTTTATTCTAGTGCTTAAAAAACGGACCAACTGATGGGAATGCATTTTTCATGTGCAGACAGATTAGGGACTCCGGTCGTATTACAACTAAATCAGGCATAATTACCGAGTTGATTGTAAAATGTACGTTAAGGTCGCATTCTATTTCAGGAGTTACCTATAAATTCACATATTCACATAAATACGGGTAGAAACATAATATCTGAAAACAAAAGTATGATAACAGATTGCGTGAAGATCGATTTGTCCTGGGAGAGTTCTAAATAAGTTTTTCCGGGATTATCTCAATCGGGATAGGTAAAGAAAACAAAATTATGAATGAACTGAGAAACGTGTAGGTACGTGTTCAATGGGAACAAGTTTTACTCGAAACTGGTGTCCGATATATACGAGAATCACCTCCTCGTCACTAGCCAAGTCCTTGCCCTACTGCCGGCACGGAACTTGGATGCCAAGATTTTGGCGGCGGTTTCGTCTGCTGGCTACTGCACGAATTGTTATCCCTCTTTTAATTAGCCTCTTCTTAATTTATTAAGGTCAAATGGCGTCTACGTTCTGTAAGCAAGTCTCAATTTGGGCTCCTCGCAGGTTATTAGTTCACAACCCACAGTAGATTTTAGGTCTCCGTTGAATGATGTTTTAATCTATTCAACCTACAACAAACAACAACTAATATAAGAACCATCATGTTTGATAGTTACAACACAGTGAAGCACTTACTTGGGAAAGTTTGGAAGCTCAAGAAAATTTTCCACCACTAAATTATAATTTTAGGTCAACCACAGATGCTCCTCCATTCAATAGAGGAACCTGTAAGTGCAGATGGGGAAGCTGCTATTGTGCTGCCATGCTACTGTGAATTTCAATTCACCGTATTCCTAAATGGGTTTTTGAATTTTTTCCGAATTCACAGTATTCTGGATCGTTTTCCTGGAATTTTATGTTTGGCTGAAATATAGATATAGCTTGGTAAATCAGGTAGGTCTAAAAGGTTGCGAAGCCCCTGGATAACGAACACGTACACGTATGAAGTCTCTGTAAGAGCCGGAGGAAACGCTTGCGGATATACCAACAGGGATGAAAACTTTCATCATGATCCGAGTTCAGGGAAGAGCGAATAATCGTTGGCTGCCTTGGCTCCTGCGCTCAGTGCCATACCCGTTCATAGTTTGCCGTATTAAAGATGATGAAATCTCGCATTCTACCCGCAGTGACGACTTCTTGTCCCATTGCCGGATTACTAATGACCCTCCTTGATGAGTCATTAGCGACTTATTACGACGACACTATTTATCCTACTGGATGGAAGCCCTCCCCTCCGGTCTTCAGGAGATAATGGAGTTTGTCAACTCGGCAAGCGAATGGATTACCTTCTAACGACCTCCTTCGGCCCTGTGTCCTAAAAAGCGTTTTGGATTTATCAAATCGCCATTATTTGTTGTCGAGAAACAACGATGACGGATAGGAGATTGGATTGGACAGATTTGCTAAGTAGTAGGAATTTGCTGAGTAGGTAGCTAAAAATGTTCAGCTCAGTTATTTGGAGTCATTTTTTTCAATCGGTTAAAAGCCTAGTTCCGTCAAAGAAGGCAAGTGAGATCCTACTAGGAAAGCTTCTTCCGCAGTTCGAAGAATCGTCCATTCCTACGTCTGGCACGCGAGTCAGGTCTATCGACCTGAGCTGAAATGGGAATACTGGGAATATCGTAAATCCCCTCTTCCCGCGACATTCGCTAGACCTTGAGTTTGTTTACAAGACCTTTTTATTCCGCAGTTTCTATGTCAGTGGATAGTACCTACTGGTTAAAGACAAGGAACCCGGGTTTGAATTCAGTGAATTGTCCCATTTTTTCCGTATCATACTCACTAAATTTTGATGAATCCTCCCACTAATCTATATTTTTCAGAATCAACTGATGAGGGATTGTTTTTCTTCTCAGAATATCAGGTGATGACACGCAAAATTAGTGGTAGGTACATGTTACCAAAAAGCTATCTTCGAGTATTCACTAACGCTGTATTTAGACGAATGGGCAGCCTACTCGCATAACATTTTCAATAAAAACCACGTCTCGTATTGAACGTCTCGCTTTAGCAGTTTCAACAAATATCTCAATTTCGAGTCAGAATTTGAAAACCGTAGGTGGGCTCAATCTGAAAACTGAAATGAGGCAGTTCTCGTGAACTCGCCAACCTCCCACGGCTGAAGAGGATTTTATGGACAGAGAGAAAGTGAAAAACACTCGCCCAGGGCGGATTGCGGGGAACTCGAGTGATGAATAACGTTGTTCCACATGTTGACCAGCGGGCGATAAAAATAAATCACAAGGACGCGATTCCGACCTCCGTCGTTCATTGTTGTCGAAGCGGACTCGATGCGGGCTGTGGAATTGCATCGAGATGTTGATAAGCTTGCGCCTTCAGAGGGCAGACCCCGAGTTGGGAGATCGTTCTGCTAATGAAACAATTTGTAACGCACCGTCTTCCTTTTTTATATTCTTCAACTGGAAAATGGGAGCTTCTAAGACTGGCAGGATGATTAGGCCTTTCCTGTTTGGCCCAATAGAGGCGAGCCCTTCCTAAAACGTTTCTTGTTTAGTTTGCTTCTAATAATGAACCTTAGAGAGGCCTATACTTTGACTCGTGTGACATTTTTTGCCACACTCTGTATCTGAGCGTCCAGGTGTCTGTTCCGCGAAATACTGTTGTGCGCACGAGGCCTTATGATATGTGAAGATAATAATTACACTCACATAAGATTGGACCAATTTTCGCGGTATAATTTTTGGCTTCAAGACGGTGCCAGGAGCGGCAACAAACAAAAACATCTGGTAGTTCTGAGTCATACAAATTGAAATTTTGAGATGGTACCCTACTTATGCACTCAATTGAAGAGTGAACACTTTGAATTTTTATAATTACAGTTGTGTTCTTCATTGCACCAAATACCTACCTATTGAAGTGTGTCTGAAAAGAGGCACATTGAATACCTAATGGCTTCGGCCGCTTCTGAGGTGGCGAGCTTGAGAAACAACACCTACTAATGTGCGTATTCAGTGTGATTTTATGTATCTAGAATACATCTCTTCATCTGAGCATTACATACGTCAACATACCTACCTACCTACAAAAACCGGAAGTGGTTACCATTGCAAACTTTGTTCCATAATAACCGCTTCCAAGGCGCCTTTTCATCCAATGATATGGATTTAATTATTTATTTACAGCCTGCCATGCCAGGGGGCCTCCAAACATTTTCGTGACGAGGTGCCGTGTTGTTATTCCACGACTGCGTTCGGCGCGCCATAGTACTGAGGCAATCAATATGTACCTTACTGTCTTTCAAATCTTCTGTATTCCTGTTTGGAATATATTAGAAAACGTGTAGTAGTAACTGGCCAGAAGGAATGAATAGCTGAATTGAGCCACCAAGTTGTACAAAAACTTTACCTTACATCAACATTCCTGAATTATTCATATACCTGCCTACTTATTGTATTTATTTATTTTTAGTTGTACATAAATAACCCTACATTTGGGGAGACTGCAAAAATAACCATGCTATTCGAATGTAAATGATGCCCCCCCCCCCCCCCCCCAATAACACTGAATGCATTTTTTAGAACAACAGGTTTTGGCTCATTTTTTAACTGGTGAAAATGAAAAACCCCGTATTGAAAAAGAGAGTCATGACCGTTAAATACCACACGTAAGCACTCAATATTACCCCTCAAAAACTGAGGTACGGATGAAAAAATAAATCAGAATACGTAAAACGTGTGCAGGTATTCATAACATCAGACAGTTAACGCCAAATCTCATAGTCAAGGAGAAATTTGGTCAACAGTCTACTAAGAACTCTACTCTCGGAATGGCAGTGACAGCAGCTTTCAAAAAATATATGGCACTATTGTTTACAGATCTGTTATCAACATGATCCATCCAAGGTACGATGTGCACTGTGTGGATTTTAGTATAAACGACCTCGGTAAACGAGATTCTAAAAAAATTGTGGCAGTACCGTCCACGGGCACTTACTTCTGGCCACGGAAGGGAGCTGGAAGCACGCATGTTGTGTGAACGCGCTTTAGCCGAAAGGCGTCCCATCGATTTTTGATAGGAGTGATAGAGAAACTTTTGCAGTATCTTTTCATGATTTCAATTTCATAGGTAATTAATTATTCATGTTTTTTGTCCACGCTAACATTCCGCTTCGCGCCGCGTTTGGAACTGTTAATTTTGAATCGAAAATATTCTGTTAATAAAAGTCAGGTTTTATGGCCCAGTTGTTGCTGTGTCATTTCACTACCAACTACCGGTATAAAATCAATATTTCAATCGTGAGTTCGTACAGGTGACGCTCGGTTGATTGTTGACTGTTAAAACGAAAGTAACATTGGCGTTATTGGACATTTTCTTCATCGATATCCTTGAAATAAAACATTAACTTCGAACTTACATGATTTCTGAACGGAGTACTAACTGAATTCCGGTCAATGGTGATTTCACCGCTGTACACTCCTTCTGGACTAACTGACAATGACTAGGTACTTACATTAGGGTAACTCCGGTACAGTAAGGATCATAGTGGTAAGTAATGTAGTTAGAAGAGACCCTCTCCTGAAGTAGGAACAACTGAAAGTAGGTACCTTGTACGGTGTATCACGTAAGTATTATACTCGTCGTATTAAGGAACTACAAAGTGCCGCGCTTGTTTGGGGTATCGATCTACTCACGTTCTTTTTCCTGACGCAAAAACATTATTTTACAAGACTTAACTACCTACTTGTAGTTAATTGGGGGAAATTAGGCGCATAACACTGTCTTGTAGCTAGTTCCAGCGATATTAGGTGCATTCGAATCGCCACAGTCGTAACAAATTATTCAGCAGCGCCGCAGTGCGACTCGCTACACCAAAATAATTCCCCGATTCGGTCACTGACCACCATGTAGGTCTACAAATCCAATTAAATTCCTGTTGACAAGCCCGACTGCAAACAGTTAGAACAACATTCCCAATAATAATTATTCTTTGCCTAATCAAGTACTGAGAACGCGGTTCCCGTGGTTACATTTTTTCTCCTTTTAGTCAATAAATCATAGGTTTTCTAGTATGGACATCGTCAAACGCGACGAGGTATTGACACGTCGCCTAAGCTGGTCGGAGATATCAAAAGGGTTTCCAGTTCTGTAGGATGGAAGACGTAGCGAGTTGTTTTTACCAACGAGGGAGCGAAGGGTGTGGCCGCCTCGGCCGCCTCATGACCCACTCGAACCCCCTGCCGCAGTGCCAGAGGGCTCTTTGTTCCCTGTGGTAGAATGCCGTTCCGTTAATATAACTATAGGTACATAGGTAGGACTTGGTTTTTCAGGGAGAATAAAAGCCCCTCTCCCAACATGTATTCCGACATTCCCGGAGTTTGTTGCACAACAAGACTCAAAACTGAGAGTACTGCAGAAAGAACCTCAAAAATTGCCGCCTGGGCATCGCCAACAGATTTTGCCTCATGCACACAGACACACACGTCTAAGTACGGTTTCTTTAAAATCAGCGAATTTTGAGCGCGGATATCTCGGAAACTATGCAAGATAGAGAAATAATTAATGGAGTCGATCTTGCAGCACATTCTGTCTGCTTTCATTTTGTATACAGCGCAAACTCTCATCTGTTTTGTATCGCTAAGACGCATAGTTTCCAAGATATACCTAAGTGAAAACCCGAAATAAGGGACCTTCTATGCTTCCCTACACCATGCTGACCTCCTAGGAATGGAGACTAGTATGATCACCTCCTGGCAAGTCCAGACTAGTCCGAAGTCAAAAACTGTGTTCCTCCCATTTCCCTCTACACACACTTTTGAGCATTCATTGGGGAGCAAACCAAGTCCCAGAACAGTAAACAGGCCGTGTTTGTACATGCCAACTCCTCCGAGACTGTTTACCAACTCATTGAAATGGATACCGTCTCCGCCAGTTCAGACATCCGATCGGTCATAACATCTCAGAGCAAACTGAATGTAGGACTTTTTTGCAGTTATCACCCCAATATTATTGTGTTTATATTATAATCGTCTTGAAAAAAGTGGAAGTTGACTCTATAACTTTAAGGGTAAATGTCACGGGTTTAGTTCCAAGAACCGCCACCACGTTGTGCTTCAAAATGAGCCAATCCAATATTCAATTTATTTCTTGAATGGGTCAACCGATTTTCAATCTGTAAAGTGTTCTGTAATCGTTATAAACAACCCCAAGTGGCGACATTCAGTTTTGAATTTTAAAATTTTTTTTTCATGTAGTTTTCGACATTATTTTACTTAATTTCAACTTGTTAAAAAAAAGCAACTAGTACTTTTCTAGGAAAAAAAATCGAAGAATCCAAATCCGTTTTTAGATTGAAGATCGGATCATTAGATCGAACGGCATCTGGGAAAATCACTATAACAATAGGGGGGGCCTATTGTTAGCCCTCTAATCCTCTACCTGGGCCCACCTTGCAACATTACCTTCCCTTTCCTGTTGATTTGAGCTAGCAGGCGGACTGAGTTACATCTAAGAGTGTATTTTTCCTTCTACATCTATTCCTTCAACTACAAGATTTGCTTGGCAGAATAGTTGGCTGCTGGATCAAATCGGAGTACAGCCAAATTTTGGCTGAATCCTGTCAGGGCATCAAGGTTGGTTTTTAGCGTCTGACTGGCATCTAGTTTTCTTGTATGATTTCATTACTAAATTACTATTTTCTAAGCTTTCCAACTGTAATTTCCATAATAAGCCATTCAATACCTAATGATTTGCCAGCGTTCTCATAATCTACCAAACCGTATGAAGTAAATAAACTCGCGACAAAACGAAGGAAGATCAATAAAAGCTTCAGGCAAAATTGTACTCCATAATATATTAAGCAGCCATATCAGGTTGAATATTCACAAATGACGCCTATGGAAATATCAATGACAACGACTGACGATAACAAATATCTCGAACGTGTGCGAGAGGTGCAATCGCGCATAATTAGAAATCCGCCAATCTAGTCGAAGATTTGAAGATAGATTTAACTAATGGGCCAAATCACATTTTTGAAATAATAATCAATGTAAAGAGTATTACTGTTCAAACCCCCGAAACGGGAAGACGTTTGATGAGGTAAATGTTATTTTACTTTCTAAAATACAAGTGGCACTTGCCCCTGCCCCTGTAGGTACTGGAAAAGTCACTGTTAGTCAAATGACAACAGTAACTTGGCAGAAAGTTATATGGCATTAGTGGCCAAAAGTTTACTGGGGGTAAACAAATCAAAAGGGGGAGGAGAGGGTCATTCACGAGTAGTTAGAGGAGCTGCTCTAGATTACAAAATTGGTCCCGAATGCCACGCTAAAACTATTAGATAGATAAGGGGGAAAAGCCCAGCAAGTATAATGAAGAAATTCGCGAAGAAAGAAACGTAGGAATGCTGTGTGAAGGCGAGCTCTTTTTATTGGTGGAAAAAATAAGAATAAAAGCCATTTTCTAAAAAATTAAAGGGTGCTCCAGAAGATTACGGCCCAAATTCCATTCAATCATACATTTTTACTTCGCAATTTTCTTAGTTACCATGAACCGAAATTAATGAAATTTTCTTGTAGGTCCCGTTTGGGGTCTAGTTGGTCCACGAAGCTCGGCGTTAGTGTCAGTCATCCTTATGTGGTGAAGAATAGGGCTCGCAATTTTCAGAACGCCGTAGCTCGAAAACTTTCGATAGAAGGGTATGGTTTTTTTTACGTTAATAAATTTGTCTTGAGCTAAACAATTTTTTGAGACCACCCGGAGCATTGCACGTCCAGCCGTTCGTTTGCACCAAAAAGCTTCGTCAACATGATCGTTAATCAAACGGTATAAATCCGGCCCAGATATCATCACTAGGGAGCACCTGATTATAATCACGGACGGCTGTAAGAAGTCGAGCTTGTTGTTCTGCGATATTATTCCATTTGAAAAACGCTGCAGAGTCCTTGTCACATGGGTTTATTATTCTACTGGACATCTACAGAAATTTTGGCTGTTCATTTATTGTTTCTTTCATGTGAAATAGTTGAAATAGCTACTTCTGATGGTTCCCACCAATATTGGCCCCAAAAACCCGAATTAGCTACGCTCCTTTTCCTTTTTTTTAAAGTTATCTTTGATCACTGGTAGTGCCATTGATTCACGTGCTGACACTTTTTCTAGTGTTATACAAATTGATGGTGATTTCAGACGATTTCCCAGGTTTTGACCCATAAAAAAATCAATTTTAGGAGCTGAACCTTTCGTAGAACGTCAACTTTCCACTCTTTGGTCAAAATCGACTTTATGTTCGGTCTTATCGTCCCTGAAAAACATGGAAAACGATACCTCAAAACCTCATGTAACTGAAACACAAAAAGTACCTATTTTTATACACATTTTCACTCATAACACCCCTGGGTATATTCCGATCGGGCTGAAAAAATTCGGGCACAACTAGGACCCAAATGGAGCCTGGGTGCAAAAAAACTAGTTTTTTACACCGAAAATGAAGTAGTTATGCGTGATACGGTGAACGGCGGACGGACATTGCGTTTTTGGTTTATTATTCTGTGAATAATACACCTATGTATTCGCTCAGCAAACAATTTTTATAACACCCCCTCAAATTTATTTTTTTTACGTTTCAAGGTGTGTAGATTCCAAAAATGCAATGTCGGTCCGCCGTACACCGTCCGCCGTACACCGTCCGCCGTATCACGCATAACTACTTCATTCTAAAGGTCTAGGGATTCTAAGGCTTCTTCAGGTCTAAAAAATTCGTTCTTCCGCACACATGCTCCATTTGGGCCCTAGTTGTGTCCCGAAACTTTGCAGCCCGATCGGAATATACCCAGGGGTGTTATGGGAGGAAAGTGGGTGTAAGGTGTGTTTTCGAGGGATTTTTGAGGTTTTAGTTAACATGAGCTTGCGGTGACGTGTTTTCCGTGTTTTTTAGGGCGAGAAGACCGAATATTAAGTTGATTTTGACCAAAGAGTGAAGAATTGAGGTTGTAACGAAGGTTAAGCTCCCTAAATTCATTTTTTATGGGTAAAAACCCGGGCAATTCCAAATTTCGCCAAAATGTTCTTACTGCCAAACAGAAGGATGAGTTCGAAGACGAGCAATTTTTAAAAATTCTAAGGGGGTTTGTCTAATTTGAGTTTTCGAGTAAAAACGGCTAAAATTGCAAACAACTGATATAAAATCACTGAAAGTTGTATGGAAGGGTGAGTAAAGACGGAAAAATAACGTTTCAATTGTTTTTCGTACAGAATATGGGTCAAATTTTGATTGGGATGGGGGGTCAAAAGTTCGTATTATGGGCTAAACTAATATTATTTCACCTGACATTGTGTGGGATGGTGATTCGCGAAAACATTTGCCAAGTTTATAAGGGCAACAAATCGGTAGAGCGGATGTACCTAAACAGTCTTCTAACTAATCGCTTAGACGCCCAAACGTTGTGCTAGAACGTTTAAAAATTATATTGAGGGCAAAATCGATTATTATACTTTTTGGAATGCGCATCGTACCACTAAGGTAAGTAGAATGGAACTTCTGGCATAACATGGCCTTCAAATTTTGACTCAAAAGAATTCGTTCATATGCATTACGCTGTTCGAGCTCTAATCCTTCTTATTTAAGAAAAATAAAAAAGTTACAGATATTACTGAATAGCAAGGGATTGGTCCATTGGCGGAGTTGGCCAAGGCAGTGAAGGTAATGTTAATAAAGCTGACGGAGTTGGTCCTTCTCCTGGCGGAGTCGGAACAATCCCCATTCCATTGACTGGACTAATTGGCGTTATAACGTCAATATTTCACTTCTTCAAGCTTTTATTCCTCAGACATTTTCAAGGATGCGAAGCTTACAATACATGAAAACTTTTCTACAACCGTGGAAAAGGAGTATGGTAGCGTGAGATCATGCCCATGACCAACGAATTACTCGTAGTATGACTTCATGCAGGCGCGACGATTGCTCAATCAATGGGCTATTATGGCACTGTATCATCTCTCTAGCACTAGACTGAGCTCATCGACAAAAACCTGAACCCGTTTGTGTCAATGTGATGGCACGGTGAACTAGTGCTGTGTGGGACGTGTATTAACCTAAACTGCTGGTTACTGAAAATGTAATAACCTATTAAAGGTTGTTAAATATTCTGCACCCGGACAGGAATCGGTCCAGCGGTTCGGGCGCGACTGAGTGATACGAATCAATACAATTATACTCGTACCTACTACAGACTGATGGATTCTGTCAATAAGACGTTGAAGATTCAAATTGAAAATGCTAAACCCTATTTTATCAGTTGAGGGGAAGATGACGTAATTAAGAACACCAGAAATTCCAATGAAACCGAGAAACGGAGTAACCTTAGAACCTTTGGTAACCTCAACCTTGCAGGAGGAGCTTTTGGTTTGGGTATTAGCTGTTAGGCAACGTGTAGTAATTAATATGCTGATAGAAAGAGCCCCAAGCCTCACGGGCAGAGCCCCTTTGCCACCGCCCGATTGGCCTTGGACCTCAAAGAGCTCAACACTTCCTCCATTGGGCTTTAACTTCGGGAGCGGCCAAGTTGAAGTCCTGACGTCAGATTTAAAGATAAACATACCGCTCAATAGGAGTTTCAGAGAGATTTCTTTTAAGGGCACGTAAGAGGTGAAGCTGCCAAAGAAAATTAGTAAGATGGAAACTGAAAATAACAACCGGTGTATTCCTGAAGACGCACCTATGTATACAGTGAGCTCCTCCCAACCAGCCTCGGAGTACCTGCTAACAAGTACTAGTTAGTAGGTACTCTCCTCATTCAGCCCAATGGTAGTACGAACCCTTCAAATGTTAGCCTGATAGGCACCACTATCAGGTTGATGTCAGCTTGAAAACTAACACAACATAGTTACAACATCAACACTAAACGTGCATGACAGATATGGAGGTATATCATCCTAACTACATATCCTATTTACACAGGTAAGTTTGGGCAGATTTATCAAGTCGATACCAACGTACAATGGGCGTTTCGGGATAACTTCAAATTCAAGAGGTCCTCAACCGGCAAGATGTTGCTAAGCGGGCAGTTAGCGGTTTAAGCGATGATTTCTAACCCCATAACGTGTCTGGAGTTTTATATCGAGTGAATATAATTTTGCGTTATTGTGCGACCTTAAGCGCGCGGGACACAGAACATGGTAGTAAGAGTGTATACCGGCTGCCGGTACATTGATCCCAACTCACACGCCCGGATTTTACGCTGTGGACTTACCAGCTCAAAAAAACATGTTGCTCAAGTATATTTTCCAGCAAATTGTCCTCTAACCTTATAAGCGTCCATTTTCTGTCACGCAACCGAAGTTCAACATGGGTTGGGAGGCAGGATTTATGGTCTTCTCTCTTCACGTTTTTCTACCCAAGACCAACTTCAGCTCCTAAAAAGATTTATCGACAGTCGTAAGTTTCGTATTGTCCTCAGCCGAAAGGCGGATGAACATTCAAAAAGTTCCCTCGCCGACCACCCAGTATAATATTGGTACCTCAAAATTTTGGTAATGAACCGTGCATGTGGTAAGGGGATCGTATAGCCCAAACCGATTGTGACATGACCTTACATCACATGAAAAACGTTTCACTCTTTCCACCACTACATTTGACTAAGATAATATCAGGTTGGTACCAAAGCCGCCCATGAAACTCCGGATGAAAAGCGCTGGGGGCGATTAGTTGTTGTAGCTACAGGGTCGTCCTAAATTGGTAGCAAACAATGGACAATTTTCGTGGGTTACAAATTCCTAATTTATTGGCCGAATTCTGTTCAATAACGGAAATTACTACTTACTGACCACATAATGAGGTGTTTATGTCGGAAAGTCTAGACAGAAAACGAGTGTAAAATTTGAATTGCCGAGTTCCCGCTAGAAGTGAAGGATCAGGTAAATCGCACAGTAGTTCAACTCAAATCCCGCTTAGGGCGCTAGTGCATCACTTTAAACGACCTACAGAACCGCAACAGATGGATAGATAGGACTGCAAATTTATAAATAAATTTAAAAAACAAGTCCTCAAAACCGAGGGGAGGTTCTCGAGAAGTCACAGTAAAGGCTCTTAAAGACTGCCAGGAAGGTTTGCCATTTCTAATGTTAGGTTGTTGGCAGCATTGAGAACCTTTGCCTCCGAGCCTTCGCTCCGCCTACTAGGGCCAACAGCCAGTAAGATGTCAACAGACCTCATACGTCATTTCTTGCCGCATTTTTATTTTTAATGACACTCATTTAAAAAATATAGCTTTTTGAAAACGGGCTTCAAACTTCCATTTTTCCAGTTCTGAATATTTTTTCCAAAAAAAATTTTTTTTAAACGAAAGTTTTATGGTAAATAACGCCAGTCACGTATTTATTGGTAACCTACCTTACTATGCCCCAATGAACGTAATCAATTTCCAGTGTTGAAAAGGGGGGGGGGGGGGGGGGGATCGTTGGAGTATTTATGGATGAGCCCAAAGACAGCTCTAAAGGCATGTTGATTTGATTCATTAATAAAATTGCGAAGTTTTACTGCTCGTGTAGAAAATATAGAAGTGTTTTAGTCGATTGTTAATTTATTGTGCTAGACGTTAAATGAGGATGGGAAATAATGAGACAAACAACATGACAAGCGTTGAACTCTGAACCTCTTCAGTTCCTCCAAAAGTCAAAACTCTTCGTCATCCATCTTCCTGTCTTAGGTTTTACACAATTTTCACGGTAACCAAGTTACTGATAACCTTTCTCACAAGCAGTTTAAGTTCTTCTAGCAGGCCGAAGGTCCTCAGTAAACAGAAACGTCGCGACTGCATAAAATCCCCCCCCCCCCCCCCCCCCCGGTGAACGTGTTTTCCTTTTCCATCGAAAAGGAGGGTTAAAAAGCATACAAATTAAATTAACTACAAGCCGAAGACCAGGTAAATGCTAATATTCCGCTACCGCTTCGACAGGAAGCATTCGCCCAACCTTGCACGATGATGTCAGGGGAAGAGGACACGTAAGTCAGCTTGCATGTGATCTAATGTCTTGTTTTGTATTCCTGCTGGGTTGAGACGAAGGGGTGTGCCAGATCTCTTGAGTCAACGGATCACCTATTTCGGTCCCGATACCTTTCATGCTTACCTACTAAATGTATCAAATGACAAATCAAAGAAAACGTGTGTAGCTAGCTTTACTAATATTCGGCCGCTTTCAGTCGAGGAGAAAGGAACGTTTTATAACATAAACCATCCACTCCTTGCAGACGTGGGAGACGTCATAGACGTCTTCTCAGGAGGATCAAAATTTGTTCATCTCGTTTCGCCTCACCTCGCTGGATGGGACGGATGGCGATGGGCGCCATCCCGTGGAGGGTAAACGTCTTCAGAAGAATCCTTTAAAATAGCTTCCGAGTATAACGCCATCATTCACAATGGTCACATACTGCCCGTGTTTCAGCAAGAATACTCCTTGATTCAGGACAGAATTCAAAACGTTATTATTGATGTGGCTTCGATTTGTAGATCTTTGTCTAGCGATGATTGTGAGTACTTTCTACGATTCCGACGAACTTCACTTGTGAGGCAATAACTATCCTCCGATATAGAATGATCAGAGAAGAAAGGTTAGTAGTGATCAGACTATCGACGCGTTATTATAAAACTGGCAAACTTTAAAAATAATGTGTGGTAAAGATAATAATATTTTCCTGGAGGTTAAGGATCTTGCGCATCACATAGGATTTGCTGACGAGCGGCCACTTCGTGTGGACGAAGGCACGCATTGAAGTGAGTGGGAATAAAACTGCGGATTTCATGGCTATCTCAGCACGACAAAATGGCGAACATTTGGAGATGTGCCTACCATACGCAGACATCTATAAGTATTCCTACAGACAGCTGAAACTGCAATGACAGAGACTTTATAACGATGCCGTGGTGGGTTTTTTTTTTCGCGAATTTAATCCGAATGTGTCAGCAAAACCATGGTTTTCAAAGTTCCAACTCAGAAGAACAGACATTTCGATGATCACCCGATTGCGCTCCAAGTATGGTGTGTGTGGGAATTATCTGCATTGGATCGAACCTTGGAACCCTTCAAATTGCAGCCACTACAACACTCACGATTAGCTCAAATTATACCAAACTATAATTATTTAATATAATTTTTATTCAACATTAAGGTAATTTGTTTTTAATATAGTTTATAAAGAAATTTGCTCAGCCACTAAAATAGTAAAAATAAAGAATTAAACATTGTAGTAAATATTGGCAATTAATCGATGAAGGCTAGTAGCATGGCTACCAATGGATGCCAAGTGAAGGAAAAAAGCTAAGTGAATCATGATGGCGTTTAACAGATCTACAAAGCATAACAGAATAGAGGATAATATACAGCGTAGCTGGCCAAACCGACTAGTGGCTAAATCATGGATGGGTGTTGATAAGAGAAAAAAGAGATAATTACGGATGAGGAGGTACAGCTTTTGAAAATGGTGTGACAAAAAAATATACAAGACCGGTTAATTCTAGACTTTATACAAAGATTTTCATATACTGCGAGGCTACTTCGTCAATAAAAAATACCCTTGTTGTAAAACCGCAAATGCAACGCTCGGTTGACGAAGCAAGTAAAAGTTATAAATAGGAAAAGCAGGGCTTGGCACTGAGTTTGCGAACGCCCCCGCCCGGAGCCCCCGACTTCCCACTCGGCAGATCAGCGATCACTCGGTCACTGAACTTCCTACTCGTCACGAGTTCAAGAAATGGAAACTCGGTCTCTTGCTGACGTCAGCAATTCTTACAGCACGGAGACGAAAAAATTAAAAATTAGATAAATTTAAGTACCTATCGCTACTTCGACTGCTAGAACAACTCTTGATAGGCAGGCTCGAAAGAGATGAAAGTGCTAAGTCACATGTAAATGACAATTTCATGGAGTTAACCCTTAGTTTGAACAACCATCCATCAAACAGCGGAGAGTAAAGGGACATTTCAAGTACCTACGCAAACTACCCCGAAGGATCATCGTCTCGATGCTAACATTGTCATAATGATTGAGAATTTTAACACTCGATTCAAGTACTTTAACTGTTCATATTATTGTCGATTCGACAGTTATATAGAGTGTCAAAATGAGTTTAACAATTGTTGAAAAATCACATAATTTTTTTCGGTATGAAATGGTGACGGAGAGTATACAAGTAGAAAATAAAAGTCCTTGAATCGATGAGGTCAAGCTTCACTTTGATGACAATTTGACCAAAAATAGAAACGAAGCGAACTTTACAAAAATATTTTGTTTTCGAGGAGTAGACAATTTCTTATTTAATTATCTTTGGCCCTGGGATTTAATCACAGAGAGGAGAACAGATAATGAATTGTGCTCTACCCACCTCGCGAGGGATACAAATCATCGGTCTAATTTGAGCAATAAATTGCGTTTGGATGGATACGAGAGTTCTATCTCAATTAAAATCAGATTCAGATGGTCCCACCTGAATCTAGTGTTATCCCGCAAGAGGCAAAGAAGCCTGATTTATATGTAGATGTAATACTGTGGCGAACAAGGGAAGAAACCAAGAGGGAAAATTGCGTTTCGCAATCTCCTGATGACACCTAAATATTTCGGGGAATTATATGATATTCACATAGAACGTTTTACATGAGCGGACATGATGACGATGATGATTAGTTTTACATGAGGATGGTTATTATAAGTTTCTTAATCCTTCATGTAGGGACTGAACAAACTTGCAGAAACATGGAGTACTGCGATGTAGCATGATGAGTGGATTTGCGCTACATGGATCCCTTAAGCTCTTTGCCCTGTTACACTATAATAATAATCCTTGATGCCTATAATCTTTTATGCTAACCTCTTAAAACTTAAATCGCTCCTAAAACTAGCGCTACACTTCTTACTAAGCTTAAAGGTGCCTCTCATGGTTCTGTACCTATTCGACTTGCAGTTGGTTCATAGTAGGTATAAAACAACATCCACGAAAGGTTATGTACTACGTGTTTTTATAGAGCTTTCAACGCTGAACTGAATCACCTATTGTTTTCTTTCACTTTCTACCAACAATTATTTGTTTATTTATTTATTTATTTATTTCAGAGTTTCGAAGCGGAATAAACGAAGGTGACCAAGTTTGCCAAGACAAATTCAGGCCTGATCACCTAATGAGAAAAATGCGGCGATCAAAATTTACCTTAAAAGTCGACAATGGAAAATGCGATTAGAAAAAGTCGAACTTGCACAGTAAAACCTGGTTTTAGATAAAAATGTAAGTTAATTGCGTTTTGAATCAGCTTAATCCGCTAAGGCCTGGGTACTATAAATGGGTACGGTCGTAGTTTTTGAAAATGATCTAATAAGGAAGGGGCGATTCAAGTACAAAACGCTTTCTTGAAAATCTTTGTTCCACCAAATAACACTGATGATACATACACCAGATACACCCGGATATCTTCATCATCAGTAGGTACCTACTAATTTCATAACAAAAGAAAAAAGAAATAGCGGGTTTCTAATGTGAGGACGCCGATCTGGTTGTCGGAATAAAGTTGGTAAGTGGATTTCTTTGAACGTGGGCAACTATGCTTTCTTTATAAATTTTCGTTGGTATATCGTACGCATTTGATGGAATTCTGGGATTTGCAGAAAAGAAATGAATGGTTCTGTAACTGTTTTGGAATAAAAAACCGTTCACAAAAAAGTCATTCAATACACCAGCTTTAAGACTGGCGGGTGCACAGGGCAGGGGAACAACCCGCGAAAATGTTGTCAACTGCGGACTGCTCTTTATTCTGATGTGTGCCAACAGAACAACAAACAAGCCAAACCACCTATCACAAGAGGGTTCCTTCACGTCTTTTTCAAACAGGCATAAAGGAAAGGCATTGCGAAACGCTAGTTACCCCCATCGCAGAGTGAGGGGCAAGAATGAATAGAGGTTGAGAACCCATGAGCTGAGCATCATCTAACAACATGTCCCTAAGCACTTCTGAATCATCAAGAAACATCCACTAACAAAACCGACCAGTATATCACAAATTTCCAATCATTCTACTAGCACAATACCTACATACAACCATGAGCGACTGCGTATATTTAAAAATCCATAAGTCACAAAAAAGGGAGCCAAGACTGGTTCAATCGCATTTTTCTATCAATTTCATTTTCAAGACTCTTTCGGTCACTTCCTGGTGACCAAAAAAAATAATTTGAACTCCACTGATACATATTTATGTTTACGCACCTAAAAAAAATGAGAATACCAGGAGCAGGATCTGTAGTAGTTGGACATGCGAGATTTCAAGACACCAACCTGCAAAAAAAAGAACGTTCTAATTATCATTCATGCAACACTGATAGACTGAAAGGGATATGCGAAAACCAGGTATTTATTTGATGTACGAATTTTTATATTGTACACATAGAAAATTAGATATCTGACATATTATTATGCAGGTACGACTATTCGAGGCATGCCGCCAAGCAACCTAGCAACGACATGTGCGAAATGAAGGGTAATATTAAAAAGTGTTCCATCTGCAGAGCACACATTTAGAAGGGGAAACTAAAAATTTGCATTAAAACCCCCATAATTTTATTACATTCATCCGATACTTCTTTTATGAATAGAAAGAAAACTTTCAGCAATATTCTCCCTAGACCGTTTATAATACGACAAAGGACTCCCGCTTGGTTCAAATCATGGAAACAGAAAAGAGGAAGGAACAATAACGACCGAAGGCGGTAAGAATGAATATTGACTACCGCCGATGGAGCCCGTAATATCACGGCCGTGGCTATTTTCCTCTAAACAATATATTAAACGCGATCTAATCGGTTGCCGTCGCCCCTGGAAAGTTTCCAGAAAAACTGAAGACATTTGTTAACGAGCCGTTCAACCTATGGATCTCTACTCAGAGAAAGGAAACTTGCAAGATACACAGAAATCCTCAGATGATTCTCTGCAGGCCGACACAAACATACAAATCATCGAGAATAATCCTGTCGAGTTTGTTGGCAAAACGTAATTAAAAACGCTGCAAATTATTACACAACTGTTTATTATTTACCTGTATAGATGCCCCTTCTGCGTAGATCACTGTTTTCTGAGGACTGCACTTGTGCTCCCCCCCAGGAAAGCCCTTATCCAGTATCGGAGCCGGCCCGGGAATTACAATTTCATAAAAATGCGCGGGATTCAATAATTCAGTTATTATTTGTTGTTATTCATGAAGCATAACGTTTGTTCAAGTTATAAAAGTACCTGTCACCAAAATCCGAAAGAGCCATCCTTCTTCAAATGAAAAAATAATATCACAGAACAACCAACTGTTCACACAGCCAAGCGTGATTACAATCAAGTGTTCCCTAGCAATGACATGTGGACCGGATTTATACCGCTTCATTTATGATCTTGTTGACGAAGCTTTTCGGTGCAAACGAACGGCTGGAATTACAATGCTCCGGGAGAGCTCAATTTAAAAATTAAAAAAAAACCAAACCCTTCCACTGAAAATTTTCTTTCGAGCTACGGCGCGGCGTTCTGGAAATTCCAACTTGTATTTTTCGCCCCTTAGAGATGACTGACAGTAACTCCGAGCTTCGCGGACCAACTAGATCCAAAACGGGGCCCACAAACCAAATTTCATAAATTTTGGTTCATTGCATTAACTAAAGAAAACTTTTTAATTCCATTTTCGGATTCTTGAAATGGAAATCATCACATTTTTGAGTGGGGAGGGGGGTTAAATTTTGGTGTATTATTTTTAAAAATGAACCTTCGGAATCGAGCAAGGGGGAAAAAAATGTTAATCCCCTCAAAATTTTATAGTTTCCGTTTCCAGCAGAAATGGAATTTAAAAAAATTGCCGTCCGCCGCACTTTGGACTTTCCTTAGTTACCATTAACAAAAATTAAAGAAATTTGGTATGTAGGGCCCATTTGGGGTCTAGTTGGTCCGCGAAGCTCGGCGTTACTGTCTCTAAGGGGGCTGAAATTTCAAGGGCGCCGTTGAGTCGAATTTTTTCACATTTTTAAATTGGTCTCGAACTGAGGAATTCTGTGAGACCACCCGGGTTCAGCCCACAGTAAGGCCCTTGAATTTGCACAGAAAAGCTTCATCAACATGATCGTGAATGAAACGGTATGAACATACGGCCCTGGGAGCCCAGATATCATTGCTAGGTAAAACCATGGCTGCATGAAATCAAGTTAGTTGTTCCGTGATATTATTTCATTTGATGAACGATGGTTATTTTGGATTTTGTTGACTGGTACCTATATAATTATGTAACCTGAACAAGGAACGTCATGCTTCATGAATAACAACAATAAATATTATGATACAAAGTTTTGATATGTGTCTTTGATTATGCCTACGAAGAGTGTGTGTGTGGGGAAGGGGGTAGTTTGCATACAAGGGAAGAGGGGGATACAAAAAGGGCAAAATATCATGATTTATCCCCAGAAAGATCGGAGCAACGCATCCTGCACGATTGAATTCAACTTATACACTGAAACTTAAACCAATAGATGTTGAGGGGAGGGTAAAAATTTTCTCTTGCAGGTCAATTACCTACGATGAGTCATTATTGAAAAGCCCAGGATGCAGATATAAACCATGTCAGAATAAGTTGAAATGAGTGCGTAATGCACAAAACTTCTTCCAACAGAATCCATTCTGGGGAAAGAATCGACAACTCGGATGTCGATTAGAACGTAAATTTGTTGATCAAGAATCAACCATCGTACTGTAGGCTTCTGTGGGTATTAAAATATGGTTACGGCAAGTGAAAATTCCATAGAGGTTTTCAGAGTTGGAGTATGGGAAACTACTTGTGCCCGATGACACCCTCGAGCCCGCCTGGCTCTCCTCTTCACTCAATTCGCCTTCACTTCACCCAATTAATTTGCATTACATTTGCCTGGCCCTCTTCCCCAACCCCCCAGTCATCATTTAGGCCCTTACCCTCCTCGATCTTCCTTATTCGAGATTGCTTCTGACCGCATGAGCCAATCGTTATGGAATCGTCTCCCAACGCCCATTACATCGACATAACACTGAGTGGGTGTGAAGCAAACCCGTTAACGAATCTAAAAATGATCTTAGGTAGACAGTACAGAATCCTCTATTTATTGTACAACTAGACCTAAAATTTAGTTGATAGCATAACTGACCATGAAAATAAGATGAAAATCTTCAAATAGCCTGAAACGTAATGGAATGAGGTTATTGCTTGGGAGTGTAAGCAAAAGCCTCGTGTACAAGATTGGAGGAAAAATTAATGTGTCATCCAAAATTAAAATTTCCACTCGTGTTTTGCGCTTCGAGCCGTTCTGAAAATATCTATGTTTTCGTTAGCGTTTCGTCAGCGCATGCGCGAACGTGAAATCCTTACACACCAACAACGTCCATAACTATACGAAAAACCACAGTCATGCAGCATGGCTATAAGAGCGAATTTTCGAAGAAATAAGAACGTTCCTTAATCTTCAAAGTGCTCCAGTTTGAGAACGGAATGAGATATCGCAATTCTGATTTCACCATCGTGTTCAGCGTACAAAAACCTTTAAAATGAGGGGTCACTTGTTAGAAAATAACATTTTGGGGATTTTTGGGTAATTTTTGCGCACTTTAAATGCTCTAATTTGAGAACGGATCAAGATATCTAAAATCCGATTCCACCATCGTGTTCAGCGTGCAAAAACCTTTAAAATGAGGGGTCACTTGTTGGAAAATAACATTTTGGGGATTTTTGGGTAATTTTTGTGCACTTTAAATGCGCCAAAACCCTCCTTAGAGTAGGCCAATTTCGCCCATCTTCGAACTCAGCCTTTCGATTGCCAAGATAGATTTTTTGTGCAAATTTGAGCTGTTTATCTCAATTCTATCGAGAGTTATCGTCTGGAGTGACACATATATATATATATACATATAAAAAAGTGTTAAATTTCAGGAATCGTTTTAGAATGGTCTGAAACGGATTTCTATGAAGAAAATTTCCAAAAATTTATATTATTTAAATTTCGAAGCCATTGCAATAGCTTCATTTTCTTTGAAAATTCGCTAAAAACAGGTACTTACGGGAGTCATTATGAAACTTTGAAACAGGAGTCATGAACTGAAATTTTGGAGGTAGATGCGAGATGAGCCCTAGACAGTCCCATGAGTTTCACCAAAAATCGGAATTTAACTTTTGTCTTCGCAAGCACAAACGTGAAACTTACGCCACACGCATAACTCCAGGAGCAACACTAAGAACATGTACTTAATGAATATGAGGAAGCAAATGAAAAAAGTTGGCAGACTTTTTTCTCTTAGATTTTAGCTTTTAGATTTTTTAAATATATTTTTATACCCCACAAAGCTGAAAACGACAGAGGCATCCCTTTTTTTCAAAGCCTGACCTGAGGGACGTCCCTAAGAATGTGCTTTAGAATGCTGCCTATCCATCGAATTAAGAAAAACGGTGCAGATTATTACACAACGGTTTGTTTATTTATTTTTATTTTTTCCTGTATAGATGCCCCTTCGGCGTAGATCCACGGTTTTCTACGGTCCAGGCCTAGTCTTGTCACTAAATGAAAGATAGATGACTGACAGTAACGTAGAGCTTCGTGGACCACCCCAAATGGGACCTACAAATCGAATTTCATATAACTGCAACTAAGAAAAGTGCAAAGTACGGCGTATGGTGGACGGACAGAAACTGTTTATGTCACTTTCGGATTCTATGTATCTTGAAACGTAAACCGGTGGAAAGGGGGGTAAATTTTTTTTTTTTCATATCCGATTCTAAAGGTTCATTATAGAAAATAATAAACCAAAATTCGGATAGAGAGAAGATTAAAGAACAATAGCCAGTCTAAATGGGGCGGCTACTGGGCCGGTAAGATTGCTGAGAGTAGAATCTCCTTTGCAGGCCACGTTCGAACGATCAACAGGAGAATGGGCTTTTGGAAGAACGCCGCCTTTTTGTGAAGCTCGCCCGACACTATCCAAGCGAGAGGTAAGTGATGCGGGGAACGCACAAATTAGAAAAATTGTCATTCGTTGAACCGGACCTTTTTGAAAGCGTAATGAGGCCGTCCCGTGTAGTTCTTAAGTTTTCTGCCGAAGTTCGTGAACGTGATGGAAAACAGTCCCACGGGAACGGGGACAGCTCATTCCGGTGGCGGGTTGAAAATTTGCTTTTTAGTTACTGATTTTTACTAACTAGCCGATTTAACCGAGCACAGCACCAACCCCCATCATATAGATGATTGGATTGGTTTGCTTCTAAAACTAGTTATCTAACAACACATAGTTTTTTAAAAATTTGCATTTATTTTAGTTAAACATGTTACAATTTACAAATAATGAAATCGCTTATGCTACTCCCCAGTTTAAGCAGAGCTTGTGCTGTGGGGAGGAGTCGCAAAATAATTATTATCTACCTAATAGAAAAAATTATTATTATATTAAATGTAATATCTATACATCAACTTGTTGAGGAGAAAAAGAATGAAAAGAAAAATTACATAAAAACTTCGTAATTATGAAATATGATGGAAAACAGAAACTATAAAAGAAAAAAATAGCACTTATATAAAATAAACATGATTTTAATACTGCATGGTTCATCGACGCGAGTGAAAATAGTTTCCTAATTTCACCTTGAATACAGAGGGTGATGAGATTGCACGAAAATTATGAGGGAGCGCATTGAAAAGCTTCCCTCTCTATAATCGTAACACAACTGGCCACGCGTTGTTCTACGAAACGGCAGTTTAACTAAGCATCGGTTCGAGTCCCGGGTAACGCCACTTTCAATCAAAGGAAATTCACCTCCCTGCACCTCCTTGTGCACCCTAATAATATTCATTTTGTCTCTAAGGCTCAGGAATGGGAGGACGCCCATCCGCCTGAAAAGCTCGTCTGAGGGAGTTATCTTGGAGTAATGGGGGGGGGGGGGGGGGGGTTAGACGTTACTCATGAAATTACGCAGTATTTACAGTAGGCGGGCGAAACCTTCGTAAATTTGCCAGATCAAAGTAAGGTAAGTCCCTGAAACTGTACATCCAGTGATCAATATTAATTTGGGATGGATAATCGTCTAGTGTAAGGATAAACATCTAAGCCACTGACATTTTCATAAATACTGACTTGGAGTTGACGAGTAATATGATTGTGCAAGCGCAGGTCCTGACTAACTAGTAACCTCAAAATTCAGAACAACAGAATCGAACGACTGAAAGCTATGCGAGTTACGACTTCGATACTAATCAACACCACTGCACTCATGGCTCAAAGTCTGAAACAAAGCTAAATTTTTGGTGTAACGTGGGAAAGTATGTAATTTGTCACCGTTTTGAAAGTCGGAGTAACCTGTAAGGTCTGGGATTCCAAGTCACGATTGGTGACATAGGTATTTTGGAAAGCGACATCGTCATCGGAAATTATGGCCGGATCTATCGGGCTCACGCTCGAATGGGTTTGTTGTTTGTCACGACACCGCGGTGAGAAACCAGCTAATTATTACAAGTCGGTTCCAATCCACTGGTACAATAAACATTTATCATGTGGATAAATTACCGGTGCGTTGCACGGGACAGTATGAGTTTTGGTGGATTGTAAGGTGTTTTACTTATTAAACAGTCCCCACCCCCCCCACCCCCCCCCCCCCCCCCCCCCACGACTGGTACAATATTTATGACTCGGATGATCTCAGCTTCAAACCTGAACTGCCCTGAACGCATTCACCAAATTTAATTCAAATCAAAACACGGTAGACTATGGTTATGCTTGATAGCTAACGTCGACGAAACTCCATGGGAAAGGTTCAGCCATGCAGAAGGAAGTAGCCAACTAAAAATAGTTAAAAGAGTTGTAAAGTAGGTCACACCTCCCAACGTAACCTTCCAATCAATAGAGCGATGCAGCATCGTCTAAAGCTAACAGCCTATGATACGGTAATCAAATCATCCTAAACTTTGCTTTAATCTAATTGACCAGATCACCATAACTCTTGTTAGACTGAAAGGAAAGAGAAAGTAGAGCAACCTCTATCAAAACGTTGAAAATTACTACACAACGGTTTATTATATTCCTGTACAGATACCCCTCCTGCGAAGATACTGAATTCCTATTATTCAGACCGTTAATTGGGAAGTCGTTTTTTGTGCGGTGGATACCTGCCTAACCACGCACGCACACACACAGACACGGCAAAAATACCACTGAGTCGAAGTATGAGCTCTCTAACGTTCGGCAAATTTCATTAATTTTGGTTCATGATAACTAAGGAAAGTGCCAAGTACGAAGTACGGCAGAAGGCAGGATTTTTTTTTAAATTCCCATTTCGGATTCTACGTAGGTACCTACCGACCTTGAAATGCAAACCATCACACTTCGAGGGGTTGTTAAAAATTTGTTTTCATACTAGATACCTAAGTTCATTATTGAAAATAGGTTTATTAACACACCAAGTACGTGTGAACTCACCTACGTCGTCGATATGTAGTGAATAGCACCATGGTCCCGACCAAGATTTCGAAATTACTCTCTTTCCTTGGACTTAGATATAACTCGGATAAAGAAGAACAAAACGCTGCAAATCCCTGCACAACGGTTTATTATTTTGTACAGAATACCCTCCTGTTACAGATCACAGGTCTTCGTATAGATAACCCTTCTATATAACATATTTACTATTCTACACAATACATATTATGTAGATAGCGGACCCTCCGTAGGTTAGTACCTAACCCCGTAGTCGTTACTAGGTACCTACCTAAACCGTTGTGTAATAATTTACCTATATAGGTTCCCTTCTACGGAGATAGAACGATGAACCGTTGTGTAATAATTTGCTCATCAATAATACTTCAACGGTTGTTAAAGTTGCAAAAGTACCTATCAACAAAATCCAGCCCCTTCTTGGTAGATGAGCCGTTGTGTAATGATTTACCGTTGTGTAATAATTTACCCGTCAATAATACTTCAACGGTTGTTCAAGTTGCAAAAGTACCTATCAACAAAATCCAGCCCCTTCTGGGTAGATGAGCCGTTGTGTAATAATTTACCGTTGTGTAATAATTTACCGTGTGTCATAATTTACCGTTGCTTAAAAATTCACCGTTGTGTAATAATTTGCCGCTGTGTAATAATTTGCCATTGTTTAATAATTTACCCATCAAATAATACTTCAACGTTTGTTCAAGTTTCAGAAGTACCTAACAACAAAATCCAATAGTCCATCACTTGTCAAATGAAATAATATCGCAGAACAAACAACTCGACTTCATACAGCCATCCTTGATTATAATCAGAATGCTCCGTAGTTATGATATCCAGGCCGGATTTATACAGTTTGATTCACGATCGTGTTGACGAAGCTTTTTGGTGCTCACGAACGGCTGGTCATACAATGCTCCGGGTGGTCTCAAAAAATTGTTTAGCTCAAGACAAATTTAATAACGTAAAAAAAACCTTACCCTTCAATCGAAAGTTTCCGAGATACGGCGTTCTGAAAATTTCAACCCCTATTTTGAACCCGAATTCATGGTAACTAAGAAAAGTGGACAGAAATATTTTTATTGCAGTTTTGGATTCAACATACCTTGAAACGTAAACCATCAAATTTTGAGGGGGGGTAAGAATTTTTTTTTCTTGCTCGAAATAAATGGTTCATTTATTGAAAATAATAAACCAAAAATAGACTTCGGTGAGACTTCCTTCGTTGTCCGGTCGAAACTGAGTATATTTATGTGGCTCTAGGTTGAAAAAGAGCGAGTATAGGGAACAGATAGTTATAAGAAAAATATTATGAAAACAGTACAATGCCATTATAGATTTATTAGAATACTATGTGCCCGATATTTTATCTGGCCCTGGTTGAAATTCTCAAAATGCCTTCGTAGCTCGACAGCTTTCAATAGGAAGGTATGTTTTTTTGACGGTTTTCTTACCCTGAAGTTTGAGGAGAAAAGTTTCACCAACACGAGTTTATATATATATATATATATATATATATATATATATATATATATATATATATATATATATATATATATATATATATATATAGAACAAAGGGCAGGGGGATTCATCTGGACGTTTCGCTTAGGAGCGTTTTCAACAGACTGAATCTCCAGCAGCCTGAACCCGGCCTCTCATCCAAAGAAGGCGGGGATGAACTCGCATTTCGCACAAACCACGCGACTTCCTCGACCAGTGGACTCGTGCTGCAGGCCTGGAGGATGGGGGTTGGAAAGTGAATAAGGAGAGAGGGAGAAAAACAAAAACCTAACAATAGAGGAAAAAATATATATTATATTATTCGGGTAAGGGCATTCGGGGACTCACAACTCGATTCAGCGTGAAAAAAATACGTTTACCTGAACCTAATTTTTCATATTGTGGTAACTGATACGTCTACGTCTACAATACCTCTATATTTCTTTAAAAATTTTACATTTTTTTCGCATTCAAACGTTCCTTTTCCTACAAAAACTGCGATAAACATAAAATAGACGGTTGGAAAGCTGTTAAAATGGAGATTCGTCGAGAAAGACGGAGGGGCATATAAAACAGTAGTTTCAAACGCCGTTGACGTTTCCCAAAACACTTTCCATTGATAAAATATTAACTCAGTTCTCGGGAAAAGACTTTCCCGAGACTTTCTTTTCAATTTCTGATTCCGAAAATTGGTATGGGTCTCATCTTTTCTACATCATTTTTATCGTTACACTATTTTTTTTAAACGAATGGATGTACGAAAAACCCGAAGTCAGAAATTCTTCCGACAAGAGGATTTTTTGTTACATTTCTTGGAGAGCTTTTTTTTTGCAAATTCGTCGGAATCGATCCCTGTCACTTGAGCATAAGTACGTAGCTCTTCCCCACAGTGTATACCAATCGTGTAATTATATATATATATATATATATATATATATATATATATATATATATATATATATATATATATATATATATATATATATATATATATACGGTAAATTTATATACCTATACTGATTCATGTTCATTATTTACACCCTGTATTTATGTCTTTAATAATAAACCTTCCATACCACTTTCAGTGATTTTATATAAATTGTTCACGATTTTAACCTTTTAGCGATTTTTTACCCCCAAAATCTCAAATTTGACCCCCTTCGAATTTTTGAAAATTGCTCATCTTCGAACTCATTCTTTTGTTAGGTACTTGGCAAACGAATGTTTTGACGAAATTTGGCATTTTTATCATTTACCCAAGGTCAGATTGTTATCGTCTGGAGTGACAAATAAATCAAAAAACTTCATAAATTCATGTTCTGAAATATTTGGACCCTTTGCAGTAACTTCATTTTCTTTAAAAATTCGCTGAATAAAAAGGAGTCTTATTTATCTAAAATATGTGTCGTTAAAACTCCACATAAACGCAATATGCAACTCAGAATGTATTTAAAAAGACGAAATTGTGACAGTTTTCTAAGTTATGTGGCTAAGTTTTTCGTCAAATATCCCTCTATTTTCAACAGATTCACAGTATTGGTTACGGAATGACTTGCAGCAAGGTAGGAAGCCATTCAAATGACTCGAAACTCCGCCATCACAAAAAACCCTTCATTATAGAACTTGAAAAACATGGTTTTTCGAATGATTGAAGATGAATTTATAATAGGATCTGCCCCCGTTCCTCAAGCCGCTGGGAAAAATTAATTTGCTGCTCGGACTTTTTGAAGGTCCTCTATAAAAGTATCCAGCCTTTGATATCAAGCCGACCATGGTTCTTTGGGAAAAAAGTGTCAAAGGATTTTGGCAGGACCATAGCTCGATTAAGAGCGGGCCATGGGGTGTGCGAAACATACCTGCATCTCATAAAACAAGAGGGGTTCCCCAACCTGTGACAGATGCTGCCATGTCAACGGGTCTCTGGAGCACGTGATAATGGAATGCCAAACATTCAGTGATCAACGAAAAGAATTATTTACCAGCATAGAGAGGAATATAGAAAATCCTTTTAATTATACTACAATCCTGTATAAAAAATTTGTAATAATTTATAAAGAAGTAGGTACCTACTTAAATTTCTCAAAACAATTAATTTACACGTGTAAAGATTAGAATTAAGTAACAGCTGTATAAGAACTTGATGCCAAATAAAATTAAAAAACGCTGCAAATCCCTGCACAACGGTTTATTATTTTGTACAGAATACCCTCCTGTTACAGATCACAGGTCTCCGTATAGATAACCCTTCTATATAACATATTTACTATTCTACACATATTATGTAGATACCGGGCCCTCCGTAGGTTAGTACCTAACCCCGTAGTCGTTACTAGGTACCTACCTAAACCGTTGTGTAATAATTTACCTATATAGGTTCCCCTTCTACGGAGATAGAATGATGAACCGTAGTGCAATAATTTGCTCATCAATAATACTTCAACGGTTGTTCAAGTTGCAAAAGTACCTATCAACAAAATCCAGCCCCTTGTTGGTAGATGAGCCGTTGTGTAATAATTTACCGTTGTGTAATAATTTACCGTGGTGTAATAATTTACCGTTGTGCAAAAATTTGCCGTTGTGTAATTATTTGCCATTGTGTAATAATTTACTTATCAATAATACTTCAACGGTTGTTCAAGTTGCAAAAGTACCTAGGTATCAACAAAATCCAGCCCCTTCTGGGTAGATGAGCCGTTGTGTAATAACTTATCGTTGTGTAATAATTTTCCATAGTGTAATAATTTACCCATCAATAATACTTCAACGGTTGTTCAAGTTGCAAAAGTACCTGTCAACAAAATCCAGCCCCTTCTGGGTAGATGAGCCGTTGTGTAATAATTTACCGTTGTGTAATAATTCACCGTGGTGTCATAATTTACCGTTGTTTAATAATTCATCGTTGTGTAATAATTTGCCATTGTTTAATCATTTACCCATCAATAATACTTCAACGTTTGTTCAAGTTTCAGAAGTACCTACCAACAAAATACAATTGTCCATCACTTGTCAAATGAAATAATATCGCAGAACAAACAACTCGACTTCATACAGCCATCCTTGATTATAATCAGATATCAGATGCTCCGTAGTTATGATATCCAGGCCGGATTTATACAGTTTGATTCACGATCGTGTTGACGAAGCTTTTTGGTGCTCACGAACGGCTGGTCATACAATGCTCCGGGTGGTCTCAAAAAATTGTTTAGCTCAAGACAAATTTAATAACGTAAAAAAAACCTTACCCTTCAAAAGTTTTCGAGATACGGCGTTCTGAAAATTTCAACCCCTATTTTGAACCCCTTAGAGATGACTGACAGTAACGTCGAGCTTCGAGGACCAACTAGACCCCGAACGGAACCTATAACCCGAATTTCATCAATTTTTATTCATGGTAACTAAGAAAAGCGTAGGGCGTACGGCGGACAGACAGAAATATTTTTATTGCAGTTTTGGATTCTACATACCTTGAAACGTAAACCATCAAATTTTGAGGGGGGGGGGGGGTAAGAATTTTTTTTTCTTGCTCGATTCCAATGGTTCATTATTGAAAATAATAAACCAAAAGAATAGAAAAAAAGGTCCTCTAAACAGTGGTGTAAAGTAGAGGTGGGGTACCTGCCAACAATGGTGAACGAAATGACAAAATCGATCAATAGTCCGGTGCCGGACGATAAAAAATACCCGACACATTGCTTTTTGGAATTATAAATTGATTTCATTTGATTTTTCCCCCTTTTTTTCGTTAAGTATTCTAATTTTTTTAAAAGTATTCTAATGTTAAGTATTCTAATTTTTTTTCTTCAAAAACCCTAAATATGCAACCATATATAATTTTATTTGCCTAACGAAAGACTTCAACAGGAGCCCTTGGATCTTTCAAATATTTGTTCAGCAAAAAGGATGTATTTGCTTAGAAATCTGGGCCCTAGTTATAACTTTAAGAAAGTTACTCTCGTGAAGCATCTGCTCATAATAGGAGCGTAGGTATGCCCGGAAGGTCTGGAGTGAGCCGACCGTCCTCGAGTCAAGTTTGAGTATGCTGCAAGCACCTGTAAGACGACTTGTAAGCCTACGTAAACTTGGGAGGCCGAGGTTCTTGGCACTTCTCTAATCGCTCGGCCCCCACCACCGCCACCAAGCGGTCCGGACACGAGGAAACTGGGCGAAGGACTGGCGAGGCCGGTGGGGGATGGGGGTTTAAATTTAACTCGTTGGAGATGATGCCGAAGAGCTCGGGAAATCATTCAGGAATCCTCCTGGCGGATCTCATTTAAATGTCAAGTGATTCATAGTGTAGCGAGCGGTGGACCGGGGTGGCGACTGGCGAGTTTTCGGGAGGTGAGCGAGAATCAGGTGGAGTCCACCTGTCGCTTCCTCGATACGCGTTTGCTGACATGTGAATCCGGACATCGCGTCGCGTATTGCGCTGAACGGGCAATTTTCGTGGGTTAGAAGTTCTATTTTTTTTGCTAAATTCTGCACAATAACGGAAATCAACACTTATTGACCACATAATGAGGTGTTCATGTCGGAAATACAGGCAGAAAACGAGTTGTGAAATTTGAATTTCTGAGTTCCAGCTAGGTAGAAATGACTATCACGGAAATCGCGGAGTAGTTCAACTCAAATACCGCTTAGAGTGCTAGTGCATAACTTTAAACGATATACAGAACCGCAATGGATAGATGTTCGGAACCACAAATTTATAAATAAATTTAAAAAAAAAATGCCCTCAAAATCAAACAGAGGGGAGTTTCACGTAAGGTCACAGCAAAGGCAACGAAGGTTGGCCATTTCCAATGTTGGGCTGTTGGCAGCATTGAGAATCTTCGCCTCCTAAGCTTCGCTCCATTTTTGAAAACAGCCTTCAAATTACCATTTTTCGTAGAGTTCTGAATAATTTTTCCAAAAAGAAAATTTGACGGAAATTGCTCATTGCATCTTTAGCTCGAAAAAATCGATTTTAGCTCATCTTCATCATCAGTGGCACCAAAAGTTTCAGTACAGGCACTATTGAGAAATTATAAAAATAAAAATCTGCTTCAGCACATTCTGACAAATCTCTAGATTTTAATCAAAATTATCTGTACCTATATTTACGTTGTAGTAGGAACAAAAAACTCGATGTTCCTCACCCTTCAGAACTTCTCCTTCTTCAACGGCCGGGTAATTCATGATGAAAACAACTCACTTTATAACGAACCGAATGGTATTAACTGTATTGTACTGACCACAGAAAACAGTGATCTATGCAGTACAAGGGCATCTATACAGGAAAATAATAAACCGGTGTGTAACAATTTGAAGCGTTTTTTTAATAAAAACCTATAATTTTGTTTTTACAAAAACTTCCAGTTTTTTCACAATCAAACATCGATTTCTCATCTGTCAATTGGAATACATTTTATTATTGGTAACACTGGATAGCTACAATCCTGAAGAAGCCTGTCCATGAACGTATTTCTGATTTGGGCCGGGTTAATAATGTCAACTTACAGCAGGTTAAAATGTTCTAGATCAAGCATTTTTACCCAATTTTGAACGGTTATATCTATCATTGGCGCTCTCACCGCATTTCCATGTTTTCAGGCGCCTATCCGAAAGGAATTTTTCGACGTCGACCTTATTTTAGTGAACTTTCGAAGAATGTTAGTACCTCCATTATAAATCTAGAACATCATTTCGATTCTTTTCACTTTCAGAATTTTGCAACCACCCCTACGATTTTACATTAAAAAATTATTAAAAAAATTATTTAGTACTTATTTAGTAATTTGTGGTTGTAGACGATATCTGACCTTGGATAGGAGATGAGAAAATTCCAAAATTCGCCAAAAATATGTACAAGGACTAACTAAAAGGCTGAGTTCAAACATTCAAAGATTAGCAATTTTTTATACCTACCAGAAAATGGGTCAAATTCGCTACAAATCTGTTAAAACGACTGCTATAATAAATGTCCAGTCCAAAACAGCTTTTAAATCACCAAGAAAGGTTCAATAGGCAATGAAAGTATCCTCTCTCAAAAACCGCTGCAAATTATTACACAGCGGTTTATTATTTACCTTTATAGATGCCCCTTCTGCGTAGATCAATGTTTTCTGTGGTCAATACGTACCCTCGTGCTGCTCCCCCGGAAAGCCCTAAATCGAGTACTAGAGCCGTCCCGGGAATTAGAGTTTCATAAAAATGCCCGGAATTCGATAATTCAGTCACTAATTATTGGTTCTTATTTGATATTCATGAAGCATAACGTTTGTTCATGTAGGCACCTATCAATGAAATCCGGAAGAGCCACCGTTCTTCAAATGAAATAATATGACAGAACAACCAACTCGACTTCATAAGGCCATCCGTGATTACAATCAGGTGTTCCCTAGCAATGACATCCCCGCTGGATTTATACCGCTTCCTTCACGATCACATTGACGAAGCTTTTCGGTGCAAACAAACGGCTGGAAGTGCAATGTTCCATGTGGATAAAAACAACTCTTTATTTCGAGATCAACTTAAAAATGTTTTTTAAAAACCATACTTTTCTAATGAAAGTTTTCGAGCGGCGTTCTGAAAATTTCAACCCCTATGTTGAATCCTTCAGAGATGACTGACAGTAACCCCGAGCTTCGCGGACCAAATAGACCCCAAACGGGACCTACAACCAGATTTCATTAATTTTGGTTCATGGTAACTAAGAAAAGTTTTTAGAATTTTTTAAATTCCATTTTCGGATTCTACGTACCTTGAAACGGAAATCATCAAATTGGGGGGGGGGGGGGGGGGTAAACTTCTTTCCCCATGCTCGACTCCAAAGGTTCATTACTGAAAAATAATAAACCAAAATTTGTTTTTTCGATCCCTGGTGGAATCGATCGACTGGTGTGGAATCCATCACAGATATTTGGAACCCGGTGAACTCGGCTGGTTGTACGTTTTGGAAACCCGACCATCATGAATAGCCAGAACAGTCAGGAAGAAACTTGGTCTACTGCAAATCTTAATTCGGTCGGCGCAATGAATGTGGGATTTTTAGCAGACTCGACCTCAACTCCGCTCTTTTCCGCTCCTGCTCAACTGGCCCCGGGGACGGCGGCATAATGAAGGCTCGTTACGGCGTTTTCGGGAGTGTAACCGCTTCGCCGACGCATTTCACGCTGAAAAGAAGAAATAAAAAGGGGGAAAAAAAAAACTCGACGAGTCACAACGCGATGAATTGACAGAAGAGGCGAGTGCGAGCTCTGGTTCGGATTGCGCCGTTTATTCACGCTTTCCCTGTCGCTCCCCCTCCAGCGACTTTCTCACTGCGCAGTCCCCTCGCAACTCTAGGGATTCACATTCTAGGGAAGACACACGCGAAGATGAGGGCGGTCCCAGGCTTCTTGTAGAAACTTGTTCCAATGATTTCCTGTATTTTACACCTACAATGGTTAAGGGTCATTGCGGACGATAACAAATAGAAACTTCGCCAAACGTCCGTGGGCAAAATGGAAAGTACCCAAAATGAAAAGTGGATTTCAGTTTTTGTGGCTCAAAATATCTAAAAATCAGTGATAATGAATAAAAACGCTGCAAATCCCTGCACAACGGTTTATTATTTTGTACAGAATACCCTTCTGTTACGGATCACAGCTCTCTGTATAGATAACCAGTCTATATAATATGTACTATTCTATACATATTATGTGAATCGCAGACCCTCCGTTGGTTAGTACCTAACACCATACCTACTCATTACTAGGTATCTACCTAAATCACGAGTTAAATGTTGCTAAAATAATACAGCCGATGACAAACAGTAACTAAAGCGGCAAAAAGAAACGCAAATAATGAAGTTCTAAAGGAAAATTGTTGATGTGGAGTGAATTCTGCGTACATCACTGTTTCCTGTGGTCAATACCTATAAATGAACCGTTGTGTAATAACTTGCCCATCAACAACACTTCAACGGTTGTTCAAGTTGCAAAAGTACCGATCAACAAAATCCAGCCCCTTCTTGGTAGATGAACCGTTGTGTAATAATTTACCGTTATGTAATAATTCACAGTTGTGTAATAATTTACCATTGTGTAATAATTTACCGATCAATAATACTTCAACGTTTGTTCAAGTTTCACAAGCAACTACCAACAAAATCCAATAGTCCATCACTTATCAAATGAAATAATATCGCAGAACAACCAACTCGACTTCATAAGGCCATCCTTGATTATAATCAGGTGCTCCCTAGCGATGATATCCGGGCCGGATTTATACCGTTTGATTCACGATCGTGTTGACGAAGCTTTTTGGTGCACACGAACGGCTGGAAGTACAATGCTCCGGGTGGTCTCAAAAAATTGTTTAGCTCAAGACAAATTTAATAACGTAAAAAAAACCATACCCTTCTATCGAAAGTTTTCGAGATACGGCGTTCTGAAAATTTCAACCCGTATTTTGAACCCCTAGGCTAGGGACACACATGGCGATTCCGTCGCGGGCGTCCTTCCAAGAACTCCGCCCGCCTCACGCACGGAACCTGACATCTCTGCAGTCAAATGGAACGGAACACACATCGGCGTGTAGCGGAGCAGAGCGGATTTTTCGCCCTTTGGCAGGTTTTTCACGCGCCCGCTCCGCGCCGGATTCCCGTCGGACCACGGAAAAAAACGCGCGGAATTTCAAGCTCAGTTTGATAGGTCAATAGCCCACCTTCATCCCCTCCACTTCCTAGCTACGAGCGACGGCAGGATAAAAACGCTGTTGTGTGTCACCTAGTCGCGTGCGTGCGACGGATTTTATTCTGCTCGCGTTGTTCTTGGAAGTCCGTCCGCGTGGAAAATAAAAGCTATATGTGTGCCCCCAGCCCAGAGATGATTGACAGTAACGCCGAGCTTCGAGGACCAACTAGACCCCGAACGGAACCCATAACCCGAATTTCATCAATTTTGTTTCATGGTAACTAAGAAAAGTGGCCAGTACGGCGTACGGCTGACAGGCAGAAATATTTTTATTGCATTTTCAGATTCTACATACCTTGAAACGTAAACCATCAAATTTTGAGGGGGGGGGGGGGGGGGGGTTAGAATTTGTGTTTTTCATGCTCGATTCCAATGGTTCATTATTGAAAGTAATAAACCAAAATCACAATTTAAAATATTATAAAATCATCGAACGTGTTTACTGAATAGTACCTGAGACGGAAAATACTATTTGGATAGTCTTGTATTAGATATTTTTCTGAAATGAAATTGTGAAATTTAAACATTTTGATCAAATAGTGTGAGTCAAAAAACTCTAATCACCAAACATTGCTATAAATTCACCAAAAGACGTACAAAATGACGATGAGGAAAAAAAACCTATTTCAATAGTCAAAAACATTTGTCACAGAATGGGGGTCAGGCATTTTTGTGGGTCAGGAGTTGCTTAGGACAGGTAAAAATTGCTATGTTATAGCAAATGTTATAGAATGATACCTACATGGCAAAGTCGCTCATATATGGTCATGCTACGAACTGGAACTTTTTTGTCTTTTTCCTTGTGCAAAATATTTATGATTAATACTTGTATGTCTCGCCTACATGTAAACCACTTTTGGTGAATTTTTTGTATTTGACCAAGTTTTCCGGACGAAAATCGAAAGTCCAGAGGGACGCCATAAAAAATGACCGGTTTTCGAAGGAGGTGGCAGACACCAGGGTTGAGTTTTTATGTGAACGTTTTGAGAAAACTCGAAATGTGAACATTTTGAGCAAGTTCCACTCATGCAGAACGACCATATTCACAATTTTTCAAACCAGTAGCTTTTCAGCTGATTTCGACAGTTCCCCCCCCCCCCCCCCCAAACACTCGAATTTATCATCCCACTTATCCGAGAAAAGTATTTTAGACTCTTGAAAGAGACGTTCACATTTTCACGCCTCTAGTCAACATTCTATAACAGCTGAATTTATACAAAATACATGGGTATACAAGTCTGGTGACTAGCCATTTTTTGAACGAAAGAAAATATCTCTGACCGTTGAAATAGTCATTTTATGTCTCGGGTTCTGGTTGCTAGGTATTTCCTACATCAAATTGGAATTCCGGCTTATGTTATAATATGGTTTTCTGTCAAATAAGTATTTAGGCTAGCTCAAATCACGCAAATAAGTCCACACTGCTCTGCTAGCATGATTAGTCGTTGAACCATAACAACCTCTTTTGAAGAACCCAAAGCCTTATTTGTTTTTACTTCTTGCCGTGGTTCGAATTTATACCTGATATTTAAGAAAACAACGCACTTTTTTGGTTCGAAATTCACTATTTAAAAAAAATACAAAACAGACTTCCTACCCACTACAACAGATTCTTAATTATTAGCAATTATATTTTAAAAACGTTTTTCTTCTATATTTAAAAAAACCTATCAATTTAAGCTAATTTAAAGTGTTAGGACAAGTTGTTGGGAATAAAAATAATACAAACATTGTGAAACCAACTGCGACTTTCTACGATGAGTGGTGCCAGAGATGAGTGCCAGTGGTGGAGAGTAGATAGAAATTTACTGAGCGCGTCGCCTAGCCTGGACCTTCCCCTACCCCGGCACCCAGCAGTTTCAAGTCCCTTGAAAGCTTGAACAACAATCAGAAGAAACAAAAACGCGTCGCCCTAATTTTGCGTACCGAAGTTCTCTCAGCTCCTGGACTTTTCCCAAATATCACAAATAACCTACACTTTTTCAGGCACTTCTATGACCCCACATTTCCAAACGCACTTTGAAGGACCTAATTTCGGAGAACATGTGCCTGGTGAGGACTACAATGCTCGTCTTGCAATGTCAGAGAAGGAAGGTACTGTTTTCAGATCCGTTACCAGTTCTTTGTGAGAGAAATGTAGCGCGAGGGCAGTAAATTCCTCGAACTGCCAGGTAAGTTTTTTTTCGTCAGGACGGGACGGTGGACGGGACATCCAAATGTCCCTATCTCTGTTTGAATGTTTCTAAAGGATCTACCAAGTACAGAGGTCTAAAAGTACGGGTCTATCTACCTACTGAGTGCTGCCGTAGTGGAAAGACAACGGAATCTCTCTCATAATTATCTAGGCATGATGCTTATTACAAAACACGCGCCACTTGCCATCAGCCCAAGTTCTATGAGAACAAAAATAAAATAGGTATAGCTCTCCATAAAACCCCGACCGATTTACGCTGTTAATTATTACACTGTATAGATGCCCCTTCTGCGTAGATCACTGTTTTCTGTGGCCTACACCTACCCTCGAGCTCCCCCCAGGAAAACCCTAAATCGAGTACTGAAGCCGGAATTCCTGAAGTAGACATCACAGTTTCATAAAAATGCGCAGGATTCAATATTTCAATAATTAATTATTGGTTGATATTCATGAAGCATAACGTCTGCTCAAGTTACAAAACCCAACAAAAGAACCATCATTCTTCAAACGAAATAATATCACAGAACAACCAACTCGATTTCACACAGCCATCCGTGAATATCATCAGGTGTTCCCTAGCAATGATATCCGAGCCGGATTTATACCGTTTCATTCATGATCATGTTGAGGAAGCATTTCGGTGCGGACGAGTGGGTGGTCGTACAACGCTCCAGGTGGTCTCAAAAAAGTCTTGTTTGAGATCAATTTAAAAACGTTAAAAAACTATACTCTTCTATTGAGAATTTTCGAGCTAGGGTTCGGGAAAAATAAGTATAACAATTTACTAACGTGATACTGATGAAAACTTTCAGGAAAAATGTACAATATAGGCATGTAACCGCGTTGAACTTTCGGAAACTACGAACAAATTTTCATTTTTTGGTGAAAAACAAGCAATTTTGCTAGTCATTTTTATAATCGACCGTGCAAATTATCTTTACTTGGCTGATTCGATTCATGCCCAAATACGTCTTAAGAATCCAATTTTTTGTTATGTAACGATAGGATGAATATAATACTCGTACCTACTTCAGTACTACAAATTGTAGAACTGAAGTATTCATCCCACCATCACATAATAATGAAGTTCTACCAAATCACAGCAAAAATAACCAACCAACTTTAAATAAAAACTCGGCGCTGCGCGCCTCGGCGGGGGCTTCGCCCCCTGCACCCCCGGATGACTTCCGCTTAAAGCCTGACGGCTAAAATGTGGTGTACCTGACCCTTCAGGTTTTTGTCCCCCTCGCTGTATTATATAAATTGGCTTTAGGAGCCACTCAGCTGATCCGGGGCCTGGGCAGTGTCAAGTTAAAGTCCTAAGGTGCCCACATACCAAATTACAGCTTCGTAGAGTGAATAGCATAGAAATTAGCTTTAGGAGCCACTCAGCTGATCCGGGGCCTGGGCAGTGTCAAGTTGAAGTCCTTAGGTGCCCACATACCAAATTACAGCTCCGTAGAGTGAATAGCATAGAAATTAGCTTTAGGAGCCACTCAGCTGATCCGGGGCCTGGGCAGCGTCAAGTTAAAGTCCCAAGGTGCCCACATACCAAATTACAGCTTCGTAGAGTGAATAACATAGAAATTAGCTTTAGGAGCCACTCAGCTGATCCGGGGCCTGGGTAGTGTCAAGTTAAAGTCCTAAGGAGCCCACATACCAAATTTCAGCTTCGTAGAGTGAATAGCATAGAAATTAGCTTTAGGAGCCACTCAGCTGATCCGGGGCCTGGGCAGTGTCAAGTTGAAGTCCTAAGGTGCCCACATACCAAATTACAGCTCCGTAGAGTGAATAGCATAGAAATTAGCTTTAGGAGCCACTCAGCTGATCCGGGGCCTGGACAGCGTCAAGTTAAAGTCCCAAGGTGCCCACATACCAAATTACAGCTTCGTAGAGTGAATAGCATAGAAATTAGCTTTAGGAGCCACTCAGCTGATCCGGGGCCTGGGCAGTGTCAAGTTAAAGTCCTAAGGAGCCCACATACCAAATTTCAGCTTCGTAGAGTGAATAGCATATAAATTAGCTTTAGGAGCCACTTTATAAAATACGCGCTACTTTTGTCTCACAATTTGGTCTCACTATTTTGTCTCACTATTTGGTCTCACTTTTTCCTGTCGTTTTTCGGCGGGGGGGTCCCATCGCAAAAACCTGAAGGGTCAGGTTAAAATTATGTAATGAACGCCAAAATTGAGTAGCTTACGACAAATAATGAATTCATCGCTGGTTTTCCTCTTGAGCAGTGAAAATACGGACGTTTTACTCTGTTAATTATTATTCACACGGTCGGTGTTATAATTTTAATGAAGAGAGTGTTTTCCAGGGGAAAACAAGCCGGAGCGTCGTCAATTCGTTTTCAGCAAGGTCCAAAACTATGAAAAACCGTTTCGCTTTATCGGGTTACACGTGCGCCCATTTTCCAACAACCACAAGCGAAATCAATAAATGGAAACACCCTTTAGCCCGCAGTAAAGAAACAACTTTTTTTAAATCTAGGGATGGATTCAGAATGCTCTGAAAAGGATTTTATCGATGACTTGAAAAAAAATCTTGCACCCACTCAACACGTTAAACCCATTACTATATAGGTGGCTCGTTTTCTCCGAAAGTTCACCGAAAGGAGACGATGAGACTCAAATAGTTGCTCCGCTGTTGACTTCAGAATTACTCCCACCACGTACCACCCACGTGCAGATAGAGAGGTTGGAAAGTGTTTTTCATTCACTCGCCAATCCTTGACAATGATCAAAATCCAAAAAAAAAAATCACGGGTTACCGCGTCCGGGTATTGTGTGTTACGCGAGGTTCAATGCACCGAGCATGCTTCTTCGGCAGGCAAAATGGATATCAATCCTTTTGCGGCTGAGGAGGTTTTGTTCGTGTAGCTTAGCTTGATATTATTTGTTATTCTTATTATTAAAAATAACACTGTGTGATTATTGATAGTAGAGGAGAACAGTGGATAGGGAGATTCATCTCGGCATGACATCATTGTCTATTTTTGATAATGATATGTTTGTAAAATGTAGATTTTCATTCCTTAAGGGGCGATAAAAACATTTTCGCTCGAGCAGCATTGTTCTGAATAATATCGTCTTCAACAGAACAGAATAACTTTATGACCTTCTATTATATTACGAGCCATTAATTTTTCTTCTCCTCTTCGCCTTTTCTTATTTTCATTTTATTTTTCATCAACGGGATAAATTGCGTGGAGACGGGAAGTTTAACGGACGCTAATTACTTTGGAGTCGTTTCACCTTTCCCGTCATGTTGTTGGAGGCCTAGGATTAATTGCATGCCAGACCCACGACTTCATAATCCCAACGACCACACCGCTCTTCATACCGTAGGGTAAAACAAGCTTCCATGGAACAATAATATAATTAGGTATTATCAAAACCCCTGAAGGCGGGCAATACACAGACACAGAGGTTTTAGCGTTACAGCCGCTCTGAACGCATAAACAAATATCGACGCTCTCCGTACCAAACCCCAAGTTAGTTGTTTATAGCAAATAATTCAAAGTTTGTTTCGTAACAACAGGGATTTATAGAAATTCACTGTTGTTCCGATAAATTCCAACAGACTCCAATCATGAAGGTTGGCGCCAAATTATATGAAAACTCTCGAGACCCTCTTCTAACGCCGGAAGGCTTTTACAAATAAACCATTTCATTTAATTTCTCCTCTTCTAATATTGTCGCTTTTTACTCTACCGTTACTAGGGGAGCCTCGGTATAAAAATATAGGTAGGAGATCCATTTCTACTAGGTGCGCAACGCAACAAACAACCAGGGGTTTGATGAGCAATACGCATACCATGAAAATACACGGCCAAGGTGATGGCACAGGAGCTTCCTCGTCACAATCAGAGTGACCCATTATAAAATAGAACAGACTCGGAAGCAAAATAACATAACATAACATAACATTACATTACATTACATTACATTACATTACATAACGTTAAATATACATATTACATAACATAACATTACATAACATAACATTACATAACATTACATGAAATATACATATTATACATAACATGACTTCCATAATACATTACGTCCATTATACATAACTAGCCTGACCGCTCGCTTCGCTCGCTATCCGAGATTCGCTGTACGCAGTATCGTGGAACCAACAAACGACGGAAAAATCCCATACCCTACCGGGTATTTGTGCCCAATTTTATCAAAATCCGTCAAGCCATTCAGGAGTTGACCATGGTCGACCATATTTCCGCTATGGTCAGGGAATTAAAAATGCGCCTACGTTCAACTTGGGAGGCTACCGGATATTGGTGCCAAATTTGGTCGATATCCGTTGAGCAATTCGGGATTCGACCATGGAGGGGCCCATGGATGCGCTAAGGTCGACCGCGGGGGTAGTCCGAAGGGTCGATCGTAGATAGAATTTCACGTAGATTACGAATACGCGATAAAAAATAGGGGTTACCATTTCAATTAACGAAGTTGACCATGGTCGACCATAGTTCCGCTATGGTCAGGGAATTAAAAATGCGACGTTGCACAACTTGGGAGCCTACTGGATATTCGTGCCAAATTTGGTCGATATCCGTTGAGCAATTCGGGATTCGACCATGGAGGGGCCCATGGATGCGCTATGGTCGGCCGCGGGGGTAGTCCGAAGGGTCGATCGTAGATAGAATTTCACGTAGATTACGAATACGCGATAAAAAATAGGGGTTACCATTTCAATTAACGAAGTTGACCATGGTCGACCATAGTTCCGCTATGGTCAGGGAATTAAAAATGCGACGTTGCACAACTTGGGAGCCTACTGGATATTCGTGCCAAATTTGGTCGATATCCGTCAAGCCATTCAGGAGTTGACCATGGTCGACCATAGTTCCGCTATGGTCAGGGAATTGAAAATGCGACGTTGCACAACTTGGGAGCCTACTGGATATTCGTGCCAAATTTGGTCGATATCCGTCAAGCCATTCAGGAGTTGACCATGGTCGACCATAGTTCCGCTATGGTCAGGGAATTGAAAATGCGACGTTGCACAACTTGGGAGCCTACTGGATATTCGTGCCAAATTTGGTCGATATCCGTCGAGCCGTTTGGCCGTGCATAGGACAGACAGACAGACAGAGCGCATGCGCAGGGCGAACCGCTGGCTCTATCATGTTGAAATTTATATGGGACCTCAATGGGCCCTACCCTCTTAATCCCTGAGAATTACATTGAAATTGGGTGAAATCTTTGGTTACTACGGCTGTAACAAGGAAATTGAATCTATTTCACGCCAGCGCATGCGCAGAGCGCACCGAGGGTCCGATCATGCTGAAATTCATACTGGAACTCACTAGGCCTTGTCCAAACAACCCTTGAAAATTTGAGCGAAATTGAATCAAAATTGTGAAAGTTATGCGTGTTTGTTGAATTTAACGTTAGCGCATGCGCAGGGCGTACCGCTGGATCAATCATGTTGAAATTTGTATGGGACCTCAATGGGCCTGATCCGCACCATCCCTCAAAATTTGAGCTGAATCAATTCAAAATCGTGGAAGTTATGGCTGTAACAAGGAAATGCGGACAGACTCACAGACTCACAGACCCACAGACCGACAGACACGGAACCAAATTTGTTCAGTAGGCTTTGAAACGCAAGATGCAAGTGGAAATTTTGATTTCTGAAGACAAAAATTTTTTGGCTCACGAAAGTGAACACAAGGCTTCCGCTGCTTCGCAGACTCGGAAGCAAAATCATACATGCTTACAGTGAGCACAGTAGATTTCGTAGTGATGGGGTATTTCAGGATTGTTTTTCAGCGACTGGGGATTTTTGCCGGGAAATTTCAAAATAAAATTGGGGAAGCAAATGGAAACCTGGAGTATGGGTTTGGAAAAGGCGTGACGTAGAAAGTGGACGTTTGACGTAGGTTTGTTCACAGTGACATCTGAAGGTTATCTGACCCTCAGAAAGGCGTTGGGCCGTTCGCAGTGATTCGCGGACTCTTTTCTGACTGTACAGTATCCATGGCCGGCTGTTCGCAGCTTTTCCTGGGTTACCCAAAGCCAGTTTTCTGATCGTTATTCCAGTCCACAGAAGACGGCGGACGAGAAATGACCATGCACTGCCTTCTCGATTCCTAACCATTATTATCAAACTCTAACCCTTCTCGAACGCTTATCATCATGGTATTGGATCATGGATGGTTTTCTCACGTTTTTCTAGGAGTCCGGAGATGATAATTATAGGTATGTTCCTGCCACCAGAACTGGTTTTAAGAAGTTCCAAAACCAGAACCTAAGTTTTCTGAAGGGTGGAGAACTGTTTCAGTTCGAGAACTCATCGGTTGGAACTCTTCGGAAACGCGCCAAACAACTGTGATGATTTGAGGGCCAAAAAATAGCTGATTAGGTACCAAAGAGATGAAAGTGCGCAGTGGGTTGTGCGCCGAACTCATTCGAAAACTCGCACCGGCTGGAAGTTCCATGTCATTCCTGGGTCCATTCAGCTCGGTCATTGCTGGGAGCCATTCAGTGTTCAGAGCAGGATTTATGAGTGTGCAAAACAACGAGTTCTTTAAAACCATGTATGCCGGTACAGTGGTAGGGGAGAGAGGGGCAGCTTCAACCTTCAACCATTTTTGAATGCAAAGGATCCGGAGCCCAGAATGTAAGGTTTATTTAATGCGCGTTATTCACAGCAAGATTCAACTACTTGGCTGTGAACTGCAACGGCCAAATTGTTTTAGAATGTTAATCGGAAGGCACCATGAAGAGTCTTGTACAAATCACGTATCGGCTGAAAGTGACGGAATCAACCACCCGGTGGGGCACTTTCAACCATCATCACCCTTTAGTTAATTAACGTCGATATTACTTGCAATACATGTTTCAAGAAACTTATAATTATTTAACAAGAATAATAAAATTGCAATTAGCAGATGCATCAACATTATAGGAACGAATATCAGAATACCTAGATAAATTTACATTAGTCAGACACGCTTTACGATGGGCGTGAATGATTTTAAAAGGGCTCCTTTGTGATCACTGGAATTTGGCGGTATTTCCCTGGATTCGCAATCATAGATCGAGCCATTTAAATGGGCCAAAAATACTGACGTCTAGAGGCTGAACCAGCGGTTGAAACTGCCCCACCGTCAGTGGTAGATTCTGCTCCTACAGCATGTATTTGCGTACACTGCATATGGGACAAACCCCATCGAACTATAATTCGAGGTACCATTTTGCCTGATGCCTGGAAAACAGATCGAGACCAACTGATGGGTGATGAATGTTGCGACACCACATTTTGTTTTCTCAGATGGTTGGAGGTGACTCATTCTCAATAAAAAGTAGCGATTTGAAACCCTAAATACGAAACTCACGAGGAAGGTAGACGGTTGATTCTGCCCTACTGGTTAAAAATGTCCCCCTCCTCAATAGAATATATGTTATTTATTCAAAAAAGATAACTAGGTACCTTTATAGTCCAACTTTTATGTTACCTATCTGGGATATTTTAATTAAAATTGCATAACCGATAGATATACTATTATTGGATTGCGTCGCTCCGGCGTTCGATTAGTTCTGGTAGGTACGCTACGACGTGACTGGGGTATTCCCTTATGATCATACTAAATAATGATGTGGAATAAGATTTCGAGTCCTCTCAAATACAGGTACCTAGTTTCTACTCGAGATCAGGACTGGTAGTGTTGAGTCTTCCTTGACCTACCATTCTTGACAACATATACCTACATGAAGATCGGTCAAACCATCGTTTATGCAACAATTTTAGGACATTATAAAATTAGTTTAAAGTGAAGACTGCAGTAGCTGAAACCTCTACGAAATAAGAACCTAGTAAAATAGGGCGTCGCAGTGGTTAGCTATAAAGATATTTTGTGCCAGCCCAAATGCTGAAATAACCTATGAATTGGCATCATAACATCAAATCAAAAGGATGAGAAACAAACTAGCATCAGCATTTCCCTAAAAATTGCCGATAATATTATTGTCACTTTCTTACTAATCACCCCTTCAACCGGCATGTTCGGCGGAATACAAAAATTTGAAAAACGTAGAAGGCGCCTAATTTTTTGCGACGAATAGGTAGGCTGTACATTAATTATTCAATTTACAAAACTGTAAATCTTGAAATAAGAAACGACAAATTTATGAGGATGTAACTAGTCAAAATAGATTAATTTAGTTGATGATCAAAATGTTTCCATTCAACTATCTCCAAGTCACTTCAGAAGGCAATATTCAGATTCTTACTGCACAGTGAAACCCTCTAAAATCGTACGAGGAAAAATGTTACGAAGCAGTGATTCTCATTTTCCTTGTTTCATAATATATGATGTTTTATTACTTCGAGCTCGCCCACTGGAAAGCCAAATTGTTCAATCGAAATGAATTAAATTTATGTATGTTGGACCACTCCCACATTTCTCCCAGCCAAATATGCAACGACGCGGGGTATTTGGAAGCCGGGCGTATCTGTGTCACAAACTTAGCTGTCCGTACCAAGCACGCGCCAATGAGCCGGCGGTTATTTTTACACAAATCCTCCTCCCCACCTTCCCCCATCTTCTGTACCTACCCATGTGAAGGATTTCACCCCCCAAAACTTCACCTCGGCTTTGAACTGAACCGGCCAATAGCAAAACCAGCTACAACCATTCCAAAAAATGAAAATGATAAAAACATGGTATATATAAGACCTTATGGCCAGATCTGCATCTACAATGAGAAGTAGGTACCCATGATTACATTACTTATACTTGTTTATACTACTTTCCGATTTTTAAATGAAAGTAGGTTCCATTCTAAAATTTTTTAGACCAATCGCACTCTCCTACGATGAATAGTTCTTTTGGTTGATCATTTTCAATAATGGACCTTGGGAATTGAGCGTGGAAAACAAAATTTTAACCCCCCCCCCCCCCTCAAAATTTGATGGTTTACGTTTCAAGGTATGTAGAATCCGAAAATGCAATAAAAAAAGTCTGTTTGTCCGCCATAAGCCGTACAAGGGATCACCTTATCACTGCTTCAGGGGGTCACTTTCCTTAGTTACCATGAATCAAAATTAATGAAATTTGGTTTGTAGGTCCCGTTTGGGGTCTAGTTGGTCCTCGAAGCTCGGCGCTACTGTCAGTCATTCGTCTCTAAGGGGTGAAAAATAGGCGTTGAAATTTTCAGAACGCCGTAGCCCGAAACTTTTCAATAGAAGGATATGGTTTCTTAACGTTTTTAAATTGATATTGAACTAAAGAATTTTTTGAGACTACCCGGAGCATTGTACGACCAGTCGTTCGTTTGCACCGAAAAGCTTCGTCAACATGATCGTGAATCAAACGGTATAAATCCGGCGCAGATATATCAATTGCTAGGGATCACCTGATTATAATCACGGATGGCTGTATGAACTCGAGTTGGTTGTTCAGTGATATAATTTCATCTGAACAATGATGGAGCTGTTGGATTATGTTGATGGTAGTTTTGCAACTTGAACAAATGTTGATTATTAATATTTAACTGCCGAGTGGTTTATTTTTTCTTTTTACCTTAATAATATTATAGGCACTTATGTCGCAATGAGTGGGAGCCGCCTCAGCTTCTCATCCCCTGACACGGGCATTAAGCCCATAAGTGAGGATTATGTTTCCAGTGTTGTTACATGATAAGAGACTTCTCCTCTTTGATTTATGCAAGGTTGAACTATGCTTTTTTTCTCTATTTCCTTTTCTTTCCTCTGTTGTATAAGTAGGCAGTTTACCTAGTTCATTTCTTGGCAATTTTTTATTTTGTGTATTATAATAACAATAATAATTATTATTATTATTGAGAAAATAATTACACAGCGGTCAATTACTACACAACGGTAAATTATTACACAACGGTTTATTATTTGCCTTATACTTCATGAATAACTAAAAACAGTTAATGATTGAATTATTGAATCCCGCGCATTTGCATGAAATTAAAGTTTCATAATTCCGGGGCCAGCTCCAGTACTCGATTTAGAGCTTTCCGGGGGGGGGGGGGGGGGGCTCGAGGGTAATGACCACAGAAAACAGTGATCTACGCAGAAGGTAAATAATACGGGTAAATAATAAACCTTTGCGTAATAATTTGCAGAGTTTTTCTATGAGCTTTCAAAATTTCGACAACAAGTGACATGATTGTACACCTCCCGCCAGGGCGGGACCCTGTTGCTAAGCGTGACGTCACTTGTTGTCGAAACTTTGAAAGCTCACAGAAAAATAAATTCACCGTAGGAGAGGGCGGCTGGTCTCAAAATCAGCGTGGTACCGACTTTAATTTAAAAATATAAACGGAAGTCACGGGTACTCCTCATTAGGTGTAAAGCCGCTACCTATTCAGCCGCTTTTCCATGCGAGCGTCAGGCAAGTGGAAGGAAACACTGGTGGGTGCCCATCAACAAACGTGGCAGTGCAAAGTACGGATTAAGCCCTCCTTTCTTCTAATTATTCACCTCTCCTTAGTGGTCCAAATCAATACCGACTTCTGTCGGACTAAATTCAAAGAAAAACCCAATATAAATCAATTATATACCTATAAATATTAACCTACCTATCTGTTATTTATTAATTTTTATATATTTATTTATGATGAAAGTTACTGGTGTGTGTGTGCACTTTCAGTTTTACTGTCTTCGACGACGTATTTTAGCAGTCAAGTTGTTACTTTGACTTTGTTGTACACTTTGTTGTTACTTTTTTTGTTGTTGTTTCTGTGTGTTACTTTGCCAGTTTACAATGCACATTCTCAATTTCGCGAGAGACCGATTCCTATCCGTAAGCATAGGACATTCGTCGACCGATCAAAACTGCTCCTGGGCTCAGCGCACATTAGAAAACTTTCGTTGAATCCATACAAACTTTGGAAGTTGCAGTTAATCCCTGATCAAAAAGACACACAGCTCTCACCTTCGAAGTTGATCGAACTCATATCAAGTTAGGTTTACAAGGATTTAAATATCAAGTAGCAGGTAGTCAGTAGGTAAGCAGTAATCATAAAACTGACCGGGAAGAACGACAGTGTGAGAAACGTTAAGTGAATCTAAACGCAACTATTTTACGAATTCCGCAAGTTTACAGGGAAAACGAAGGTAGGCTGAAAACCGGCCGATTTTTACAATTGTAGAACTGGAACTTGTAGAAAATTAAAACTTGTCAAAATCTGCCTGTACAATTAATTCACTGTCACAAGTCTACACTTACAGCATTGTGAAACACAATTCACAATGTTTCCTACAACATGTACAACAAACTATCGACTTGTCATTGTTGTTGCTTTATGAAACAGGCCCCTGCTCAACTAATTTCCCACTGTCTCAATGAATAGAATCATGAACCAAACTACTGCCAAAAACTGTGTACAAGTCACCAAAATAAAAGAAATATGGAGGACAATGTAAAGAACCGACATGATGCGAAAAAATTCGACTCAAAATGAAACCATAAAAACCATGTTTTCCGTTCCAAAAAAGGAGTAAGTAGGACCCTATCATAATCCTCCAAGTACTATAAGTCATGATCCGTAATCCTTGATACACCAGAAGAGGAATTGTAACCATAACAAACGGTGCAATGTCGTTACTTCCATTCAGCTTCAATTGATCGTTAAAACAAACTAAGTGCTTGATGGTTCCGACGCTCGCAATGGTCTGTGCACAGCTTTAAAGTTTCTGAGGGGGCGGTGTTGCGCCTGTTGAAGGATGGCTCTAATAGTCCTGGGGGCCGCATCAGTGGTGAACCCCAATTATTCACCACAGGTTCTCTCTCTCTCTCTAATTAATAATTGTTAATCACAGTAATTTATTGCAAACAGTACCATCCAAATTTGATCAAATATTGAAGCTAGAAAAAATATTTATCATTCCCCTTAAGCATGCTTCCTATTTTCTATGGTGTTGGGTTTTCTAAGTCAGCTCCTCTTGAAAACTATAACTTTCGCAATTTCAGGCAACTCTATTTGCATTAAAATGATGAGTCTAATTATGATTAAAATGGTGATTTAAAAAAATTGATTGAAATTAAATTAAAATGATGACTAAAATTATGATGCATTAAAATTATAAAATTCATTAAAAACTCTTAAAAGCGCAGCAAATTAATCCACAAAGGTTCGTTTTTTCTTTATAGATATCGATGCTGTGCAGCTCACTGGCAGCCACGTCACTGAAGTTTGATCTCCTCAACTATCGTAATTAAAAAATGATTAATTTTTATTCATTTAAAAAAGAACCCGTGCGTATGGTGGAAGGACGGAAAAATATTCCGGATTTACCTATAGGTTTACTGATGGTGGTAATAAACTAAAACCACCTTCCTAGACCATTTTTCATTATTCTAAAGGTTTTGTAGGTTTATTGTGTATGTGTGTTTCTCCTTGAACTGTCGAAATCACAATCATGTCAGTGAAGGGGCCTGCGAAATCCAACTCTACCTATCTACCTTTTCCGAGTACTACGTTACCTTTCATCTCTTTCCGACGCAACAGAACACCGGTCATACTATGCACAATTTTGTGAGAAAAAATTGGCGAAGCACGAAAAAACTAATATTGCTGAAAAACCCCGGAGGTTATGAAAGCAGAAAAAGTAAATACTTGAAGTCTCACGCTTCTTATCTGGAACGCCTTCTATCTCTTCCCACGACAATCTAGGTACGCAGTGCGTGCTTTGCCGTCTGTTTGCAGTAGAGATTCCCAAATTTCCATCCTTCCAACTGAAATTTGCTTATTTCCCCTGACCTTTCCAGGTTAACAACAATAACTGTTTGCAATTATTGTTATCGTATTACACTAAGAAAAAGATAAAATATTTTCCCTTCAATTGACAACAACTATATTTACAGTTGATTAACAAAGAAATTCCCTGACTTTTCCCGGGTTTACTCAGCAGACATCGAAAATGTATCATGTTGCAGGCATTGCAGATATCGAAATCTGCCACATAGGTACGGTGTTAACATTACGCGAGTAGTCAGTTTGCGGGGGGGGGGGGGGGGGGGGAGTCTGAAGGTGGAGCTTGCACTAAATATAATTTTGGTGAATTTTCATGGACCCCCGCCCCATCATCCTATTTCATTCTTGCACTACAGGTAATTATTTTGGTTCCATTTTTCACTAGGTACCTACTTTGGGATGTTTTTATGTTGTACCTAAGGTACTACCAACCTCCATGTTCCTCCATTTCGGTGACCACTGTTATTTCTCAATTTGGATACTACCCCGGTGGCACTGTTATCATTCTAAGCTGTTTCGAATTGTAAACTTCCTTAGGCGCGTTCCGCGCATCCCCTACCCTCCCTCCCCGTCGCAGAGAGAAAGGGAGAGAGATCCGCACAACCTCCGAAATGTTCAATTTGCGTTATCTGATCACTTGGCCGATGGTTATAGTGAACATTAGTAAAGCTCAGCAGGCGCGAGTTCACATCCCTGCCGGGACCTGAATATTTTTTTTTTGTTTCACCCTCTTCAATTGTCGGCCATTTCTCGTAGACCTGAGAATGATTCCTCCAGTAATTTGTTTAAATTACGGTATTACGGTTATCAGAAATGGATATAGCGATAAGTACGTAAATGAATAGGGCAACAATATTGATTGCCGATGGTGCGGAAGGGCGATATTCCTAATCGGGAACAGTAGATTACGACTCCTCTGCTAATTTAAAAGCCATTAGTTGCCGAAGTTTAAACTTCTACCGCTCGCTGACACTGACAGGCTCGCTAGTTTTTGATTTTTGTGAAATACCTCCTTACCTACAATAAGTGAAAATAATTATTCTTTATATTTTCTGCTAACTTCGTGTTATTCGAACAGTGATTACAAGCCCAAAGAGGCACGAGACGATTCTGAAGTTCTTCAGGAAGCCCAAATCGGAAGGTGAGTTGAATACAACATTTAACCAGCCATTATTAATTTGTTGTTGACAATGCTCCACCTCCTTCAAGCAACCCTTCAGAATTAAATAACTACCTAACTAAATAAACGGTAAAATAATTATAATGTCTTTACTGTTGTAAAATGGCTTTCTCTTTCCTTTACTGCCTACTGTGAACTGTTGTGTATATTCTAAGTACGCTTGGAAGTCCGGGGGGGGGGGGGGGGATGAATCTACCTACGTAATAATATCGAGATGTGCAAAGGTATTTACTATCATACTTGTAAGTGCATTATAATTACGTAAATAACGTCAATTAAACAATTATTTACGTAGGTTTGGAATCAAAATTTTGTTGGTTTTATGTAAACGGGTAACTAGATCTCTCCCCCCCCCCTCCCCATAAAAGAACTTCAGATTCCGCCACTGCGTGTAGGTAAATTTCATATGAGATGCGGCTCAACTGATGATAGCAAGTGTCACTTTCATACGAGTCGTCTGCAGAACTATTTTGGGGGGACTTGATACTTACTTACTTGATCTTACGAAATTTACATCATCCATTACCGATGCATAAAAATATACACACCGTTCTTTCATAGAGGCAATCGACGCAGCGAAGTGTACCTACCTATAAGGGTAGGGTTGCATGAGTTGGAAGACATAGAATTTGTATCATGCTCTTGGTCAAGCTCCAATAATATACTTGGAGCTCCATTCATGGACCGGTAAATAGAAAGATGCGGTCTGCTAAATGTCCCTATGATATCTTTCATCAACCAAAAATCGCCCACCTCAAAACGCTCTCATATTTCCTTGAGTGAAGAATATAGCATTGTACGTAGGTACTACCGTGTGACTATTACAACAGTACCTATCACAGCCCATCCACAGGGCTGGCTCATGAGGGATTTATACAAGCATAGTAGGTACACTTGCACTCTACCTACCATATATAATGTTTTCAGTGTGAAAAACTAGACCCCGAACGGAACCCATAACCCGAGTTTCATCAATTTTTTTTCATGGTAACTAAGAAAAGTGCTCCTCCGTACGGCGGACAGACAGAAATTTTTTTATTGCATTTTCAGATTCTACATATCTTGAAACGTAAACCACCAAATTTTGAGAGGGGGGAGAGGGGTTAGAATTTTTTTTTTTTTTTTTTCATGCTCGATTCTGAAGGTTCATTATTGAAAATAATAAACAAAAAAGGCAGGTAGGTACTTGTTATGATGAACAAAAGAAAACAAAAAATTTCTTGATCGTCCAAAATTTACCTGTACCTACTTTTCTCATTTTTTTACAAATGATTTCTTATGTAACAAAATAAACGACCTTACCACCCAGCAGGAAGGCTACATAGCATTATGCCAAAGGTATCACTTTATAGGACGTAACGTTCATTTACTATAGATGTGGACGACGTCTGCATACACATAGGTACTTACTGCCTAAGTATATGGATATTCCAGATGTAAAAATAAATGTGTGTGGATAATTTTGAAAAATTAGGTACCTATGGCCATAGAAAATGGGATATGGCGGTGGGCAACCAAGTGACGTGGGACGTAAATAGACAATCTACAGACGTGGAATTGTAAGGGTAGGTAAGTTTATGGGATTGAAAAACGCTGCAAAGTCCTTGTCACATGGGTTTATTATTCTACTGGACATACGAACAGAAATGTTGGCTGCTCATTTATTGTTTCTTTCATGTGCAATTATTGAAATGGCTATTTTTGATGGTTTCCACATGTTTTGGCCCCCAAAAACACGAATTAGGCTGGGCTTTTCCTTTCAACAGATTATTTTTGATCAGTGATAGTACCATTTATTTGTCTTGGTTCACCTGTTGATACTACTTCCAGTGTTATTATACAAATTGATGGTGATTTCAGACAATTTTCCATGTTCTAGACTCATAAAAAATGAATTTCGGGAGCTTAACCTTCGTTACAACCTCAATTCTTCACTCTGGTCAAAATCAACCAAATATTCGGTCTAATTGCCCTAAAAAACATGGAAAACGATATATCACAGCTCAAGTTCACTACTTAAAACCTCGAAAATCCCTCGTTTTTCTCCCATATCACCCCTGGGTGTATGCCGATCGGGCTGCCGTGCTTCGGAGCACAACTAGGACCCAAATGGGGACCCGAACTGTGTGGGGAAAAACGACGATTTTAGACCAAAATTTAACGTAAATTTAAGGCTAAAACTTCGTTAGAACCTCAATTTTCCACTCTTTGGTCAAAATCGACTTCATATTCGGTCTTCTCGTCCCCAAAAACATGGAAAACGATATCTCAAAAGCTCATGTCACCAACATGTTACTAAAACACAAAAAGTACCTATTTTTATACACATTTTCACTCATAACACCCCTGGGTTTATTCCGATCGGGCTGCAAAGGGACACAACTAGGGCCCAAATGGAGCAAGTGTGCGAAAGAACGACGTTTTTAGACCGAAAAAGAAGGCGGTACACGTGATACGGCGGACGGAAATTGCATTTTTGGAATCTACGCACCTTGAAACGGAAAAAAAGAAATTTTGAGGCGGGGTTATAAAAATTGTTTGCTGAGCGAATACATAGGTGTATTATTCACAGAATAATAAACCAAAAGCGGCACGAAAACCGGTGTTGGTTGGTATAAACACAGTGTAAACTACCTACCTCCGGAAAACTATTGTAGCATCGTGTTTTAGTGAGAAGTAGCGATGATGAAGGGAAAACGAAGGTGGTGGGTGTAACCGACGGAAGTGATTTACCTACCTACTCATGAAGTGTTTGTAGTAGGTAAGGCGAAAGAATACTCTCACAGATATCACTGACAGAGGTAAACAGAAGGTGTGTGTGCCTTATTACCTGTATGAGTTCGAAGATGCGCCTTCAGATGTGAACTTTTCCCGTAGACCTTGTTACACCCCGGATGGAGACACTTGTGCACTTTGCGGAACACGGCGCGCTCGCCCCTTTTCCGGATGATTTTCTTGGCGTACGACGTGTTCTCGATGTCGACGGTGATCACGTCCAGGGAGTCGTCCTCGTCATCCTCGCGGATCTCGATGTCCTCATCGTCATCCTCTTCCCACTCTCTCCCGTCGACCTCTTCCTGTTTGATTTGGTTCAGGTCCGTGAGGATCCGGGCGACCATGTAAAGCGGTTGGTTCCGGTCCTCGTCCTCATCGTCCTTCTCTTCGTCGCGGAACTCGACGACGCCGCGAACCGGCTCGACTATCACAGCTTTGTACCGGTCGTTCCCTTGGTCGAATTTGGCGTGGGACATTTCTAAAAGGCATTGCGCAGCGAGTTTGATGTCGTGATCCATTTGAAGTCGTTTTCACAGAGAAATTATCAAACGAAAATCAATATCGGCCTTCACCAAGAAAAAAGGGTGCGGGACTTAACGAAAACAAACAAACAACCGATGCTTGAAAATTTTTTAGAGGTCGAAATTAAATCACAACACAATTTTTCGTTCACTTTTCAGTTGAAACGGGAAGGTTTCCGCCGACGGAATAATTGACACTTGAAACGGAAAAATTTATGTACCAAAATTAACGCGGTTCCGGAACCAAAGGGTAAAAACGAAACGCGGAACGCGAACTACTCCCACCGAGTGTAAGGGAGCGACTGAAGTGAAGACGAAGAGGGAAGTAAAGGGGGCGCGAACCCTAGGATAACGCTAACCATGTGTTTCCATGTCGGACGAGGGGTGGAGTGGCGGTGGTGCAGCTATGGAGGGAGGGAAAGTGCCGTGCAGGCGTCCACACCCCTCCACTGTGCGTCAGGAGCTGGGGCTGGCGACCCGGACACGCCTACCAGGGCGTCGAGGAGTGAGACGGCAACGCTCCTGGCATCTAGCGGTATACGGAGGTAACTAACCGAGGCTGGCCAGAGCCCACTTCGGCCGTGGGGGTTCAGCCATTTCCGCCTGTTTCCGCTGCCTCCTACTGCTTTACAGCATGCGATACCTGGGGGCCTATTCACTAAAATAGATAGTGGAAAGAGATTAGGTATCTATTTTGAAAATCTCCCGCGAGAGATAGTCTCCCCTGGGAGACAGTCTCTTCCAATGTCTCCCGGGTTCGTCTATTTTACAGCTCCAGAGACCTTGAGAAAGAGATATGGATCCTAATACACGAAAATGCCATTGTATCATCCATGAAGTGCGAGATGTTTGTGCCCCCGGGAGTTCAATTATTCCTTAATAATGAACGCATTTCTTAGTAATCCCTATTCAATGGGTACCTACCTACCTCAATCCATACTTGGACGTTTTTACTCACGAATCGAATAAAAGTTTAAATGAAATTAGAAAAAATCTCAATTATAAACAGAAAAAGTCGAATTAGGGGGCTTAATGCTTGTATTATATCTACACCTAATGAATGGCCACTCTTAGGTACCTAGGTAGGTACCTACCTCAACCCGTAAGTACTTGGACGTTTTTACTCATGAATCAATAATTATGTGGTATATTTTTAATTAAAATTGAAATGAAAAATTTAATCTTTATGAAATGAAAAACTTAGTTTAGCTGTGTGAAAAATTTAATCTTTATGAAATGAAAAACTTAGTTTTTCATTTCATAAGGATTAAATTTTTCATTTCAATTTTAATTAAAAATATATACATAATTATTGATTCATGAGTAAAAACGTTCAAGTACGGGTTGAGGTAGGTACCTACCTAGGTACCTAAGAGTGGCCGTTCATTAGGTGTAGATATAATACAAGCATTAAGCCCCCTAATTCGACTTTTTCTGTTTATAATTGAGACTTTTTCCAATTTCATTTAAACTTATCCGATTCGTGAGTAAAAACGTCCAAGTATGGATTGAGGTAGGTAGCTACCCATTGAATATGGATTACTAAGAAATGCGTTCATTATTAAGGAATAATTTAACTCCCGAGGGGCACAAACATCTCGTACTTCATGGATGATACAATGGCATTTTCGTGTATTAGGATCCATATCTCTTGCTCAAGGTCTCTGGAGCTATTCAGTAAAATAGACGAACCCGGGAGACATTGGAAGAGATTGTCTCTCAGGGGAGACTATCTCTCGCGGGAGATTTTCAAAATAGATAATCTCTTTCTACTATCTATTTTAGTGAATAGGCCCCCTGAATGCGTCAGTCAGGGCGTCCAAGGGGCGTCCCTAAAAATCGAAGCATACACTGCCTTTAGCTTTACCCTTTACCATGTCCATTTAGGCGTGTGTGCCAGGGTGAGGGACGACACAACTCTGATACCATTAGTCCATGAGTAGACGGAGTGATGTCCAATAACACAATTTCTGATATGGTATGGTGATGTTGATGCATTTTCTCTGTCCAGAGCTGGACATTCATCATTCTAATGAGATGAAATTATGTATTTCACTTTTGAGGCATTGCCTGCAGCTACTTACAAGCCTTCAGGCTGGAATTGAACTCAGGGGTCTAATTGCACCATCTAACAATTGGTGGCCCTAACACACAGAAGCATGTTGGCACTCAAACCTGTGATGCAGAACTGGATATAGATTTGGCTCCAACGCAGCTGGATTCTATTATGTGCACGCAGTTCTTATTACATCTGAATTGGTTATCTTGAACTCTTGGGTTCATCATAGGTAGGTAAATCGGTTGCGTAATTTAATTAATATGATTGGATTCATCTCCATTTTGTTGAAACTATCGTTTTTCAAATGTCTTGTCACGTTGCATCATTATCTTCCTCTTGCTGCCAACTCCATTTCGATTCGCATGCATTTAAACAGAAACACGACCGTAAAACGCTGCAAATCCCTGCACAACGGTTTATTATTTTGTATAGAATACCCTCCTGTTACAGATCACAGCTCTATGTATAGATAACCCGTCTATATAATATGATATGTACTATTCTATACATATTATGTAGATCGCAGACCCTCCGTAGGTTGGTACCTAACCCCGTACTCGTTACTAGGTACCTACCTAAATCTCGAGTTAAATGTTGCTAAAATAATTCTACCGATGACAAACAGTACCTAACAAAAAGAAACACACATAATGAAGTTCTGAAAACTCCAGCCCCTTCTACGTAGATGGTATAATGAACCGTTGTGTAATAATTTACCGTTGAGTAATGATTTACCGTAGTAATAATTTACCCATCAATAATACTTCAACGTTTGTTCAAGTTTCACTACCTACCAACAAAATCCAAAAGAGCCATCATTTGTCAAATGAAATAATATCACAGAACAACCAACTCGACTTCATACTCCGCCAATATAATCAGGTGATCCCTAGCAATGATTTTATCTCCGCCAAATTTCCTATTGTGGGCGCGTCTCTGGTTACGAGATTTGGTTTGAATTGTATACAATTTCATTCACACTGGAGTCGAAAATACCTGTCGGTGCAAACTTCGGGGCCTTACTGTGTACGAACGGCTGGACGTACGATGCTCCGGATGGTCTTAAAAAACTCGCAAGTTCAAGAACTATTTAAAACCGAAAAAATATTCACGTAAAAAAATGGTATAGGCGTTTTGAAAATTTCAACCCCTATTTTGAACCCCTTAGAGATGACTGACACTAACGTCGAGCTTCGAGGACCAACTAGACGCCGAACGGAACCCATAACCCGAATTTCATCAATTTTTTTTCATGGTAACTAAGAAAAGTGGCCCGTACGGCGTACGGCGTACGGCGTACGGTGGACAGACAGAACTATTTTTATTGTAGTTTTGGATTCTACATACCTTGAAACGTAAACCATCAAATTTTGAGGGGGGGTAAGAATTTTTTTTTTCATGCTCGATTCCAATGGTTCATTATTGAAAATAATAAACCAAAATGAATACAGTTTAGACATGTTATAGTGAAATACGTACACAACTGAGACAATTATATATTTGTAATTTACAATTTTTTATTATACAAATCTGTTACAATTAATTATTACCATATGTTCAATATTCAAAAGTCCTTCTTTTTGGTTTATTATTTTCAATAATGAACCATTGGAATCGAGCATGAAAAAAAAATTCTTACCCCCCTCAAAATTTGATGGTTTACGTTTCAAGGTATGTAGAATCCAAAACTGCAATAAAACGCTGCAAATCCCTGCACAACGGTTTATTATTTTGTATAGAATACCCTCCTGTTACAGATCACAGCTCTATGTATAGATAACCCTTCTATATAATATGATAAGTACTATTCTATTATATACATATTAATATGTAGATCGCAGACCCTCCGTAGGTTAGTACCTAACCCCGTACTCGTTACTAGGTACCTACCTAAATCACGAGTTAAATGTTGCTAAAATAATTCTGCCGATTACAAACAGTACCTAACAAAAAGAAACGCACATAATGAAGTTCTGAAAAGAAATTGTTGATGAGGAGTGAAAAAAGTTGCAAAAGTACCTACCAACAAACTCCAGCCCCTTCTACGTAGATGGTATACTGAACCGTTGTGTAATAATTTACCGTTGAGTAATGATTTACCGTAGTAATAATTTACCCATCAATAATACTTCAACGTTTGTTCAAGTTTCACTACCTACCAACAAACTCCAAAAGAGCCATCATTTTTCAAGCGAAATAATATCACAGAACAACCAACTCGACTTCATACTCCGCCAATATAATCAGGTGATCCCTACCAATGATTGGCCGTATTCACAAATTCCTATTGTGGGCGCGTCTCTGGTTACGAGATTTGGTTTGAATTGTATACAATTTCATTCACACTGGAGTCGAAAATGCCTGTCGGTGCAAACTTCGGGGCCTTACTGTGAACGAACGGCTGGACGTACGATGTTGCGGATGGTCTTAAAAAACTTGCAAGTTCAAGAACTATTTAAAACCGTAAAAATATTTACGTAAAAAAATAGTATAGGCGTTTTGAAAATTTCAACCCCTATTTTGAACCCCTTAGAGATGACTCACAGTAACGTCGAGCTTCGAGGACCAACTAGACGCCGAACGGAACCTATAACCCGAATTTCATCAATTTTTTTTCATGGTAACTAAGAAAAGTGGCCCGTACGGCGTACGGCGGACAGACAGAAATATTTTTATTGCAGTTTTGGATTCTACATACCTTGAAACGTAAACCATCAAATTTTGAGGGGGGGTAAGAATTTTTTTTTTCATGCTCGATTCCAATGGTTCATTATTGAAAATAATAAACCAAAAAATTTCTGTCTGTCCGCCGTACGCCGTACGAGCCACTTTTCTTAGTTACCATGAAACAAAATTGATGAAATTCGTGTTATAGGTTCCGTTCGGGGTCTAGTTGGTCCTCGAAGCTTGACGTTACTGTCAGTCATCTCTAAGGGGTTCAAAATAGGGGTTGAAATTTTCAAAATGCCTATAACTTTTTTTTACGTGAATCTTTTTACGGTTTTAAATAGTTCTTGAACTTACGAGTTTTTTAAGACCACCCGGAGCACCGTACGTCCAGCCGTTCGTTCACAGTAAGGCCCCGAAGTTTGCACCGACAGGCATTTTCAACTCCAGTGTGAATGAAATTGTATACATCAGACCAAATCTCGTCACCAGGGACGCGCCCAGGGGCCACCTGATTTTATTGGTGGGGTACCTATGAAGTCGAGTTGGTTGTTCTGTGATATTATTTCATTTGAAAAATGATGGCTCTATTCGATTTTGTTGATAGGTACTTTTGCAACTTGAACAACCGTTGAAGTATTATTGATGGGTAAATTATTGCATAATGGCAAATTATTACACAACGGTAAATTATTACACCACGGTAAATGATTACACAACGGCTAATCTACCAAGAAGGGGCTGGATTTTGTTGATAGGTACTTTTGCAACTTGAACAACCGTTGAAGTATTATTGATGGGCAAATTATTACACAACGGTTCATTATTCTATCTCCGTAGAAGTGGAACCTATACAGGTAAATTATTACACAACGGTTTAGGGAGGTACCTAGTAACGAGTACGGGGTTAGGTACTAACCTAAACCTACGGAGGTCCGCGATCTACATAATATGTGTAGAATAGTACATATATGTTATATAGAAGGTTTATCTATACGGAGACCTGTGATCTGTAACAGGAGGGTATTCTGTACAAAATAATAAACCGTTGTGCAGGGATTTGCAGCGTTTTTAGTTTAAAACCACTTCTCTACTTGTCTACAAAATTGTAATTCTGCCTGTCCCGACCATTCGATTGACTGTCTGTCGACCAAACGGCTGAATAGATTTGAATGTAGTCATATATATGTACGCATCAGATTCGGAGAACGATGTGAAAACTCGTTCATTGTATTATAGCATTTTCCCATCTAGTTCAACCTTTTGATTTATTATTTTCAATAATGAACCATTGGAATCGAGCATGAAAAAAAAAAAAAAAAAAATGCTAACCCCCCTCAAAATTTGATGGTTTACGTTTCAAGGTATGTAGAATCCGAAACTGCAATAAAAAAACTCTGCAAATCCCTGCACAACGGTTTATTATTTTGTACAGAATACCCTCCTGTTACAGATCACAGCTCTCTGTATAGATAACCCGTCTATATAATATGATATGTACTACTCTAATACATATTATGTGAATCGCAGACCCTCGTAGTTTAGTACCTAACCCCGTACTCGTTACTAGGTAACTACCTAAATCACGAATTAAATGTTCCTGAAATAATACAGCCGATGACAAACAGTAACTAAAACGGCAAAAAGAAACGCAAGTAATGAAGTTCTAAACGAAAATTGTTGATGTGGAGTGAAATAGATGCCCCTTCTGCGTAGATCACTATTTTCTGTGGTCAATACCTACCTTCGTATTCATGTATAATGAACCGTTGTGTAATAACTTGCCCATCAATAATACTTCAACGGTTGCTCAAGTTGCAAAAGTACCGATCAACAAAATCCAGCTCCTAATTTATCATTATGTAATGATCAACAACACACCAACAATCAACAATAAATTTTCCTTTAGAACTTCATTATTTGCGTTTCTTTTTGCCATTTTAGTTACTGTTTGTCATCGACAGAACTATTTTAGCAACATTTAACTCGTGATTTAGGTAGGTACCTAGTAACGAGTAGGGGGCAGGTACTAAACTACGGAGGGTCTGCGATTCACATAATATGTACCTATTAGAGTAGTACATATTATTTTATAATATATAGACGGGTTATCTATACATAGAGCTGTGATCTGTAACAGAAGGGTATTCTATACAAAATAATAAACCGTTGTTCAGGGATTTGCAGCGTTTTTTTTTTTTTTTTTTCATGCTCGATCCCAATGGTTCATCATTGAAAGTAATAAACCAAAATGTTGCGTTAGATGGAAAAATGCTATATTATATAAAGCATAATTGTATAATACATGTATTGTTCATGTGTTGCTGTGTTGGTGTATTGTTCATTATTATAAATTAAGCACCCATATCTGTCTACATATTATTATATACCTACAATATAAAATCCAACAAAACACGTTGCGAGTGATGAAGACAGCATTTTTTGGAATATTTGTGTCTAATAATCAGAGCCCTTCAAATGCCATATTGCCATGGCGCCATACAAAAATGCCATATTCTGCAGATTTTTTTGTAAAATGCCATATTCGGCAGATTTTTTGGAAAATGCCATGTTTGTGCCATGTTTTGCCTTTTTTTCCGCCAAACTCCTTAAAAAAAAATGAAAAAATAAAAATTTGAAGTGAAAATTCTGAATGACATGAGGTTTCTCGAACCCTGAGGCCATTAGTTTAGAGGGATTACTAATGCCTCTAACCCTTTTGGAATGGGGTGCTTCCACGGGTCGCCACTCTGTCTGGTAAGGAAGCCACTCTGAAGGAAGGCTGGGAACCTGCTGATGTCCTCTGTATGAAATACGCCCCGGCAACATCAGCTGATGTGGAGAGGACTTTCTCAAAAATGAAATACCTTCTGAGTGATCGACGGCTGGGATTTTCAATGGAAAGCGTTGCAGCACACCTGATGTTGTTATTTAATAATAATTGTCATGGATTCCTCCCAGAACCACAACTCTTGTACATTGTAAACATAAGTTCTCGCCAAATAAACTAGCAGAAGTGGGGACGAAAGTCACAGGGGAGTCGAGGCACAACCTGGGTCCCCACCATCCTCTACCAGCTAGAGGATGGAGGGAGCCGACCACCAGGTCTATAAAAATTCGCCTCCTGCGCCTTTCCAGCCATTCTACGCTCTCCTTAAGTCGCTGACTTATCTCTCTCTCTCCTAACCTCATCTCTCTCTCCTATCCCAAAAGATGCTGTGAATGGTGGTGGTCCGCCCATAACCAACTGCCAACTCTCCCAAAAGACCTCGGGCATGGTGGTGATCCACCCATAACCAAACCGAGCAAAACATCCAAAAAGATCCTGGGCATGGTGGTGGTCCGCCCATAACCAAACCAGGCAACAAACCTAAAAGATTCCGTGAATGGTGGTGGTACACCCATAACCAACGGACACCTCCTAAAAGATCCCGGATCATGGTGGTGATTCGCTCAAAACCAAATTCCGGGCACATCCTCCCTCACACCGCTCGTGATGAATGCACCAATTTAAATTCATCACAATAATCATAATAATAAATTATTTGTATAAAGCTTTGTAAATAAAATAAATTATTTAGCATAAGTAACTTGTATGTTGTGATATTATCGTCTCAGAATAGCTGGGGTGGTCGGAGAGGGTTAAAAAATAAGTACCATATTGAGGGAAATAAGTGCCATATTTGGGCCAAAATAAGTGCCATATTGCCATATTTTTAGGGCCCTATTTCATAAAAATAAGTGCCATATTGTGAAGGGATCTGCTAATAATGCATGTTTACTGCAAACGAGTGCACCAGATGTCGTGGTATTGGCTGGACAAGAAGTTTTCTTCACTTAGAACTTCAAACCCATCATAATTGCTTTTCCTGAGAGCGAAGCATATGGTTTTTCTCCATCAGCTTCGTAGGTCGCGTACTCCACTTCTGCCAAAGTCTCGAATCCTATTTTTTTCGCAATGTGCTGTGGGGCAGGAGATGAGAATACCTAAAAATGCATAAGTTACGATTCGGTTACTTACACTGTTGGCAACTTGCTGTTAGGTTTGTGATGGTCTCGAAAGTTAATCAATACCTAGTTGATATTTCATACTGCTAACGCAGGTGTTCCTCAGGACGGAAGGTGTAACATCCCTGTAATACCATCACCAAGGAAGCAACGTCCACTTGGGATATTCATAGTCAGTGATAAAGCAAATGCTTAAGTCGCCCTTTAGCATTTCCTTTATTCCTATTTCATAGACAATAAGTAAAGAAAAATCTTTACTTTTTGGCCTAAATAAGTGGAAAAAACTGAGGTACGTCGAAAGGTAGGTACCATTTCCTTATTGATTGTTTGCACTCTTCTCTTTTCATTTATGTAATCGTTCTCGGTATTCTTGTTTCTTTTCCTAATTATTCGGGTTTTTTTTATACAATGGATTACGAAATTTTGTTTGACTTCGATGAGTGGGATGACGAGTTCGATGTAACGGAGAGCATGCGGGTGATGCATACCGGCTTCATTTTCGGTCTAAAAAATTCGTTCTTTCGCACACAGGCTCCATTTGGGCCCTAGTTGTGTCCCGAAACTTTGCAACCCGATCGGAATATACCCAAGGGTGTTATGAGCGCAAATGTGTATGAAAATAGTTATTTTTTGTGTTTTAGTAAAATGAGCTTTTCAGTATTGGTTTCCATGTTTTTGTGGGACGAGAAGACGAATATGAGTCGATTTTGACCAGAGTGGAAAATTGAGCTTCTACCAAAGGTTCTGCTCCCTAAATTGATTTTTTATGAGCCAAAAACCTGGGAAACTGTCTGAAATCACCATCAGTTTGTTTAATAACACTAGAAAAAGTGTCAACAGGTGAATCAAGACAATTTAAGTGGCACTGCCAATGATCAAAAGATAATTTGAAAAAAAAGCAGCGTACCTAATTTGTGTTTTGGGGGCCAAAATTGGTGGAAACAGTCAGAAATAGCTATTTCAATTAGTTCACATTAAAGAAACAATAAATGAACAGCCAAAATTTCTGTAGGTAAGTCCAATAAAAAATAAACCCATGTGACAAGGGCTTTATCAATTTCCTTTGCATTTTGTAAATATTCACTCTTCGAAGTAATCCTAACGTGAGCCGGGAGTTTGCCATCGACTTTGATAGTTGATTAAAAATTGTTCCAAACGTTTCCAATTTGTTCGTTATGGACTAACTTTATGACTTTGCCTACTAATAAGATTCTACATGACCAAAAGCAGGATAAAACCCAATTATTTCCTTTTTCAAAGGAACTACAGTAAAAACGTAATTTATATTTATTTAAAAGGATAAGTAAAAAAGTAAAAGAGGGAGTAAAAACAAATGGGAAGAAGGAGTAATACAGAATGGAAAGGGAGAAGTAAACGTACGTCAACACACCTAAACGCGAGCCCCAAGTGTATAATGGAAATATTTCAAAATAAAACAGTTGCTTGCTCCACTGTTTACTTGTCCTGACCGGACAAAACAACGGAAAACCAACAGAATGGCATGCCTAATAGCCGAGGACATTATAACTAAACAAAAACACACACTCGGCCAGAACTGCCAACTTAAGCTCAAACCGGAGAATTGGGAAACATTTATTTTGACTTAAGTAAAGATTTTTCTTAATTTTATAAAGTAAAAGACAAAATTTGTCTCAAGTAAAGATTTTTATTTACTTCTGGGAGTAATGTCTATGAAAGCGAAATCAGATAAAGCATTTCATTAAGAAATTATTTTACTTTCAGAAGTAAAGTATTATTTTTACTTAAGTCAGGACTATGAATACGGCCCTTAGGTACTACATCACTTTTTGAATTTTTTTCAGAATCCACGAAAAACTGTTTTTGCGTCAATCAGCAAAAGAATCGCCATGATTTTTCTTTCAAATTTATCTATTGCTTCTAAATAGTGATTCAAGAAAATTTAAAGAGGATTGTTGAATTTTTCAAGTTATAGCACTCATTTAAATGTTTGGATGAAGCGAAATTCTGAATCTATGGATAGTTTTGCTAAGTCATTTGAAGTAGGTATATCAGCATTTTCGCACCACCACAATAAAAAATTTATGAATGCAAATCAAATACGTTGTTAGATACTGCATTTGAGGGAAAATAAATAAAGAAAAAATCATTGTAAAATCAAGTTTATTGAAGAAAAAACTGTTTTCAGTTTATTTTTATCGTAAAAAATAAGAGAGGGTAGGTACATAAAAAATAATAACAGTTGAAAAATTACTTGGAGGCTCTAAGAAGAAGAAACAGTAACAATTTTTGAGAAACTGTCAAAAGTTTCCTAACTCTAGTTGAAAGATCCTACTCATGACCTTCGCATTCACACCCGTCTTCAAGTTGTAAATTATAAGAAACGACTGCATCATCAACTGCAGGTCTGTTTTATTCTTCCAAACCACGTCACTCATTCCTAAATTGTTCGATTAATCAAATCCTATGTCATTGATTTTGGCTGGCTTTACAGGATTTCCGTGTAGGTGATTTGGGTGTTTGATAGGTTGATACCCTTCGTCACGTGATCTTTTGGAGCGATATCATTGGCTCAGTGGATAGAGTTAGTTCTGCAGCGACACTAGTCAATTATCATGGCTTTTGCAGACACGCATTTTTCACGTGTATTTTTAAAGGGGATAAAAAATAATCTTTGCAACTCAAACACACGGCAGTTTTGTGAGGAAGCATGCCTCGATTAAGAATCCACTGTTACCTTGATATTGAGCAAAAAAAATGTATAGTGGATTTTGCAATGACACGCCTCAAATGTGAAAAAACGCTGCAAATCCCTGCACAACGGTTTATTATTTTGTATAGAATACCCTTCTGTTACAGATCACAGCTCTATGTATAGATAACCCGTCTATATAATATGATATGTACTATTCTATACATATTATGTAGATCGCAGACCCTCCGTAGGTTAGTACCTAACCTCGTACTCGTTACTAGGTACCTACCTAAATCACGAGTTAAATGTTGCTAAAATAATTCTGCCGATGACAAACAGTACCTAACAAAAAGAAACACACATAATGAAGTTCTGAAAAGAAATTGTTGATGAGGAGTGAAAAAAGTTGCAAAAGTACCTACCAACAAACTTTAGCCCCTTCTACGTAGATGATATAATGAACCGTTGTGTAATAATTTACCGTTGAGTAATGATTTACCGTAGTAATAATTTACCCATCAATAATACTTCAACGTTTGTTCAAGTTTCACTACCTACCAACAAACTCCAAAAGAGCCATCATTTTTCAAATTAAATAATATCACAGAACAACCAACTCGACTTCATATTCCGCCAATATAATCAGGTGATCCCTACCAATGATTGGCCGTATTCACAAATTCCTATTGTGGGCGCGTCTCTGGTTACGAGATTTGGTTTGAATTGTATACAATTTCATTCACACTGGAGTCGAAAATGCCTGTCGGTGCAAACTTCGGGGCCTTACTGTGAACTCGCAAGTTCAAGAACTATTTAAAACCGTAAAAATATTCAAGTAAAAAAAAATGGTATAGGCGTTTTGAAAATTTCAACCCCTATTTTGAACCCCTTAGAGATGACGCACAGTAACGTCGAGCTTCGAGGACCAACTAGACGCCGAACGGAACCTATAACCCGAATTTCATCAATTTTTTTTCATGGTAACTAAGAAAAGTGGCCCGTACGGCGTACGGCGTACGGCGGACAGACAGAAATATTTTTATTGCAGTTTTGGATTCTACATACCTACCTTGAAACGTAAACCATCAAATTTTGAGGGGGGGTAAGAATTTTTTTTTTTCATGCTCGATTCCAATGGTTCATTATTGAAAATAATAAACCAAAATCAAGTTCTGAAACGACAGGTGCCCTATAAACACAGTGGAATATTAGCTATTCGCTGAAAGTTGCAAGTTTTCCGACCGACATCAACGTTTGCTTTGTTGCGTTGTTCAATCAATAAAGCATGCTTTCACATTCATGTGTGGTTTGAAAATATTAATTTTGGTTTATTATTTTTAATAATAAGACTTTGGACTCGACCATGAAAAAAAAAAATTTTTTTTTAACCCCCCCTCAAAATTTGACAGTTTACGTTTCAAGGGACCTAGAATAAGAATATCGAATTTAAAAAAATTCCGTCCGTCCGCCGTCCATCGTCCGCGGCTTTTTCCTTAGGTCCCATGGAACAAAATTCACGAAACTTGGTATATGGGTCCCATTTGGGCTCTAGTTGGTCCTCGACGCTCGGTGTTACTGTCACTTAACTCTAGGGGTTGAAAAATAGGGGCTGAAATGTCCAGAGTATCCCTATCTCGGAAAATTGTATTTTCACGTGTGGGTTTTCTCGCATTTTTAAGTAAGCAGTTTCTCGCAGTTTGCCGTAAAGATCAAGGTGTATGTAGGCTTCAAGTTGCGTTGAGAGCGCACATCACTGGTCTCCTACTAGCTGGAAGATATAGCACAGTGGTCTAACTGAAGTTCGCGAGATCGAAACCCTACCGGGACTGAATATTTTTTTCATTCCACACCAACAATCCCCTTCAGAACTTCATTACTTGTGTTTCTTTTTACCATTTTAGCTACTTTTTGTCATCGACAGAATTATTTTAGCAACATTTATAACAGATGATTTGGATAGGTACTGTGACAGAGTGTAACAGTGGGGGTGGACCGTCGATTCCCCCTTCTAGACCAGCGAGATTATCACCGGCTTCGAGATATCGATTAGGCTTCCTCAAGCGACCCCGTCTCCACCGGAAGAAAAAATGTATCGAGAACAGCCCACACTGTTACTCTCCTCCCCACATGACATATTCTGGGTAGCAGAAGTATGAGAGGGAAAAGGGGGAATGAAAAGTAGTATGAAGTTCTGGTTCAGGAAAAGACATCTGAACAACTTCAAGGTGACTAACCTCCATCGTAATGGTACTACTTCAATAATCTTTTACTGGTGGAGAACAAAGCTCCTACATACGAGTATTGGTGGATAATAATGTTGTCAGAGGTTGTTGTCCAGTGAACTGTGCTCATCCGGGCAACCTTTAGGTGATCAACCTCCATCGTTGGGATGGAACAACTATTGGTACTTGTCAATTGGGACACGGCATCAATCGCCTTCTAATGAGCTCAGTATATATTATTTTAATTATACTGACACTCTAAAGGGGGGAAAAAGGGTGAGGAAGCCAATAGATGTATGTATTATCAGGGACAGGTTGTTAGTAAAGGAATCCATCTGGGAAACCTTTGGGCTTATCCTTCTGGTAAGTCTACAAAAAGTGGATGGAGTATGGTGAAGTGCTCAGCGCATACTACCGAACCACGCTCTGCTACCATGTGACAGAGTGTAACAGTGGGGGTGGACGCTCGAGAGTCCCCCTCCTAGACCAGCGTGATTATCACCGGTTAATAACGAATATCGATTAGGCTTCCCCAAGCGACTCCGTCTCCACCGGAAGAAAAAATGTATCGTTCACTGTTACAGTACCCAGTAAGGAGTACGGTGTTAGGTACTAAGGTACGGAGGGTCTGGGATCTACATAATGTGTATAGAATAGTACATATATTATATTGAAGGGTTATCTATACAGAGAGCAGTGGTCTGTAACAGAAGGGTGTTCTGTACAAAATAATAAACCGTAGCGTAGGGATTTGCAGCATTTTACATTAGTCATTATTAATGATCCCTAGTTGCCTGTAAGACAGCCGCGTTTATTGGACAATTTATTTATTGGACAATATGTTCAATCCAGAAGCAGAATTAGTAATCATTCCTGTCTCTGATGCAGGCACATATTTTCAAATTCGCTTTCGGGCAAGTTTCCTCATGAGGATTCAGGAATGTAAGTATCCGTGTCGGTCTGAAATTGACAGTTGTACACCTTGAATACTCGAAATAATATGCAGCTGCCGCCTCCTCATTGTCCCCGAAGAATGTACCCCCCCTACCCCCCAACACTCACTGCCTACAAAGAAACGCTGGTCTTCAAGATCAAGATGTCCATGTAAGTTATTCTTCCAAGTTGGACAAAAATTCGGTACGCATGGAAATGGGTTTTTCCTCGTAAACGGTTTGGTTTGGGGAAAACACGTCTCTCTGACACTCACCGCCATTCATCACAACATATCAGGCAAACAAAAATGATATAATATTTATTGTGTAGATAGCAACAATCAACAAACTACCTACCGATGCAGTGACTTGGACTCCAAGATGTTTGCACAGCCGGCGACGGCACTCCAAAAGCCGCTGGCCGACGTTGAATCCGCGGTAATCATCGTCCACAGCTAAACCCAATCCAGATAGATACCGATCGACTCCGTATTTCTCATACACCTTTCCCATCCCCTCAACTTTCTCCTTGAAGTTCCTCAAGGTCTTTGCGGGTTCACCTTTGAAGATCTGGAAATCACCAAAATCAATTAATCAATAACATATTTAGTACATAATGAAGAACATAAGTACAGAAATGGGCCTCTAAAGTCTTGAAGACCCGTGGTTGTCTCTGACATAGCTTACTAGTTTGGACTGAGTGAGTACTTTTAGCTAGAAACAATAAATTCAGAGAAAATATTGAACTTGAGTGAAAAAAAATAAAAATAAAAAAATATATATTATATAGTATGCCATCCACATTCCAAGACAGTAATAACCTAATTGCTATAAAATAGTCACAACTGCAGAGCAAACCTACCCAAGAAGTCAGCGTTCAGTTCAGATTTGTCCATTTGCAGCAAGTATGAACCTGTTCTTTTTTTGAAGGATTTAATCGACTTGATTATAAGGTAGTCGGAAGAGAGGCGTATAGTTTGGGAGGCAGCCTTAGAAATTGTCTTGTAAAAAAACTTGTGGTAGGGCGGGGAACTAAAATTTGAATACAAAGATTTCCTAACTTTGAAAGATGGTTGCGAGATGGTGCCAAAATGTTGTCAACATCAAATCCATGTCAAACACAGAACGCCTGTTCTAGTCAACCGATTATGGTTCACATGTTTATTTGGTTCGGTATCCTTATGATACCCTTAGGTATCCACTTGGGCCCATGTGATTCAGAACTTTTACTTATTATTAGTGTTTTACTTCATATCAGGAAAAAACATGCAGCTTGACATTTCCTTTTTTTCCTCAGAATTTTATTTAATCCAGCACTCCCAACAGTCGTTCATTTCAAAAGTTCGTGTATCCTGGAAGAGGTAGGTGTGTAGGTAAATAGGAAATTTTCGGAGGAGTTCAAAATGTTATTAAGAACGACAATTTCTCTGTTAGTTCTTTAACGAACGTTAGGAAGGATATCTTGGAGTGGGGTGGCACTTCTCACAATTTAGATGTGTGAGTTCCGCAAAAAACGACCCTCCGAATGGGTTAACGGGCTTAAAAGTTTGAGGGCTCGTTGGACAGCAGAACTCGCTGTAAAGGCTCTCGGTCAGCTTACCCACTAGTTTCTTTTCGAAATGTAGAAGCTCAGGAAAGTAAAAACGTTGCTAGAATGCCAGTAAGTAATGCTGCTGTGTCCTAATAGTGCTGGTAGTGGTGAAAAATTAGCAACCTATAGAATGTACCGTATCATCCTTTTGTCCTTTGATGCAGATCAGCGTTGCGCTTACTCCAATGAGTTTTGGTTTTTCACAATCCCCCACCTCGAAAGCCGCTAAAGACGTCTCTTTCGGCAACTCATCTCTCCATATGGCTTGCCACTCTTCGATGGACACTGGGTCACCTACAAATCCTTGAAAATAAATGGTTTTTGTGCACTTGAAGCAGTCAGACAATGATTGTCAATGTCTAAAACTGGTTTGCTACAGTATAATTTATTTCTGTTTACTTTATTTACTGTCTTGTAACGTCAGACTCGACATTACTAACTATATCGATGGTTCTCACGAGGCATCGTACATACAGGATCGATGGTACCTTGCCAGTAACAACACTAAACAACAATATTTTAGTGTTACTTAGCGAAGAAGAGGTCACTACGGCGGCTTTCTCACCGAGGAAACATGCGGCTCAACATTTTGTCGGACACATTTTTTTCAGAGAATGAAACCAGGAAATCAAATAGGAGCTTTCATACCGAAGACACAAATGTGCTCATCACTAATCGTGTGTCCAACACTTGTCGCATAGAACCGACTGGCCCGTTCTTTTGGCGATATTTAATCGTGTTGCGGGTTTTGCCTACCCAGTGAGAGCCGAAGGCTCATTAGCGGGTTTTCAGTGACGTCTCTCCAGACGATATCGAACCTTGGGTACATGATAAAAAAATTCCGAATTTCGCTAAAATCGTCATATTGGCAAATGAAAGCATGTGTTCCAAGATGAGTAATTTTGAAAAATTCTAGGGGAATAAATTTGGGATCTTAATGGTCTGTCTGGTGTGAACGCTCTTGTGTCCTACAAATATTTCCGAAAAAAATGTGTCCGACAAGTGTTGCGTCGCATGTTTCCTCGGTATGAAAGCCGCCTATAATATTTCCTATCCCACGAATCAGTATACGTGGAGGCAAGTTACACAAAGAATTTGGTCTTCTACCACTATAGTAAAAAGTCTCGGTGTATCCGCGCAATAGTAACCTACTATGGCTGTTTCCTTCAGGTAGGTAAATGTACAAAGTGGTTCGGGAAGTCCCAGACATTGAAATCAAGAGTATCCCGTCTCACTTCACTATCCCTTGTGAGTAGTCAATTGATACCAAAAGGACATAAATATAATACCTATCTCAGCTAAAGAATGATGTTTTCGAATTGCCATAAAAACAAATGAGGCTCTGGACGTGGTGTCAACTTTCTAATAATTAATCAAATGAATTCTGTATCTACCTAGGTACTTTTTCTTTTGCTCTGGTTTCCTTATAATTGCACTCTCCTTTTGGTTTGCTATTATCAATAACGAGCCTTTGGAAGAGCATGAAACAAATATTGTTAAGCTCCCCCTCAAAAGTTGATGGTTTGAGTTTCAGGGTAGGTAGGTACATAAACTCCGTACTTGGCTTCCTTCCTTAGCTACCATGAACCAAAATTAATGAAATTTGGTTTGTAGGTCTAGGTGGTCCTAGAAGCTCGGCGTAACAGTCATATGTAAGGGGTGAAAAATAGTAGCTGAAATTTTCAAAATGCCGTAGGTCAAAAACTTTCAATAGAAGGGGATCTTGAGATACCACCCACAGTACGTCCAGCCTTTCGTTCACAGCAGGGCCCTGAAGTTTGAAACGAGCAGCTTGTCAACACGAGTATGAATCATACGGTATATATATATATGTATAAATCCGGCCCAGATAAAATTGATGTCTTATTTCATTTGAAGAAAGAGGTTGTTTTGGGTTTTATTTTTTATTTTTCATTGGTAAGTGCTTTTTTTATAACCTATTTTTATTCATAGGTAAGTACAAGTTTGTTGCTCATGGCCATACGAATCATCCAAATTGGGAGTATGTCAAGGGTATACTACTTAGGTTCAGCGACCATCAGAATTTCAAAAATGACCGCGTTTGTGAGGCCGAAATGGCGAGTTGCAGGAGATGGGGGCGGTGGAAAATGCATATTTTGGCAACTGTAATTGTCGAAAGTTAAAACCTCATACTTCGACTCTGGTCGCATTTACTCGATAGAGCTTTCTTGGGGGAGGCATGAGGGTAGGTAGATGTTGACCACGGAAAACAGTGATCTACGAAGAAAGGGTAGGTGTCTATACAAGAAAATGATAAACTGTTGTGTAATAATTTGCTGCGTTCTTTTGTTTGAAAAGAAACATTTTGGTGGATATAAAACCACTGATCTAATCACGGCATGTAGAATGTCATTTAATGAATCGGACGTTTCTAGAGAGAAATCATTTTGAGAATGGCTGAACATTCCACTAACTAGGACATGTTCTGGCTATATCAGATCAGTATATCAGTTTCTGATATATAAGAAAATACACTATAATGAAGTTAGCACCATAACTGCAGATCCCGGCACAAATCTGTGTCAGACTTCAAAACAAAGTGATCTAGTAGGTAGGTATACTGATTGAAAAAATATATCAAAAATTATACTGAGTGGATAAATACTTACTCACTTGCATCACAGGTTCGCGATTCACAAAAAACTTCGCCATGAACTCGATGATTTCCTCGGTCATTTCTGCTGGTGCTGTTTGGACAATGAACGTGACCTCTTCCCCATTTTTCCTGTGCTCGGTGAATTCTCCTAATTGCACTATTTTTGACATTTTTCCAAGTTTGTATAAATAATTTTGTGTATTCTGAAAAATAATTCAAGTGATGTTTCGTTATCACATCATTTTACAGCCTTATTTTCTATCTAGGGACGCTAGAAAACATAAAAACTCGAAAGCGACCAAGTACACTGTTTACACGGCAGAACAAGTAAGGTCCCCCCCCCCCCCCCACCCATTAACTCTGCCATCTGGGAGTCTTCGGTGTCGATTTTTCATACACTCATTCTCGAGGGGCCCATGAGGATGTGTGCAAAAATTCAACCCACGGATTGAAATGTGATAAAACGCTATTTTTCGCATTTTTAGCGAATTTTCAAAGAAAATGAAGCTATTGCATTGGGTCTAAAATTTTCAGAACATGAATTTTTGTAATTTTTTTTAAATAAGCAAATCTGTTTCAGAGCATCCTCAATTCATCCCAAGATTGTAAATTTATTTTGTGTGTGTGTGTATGTGTGTGTGTATGTGTAGGTTGAGTAGGTTAGAAAGGGTTTCAAGAGCTGAAATTTGGCACATTTGTTCACTGGGGCTCCCCGAAGTGCTCAAAATCTCAACCCGATCTGTTCAGTAGAAGCGGCGTTATAAATTTGAAAACGCTGAAATTAAGGTCAAATAACTTAACTGACGGCATCGCGTTTGAAAAACAATTTTAACTGGTACCTAGTTCAAAACAGTATAACGGATCATATATCGAAATGTTTGGCTAATCGGCGTCGGTTTTATCAATAGCGTGTTTGCAAAACTCACAGAAGACAAAATAATCTTGAGTTGGGAAGCGGAAACAGCTTCATTGAATCAATGCGGTTCAATGGAAATTTTTCAATGCAAATTTAGTGAGAACCTAGAAGAAACCAAACGGTTGCGGGCTTATCGATAAGGGTGTCCATCTGCTAAATTATATCAATCCCAAAAACCTAGTCGTACCTATATCATCGATTTTCATTCAACCTAGAGGTTTGCCGTACGTGATTTCAAGAAAGGAAGATGTTATCAATCTAATTCGTAAGAATGCCTCACAGTTAGTATCTACTGTGTTTAGGTTTATTGTAAGTACCTCGCTTCCATGGGTCGGAATTTCGTATTTTTGACCTCAAAATCAGGTGCACCCTTGAAAACCGCAGGTGCCAATATTTTAAGCTCGAAAGTCCATGTGGATAAGCCGTAGCAAAGGAAGTAACGCAGAGAAGGATGTCATTGAAGATCGATAATGGGATAGGCTTCATATCTCACCTTCTTGAAAACATTTCAACACGACCTTTCAGTGAAGCAAATTAAAATAATCGTGCAAGTTGGTTCCCTATGTGTTGGTTCCTTCCGACCGCCTTATACCGTGGATGGGCACCACCTTGCTCTTTTAAATTTATGTGGAACTTGGAAATTAGGTTGCAGGCTCCGATTAGGCCGAGAATTATCCTAGAAATGTTTCATAACCCTCTACCTCAATAAGAAGGAGTGGAGAATGGGGACTGAACTCTTTCAAAACTCCTTTGCTCAAAAACTGCTACACGACGAGTGCAGTTTTTGTCTTGTAACAGTTTTTTGTTCACTATAAGAAGTAACTTAAGAAAAATATAAGTGAGATAAGTAAGAAAAAGAAGTAATTTTGGAAATATTTGTTGAAGGTGCGCAGACAAAACTTATATATGTAGTTAAATTTGAAAAGGATCAGGCCGTTAGAGGACCAACCCCTAAAACTGACCCACCTACTACCCAGCTCAAGACGTCGTATTGTTTTAGATTATAATAGATTAAACTGTTCAAACCGCTGATGTTCAATTAAATGTTTATGACTTTTTATTGTTTTTCATTAATGGTACAAGACTTATTACTCCAATCAATAATCAATAGGTAATACTATCTACGTTACCTAGATTTTTAATGAAGTCAGTTTGATGTGTACTTGTTGCTGTTCTCCTCCGAACGCAAAGTTGGTAACATAGTGAGGAATCACTACAAAGTAAATTCCGACTCCAATACGCATAGTTGTTTCGTATATTTTGGCAGTTTGTAGAGATGAAATGTTTATTTTCTAATCAGCAATATTCATAAATGCATTATAATTGTACCGATTACGTAAAGGTGTGTGCCGATTACATGAAGATTATGGTACCCAGGTAATGTAAGTTTCATTGACTTGATATTCACTGAACGATTAAGAAACGGTAATGTTGGTTTGACAAATAGGATCACTTGCACTCGCCCCATTGAGTATTGAGTGCGTACCTATGCCTAGACAATTCTAATCAGCTGCTCAACATAAGTAAATACATAGGTAAGTATTTCATATATTTATCCGAAAATAAAGTTCAACTTACTAGATCAATGCTGATGTGTTCTGTAAAATCAGTTAGGATGACTGACCTATGTTTCAGCAACCTCCAAATAATAGATATCAACGGTAGAAACTTGAAAAATTCTGGTAACTAAAAATCGATGGTTTTTTGTTACCTACTGGCTCTGTTGAAGAGACGATACACGAAGTTATAGGTCGGGTTGAATCGCGCTGCTAAATAGGTAGGTACTCCTACCCCCTCAATCCTCATTACCATTATCTCTCGTAAATTTATCGACCGCTGACAAAGGCTACAACTAGCTACAGTAGGTGTGTTGTTGACGTCTGTTCTAAAATGCCAGGCGCCGATTGCCATTTGGTTAATCTCAACTTCATTTTTTTTAAATCATTGTATACCTAAAGGTTTGTTACCAACCTAATGAGAATCTACTGATTTTAGGATTAGCAAGGCGGTATGAAACAATGCGCAGAAGGGACCATGTCAACGCCCATTGTCATTTTTTCAAAGCGTCTGTTCCAAATACAGAGATTAACAATATAAAGCCAAATAACAGGGCCCAACGTATTATTCACCAAGCTTCATATTTCAAAATATAGAGCGTTATAATTAATATAATACATTTAAAATGAACGCAGCCCCGCATAAATACCTACTTCATGTTATTCCAGCCACTACATGCTTTTTCCCTTGACATCTGTTCAGTTAGGTGTAACCTACTTCTCTGAAAATTTAATAATTTATTTCACTTATCTGGATCGGTTTGCCAGGACATCTATACAGAATTCAATCACCCAGGGTCTACATTTCATGCCCCTCATTTTCATATTACAACATGATTTAGAGAATGGGTTGTCCCCGTTTATGGAGTTAGATAACCTGGGCAGCAATGTGGTGGGCAGTAATGGATGAAAATATCCAAAAATAATACCATTCAACATCATGGCATCATGGTCTTCAGTCGTGCAGTCTTAAGTAAAATGCCAGCCATCACGTGGAAGATATTTAATTGTGTTCATAAAATATCCCATACCTACTGGATGTCCCTTGAAGCGTTCCTCGCGTGGATAAAAGCGACTGCGATGCTGGTGGAGGCTGGTTGATTGAGAGTATAGCGCTGCTTTCAGGCTTTATAACTCAATAAATATCAACAGAAGTTTCGGAAACAGAAAATATTGAAAACAAATAATCGAAGACTCGGGTCCCGGCCACATGCATTACTCAACAATGTTTTCGATGGACTTATTTCACTAAATATCTCATAGATACCTACCATACCAAACGTCTAACGTCTCACTTCTAACTGGTAAAACTAGATTTACTGAATGAGTCGAATTCAGCCCACGAAGATATTACATAAGGGTGTCCTGTAAATCATCACCAGTGACAACCGCCACCACTCGGGTCCAATCAAAACTACAGCTACAGATCATTTGAGCTACTCACCTCAAATCTATATTTTTACGACATTTTGGTTTATTATTTTCAATAATGAACCTTTGGAATACAGCACGAAAAAAAATTGAACGCCCCTCAAAATTTGATGGTTTCCGTTTCAAGGTACGAGTATATAGAATCCGAAAATGGAATAAAACAATTTCTGCCCGTCCGCCGTACGCCGTGCTTCGCACTTTTCTTAGTTTTTTTTTTCTTTTTGGAGAGGCGATTCAGACAGAAAAATAACGCAAAAATATATTACTACGTGAATTTACAGCCTGGTATGTACCTACTTGGTGACTGTCACACATTTTTAGATGGTAGCAGTTGGTGAAATGTATTCCTACATAAGTAGCTAGGTACTTACCCTGTTCAGTGAAACACGTCAACGGCTTACGTATTTGCCGTATTTATCGATCGGAAGCCAGCGTTTGACAGTCCTAGCACACGATCTCCCCTGGAGCAAGCTGAGTAGTCTCTCAGACACGATAGAGTGAACATCGAACGCTCGGAAGGCCGTCCTATCGCGATGAATTGTGCTCAGTGCGAGTTGGTGTTATCGCCTAAAAAGTGTTTAAAGTGTAGTGTATGCGAGGCTCAGTTCCATCCGACATGTACAAGGTTGAAAACTTTGGACAATTACAGAAAGCTCGCTCAGAAAAGATCAACTTGGAAATGTGATACGTGCAAGGAAACAAAGAGGAAAAAAGAGGATAAGCGCTCGGACTCGGAGTCGGACTCAGAAGGCGTCATGTCGCAACAAGAGGCGAATACAGACGGGAGTTCATCCGCTATCCTATGTCGGCTCGATTGCTCGGGAAATGAGGGAATTCAAAAAGTTCGTCTCTTTTAACTCGGACAAACTGGACGAAGTAATGAAAAAATGTGAACACGTAGAGGAGGTCGTTAAAAGAGTTTCTGATGAAAATAAAATGCTCAAAGCTGAGAACGAGAAACTAAATCGGGAAATGGAAAGCCTAAATGTTCGCTTGAACAAGACGGAGCAGTTTTCACTCGCGCGAGACGTAATGGTAGCGGGAATTCCAGTCACTGCTAATGAAAAATTGTCGGAAGTTGTACTGAAGGTAGCGGAAATAGTTGGAGTCCCGCAGGAAAAGGAAAGTATCATTTCAGCTTATAGACTGAAACCAAAAGGCAATCCAAGGTCTCCAGGCAATATCTGCGTGCGGTTTTCGTCCGAAGTGATCCAAAATAAACTGGTTGCAGCGGTGAAGGAAAGGAGAAATTCAGTCAATCTGAAAGATTTGTGGGAAAACTTCCCCGACCAGCCTTTTTACGTGAACGATCGATTAACTCCGTACAATGGTTACCTACTTTGGTTGGCAAAGCTGCACGCTAAGGAGTACGGCTTAAAGTATGTGTGGTGTAAAAACGTTCGAGTTCTGATGAGGAAGAATGAGGGTGATAAACCAATAACTGTTACAAGTGAATCTCTGAAGAGGATGGACAGGAACAAGAAATTCTACGAGGCTGCTTACCGCTGATACAACCAAGATGAGGAAAGATAATTTTATTCTCTTCTTTTTTCCGGGTATTAGTGGGGACATTTAATTTTCAGTCAGCTATGGACGCCTTTGATAGTATTCGAGAAATAGAGGAAACTATTTGTGAAAACGTGGATTGTATGAATTCATGTCTGCGGAACAATTTAAATAATTGTATATTACTGCTAAATACTAATATTAGAAGTGTCTACAAAAACTTCGACGAATTTCTTATTAACCTAGATAGTTTAATAAAACTCGGCGCTCCGCGCCTCGCCAGCAGTGCGATTCTGCAACTCGGTATGGCATCGTAACGACGATAAGATATCGTTAGCATAACAAAAAATATCGATGCCACTAAATACCGACGATTGGTATTCTGTAAGTGCTCAATAGCGTCAGCTATCGCTTAATTGTCGATAAATTGTCGTTGCGGGGTCGTTTGCATTTCGACGGCTCTAGACCCCCCCGTTATCCGTACCGAAAGCTTGTTACACCCAAAAAACTTGGCTTGACGTTGCTTTTCGGCGGTAGAAAGTTTTATGGTAAGTGTTTAACGTACCGGTAAGCATACCTACTTTTCTTTTGGCATGTTTTTTCAATTTTATTTGACGTAATAAGCCCAATCTAGGTAAACAGGTAGGTAAATTAGTAACTCAATAATTTATGGTAGTGATGTCATAAAAACATCGTAATAAATAACTTAAACGTTAAAATTACTTGATAGGTAGGTAGTTAGGAAGTTAGTGATATAGAAGACTTCTATAAGTGATAAATATAGTCTATTTCACTTTGGGTAGTTATCTACTTTTTAGAATCGCATTTCACCATATATGTATTATATATGTATTTTATAGTTGTTACCTGTCTACCTACCGTATTTTTTCGTGCGCTTATGAATTGTGGATAATAATGTCAGGCATTATGACGCTCGAATTCCTTGCTTGGTAATTAAAATTCTGCAAGAAAGGGAACAGAGGTCCTCGGTTTGAAAGAAGAGTGCTACGAGATGGGCAAAATCCTTATTCCTTTGATTCCTGCATGTTCAGAAAAACCTTTAGGATAAGTCGACACTTGGCCATGAACCGAAATTCGACCATTGCTCCAATGCTCCAGATTGAATGGATTATCCCCTGAAATCCAGGTACATGCCTATCTAATTTTGCTGTAGATACCGATCTCCTACGTTTTCTTTAATAAATGCAAGTGACCTTAATAGGTTGTTAATTAATTAGAAAATATTGGATTTTGAAAATAACGTAAACGTAGGTAGTTATTCATTAACTTGCATAATTATTTATCAGAATTTCCGAGTAGGTACCAATTATAAAACATACATTTCAACAAAATCATACATGAATTTGGCATACCTAATACATATTACATTTAAGCTAAAAACGGTAAAAACTTTATTAATACCTCAAGACGATACAACAAATTGAAATCAAAACCTATCCCAAGTGTCAAGTGATCCCAAACTGCAATTTTTGACTTCCAAGGTATGAGCATTTATTTCGGCCATCGAATGAATTCGGGGGAATCAAAACACAATCATTTGACTCCGGCGCACACTCTTCAATTCATTTTATCACTGCTAATCACCATGGAAACGGAATGAGTTCCAGTCGATTGCTCGCCCTAGACTCAGATTTCGTGATACAAGCTAACAAAGTCGGTATCTCATTCTGCAACGACAATTTGTTATTCAAGTTCGGTATCATAAGTTCCTGAATACCAATTTCGCTATCCGGGTGTCGTTACACGGGAGGGATAGCGACCCCAACTCCATACCGACAATAAGGTAGCGAGTTGCAGAATCGCACTACTGGGGGCAAGCCCCCTGGACCCCCGGATGCTTACTGCTTAGAGCCTACGGCTAAAATTCAAGAAACATGGAACATGCTTTAGCCACGCTTATACACATCGAAACAACCAAGTGACAACCAAACAAGCGTCATTGTTTACTATCGATTTATAACATCCATTTATATAGTTATATTATGAAACTAGGAAATAAATACCAAGAACAAATACGAAATAAATGCGTGATAAATCAAGAGCTTTCCAACGAATGGAAATCGATTTTTGTCCGATGAAAATGAAAGAAGTTTCATTTCCCTAGCAACTACTCGGTTGTACGTGAAAATCATAAGAAAATTTCGTCACCCATCCGCGTCACCCATTCCGCGTAACGTTTTTTGGCTAGTTAGTCCAAGGCTAAAGCATGTTCCATGCTAAAAACGCTGCAAATCCCTGCACAACGGTTTATTATTTTGTATAGAATACCCTCCTGTTACAGATCACAGCTCTATGTATAGATAACCCTTCTATATAATATGATATGTACTATTCTATTATATACATATTATGTAGATCGCAGACCCTCCGTAGGTTAGTACCTAACCCCGTACTCGTTACTAGGTACCTACCTAAATCACGAGTTAAATGTTGCTAAAATAATTCTGCCGATGACAAACAGTACCTAACAAAAAGAAACACACATAATGAAGTTCTGAAAAGAAATTGTTGATGAGGAGTGAAAAAAGTTGCAAAAGTACCTACCAACAAACTCCAGCCCCTTCTACGTAGATGGTATAATGAACCGCTGTGTAATAATTTACCGTTGAGTAATGATTTACCGTAGTAATAATTTACCCATCAATAATACTTCGTTTGTTCAAGTTTCACTACCTACCAACAAACTCCAAAAGAGCCATCATTTTTCAAGCGAAATAATATCACAGAACAACCAACTCGACTTCATACTCCGCCAATATAATCAGGTGATCCCTACCAATGATTGGCCGTATTCACAAATAATTCCTATTGTGGGCGCGTCTCTGGTTACGAGATTTGGTTTGAATTGTATACAATTTCATTCACACTGGAGTCGAAAATGCCTGTCGGTGCAAACTTCGGGGCCTTACTGTGAACGAACGGCTGGACGTACGATGCTCCGGATGGTCTTAAAAAACTCACAAGTTCAAGAACTATTTAAAACCGTAAAAATATTTACGTAAAAAAATAGTATAGGCGTTTTGAAAATTTCAACCCCTATTTTGAACCCCTTAGAGATGACTCACAGTAACGTCGAGCTTCGAGGACCAACTAGACGCCGAACGGAACCTATAACCCGAATTTCATCAATTTTTTTTCATGGTAACTAAGAAAAGTGGCCCGTACGGCGTACGGCGTACGGCGTACGGCGTACGGCGGACAGACAGAAATATTTTTATTGCAGTTTTGGATTCTACATACCTTGAAACGTAAACCATCAAATTTTGAGGGGGGGTAAGAATTTTTTTTTTCATGCTCGATTCCAATGGTTCATTATTGAAAATAATAAACCAAAACCAGATTTGATTTGTCTTACGGAAGCTTGGAACTCCGATAGTGTGATAAATAAAAATATTCCTGGATATAAACAGGCATGCTCTACGACATATACCTATTAATCAAAATAGTGGGGTTGTAATTTTCTATAATAGTAAATGTAAAATTATCAGTATAAATGAACTATCTATAAGAAATGCGACATGCATGAGAGTAAGATTTAAGTTTAATGGGCAGATAATTCAAGTTACTGCGATGTATAGATCGCCAAGCTTCTTGAATGATTTAATTTCAGTTTGTCAAAATAAAGAAAACCAGGTAACGGATATTATGATGGGCGATATGAATATTGATATAAGTGAAAATACGTTATACGAAAATAAGAAATCTGAATATTTGAACGCCATTACTATGCAAGGCTACATGCCGTGTATCCAAAACTACACAAGGATTGAACGAGGATGTAATTCCTGTGTTGATCATATAAATATTCGAAAAACAAAAGGTACTTCTGTAAATCAAATTAAATCATTTGTATGGCAATCAGCCATTACTGACCATTTTACTACTTTGTTATCAATCAAATACCCCCAAAATAAAAAAAAATCAACTAAAAAAAATATAATGATAACGGAAAAATTAGATCACAGCTCCTTGATAGAAAAACTTGAGAAAGAAAATTGGAGTCAAGTATTAGGTTCTACTGATGTAAACAACGCTGCTGAATATTTTCATACGATATTGGAGAATTATATAAAACTCTGTGCGACAAAGGGACGAGATAATACTTCATCAAACAGGTGGAAACCTAGGAAACCTTGGATATCGCCTGGTTTGATAAACAGTATAAAAACTAAGGAAAAATTGAAGGAAATTTGTCGACAGTCTCCGTTTAACCTAGCAATCAAAAATAAATTTAACAACTTTAGAAATAAATTAACCTCATTAATCAAGATAGCTAAAATCAAATATTATGCTGAAGAAATCGAAAAAGCGGGTTCTTGTATGAAAAAGGTTTGGAGAGTAATCAATGAAGCAGCAGATAACAACGGAAAGAAAAGCGCAGCAGACTTAAATGAAATTAAGGCAGGAAATCAGATAACTACAGATCAAACAGAGATTGCTAATATTTTAAACAATCATTTTGCCACTATAGGGTCAAGGATCACCAGTGGCTGCCACCTGGGTACAAATAGAAAAATAGTAGACAGTCAAGAAGGTTCATTTTTGGTAACATCGGACTCAGAAATAGATAAAGCCATAGGTAGCCTCAAAGGGGGATCAAGTCCGGGTTTTGATGGGTATCTGTAGACACGTTAAAGAAAATTAAAACATATATTATTACGCCACTAAAACCCATAATAAATCTCAGTTGTGAGCAAGGTATATTTCCTAACATTTATAAAAAGCAATAATTATCCCGCTGTTCAAAGCCGGAGATACGACAAATCCCAACAATTACCGTCCTATTTCTCTCCTTTCAAATATAGCCAAAATAATTGAAAAAATAATAAAGAATTACATGACTAAATACTTGGCCCAGCATAACTTCATTCACAATAATCAGTATGGTTTCCAAGAGGGTAAAAGTACATTGGATGCAATCCTTCATCTGTATGAAAAAATAGTGAGTAACTTGGATAAAGGTAAAAAAGTGCTGGTCGTTTTCAAGGATTTCTCGAAGGCGTTTGATACGGTCTCACACAAAATACTTATTGATACATTGAAAAAGCATAAATTTCATGTCACTTTTGTCAAATGGATACAGAGTTATCTAGATGGTAGAGAACAACAGGTTAGAGTTAAGGAAGTTTTAAGTAACAACTGTCAGCTGACGTGTGGTGTTCCACAGGGAACAATTATCAGCCCAGTGTTGTTTCTAATTTATGCAAATGACATTTTAAATGTCAAAATAAGTGGAGAATTGGTGTCCTATGCTGATTATACCGCCTTGATAACGACCGGTAACTCCTGGGAGGAAGTCAAAAATAAAACACAAGACGACCTAAAAATCTAAATCTAAATTTCAGTAAACTAAATCTAATATTAAACCATGAAAAAACCAAATACATTGCTTTCTCCCTCAGGGAAAAATACATTCCAACAATTAACAAATTGGTATGCCATAACAACGAGAATTGTTGCCCCAATTGTGATTGCCCAGTGATCCACCAAACCAATAGCATTAGATACCTCGGAGTTCAAATAGACCAAACTATTTCATGGGAACTCCAAGCCGAAACTGTAAACAAAAAAATAAGAAAGCTAATACCTACCTTTTTTGAAATTAGAAACATTATAAACAATAAAACTAAATTAACGATCTACAATGCGCTGGTGCAATCACAGTTAAATTATGGAATAGTAGCGTGGGGAAATGCTTACTCAAATAAAATAAAAAATGTACTCACCACACAAAAATTATTAATAAAAATTTTATTTAACAAACCACAAAGATACCCATCAAACGATTTATTTAAGGAAACTAAAATATTAACGTTCAACAAATTATTAGAAAAAACTACCCTAGCTATTATCTATAAACTAATACTAATAGGAAAACTTAAAAGAAATAAAAGCATTACTAGAGCGAAGGATAAAATTCAAGTTGAGCTTCCTAGACGGTTGACTACAGCAGGTCTGAGAAGTTTTGACTATTGGGGTGCAACTAAATTCAACGAGCAAAGGTTTGCAGACTTGGTACCACCAATGAGTTTGCAGAGATTCAAAGTTGAGTTAAAAAGAAAAATGAGACTATAAAATCAACAAATAAAAACTATACAAATAATTTTCTTATTAAGGTAAAGATGAAAGTTATGTTTATTCTATTGAAGTAGTCTTGTATTTTGTAATTGGTTATTTATTTGTTTATTTATTCTTTCTAGCTTTGTACAAGTTATATTAAGTTTTTTATTTTCTGATACTCTACTCCAACCCCTACACAAGTTCTCTTAGAGGGGTTGTAACATTTATGTCATTATTTTTTGTGAATGTAAATACTAAGTCTTTTGTCAATAAATGCATTAAAAAAAAGAAAAGTTTAAACCCGGAATCAGTGGGAAGTACGTTAGGTTCCTACAAGGATTATAACGCAGAGCTAACTGTGGAGTGCAGGTGAATGGGGAGCTGTCTCATCATATCGAGCTCACTGAAGGGGTGCTCCAGGGTGAAACCCTGTGCCCGCTGCTGTTTGCCGTTTTTGTGGGTGACACTGAGCGCTACTTCCGGGAGAGGGGGGTGTTAGGTGCAAAGATTTGAAGATGAGATTTCCACGGGGGTTCATATAGGGAAAACACCCCAACACCCGTCTGTGTGGTCCGATATGAACAAAACTCGTAGGATTAGCTCAAAGTGAATCTAAGATCATAGGAAAAATATCGCAGTTTTCAGATTGTTTACTAGAAAATTATTTCTATAAAAAAGAGAATTTTCATTTGAAAAAAGAAATTATATTTTAATAAAATATTGAAACAGTTTCAAACAATATGTTGTCAAACATTGAGTGTTGAAATCGGTTGGATGTCTAGCTACGTAAAAAAAACTTGGTACGTAGCTGAGACTGACGTACCATATATGAAACTTGGTCATGTCGAGGAATCCCATCTCCACTTGGTCAATAGGTTTACTTGGGGTAATTTGGGTAACATGAGCAACATAAATAACTTGGGGAGTTTTGGGACCGCTGCTCAAACCCCAGCTAGGTATGAACCCCACAGGTCATACAAGTTGCGATCAACCTCGGAGTCTTAATTTTCTTCATACATATAAATAATATTTATGTTTATGACCGGAAGTAGCCAAACTATGAATAAGCGACAAGTTTACTTTGTCACCGGCTGCATTTCTCTCGCTGATGGGAGTCATGCTAGCGCCTATGAGTTTAGATGGTTCGCCATCGACAATATGGAGTGCTATCTGATGAGGAAAGTGTGGTGCTCACAGAGCTGATACCAAATTCTTAATTAACCTTAGCTTTTAATTAGCCTTAATTAACAATTGCCTGAACACTATCTCCACTTGGTCAATAGGTTTAATTGTGGTAGGTAATTGGGTAATATGAGCAACATATAAATAACTTGGGGAGTTTTGGAACCCCAGCTCAAACCCCAGCTAGGTATGAACCCCACAGGTCATACAAGTTGCGATCAACCTCGGAGTCTAAATTTTCTTCATAAATATAAATAATATTTATATTTATGACCGGAAGTAGCCAAACTATGAATAAGCGACAAGTTTTTTTTTTTCAATTATTTATTATTTATTTTTTTCAATTATTGTACACATAATAAAAAATTGACAAGAAATTAACTAAACTGCCTACGTATGCAACAGTGGAAAGTAAAGGAAAGCGAGAGAAAAAAAAAACATCATAGTTCAACCTTGCATAAATCAAAGAGGAGAAGTCTCTTATATAAATGCCCGTGTTAGGGGATGAGTAGGTCAGGCGGCTCCCACTCATTGCAACATAAGTGCCTATTATATTATTAAAGTAAAAAGAAAAAAGAAATACAACCACTCGGCAATTTAATGTTAACAGTCATAAGCTCATTATCCTTGCAGTACACTAAGAAAGTGCTTCTTTAAATATACAGACATCTTTTTATTTTTTAAATTGTCATCAGAAAGCCTAGTTTTCAGTTCTGTTGGGAAACTGTTAAACACAGGTACAGCAGCAACATCGAAAAAATTATAAGCTAGGGTACTAGAAACCTGAGAATAAGCCAAATTATTACTATTCTTGAATCTTGTTGGAATGGAATGGGATGGAGATAACAGTTTTCCTTGCCTTAACAAACATTTTACAAATGCAAAACTTTCATTAGGTGGAACGGCAGGATCTCCAATTTCTTGAATAGCGGCGGAGAATGGTCTGTGATGCGTTTATTCATGATTATTTTTGTAATAGTTTTCTGTGCAGAGATAACCGGAGATAAAGCTGTCTGATACGCACTTCCCCAAATGGGGAGACAATATATAAGGACAGAGTGAACCAGGGCAAAGTATACGGCTTTCAATGACTTTAAACTCATCAATGACCTCAGACGAGAGAATAAATACATATTTTTACGTAAAATTAAAGCAACCCTAGCTACCTGCTCACGCCATTTCAAATGCTGGTCAAATATTACTCCCAAGTATCTAATGTCTGCTTTTTTCTCAATTATCATCCTATTATTACATTCCTCAGGAAAAGTACAGTTACAACTTGCTACGCCCTTACAGGGGTTTCACACCACCGGCTAGCTCAGCCTCAGGGGGGTCTACTTTGCGTTAATTTCCTACCACAACTACTCGGTACCAAAACAAAAAAAACTAAATAGATAAAAACATTGGGCGCCACTCCTCGTCAAAGAAACCCCGAGACCAAACAGAGGAGGATTTGGAGGGTAATAATATTAATAGAAAATGAAATTGTGCTGGATAAAAAAAAAGAAGTTTATTCTGGGAAGCGAGTCAGCGACCGCCAAAACCACGCCAGTACACTCCTATTCTCTATCTACGCCCTAGACCTAATGGCTTGGAACACTAATGTCACTATGGCTAGCTGGCGAGGTAGACGAAGAGGAAGAGGCCTGGTACGTGATGTGGGTGCTGAACTGATCCTTGGGTCAGTACGAGGATATAGAACGGAACAAGAAGAAACCCCTAAAATACAAAGATAATAATAGGTATGTAAAAAACGGAACAGACTCACTTAAGGTCGAGGTAGGTACATTACCAACACAGGTAGGTACGCATCCTCACCAAAACTGGGGTTTCTCTTTAAAAAAATCCTTTATCTTTCCGGACAATCACCAACTTGGGATTCTGGAGGTTGGATTGTACCTGGTGATCCGAACGAAGGTATCTTAGAAAGGGTACATAATTATTCCCTAAACCCCAGAAGTAGGACCCCAAAACTCAGACAAGGAGATATAACTTTCATACATTTAGGTAAATCTAATGTACCTAATTTAAGGAAACGTGAAACGGAAAAGAATACTTCGCTAAGAAATGCAACAGGATATACATATAGTGCTTATAGCAGAGGAGGATACGAGTTTCACAAGAAGTAGGTACAAAAAAGGAAGTATGACACATTTACGAGAAAACTGTGTTGGAATGATTACCTGTAGGTACTGATGGGGAGGAATACAATTTTGTGGGATAATGCTCTCGTGTTAGAATAACTGGTATGTATCCAAATCCACGGTATACTTTATCCTGCTATTAATATTGCAGTATTCCACTATTTGTACAGCAAAAGATAATAAAATCCTGCTGGGCAGCAATATAGGCTCGGGATCTCACCTATGGCACAATCTGCGTGTAACTGGCGTGGGGTTAACAATCTTGTCAACTCGATACGGAAGTAATTTAAAGTGCAAAGTGATTGTTGTTAGAAGGCGAAACGGGACTGCCGATTACGGCCCTGAAGGTCAAGCGATAAATGATTGTGAGCGCGATGAAACAGTTGACGCGAAATTCATTACAGGTAATCTAGAAATTGAGCGTAACAAACTACGCAAAACAATCGACCCGTCTGAAGGAAGACCCACAGAATTCATTGCGAAAGTAATGTATTTAGTCTTTTCAACATTCAAACTCAAAATCGGATGCTCCCTTCTCTTCACGGTGGTGGTCTCCCGTAGGTAGGAAAGGGCCTGAAGGTATTTGGTGGGCTTTTCCCGAAATATATGTAGGTATATGCATATACCTATTTGCCGTATTTATCGATCGGAAGCCAGCGTTTGACAGTATGGCAGACGACCTCCCCTGGAGCAAGCTGTTTAACCCCGGAATCAGTGGGAAGTACCTACGTCAGGTTCCTACAAGGATTATAAAGCAGAGCTAACTGTGGAGTGCAGGTGAATGGGGAGCTGTCTCATCATATCGAGCTCACTGAAGGGGTGCTCCAGGGTGGAACCCTGTGCCCGCTGCTGTTGGCCGTTTTTGTGGGTGACACTGAGCGCTACTTCTGAGAGAGGGGGGTGTCTGGTGTGGACGTGAATGGGGCATCCGACATTCTTTTGTTATTATATGCGTATGATATGGTCCTGCTTGGGCACACTGCAGTAAATATCAACTCCAAGGACAGGGTTTTGGAGAGCTACTGCTTAGAAAATGGATTCACTGTCAACTGCGAGAAGACCAAGCTCATATGTTTCAGGCGAGGGGGGTCGAAGAAATTAAGAATCTGCAAACCCCTTGGCCCTCGAATTTTCGGGGTGAAGCCCTCAAAAAGGGTTAGGTCAAAGGGTTACAGAGTCTTTTGGATGCTAAATGAAATGCTAAATGGAATGCTGCCACCACCTACAGTTAAGTAGGACACCTCCAGGAGATAAGCGGCTCTAAGAAATAACAAGCAATTGCGTTAAGTATTGTAATTAAGGTTAGGCAAGGACAAGATAATTATGTTACGTGAAATAATTGAATACACTGCGGTAGCAGTCGAACGACAGCCTTCGGAAGGTGAGTCCTAGGAATTTTGGTAGGTTTTACCGTAGTATTTGAAAATAAAGGGTTTTGAACTTAATTACTTAGGACTATGGTCACGACTCCTACTGGCCAGAATTGGCAAGGAAAAGGATTGATTGAAAAGGAAAGTACAATTTGGCTTGATTTTACGTATGTCTGAAGGCACAAAAATTATATTACAATGGGAAAAGGTTCTGAAACATACCCGCGGCGAGTATTTATGTTTGGCACACACCAACTATTCTATGGTTCCAAGTCTGTGGCAACACCAGTCGGACGACTGAAGATAGTTCTTTGACGATCACGCGGTAGCCATGGACACTCCTATCAACTACCACCCACACCCACAGTACGTTCACTGTACCACTGCTTTACGATACACACGAGTACGCGTCCCAACAATATAAAAGGAAATGTGAGACTTCGTGTCGGCTCGTAGCAACTAGACAGCGATGAATGACTCGTGAGAGGGGGGAGCAGCAACTATATATGCTGGTGGTTCCCGGAGGTCCCACCAGGTGGCGCAGGTGTCCTTACAGGGTTGCCTCCCTTCCGAAGACGTGCAGGGTTGCCTCCCTTCCAAAGGCGTGACATCTGCGTTGAAGGCACTGGACGAACTGCAGCGGAAGAAATCCGCAACCGCAGCGGCTTCACCCACTCACAAATCCCTACCAATGCGGGGCTGTAGAGTTGGAGCAGGTCTCAGTCTATAACTACCTTGGGGTGCCTTTCTCGAGCTTGGGCGTATTTGCTAAGGCAAGTGAACACTTCAACAGTAAGGCTAATGCTGTCACTGGTTCAGCTGTCGCCCTAATGGCCAAAGCTTAGTTCGTGATAGCATCTTTGACGCTACAGTAAAACCCACACTGCTCTACTGCTCAGAAGTTTGGGCCTTGAGGTACCTAGAGCAGAAATAGAGAAGACCCTGTAACCCTTTGACCTTTTTAGGGTGAAGCCCGCAAAAAGGGTTAGCCAAAGGGTTGCTAAGTTAAATGAAACAATAATAATAGGTTGCTGCCACCACCTACCATTAAGCAGGACACCTTCAGGAGATAAGGGTTTTGAAGAATAACCACAGTTACGTTAAGTTTTGTAATTAAGATTAGGCAAAGACAAAAGATTTTACAATTGAAATACTTAATTGAATTGAAATACACTGCGGTAGCAGGCGAACGACAGCCTTCGGAGATATGGTTCTAGGATAATTTTGGTACTTAGTACCGTAGGATTCGATAAGTGAATTTAAAGTTAAGGAATTTAAAGTTAATGAATTCGAAGCTAGCGGCACGGCTCCTACTGGCCAGGTAAAACAGTAGTACAGTTTAAGTAAATAGTTAAAAGGTGAGTCTATATCAAAAAATAAGGATGGAATACAATAAATCTTAAAAAAAGGAGAAGTTTCACATACCAAGACGAGGTCTATGCTAACAAGATACCACTGTTCAATTTACACCAGTCGGGGACTGCAGAATCTACGGAGATACACGGTATTCAACGGACACCTTGCCGATATACCAACATGGTACGCCACTGTACCACTACGGAGACACATGGTATTCGACGGACACCTTGCCGATATACCAACACGGTACACTACTGTACCACCACGGAGACACACGGTATTCGATGGACACCTTGCCGATATACCAACATGGTACGCCACTGTACCACCACGGAGACACACGGTATTCGACGGACACCTTGCCGATATACCAACACGGTACACTACTGTACCACCACGGAGACACACGGTATTCGATGGACACCTTGCCGATATACCAACATGGTACGCCACTGTACCACCACGGAGACACATGGTATTCGACGGACACCTTGCCGATATACCAACACGGTACACTACTGTACCACCACGGAGACACACGGTATTCGATGGACACCTTGCCGATATACCAACATGGTACGCCACTGTACCACCACGGAGACACACGGTATTCGACGGACACCTTGCCGATATACCAACACGGTACACTACTGTACCACCACGGAGACACACGGTATTCGACGGACACCTTGCCGATATACCAACATGGTACGCCACTGTACCACTACGGAGACACATGGTATTCGACGGACACCTTGCCGATATACCAACACGGTACACTACTGTACCACCACGGAGACACACGGTATTCGATGGACACCTTGCTGATATACCAACATGGTACGCCACTGTACCACTTAACACGCACGGGTACGCGTACCCAGCAAAAGAATGGAGAGGTTGGAAACAATGTGTCTGCTCGCAGCTACAAGACAACGTTGAATGAACTGGTGGGGGGTGGGGGGGGAGCAGCGGTTATATAGGCGAGGTGTGCCTGGAGGCGCAGCCAGGCGGCGCAGGGGTCCTAACAGGGTTGCCTCCCTTCCGAAGTCGAACAGGGTTGCCTCCCTTCCGGAGACGTGACTTCTGCGACTGAGGCGCTGGACCATCTGCGGCGGAGGGGATCCGCAACCGCAATGGCGGCACCTGGTTACAGCCCAAACGAATTTTTACAAGCTATCCTTCTCCCAAATCGACCCCTAATGCCAGATGGGTGGACCTCCACTTGCATCCTTTGTCACCAAGTCTGCTCTTAACTGGCTCCTCAAGATGCTGAGTATGCCGTCGCACTGCTTTCCTAGGATTTGTCTGGACCGGCTGATCTTGCTCCTAGAGAGCCCACCAAATACGCATGTCTTGAAGTCAACTGCTACAACCAGCATCAACAGAACTACTTCTTCACATGTGAAGCGGCCAAAATACGAGAGCTAATCCTCTCAGTGTGAACAGTTTTTATTTTATCTTATTTTTTTTTTTTTTTTTTTTTTTTTTTTTAAATACATGAACCTGTCTCCGTTATAATCAAGATTTTGATAACCGAGGAAGGTAATGCGGACAGAATTGTAAAATTATTTTTGTATTTACACACAAACTCCCTGCTATGATTGTAATGTCACAAACTATTCTGTTCTATTCTATTCTACATACATATCTCTTGGAAGTTTTTTTCTGTGACTATGTAATTCTAATAAAGACAAGCAATGACCAATCTAGTTTTTTTTGTGTGTGTGTGTGTGTGTGAATGTGCATTTCACAACGTTTCGGTCCTGGGACAGGACCAAAAAAAAGACTAGGTTGGTCATTAATTCACATCAGTCTTTATCATATATTTATCTATAGGTGAGAGCATAATTATAACAACTGGTGGGGGTTCCTTATTTTACGAATAGTATTTTTCTATGAAATTACACGAATACAGGGCTATCAAATTCCAGTAAGCGCTTCAATGTTCATTTCACTACCTATTTGTTTTTAAGTAGAATGTGATCGAAAATTCTACACAATACAACAACAATAAAACAATTATAGTCACTTGGACAAATTTGATTCGAACAGAATTCAGTAAGACAATATTCACCTAATACGAATACGAACGAACCTGTTCTATTGTGATGATACAAGTGTGCTACCTACTGAAGGAAAAATAAAGAACTATTAACAAGTAAGAACTCAACAAAGGATAACTGACTAGGTATACCTACTTATATATCTACTTAAAGAATTTATGAGGTTCCTACCTACCTATATATTTTTTCCCACTATACCCGTGAGTGTAATACACGAGATTATAATAAGTAAAACAATATCAACGGTTAGATACGAGGTAGGTAACGAAAAAAAGAGTTGAGTAAGAACAAATTTAAAGTACTACCTAACTACCTGTAGGTACTTATGTAGACTACTAAAACATAAACTAAGAATGTAACTACATACAACGAAAATATAAATATTATCTACTGACGACTTTATAATACATCTATCATCTTGTATAATATCAGCTAATCATAAATCCTATTAGTTTGTCCCTCGTCTTAAAATACATAGATTCAATCTTCAAGAATAGATACTAATGTTTACTATTGAATATTAATAACAAATATGAGACAAGGACGCCGCTATCAAAACCTTTTGGGGGAAGATGCAGATTTTGCCTTCTGATGATAGGTAGCTGCGGGCTCCAAACTCAAAACGTCATCCCCATCATTAACATTTTTCCGGGTAATTTGGCGAAAGGTTTTTTCCCGTTGACGGTGTAGGTCGAGTACTCGAATTCGGCCAAAGTTTCGAAACCGACCTGGGCGGCAATGTGCTGGGAAGCTGAAGCAGTGAACACCTGAAACGAATACAACACATTAGCATCATAATTAGTATACCAAAAATAAATTGAAAAACCATGCGACCGATTTTTTGAAATTTCACGGTTTTGATTATACCGATCTGGGAACTGAGTATTGTCGGGGGGGGTATTTCGCCAACTTTTTAAGCGTTTTCACACTCACACACACACACACAAAGTTCCAATCATGCAGCATGGCTATAAGAGCGAAAGATGATATAACGAGAAACCATATCACTTTTTGTAAAACTATATATTTTTTCGTGATTGTAGCCATTATTACCGATTTTTTACCCTTATAACGCCAAATCTGACCCACTCTTTTCTGAGAAACAGATTTTTATCATCGAAATAGTCTCCCTCTTTATATCTTGAATCACCATCCCACACAACGCCAGGTGAATTAATATTGATTTTGGCCCTTAATACCAATTTTCGACTCCTATAAATCCAAATTTGAACCCTACTCTGTATGAAAAACAACTGAAATGGTATTTTTTCGTCTTTCACCCTTCCATACCACTTTTAGTAGTTTTACATCAGTTGTTGGTTATTTTATTGGTTTTTACCGATTTTGGTCCCCTAAAATCTCAGATTAGCCAAAAATCGGCGAAAGCGGCTAAACTCGCAAAAATTAAAATCACTGGGCATGGTATGGATGAGTAAAACAGAAAAATATCATTTCAGTATTGTTTTTCACATGAATGGGAGTCAAATTTGAATTTTTGGGGGTCAAAAATTGGAAATAAGGGCTAAAATCAATATTAATTCACCTGACGTTGTGTGGGATGTTGATTCACGATATAAAGAGGGAGACTATTTCGATGATAAAAATCTGTTTCTCAGAAAAGAGTGGGTCAAATTTAGCATTATAAGGGTCAAAAATCGGTAAGAATGTAATGATATAATTTTATGGAAAGTGGTATGGTTTCTCGCTATTTTATCTTTTTACACAATAGCACAAATATTTCTTTGAAAATTTGCTCTTATAGCCATGATGCATGACTGGAACTTCTTTAATTTCAAGCTAATTTTATTACCAATGTTTAATTCATATTTAAAAACAAAAATCCATATTCATAATACGAACCGTGCCTGTCGCTTTTACGCCAAGCAGTTGGCAAAGGGGACGACGGCATTCCAAAATCCGCTGGCCGATCTTGAAACCGTGATACGCAGAATCGACCGAGAGCCCGTAGCCCGTCATGTAGCGATCCACGCCATACTTCTCAAAGATGTTTCCTTGATGGGCGACATCTATCAAAGCCTCGAGAACATCGTTAAAATTGTCTCCTTCGAACTTCTGCAATCACACGAAAATTGACAGCCTTATTTGCCAGAAAAAATATGCGGCACTGAGCATAATATTAATGAAAACCGCTAAAGGATAAAATAAATAACTTGACCATAAGTTACAAACGTAACAACTGTTACAGCCTAACTGGTGAAGCCTAAAACGTACAAAATTCTCTTGAAAAATTTAATCATCAGTTACTGACAAACTAGTTCTGCAAGTTACATTATAGTACGTAGGAAGGTAGTGATGTCTGATTAAAAGTATTTTTACTAGTTATTTATAAGGGGGACTGACGAGTGCAAAGATTTGAAGACGAGATTTCCACCTTGAAGGTGGCATGGGGTTCATATAGGACAGGGCTTCCCAAACGTTTTGGCTTGCGGACGCCTTTCACGGAGCAATATCTACTGCGGACCCCTCTTACTCAAGTATTTAGATTTAGATACATGACACTAAATTTGCAGTTTGTGGTAAATAAAAGTTTAGTAAATTAGCTTGGCTATGCCTTATTATTAGTAATGGAGGGGAATATCACTATGAAAACAAACATTACATTTACAAAATCAACTTTATTTACAACACAAAAATCAAATTGAACAGAACGGAATCGATAGGTAGGTACAACTATTGTAGGTAATCGAACAGAATAAATTCAAAAGTAATGATTTGAACATAGAGACAGCTTGATTAATGGGAAGAATGAGGTTGTTTTAATTGGCACAATTTAGAAATATCTGGTTTAATTTTTGATAGCCGGAGTCGGATGTCGGGTTTAGCATCTAGACGGCTTCGGTGTTTAGTTTTGGTGGCTGCATAGATAGAAAATCCAGATTCGCATAAGTAAGTTGTGGCAAAAGGAAGAAGAACCCGTTTCGCTTTTTCAACAAGCGGTTGGAACTTTTTGTTTTCCAGGCGGAGCCAAAAATGGGAGCATCATGCTCGAAAGTAGATTTCAAGGTGGAGTCTGAAGTTATGTCTATCGGAAATTCGTATTCACTTGACGATAGACTAGTTGGCTTTTTTGAAACTGAAAACGGTTTGACCACCCATTCATATTCTTGCAGAATTGTATCTCGAGCTTTAGGGAAGTAGTGCTCAAGGGACTTCTCCAAACCGCGAAGATGTTCACATATTTCATCAGTCAAAGTGATTTTCTCAAGATCCAGTTTGTTTTCATGTAAAAAATCATTTAACACAGGAAAACACTCCACCTCTTTCTTCTGAAGAGATTCAACCTGTAATCGCTACTTGTTGAACTATCCTGTCTGAAACCTACCTACAGATAATATGTCAAGGATGGATGGCGAGCTAAGGCTGAAATTTGACAGGGAAAAGTCTACAAGTAGATTACCTGAAGTTTCGTAGGTTGGCAGCGGCCCCGTAGTCAGCGATGCACAGGTTCTGACTCCGGGTACAGGTTATGGTACGGCTGTAAATCCCTAATGGTAAAACTAGTAATTTGGAAGGGCTGAAGGCAGTTCGAAAGATGACTCTACTGTTCGCAAGGAGGTGAAAGAATCTAAATACGTATAGGTAACTGAATTTATTGTACGAAGTATAATAACATGAAGTGGGGTCGCGAAGGCGCAAAAGAAATGACAGAAATTACGTGATGAAATTGAATGAACGCGAATTACGGAAATTACAAGAGTGGGGAGAGAAGCTACTAAGGTAAGTATATCAGATAATTTGTAATGCAATGTTGTGAAATGTGGCACCAGAGTCGAGGGTTCAATGCTGGGTTCAGGCGTTCGATGGTACGAGGGATAAGGGGCGTTCTTGGGGTCAAGATGTAGAGAGAGTTCTGGAACAAACGGGTATAAACCCTTCGTGACTCTCGTATTGGATGTGTGATGCACAAAGCCTGAAGGGCGCTATTACGCGAATGGTATCGCTTAGATAAAGACAAGTAAGAAAGGTGATGTTTCCTACCTCCGCTGGAACAGTGGTCCAAATGGTCCAGGGATGGTCCTTCCGGGCTTCTGGTCCAGGGGATGAATTTCTGGAGCTCCGGGCTGTGATACTGGGCAGCAGGGTTCCTGTAACACAGACTTTCCACGGCAGTACTCTGGTACACGTCTGGGTTCAGACGTGCCTCCTGGATGGGTTCGTACGCCTTCTCTCTCTTGCTCGACTGTTATGTTTCGTATCCCAATTGAAGCCGTTTCCTCGCCTGGTCCGCTCGTCTTCTTCCAAAGGGGGTCAATCGTAAGGGGGGAATGAAACTAAACTCTTCTCTAACCACTTCAACTACTTCTCTCAACACAACTATCTCAACTAACTCAAATCTCTCGGTAAACTAAAAAGGTCGCAGGTCTGTTCTCGGGTAAGATCTCGGTGAACTGTGTCGCTGGGGCGAGGAGCGGGGATATTTATAACCTCCCCCCTTCGTTGCGCGTAGGAGAGGCGCAGAAGGACCTAGCTCCTCACGGTCCAACCGCCCGAGGCGAGGGGGAGAGACTGCCCGAGTCAAATTCGCGGGAAGCCTTTTCGAGGGTGATAATTTTGATTACAAACCCAAAACTGGATTTTTCTTTTAAATGCGCTAACTTTGTCATTAGCTTCAAGAGTTGTGATATTCTTCCCTTGCAGAGAAAGGCTCATCTCATTCATTTTCATGAAAATATCTGATAACTACGAAAGTATACACTGCCATCTCTCATTATTAAAAACGTTGGCCAATTTGATGTTGTGGTCCAACTACAGAGATAAGACTTACGTCGCAACTCCTGTAACCGTCAAAGTGCATTCTCACGAGACAACCACCTCACTTCTGTGTGGAGAAGCAGGCAATTGTGAAGGCTTCCCATATCATCACATAGTAATACAAAAAGTCTTGACTTTAACGGCCGCGCCTTTATATAATCAATCATTTCAACAGACTCATCCAAAACTTTCTTAAAAGAGGCAAACATTTGTTTCATCGCTAGAGCATGTCTATGAAGAACACAATGACTGCTACTGCAATTTTTAGATTTTTCTTTTATCCTCGTAATCGTTCCAACCGTTGGGCCAGTCATTGCTTTTGCACCATCTGTGCACACGTCAATGCAGTTACTCCAAGGAATTTCGTTCATCGTAAAAAAATCGTCCAACAAACGGAATATTTCTGCCCCTGTTGTATTGGCAGGAAGTGGATTGCACAGAAGAAGATCCTCCTCGAAACATCCGGAGTATTCATAGCGGACAAAAGCTAATAATGGCCAACCCCGCGACGTCTGTAGATTCGTCGATTTGGAGAGAAAACGACAAGTGTTTGATGCGAGAAACCAGCGATTCCTTCACATCACTTGATTAATCAAGTATCCTCCTTTTGACAGTGTTGTTTGACAACGGCACTGACGTCACAAGTTTAACTGCTTTATCGTCAAGCATGCAAGAGACAATATCACTAACACACGGTTTTATGAGGGTTTCGGCGATGGAATGAGCTTTACCTGCCTGTGCTACTAGATAACTTACCAAATAAGACGCTTTTAAAGAATTTTCATTTACAGTTTTTGCGTGACTTTGATTAAGGTTTGAGAAGCAGCCAGTTCAGTGTGCTTCCTCTTGAAATAATCAGACTGTTTTTCCCCGAGTTCCGGGTGTGTACCCTCAAAGTGACGACGCAGTTCAAATGGAACCATTGAACTGTTTGGTAGGACTCTCGCGCAAATCACACACTGAGCTTTACCCTCGTTAGTCTCTACAAATCCCAAATCTAAATAACTGTCGTGGTACTTACGCTTTTTAATTACTCCTCTTCCACTGGCTGTTTGAACTGCAGCTATTTGGAGACTTGTTGAATCTGTGAATGCTGGAACTTCGTGCAGTGCATCAACTGAAGATTCATTTGGCTTGTCGTCTGTAACATTCTCGACGGAAACTTGTTGTGCAGGTGATGAAGAAACTGATTGCTTCCTCAGAGATCCCGACTTTAGCCACCGATCCATATTGGATTGGAGTAAATAACTAATTAATAAAGAGACTTTGAATAGGTAGAACACTCACGAAAGAAGCTTGAGCTTGACTGGTATTCCCAAGAAACAATGGCCCAGTTATATACTACTGTGGAAAAATCCAGGGTGTTCGAGAAGCATCCAGCAGAGAGAAGGAAGAAGCCGTTCCCGGTAATGAACGTACACCGCAACAACTCCGAAATATTTCCGGGAAAGCTACCGAGAGACCAGCCTAGTCCCGCCCGCCCGCCACACTATTTTACCCATCAACTTTTGTTTTCAGTACTCATTGTTATTAATTTTTTTTTCATTTGCAGTAAAATGAATTTTTGAGTTTTTAATTTTATATATTAACTCTACTTTTATTTTTGTAAGAATGTATTAATTTTTCACGAAGTTCGCCGCGGACCTCCTAGTTAGGGATAATATAGGAAAAACACCCCAACACCTGTCTGTGTGGTCCGATTTGAACAAGACTCGTAGGATTAGCTCAAACTGAATCTAAGATCATCGGAAAAATATCGCAGTCTTCAAATAGTTACTAGAAAATTATTTTTATAAAAAAGACAATTTTCGTTTGACAAAATAAATTATATTTTAATAAAATATTGAAACAGTTTCAAACAATATGTTGTCAAACATAGAGTGTTGAAATAGGATTGGATGTCTAGCTGCATAAAAAAACTTGGTACGTAGCTGAGACTGACGTACCATAATATGAAACTTGGCCATGTCGAGGAATCCCATCTCCACATGGTCAATAGGTTTACTTGGGGTAATTTGGGTAATATGAGCAACATAAATAACTTGGGGAGTTTTGGAACCCCAGCTAGGTATGAACCCCACAGGTCATACAAGTTGCGATCAACCTCGGAGTCTTAATTTTCTTCATAAATATAAATAATATTTATATTTATGACCGGAAGTAGCCAAACTATGAATAAGCGACAAGTTTACTTTGTCATCGGCTGCATTTCTCTCGCTGATGGGAGTCGCGTTGACGCCTATAAGTTTAGATGGTTCGCCATCGACAATCTGGAGTGCTACCAAAGTCGTACCACTCCGAACAGCTCCTCGCCAAAGCTCTTGCAAGGTTTTGGTTGAAACTGGATCCCCGAAAATTCCTTCAGACAAACATAAACAAGCAATAAGTAATACTTCTTATACTTCGCAGTTATAGTGTTCCGTCATTCGCAAGGCCTATATTTGTGGTACCTGCCAATTATTATGATCAGTAGTTAAGATTTGAAATAACAGTACCCTACCTACATTTTCAAGTTAACGCTCGCGTTTGCGTTTTGTCTAGTGCAGGAGTTCCAAAAAAGTTGTGAAGGTGGGAGGGGTGTTAACATTTAGTAGGTACTTGAAACTGGATGTTGATTACTTACCACGAACATTTTTTTAACTGATCAAAGACACAAACTTGGATTTTCTGTGCTCAAAATAGTTTTCAAGATCGTTTCTACAGTCGACACAGTCTGTCATATATGTCAGAGGTCAAACAGAAAAATAAATGAAATCCCCGCAGTTTTGCACCTAGTTCCGAAAACTTCTTTTACCGCTTCTATCAGAGGCCGCAATGCTGCTTTTGACTTCAGAATCGGATTCAGCACCCTCGAAAACCCCTGGTAGGTATCCAAATTTTCAGCTCTGAAATGCGAGTAGTTTGGCGGGAATAAACTTGAAAAACGCGTGACGTGTTTCGGTATGTATCTCCTTCTCACTCGGGCAACATAATATACCAGATGACGTCGCGCGCTTTTTCCTTCCCCTGTTTCACAACTTCCTTTCATTCCCGGCCCATCATACAGCGCCTTTTTGGAAAGCTCTCCGTCAGACCTACAATTTGAATGAATATAAGTGCATTTTCATTCCTCATTGTACCTAATTATATACAAATGTATTTATAATCCTATATCAACAACCCGTCTATCCTGTTATAACTGAATGGAATCAGCACTTATGGGTAGCACTTACTGTGGCAGCACATGGGTTCGCGAGGTAAGAAAAACGTGGTCATGTGCTCTATGACTTCATCTTCCATTTCCCGTGGGGCTGTTTGCACGACGTAACTGATCTTCTCCCCGCTCTTCCTCGCCTCGACGAATTCCCCCAGTTTCACAACTTCTTCCAGCATTCTAGAGCGGTTCTTTCGCTAGTCGTCACAAGTCGTAATCAACTGGCAAAAGAAAATCATGAACTTCTACATAATCATTCATCAATAGTGGTTTGGTCTTTCTTTTGGTCTGATTCTAATTCTGGTCTAATTCTCAAAACCATGGCTTTGAGCAATCCATTGCTCAAAGCAATGGAATGCTTCCTTAAGGGCTGGGTGTGAGCATGCAAGAAGATCAACATCATCCGCATCAACAGTATCCGCATAGCCAAGCAGCTGTACAGATTTGTGGAATTATAATAAATTATCCTGTATCCCTGAGTCCCTCACCACTTTCTCAAGGGCCAGGTTGGAAAGTAGACATGCCAACATGTCTCCCTGCCCCAGTCCATCCAGGGTATCCAAGGGGTCGGACAGACTAGACTGATCTCTACTTCAGCTTTGCCACTGTTCCGGACAAGCCAAATTAGCTTGTTTGGTACCTATATTATTTATAAAACTCTTTCACGGCATCAAACAATTTTTCTCTAATAATGCTATCATACGCAGCTGATATTTTCCAACCAGCCCCCCCCCCCCCCCCCTGGATCCGCCACTGTATCATCAATATTCTTGAAAATGCCTCCGTTATTGCATATAAAGCTGGCACAGCCCCTTTTATTTTTTTACCCATTTATTTATGTAAATATAATACCTAATCATTCCGTTTAAGTGTTATCTGTCCTATTATATATATTATAATTCAAGTGTTTGTGTGTCGGCATCAGGGCCAAACGGCAGAACGGATTGTCATGAAAGTAAACAGTCATGCAGCATGACTTAATGAGCGAATTTTCAAAGAAATATTCGAATTAATGGCTATGGTTTTGAATAAAGGAAAACTTCGGTCTAAAATTTGGTTTTCTATGTATATTCTCTTCGTATTTATTTTAATTTGTACGTTTTGTCCATCCTGATTCTACCGTTTGTTATGAGTAGATTCCTTGTTCCTTCTGAATGGCCTTCCCTCTTGACTACGATTTCAGGCCTGGTATCTAAAACCAGTTCAAGATTTGCTCTACTAGGTAGGTAGATCCTTCCTTCTTCATTGATATTATTTTTATCATGTTAAGTACCTACCTACCTTTGAATATCAAATATTCGTATGATACTGATAATAAATTGATAAGATACCTACCTAACCTTCTTCCTCCTACTGTTAGTACCTAAATTGAATAATTTGAAATAGATTTTTTCTTTCGTCTTCCTTCTAGTAATACGTGGGCCGGTACTTGTCTATCTATGAAGGTATCATAACAATTATATGTCAAATGGGAAATTCAAGGAGTTGTACTAATCGTTTGCCTCCCCCTTTTTTGCTTCGAACTCTCGTCTTCAATTAATACTTCTCACATTTTTCAATCTGACCACTCTAAGGGGGTGGGGGGGGGGGGGGGGTAAGAGTTTAAAGATTATCCTAGTTTTGGGTAATTTTTGCGCACTTTAAATGCTCTAATTTAAGAACGGATTTAGATATCTAAAATCCTATTTCACCATCGTGTTCAGCGTGCAAAAACCTTTAAAATGAGGGGTCACTTGTTAGAAAATAACATTTTGGGGATTTTTGGGTAATTTTTGCGCACTTTAAATGCTCTAATTTGAGAACGGATCAAGATATCTAAAATCCGATTCCACCATCGTGTTCAGCGTGCAAAAACCTTTAAAATGAGGGGTCACTTGTTGGAAAATAACATTTTGGGGATTTTTGGGTAATTTTTGCGCACTTTAAATGCGCCAAAACCCTCCTTAGAGTAGGCCGATTTCGCCCATCTTCGAACTTAGCCTTTCGATTGCCAAGATAGATTTTTTGTGCAAATTTGAGCTGTTTATCTCAATTCTATCGAGAGTTATCGTCTGGAGTGACACATATATCGTGGGGTCCCGGGTAAAAGTGACCAAATAACAAATTTTCTCAAAATTAGGTTTTTGGTCATTCTGTTACTAAGGAACGTTATCTACAGTTTGGAAATAGAGATAACGTCCAATTTTTGGTTGAAGTATTGAAAACATTTGAAAATAAATTTTACCTGCCCGAACCAGAGACTTTTATGTGACCAAATGGCATTTGAGCTCAACTACCATGTCACTGGATGAATTAGAATCACTCTCGCTGGTGCGTGTAAATGTCGTCAAGTGGCATTTGATCACTTTTACTATGTAAGGGCGGGCGCACACGGGCGACTTTTTGTTGCGCAACTGTTTCGTGTTTCCCACGAGGCCTATGCATTTGAACCAAGGCGCGCACACGGAGCGACGCGACAGCAACGCAACTTTTCAGTTGCTCTGGCCGCCGACAGCAGGGCGACGAAACTGTCTCGGTCTCTCGCCTCTCCCATAGTTTTGATCTACGCGCGCACACGGGCGACAGTTTTGTTGCCGTCTAGGATTATATCTAGAATTAATATCTAGTGCCTAGTGCAAAAGTGGTACCTACCTGGTTTTGGTAGGTGACGGCAGGTCCCAGAATGTTAACCAGCTCGTCAAATGATTCAATACTCATGCGGAAATAACAGAAGAATTCGTCAGGACGGGAATTTCCCTTTATTTAACGTTTCAGACATCAGTGGGTGAACCCAATATATTCTTTTCCTTTTATTTTTACTGCGTCGTATAATTAAAGCACAAATCACTGCAGTCTGTACTAAATCCATGTTCACTGTACTACGAAATCAACGAAAATGAATCTGCTGTCAAGGCAACTGTTGCTCATCGTGTGCGCGCCCTCGAAAGCCGAAGCAACTCGAGAGCGACAAAGACAAAAACAGTTGTGCAACAAAAGTCGCCCGTGTGCGCCCGCCCTAAGATGTTGATTTTCGTAGTCGAATAAAAGTGACCAACTGGAATAAAGGCATTTTTACCTGCAAGAAAGAAAACTATCAGTCATCCATACCGTGCTGGTAATAATGATCAATTGCCAGAACTCGAATTTCTGTTCAGGTAAAAATGACCAAATACCACATGTTCACTTCTTATTGGCATCGTCTATGGAGAAGTAAGCGTCACCTCCATCAAGTTATATTGACCAAATGTCACCTGGTCAGCCCAATGATGAACTAATCAGGTGGATAAAGTGACCATCTGTAATGTTAAAGACAAAAATAACGTGATAGCAAGCATAAGCATCCGTTTTCTCTCATTTTCAACCTTCTACCTATATTGCGTTATTGCTATTATTTTCATTCGCCATCACATCATGTTGCCTCGCACGAGATTGTTGATGGAAATGGCACTCATGAGGAAAATTCCCGACGAGAAAATGGAAGGTAAGTTGACATTATTAGATTTCCAATTTTCTTTAGTATTGCAAACTTTTATTGACGGGGTCTCGGTCAAAAAGTCGGAAGGTTCATCCATCATTTCTGTGATGTTCGTGGAATGACATGAGCATCTCGGAATCGCGGATACTTCTTGGGCTTTCTATACGTTCTAATAGGACTTCGACGTAATTATTTAGATTTTTAAATTGATCACCTAGGTATCACCGAAAAATATATATATTTTTTAAATTAGGTAGTTACATTACCATAGGATAATACTGTATGTTTTCCTTGTATTTAGGGGGTACGACGGAATCTCTAAAGAGCCGTGGTGTACAATGCTCCACTCACGTCACTCTGCCTCCTCAAGTTATTGCTGGACAGTTTTCAGAATCTGCTGCAATGGATGAAGAGTCTCCAGGGAATCACAGAGGTACCTGCCTAACAACTCGTATTTTAAACGTACTTTTTATTCATTTTTAGTGCAGTTTAGACAACTTTTATGTTTTGCTGAAGCCTTTTTCTACGACTATCACATTTATTGTTTATTTTAAATTAGAACACGAATAAAACTGTTCATATTTTTCGAACAGGTCCTCAAACTGACTGCTTCAGTAAGATAGTCAATATGAATGTAAAAACTGTCCGAAAGACTTCTATTAGCCAACAAATCTATTAGCCATAAAACATCAACTTCTAGAGATTTCATTTACCTGGCAACTGTTCATAATTTATTTATGCTTCCATTAAGCTCATTTTCAGCTAAGTACTCATTGTTTTCATACAATTTAGATTTAATTTATTGTAGGCAAGCAAAACTATACGCCATTCTTGTTTTTATGATCATTTTTTTTGCTAATGAAGATCCTTTTTTCATAGTCAGTAATTTGAAAGTCGCGCATTTTTAGTTGGTTCCTAGGTATAACTAGTTTTTCCTTGTATTTAGGTGATACAATGGAATCTGCAACGGACCCTGGTCTTAGTGTACAGAGCTGCTCCTCTCACGTCACTTCGCCTACTCAAGTACAAGTTTTTGCTGAGCAGCTTTCAGAGTCTCCTACGATGGACGAAGAGTCTCCAAGGAATCAAGGAGCCGGTCAGCAGACATCTACCACAAGCAAAACTTTGCCAATTCAAGAATGTGTTGCACAATTTTCTGAATCATCTGCTGTGATGGATGATGAATCACTGTTTTCACAGTTGGAAAGAGTGTTAGACCCAAATGAAGCGATCCCAGTTGTAGATGTTTCAAATTTAGTTGAAATCAGACAAAATACTTTTCTAATCACTGATTGCTCTGTACGTGATGGACCCCTCCAGGCAACCTCTTCTGTGCATGATCTGGTCGATAGTAATGATCGTGATATTATAGGGCCACTTGATTCAGAATTATCATTGTGTGCCGAGAACTTGAAATGTGCGGATTCATTAAATGACGGAGACATTCTAGTACATAATGACAGGAGCTTATACGAAACAGATGATAACTTTGCTGATTCCCAAAGCGATGGAGTCGCTTCGTTATTATTTGAAAATGATCCCGATTACACCCCATCTTCCTGTCCTAGCGATTCACCTCCTTCATCCCCCGAGATTAATTTGTGTAATATTACTGAAGCAGAAGAAACGGCTCCTGACTATGTACCACCACTCTCGGTAGACGAAACATCTTCTGCTATTCCTGATGAAATGGCAACTACAGAAACTTCAGCAGACAGTATCAATAATCAAACAAAGAGTCGCAAACGAAAAAGGGTATCCGATCCTTCAAGTTGGAAAGTTAATATTAACTTGAAACTGAAGAGACAATGTCTCCCTTACAAATCAAAGAACGGTGTACCTCGAGAAGCAAAGCAACCAAAAGAGGTTTCCTGCTCAAAGTGTTATTTTAAGTGTTGTAGTAAATTCACGGAGGAAGAACGGCAAAACGTGTGCAAAGTTTTTCATGGAATGGACTATCAGAGGCAAAAGGATTTCCTGATTGCAACAATAGAGATAATGCAAATTGAGAGAAAGAGAGCAGTAAGAGGTAGCAGTAAGGAGAAAAAGAATGGAAGGCGGTACTTCTTAACAAAGGAAGGTGTGAAGACAAGGGTGTGCAAGAATTTTTTTACGAAAACGTTATGCATAAGTCATGGACCAATTGACAAAGCTCTCCAGGGCGAAAATCAAAAGCATGGTGTTTTTGAAGGCGTCGATAAGAGATGGAGAAAGCCACCGCCAAACAAGACCAAGCCAGATCAAGTGAATGCTGTAAAAGACCACATTGATAGCTTTCCCGCAATGGAAAGTCATTACAACAGAAAAGACTCCAAACGAAACTATCTCGATTCCACCCTCTCAATCAGTAAAATGTACGCTTTGTATCAGGAGCAGAGAAAGAAAGATAATCTTCCGGAAGTGTCATCAAAGACCTACCGACGAATTTTTTGCGAGGACTACAACCTATCATTTTTTAAGCCAAAAAAAGACCAGTGCTTAACCTGCTCAAAATACAAAGATGCCTCCGTTGAAAAGAAGCGTGAGCTTCAGGAAGAGTATGATGGTCATTTAAAAAGAAAAGAAGAGGCTAGTAATGCCAAAGACATTGACAAGCGACGTGCTAATGATGATGTCGAATTTGCTACTGCAACTTTTGACCTCCAAAGCGTACTACAAATTCCATCGTCGGGAGTTTCCCAAATGTATTATAGTAGGAAACTAAACGCATTCAACCTTACGGTATACGAAGGAGCGAAACCAAATAACGGTTACTGCTATTGTTGGTCAGAAGTCAATGGTTCAAGAGGAAGCAGCGAAATCGGAACAGCGCTAATGAAATGGCTACAAACTTTACCATCCCAGGTGCGACAGGTATCGTTATTTTCCGACACATGCGGAGGACAAAACAGGAATCAGCACGTAGCTAGTATGCTCTTATTTGTGGTGAGTACTTTCCCGACTTTGGATGTCATTGAGCACAAATTTTTGGAATCGGGTCACTCATACATGGAAGCTGATTCGATGCATAGCGCCATTGAATCAGCTAAAACCAACGTACCCGTATACACCATTCAAGATTGGATTACAATCATGAGACTAGCTCGATCAGATCGAAAAAGAAAAAACAAACCATACTTCGTTTCAGAGCTGAAGTTTCACGATTTCGTGGACTTGAAAAAACTGGCGAACAATGTGATCGTCAACCGGTCCATTAATTCAAATGGAGCCAAGGTGAATTGGCTGAAAATAAAAAGATTAAAGTACCAAAAAGCAACACCAAATACCATCTTTTACAGCTATGATTATGACACAGACTACCTTGAGATTCCCGTAAATTGGAAGAAGAATTCTTCAAAAATAACCCCCACAATATTACCAACGAGGCTGGATAATTTGTATAAAAAATTGATACCGATTTCGAAAGCCAAAAAGGACGACCTCTGTAAACTTTGTCGAACCCTAGCTATCCCGGAAGAATACCACCATTGGTATGAAAACCTTCCATCTGCCAAGAAGGGTGTTACCAAGGACCGGCTGCCCGAGCCTTCATTCTCGGAAGATGAAGATCAAGACCTGGACCCTCAGATGTCTTTTTAATTTCTCCAACACCTTCATGATTCTTGATTACTTTTAGTTACCATTTTAATAATGAAAGTTACATTTTAATAAAGTTTTATGCATTTAATTGCCTTTTTTATAAAAATGATCAACTGTTTAAAATTGAAGCACAGTGGGCAAGCGAAAACGACCAAATACGTTTATAGATAGGGAGAACGTTCTCTAACAGCAATTGGCATGAATTTTTACTAGATGCTTAGTAATGCGATCAACTAACGAGAAAAAAATGACATTTCTCAATTTTATGTAATTTAACCTGTTTTTTCTCGACGAATTCAAGTGACCAAGTGAAAAAGAACTTTAAACTCCATGCAGGTAAAAGTGATCAAATCAGATTTTTGCTGATAAATAGCTTTCATTCTACCTGAAGTGAATTTTAAAGTGTGGTATATAAGGAAACATATAGCTAACTACCTATAGGACAAGGAAAAATCGAAACATAGTAGGACGGGACATTACAGAACCAGTAATGTTGAGGAGAAAATAGGGGAAAATTCAAATCGCTCCCCTGTAAAATTTTGAAAATGTTACTTGGTCACTTTTACTCGGGACCCCACGATATATATATATATATATATATATATATATACATATAAAAAAGTGTTAAATTTCAGGAATCGTTTTAGAATGGTCTGAAACGGATTTCTATGAAGAAAATTTCCAAAAATTTATATTATTTAAATTTCGAAGCCATTGCAATAGCTTCATTTTCTTTGAAAATTCGCTAAAAGGAGGAGGGGGGGAGTTTCGTTGTTATCAGCGAGTTTCGGGCCAGCAGTGCGATTCTGCAACTCGGTATGGCATCGTAACGACGATGAAATATCGTAAGCATAACAAAAAATATCGATGCCACCAAATACCGACGATTGGTATTCTGTAAAGGCTCAATAGCGTCAGCTATCGCTTAATCGTCGATAAATTGTCGTTGCGGGGTCGTTTGCATTTCGACGGCTCTAGGCTCCCCCGTTATCCATACCGAAAGCTTGTTATACCCAAAAAACTTGGCTTGACGTTGCTTTTCGGCGGTAGAAAGTTTTACGGTAAGTGTTTAACGTAACGGTAAATGTACCTACGTTTATTTTGGCATATATAAGCCCAATGTAGGTACTTACCGTAGGTAACTAGGTAGGTAAATTAGTGACTTAATAATTTATGGCAGTGATGTCATAAAAACACCGTAATAAATAACTTAAACGTTAAAATTACTTGATAGGTAGGTAGTTAGGAGGTTAGTGATATAGAAGACTTCTATAAGTGATATAGTCTATTTCACTTTGGGTAGTTATCTACTTTTTATAATCGCAATTCACCATATATGTAGTTGTTACCTACCTACCTACCGTATTTTTTCGTGCGTTTATGAATTTTGGATAATAATGTCAGGCATTATGACGCTCGAATTCCTTGCTTGGGAATTAAAATTCTGCAAGAAAGGGAACAGAGGTATCACCCTCGGTTTGAAAGAAGAGTGCTACGAGATGGGCAAAATCCTTATTCCCTTGATTCCTGCGTGTTCAGAAAAACCTTTAGGATAAGTCGAACTTGGCCATGAACCGAAATTCGACCATTGCTCCAATGCTCCAGATTGAATGGATTATCCCCTGAAATCCAGGTACGTGCCTATCTAATTTTGCTGTAGATACCGATCCCCTACGTTTTCTTTAATAAATGCAAGTGACCTTGATAAGTTGTTCATTAATTAGAAAATACAGGATTTTGAAAATAACGTAAACGTAGGTAGTTAGGTATTCATTAACTTGCATATTTATCAGAATTTCCGCGTAGGTACCAATTATAAAACATAAATTTCAACAAAATCATACATGGATTCATACAAATAAATTTGGCATAATACATATTACATTTAAGCTAAAAACGGTAACAACTTTATTAATACCTCGAGACGATACAACAAATTGAAATCAAAACCTATCCCAAGTGTAAAGTGATCCCAAACTGCAATTTTTGACTTCCAAGGTATGAGCATTTATTTCGGCCACCGAGTGAATTCGGGGGATTCAAAACACAATCACTGACTCCGGCACACACACACACACTCTTCAATTCATTTCATCACTGCTTATCACCATGGAAACGGAATGAGTTCCAGTCGATTGCTCGCCCTAGACTCCGATATCGTGAGACAAGCTATAACGATGTCGGTATCTCATTCTGCAACGACAGTTTGTTATTCAAGTTCGGTATCATAAGTTCCTGAATACCAATTTCGCTATCCGGGGGTCGTTACACGAGAGGGATAGCGACACCGACTCCATACCGAGTTGCAGAATCGCGAGTTGCAGGATCGCGCTACAGGTTATAACAGGCTGTCGCTAGATCCTCCAGGACTTCTCTTTGGTCGTATTCCTCGCCAACCCTAACAACAGCGTCTGAGTTCATGCTTTTGGTTGCTACGGTCGAGCCCATGTCGCGCATCACTTTCGACCCCAAGCCAGAATAAGGTGGGTGCTGTCGGAAAGAAGAAAGTTTTCACGGCAAAACGATTTTTGTGGGACACGCCGTTCAGGATTTATGTCTCATGTTTCTTATCGTCCCATGTGATGTATAATAAGATCGTGAAAATGTGTCTTGAGAATGGAGTGGCTGCGGTGATGCTTTGTTAGAAGTTTGTCTACGAGAAATTTGTGATACTGCGAATGTTTTCAAGTGAGAATTTTTCGTGGCTTCTGTTCGACGCCTACCGCTCCGGAGTCCTTAGGTACAACGATTTTTCCTGCTAGTTAATTACAAATTAACTGAAATAAATTATAAATGATATGATCAATAATTTATTTTGGTTTTCTATTCCGTATCTATGTCCTTTCATCTCCATGATCCCAGAACCTTAACTTGGCGATTTTATGGAAATAAACGAACTAAGGAGGTTGTTATAGGAGTTTAGAATAACAACAAAACGTATGTTCTATACAAAAAATATTTCTATATCTTCGCTCTTCATACTCCACAGTTCTGAAGAACTCAAGACGAAATTAGTCTTCTTGGAATAGAAGCGAAGGATCCTCAAAATAAGGTACCTATGTCAACTTGTATCGCCTGGGGGCATATATTAATACTTTATCCATTCATTCATAAGCTAGGTAGATATGTCTCGCTCCAACAATACAAATATATCCTCCAAAATCAATATTTCCACTCGCATTTTGCATTTCAGCCATCATGGAAAATTACTGGTTCCATGTCGTTCTCTCTGTCTGTACGCAATTCCTTGTAACCTCCATTTCCTAGTGAAAAAACTATCGAACATGCATACGCAAACTTGAAAACCTTGTCATGCTCATTACTATCCGAAAGAATGGCCGCAATGAGATGAAATTGTTGAGTATAAATATAATCCAGTATAATATTATATATATTTGCGTATAATATAATAATTATTATGTTGTGCATAATGCGTAAGTGGGTATGTGTGTTTGTGGGTAGGTACGGTTCCAAAAATAGTCTCATACCAGTTCCATAATATTCTCCACATGCACAAACGAGAACTCCTGAAATTCCTATTGCATTGCGGTCGGAATAGTAGCAGCGCCTGCGCATGCGCGAATAACAACCTTGTAACGCTGATTTCTCGTGTTCTATGGTTCTATCCGACTCATTTATCTGAAGGGGATCATTCAGGTTATCTCTTCTCCTCTTTTCCAAAGTCCCTAGGAGTAGGTATCGTTGATATCAGAATTATTGTAGCTTCTGAGTATGAGCGAACAATGAGAACCTTCAATTCATCAAGTTTGACCGCAGACCTACTGTGGTAAGCCATCATACGATGTAGGAAAAAAAATGAAATCCTTTTGTTTACCACAAATTTATATTTAAGCGCGAAGCTTTTCACTCAGGTTCTGAGCAACTCTGAGGATGCTGAGGAAGCTCAGAACCGGAGAGAAAAGCTTCGCGCTTAAATATAAATTTGTGGTAAACGAGAAGTTTATTTGTTTTATTTTCTACACTGAATGAGCACCTTGTAACTCTCATAATATGAGATATTATCTCCAGTGCTATCCAAATTATTTCGTTGAAAACTGCAGTGATCATGCAGGTAGGGCCCCTGATGGTCCCCACGGATTTCTTTACAATCGTAATTAGGGTAGCGAATGCTTCAACACGAAATCCTTGTTAGCCCACAACCCCAGTTATGTTCGACCTTAATGATGAAGTTTTCTAGAGCCATTCAGTTGGCTGTAATGACAGGGGCTTCCGAATTGGCGACTGTAAAATTAAATCTGCGACTGCGCAGACTTGAGATTTTTGTTTTCAAACATTCAATTCGTGCGGACACTGCGTCTGATTTTGCCGAAGTTCGATAGGTACTCGTAAGAAAGTAATACTGGGGTGTGGTTTCTTCAAGGGTAGGAAGGTATCGAACATAAAATTAAATAAGAATAAAATTAAATGAGACATGAACATAAGTAAATAACAGTGTGAGGAGGCCCCCCCCCCCCCCCCCCCACTTAGCACGCGTTTTCGTCAATGCCTACAGTAAAGCTACCTATTAGGTAGTTACCTATCTAAATTGGGACCGAAACCCCTGAACAAAAGATATTTGCTCTACTTATAAGTAATTCCCAATCAAGGCATCGTTTAACGTTCCATTCTATTAGTTATAAATACAAGTAGGTATGTATACATCGTTTTATAAAATTCCATTAGTGAGTTTTTGAGGGATACATACCGTTTTATACAGCTACCTCAAACTCTATACCTACTATTACGTAGGTCGATCTTCAATTCATTAGTATCAATTTTCCAAACCCGACACTGGAATTTCTATACACTTCAGTAAAAGCGCGTATGAGACGTTGGAGACTGAGTGATGAGGGGACCCTCACGTTGGAACTCACTAAACGTTCACAAGGCCAAGTGATTGTTTAACTGCTCAGTTTCGCCTCCTCAGATTAGAACAGCGCATCAAGGAAACTCTCTACGAAAATTGGCTAATATCATGTATTGTTATTCAATATATATAACTGGATCACCCATGCGTTGCAAATTATGGAACCGATTTGGGTTAATGTATATTATAAATTTTCGTACATACTGGATTAAACAAAAGGTAGGTTACCCATTTAATAAAAATTCCAATAAAACCCTTCTGATCCAATCCCAAAATTCTGACGATTTCAAATTATTCCGAAATGGGATACCCAAGACATGTGTCGCAGAATGTGGCATTGATTTAAAACACATTTGGCTTCATTGCGTTATAAAATTAAGATTTCGGAGTTAGGTAAAAATTATGGTCGATATTAGTCGATAATGTAGACCTAAATTACAGGTGACAAGTTTCGAATATTTAAAATATCATAACAATAAAAATCCATTTTTGTTGTAACGAGCAAACGGACTTAGCTAAGCCAAAATAAAGTAATAGAGAAGAAAATATAAAGTAACGGAAAAGAAGAGAAAGACCCACGTCCTATCATCAGCAACATAATATGACTACCGCATGGTAGAAACGACTTTACTTTTCGAAAGATTAGGATCTTTAATCTGGCTTGGCATCGTACTTTGAATGAGATTTTTGAGGTTGGTATAACGAAAAATCAGGCAGTTCCTTGCATTACCTAACTTATCAATTTCTAAGTACATTTAATAAAAATCAGTACTCCCTAACTTACGGTTATTTTATGTCACAATGGTGGAGTACAGACACGAAACAAAATCGTCCAAGAGGTCTGAATGCTGAACACTAGTGGAAATTCAAATTTTGTTGGATAAAAATGTATCTTTTCAGAAGTTATTGAAATACTACCTTGAAAGACCCGGAAGGGATCAATAAAAAAACATCGATACTATGATACAAACAGTACTTGGAAACACTCTTACCTACCAATAGACAGGTACCTACTTGTTACCTGCCGGCGTCGCTAGAAATTAGTTAGTTACACCTTGGGAAGACACAAAACTTCAAACAAGCGGTTATGTTTGTTGGGTGATACAGGTCGACAATCCCGTTTTAATATTTGCATTTAAATCCCCTAGGTAGGTACGTAAGAATTTGTACCAAGATAACACTCAGAATAATGATGAATTGTTTCCCAACTAAATCGTACGGTGTACTACATGGAACGCTAAGACTAAGAAATCGTGAAAGCTCATCAAATCTACCATAAAGTGTAGATGCAACCACTATTGTCTTACCAGTACCGTTTTCAATAATGGACTTTTATCAGCTAAGAAATATCAACACCACCTTCAAGGCCGCAGCACGTTAGGGGGAATGGGTCCTAAAAAGCAGCACTTTACGGGGAATTATTACAACACCTTAGGGAGAATAATTTTTGAAGAAAACAATACTTTAGGGATAGCCGAACAAATTTTCCTTCCCACTTTGCCAGACTTAGGACTGGCTGCGAGCGAAGCGTAGACGCGTGGTTAAAAACTTGTGGCTTCAAGTTCATTGGCCCTACTTTCTCAATATATTATGATGTGAGGACCTCGGTGTTCCGTAGATATGTCTCCCACTCATTTACGAGGTAGGTACCCACTCCAGGTGTTCCCTGTGGTCTCTCCTTACAGGATTAGTGGAACCAGCTACCAAACCTTGGATCTTCAACACATTCTTGGCCTGAATTTCCTCCAACACTTTCACCACCACAGTAATGAATACAAACACAATGTTCGCAATAGTCCTTTGTAGTAGCGGGTTCAATAATAGAGATAAAGAAAAAAAGACTTCTGCAGTAGATTTAATGAAATTAATGAAATTTTCTGAGATATGAAATTAATATGGCCTACCTAACGAAACCTTGCGCAAGGAAAAATTAAATAAATTCAGGCTTAGCTGATGTCGAGATGATGACGGGAGGGGGAGCTTCTCTTCAACCGCACGTGTTGCTGCAGAAGGTGACGCTGGAGGGGGTAAATCGTCTGTCCAGGTCCGGGAGGGATATTTTCCGCCAACCAGAGGCGTGAGGTGAGTGCCGAAAGTAGTGAGAGGCCTACCATCAGTCGTCCTGCAAATTCGGGACGTACTGAAAATTCATGTAGGTACTTAGGAAGGTATGCAACGGTATCGACGGGTATCCAATAACTTACCAGTGGATGGTGAAAATGGAGAGAAAGAGTGGAAACGATGGATTCAAGCTCAGCTCCTATATCGAGGTGAAGGCTATGAATAGCAGTCGTGAGAGATCGGTCGTCGTCGTGATGCAAGTTATTGACGTGCGTAATAGAAAATGACCTCCGGATCGGGAGTTGAATTACGGTGATAACGGGGAATCAACAGTGATAGTAGGTGCAAGGGTGAGATATAGCCGGGATGAAAGTTGAACTTGATCTTGTTGGTCGCAGGAGGCACACAACACCACTGATAAAGTTCGCGAACGACGAAAAATATTTAATATAAAATAGGTATGTACTAAGTATCATGAACACACAATATTATTGTTTGTTGAAGTCCGAGTGGAACAATTCGGGCAGTCCAAGGCAGGAGATTTTGATCAAAGAGTAGGGTGGAAACTGCAGCCCTCTGATACAATTGGTGTGCATAAGCACATAAGTGAGGTAAACATGAGGTCGTTGAAAGCATTGCGCACATCATCCGGCGGCAGGATCCTCCAACCAAAGAACTTTTTTCCCCCACTGTCCTTGCCCCATATCGTGTTATATTACCCCTATCGTGTTCCTTTTTTCGAGCCGCCTGCGGGTCCCATTCCCCCTAACGTGTTCAAAAACCAATAGCTGGTACCTACCTACCTAACTTAGAAATTTGGTATGCAGGCTCGATTTAGGCCGGTCTCGATCCACACTAAACACTATGTCAACAGAAAAGTGAAAAACGCTGCAAAGTCCTTGTCACATGGGTTTATTATTCTATTGGACATACCTACAGAGATGTTGGCTGTTTATTTATTGTTTCTTTCATATAAAATAATTTAAATAGCTATTTCTGGTGGTTTCCACCAATTTTGGCCCCCAAAACACGAATTAGGTACCTACGCTCCTTTTTTTTGGTTTATTATTCTGTGAATAATACACCTATGTATTCGCTCAGCAAAAAAATTTTATAACACCCCCTCAAACTTTTTTCTTTTACGTTTCAAGGTGCATAGATTCCAAAAATGCAATGTCCGTCCGCCGTACGCCGTCCGCCGTATCACGTGTACAGGCTTCATTTTCGGTCTAAAAAAATCGTTCTTTCGCACACATGCTCCATTTGGGCCCTAGTTGTGTCCCGAAACTCTGCAGCCCGATCGGAATATACCCAGGGGTGTTATGAGTTATGAGTGAAAATGTGTGTAAAAATAGGTACTATTTACGTTTTAGCAACATATTGGTAACATGAGCTTCTGAGATATCGTTTTCTATGTTTTTGGGGACGAGAAGACCGAATATGAAGTCGATTTTGACCAAAGAGTGGAAAATTGAGTTCTACCAAGTGTTCAGCTCCCAGAATTGATTTTTTATGAGTGAAAAACCTGGGAAATCGTCTGAAATCACCATCATTTTGTATAATAACACTGGAAAAAGTGTCAAGACGTGGTTCAGGACGATTAAATGGCACTACCAATGATCAAAGATAGTTAAAAAAAAAGAAAAAAAAGAGCGTACCTAATTTGTGTTTTGGGGGCCAAAATTAATGGAAACCATCAGAAGTAGCTATTTCGATTATTACGCATGAAAGAAACAATTAATGAACAGCCAACCTCTCTGTAGTTAAGTCCAATAGAATAATAAACCCATGTGACAAGGACTTTGCAGCGTTTTTCAAATTATCTTTGATCATTGATAGTACCATTTAATCGTCTTGATCTACCTCTTGATACTTTTTCTAGTGTTATTCTACAAATTGATGGTGATTTCAGACGATTTTCCAGGTTTTTGACTTATAAAAAATCAATTTTGGGAGCTGAACATCTGGTACAACCTCAATTTTCCACTCTTTGGTCAAAATCGACTTCATATTCGGTCTTCTCGTCCCCAAAAACATGAAAAACGATACCTCAAAAGCTAATTTTACTAACATGTTGCTAAAACGCAAAAAGTACCTATTTTTACACACATTTTCACTCATAACACCCCTGGGTATATTCCGATCGGGCTGAAAAGTTTCGGGACACAAATAGGGCCCAAATGGAGCATGTGTGCGAAAGAACGAATTTTTTAGACCAAAAATGAAGCCTGTACACGTGATACGGCGGACGGCGTACGGCGGACGGACATTGCATTTTTTGAATCTACGCACCTTGAAACGGAAAAGAAAAAATTTTGAGGGGGTGTTATAAAAATTTTTTGCTGAGCGAATACATAGGTGTATTATTCACAGAATAATAAACCAAAACCGGGGCTGAAATTATCAAAAACTATACCTACAGCTTGAAATTTTCAATGGAAGGATAGTGTACCTATACTTTTTCAGGTAGGTAGGTATTCAAATAGATTTCAATCTTCCATAGTGTAGTGTGTTATTATAGTTATATTATTATTGGCTATTGCTGTTACTATATAGTACGGTTGAAATTTGAACCAAGAGCCAATGAGCGTTTACAAAACGTTATAGAAAACTTTCTCAAGTTTATTGTTGATGACGAGCAACTGATTCGAATCTCGCACGGTTGTGTAAATCGAGCTTCTTTCACACATTTCGAATCCACAATATCGATATTCAAGGCGAATTCTTCCTGATAGAAATCGAGGTAGGTAGGTACGGTTTTTCACGGTTTTTACTAAGTGCAGATTTTTATTTCATTGCTCATTTACAAAAGCTATCAAAGTCACGATAACCAACTCCTATAATACCGTTCAAGCAAAACATGGAGGCGAAATACCTTGCGAAGCACTCGGGCGTCGGCATTTCCGAAGCTTTGGATTTTGAGAAATATTTCAATGAATATGGTGCCGAGGTATTTGGAATTGAATTTGGTAAACCTGATGGCCTGGCACAGCACATCAGCACGACTGAAGAGGAGGTTAAACGACTTGCAAGTACTTGCAGGTACCAAATGAAATGCAATATTTCACTACCTACCTACACATCACAGTTACATAAGTATGTACCATGGACCCCAGTTCTTATCTAGGGCTCATATTAGGCACTACCTGCAGCCTTGTGAAATAGTAGCATGAAATGAGCATAATATTTGGAGGGGCCGAGATGTCCGAGCAGGCTAAAGCCTCCGATCTTCATGTCCCTGTTTTGAATAAGTTGCGGCGTATCTGGTTCTCGGTCTCAGGCGGGCACCAATATACATAAAGCTTACATCTGCTTACCCGACCAGCTTCTAGATGTTCACCTCTTATAGAATCAAGTGAAGCACAGTGAAGAAGGGACAAAAGGTTCAATAAAAAGTGTCTTGTAGCGTTCCGAGTAACACCCCCCCCCCCCCCCCTCCACGGAATTACCCGATTAGGGTTAAATCAAGGTAAAGAATATATTATAAAAATCTGAGTCAGGGGACAGTAACCTTCGCTATCTAGCAATGCAGCAGTGAGCGGGGAAAAAAAAATCTCCCACTCCCTAAAATATAGTTTAGTTTGATAAATTAATCAAGATAATAGAAGAGCTAAGTTTGTTTGAGCAGGGGGGAATTTACGAAATTTAACTGAAAACTGACAATCGATGGAAACTGTACCATCAGTCACCAGAGTGCTCGAGCGTTGTCATTATTTGTGTAGCGACTTCCAAGCCCTGCTGTGTTCCTGTGTAGAGCCGCTACCTAAACTTAGATCAGTAAAATGTACCACTCTGTGCCAATGTGTGTTGGTAAAGAAAAATACCAAATCCCACCTCGTGGGATTATGGAATGCATAAAGTCCAAAGAACTGCTTCTTCTGTTTCAGCTTCGAAAAACTATCACCTTCAGTTCCAGAGGACATACAGCTTCCGTACGACGGTTTCAGGCCTAATATGGCCCACCAGGACGTGCCTGACTGTGCACTCACACTAGCAAGTTTACGAGCTTTGAAAAGAAGAAACAAAGACGTTACCAAAAAACTCAATAAAAATATATTGCGATACCGCGGAGAAGTTAATTTGGTAAGTAGGCACATAAAAATATAATACGTATTTGGTAGGTAGCCAATATGTATTAGGTACTCGGTAATGTCTGCTAATGGTTTGCTGCAAATTAGTTCCTGATAGGTAATTAACATTGTAAGGTACCTAGCTCGCGTAGGGAACCGCCCAACCGTTTTAACGGGCGATTGTCTCAACCGGACATCAGTTAGGTAGATAGACAGGACAGGTAGCTACCACGTTAAAGTTCATGGAAAATCAAATTTTGTCTGAAGATGGAAAAACGCTGCAAATTATTACACAACGGTTTATTATTTACCTATATATGCCCCTTCTGCGTAGATCACTGTTTTCTGTGGTCAATACCCACCCTCGTGCTCCCACCAGGAAAGCCTTAAATCATCGGGGATTCAATAATTAATTATTTGTTGTTATTCATGAAGCATAACGTTTGTTCAAGTTACAGAAGTACCTATCAACAAATTCCGAAAGAGCCATCATCGTTCTTCAAACGAAACAATATCACGGAACAACCAACTCGATTATAATCAGGCCATGAGTGATTATAATCAGGTGTTTACTAGCAATGATGTATGCCGTTTCATTCACGATCATGTTGATCAAGCTTTTGGTGCAAACGAACCGTTGGACCAATGACCTCAAATAGGGACTAAAAACCAAACCTACCGCTCGAGGGTAGGTACCGACCACAAAAACAGTGATCTACGCAGAAAGAGCATCTATAGAGGTAAATAATAAACCATTATTGTAATAAGTTGCAGCGTTTTTATTCAATTTTCGGATTCTACGTACGGAAACCCTCAAATTTTGAGGATGTGGTTGGGGGGGGTTAAACTTCTTTTTTTCCCCAGGCTCGATTCCAAAGGTTCATTATTGGAAATGATAAACCAAAATTGGACCTTGAATTCACAAATCTTCGAGTCAATTTTCCATTTTTCACTTTCACGTTGGGGTGCGTACTTTACATTGCCTTTGAGTCTTTCCAAATTAAAGGTGCTGTTGCTGACAAATCGATTATCCTGCATACCAATCTTACAATTGACCTGCTAAACTTTGAACAAGAATATTGGCAGGTATCTCTAGCATTTTCCAGTCAAATGATTAGGTGCCTAATGATTCCAATCAAATTAATAATTGTTTCTATCAAGTTGATCTTTCAACCCAATTAACTGGTTGAGATAAATAGGGTAGTTTGGAGTTCCCTGCGCAATGGTGGAGCATACTGTGAGAGATAGGTAGTCTACGAGTTTGAATCCGGGCGAATTGGTCTGAGACGTTTGAAACAAGGGTTGAACTGGGACAGATTGTTGCCCAGTTACGAAACCATGTTCCAGGGTCCCATACAGCTTCTGGCGTTGAAGGTAACGTTTTATTTTCATAACTAGGACTTTGAGGGACCTGGAAAGAGCGTTTTCCTGGCTGATGCTGGATGCGGCAAACATGGGACTGACTATAAATGCCAGTATAAATGCTTATGAAATCAGAACGTTCTTCTGGGTCCTTAAAAGCTCCAAAGGGCGGATATGTCCACATTACCTTTGTTCTACTATGCAAGAAAACAATGACTGCACAGTATAAATTAAAGCAAGGTCTCTCGGGGCCTACTGGTGCGACATTAGTAATAGTGGTTCTTACTGCTAAACGGCAGGGAGCGTCATTAATTCTGTTGGAACAGTTATTATTCATTGGCTTGAAACTATGATAAATTATGTTGAAACAATTATTAATTAGGTTGGAATAATTATTCGTGTGGTTTATTATATAACCATTATTTAAATTGTTCAGGAAGTTACCTACCACTATCTGTGAATTACGATTTCCAATTTATCAATTTTGCATAAAATTGGCCAATACATTGTAAACTAAAATAACAAACCCTGACGGCTAAATTTGGTATCAATCGACGCAGGATTCCATTTCCTAAAAACGCTGCAAAGTCCTTGCCACATGGGTTTATTATTCTATTGGACATACCTACAGAAATGTTGGCTGTTCAGTTATTGTTTATTTCATGTGACATAATATTGAATTAATTTTGAATTAATAATATTGAAATAGCTATAAAAAAATTTGGCCCCTAAAACACGAATTAGGTACGCTCCTTTTTTTTCAAATTATCTTTGATCATTGGTAGTGCCATTTCATCGTCTTGATCTATGTGTTGATACTACTTCCAGTGTTATTATACAAATTTATGGTGATTTCAGACGATTTCCCAGGTTTTTGACTCATAAAAAAATCAATTTTGGGAGCTGAACATTTGGTAGAACCTCGATTTTCCACTCTGGTCAAAATCGGCTTCATATTCGGTCTTCTCGTCCCCAGAAACATGGAAAACGATACCTCAAAAGCTCATGTTACTAAAACACAAAAAGTACCTATTTTTGTGCACATTTTCACTCATAACATCCCTGGGTATATTCCGATCGGGCTGAAAAGTTTCGGGACACAACTAGGGCCCTAATGGAGCAGGTGTGGGAATGATCGACTTTTTTAGACCAAAAATGAAGCCGGTACACGTGATACGGCGTACGGCGGACGGACATTGCATTTTCGGAATCTATGCACCTTGAAACGTAAAAGAAAAAATTTTGAGGGGGTGTTATAAAATTTTTTGCTGAGCGATTACATAGGTGGTGATTAGCAAAAGTGGTGCCCCCCCCCCCCCCCCCCCGTGATCAGCGAGAAATTCCCCGTACATAAATTTGGGACTGTACAGGTATACACATAGTACACATACTACTACCGAAGACACATAGTACTTACATAAACAATAACAGGTGCACAAACCCACTGTGATAATACGTAGGTACCTATCTACCAACTTTACCTATCTGCTGGGCGCTGTTCGGTGGACTGATTTCTTGTATCGTAATGATACAGAAACCTACCGTCACTGGAAGGGGCCGAATTCCAAATCCTCATGATACAAAGCTTTGAAGGTATTGAGGTGTATACAATATTCAAGCACTGTTTGTAGAACAAAGAGTATAGATTGGTTCCTACAGTCCAGATGACTGGGAATGATGAAAAATTTATAACACCCACTGTTTCATTCCACTTATCGTTTGTAAATATTTACTACTGGATGGTGGCTCAGAATGAATAAGTAAGTACCTACTAGGTACCCAGGAAGAAATTGTACTCCGAAAGTGGATTCAGACACGAGAACTGCACAAAGGTAGGTATATAGGTAGGTATTCAAATACTTCCTTTGTGTAAGGAAACTCAGGTGTTCTATTTAAATATTCAATAGGAAACATAAATACCGATTTATTCTGTAGGCGATAGCACACGTAGATGCTTGATGTGTGACCTAGTAGGAGGTACCTATATATACTCAACGAATCCTCTCAATATTTGTGAACCGACTTTACATTTAAATGCTTTTTCATTTCATCATTCGTAATGATTATGGGGTATGGGCAGGATATTCAGTGATAATTTTGACAAATTATTGGTACTTGAATTGTAAAACTTCAAGTAGTAAGGCGCAAAATTTCCTTGCCAGCGCCGCTAAGGCACCAAAACTATCGGTAGGTACAGCAGGTTCTAGCGGTCCATCGCGTGAATTTGGCGTAGACCTACAAATATTCAATACGTTTTCGGCAATTCGCGAGTTGCAGAACAAGCGAAACCGTTGTCCGCGATATTAATCATAGCATAAAATTAACACAATCATCTGCGTACGTACCACCGGCAGGTACCGGTTATTATTATCATTTTGGAGTAGTCACCTAAGGTGATAATAATCCACTTTAGAGCGGAGCTCCTTCTGAAGTAGGTGCACCTGAATTTTCTTCCCATACCCACAGCGCAAGATTCCACCAATTGGTACCTGTACACCAATCAGTTTGAGGTTTCTGGTAAATTGAAATAGCTCCCATAATATTTTCGAGGAAGACGAAGGGACGGTAAAGCCGGATGTGGAGGATCTCGCCCCTCTCCATCATTACGTCGTGACAGTGAGGGTCTACCTGCCAGGAGTTCACGTCAAATCCTCCGCCACTTCGCGCACGACGTTCCCTCAAGTGAGCCAGGAGTTCCACTGCCTCTCCAGCGACCACTTGGTTCACCTTCGCGATCGGATCATCTGCAGCTCTGACTACCAACCGACGACAGGCGACGTCAGCGACGACCCGTTCGTCCCGTCAACAACCAGAACGAAAGTTGGTTGAGGGGCTATCATCATGAATATTACGAGTATTTAGTAAGGGTGGTCTGGTAGAAAGGTCCAGTCCGACTACGCTCAGAACCTATCGGTAGGTGCACTCCATTCTGAGCATAGTAACGTGGTTCTTCCTTCCGTTTCAAAGATGCAAGTTCCAATTTTTCCTGAGTGGGGTCGCGGTCTTCACGGCAAATTACATTAGTAGGTATTAAGAACAAATTAATAATGGATACCTATAAGAAGAATGCATTTGGCAATGAGATGCTTTTCATTGGAAGTTGGACAAGAAAGAGGAGCTGTGATTGTTATCCTGCCCAACACCTGAATGGCTACGTAAGTAGGAAGGTAGCTGGAGTTTGAGACTAGGTAAGATATTATGTACCCAATGAATGTAGTCAAGGATGTTTACAAGTTATGAATGTGATTATCATAATGATTTTCCTTGTTTCGGAGTGACTGTATCGCGACCAGGACAGTTAAAAGGGAAGAAGAAAATTGATTGTAGAGGTTGAGGAAATCCAGGGAGACTTAGATCATACCTGTTTTGAACGTATACCTACAACATGCAGCGGCAAAACGAGCGGCACAACAGATCATCAAAGACAACTTCAGAAGTGAAACCAAAGACGACGTAAATTACAACAAACTTGACTCGGATTTTTAGGTGCTTGAAACGAAAAACAGTTTTCCACACAATGGGTAGGTACATCTCATTTAGGTTTTTTGGGGTATATAATTTAAAATAGGTAGGTACCTACCTAATGCATTGAAAGTGCCCACTGAACGGGTATGAGTAGAAGGTGAAGAGCAGGGAAGCTTGTTCAACTCAACCAAACTGTTTTGTTATGTTTCTCACACCTTTAATTCAACATTGGTGTTAGAAATGTGGTTTGTAGAAATGATTCAATGGTAAGCAATTCATATAGTGGAAAGAACACTTTATTTTGCATCAAAATTGGACCTTTATATTGGGAAAAACATCTCTCCTTATTTCCGTTGCAGGATGTCAATACAGAGGCCCTGTTTTACTTGGGAAATGATTTTTACATCGACACTAGAAACCCTGGGAACACCGACTGCAGTCGAACGATCCGTGAATGGGGAGCTGCACAAGGTTACGCGTTGGGAAACGTACTGAAAATGGAGGAAACAACTTGGCAGAATATCAGGAAAATCCGGCTTGGGTATCCTTACCTTTACATGCATCAGAAGTATTGCGAACACCTGATCGTCTTTACGGATGCAAGGTAGGTAGGTCTAGGTAGCAAAGTGATAACATAGAAATACCTAGGAGGTGTATTAAATTAATGAGTGATTTTCAAAAATACATATTAATTGAAAAAATTACTATTCAACGTTATTTATTAGTTTCCTTATTTATGGGCAAGCCCAGTTACAAAATCAAAACGATAGTTCATTCTAACGTGGGGATACAAAAAAAGATACAATGGTCCTAAAAATATAAATGAACAAACAAAATAAAATGCTTCATGAATAGATAACAGAGGAGGAGGCAATCAAAAGTTTGGGTTCACGGTTAAGAAGCAGTTGGCAATCCGAGGGAGTCAGTGGAGGGTTTGATGTCTGATGTAGTTCGTGGGGGAAAATGGGACGCTGAACAGCAAGAGCGAGCGTGAGGCGATGCGAGGAGCCATAATACACATCTTCGAGAGAAGCGGTGGGCAATCGATGGGGTTGCTCAATATTTTGTAAAGTAAAGTGAGATCTCTGAAATTCTCTTCCTCTCGAGCTTGTCCAGGCGACACCTCTGCCGTAAGAGATCGCAGTCGATATTGGCCGATGATATACCCTACTTGAAAGCCACGTAGCACAGAAACTTATTTTGGACCGATTCAAGATTCATGCACAGCATGCAAGAGTGACCAACTGTAGATGCATACTAGAGGAGAGGAGAACAAGCGATTTATACAGTCACGATAGCTGCAATGCTCGTGAACTCCCCTAGTGTTCCTTTTCAGGAAACCGAGAGTGTGCATGGTTCTATCGTAAGCTCCTCGATGTACTGGGAAAAGCTCAACCAAAAATCACAAAGCACTCCCGAATCAACCATCCCATCTGACCTCCACAGAGGAGCACTGCCAAGGATATCGTCCGAGATTACATGGCCGAGTCCCGTGACGGAAGTTAGGTAATGATCGAACATTTTGCAGGAGTCAAGTAAATGTCATTAAAGTTGCACCACTCCCACTCCTCCAGTCCGGCCACCGCTCTCTGCAAAGCCTCGCAATCTGATGACGACTCAATCCAGCAGAAAATCTTGAAGTCATCAGCGAAAAGTAGACACTGTATGCAGGTTTTAAGATCCCAATAACACTGTTGATCATCAGTAGGAAACAAAGAGTTATATCCTTCAAAGTATGAATCTTGAGAAGCTATACAGCGGTTCCAGCTATTTTTAACTGACTTGAAAGGAATCTCAATTCGTTTATTATTTATTTTTTTATGTTTGTCCAGCGATTATTCCGAAACTACTGGGCTGATTTCGATTAATATTTCCTCAAATGAAAGAGGATTACCCCCTGGTGGCACCAGTTCGGTTTCATAAGTCGAAAATTAGTAACAGGCCTGTTGTACTAGGCTGGTTATACCCTTCGAGTTCTGATACTTTGACAGACTTCGCACGATTTGACAACAGAAAACAGCCTGCAAAACACTGTGGATGCCCCAGTATTGATGGTCATAACTTGATAGCATGAGGTATGTTACTGGGCTAGTACCAAGTCATTACTGGCGTTGGCATAGAAAAGTGTAGGTAAGTAACTGAAAAAAATGTTTATGCTGAACAACCACAATTTATTGAAATTGGATAAAACAAAATTTTTGAGGTCGGCACCAAATTTGAACTAAAAACCCCACACATAGCCTTCATATTGTATCCCTTGTTTTTTGCTTTTGGTTTATTATTCTGTGAATAATACACCTATGTAATCGCTCAGCAAAAAATTTTTATAACACCCCCTCAAACTTTTTTCTTTTCCGTTTCAAGGTGTGTAGATTCAAAAAATGCAATGTCCGTCCGCCGTCCGCCGTATCACGTGTACAGGCTTCATTTTCGATCTAAAAAAGTCGTTCTTTCGCACACATGCTCCATTTGGGCCCTAGTTGTGTCCCGAAACTTTTCAGCCCGATCGAAATATACCCAGGGGTGTTATGAGTGAAAATGTGTGTGAAAATAGGTACTTTTTGCGTTTTAGCAACATTTTGGTAACATGAGCTTTTGAGGTATCGTTTTCCATGTTTTTGGGGACGAGAAGATCGAATATGAGGTCGATTTTGGCCAAGGAGTGGAAAATTGTGGTTGTACCAGATGTTCAGCTCCCAAAATTGATTTTTTATGAGTCAAATACCTGCGAAATCACCATCAATTTGTAGAATAACACTAGAAAAAGTGTCAACACGTGGATCAAGACGATTAAATGATGGCACTACCAATGATCAAAGATAATTTGAAAAAAAAAAAAAAAAAAAGATCGTACCTACCTAATTTGTGTTTTGGGGGCCAAAATTGTTGGAAACCATCAGAAATAGCTATTTCAATTATTTCACATGAAACAAACAATAAATGTACAGCCAACATTTCTGTAGAATAATAAACCCCATGTGACAAGGACTTTGCAGCGTTTTTTTTGTTTTATGCATTAATTGAGAGGAGTGGAACTTCAAAGCAAAGGGGAAGTTTTTTTTCAAGTCTGTGGAGAGCACTAGTCCCAGCTTGCTGAATGTTTTTGATGCCTCAAAACGAGCTCCCTTGAGATGCAATTTCAGCGTGTGGAAAAAAACGCAGGGAGCCAGATCTGGACTGTAGGGTGGCTGGTGAAGTGTTGGTACGTTTTTCTGCGCCAAAAATTCGTGGATGGTCAGGGCAGTGTGGCAGGGCATGTCCATAAGCTAATTTGTGGCTCAAAAAACGTACCAACACTTCCCCAGCCACCTTACCCTACGGTCCAGAACTGGCTTTGCGATTTTTTCTCCTTCCCAAGGTGAGGTTCTACATCTCAAGGGGACTCATTTTGGGAAAACTGAAAACATTCAACAAGCTCTGACGAGTGCTCTCCGCATGCTCGAAGAAAACAACTTCGCCCTTTGCTATGAAGAGTGGAAAAATCGCTGGAACCGCTGTAAAATTTCTCACAGATCATCATGAAGGAGATAACGTTGATTGTAACTGTTTTTCAATTAATGTGCGTTTTTTGAAAATCACTATCATTACTTTTGGAATGAACCTCGTACATATTTGGACATGGGGTGTTACCCACAGGGAGAGACCCGCACACAACCCCATCTCACAGACTCATGAGTAGTCATACCTGGTATCAAACATGTTGGATTTTCAGGCGTGACAGTAACTACCTACACTGCTTACATAAATATTGCATCAATAAACCGGTTCCTGTGAGATCACCAAAGTTAAGACCTCGAGCGTGGTTAGTACTTGGATGGGTGACTGCAGTGACACGCGGTGACGTCCAAGTGCTGAGCGAACCCCTCCCCACTCAAGGGGATGAGGCAATGAGTGTCAAGTAAAGAGCGAAATGATCAGATCGAATTCTGATCCTCTCATTGGAGGATAGTTGATCAGGATCGAGACACTGGCAGAGCAGTCCGACGAAAATCCCCAGCCTGGAATGACTGTTTACTTTACTTTATTATAAGCTTGCATCCAACATGTTTGAAAAATTAAATTTAAACATCATGTTCACAACTATTTCAATTCTCTTGCATCGTTATCCGTCCCCCAACCACCGTTTATAGGAAGTTAGGTCTACCTACTTCCATTATGTAAATTCCTTATGATTTGCAGACTGCTGCACGAATCAGATTGTATGGATTCAAGTAAATATCCTATCATGCGAAGCTTTGCAAATTTGCAAGGAAAATACTGCGTTACCTGTCGCAAAAGACCGTCCAAGTAAGCCGACTGTCTCATTGGGAGACGGCAGTTCATGTTAGCCTAAATGATCGTGGAGGGGAAGCAGGAGATGCTCATCTCCACAGCTTGTTGGTTTGGGCTGACCTGTTTGCGCTATCTAGCTCCAACTGCCTAGTAGGCACCAATGACGAATCCAAATGAGTAATCCTCATCACTGTACATATTCCAGACCCATAGTCGAATGTTGAGTTGGATTTTCTATATTCTATTGATCTGGTTAGGTTAGATTCTATTTACCTACTATGAACAAAGCCTGGCAACTTTTCTGTTTCAGGTACTTGGTGATTGACAACGATAAACTTCCTCACAAAGTTGCTCATTTTTGTACAATTTGCCTAATTCTCTTCAATTACGTGAATCGAATTAAAACCGGTAACTTTAAAGTGCACAAGTACGTGGACAGAGCTAGTCTCATTTAATAGGACCAACCATGGTTTGAGTCAGCATTTCAAATGGTTCTAATTACTTACAGCAAACAACGTTCATCTTTGATTTTGTACGGTAGACCTTAAAAGAAATAAAGTTTCAAGATTTTACAATTATCACTCAAGGACTTACTCATTCGTAGTATATATATAAATAAGCCTCTAGTTCCCAGTGTTTCCTCAGGGGGGCCTATTCATTAAAACAGATAGTGCAGAGAGATTACAATTATATTTTGAAAATCTGTCTCCCCCAGGAGACAGTCTCCTCCGATGTCTCCCGGGTTCGTCTATTTTACTGTCTTTTTTAGGAGTTACTGAATAACCCTGTCATGTTTACTATTAAAAAATCTATTTTTGCGAAAAGAAAGAGTTGGACCGAAAAGAGATATCTCTTTTGCTTAGTGAATAGGCCTCCAAAGCGCACTTTACTACAAACAGCAAACCTCTAAAATATCTATTATTAAAACTCAAGAATTAAAATAAGAGTGTGCAATAAGCACTGTCTTTGCGAACAAGGGTTACACAGACACCCTACTATTATCGAGATCTAAGGTGTGTAGCCTCGATCCCATTGATTGCTTCAGCCCTAATAGCAAATGAACGTAACCTATTCACCTCCAGAATCATCTTGGATGCTACTCTAGTAACCATGATACTCTAGTTTTCCAGTTACAACAAGTTGCACGGTGTTTGATGGTTAGAAAACGTCTACAACACTGAAAACATGTATGCATTAGGTTGGGTACGTAGTATAGGACATGAAAGTGATAGTGTATACCCCGAGTTTAAAAACTTCCAAGTTTTACACTGATTCAACAAACAAAAAGAAAATTGAAAATATAAAGAAGGAAACTACATGATTCGTGTTATACGTCACAACAAAAATTATAGGATGCATGAAGTCATCAGGCGAGGTACAATATATATGTAGACATGAACGAGGACATGGAAAATCCTGGTTGAAGAAGTTTGGATCCTCATACTTATTTCGAAATTCCACACAAGGCACAATCATGAAGCAAATAGGTCGGTAGCTAGCGAACATACTTGGAGGACACGACACGTTGAAGGAGAAAAACACAGAATACAAACTAGGATTGATTACCTAGAAAAAAGAACTGTTGGAAAATGAGTTATGGTTAAGTTTTTTATTGGATTTTTAGTTTACAATAAAAAAAATTATACTAGTGGCTCGGAATGTTTCGAGATATGTTACGTGCTTTGTAGATTGTATAACATCGAGAGACATTGCAATCACAGCCATCCATTGTTGTTCGACTACTTACTCGAATCGACTAGATGCCCTTGATTCCGTCGGTATACTAACTTTATGCTTGATTTCCTCCTTGAGTTTGAGTAGTTCAATCTGATCCCTGCGCATTTCGTCTACTTCTTCAGTTATCCCTTGAACTAGCCTAGAAACGGCAATGTACGTATTACTGATATTATATTTAAAACGCTGCAAATCCCTGCACAACGGTTTATTATTTTGTATAGAATACCCTCCTGTTACAGATCACAGCTCTATGTATAGATAACCCTTCTATATAATATGATATGTACTATTCTATTATATACATATTATGTAGATCGCAGACCCTCCGTAGGTTAGTACCTAACCCCGTACTCGTTACTAGGTACCTACCTAAATCACGAGTTAAATGTTGCTAAAATAATTCTGCCGATGACAAACAGTACCTAACAAAAAGAAACACACATAATGAAGTTCTGAAAAGAAATTGTTGATGAGGAGTGAAAAAAGTACCTACCAACAAACTCCAGCCCCTTCTACGTAGATGGTATACTGAATCGTTGTGTAATAATTTACCGTTGAGTAATGATTTACCATAGTAATAATTTACCCATCAATAATACTTCAACGTTTGTTCAAGTTTCACTACCTACCAACAAACTCCAAAAGAGCCATCATTTTTCAAGCGAAATAATATCACAGAACAACCAACTCGACTTCATACTCCGCCAATATAATCAGGTGATCCCTACCAATGATTGGCCGTATTCACTAATTCCTATTGTGGGCGCGTCTCTGGTTACGAGATTTGGTTTGAATTGTATACAATTTCATTCACACTGGAGTCGAAAATGCCTGTCGGTGCAAACTTTGGGGCCTTACTGTGAACGAACGGCTGGACGTACGATGCTCCGGATGGTCTTAAAAAACTCGCAAGTTCAAGAACTATTTAAAACCGTAAAAATATTTACGTAAAAAAATTGTATAGGCGTTTTGAAAATTTCAACCCCTATTTTGAACCCCTTAGAGATGACTCACAGTAACGTCGAGCTTCGAGGACCAACTAGACGCCGAACGGAACCTATAACCCGAATTTCATCAATTTTGTTTCATGGTAACTAAGAAAAGTGGCCCGTACGGCGTACGGCGTACGGCGTACGGCGTACGGCGTACGGCGGACAGACAGAAATATTTTTATTGCAGTTTTGGATTCTACATACCTTGAAACGTAAACCATCAAATTTTGAGGGGGGGTAAGAATTTTTTTTTTCATGCTCGATTCCAATGGTTCATTATTGAAAATAATAAACCAAAAAGCTATGTTGAGTTAAAAGATTATGTTGATTGTTTTGTTTGTTTGTAGCATTATGTTGTTGTTTTATCAGTTGATTTTATAAATGCATACCCAACAGACACTAATTCATCTTTGTTTTTCTGTATGAACCACTTCATTTCTTGCTGCTCTTGCTCTTTCAACATGTGGAGTTCCCTCAGCACTTTGGCCCACTGTTCTTTGAAAAACGCTTTCGACTGGAGAGCTTTGTGCAAATTTTGTTCCAACTGTCTCTGGAAATTAAAAAAAAAATTTAGTTTGGGAGGATATTATCAATACAAAAGTAGTACTAATGATTCAAAATTCAGATGCCTTTGAGCATCAAGGAATCAGATTGGACGAGCTGGCAAAGCAAGCAGGCGGTTGACCCTTGTCCTGAGCTGACGCAAGCGGGGTCTGTTCGGTTCATGTTTGGCGCCAGTTCTTTGGCCATCTTGAACACACCACCGCAAGTGCGGGTTATTCTGAACATGAACTGAGGGAGAGCTTGAAAAAAGCTTATTATCCTGCAGCACACAACTTTTTTATATAATATAGCATGTAAGCATTGTTGAACCAAAAAATCTGAAATGACAAGGTATAACTAACAATTTTGGTATTACTCATAAGTAAGGTGAAAACCTATGGAGAGTTTCATCTTGTTTTCGAATTTTGTGGAATGACAAATGCCGTGGGGGCACCTGCTTTCTGATATATCTCATGTCCCGAAAATAATATGATGTGCACAGCAGAATTTCAACGACAAATTTTGTTGTTATGGTTGATGTGAGAAACCGATGAAAAATAAATGTGAAGACTGGTGTACAACAGATTTTAGGCATCTAATACCAGTACGAGGTGAATACGTAACAAATAATTCAAAATATTAGAATTCAAATGTGTCTGTGTTTGTACCTTCTTAAAATACTGCACGAGCCAAACCAACCATGATTTTTCCCGACAGATGGATCACCATCCCAGTCAATCTGCACACTTTTGGTTTACTTATTATTTTCAATAACGAAATTTTGTAATCGAGCATGAAACATTTAACCCCCCCCCCCCCTACCGGCCTAATAATAATCAGTAAGTTCTCCAAGATAACAAATACAGATACTGTTGATCATAAAAACCTCACCAAACCTTACTCTTTCTCCTTTTACACCAAATCCTTCTACCTCAATCCAAATTATTTTACAAATAGTTATAAAACAATTTGAATGTAAATTCAGAATTATTCTGACACCAAATTTAGGGAATCAAGCTCTATCAACATAAACTCATGTCTGCTGATACCATCTTTATTTGTCTCTGTGAGGATGAAGGAAGTCAGGGATTGTTGTAATTAAAGTGGTAGTTCTTGAACAGAGATATTACCATGTCTTCAATGAGTGCGGTGACTTGGTCTTTGGAAAGCTCACTGGAATTTTTAGCAATTGTTTCTTTTAAATGGGCTATTTCTCTGTCCCTCTCTTCGAGTTTAGCAGCAAGGCTGTTCTTCTCCATAGTCACAGCGTGAACCTGAAATATTAAAGTTTTTCAAACATTTTGTAACAGAATAATGAAACTAAATATTTCCTTTCTTTTTTCTTGCTATCTCTATGTATACCTATTGTAATGCCGTATACCGATGTATACGGTTGTAACGTCGAAAGATTTTACAAATAAACGATATATAAATACCAGCTCCAACTTTCTCAACGAAACGTACTTTTTGTTCCATGTCAAATTGGTGGAGCTGAGATGCTTTCCGAAGTTCTTGAAATTTTGTAGTATACTTCCTATCGAGCTCTTCCTTTGCTCGCTGAAGCTGTAATGCAATACACAACATTATAATACAATTTTTATTATAGACATAAAGCAACGAGTATTTCCCTACCTACAAATGCAGAATTTACCAACCTCTTCTTCCCTGAGAGACAGCCTTTCACTCCTCACCACAAGATCACTGATGGCTTCTTCTAATTTATGGTACAAATTCTGACAGTTTTCTATCTTCTCTTTCAATGTGGTTTCAAGATCTTTTTTCTGCCTGACCCACTCGTCAGAGAGTTTCTTCAGATGCTTTTCGGTTTTCATTTTCAACTGGAAATAAAGATAACAAATATTTCACTTACAAACCCATTTACGACAATACTTGAAGAAGATTTCAGGTGTTGAGCTCTCACTTCATATTTGAAAATCTCTTGCTGCTGCTCTTTCCAGTCCTCGAGCTCTTCACAAGTCTTCTGCGCTGCCTCTCTGATGTATTGCCGAGGCAATATATCAGCTGGAAATTCAATAAATAACTGCATAATGGAGGATAATCCAAATTGTGTGGAGTTGCGTAGGTACCTAAGTTTTGTTATTTCAGTCACATGGAACTCATGATCCATGAGAGTCCACCTCCAGTTACATTTTGGTTTATTATTCTGTGAGTAAGACACCTATGTATTCGCTCAGCAAAAAATTTTTATAAAACTTTCTCAACATTTTTTCTTTTGTTTCAAGGTGCGTAGATTCGAAAAATGCGATGTCCCTCCGCCGTCCGCCGTATCATGTGTAACTACTTCATTTTCGGTCTACAAAAATCGTTCTTTCGCACACATGCTCCATTTGGGCCCTAGTTGTATTGTATCCCAAAACTTTGCAACCCGATCGGAATATACCCCGGGGTGTTATGGGTGAAAAATGGGTGTAAGAATAGGGTTTTTTGGTGTTTTTAGTAAAATGAGTTTTTGAGGTATCTTTTTCCATGTTTTTTTAGGGCGAGAAGACCGAATATGAAGTTAATTTTGACCAAAGAGTGAAGAATTGAGGTTTTAACGAAGGTTTGGCTCCCAAAATTCATTTTTTATGAGTCAAAAACCTGGGAAATTGTCAAAAATCACCATCTATTTGTATAACACTAGAAAAAGTATCAACAGGTGAATGACGACAATTAAGTGGCCAAACAATGATAAAACATAATTAATATGACAGAAAAAAAAGGAGCGCAATTCTTGTTTTTGGGGGCCAAAATTGGTGCAAACCATCAGAAATAGCTATTTCAACTATTTCACATGAAAGAAACAATAAATGAACAGCCAACATTCTGTATGTATGTCCAATAGAACAATAAACCCATGTGACAAGGGCTTTACAGCGTTATTTACATATATGTACCACAAAGTCGGTCAATATTAATGTACTGAAGTGATCGAGGGAAACAAACCATCGCCTCCATGGCCAGGTGTCTGTGTGTCACAAGATTACCCCAAGTGGCCATCTGCAGTAGCGCTGCGATTTAGTTACTATTTTCTCCAAGTTTTTCTCCTATTCCAAGGGCCTGAACAATTCAATTTGCTTGACTAACCTGCTCTGAATTTCGACTTGGTCTGCGCGTTTGGCTGATTGGCTAAAATTGAATTCACCGCTGCAAGAGGTGGCGAGCCAATGTCTTCCCTCCTACCACGAAAATCCCTCATTTTCGATTCGTTTTCAGACAGATCTTGCTTGGACATGCAGTCGTTATGAAACATGGAACCATCTTCGTGCGGCATGAGTAGGTCATCACTAAGTATATCGTGCTCTGGTTCATCCTATAATGTGTCGAATGAACATTGATGTACCAAATTTTTCTTCCTGATTAATAACAAAATGAATACAAACGTTGACTAGTTTACCAAATGGGCCATAACTCTACTAGGTGGAGGAGGTGATATAGGATCCATCATTAGTTCCTGCATCATAGTCTTGCGTGATGGGAATGGTGCATCTCCTAAAATATGGCAACGTTTAATAGCAAACTGAAGGCCAAACATTAATAAACGACATATTTATACACACTTTAAATTAAGCAATTAGGCTCTAATACCAACCTGCATCAAGCCTAGGTGCTTCCAACATTTTTTTAACGTTGTCTTCATACAAATCAACGTTTTTAGGAAGAAGAGACACTTCTACTTTCAGGTAAGGGCTGAGCGATTCGGCCTCAGTCACATCTTTCCCGTCCAAAGTTTTAATAAAAATCTTTGCTTTTTTGACGAAAGGCTTACTGTTGGAGAACTTGGCTAATTCCTGCATAAACAAGTAAACAGAACGTGGGTAATTATTCATCATTATTGTTGGCAGATATTATTAAGTGCCCACTTATAAGAGGGCTTCTTGCCTCTCATCGAGTATCATCACACAAAATGAGGGAGGCGAATGGTCAGACCAGGTAAGAATAGGGTATTCCAGTTATTAATTTTTATTTCATTTTTTCCAAAGTGTATTGCTTGGGGTTAACGAAAATCGGGTCACTTCGTCGAGAAAATATCAACGTCAAATTAGAGAAGACTTGGGAGTTCGAAAAAAGGTGGGACGGACATACAGCTCACCCCACCGAACTCCCACTGTCTCCTCAAGCTTCACAAAAACGCGCTGAGTATCAGGGACAAATTATAACAGAATAAACAAGATCGAGATGGAAATAATATAATAGCTGATGTTTCCTCCAACATAACTTTTGAACGATAAAGTAACCTTGGACAGAATGAGCGGAGACCTTGATCGCGCGCGCACATACACGTGCGCACACACACACAGCCTGGCCGTGACGAAGGACCCGCGCTTTTTCAACATCTGCTATCTTTATTTCGCATTTCCTTATATTACACATTTATCACCTTCTCCCACACTCCACGTCCTTTTCACAGTTACTTGAACTAAAATATTCCGAAATCATCTTATTTTTAGACTCACACCCCATAATGAAGAGCCCAATATCAAGTACCTACTGCAATACAAAAAAAAAAAAAATCTGATAACAGAAATGAAATCACGACCAGATGAGGTGGATCCAGGACTGTGAGAAGGCTGGTGCCAGAGCTAGCTGTCTCTGAGTTGGACTTTCTACTTATAATGGTTCAGGGGTTGAGGGCGACATAGAAGTACCTTCGCCTTAAGGCCTCGTCAACAGGAAGGTATAACTTTTCGCGTTCAACTAACAGCCATAAGATAGGTAGTCTATATTTTACCTACTATGTAATTAATTACTTCTTGGTTTATTAGACAGGAGTTCAGACCCCGTCAGTGTGGTTATAGTGTGATTCCTGTTAAAGCAAGAAGAAAGTCCCCGTCATGGAGCATGGCTGTAAGAGCGAATTTCCAAAGAAATATTCGTGCTATTGTGTAAAAAGATGATATAGCGAGAAACCATACCAAGTTGCTAAAATCAATTCGTGATTTTAGCAATTTTTACAGATTTTTTATCCATATGAAGTCAAATCTGACCCCCTCTTTTTTGAGAAAATTTTTTTTATTATCGATACAGTCCCTCTTTCTGTCGTGAATCACCATCCCACACAACGTCAGGTAAATCAATATTTATTTTAGCTCTAAATACAATACAATATCTGACCGCCATAAATCCAAATTTTACCCCTATTCTGTACGAAAAACAACTGAAATGGTATTTTTCTGTCTATACTCACCCTTCCATACCACTTTGAAAGATTTTATATCCACTGTTTGCGATTTTAGCCGTTTTTATGACCCCTAAAAACTCAGATTTGACCCCCTTAAATTGCAATTTTTATCATGAACCCAAGGTCAAACATCGTCTGGAGTGACACACATGCACACTCGCATACATTTTTGTGGATGAATTCAAGATGCTCTCAAATGGATTTGCCTATTAAAAATTTTTTTTTAAACCATGTTCTGCAAATTTTGAACCCCTTGCAATATTTCTTTTTTTTTTGAAAATTCGCTAAAAAGGTCAATTCCTCTTAATTATTTATAGCTCCCAGACGAGGCATTAAGGCGAAAGTACTTGGAAAAATATAAACATACGAGGAATAAGCCGACAAATACTATCCTCGCCCTCAACCCCTGATCCAGAGTGACTGAGTTGTACCAGCCAACAAAGCTGATGCTGATGGTGCAGAGGGCAGAGGGCTCGTGTGGAACAGTGGAATATGCCAAACATAGTAAAGTATCAAGAGGGACAGGACTTCAAATTAAGTTGGAAGTAAGTTTGTTTATGCTGCCACTTACAAAGTCTCGTTGAGCAAGCTCAGAATGATAGCAGAAGAGAACTATGGTCTGTTAACATTTGATGGTAAATGGAGATGTGATTCATTGTTGAATGACTCGATAGGAGTTACCTGAAGGTCTATTGAGGCGCTGCCAAGGATTTTCTCACCACAATACAGCTTGAAGGTGAGGTTAGGGAATCCCTTGAAATAAGACGCCAAGAAAGCGGCTTGAGACTTGACTTCTACAACGGCCATCGCATTCGCCAGAGTATCTTGAAGACCATTGAAATCATCCGAAATAAAGGAAGATCCCATAACAGAGTACTGGAAGGTTATAGGAGCGCCAATCTCTGAGGGTGGAATTACCTGAGAAAGCAAATAACTTCTTTTTTTTACAGGGGAAAATAGTAGGCAATACCAAAGCAACAGTACATCTTTTTTAAATTCTTGACTGGTGTAACATCGCTTGATTATCTTGGTCAAGTTGATAAATTATCAATGGACTGCCGGTACTCCTTAGACCTGGATATGTTCAATATATTTAGATGGAGTCAAATCCCCCAACAGCTGACAAACCTATCAAAAAGCTGTAACAGTGTGGGCTGTTCTCGATACATTTTTTCTTCCGGTGGAGACGGGATCGGTTTGGGGAAGCCTAATCGATATCCCTTCTTAACCAGTGATAATCTTGCTGGTCTAGGAGGGGGACTCTCGAGGGTCCACCCCCACTGTTACAGTCTGTCACATGGTAGCAGAGCGTGGTTCGGTAGTATGCGCTCAGCATTTCACCATACTCCATCCACTTTTTGTGGGCTTACCAGAAGGATAAGCCCAAAGGTTTCCCAGAAGAATTCCTTTAATAAAAACCTGTCCCTTTGATAATACATACATCTATGGCTTCTCCACCCCCTTTCGAGTGTCAGTATAATTCAAATATACTGAGCTCATTCGAAGGCGATTGATGCCATGTCCCAATAGTTGTTCCATCCCAACGATGGAGGTTGATCACCTAGAGGTTGCCCAGATAAGCACACTTCATTGGACAACAACCTCTGACAACATTATCCACCAGTACTCGTATGTAGGAGCTTTGTTCACCACCAGTAAAATATTATTAACGTAGTACCATTACGATGGAGGTTAGTCACCTTGAAGTTGTTCAGATGTCTTTTCCTAAACCAGAACTTCATACTACTTTTCATTCCCCCTTTTCCCTCCCATACTTCTGCTACCCAGAAGTATGTCATGTGGGTGTGGGCTGTTCTTGATACATTTTTTTTCTTCCGGTGGAGACGGGATCGGTTTGGGGAAGCCTAATCGATATCCCTTCTTAACTGGGTGATAATCTCGCTGGTCTAGGAGGGGGACTCTCGGGGGTCCGCCCCCACTGTTACACTCTGTCACAAAGCTGAATAGACCTAAATGTGTGTGAAGTAAATGCTTAAGTTGCATTATTTAACAACCAATGATTTGACACAACATAACAACCAGTGGTTGGCATAACAGATCAATCTAATAGTATTCATACAACTTACCGAGTATAGGTTACCCGCCTCCTGGATGTTGACGACCAATTCGTATAGCTCTGTTGATTCAGGGGGGCCAATTTGTAGGAAATGGGGTCCACTGAGGTGAACTGACGCATCACCCGTTCCCCTATTGTCTCGGTAGTCTCGGATCGAAATGAATCGATTGGGCTAAAAATTGATCTTATACAATTTTCTATCAAGATTTTGATGAAGAACTGTACTGTACTTCACACAGTCATACCTTGGTTGCTGTATTTTCATCATTGGCTTCTTCAATTTTGAACCTAAGGAGCAACTCCGGAGCATGAGACTTGGCTTCACTTCGCAAACCGAGGAGCTTATGCCAAGTTTCTAAGGCCTGTTAATGTTAAACAATCAAATAGTTGAAATGTATTAAGCTCTCAATAGGGAATAACCACGCATTTTTAAATTTTTATTTATTTGAAAGTAAACATTGAGATGAGATGGATCACATTAATTTCTCATTTGGACGAGACATAAGTAGTTAATTTTTAATTAAATGTGGAAGTTTTGATGACGCCATTGCCGCCTTTATATGGATACAGCTAGTTTTATATCACATCATAATAGCAGGTACTGCCCGAGAAGTCTGTTCTGCTATGCTGAAGCATGGAGGAAGATGTACCAGCGGTCACTACCGCTTTCCATATAATCTTAGAAACTACGCAAACAGGTATGCTATCCCGGCGAACTGATTCTATTTTTCTCATCAGCAAACAACACAAAAAGCAAATTCGGGAAAAAAAGCAACCATGGGTATTCCCCATCACTACCACTGGAAGATTCTGCAAACCAGTCCGCTTCATTTTTGGAAGGGGGATGTGGCGAGGGATAATAATTATGACAGCAGAAAACAGTGACGTTAAGCACTTCAGGTGATGGACACGTTTATCCTGACTCGATAAGCCAAACACCAAAACCTTGAATTTGTCTGTACCTTGAACTGTTTTCCAGGTCCCTCCCATAAGCTGAACGTCTCAATAAATCGAACAAAATAACTACATGTCGAACAAGCGTAAAGGCTGAGTAGTGAGTGAAGATATCTCTGTAACGTCAACCAAATTTCTCAACAAAACTCATTACGTTATAATCATCAAGCCTGGTTAACTGAAGTATTTTCACAGGTTATCGAAGTTTTTGTGTACTTATTAACCAGTTACGATTTTGACAGACACAGTAGAGAGTCATTTGAATAATTGGCTAGTTGAATTATATTCATGTATGAGTAGGCATGTTTAAAGTCGCGTTACTTACTATGAGTTTTACCAGTGGGTATAACTCAATGGGACGGAGCCTGTCCCAGCTTGCTTTATTTGTATGTGCTCTACTTGTAATGCTCTTAAGTGCCCCAAAGGTCGAAGTAAGTCATCAGCTCCCACCAGGAATCGAGCCCTGGTGGCCTGGTGACAAGCCAGGGTAAGCAATATTAGTAGTTGGTGACACTAACCACTATACCACATCGGTCCCCAAGAGTAGGCATATTTGCATTTCTACTTTTCGGAATTTTCTTGCCTGTACCTAATACAGATTTATCGACCCCCCAACTTGAACTACCAGTATTTCAAACAGTTTAAAATGTTCCCAAGGAGTTGCACTGTCCATCTACAACTTGAGTAGTAAAGGAACAAAGGGCATGTGCAGCAATGGAGTCGTGACAAAGGAACATTTGGCTGGAAAATGCAATTTGAGGCATCTTCACATGGCGCTACCAACTAAAAAGGAACTGTCGAGTGACGCTACTGATTGATATCGTGTTAAGTACCAAGTTCTTATTAATCAGTTTCAAGTAAATGGCATATTTATCACAAGTGCCTCAGCATCTCAACAAATGAGTAGTTTTTGTGGGAAAAACTAGTTTAATATTTCAGTCTTACTTGAGATAATTGGATCTTTCAAGCTTCCATTATCAGTTACTTATTTTAATGTCAGTAGAAGTCAACAACAGAATTGCTATAGCTGAAATCAAGGCAGAACAAACCTTGTACCAATATTCCCCCTAAGAACCCCCTGAATCCCTCTAGCTCAATAACCAAAATCCCCTCATAGTCACTGCCGTGGTACCTTGCCCCATACAGGTGGGCTCGATCCGAATGCCCTGCTGCCCGGCCTCGCCGTCGTCTGCACGCCTGCCATCGCTTCGCCACATCTATACATGAGTTTAAATAAAATCATTGTATATATTTTTCCGTCTTTTATCGCCTTCAGCGCTCATGTTTTCTGCTAAAGTATCAATGTCGCTATCAATATTTTCACCTTTCGCATATATCTCACAATTATTAGTTAAAACTGGTGGGGGGGGGGGGGGGGAGGCATGTCGTGGCATCCCTCTACCACTCATATGTAATGTACAAGTTTCTAACTAATAAATCGAAGGAGAAAGACGAGCTGTGCGACGCCTCGGTAGAAGCCTAAAGGGTTCTCCTCCACTAACGCCCAACGACTCCCAACGGACAGTAACGGCTGTTGGTAGATGGGGACGAGGTGGAGGCACCTTTATAAGGCATCCGGCTCGCCCAGCTCTTCACTCTTCCATGCTCACTCCTACCTGTGACTTCTCTCTCTCTCTCTCTCTCTCTCTCTCTCTCTCTCTCTCTCTCTCTCTCTCTCTCTCTCTCTCTCTCTCTCTCTCTCTCTCTCTCTCTCTCTCTCTCTCTCTCTCTCGTTGACCTCACGCCTCCTCTCTTTCACCTATCCCTCGCATACTCACTGTGGTGGTAACAAACGCGGGCAGGGTATGCTTCCAAAAAGATCTAGCATTCGCTATGGTGGTAACAACCCGGAGAACTAGCTTTCATCATCTCTAGCAATTGCTGTGGTGGTATCAAGAGCGGGATGCTAGCCTTCATCCTCTAACGCTTGCCTGGCAGGGCACATCCTACACCCATGCTATCCATCTCTCCAAGCTAGCCATCCACACCTACCCTCTCACCACACGCTCACCACACTGGTAACCCCAACGTTTCAAGCCGAAAATGCTGACGGACCTCGAACCCAACATGTCTCAACTCACTGAGCCTCCGAGGCAGCCCTCCATCGACATCTCCCATACTAACACCACTATTCCCCTCACGCTGCCGCCGTGCTACACCCACGACCCTGCCCTGTGGTTCTTCCAGCTCGACGCGGCCTTCTCCGCCACCAACAAACAAGAGTCCACAAGAGATTTTGGTTCCATACAACCTTTGGTGACCGCACCCGGAACTGCCCGCCGCCATGCGACTTCGCAGCCAACTCTGCCCAGGAAAACGCCAACGCCCACCGGTAAATCCGACGGCGGGCAGGTGCAATTTCAGCCCCCCGCTACACCCTCCGACCCCCACCCTGCCCCCCACGTATGCTGCGGCCCTCAAGCAGCCCCCCGTCCGTCTCTCTGTCTGCCCACAAGAGCTCCACGTCCACCGTTGTGCTCCACTCCGCCAACAACTCCCAACGCCGCTTCATTCGCTGCAGACGTTACAACCTTCCCTTTCTCACAGACACTGGCGCGGCCATCTCCATCATTCCTAATAACGTACTCCACTCCCGCCTCATCGACCCCCTCTCACATAAACCCATCGACTCTCCTCAAAGCCTACCGGCCGGAACCCCGCCCGACGTCTCATCTGTCGCAGGTTCAACATTACATTGAAACTACAAGCCCTCACCTCACCACCAAGGCCTGCCATCTCCATCCCTTCAGCTGTCGCAAGGGAATGAGAATTTCAATAAATTAATCCAGGATGGTATTGTCCGCCCCTCCAACTCTCCGTGGGCGTCGCCCTTACACATCGTTCAAAAGCCTGACGGTCAGATCCGACCCTGCGGCGATTACCCCCACCTCAACTCCCGCACCACGCCCGACATGCACAATGTCCCCACCCTACGAGATTTCTCCTCTCACCTCTACAGCGCCACCATCTTTTCTACTCTCGACATCTCAAGAGCGTTTCACCATATTGACATCCACGCTCCCAGCATCTCCAGAACTGCAACAACCACCCCCTTCAGGCTGTCTAAATATCTAAAAATGGGGTTCGAACTACACAACGTGGCCCAGACATGGCAGCACTACATGGATCAAATCCTCAGTGGCCTGCCATACTTCTTCTGCTTCCTTGACGACGTCCTGATTGCCTCCGCCTCACCCGATGAAACTATTGCCACCTCTGTCACGTCCTAGACATTTTTTCTAACTGAGGGCCTCACAATCAACAAATCCAAGTGCTTTCTCGCCCTGCTATCCGTCAAATGCCTGGGACACTTGGTCACCGCCCAAGGGATCACTCACTCCCCTTGATGAGAAACTACACACCCTCCGACAATTTCCCTGCCCTCGCACCGTCACCAACCTCTGCCGATTCCTCGGTATAACTAACTACCACCACCGCCACCTTAAAGACCCGCCCCTCAACACTAGAAGCCCCTCATCGACGCCATTCCCCAACGTTCCAAGAAGAACGACTCATGAGAAATTCCGTGGTCAGAAACTGTAACTGATTAAATTGCAATTGTAATTTGTAACTGTCAAATTAGAGTGTAATTTGAGCACAATGTACATAATTCAATTACCATTTGTAATTACTGTAATTGGAAATTAAAATTAAGTTAATTTTGAGCGGCCTACAGACGTAATACCTGACTTCGTGGTCCCTTGAGCCCAATAAAGTTTCTGAAAATCACTTTGTTTGAAAGAGCATACACAAATGGTTATTACCAGAAATATACACACCCTCGCACACACACACACACTCTCTCTCTAACTACCTAAAGGAATTAAAATTTCGAGCTTTTCCCGATGGATTCGTGTTCAGGGACGTCACAAATGGGGATCTATGTGTTTTTTGAGAAAATCGAGAGAAGCAAAAAAGTCCCACAAAAAAGTACCGCATCGAAAACATACGGCGGCGCTACAAACTAGCATATCGAGAACGAGTGGAACAACGAAGATCCCTAGAAGCTGAACTATATCCCACCGGAAAGAACTTGTACCTAACACTGCAAGTTATCGATGACGGCTGGAGCAAGCGAAAGATGAATTATGGCCTCCTATCACCCTTCACATTAAAATAATGAATATTCGCATATTTTTATGTTTAAACGTTGTAATAGTTATTTATCCCCACATGATTAATATCAAAAACATATTATTTTGTTCGATACTTATTCAACTTATCATTTCTAATGTCTTGAGTAACTGGAAAAAAAGTTTCCGTTCTTTATTTACAGCGCGATTCCCCATATGAACTGTCTGGGACCGTTTCAACAAGACCCAATTAGCGCATTTTCAAAAAAAAGTGCGTATTTTGAAGACTAGCAATATATTTGTGAACACTTAAAACTTAAATTTGATCTTATTTAAACGTTGAAGTTGGCGTTAGGATTTATTATTTTTCAAGTAATTACTGATGTTTAGCCAAAATTCTGGATCTATTGGGTAATTTTAACTAATTTTAAGTGATTTCGGAACAATAAAACACTCCAATTAGAATGTCTTGCGCCGAAATTGCTGGCCATCGAACTCATCCCCTCTCTTGTTGTTATGGATGTTTTGGTGACATTTGAATTTTTTTACTGAAGGCCAGAAACATAAATATAAATGAAAAAGTGTAAGCATCAGGGTTGGATTAAGGTTGCCCTACAACGGATTCGTATACTGAAAAAACCTGAAAAAAAAAAAAAAAAAGCTAGCTAGTTAAAAATTTGAAGCCTTAGCAATAGCTTAATGGGCAATTTTCGTTGGTTATAAATTCCTTTTTTGCCAAATTTTGTTCAATTAAGTAAATCAACACTCATTTACCACATAAAGAAGTGTTCATGTTGGAAAGTAAAAGCAGAAACCGAGCGTGAAGTTTGAATTTCTGAGTTCCGGCTAGAAAAGACTTATGAGGTAGGTAAATCGCCAAGTAATATTGGACACAAATCCCGCCTGGAGCCCTAGTGTACGTACAGAACCATAACGGATGGAACCAAAAATTTATAAATCAATTTAAAAAACATGTCCTCGATGGGAGGTTCACAAAGCCACAGCAAAGGTTCCAAGGTTGTCAAGAAGATTTGCCATTTCTAATGTTTGGTTGTGGTTGGCAGCATTGAGAACCTTTGCTTCCGAAGCGTCACTCCGCCTCCTACGGCCAACAGCCAATCATAATACATGTCAATAGACCTAATATGTCTTTTCTTGCCGCATTTTTACTTTGACTCACCCTCCTTTAAAAAACATCTCTTATTTTTGAGATCGAGCTTTAAACTACCATTTTCCCAAGAGTTCTGAATATTTTTTTCCCCAAGAAATTTTTTTGACAAGTTCCCCATTGTCCTCAAAAATTCACTAAACCAATAAAACATAAAAAACACTAACACATACACAACGGATTTGAAAATGCAAATTTCCAAAAATAATTTTAATTAAACTTTTTGGAGAGGATAAATTCTTTCCTTTCTCAAAAATGTGCTGAGATTATGATAGTAATTAAAAAGGGGGAAATGAAGTTTTTATTAAAAAACAGCTTATACAGCAGTGAAAACAGCCATAATTTGCATTACTTCATTTGCAATTTAATTTCACAGTAATTCAATTAAATGTAATTCAAATTACATTGTGATACCTGTAATTTCAAATTACAGTAATCTGAGTGAATAAAAATTACGTAATTGAATTACGACTTATTTAAATTAGAAAGTAATTAAATATCTAATTGAATTACACTTTAATTCAATTATTGTCCCATCTCTGCTTCCAAGTTCCTCAGCCACGTTTCACCAAGTTTGCAGCAGGTGAGCTCAAACCTCTAATACCACAAAATAGGTAGGTAGCTATAAGAATATCAAGTGCACAGGATAAGCTAGAATGATTTATTCAAGCATGATAAAATAAACAACCTCATTACAATACGAGAAAAGTCTATTTTGAAAACATTTCAAAATATTTTAAATAAATTACAAAACTATTCTATTTTGATGAAACAAATAACAAAAATAATATCAATCAATTATATGAAAAACGTAAAGCCATTGATTACTCCGTGATACTGTGTTGATAATAATAATTGTGCTCTGTGATTTGAAAAAGCTAAGCCGCCAAACCAGCAGAGCAATCGAGATCAGTGATGAACTCCCAAAGCATCAATAATCATCGTCGTAATCGTAATAGTCGTCGCCATCTCCCTCGTCGTTGTGCTGGTTGAGCATCTGGGCCATTGACATCACGTCTTCCCCTCCAACCTCCTCAGCTTCATCGTCGTCGTCGATATCGTCTTCAACCACCTGAGGCTCTTGTGAAACGGGCGCTTCTTGTTTCTTCGACACCGAACGAGCAGCAGTGGATTTTGGCGAGGGACCCGGCTTCGGGGCTGTTTCGACAGGAGACGACAAGTTAGGACTTGCAGAAGAGGTGTTCTCAGTTAAACCACTCAGAATTTCTTCTTTCATAACGACTTCGGCCTTCACACCTTCAAGTTTGGCAACGGCAGTATCCGCACTCACCTCGTTTTTCAACACGCTCAAGCTCTTCAAGACGTCATAATTTATTTTTGTAGAGATTTTCTTCTCCAGGAGCATCTTCTCAATAGCTTCTCCAGCTGAATTCGCCTGGTTGGCGTTTTTCTTCTTCGAAACTTTCCTCTTCTTCCTATCGGACGGAGCTTTTCCTTCAGCAAGTTCTTTTTCAAGACGTTCCTGTTTTTCTTTTTTAGCTTTAAGATATTCTGCGTTCAATCTATTCCACAGTTCCCCTTTACCTTCTGCGTCTTTTTCATTCATGAGGTAGCCATCAATTTCCTCATCGTCAATCCCTTCCAAGTCCAATTCCCCGTCTTTCGCTTCATATTCAAACACAAACGGGAGATCAGCTCTCGTGCTAGATCCATCAACTTCGGATATTCCCATAGATTGCAGATTTGGACCAAGGCCAGCGTTTTCCTCGAGTTCTCTCAACTCATCATCCTCCTCAATATCCTCCAAAATGTCAAGAGTGGCTTCATTAACAAAGTTTTTGAAATCCTCATCCTCATCTTCTGCTCTCTTTTTTGAGGTTTCAGGGTCATCAAAATCACCAGTATTTTTACGCTTACGTTTTTCAAAGATATGTTTCTCAATTTCCAACTTCAACTGGTTGAACTGTTTCAACGAAGCCTTGTCTTCAACCAGCTCCTGGAGCCTTTGTCTGTCTTTAGCTCGTGCAGCTTTGTAGGAAGGTGGATCTTGTTCTTCTTCAAGGTCTACCGTCATGAACTCAGCTAATGACAGAGAGCTAGACGGAGTCTCTCCAAATTCAACTAACCGTTTCCTAAGCGTCGTTTCATGAACTTGCACAACTTTGACAATATCTCCAACGCTTCTACTGAAATTGTGCAGCCTGGCGGCCATCAAAAGAGCGGCACCGCAGATACCGGAAGGACGTCTTCCATAATGGATGTTGTCCCTCTTCATTCGTTGAACCAAACGCAGAGCAGTCATCGTGACCTCGTGAGTCTTATCACCAAGCTCCAATTTATTCGCAAAGCGCAAAACGTACAAACAGGGATCAACTGCAGGAATGTTGATGCAAAGTGCTTGAGATATCTTGATGTAAGTTCGACCAAGCTCAAAAGCACAAATCTGCAACACGTCACTGAAATCTATCAACAAATGAGGCGTCCCCTCTATCCGACAAGTAATGTAAACACAGGCCGCCACTACGTGAGACTGCTTTCTTCCTCTTGTCAGATGTCGGTTTAAAGCCATTTTGTAAAAGTTGAAAGCTGTATCCAAGCAGTGCTGGTTGAGCCGCAGGTTTTGACACAGGTTGGTAATGGCCTTTTTCGCATTTTGTAAAGTGATGTCTCGAGACTCCCGCGCCACACCAGTGTGAAATCCATTGCCAAAACCACGGCATCCACCGCTCGATTCAGATGACACAAACTGTCCAATAGCAGAACTGATTCCGTGGCTATTTTCCTCAAACTGGACTTCAGAAACTATAACAGAATCTTCCAAAACTGTACCACAAGTAGTACAAACAGTATCACCTCTGGATGGGTCGACTTCCAAAGTAGAAGACCCGCAGGCCTTGCATTTTCCACCTGCCCCCATGAGCAAGTCGTATTTAGCCCCGGTTTTCTGAACTCTGAACTCAACTACCTTCAGAAAATTTTTTATAAAACACCATAAACATTTTGGTATTTCAATTAAAAACGAAAAATACAATGTAATGTATGAAAAATACTTGCCGCAATACCACTGTCTTTCGGAATGATTTGAGCTTCTTTCAAATTCAATAGAATGTAACCAACGCGATCCCTTTTATGCTCATTTATTACTGAGAAGCATTCTATTTTCAAGGCAGTATTTCCAGTTCTCAATCTGAAAAGGTAGAACATTACTGGTATAAGTACATTTCTGAACCAATAAAAATATTTGTTTGTACACTCAACTGCCCAGGTTTTATTGATTGTGCACATTCACATAACTTCGGAAGACAGAAGATTTAGCGCTCAATAATTTATAAGAAATGCCTATTTAACATGTTTTAGTTTTTGTCAGTTCTCAAATCGAGTAGCTCAACATGAAATCGTCAGAGATACACGAGCCATGCGATCAGGGCAGTAGGACGGGCAATTCATATAAAAAATAATTGAAAACTGGGATCAATTTAGGCCTATGAAGAGTACATTCTGTATTCAAATAATACAGATTATTACGAGGTAGAATTACTCAACGAACCTGGACTATTTTCCAATCGTAGATAATACTGCCAGTCGGAAAGACAGGGCTGCGAGCAAGTAAATCCAGATTTCGTTAACATGAACCGTTGGGTGAAGTAATAGGTAGTTATACAGAGAATAGAGTAGGTAGAAACTTGGTTTTATGAGTAAATTATGACTTCACTAACTACCTCGGTACTTGGGAAATTAGTCGAATAAGAAAAATTGACAGGTTAGCAGGACCAAAACAAGATACAGAACAAGGAGAGCAACAACAACCCATCAACAAAAACTTCTTCTTCATTATTATCTTTCTGTCTAGCGAGCGGCCATAGCAAACACAAAAGATGTTTCATATTGCTAAAATGGAGGTAGGTACTATTATTGTGGCCTTGAAAGGAGTTTTTTTCGAAGACTACCTTAAGCTAAGTAAACCTTATTATCAAAGTGGGACTAGAAACCGAATCTGAAATGAACATGAAGTCAGATGTACAGAAAATTCCAGTCATGCAGCATCACCATATGAACGATTTTTCAAATGTTTGAGGCTCAACCTTTTTTTTTTTTTTTTTTTTTTAGAAAACAGATTTTTGATTATCAGAACAGTAGATTTCGGTTTGCTGCTAATCTACGCCATTTTTAACGAAATGTTATATATTTACTATTTAGGATTGAGGAATGACCAGTCTAGTCTTGTTTTTGATGGTTGTTTTAATTCCCACAACGTTTCTACCCAGGATCTGGGTCCTATTCATGTGGATCTATTGGAATAACAGCAGTTCGTTATAATGGTGAACAACAGTTAGGTACAGCAATTGCAATTTGGTACAGATATGTATAATACATGTTTTTAAGCTTACCTCTGGACCACAAGTAAGCTTAAAAACATGTATTATACATATCTGTACCAAATTGCAATTGCTGTACCTAACTGTTGTTCACCATTATAACGAACTGCTGTTATTCCAATAGATCCACATGAATAGGACCCAGATCCTGGGTAGAAACGTTGTGGGAATTAAAACAACCATCAAAAACAAGACTAGACTGGTCATTCCTCAATCCTGAATTGTGTTCATCAACCTAGTCATCTGAATCAACTTATTTACTATTTATATATACTTTTGGTCCCCGGCAACTCAATTCATTTAGACTATTGACATCGCTCTTTTCCGCACGAGCCTTCACACGTTTGGTGAATTTAAGTATAAATGATAGCGTGGTTTTTAACTAATTTCAGCGAATCTGACCCACGAAAAGGTCGCCCTGCAAGACCTGATACTAAAACCCGCAACACACATTACGAATTTTTTTTCTCGAAAAATGTAAAAAATTTCAAAAATTTTGTTATCTTCAAAAAGTTTCGAAAAAATTAAGAAACATTTTTCAAAATCTATGAAATTTCCAAACATTTTGTTATTACCTTCGAAAATTTACCAAATTTTCGAAAATTTCGATGGTAATAACAAAACTTTCGAAAAATTTTGTTGATTTTCGAAGGTAATAACACAATTTTCGAAAATTTTGTAAATTTTGAAGGTAATAACAAAATTTTCGATATCAGTAGTTTTCGGTCTCAAGTTACTACTAATCTACTCCATTTTTGACAAAATGTTATACATTTTGGCCATTTGCAGCCATTTTTACCGATTTTCGACCCCCGGAAACTCATTTCATTTAGACTATTGACATCGCTCTTTCCTGTCAATAGCCTTCACGTTTGGTGAATTTGAGTATAAATGTTAGTGTGGTTTTCAACTAATTTCAGCGATATTTGAACTCAACTGACCCACTCCATTTACTTCCATGTTCCTGTTATACAGGAATGGAAGAATGGTGATACCGTCCCAAATATAGGAGTTCGAGAAAACCATGGACTCTTGTTCAGAAGTACTCAAAACGAGTTTCTATGCGGTTTTCTGCTTGATGTCGCTCCTTATGTACCTATATGCAGCGTATGTATGTTGGAATTTTTCAAACGGTCATTAAGTTCTTCAAAATACGGCCTTTTTCAAATTTTCTTTTTGGATCTTATCCAACTCGTTGAACTTTTCAATTTGAGATGTGAACGAGCTTTCCAGGTGGAAAAATAAGGGATTACGAACTAAATCAATCGCGATGAAATCGTGGAACCCATTTCAAAGAATAAAAACGGAGATATTGAAAGGAGGTGGTCTATTTCCAGTTTGATATATGGGAGTTATGACGGGTTTTCCGATTTTTCAGTATTCAACGATAACTGCCATAAAAATGGACCAAAATTGGTGTGGTTGGTACCAAAAGGTCGTTAGGATGTCGAGATCATGCATATTAATCTTCAACTCGATTGCATTTTTCTAGGTTTTCTAGCTAAACGACGTAGGTGACGAGTCAGAAAGTGAGGTATAGAATGCAAGTATATTATATTTCCGTGCTCATTATAGTAGTTATATTCTCATGATCGGAGAGTCAGGCTAACATATGTAGGCAGTCAGGCCGCAGTGGTCTTCTATCCATAATATTATCAAGAACATGGAAGTACTTAATGTGTGGCAATCTCCACAGGAACTTTAAAATTGCTTAGCTTCGAACTTATAATTTCGTTTGCCATTAGGTGGGCCATTCTACAGAGAGTGGCCGATTTGGCTACTTGTAAAAAAAAAAATTTCTTCGCCCCTATACAAAACTTCCGGTGTTTTTCTATGCCAAAAAAAGTTTTGTTTAAGGAAACATAAATGGGCTGATATTTTATTCACCCGTACTAAGTATGTTTTCAATTTCCTTCTGCTAGGTCAATGATGTTTGATTTTTTGCTGAGCGAATACATAGGTGTATTATTCACAGAATAATAAACAAACAAAAAACGCTGCAAAGTCCTTGTCACATGGGTTTATTATTCTATTGGACATACCCACAGAAATGTTGGCTGTTTATTTATTGTTTCTTTCATATAAAATAATTTAAATAGCTATCTCTGGTGGTTTCCACCAATTTTGGCCCCCAAAACACGAATAAGGTACGCTCTTCTTTTTTTTTTTTTAATAAATTATCTCTGATCATTGATAGTACCATTTAATCGTCTTGATCCACCTGTTGACACTTTTCTAGTGTTATTCTACAAATTGATGGTGATTTCAGACGATTTCCCAGGTTTTTGACTCATAAAAAATCAATTTCGGGAGCTGAACATCTGGTAGAACCTCAATTTTCTATTCTTTGGTCAAAATCGACTTCATATTCGGTCTTCTCGTCCCCAAAAACATGAAAAACGATACCTTAAAAGCTCATATCACTAACATGTTGCTAAAACGCAAAAGTTACACACATTACACACAAGTTACACACATTTTCACTCATAACACCCCTGGGTATACATGTCCTATCATGGACGACATTTTTTTAGACCGAAAATGAAGCCTGTGCACGTGATACGGCGGACGGGCATTCCATTTTGGTATATTATTCTGTGAATAATACACCTATGTATTCGCTCAGCAAAAAAATTTTTAACACCCCTTCAAAACTTGTTCTTTTACGTTTCAAGGTGCGTAGATTCCAAAAATGCAATGTCCGTCCGCCGTACGCCGTATCAAGTGTACAGGCTTCATTTTCGGTCTAAAAAAATCGTTCTTTCGCACACATGCTCCTTTGGGCCCTAGTTGTGTCCCGAAACTTTTCAGCCCGATCGGAATATATCCAGGGGAGTTATGAGCGAAAATGTGTATAAAAAAACCAGTCATGCAGCATGACTTAATGAGCGAATTTTCAAAGAAATATTCGAATTAATGGCTATGGTTTTGAATAAAGGAAAACTTCGGTCTAAAATTTGGTTTTCTATGTATATTCTCTTCGTATTTATTTTAATTTGTACGTTTTGTCCATCCTGATTCTACCGTTTTGGGTTTTGGGTAGGTTTTGCGCACTTTAAATGCTCTAATTTAAGAACGGATTTAGATATCTAAAATCCGATTTCACCATCGTGTTCAGCGTGCAAAAACCTTTAAAATGAGGGGTCACTTGTTAGAAAATAACATTTTGGGGATTTTTGGGTAATTTTTGCGCACTTTAAATGCTCTAATTTGAGAACGGATCAAGATATCTAAAATCCGATTCCACCATCGTGTTCAGCGTGCAAAAACCTTTAAAATGAGGGGTCACTTGTTGGAAAATAACATTTTGGGGATTTTTGGGTAATTTTTGCGCACTTTAAATGCGCCAAAACCCTCCTTTGAGTAGGCCAATTTCGCCCATCTTCGAACTTAGCCTTTCGATTGCCAAGATAGATTTTTTGTGCAAATTTGAGCTGTTTATCTCAATTCTATCGAGAGTTATCGTCTGGAGTGACACATATATATATATATATACATATAAAAAAGTGTTAAATTTCAGGAATCGTTTTAGAATGGTCTGAAACGGATTTCTATGAAGAAAATTTCCAAAAATTTATATTATTTAAATTTCGAAGCCATTGCAATAGCTTCATTTTCTTTGAAAATTCGCTAAAATAGGTACTTTTTGTGTTTTAGTAACATAGTAGTAAAATGAGCTTTTGAGGTATCGTTTTCCATGTTTTTGGGGACGAGAAGACCGAATATGAAGTCGATTTTGACCAAGGAGTGGAAAATTGAGGTTGTACGATATGTTCAGCTCCCAAAATTGATTTTTTATTTGTCAAAAACCTGCGAAATCGTCTGAAATCACCATCAATTTTTACAATAACACTAGAAAAAGTGTCAACACGTGGATCAAGACGATTAAATGGTACAATCAATGATCAAAGGTAATTTGAAAAAAAAAGGAGCGTAGTACCTAATTCAAGTTTTGGGGGCCAAAATTTGTGGAAACCACCAGAAATAGCTATTTCAATTATTTTACATGAAAGAAACAATAAATAAACAGCCAGCATTTCTGTAGACCAATAAAATAGTAGAATAATAAACCCATGTGACAAGGACTTTGCAGCGTTTTTGGAATCTACGCACCTTGAAACAGAAAAGAAAAAATTTTGAGGGGGTGTTATACAAATTTTTTGCTGAGCGAATACATAGGTGTAGTATTCACAGAATAATAAACCAATACCGACTTTTGGTTTATTATTCTGTGAATAATACACCTATGTATTCGCTCAGCAAAAAACTTTTATAACACCACCTCAAAATTTTTTCTTTTCCGTTTCAAGGTGCGTTGATTCCAAAAATGCAATGTCCGTCCGCCGTATCACGTGTACAGGCTTCATTTTCGGTCTAAAAAAAATCGTTCTTTCGCACACATGCTCCATTTGGGCCTTAGTTGTGTCCCGAAACTTTTCAGCGTGTAAAAATAGGTACTTTTTGCGTTTTAGCGACATGTTGGTAACATGAGCTTTTAAGGTATCGTTTTTCATGTTTTTGGGGACGAGAAGACCGAATATGAAGTCGATTTTGACCAAAGAATAGAAAATTGAGGTTCTACCAGATGTTCTGCTCCCGAAATTGATTTTTTATGAGTCAAAAACCTGGGAAATCGTCTGAAATCACCATCAATTTGTACAATAACACTGGAAAAAGTGTCAACAGGTGGATCAAGACGATTAAATGGCACTACCAATGATCAGAGATAATTTATTTTTAAAAAAAGGAGCGTACCTTATTCGTGTTTTGGGGGCCAAAATTGGTGGAAACCACCAGAGATAGCTATTTCAATTATTTTATATGAAAGAAACAATAAATAAACAGCCAACATCTCTGTAGGTATGTCCAATAGAATAATAAACCCATGTGACAAGGACTTTGCAGCGTTTTTTCTTTTTTTAAAACCATTTTAGGAGCTCTAACTTCCGCTTTCAGTAACAGGGGTTTCCCTGACTTTGAAGGTTCCCGACATATCTTAGGAAATCATCTAATTCTGATGGATTTTTTGAAAAACAGATCAATTTTAAATATCAATCAACGATTGATCAATTTAACGATTAAAAATAATAATTTGCTCGGTTTCGAAGTAGTGGAACGTAGATCAAATTAAAATAAATAATACTATAATATTTATCTAAATATTTATCTTCAGGTACGTATAGCAATCGCATTTAAGAAAGAGTAAACGGTCCACTAACCTTCTAAGATATTTCTTGTCAGTTTGCCAAAGCAGCTGTGTGTCGAATAACGGGGAGCTTGCGGGCCTGATTTCAGCACTTTCCAGCTTACTTCCATTCAGAGCAGCAACTACAATGAGTGGGCTGGTTAAGAATGAAAACCCGCTACCTGGAATGAATTCGATAAATAATATCTAAATCATAATAATGTAAACGAGGTCCTGATGTATCCATGTTATTTAATCAAATCCGTTTTCTTCAACGGCGAGAACCATCGAAATGCCAAGCAGTAAGGTATGTACAAGTAATTACAGATAAGGCGTGACAAATTTCCAGAATTGGTTTCACAATTAATTTTCAACAAAAAGTTCTTCACAGAAAATGTTTAAAAAAACCCTTAATCCCCCCCCCCCCCCACCAGCATTCTATTGGTATGGTAAATAATTGTAATTCATCAATTTTTATTAGCTGATAAAACTGTATTAAGGGCAAAAAAAGTGAACAGTTTAAGCAAAATCCAGGGTTTTCCATGACAATTACCATCCCATTCCTTGGGGAGTTGGATTTCGGGCCATTACTTAATTTTTTACGCTGAATGGGACACTACCTACTTTCAGGCCTCCCAGACCGACCAACCCATTAATTTTAAGAAAAAATATTTCCGACTATTAGAACAGTCTTTTCATATCTCTTCATTATTATATTCCACATAAATATCTTTGTTGGATATCAATGTTAGGTCCTTTTATGCATTTTAATTCATTTTAAGCCATTTTTTACGCTCAAAAACTCAAATTTGACGAACTTGTTTCAAGGTATAATTTAGCTTTGAAGTTCTCTCATGTCACCTGCCACTTTTGACAATTTAAAAAAATGAGTTTCGAATAAATTTCAGACATTTTAACGATTTTTGGCCATATAGGTATAGCGTTTTTGACCAACTTGTAATTTTCGAAATTTGCTCTTCTCATTTTTGCGTACACCATTACAAACATTTTGATGAAGTTTGACCTTTTTCGTGTGGTAACCAAGGATGATAAATATAATATGTTTATAGGAGACAGGATGCTCCAAAAACCACGAAAACCATTTCTTAAATTCATATACCTACCTACTAAAAAGATTGGACCGATTGCATTCGAAAGCTCGCTGAGAAGACTAACTTATTTAATATCCTCTGTAACGCGATGCAAGGACCAGATCCTGGTCATGGACGTTATCGTCCTACTGAATTGGGTCCTGACGAACATTTACATCCAAAAATCAGATAGGTACCTATCCTCATCAAAGATAAAACAGAGAAGACCATACCTCAACCTTTCTCACACAATCTATCCTAATACAGCGGAGTGATTTTATATAATTAACCACCATAGATCACCTAATCACCGGAGTGATTTTATATAATTAACCACCATAGATCACCTAATCACCCACTCCCAGAAGAAACATGATGGCTCAATTCCAGTACAGAACCTGACTTCCCAACCCAGTAGGTACCAACTGAGCACAGCTCATTGGCACCTCTATTGGTTCACCAGGAAGGCTGTCCTCAGCATCTCTCACGATAATACTATGTTGTATGTAGGTAAGTACAACTCTAATTCTGTAAGCAATAAACGGATTTACCTTCTTTGATCTCCAAGACAACTTGTAGAGAAGAACTCAATAAATTATCCATTTACAGGTATCCGAGCATCATTGGGTGCCAAATTATAACAATTATAATGCCAAAAGCTCTTTAGATTTTCCCAGAACAGATCACAAAATTTACCAAAACTCAACAATCCCACAAAACATGAACGAGAGAAACAAAACGAAAATCAACGACCAAGGACCAACGTACCATAACAACAACAAAACTTCGAATGATAATGATCAGCTGATTGATAACATAAAACTGCATTGTTATCATGATATGGATCAAGTGTTTAAGTTCATTTCATATCCTTATACCAACTTCGTTTCGTTTCAGTTTCCCTGATTCCTTCGATCTTTTCTGATCGTGACCTTTTTTCAACGGATGAGTGAATTGGAGTGGTTGGTTCATCGTTCGTTCCACATACAGTACCTACCTACGTGCTTCAAATTCAGTGTAGCTAGAAATCCATTTGGTTTTAGTTTACTCTCAGCTGCTATCCCATTCCATACCATATGACCCCCAGAGTCAAGAAGGCATAGAATCATAGAAACTAGCAATTTGGTAGCCCTAGATATTTCCCAAACACAAAATTCCCTGCGCAAAATGTTAGATACTCTTCAAAATTAGTTCGTATTTGCTTTTTAAGAGTTGATTTACGAAGTTCAGGATGTCGAATCCCGCTGGGCACGCCCATTTTGTTGCGGTAAGGCTCGTTGTATTCTTTTTTCGGCGTCATCTCCATGGTTAATCCTTTACTTTTGCTTGTAAGCTAAAGCCGCGTGGTTTTTGGAATAGGTTGAAAAGGGCTGATTTCAGGGTGTCAAAAAAGAGTCAGGTTCCTGTGGAGTCAGCTGTTTGAGAGTGATTACTCACCGGATAAAGTAGTCCGCAGATTTATTTGTTTTTCCATGGCTAATTCTGGTTTTTATTAATTCAAATCATTAAAATATCTCTTCTTACTACGTGATTCTGGCCATTCATCTTAGAGAAAATTGAAGTTTTGACAGAGCCTTTGAGGTAACTTGTATTCATCCGCGTGGTGGGGAGGGTAACTTCAGAACATGGAGGCAGCAGTACTTTGTCTTCGCCCTTGGATGGACGTTCCATTTTGACTATCGGTTTGTAACCCCATGGTGATTTTTCTTTGTGATGTGAAGGTATTAATCTCTATCTTGTAATGTGCGCGGGTGGTGAGTGTGTTTTGTTCGAGGGCGAAGGGGTCGGACACGGAAATGTTTCGGTGAATCCCGAGTAGTTTCATTAGGGTACCCGGGCGAATCTTACCTGTGCCTATTTGAAAGCAGCCATTTTCCTACTCATTCATCTGGTTTTTCAAAATAAAACTAGTTTTTATTTTTCGTTTCCCTCGTCCGGAAACAGGACCATGCAGAAGAGGGAAGGCCCGGCCCGTGAGAAAGATACCACCGATTCCAAAAGAATTTCCAAAGCAAATGAGTTCAAACCAAGAATCGTGATGCATTCATCGAGAGGCCACAACATGACCGGCAGTGCTGGAGTGCTGATGGTCGGACCCAATTTCCGAGTCGGAAAGAAGATCGGCTGTGGAAACTTCGGCGAACTTCGCCTTGGTAAGTCACACTACTATGTACATTCACCCATCAACAACTTCGCAATAATTAACTGGTATATTCTGCGAAATCTACTGTCGGTCAGTCGTGGTTTGGCCATTGTTGTTGGGACGACATTTTGGGGAATTCATTCCCACTAGTTTTTCCTTTTCCTTAAGCATCCTTCCTTTACTTACTTCAATAGTCACTCTCGAGCATTACAACCGAGATCTAGCCATGTATGTAACATACATCTCGCAAGTACGAATGCCCCAAGGTTTATCCCAAAGCGTGCGAAATGTGGGTTTGGTTATCTTGTCCGGCTATTGACTCGGCGGAGTGGACTAAACGTCACCTTTCCCTCTGCTAGCAGATGACGTTGACCGTTTTCCCGCAACTTCGGTCTGAGAAATAGCCAAATCCCGACAACATTGTCATGGCTGTCAACTCGTACTGTTTCACCTGTATCCCTAAAATTGTTGAAGTGATTTTGAAGGTCGAATGCTTTCTATTTCTAGTTTATTTATAAGATTGAGGGCAGAGCTATAATGTGAAGATCCAACCTGTAGGTCTTCTCTTGCTCTACTTCTTCCAATCAAGTCGCTGTTTGGCAGGTTCGTAATAGGTACCTACGTCTTCATTCTTTGCCTTGTCCTTGCACTCCCAAACCGTTATCAGACGATAGGTATCAAACAGTGGTCGGTATCACTGACCGTATCGGTTGATCTCAGAGTGAAGATGGTCCGCATTAATGCGCCTTCTCACTGGTCCTGGGGCTGATTGTGTTGGTGTTTATAAAATGACGTGATGCTCATACGGTATGTGTGGACGACCGAAACTTTGCTAATCTGATAGCTCCCGGATAGTTGATGGCAACCGGAGGTTACCGGTCCTTCCCGCGTCGACAACGTCCCCCGAGTTTCACCTAAGGTTATTGAGTTGCTGTCTCGCAAGCCCCTACAATGAGCACTTGTGATTGCACCATTTATCTGGCCCCCCCATTCGTTCTGCGAGTTAGCTCCGCTTGTGGTATCCACGAAATATCCAGTAGATTATAGTCCTGAGTGGGATGATTTGAGTCTCAGCTCTTACAACAATCTATCTTCAATCGTTTCAATTAAACTGGGATTGGTAACCGCTGTTGGAGTGGGGAACGGCCTCTAGCATCTGTATTCATATCCAGGCAACAATTATGTGGAGGCAGCAGAGCAGAGGAGACGCTTTCTTATTAGACTTGCGGTCGAAGGATGCGGGTAGTATGGGTTCTGCATCGATTCTGTCTTTAGGATTAAAAATTGTCGAGTTCATTGGCAAAACGTTGCTTGTATGTAGCGCACAGCTCCCTCACAATCATAATCGTTGATTGTGACCGTAGTTGTGTGTAGGTACATCATGGTGAGCTGAAGAAAGTTCGTTTGATTTCGGTGAAATTAATACGAAACCATCTGAGATCCTACCAACGCGCATCTTCAAAATATCTATCAGCTCATTTCGACCAAGGCTTTGCAGGGTTTCACGTTTGCTTATGCATAGACGAAACTTATTGTTCGATTTTGAGTTCATGTGGCACCTCCTGACTCCTGAGGCCTAACTAGCACACCCTCCAAATTCCAGCTCAACTCTATCATTCTTTCCAATTTACCTACAGTTATTATGCGCGTTGCAAGGATTTGCTGAGGTGCAGGCAGACAGGCACAGAGACATATTTTGTTTAGAGATGTGAAACGCAATATGCGGGTGGCAGTTTCGGTTTGGAGGACAATAATTTCTTCCTTCATTGTCGAATGCAAAATTTTGGTGTACTTTGGAACAAAAGTAAAATACGCAGTAGGTACTATCTACATTCCTACAAAATGTTCAACGCTCTTTAGGTATCGAATATTTCTTACATTTTTATGAATATAGGTCTTCAAAACTTGAAATACCTGAGACCTATCTGTAAGGTCGACTTGTCACTGGTTGATTTTGACCATCATTGTTGGGTGACAGGCTCGTTGGATGGATCATTTTGGGTTGACCATCATTATGACACAGAACTCGAATTTTCCTAAGCACCGTGTTGATATACACACACATGTACACTTATACGTATTTTGCAAATGTATTCTATTACGATCAGACACCAGTTACCTATCTTTCTAAATATGCGTTCGGGTGCAACATTTTAGAGCATGCTAGTTCTCCTAGTTCTCAGGAAGCGATCAATGCGCGATTCAATATTCATAAGTACCTTCCCTTGGTTTGTCTTCACGTTCTTCGATCCAGTTGGACAAACCCAGAACATCGAACCGCCAAGTGCAATAACCCAACCTCATGTTGTGTAGGTAGTGTTTAACTTTGAAATTTTCAAGAAACCGGATTGTCAAATTTAATTTTCGAAAAATGAAGATTTCATTCATTATAAAGATTTAACTTTCCGGGAGTTATCAATAAGTTACGATGGACCAAAACTATATTTTCGTTATGTTTGTTACTGCTACGACGTTCCTGCCTCTGTGATATGCCCTACTGGAAAACGGAAACTTGGAATAATTGACGTTTTGAGAAGCATAGGTACACCTAATGGTTGTCCTGAACTAGTTTTTGGTTTCTCACCTTATGATTATGCTTTGAACGAAATGGGTGTATGTGGACGCTTGTTCCGCTACCTTGGTGGAGTCAGACCAAAAAAAGAAAAAGAAGATGGATGACCCGCAAAAATTCGTCAGAAAAAAAAGGGATATAAGTAGATCTGTAATATGCTATAATATATAGTTATGCTTCCAACTCTCAGCCGGGTTTTATCCATATAGCCCTTACACCGTTGATGCAACACGCATCTGACGAATAATGAGTACATGGCAACATTTTTTTTTCTGTGCAAACTTGAATCTCAGTCAGCATTAGGTACTACTCCATCTTGTAGAAACCTCGTGAAATTCCTGTTTTGTGTAGGTTCTGAGTACATATTCTATTTTTCCGTATGATACGCCAGTTTTGTTCTCTTTAAATAAAATTTAATTTCCTCTTTCAATAACTTCCGAAAGGTTGAAGAAGTTATTTTGTTGAAACGTTTTGCGTGATTGGGGATAAATCTCAAGATTTCCGCTAGGTGAGGGTTGTCACACCTATTATGGGTGCGTTGGATACATACAAATAAAACTGAATATTAGGCCTCCATACCCTTGAGCTAAATGATCATATCAACTTCTGATCCTCATTAAGAGGACATCTGACGCCTCCGTGACCGGAAGAGCAGCTGAGTCAGTCACACATGTGAATATCATATAATATAGTAACTTGTAACTAAGCCATTTGAAATATTGTACATAATAATAGAAAATACAGAATTAAATAATACCGTTATTGTTAATTTAATATTAAATTATACAGTTTTGCCTTACTAGACTGCGCGTTTCCTGTTCATTGCATAGTTCCTGTTTTATAACCTACTGATTACCTACAATACCACAGTTTTTGGATACTCATCAAGTACTGAAGCGTCCTGCTTCGCTTGTTCTCCTGTGATTAATTTGTTGATGCGTCAGATGTCGCCTTAGCTGCGAGCGCTGTTCTGCTTGTAATGTTCCTCTGCTGTCAAATACCCGTTATCGGTGAGTCCTGATTGCGGAATTCATCCTTGCTCTTTGACGCTATCCTCCCTGCTTTCAGTCAACGTAGGTTTTCATTCCCCGACCAACTTCTCATCAAAGGGAGTCGCTTCGCCTCTCTGGGCAACTTGTTTTCCCTCATTGAGGAGGAACTAGGTATATCAGATCAGTGCGACATCGTTTTGCTGTACAAATTAATATCTTCCATCAACTTCCATCTGATTTTAGTACGAGTAGAACCACCGTTTACAGAACCTTCAAGATGAATTTAAGTGGTAGCATTATGTAATTAGTTGAAACTGAGAAATTCCAGTCATTTAGGCAGCGATTTTTGGTCCTCTCAAAATTTAAATTTAACCCACGCTTCTTCGTTTTTTAACACAGAATGTGTTTTAGCCATGGACTAACTAGCCAAAAAAGGTAACGAAATTTCGTAACGAAATCTGGGACGCTGTTATGAAAAATTTCCAATGATTTTCACGTACAACCGATTCGTTGCTACGGAACTTTAACTTCGCCAGTTATCATCGTACAAAAATCGTTCACCACTCGTTGGATAGCTCTCGATTTACCTAACCATACTACGTTAACCAATGCGGAGTGCGTGGCCGACAAGCTGCGGTATGAGCGTCATTGTTTAAATAATAATTGTTTACACACAGGTGATCATTCTCAATAATTTATATTGTGAACACGATTGCTAAGTACCGATGATACGGAACTAAGGATCGTGTAACCTGGTGTAACCTATGAGCAGTCGAAAAAGGTTTATGTGAAACGCGTGAGCTAAAACACATTCTGTGTTTCTATAATTTCGTCCGAAGTATGTAAATAGAGGTAACCGGGGGTCCAGGGGGCTTGCCCCCTGGCGAGGCGCGGAGCGCCGAGTTTTTTCATTCACCGTCCTGTAGTACTCACTTTTGGTGATCTCTATCAATTTATAGTGAGTTAATCCATTTTCTAGATTTTCAGCAATTTTCATCCCAAAACCTCATTTTGGCGAAATATAGAATCTGTAGGCTCGGAAAAGAATAAAAAATTGTGTACTAAATAAACGTCTTTATTCGTTTAATCGTCGAGTACTAAATATTTTTGTTTTCGTTAGTGCGCTGTTCAGTGTAATCCCACTGTTGTCGTTATTTATAGGAAAACTCCGCTAGATCCGCTATTTACATCACATCTGCCACCGGAGTACTGAGTTCATGCATAAATGCATTAGGTTACTCGCCGTTATTATACCGAGAGGTTGTGTTCCTTATTGCTCAAATACTAACGGTAATGTTCCCTCTATTTCCACTGTTTTGGTTCGCTCTCCACCCGACATCTCCTTATTATTTTCAGTAATGAACCTGGAATCGGACATGGAAAAGAAAGTTTACCCCCTCAAAATTCGATAGTTTCCGTTTCAACGTAGGCTTGGAATCCAAAAATGCAAAAAAAAAACTATCCGTACGCACTTTCTTAGTTACCGTGAACCAAAATTTTGGTTCTTAGGTCCCAATAGGAGTTGAGATTTCCAGGACACCATTATCTCGAAAACTTTCGATGGAAGCGTATGTTTTGCTTCATGGCTACCGAATGTAGGGAAGCCTGGGATTCGTGATTGAGTAAACAAAATTTACGTCCTTCATAATTCCTTGGAACGCCCCTAACTACCTGAAATAATGGTCGAAGTTGGCTGAAATTCGGAGTATAGGTGTGGGTTGGGTCACAGGTGGTCCAGTGCCAAAAATCATTGAAAAAGTACTGTAACTTTGGTTGGCATGCGCAAACGTTGAATATTTGAAACGCCCATAACTACCTTAAATGTTGAAATGAGTTCAAACTTGGAGGGTTGGTCAGGAATATTACTTTGATAGTTCCATAATTATGAATTTCATTGGAATCGTACTGTAACTTTCGTCTGCGCATGCGCGAACGGAATGTTCAAATGTCTGATCCTATTACGCATATTAGGTAATTTATTACTACTCTATTTATTGCTATTCAATCATTTGGTCTCATCGGTTTTTTACCAACTGATTCTACACGTCCATGTTACAAATAAGTGGGGAAGCTATACTGCCCACCCAACTTGGCCGATTTTTTTTACGTTTCTAAGTAGATCCCGAACTTACGGATTTTTTGAGACGACCCGGAGCATTGCACGTCCAGCCGTTCGTCCACAATAAGGTTCGTAACATAGCGTAAGGTAGATTTTAACATGAGCGTGAATGAAGGTAATGATGATAAGGTCCAGCCCAGATGTCATTACTAGGGGAGAGCTGATTATAGTCACGGATGCCTGTATGGAATCGAGTTGGTTGTTCCGTGATATTATCTCATTTGAAGAATGTTACTTTGGGTTGTTGATAGGTGCTTCTGTAACTTGAAAAATTTCTGTACAATTACTTATAGAATTCTTGAATCCCGCGCATTTTCATGAAACTTGAGTTTCCGGGCCGGCTACAATGCTCGATTTAGGGCTTTCCTGGGGGGAGTATTGACCACAGAAAACAGTGATCTACGTAGAAGTTGCATCTGTACAGGAAAATAATGAACAGTTGTGTAATAATTCGCTGGGCTTTATTATTCATTTAAATGTTAATGTTGAGTAGGTAGGTACGTACACAGCTGCAATATTATTTCAACATTTTTCAGCTTGTACGCATTTTATTACTGTGGCAAATTGAAAATGTCTTGCAGAATGAGTTACCAGTTTAGTTGTGAACAATATTTTTTCCTTCATAGCGGCAAGATAAGATAATCTTTATCCGGGTTATTAGAAAATAAACTGAAGGTGAAAGACAAAACCTAGCTGTATCAGCTAGTAACCTCCGTTACCTAGCCTTTTGTGATCGAAAGGGGAATCAAGATATTTCTGCGGTTTTTCTGGTTCTACCGAATTACCTCCAAATAATCTTGGCATATTTATATTCATTACAGCTGCATTATGTCTCGTGGGGGTGGGTGGTCGTGTGACGAAAGGTTGTCACACTTTATTGTACTTCTGACAATAATAATGCCAAAATTACATTAATTTATCGGTTTTTGTTGAGAGTTGTTCTTTCGAATTTTACTAAACTCTAAATGTTGATAATCCAAGTATCGTCCACTTAGGTACTGCCGAAAATCACTGAAAACTGTCAGGAAAATTTTGATGAAGCTCTGAACACTGGGGTTTTTTCGCTACCGACGTGTCTAAGTTTGTGACAAACGTATATTAATATCAGTACTTACTAATACTGTTCTTATTGTTTATTTTGTAACATTTGTTTTGTAAAATACTTATCTTTGTAAAAAGTATTTCTATAATAAGGTTTGAGTCCACGAGCATGTAGAAAATTCCACAAATTAGGGTGAGTTCGTGATTTGAATTGAATTTGAAGAAAAATGACTTAATTATCTTCATCTCCTCTTGTTTCTATACGTAATTCAAGTGTGTCGACTTGTGGAGCATATTTTGGTACCCTAAAAGCTGGGCAGTGGGTGAGTAGCCCTGGTGGTGTGCCGTCTTGTAGACAATCGAGGTCCTATGTCAAGTGAAGGTCTGCCGGGGTGCATGATCGGACCTGCACGACCCAGGTCACCGGGTGCAGGCAAAAGCCCTTGGGGCTCCCGAGATCCTTTGGGAACCGGTTCATGAGTTGCCTTCCTGCCCGGTGGAAACGGCTTGATGGGATAGCAACTTGTGAAGAGAAAATAATGATTCAGGCTGAAAGATATTCAGGTTGGGTCGCATCTTCACCACTCCATTTCACGATGGAAGTCAGGATAGCGGGGAAATTCCAGAGAAGAGGTGGCCCTAGTGATTGTAAGCAAAGCAGTGGAATGAGTTGTGGTTTCGAAAAGCCTGGTAAAAAAGGATGTGTAGCTAAACTCTCCAAGTTGATATCTAAATGAAGCGAACATGATGGAAAAATATTGTATTTAAGTTCAAGATGATTTTTAGGTATAAAGTTTGATGACATATTTCAGTCTAGTGGCGATTCAACCTCTCAGTGAAATTGTCGCCTCATTGAATTTCGTTGGTGACCACAAAAAACCGAAACCGTCCCGTACGTATTCATACGAATTTCTTACGCCACCTGTCAAAGCTTTGCGTATTACATACCTTTCAAATGTAGGTACTTAGATAGTACGCTATATGTGTTGATTTAAACATCATAGTTAATAAGCACAGTACATATCTATAATGTAGGTATGTGAACTCATACGCGGAACAAAGCGATATTTCGTCGTTGGTATGCAAATCAATAATGAGGTATGTGCTTGGGCGCAGTGTCCTGCTGTAAGTAGTGCTTTTGCTACGATTTTTCGAAGTTTCAACCAATCTGATTCATAGTGGGCTGGGAGTCCGGTCAGAATTGATTGACACTTTGAAAAATCATAGAAAAAGAACTACCTACTTATCATTGGACAGAGCGATTGATGTCAACGTTCTCAGGATGAAATCTTCATTAAAAATAAATAAAGAAATACGTGCACATACCCCTTTTAGCAAAGCACACCGGTTGGTCATATCCTCTACGCTATACGCTAACAAAATTTGGTAAGAGTATTTGTGTTTTGAGTGTTGCTGAGGATTTTCGAAGCAACTCCCTGTTTAGGACCTACCATGACTAACCTCAATTGCTTAGCAATGCGCCACTGACTGATCTAATAACGTCTTCATGTGCCTGCTCATAGTTTTCGCCTTATTCGTTAATCTCATCGAACCTAAAGAAGGTTGGCATTTCCTCATACATTTACCTACACGTGTCTACATAGAAACAGCAAAATAACATGACAAGAGCGCATGTCATGAATAACAGGAAAGCTGGGCGTAGATAATTTATTGCTAATTTGAACTAGTTCGAAAATGTCGATACAAAAAGGATCATTTTGGCCAGAGCAGTCGGTGGAGCAGCAGGTGTTGTGCTCTACTCTGGTGAATTTCACCAGATATTCCGCAGCACAGCAACAATTAAGATCAGGTAGAGACGGATGAGATACAATCCTGCTCCAGTCCTCACTCCTTAACTCCTAAACTGCTGTGGCCCTGCTGATGTTTGTTACTGACTATGGTTTGATCACCAAAACCGGTATAACATGTATTTTTCGTGTATTAATGGAAAAAGACACCTTTTCAATAACTCCGTTCTTATTTCCTAAATTGATTGTAATTCAACCGCGACTGTCAAGTGACGAAGGTGTTCGGTATTTCTGGTCAGATGAGTCACCTGAAGGTCCGAGGCCGCGAACGAGGCCCGAAAAGAGCTTTCGAGAGGGTGAGAGGGACTTGTATCCAGTGTCTAATTCAGTGGCTTGAAACCTAATCAACAGAAGTAAGAGTAATCTCGAAACAGTTCTATCAGTCTGTTTTTAGCGAACAATAAATTGTTATTTATGTTGACGAAAATGGAAATTTATCCGATAAATTTGATCATGACTTCATAGTTATTGAGTAGGTCCTATTGAGTTATCGAGAAAGTTTGGTAACATGGATATAGTTTTATTTAAGAATATTGTCGAAAAGCCAAACAAGGCGAATTTGACGTCCTCGCAGAAGTCTATGAGGAACTGCCACAGGGACTGCCTTCGTCCCTGATGAATGTTACGTATAGGTACCTACCTCTCAATTGGGTATCAATAACCTTTCATGATCCCCTTTCCTTTCTCTTTCGTGTATTTTTTCTCACAGTTGAGCGGAGTAGAATTTCCTTCTCGTCTCTTCTTTATTGGAAAGGAAGGTGCTAGCAGAATTGGGTTTGCGTCTGTAGCTTCAGTCTGTGGATTTCTTCTTTTTCGAGATAACTCATACTTACTTGAATTATCACTTTCCTATTTTCTGGAATTGGTGTCTTCATCATAACGATGGTAGCCAGCATCATACTTGTTCCCCTCGTAAGGCGTTCGACGTCCTACTTGCAGTTGCTCCGCAATAAATTGTTCTTTGTTGCAGCAGTAAATTGCTGACTCTTCCGGACAAAAGATGCTCGCTGGGTTTGTTTCACTACCCACGAATTCCTCTTCCGATTGCTCCTTTTACATTATTAATTTGTAAACATTTACATGTACATGAAGTCCTGTGTTGGAATTTATCTATGTGTATGTGTGATCTATGATAACTCTTGAATCAAGGAACTTTTGCATTTGAATAGAGGCTTTGTTGGAATGCTCCGGTCTCCTCTTTCAGCCAGAAATCAACGGTCTACCGCGACAGCATCTAATACGCCTATAATAAGCCGTCTGTCTACCTAATATAGGTAAATTCATTCTTAAATCACGTACTTCGGATTTTTGACCACTAGAATTAGATTCTAAATACGTACTTCCTTACTACAAATAAATTTCTTCAACTTGACAAATTTGCTCTATGCTCCCCTGCGGAATGAAAATGACTTAAGCAAGTGACAAATTTCAGTACCTACCTACCTACTCCTGCATTACGAATTTTAGATGTAACCCTTCGGTGTTCTGGTGTTTAGGTGATGATTTGAGTGAGGGAAATCGTATTCTTATCAGCAATCACTTCCCAGTGTTTTCATAGGAAGTTCAGTAGCATATTCTGCAGTGCAATTTATAGCTGTTTTTCCTGAAAGTACCTAGGGATTAATTTAGCTTTGTCGTCCTGAGAAAGAGTGGTTCGTCATCTTTCTCAGTGCATTGTGCCTCGGGAGTATCATTTCTCGGCAGTGGCAGCCACTGTAAGCACTGGAGCTTTCACACTCGCATAGCCCGCAGTCCCCGTCCCGGCTATCGCGTCTTCAATCGCTGATGCTCCACTTTCATACAAACCGACCCTTTTCCGACCTCACGGACCGCCGCTTTTCTACCGGGCCGCTCCGTCCATTTCACGCTGTTGCGTATCTATTAACATTAATGAATTTTGTTTAAAATTTATTTTTACCGTCAGTTACTAATCGTTGCCGCGTGGTTGCTCTAATCCACTTTCCTTCCCATGTCATTTTAGGAAATTCTAGCATGCATGAATGAAGTTCCTATTTTCTTTTCACTTCATCGGTATCGAGTTTCCACTTCTTGGGAAAGCTTTCCGAGAAAACAATTTTGACCCGCTTTTATTAGGTGGCCAAATTTTCATAAACTATGTAGGTAGAATAGAAATACTCCGATCATCCTGACATGCCGAGGCTACTTTAAAATAATATTTTTGAGTGCGTTTTGTACCCTCTATCGCTTTTATAGTATTAGGTACTTTATAAATATACAAAGTATTTGTTGGATAAGCACATAGGATAAAGATTCGAAGAACGAACCGTCTGCGAAACTACCTGTCAATTGAAACTGCGTAACTAGGTTTTACAAGCATAATAATATATAACACGTGGGTTATATTAATTATTTATTGTTCAATCCGACATTCCTCCCCTTCGGAATGCTGACCGGAGTTGTCAATCTTCAACGGGGTTGCTTTCTTCTTTTAACTGTAGTAGTCTCTCAGTAATCCGACAACTTGATATCAGACCTAAGGAATGACTGGTTAATGAAAACGCCGGATTTGTGGAGGTTCATTAAAAAACGTCTGCCAAGTCGGGTAGGCAGTATATAATATACTATAAGCTGAAGCTTCCTCACATGGGCGTATATAATTAGTTGGGTGGGTCCGTTCGGTGGATAGATGGAGAATTGACGCGTATGGATTTGAAATTTAGAGGTTCAAAAATGACAAAATAGTAGGATGGAATAGGTAGTAATAGGTTTAATGATGAGCGTAATAGGATTATTATTGGCATTCATTCACACATACCCTTCAAATCTCAGAGCATTACACTTTCTAGGGTATTTGTGGGATTTCGAAGGATTTCAAGTTGTCGCATGCGCAGACCGATGTTGCTGTATTTTTCAATGAATTTGCGGCTACCCTCCAAATTTCAACTAACTTCGACTGTTTTTTCTGGTATTTTTCAGCGTTACAAGGAACTGGCAGTTATTTGGTGTTTGCTCATGCGCATCTGCATGTTACAGTCCGAATTTGATGAAATCCATATGGACCTATCAGGGTGCCATTCTGAATCTACCCTCCAACTTCCAGAACTTTTCGACAATGTATAGGGTATTTATAGGGCTTTACAAGGATTTCTCGTTTGCGCATGCGCAGACGATAGTTACGGTACTTTTTTAGTGAATTTAATTTGTATGGGACCGTCTGTGGCCAACCTGCACCTACCGTCCGAATTTCAACTCATTACGACCATTAATTAGTATAGTTTCGCCCGGGGCAAGGAATTGACCACAGGCAGAGACGGAACCAGATAATATGTTCCTTGATGTCTGAAGCGTTAAATGCGAGTGGAAATTTTCATTTTGGAGGACATAAATTCTTTTCAACTCTTGCGCGAATATAAAGCTTCCCTACCTTCGATAGTGAAGAAGCAAAAAAGGCATTTTAATAGTAAAATCTGTGTTTATCGCACATGCCCGATGTGCATATTTATAACTAGGTGCAATTGGTTTCTTGCAAACGGAAGAGAAGGAAGCCTTCATTTCTGCACCAGTTGATTTATTTCTTTGAGAAAGCAGGTTCTAAAAGAAAGTATAATTTTCTTTTGTTTCTTTGCTTGGAATGACACTTTTAATAATTCTGAATTCGTTTCGTCGATTTAAAATTGTGCGTTTCTCAACAAGAGATTAATGATTTGTGTTTCCGTTTGATCTGTAGGGTCATTTTCACTCACAGTTATAACTGAAACTAATTTGATAAACGCTGCAAGTCCTTGTCACAAGGGTTTATTATTCTATTGGACACATCTACAGAAATTTTGGCTGTTCATTTATTTATTGTTTCTTTCGTGTGAAATAATGTAAATAGACATTTCTGATTGTTTCCACCAATTTTGGACCCAAAACAAGAATTAGGTACGCATTTTTTTCTCAAATTATCTTTGATCACTGGTAGTGCCATTTAATTGTCTTGATTCACCTGTTGACACTTTTCCTACCGTTATTATACAAATTGATGGTGATTTCAGACAATTTCCCATGTTTTTAACTCATAAAAAATCGATTTTTAGAGCAGAACCATTGGTAGAACCTCAATTTTCCACTCTTTGGTCAAAATTGACTTCACATTCGGTCTTCTTGTCCCAAAAAACATGGAAAACGATACCTCAAACGCTCATGTTGCTGACATGTTAGTAAAACACAAAAAGTTCCTATTTTTATACCCATTTTCACTCATAACACCCCTGGGTATTCCGATCGGGCTGCAAAGTTTCAGGACACAACTAGGGCCCAAATGGAGCTTGTGTGCGAAAGAACGAATTTTTTAGACCCAAAATGAAGCCGGTACACGTGATGCGGACATTGCATTTTGGTTTATTATTCTATGAACTAGCTGTGTACCCGTGCTTCGCAACGGTAGAACCGGCGCGTGTTGCTGCGATTTAAATAAATGGAGCCAACGGTCATGTATTTTAATATGCCTGTATCCCCCCCTCCTCAACTGATCAGAAACCTTCCCCAATGCCAACCCTAACTGCCTTTAACCCCCCTCCCCCGTATCCTATGAACCCTCCCTACCTGGTTAGAAACATTCCTCAATGTTCACACAACAAATTCCCAAAGTTGCACTCCAATTGGTCAAGTAGTTTTGAAACTTCTGTAGACCCCCCCCCCCCCCCTCTCATAACCTGTACCCCCCTCCCACTAACATCCTGATTGAAGTACCACTTGAATGTACTCGTCGAGCTGAATCCAGAATCTAATTACAATCGGATTTACGTCCAACCGTTCAAAGTTATTATAAGCATAAACGTCCTCATAGAAGTGATTATAACACGTTTTTTAGTAGTATTTCATTCATAGCGTTTCAACGGATGGACAGATTCAAATGCGGATTTTTCATAAACCTTCCCAGATAAATTCTGCGTCAAATGGTACCAGCCGCAACTTTCTACGTTCAGCCGTTCTCAATTGATGCCGAGACAAACAGACAGACAAACAAACAGACACTGTTTTATTATATGTATAGATAATACACCTATGTATTCGCTCAGCAAAAAATTTTTATAACACCCCCTCAAAATTTTTTCTTTTCCGTTTCAAGGGGCGTAGATTCCAAAAATGCAGTGTCCGTCCGCCGTACGCCGTCCGCCGTATCACGTGTACAGGCTTCATTTTCGGTCTAAAAAAATCGTTCTTTCGCACACATGCTCCATTTGGGCCCTAGTTGTATCCCGAAACTTTTCAGCCCGATCGGAATATATCCAGGGGAGTTATGAGTGAAAATGTGTATAAAAATAGGTACTTTTTGCGTTTTAGTAACATGTTGGTAACATGAGCATTTAAGGTATCGTTTTTCATGTTTTTGGGGACGAGAAGACCGAATATGAAGTCGGTTTTGACTAAAGAGTAGAAAATTGAGGTTCTACCAGATGTTCAGCTCCCGAAATTGAATTTTTTGAGTCAAAAACCTGCGAAATCGTCTGAAATCACCATCAATTTGTAGAATAACACTGGAAAAAGTGTCAACAGGTGGATCAAGACGATTAAATGGTACTATCAATGATCAGAGATAATTTATTTAAAAAAAAAAGAAGGAGCGTACCTTATTCGTGTTTTGGGGGCCAAAATTGGTGGAAACCACCAGAAATAGCTATTTCAATTATTTTATATGAAAGAAACAATAAATAAACAGCCAACATCTCTGTAGGTATGTCCAATAATAATAAACCCACGTGACTAGGACTTTGCAGCGTTTTGGAATCTACTCACCTTGAAACGTAAAAGAACAAGTTTTGAAGGGGTGTTACAAAATTTTTTTGCTGAGCGATTACATAGGTGTATTATTCACAGAATAATAAACCAAATCAACAAACGGTGGTTTTGGAATTGCGCGTAAAATGAAACGTAAGAATCGGTAGACCGAGTCTAGTGTTCACGTTTAACCCATGTCACATGTTAGAAATGTGTTTCCCGTTTCATGCCTTCTGAAAACGCCGGACTGCTGGTGTGGCCGGATCAGCGAAGTGCCGGATTACAGAGGAACCACCTCTGCCCCAGTTGTTGGGGATCCACCTCTACCCTACTGTTGTTCTACTCCCTTTATCTGCCTCTGAGGACCTCCTTCTTCTCCACACCTGCCATAACCAAACGCTATATTTTACGGTGTTTACAACATAGTCGAGAAAACCATGAATACCTCCTGAAGATCCTTGAACGGTCCTTGAAAAGTCTACATCACGCTATCGATCAAATAATGAACGGGTTGGCCAGGGGCGGGTGCGACGGGCTGGCGGTAACGTCAAACGAGGGTGGGTCAATGTACCCCTCCCCTTTACCATCGTTTCGGCGCCGCGGCCAAATCAACCGAAACATCGGCAACTGAAGGGGACTAACCAGAGTCCCACAGTGGCCAGAATCACTGATTCAAAGTGAACAAAACAAGACACGAGGATTGGATCCCATCTGAGCTAATTTCTGTGGTCAGGTTGCACAACAATAGGCGACAGACTTGTCGTGTTTAGTGTGCTATTCGTAGAAACTCATCAGGATTTCGCTCCCTGTTTCTGGTCACGTGACCTCCTTCAAACCAACTTTCCAAATCCACGGCAATAATCATAATTTGTAGAAGAGTGAGATTTTCTGTTCTTTTCTTGAAATGTCGTGGCACGTTCTCGAGAACTATCATAGGTACAATGCTCAGTTTCAGCACATGCAGTTGTCATGGTCGCTGTGAAACCTTAATTTATTTTTATCCCTTTATTTTTTAAGACTATTATAACAATTGATATACCTTATTGACACGTAAATTAAGATCACTCCGCACACTTGGGGGGAACGTACTAAATGTCACTTTTTAGATACAGGTGGTAGATTATTTACATCTCTAAGAAATCTAGTATGTGTGGGGTGTCATTAGGCTGGGGTTGATGGGAAGAGCGAAGCCCTCGCTGCCAGCGTTGTGTAATGTCTACATTGGATGAAACGAATCGGACCATGGTTTCCTGGAGTGTTCCATCGGAGAGCTGAGATTGAAATCGGTGTAAATGGTATCATTGCGTACGAAGTGCGGAGCATGAATCGCTTGTCGCTGAAGAGTTTTATTCTGATGCTGCTCGATTTCCCTGCCGATCTGGAGCAGGTGCCCCAAATTGGGAGCGCGTTATGTCCAGGTCGGCCTGATGAAAACTTTTTACATCAGCATTTTATTGTCCAGTGACGGGGCAGGATTGTTTAGAAAATATTTCAGTTGAAAAGTCCGGTTGGTGAGGCGTTTTTTCAATTCTGAAATGTACTTGGTCTCGTGAGCGTCCATTTCATCAAGGTCGTGCTTGATAATTATGATATCTTCATTAATTCCTCATGAAAGTAGTGGTAAAACGCGGATCCCTTATTCCCAAATGGCTTGAAATGATCGGAGCAGCAGATTTAGTGTGTAACCATAATGAACGTGCATAACTTACTGTGTACTCAGAGCACTTGCGGCAGGTGATTATGTTCCTACGTTTGTTATGACGATACTGTTGAGTCCTAATTTACTGCATATCCTACGCAGCACTCCCCGGTACAACCTCTTGGTCTTTGCATAATTTCTGATATTTTATTTGGGTAAACGAACACGTTTTGATTAATAGGTATTTCATTGACCAACCTTGAGAGTGGAATATTGCTATCCTCCATCACATCGCGTTCCCCAGACAGGAAATCGAGCATGTGTTGAGCCTTTTGGCTGACCTTCATTTCACAGCTGGTCTCCTAAATCGAATGCCTGGAAACAGCCCAACACCTGGTACCAGAAGTGTGGCACATAAAAATGTGCCCCGGTAGCATGTTTCAGATGCGGCTGTGGAAAATCACGAAAATTCCTTTGTTTGACTAACTACTCGGAACACGAATCAAACGAAGAAAATGCTAAATTCCTCCGTAGGTAATCCCTAGTGTGGCGTGGGTACCTACCTAATGTAATTCTTCCACCTTAATGTTCATTTAAACAGCCGTTGAAATGCCTAAAGGAGCTCAATAAAAATAGGTCTCGATGATTTGAAATAAGGGGTGTTGATGCAGGTTGGGGCTCCACTGATTTGGTCTGGGCATAGGTGCTTCCGTTGAAAGTTGTCCGCCAGTTCGCCCGAATGCCTGTTGAAAGTGGTTTTGTTCCAATCATGCTGCCACTCGATCTTTTGGAGATTGGGGATTGGTTGGACACAAGGCGGGTAACGCCATTGGATAGGAGAATATTTCAGTACTCAGTGAAGTAGTATTGCTAAAAAGTCGTCTTGCCACCGAATTAAAATGAATTTCGATTAGGCAATACAGGATGACCACTATTCCCATGATATCCAGTAGTCTGATGACGTTCAATATTGTCTGGGCCGAGCCATATATCCGGAACCGGACGTACCTTTATAATATAGTGGTTTCTAGTTCTGTATTATAGAGCACAGGCAGGGTTCACATATGAACCCTGACCAGATTTCCATTCCACAGGTCCTGTCACTTCATCTACTTAATTCTCCAATTCTCAATTGTACATGAACGCGAATTGTACTTACATGTTTCGGAACTCAAAGAATGTTGATCTGCATCATTTTTTCTCTTTGAGCCAGCTAACTGTTCTCACTACATCCTTGAGCACAACTCACGTCACTCCCCTCATTGCAGTCCTTCCCCCAATTTTAGTTTTGAGATGCAGGAATACTGTACCTTTGTCGGACGAAATTGCCACGTTTTGGTGGTCCTGACCGGTCGGTCATGACCACTAAATTGAATTGCTCGGTTGGAACACGTGAAAAGCGGAGTTTGAAAGGTTTCTGCTCCCGATGGTGGAGGGTTTTCGAGCTCTAACTTTCCAACTCTTCGTTTCATTATGATGTCCAACTCGAGCGAAATGTTCGCTCGAGCTGTCATGTCCTCTGACCCCTGCTCCTCCTCTGTTTCAAGGTTTACTATGCAGTAACTTTTCACTTCGCGCCTCATTCAATTATGTTTCCTCAATTATATTTCTTTATCGTACCCTACAGGGTCTCATTGATTACTCCTTTGATTTATAATTAGTCATAAACGAGGTTGAATGTTGATGAATCCGGGGTGATGGGGGGGCTAAATGCTCTAAAGGCTTGAACTACTAAGTGGGTGGGCATAAAAGCTTTTTATCCTTGATAAATTAATGCAGCCCTAAACTACATAGAACACCACAGGACAAAAAAACCCCTAAACTACACAGGAAATATTTGGGATACAACCTACATAAAACATTTTGATTCATAAAATTGACCATCTGGCGCTAATTAAGTTACATATCTATACCAACCTAGTAAGTTGAAATCAGTGTAAACCAGTCAGAACAATCGTATTCAGGATATCAGAATGCTGTGGATGACTCGTCTCATGTTTATCGCGAGATCGTAGGACTAGTTTATTGCACCTCTCAGTACCGTTGCTGTTCTTGCATTAACAATTCAATGTAGAGAAATTGTTCGTGCCGTTGAATTCTTATCTAGAACTAATGCAGTCACGACGACAATATTCCATTCACTTTGAAGAATCGTTGACGAGTCTCGAAACCCTTGAGTTCAAAGCCAACCTGAAAGATGAAGCGAAGCTGCGGTTCCTGGCAACTGTCCATATATGACAAGTGGAGTGAGGAAGGCAGGGAGCAGGAAGAAAGAGAGAACGATGGCGATGACCGCGATGTGAAGCCGGCATGGGAAACCGCGGGGGAGGTTACCTTTTCGCCTAACCCTAACCTAACCTCCGTGTCAACCTCCAGTGTAAGCAATCAATACCCAAGGCAAGTCTGAATTTCCTCCTACTCAAACGTCTAGGTTTGGAGAACGCCCTAGTATTATTGTATCGGGTTTTGAGTTGATGCGCTCATTCAAATTCATTATCTATTCAAATCTCAATTGCGCGTTTTGTGAAGAATGATACATCACATCCGGGAAGGGTAGATAGGATTATGGATCACGAGATATGTTCTTCATAAAGGTGTGAGATGCAACCCACTAATTACTAATCATTACAAGAAAAAAATTATTGGATGAAGGGGATTCTTAGCAGATAGGTAATGTAGACGTTCAAGATGTGTAGTAGCTGATACCACGTGGAGATCAGATGTTTGCCCAAATGTATTGATATGGTAGTTAGTTGCAGTCCGAGTGTAGTAGCTTGAGACGAAGCCGTCTTCATTGTTGCAAAGGGAAGGTGCTATGCTTAGGGAAAGTGGATATGCTTTTCTTATTCATTCAGCCTACGGTAATGAATTCAGTCATGGAACTTAAACAGCTCGAAATCAGCTGAGTACTGTGGCTGATTTCTATGCAACTTACGATGCTGTAATTAGATATGGGTACTCAGTACTACAAGAATAGCACGGCGCGAGGAGCCCCCCCTCCCCCCATCAGTCATAATGAGCCCGAGGGTAATTTTTCCCATTCACTATTCAATTACGATGATCAATTTGATAATATATGGCGTCTATTTAGGACTGTTTGGGGGTGAGATAGAAACTGGTCCCAACTTCCACGCAGAGTGGCGTTTTGGGTTGGTAATAACTGTAATGAATAGTGTTCGAAAGCTTTTATTGAAACCATGAGGATTATACGGAGCGAAGCACGAGATACACGCAAGTGTTACATATTGTATCAAACGAAAACTGGAAACAGAGAACAGTAAATGCAACTATAAACTATTCTAACTATAAAAAGATGACTATGAATAAAAACCTCCAACTTATAATCATTATAAACAACTTTGTTTCATGAGGGTGTAAGGATTTTATATTGCGCTTTTCATTTTTGGTGAGGTTTGGGATTCCCTTTGCAGCTGCTTCACGTTTCAGCTGGGAACTCTCGATTTGGAGGAAGTAGGAACATGCGCGTTCGTCCCCCATTTTTGGGTCACAGTTGATAAATCCATCATAATTATGGAAGATGGATGGAAAACATCAATATAATTGAAGTTTTGAATGTTTTCGGATAGTGTTAAATGCCACATTGGTAGGATCTCCTTCAGTTTATTATTTTGTACAGAATACCCTTCTATTACAGATCACATCTCTCCATATAGATAAGTCTTCTATATAATATAATATTATGTACTATTCTATACATATTATGTAGATCGCCGCAGGCCCTACGTAGGTTAGTACCTAACCCCGTACTCGTTACTAGGTACCTACCTAAATCAAGTGTTGGATGATGCTAAAATAATTCTGTCGATGATAAACAGTAACTAAAATGGCAAATAGAAACGCAAATAATGAAGTTCTGAAGGGAAATTGTTGATGAGGAGTAAAAAAAGTTGCAAACGTAGCTACCAACTTCCTCCAGCCCCTTCTATGTAGATGGTATAATGAACCGTTGTGCAATAATTTACCGCTGTGTACTAATTCACCCATCAATAATACTTGCAACGTTTGTTCAAGTTTCACTACCTATCAACAAACTCCAAAGAGGTGGGGGGGGGGGGGGGGTTGTTTCATTTTTCAAATGAAATAATATCACAGAACAACCAATTCGACTTCATACTCCGTGAATATAATCAGGTGTTCCTTAGCAATGATGATCTCGGGCCAGTTCCCGATTGTTAGCGCGTCCCTAGTGATGATGTTGGGCTGAATGTATACAATTTCATTCACCCTGTTGTGGAAAAAGCCTGTCGGTGCAAACTTCTGGGCCTTTCTGTGAACGAATGTACAATGGACGCTGGATGTACAATGCTCCGGGTGGTCTTAACAAACTATTTAAAACCGTAAAAAAATTCGAGATAACGGCGTCCTGGGGATTTCAACCCCTATTTTTCACCCCTAAGGGATGACTGACATTAACGCCGAGGTTTGACCCAAATGGGACCTTTAAACCGAATTTCTTTCGTCAATTTTGGTTCATGTTAACTAAAAAAAGTGCGAAGTACGGCGGACGGACAGAAAATTGCATTTTCGGATTCTACATACCTTGAAACGGAAGCCATCAAATTTTGAGGGGGGGGGGGGGGGGTTAAATTTTTTTTTTTTTTCGTGCTCGATTCCAAAGGTTCATTATTGAAAATAATAAACCAAAATTTTGTCCTCCAAAATGAAAGTTGACACTACCATTTTGCGTTTCAGACATCAAGGAACATTTTTGGTTCCGTTTCTGTCTGTCTGGTAATTCCTTATAACGCCCATAACTACCCGAAGTAATGGTCGAAATGGGCGGAAATTTGGAGGGTGGGTGCGGGTTGGGTCACAGATAGTCCATACCAAAATCATTGAAAAAGTACCGTAACTTTAGTCTGCGTATACGCAAACGTGAAATACTCCGAGCGCTTATAACTACCCTAATTATCGTTGAAATGAGTTCAAACTTGGAGGGTTGATCAGCAATAATACTTTGATAGTTCCAAACGAATTTCATAGTAATCGTATTGCAACTTTCGTCCGCGCATGCGCCAACATGATATCTTGACCATTTCCTTGTAACGCTTCTAACTACGAGACATTTCGTCGTAGAGAGCTGAAATGTTGAGGGTACGCACGGGTTGGATCGCAGATGGTCCCATTTCAAAATCATGGGAGTCGTTTCGTCTGCGCATGCGCAAATGTGAAATACTTGAAACGCCCATTACTACTTTGAGTTTTGCTGAAATGAGTTCAGATTTGGAGAATGGATCAGGAATAATACTTTGATAGTTCCATATGAATTTCATTTAAATCGTGATGTAACTTTCGACTGCGCATTTTACTTTTTTTGTAAAGCTGACAACGCGAAAAATAGTCGTAGCGAGCTGAAACTTTGAGGGCACACGCGGGTTGGGATCGCAGATCGTCCCGTATCAACCCAACCCAACTATTCTATAATATGTTCATGTGATTCAATTGAGGAAGCTATACTGCCTACTCGAATTGGCAGTCGTTTTTCTTTTTCTGTCCATTCTGTTCCTCTTTCGTCTGTCGTGATGGACGAAATGTAGACTGAAGGGGATCCCTCAAACCCTTTCCCGTTGAGATTTTCATGTTCTTTGTGTATACTAAACGAGTTTCCTTCCTCCTCCCTCCTGTGAGCTTATCATAGTAGAGTAGGAAAACTTGGGAAGTCTCTCTTTTGCCGATCAAAGGCGCCGTGAAATAAAGAGGCTTCTCCGCCGTGGTGGAAATATCTATCCGAAGTGCGCGGCCATAGCAGGGGCTACGGAACATTCGGAAAGCCCTATGCTAGGGTCAGGTTAGGGATATGAAGCGAAAGTTGCTAGAGGGATTTAAAGGTTATTAGGTACGGCTTGGCATGTCCGCCTCTCATTTAAAGGGTAGGAGGGCTGTGGTGGGGGTTGACGTGCAGAAAGTTCGAAGCCCTTCGCCACTTTATCACGAGTTTCCCACTGATCAACCCGCCTTTGAACCTGAAACTAAATCTCCTTGGAGGGTGATCAGTGTTTTCTTATCATATTACATTGTTGGATATCGGGTAACATCGATATCATCATTAGCACCATAATATAGTTAATAATGGCTCACCAGAACGTTAATGTAAATTAATTTTAGATTGTTGGATTGGTACGTTATTCATTCGCTCTGTTAACATTTACTGGATTGCTTAACAGATCCAACCAGTCGCAAAACGCTAATATTTCTGGGTCTTCTCGTGATATTCATGGGTCATGAATACCTTCTACAAGAAGTATGTATAGTGTTCGGTACAAGGCCCAATGTAGATAGGCAATGTAGGTAGGGATATCTATCTGATCTGCTATCGTTGAGGTTAACCATGTTTTGATGTAAAACTCTTTTACTTGGTGGTCTTCCGTCCATTCCTATCTTCAGTTTAATACCATGGAAAATGCCATCGCTGGCGGACTATAATCCATTCGATGAGTGCATCAGTGTCTTCCACCTCTAATGTCTAATCCATCTTGATTTCGGAGTCCTTTTTTTATAGTGGTATCGCATCTCGCGTTGAGATTGAGATACATATCAAGTCTAGGCTTGATTCAGTGACAAGATCTCTTAGTATTCAGGTTTTGGGGATGGTATAATGAATTTTTGCCATTAATTTGCATTAACAAACCACGTTATGCCCCTTTTTTGGTTTATTATTTTCAGTAATGATGAACCTTTGGAATCGACCGGGAAAATGTCCCCCCCCCCCCCCCCCCCCCCCCAATTTCATGATTTACGTTTCAAGGGGGGTATAATACGAATATCGAATACAAATATTTCCATCCGTCTGCGGCTTTTTCCTTAGCTTTGTTGGTTGTTAGAAAGTTCTGAAAATATTAATTATTGCTCTGAAGAATTCTGACTTGTAAATGTGTATTTTCTTGGGGTATAGGTGCGGGTTGTTTGGTACCCAAATGGTCCCACTTCCCACATGAGTTTTATGGAAGCCTGACAGTAACTTTTGTATACACGTCCCAGTAGATAATGTAGAAACCTAAGTGCATTCTCATTAATGTGCGTTCGCCGTTTGGAGATGAGAGTTGAATCCGGTATAGTTATTTGCTTGGAAAATTAAATAAGAACCCAATGGGGTATCTGCCTCTTGGCTCCTCATTAAACCACGCATGTATAATTTTCTGCCATTTTCCCTAAACCACGCACGTATAATTTTCCACCATTTTCCCGGCAGCCAGGTTCTTATTTCGCTCTCTACCTCTAATGAAAACCCGATGTTTAATATAAAGTCAGCCACAGACATTTAGGCGGATGTATAATGAATCACCCTGTGTGAATGCTTTTACTACCTCAGTGCCCTGAAATGAGGCGTCTGCCTGCTTAATTTTCATTTCATATTAAATTTTCCACTTTCAAGAATCGTAAATGGTCGTCCATTGTCGGCATGACATTGTGATTCTGGTTACAACTTCAGAAAGTTATCAACAACTAAAATATTTTGATATTGATTGTTGTCGATGGTGCAGAAGAGCGGTCTAATCGGGAATAATGAGTGACTGATTAAATCAACAGTGTTTCTCGATTCCCGGTAAAAATAATATGTTGAAGCTAGAGTCTGAAACCGAGAACTCCTCTTCGTTTCGCCGTCAGTTGGTTAAGTAGTTGGATACATTTCATGCTGGTAATAACCCTTCAGTTCCTATTCGTCAGCACCCGTTAGTTTCCTGTACAGTCATGTTCATTGATTGATTCAATATTCAGTGAATTTATTTATTCTATTACTCTTAATTCAATTCCTATTTAACTGTACTCAACAGCTTTAAGTGATATGTAAAAAGTTCGAGTGGAATAAGGAGAAGGAGAACACCGTTCTCCTTATTCAATCTTACGAGAGAAACAGTTTCCTGTGGAGTGTACAGGAAAAAGAAAATAGGAAAATAAAATACTCGTAGCTACTCAATCAGCTGCCCATTTTTTCTGCAATTTTGTTTTTCTCGTCCACCAGATTTTGTACGTTGAAGGATGTTCGCCGAACATTTTCCAAAATTTAGTGAACCCGACTTCAATTCTTTGAAAATCCAACACGGATGTTAACGAACTTTCTTGTGTTCGACGAACTTTAATTTTATTTCGTCGAACAAAAATTTTCACCGAACACGGTTTGCCGCGAATGTTCGCCCAACCCTACGCACGATACCTCGCAACTAATGTTCGGTTTGTTACTTTAATAGTTTTTACACCATGCTGTATCAAATCACCATCCATCTCCCGTGTTCCGTGATTTGTAACCTTTAGTGGCCGGACCAATATTGATCTGGCGCCATCGGAACTGTCAACATCGTCGCAACATACGTCTCTACCATTTGTCGCGCTTTCTTCCTTTACTATACGTTACGTCGGTAAACATTTGGTTCTAATAGCTTGAGAACCCATTCAGCGGCACTATCAGTTCATTACGAGTCGGTCTATTTAACCAACGGCCTGAATGGGGCCCACCGTTCATTGGCAACTATGGATAAATAAACTGAGTGATATAGACGGTTTCACTTATTCCTATTCCGTACTAGTTAATGGGTATTTTGGCAACTGTGGATAAATAAACTGAGTGGTATAGACGGTTTTACTTACTAGTGAATGGGTATTAATGTCGTCCAGACATCATGGAGTTTGTCGTGAGTCCCTCCCGGGAACACTCCACTACAACCTTAAAGCTCTCACCAATATTCCTATGTAAAAATTACCTTCCGCTAATAAACATCTGAGTGGGGAGACAGGCAACAGAATCCAGGGGACACAACCTGGGCCCCCCCCAAAACTCCCAACAGGGGAGTTGGAGGGAGAGGCCTCCAGTTCCTATATAACCCTGGATCCTGGGGCTTTAGCTTCATTCGACACTTCCTCTAACCAGCTCTCTCTTCTCTCTCTACCTTCCTCCTCCCAGATGCCTGGTGGTATCCGCCGCTCTGGGAATTCACCTCCTACCTTCTCCTCTTGTCTACATCGGTGGATATCCGCCGCCTAGACAAGCACCTTCCTTCCTTCGCCCACATCGGTGGATTACCGCCGCCTGGGTGAATTTCCTTCCTCTCGCCTACATCGGTGGATTACCGCCGCCTAGACGAGATTCCTTCCACTCACCCACATCGGTGGATTACCGCCGCCTGGGTGAATTTCCTTCCTCTCACCTACATCGGTGGATTACCGCCGCCTAGGTGAAATTCCCTCGCTCTCATCTATTCACTCCTTCACGCCGCCGTGATGATAAATTTAAATTCATCACAGTGGTGAACCCGACGTTCATCCAACCTTCTACCCTTCCTCCCTTCTTACCACCTCATGTGTCGCCCCCAGTCTAGTTCGGTGTCCCGCATTTTAAATTCACATTTAAAATAGTCAGTTTAAATTCGCAATTTTGGCCCACCCGCATCCGCTCAAACAACTCTCAACGCTCCGCTGCAAACACCTCCACTGCCGCAAATTGCGAATTTTACGAATTCAAAACCTCACCCAATTTGAATTTTGTTTCCAGACACCTCAACTATGGACCCGAACTCGCCGTCACCGCCGCTCCTCCGGCCGTCCCTGCTGCAGCCGCCGACCGCTGCGACATCTGACGCAACCGACAACCCCTTCACAAGCCTCTCATCACCCGGCTCCACCGCATCCGCCGCCGCCGCTGCCGCCGCCGCTGCAGCTGCCGCACACGCCGCCGCCGACGTCACGACGGCCTCGGCGTCATTCCCGCTGTCACTGCCCCCCTTCTACACGCACGACCCCGCACTCTGGTTCTTCCAGGTCGACGCTGCGTTTTCTGCCGCCAACATCCGCAGCCAGCGTACCCGCTACTCCCGCATCATCTCCCTGTTACCATATGAGATCCTCCTGCAGACATCTGACATCTCCCCCGACGCCACGGCCGCCTACGACGACCTCCGCAGCCGCCTCATCAGCTTATACCAGCCCTCCAAGATCGCACGTATCGCAGCGCTATCCCAGCCCCAACATCTCGGCGATTTGAAGCCCTCCCACCTGTACCGTCGCCTACGTCATCAGCTACACGACATCGTGACGGCCGACATCGCTCGGACGTTCTGGCTGCGAGCCCTTCCCCACCCCATCCAGATGGCGCTCGCCAGCCACCTCGACGGACCGGACGAGCCGCTACTCCGTCTGGCCGACACGGTCTACGACCTCGCCGCGGCCGCCAGCGTCACGGAGGTCGCCGCACCCCGCTTCCCCACCCCACGCCGGGACCGATCGCCGTCTGAAGAGCGCCGCCGGCCCCCCTCCCTCCACCGGCGCCGCTCCCTCTCCGTCGATCGCCGGCCGACCCCCTCCTCCGACCACCGACGCCAGCGCTCGGCCGACCGCCGCACCGTCTCCCCCGCCCAGCAACAGAGGGGGAGGTCCCCAAAAACGGCGCCCCACTCCAACTCCACGCGCCCCACCAGGACCTACCTCCCCGCGGACCCCCCCCACCGATGTTTCTACCATGTGAACTTCGGTGGGGAGGCCCGCAAATGCCAGCCCCCCTGCTCCTACTCCTCCAAGCAGGGAAACGCGGACGCCCGCCGGTAAATCCGGCGGGCCCCCCTCCTCGCCAACACGGGGGGGATCACCACCAACCCCTCCCCGCCCGCATTCACACCACCTCCACCTCGCCTCGCTACCCCTCCTACGCCGCCGCCACGGCCGCCAACCTCCCGGCCGCGTCTGACGGCGCCGCTAAACACCCCACCTCTCCATCAACTGCTCCCCCACCCCGAGTCAACCCCCCCAAGCCCGCCTCCAGGGCTGCCAACCTTCCGGCCACCACTAGCGCCGCCACTCCCGTTCCCCCACCCCGGAACGGCCCCTCCAAGCCCGCCTCCAGGGCAGCCAACCCTCCGGCCGCCACCAGCGCCGCCGCTACCGTTCCCCCACCCCGGAACGGCCCCTCCAAGCCCTCCTCCAGGGCAGCCAACCCTCCGGCCGCCACCAGCGCCGCCGCTACCGTTCCCCCACCCCGGAACGGCCCCTCCAAGCCCGCCTCCAGGGCAGCCAACCCTCCGGCCGCCACTAGCGCCGCCGCTACCGTTCCCCCACCACGGAACGGACCCTCCAAACCCGCCCCCAAGACGACCACCCCTCCGGCCGCCACTCGCGCCGCCGCTACCGTTCCCCCTCCCCGGAACGGCAAAAAATCACCCCGCGTCTCCTTCGCGGGGGACCAACCACCGCCATCGCACCCGCCCATCACCTCGGACGAACCAAGCCCCCCCACTCCGACGGACACCAACACCTCGCCAATTTTACCTCACTCCGCCCCAGCTCATCAACGCCTGTTCCTGAAATGTTCAAAGACGCACGTCCCCTTCCTCGTCGACACAGGGGCGGCGCTCTCTATCTTCCCCAATAATATTCTCCGGCGACAGGCGCGTTGTTACCGGCAACTCCTCTACGCCGCCAACGGTACTACCATCCCCTCGTACGGGACGTACCGCTCATCAATTCATATGAGCGGGCTCGTGTACGAGTGGGAATTTACCGTGGCGGACGTAGAGAAAGCTATCCTGGGGGCCGATTTCCTCGCATATTTCGGCCTCCAGGTAGACGTCCGTAACGCGCGCCTGCTCGACCCCTCCACCCAGAAACCCATCCCCGGGTTCATTCATGCAGTGGATCGGCCCCCGTCCCAGTTTGAACAACTCCTCCTCAACTACGAACCCCAGCGCCGCCCCTCAGCCCACATCTCACAGACCCAGCACTTCATAGAAACCTCTGGCCCCCCAATATCCGCGAAAGCACGACGCCTCCACCCCCTCCAACTCTCACAGGCCCGCAAACATTTTGATCTCCTCATCAAAGACGGCATTATCCGTCCCTCCAAATCCCCGTGGGCTTCTCCACTACATATTGTGCAGAAGCCTAACGGGGATATCCGCCCATGCGGCGACTACCGCCGCCTCAATGCCCGTACAACCCCAGACCTTTACAACGTCCCGCATCTCAGAGATTTCTCTTCCCACCTGCACAACACAACCATCTTTTCTACACTCGACATCTCCCGTGCCTTCCATCACATTCACATCTACCCCCCTGACGTTCCTAAAACAGCTATCATCACCCCTTTCGGCCTGTTCGAGTATATCAAAATGGGTTTCGGCCTCCGTAACGCTGCCCAAACATGGCAGCGTTACATGGACAACATACTACGAGGCCTACCCTTCGTCTTCTGTTTTTTGGACGACGTACTGATCGCTTCCCGAGACCCAACCGAACACCTCGCACACCTGACACAAGTACTTGACATCTTCGCCGCCGAGGGCCTCACCATTAACACTCCGAAGTGCGTCCTCGCCCAGCCCTCCGTCCGCTGCCTCGGCCACCAGGTTTCGTCCGAAGGAATAAAACCCCTACCGGACAAAGTTCACACCCTCACCGATTTCCCACGACCCAACACTGTCTCAGAACTCCGCCGTTTCCTGGGTATGTTGAACTTTTACCGTAGACACATCAAACACGCGGCACAACACCAACAACCACTCATACACGCTATCCCACAACCGGCAAAGAAAAACGATAAACGCCCCATTTCCTGGACCCCCGCCCTCACTACCGCCTTCCAACAATGCAAACAGGACCTAGTTGACGCCGCTCTATTGGCCCATCCCGATCCCCATGCCCCCCTCTCCATCACCACAGATGCGTCCGACTGGGCCATCGGGGCAGTACTCCACCAACACACCGGCGCCACCCCCCAACCTCTCGGCTTTTTCTCCAAAACTCTGTCCCCCACACAAAAAAATTACTCCACCTTTGACAGAGAGCTCCTCGCCATCCACGAAGCCATCAAACACTTTCGTGACTTCGTGGAGGGCAGGCAGTTCTCTGTCATAACCGACCACAAGCCCCTCACCCACGCCCTCCTCCAAAACCGAAAATCAGCCTCCCCCCGTCGCCTCCGGCAACTCGAATTTATCGGACAATTCACGTCCGATATTCGTTATTTGCCGGGGGCCGACAACTGCGTCGCCGACGCACTCTCCCGCCCCACCCCTGCGCCGGTGGCGGAGTTACTGCCCTTCCCTTCCCCGCAAACCCTCAAAAACCATCAAACTCCTACCTCCGATCCCGCTCTTTCCCATCTCATCTCCGCCTCAAAATTGGAGCAGCTGCCTCCCCTAGATCTCTGGTGCGACGTATCGGCCGACACACCGCGCCCGTACGTCCCACCGGAGCTGAGGAGGCAGTTGTTCCTACACTACCACTCCCTCCATCATCCCGGCATTCGGGCGAGCCGGGACCTCATCAAAACGCGGTACTTCTGGCCCCATATGAACACGGATATACGTACCTGGGTTCTAGGGTGCCAGAAGTGCCAGCAATTCAAGGTCTCGGCTCACCCCCATGTACCTCCTCAACCTATCCCCGATTCTCTCCCGTGGGAACACGTCCACTTGGATCTGGTCGGCCCTCTTCCCCCCTCCGAGGGGAAGAGGTATTGCCTCACCATGATCGACCGTGCGACAAATTGGGTAGAGTGTATCCCACTCGCCCACATTACCGCGGACGCCGTCGCCGCGGCCTTCCTCAATCAATGGATCAGCCGCTACGGTTGTCCGCGGACACTCACGGTCGATCAGGGGAGGCAATTTGAATCAGCCCACTTTGCCGACCTGCTCCGTTCCCTCGGGATTCAGAAAATCCGCACCACTCCTTATCACCCCCAATCCAACGGGAAAATAGAGCGGTGGCACTCGGTCCTCAAGCAAGCCATCTCCACATCAGCCACTTCCCCTTCATGGACCAAAACCCTCCCCTACGTTCTACTTAGCCTCCGCACTTCCGCCCGTCCTTCAGACAACACAAGTCCCGCACAACACGCTTTTCGTGACCCTTTACGTTTGCCAGCCGACATCTTCACCCCACACCCCACCCCGTCAATTAACAGGGAACCGCTCCGCACAACAACACCACACAACGACACCACCTATCCCACACGTTTTTACACAGCCACTCACATGTACTTGAAGGAGCCCGGCATCCACAAAACATTTTCACCTCTCTACGCCGGGCCCTTCCACGTCATCCGCTCCACAAACACCACGGCTACCCTGTTAATTGACGGGAAGCCCCACACTGTACCCCTCGCCCGATGTAAACCAGCCCCCGTCCTCCCAGACACTTCGCCTCACACCACTCACCCGACCACCCCTACACCACACACGCCACACATCACCTCCATTTCGCCCGCCGGACCCCAACGTCGCCACCCACCTCCGCGACGTCCCGGGTACCGGCTCCCACCGGCTCTTCCCCTTCACCACCGCCCCGGCAGTGAAGGGGCCCCTCGGTCAGTCTTCACTAACGTGAAGACTGTTAGAGGGAGTCGCCTCCCTCACCCCATCACCTCACCATCATTACACATTCACCACATTACACTGCACACTGTCCACACCCAGGGAACGGCGGATTTCACAACCCCGCTCCGATCTGCCTCCCCTGAAACCGTACCAAAAAATTGTACATACTTGTAAATACCTTGCACCTGTAAATATCTAGCTATCTATCTGACTATCACCCCTCTTATCATCATCATCGAACTCATCACCTTTGTAAATATTGTCACTTCATCAAATTTTTCATCACACCCTCCTTGTACATATGTTTCCCATCATCAAATTTCGTCTACTTACATCTACTTACATCTACTTATGTCTTGCTTCTACTTATGTCTTACATCTACTTACATCTACTTACATCTACTTATCTACTTATGTCTACTTATGTCAACTTATGCCTCCTTATTCTACTACTTATATATCACCCTAGATTTAAGACACCTCCGGTCACTCTTCTGCCTTCAGCACTGCAATTGTTTGTTTCAGCCTTCAGCTCCTGTATCCTTGCGCCTTCAGCTTCCCCTTTTTGTTTCCGCAGCCCTCAGCCACTGTCAACTTGAGCCTTCAGCTACCTCAAACATTGGTTCGAACTGGGGGGACCTCTGTCGTGAGTCCCTCCCGGGAACACTCCACTACAACCTTAAAGCTCTCACCAATATTCCTATGTAAAAATTACCTTCCGCTAATAAACATCTGAGTGGGGAGACAGGCAACAGAATCCAGGGGACACAACCTGGGCCCCCCCCAAAACTCCCAACAGGGGAGTTGGAGGGAGAGGCCTCCAGTTCCTATATAACCCTGGATCCTGGGGCTTTAGCTTCATTCGACACTTCCTCTAACCAGCTCTCTCTTCTCTCTCTACCTTCCTCCTCCCAGATGCCTGGTGGTATCCGCCGCTCTGGGAATTCACCTCCTACCTTCTCCTCTTGTCTACATCGGTGGATATCCGCCGCCTAGACAAGCACCTTCCTTCCTTCGCCCACATCGGTGGATTACCGCCGCCTGGGTGAATTTCCTTCCTCTCGCCTACATCGGTGGATTACCGCCGCCTAGACGAGATTCCTTCCACTCACCCACATCGGTGGATTACCGCCGCCTGGGTGAATTTCCTTCCTCTCACCTACATCGGTGGATTACCGCCGCCTAGGTGAAATTCCCTCGCTCTCATCTATTCACTCCTTCACGCCGCCGTGATGATAAATTTAAATTCATCACAGAGTTGTTGACCATTTTCCAGCTCCTATTTAACTATACGAAAGAAATAAACGATTTATTTATTTATCTTCCAATTAAACCCTCCTAAGGTGGAAACAGTGGCGTCCCTGTCAACCAGCCTTCGAACTCCTCGGAATAACCGGCTCGTCCTTTCCGCTGGGACTGTCTCCATCGTTGGTGAGGTCAGGTAGGCTGTTCACTTGAGCAGGGGTCCGTTCCAACATACTCGTATAATACAGTATTTCTATTTCAACTTCATAACATTACTTCAGTTCATTTGTGAATGCTTACGAAATATAACTCCTGGTTGTTGGAGCTCCATCACCAATAGAAGCCGCAGAGTCAGCCTATTGGTTGACCGTCACACCTCAGCTAACATCACCTCGCTTGATAAGTTTTTATCGCCTTGTAACCGGCAAACTGAGACCTATTTTGCCGCGCCGTATCGACGGGTGGCACACTGCCAAGTCGTCAATAACCTCGTTTGTAACACAGTTCCCTCGAAAATATCGTCCTTCTTATATGACTACACGAGCAAAAGAGTTTGTACTTAATGATGACTGCGTGTAATTAAAAAAGTTTGCAAAGGCGGTCGCTGTTCAGAAGGCTGAGCGGATTCTTTTCTCTGAATTTGAATTCCTAAAGTTTTCTCTTGTGATATATTTCACGTTGAATTCAACATTATTATATCTATTTATTATTCAGTTGGTGGATTCAACTTGGAAATCCGTTTCTAGAGTTCTCTTCAGCAATACTTATAGTGATTTTTGTAATTCGGCAAGACTTCGAAAATAAATTTTATTTCGAGCTTTTTAAGCGTTTATCGACCCGAAATCGTGCATTTCGACTTACCGTACCTTCGACTTACCGATGGGTACGGCAGAGTATTGTGTTTTTGAAATGGCTTCCATTCGGTATAACTAGCGAAGTAAGTCATACGGAATGGAAGGTAGCATTTGATTCTTTGGTTAACAGATTTCACTATTTATTCTCCCCGCTGATGAAATGATTTCTGATTCACTTGGCGAGACTTGAGATATTTATTTCGTGTAATTAATTTCTGTTCTGATCTTCTTTGTCCTGAAATCAGTGCGTCATGTATTGTCGATAGTATGGATGTGGTAGAAAGTAGGGGTTTTAAAGTGGCTACCATTCGGTCACTAGCGAATGGAATTCTGACCAGTGAGTTCCCCATCATGAATTCCATCATTATTCGTCTGAGTCCGTTTTGGGGCACATGATTCGACCCAACAAATAGGTCGAATGCTCTTTAGTCATTATATTATATAGGTATATAAATAATTACTTCAATTCTTACAGTACTTCCTACCTTTTCGCCAATAGAGTTTCGTGAATTGAAATAGATCGTAGAATACATGCTGCAGTACGAGCAAATCTCGACGAGTACATAACTGTCTTGTGTATTCTTGTATAGTCGTATTAAGGTCAGAGTCGTTCCATGACAAACTTCATGCTAAATGAAGAGGGAAGTATCGAAGCAGTGACATTTAGAGGGCTTCGGGTAGCAGCACGTTTACTTGGAGAACACGTGCCTCCTTACCAAACTCGACTAAAATCAAGCTATTGCGTTGCATTGTTATTGAAGGGCTCCACAGCGACTTCTCAAAACTCCCTGGGAAATGAAATGACACAATGGAGAACCATGGTAGTGGCTGGGGGGCTTTGTCTCAATTATTTTCCATATTGCTATTTAAAAGCCTCGTAAGTACGTATATCCTGAAACAGCGTTTGAAATGCTTTTCGTTTTCGCATACAGCGGAAAATCTGCTTATCCAAGTATAACTGTTCGAAGAACGGCCTCGTTTTTGCGTGAGATTGTTCGATTTTGAGGGTAAATTGGTGACATTGGTTTATTATTTTCTTCGTGAATCATCCATTCTTAAAAATTTCTTCTCTGAAAATGTGTGCATAAATTACTGTCGTGATTGCTACTCGGTCGGATTTTCAAGTGTGAAAAACTTGTTCAACCACTTTTTTTCTTAGGAATCCGTCGTCACTTCATGTAACTCAGTTTTCTTTTTCCTTAGTCTGAACAATTATTGCCTGCTAAATAATTTTACTTGCTCTGTAGGTGCGTACAGCAATCCTATACATGCTCATTAGATACGAAGTACCTTCTTTTCCTTGGCGTAGGCGCAAAATACCTATTTATCTCTATTCCACGATGTGAATCAGCTGCAAAAGAGTTTGCCGTTTGATTAATGCTCAGGATGATGACCGTTCGATTCGGAAGATTGGATGGTTTAAAAACCCTCCAAAAGTTATTCTTCCGATTCGGGGCAAACATATTTTTGTAAGTTTCTCCCCGCATTTTTATACCCTTACCGTTTACAATCTGTTACGGAGACCGAATTATCTGCCAATACGTATGAAGAATTTGACGCGTGATTTTCAAGTGTCAAAAACTTGTTCAGCCACTTTTTTTTTAGGAATCCGTCGTCACTAGCAAGTCTGTAGGTTCGAATCTCAATGCTCCTCGTCTCAGTCCAGGGCGGTTAGGCAATAGGTAGCCTAGAAGGGACAAAAATTTTGATCCTTCTGAAAGTGCTATCTTGTCCGTGACGTTGGTAGGGCAATTATGACGTAAGTCCCAGCCTGAAATTGCTGTACGGATTCCTATGAAAGGTATGTTGATAGTACTTTTATTAGGAACTGCTTAAACTAACGGTTTGATTTAAAACATTATCGTTTGCACATATTTTCTAAGAAGACGGTATTGATGAGGTATTCAGTCAACGTTAATTTTTAAACATGAGCCTTCAAAGTTAGCAAGTTTTCAAAAGTATATACATGTATAACAGTTCGAAAATTGCTAATAAATTGGGGATCGCTGAAAACACAACTATATACGACTCAGACGAACATGTCCGAAGTTTTATAGCAAATCTGTTTCAAGTAAATTTATTTCCCATGCTTCATCGAAGAACTATTACAAGAGATTGCTGGAAACTCGGAAGAATTTCACCATTCACACAGGGATCTTACATGTGCGCTTATGAACTTATGGGGCGGTTTTGGGAAGTTTCAACCGGCTCGAGATTCGGTACCTATGGTATCTATGCGGAGTGGTACACCATAAGGTCAATTCCGATGCATGCGCAGTTGTATCTCACGCTGCGATCGCTTATACCACCGTTTCCTAGTTATTACGACCTGTAATAAACATGCGACGTATTAATAACCATTTCCTCTTCTTCTCGATGGTCCTTCACAGAAACACCGACTCCATTAGAAACGTTTCCTTGTCCTGGAGGCGATAGTGATGGGAGGTCCGAAAAAAGATGAATTTTTCTTTCGTTGAGCACAATGGGAACGCAGCGACAAAGGAGACTTGACGGGGTTTCGATACGAGGAAGGTACCTAAATGGTTGATTGAGTCGCTCCTGTTTGTCGGCCAACGACCTTCCACAATCCCGCCTTCTGAGAGACGTCTCTGAAAATAATTTCGTTGCCTTTCCCCGGAAAAAACCGTTTGAATGGTTGAAAACTCCGAGATCATAGAAAATCCATAGGTCTACACTGTACGGTGTTGACATCACTGTAAGCAGGAAGCCATTGTGCCAAAATTATTCTAGATGAGTAGACCCAAAGCGAATGTAGATGGCGGAGAACGTCCACCTGTCAAACCAGATCGGTCACCCAAGTCACGATAAACATAATCCTGAAAATTGGATTATAGGCACAACTGATGCCAAATTTTGATACAGTAAACTTCTGCTAAACCGGCACGTTCGGGACTTGAGGCATGCCGGATTATGAAATATTCCGGATTACAGATGAATATCGAGGAAAACATGAATTAAACAACAACAAAAGTACAGTAAAACAATTTTATTATTATTTAAAAGCAGCTTAAGTAGAATAACAAATTACATACAATTAATTAAACAAAAATTGCACTTTAAGCTTACAAAAAAACTTAATTCGAAGTTTGCTAAGCGTAATGGATTCTTCTTGTTCCCATCTAACACGAATCTCGAATATTATTAGTTGTATCGGTTTGTTTTTTGTTGCGCCTTCTGTTCGCAAACAAACTTGAACAAAGCATGATTGATGTTTTGCGATCGATATCATTGATTTTTTTCAAAAGTCTTGCCGTACTATCCAGCGTGTCGGACCGTAGAATGTCGGAATTTCACTGGACCTTTATTTGGGCAATAGTCGCTTAGTTCGCTTAATCTCTCTAAGAAGCTCTCATCAGGTCTAGTTGAATCTGTTTAGTTGAAAAGTGAATAATTTAGTACGATGGAGAAGTTCCCTAGGTATTCTTCTCATTCGGGAGGGTTGTCTACATTGAAGCAATTTCAGTATCTTGACCAAAATCAAGATTCGAGCCTTGGAACAATGTTGTTTCTTCCAGTAAGTCAGGAGATGGGTGACTTCCGTGATTTCTCCCCGTAGTCAGTGTGACAAGCCGGTTGGTTGAGCCATGGATCTGCAGTGTTGATCTAAGATATGACATATTTTCCGGGATCTGGCTGGTTTGAAGGAGCACAAATGAGGTATGTTCGGACAAGCAGTTCCGAACCGTTAGTAACTGACCACGCCCATTTTTGGCTGTTCGGACAGCATCGGAACTAGTTCTGAAAGATTCCGAACTAGACGTTTGATGTACGGACAAAGTAGTTCGTAGCAGTTGGAGAGGTTCCCGATTTTCTTCGGAACTAATAGTTTGAGGCATGCGCAGTAGGCATTTTCAGTCTTGTCACCTTATCTACTGTGGTGGAGTCTGCTATCATTTCAAGATAAGTATGTAGGTACCTACATAGAATCCGAAAATCGAATTGAAAAAAATTCGTCAGTCCGTCGTTTTTCTCCAAAACTATTAGACTACAGTTAATGAATTTAGGTGTATAGATTCCACTTGGCGTCTAGTTGGTCCTCGAAGCTCGGCAATTCCTTGATTCATCACTGAGGGGTGAAAAATAGGGTTTGAAACTCTCAAAAATTAATAACTCGAAAATAGACAATAGGAACAACGGGTACCTATTTTTTCGACCAATATTTCGAGAATTATGAGGTTTTTAGTCAAAATATTGACCAAAAGTCACGGGACGTCCAGGTGGCCCTAAATGATCCCTATATAGCAACTAATAAAAGATAGGTAGGTACCAAGGTATTTTTTAAAACATCTTTTGTAGATTGAAAGGATCCCCACCTACTTAAGGTAAAACTCGAGGTAAAAGCACTGGTAGTGGCCGCAGATAAGGAAATTTTCGAGATTATCATACATTTCTGTTTTAGTATGTAGGTACCTGCGGTTTCGAAAACCCAATCAATACTTGGCCCAACATTCTCCAGTTACTTTTATCTCCTAAAAATCACCAATTAGACAGGTATAAGGCTTAGAATAAATATACTAACTGTCGGGAGTTGTTATTCTGGTTTACCTGTTTTGCGTTTATCAGAGCTAGTTCGAAAAGCGTTTGGACAGACAGAGTTCAATTCTGTTTTTAACCGATTGGATTCCGAACTGGTTCAGAACTGCTTGTCCTCTAACATACCCAGAGTTATTGAAGAAGAAAAAAAATCAATAGGGTGGCCCATTTGCTGGGGTATCCCATTGTCATGCAGCGGGCGTCTCAGATCCAGGATCCTCAGGCTTCCGCCAGGTGGAGAGAGGCACCTCCCAGCCGACTCATGTTCCGACATGAATAGTTCCCGAAGGTCAGACGATCCCCGTCCCAGTTGGAGGAGAAACATTATTTTTCATTTCAGGTATCGCCCTTTCAACGTCAGTTGCGTCACCATCTATTTAAGTGGCAGCACCACGGACCACGTCTCAAGTTTGTGACCTCTCGTCGCGGGCTCTTCTCTCCAGATAAGTTTCCGCACTCGAGATACGCCATTATTTTCGTTCATAACCTCGAAATGACTTAGTTTTTGTGGAACTTGGAATCTATTTAACTCTTCATGTGTTAACACCATATTATTTTGTGGTCAGTTTGCAATACCAAGGATTTTATTACAACTTCATAATGACGGGATGGCCGCTTTTCAGGATAAAACTACTGGTAGCTCGTAATCCTACAGGTTGTCTGTTCATTAGGGGCGTATATATTGGTTTATTATTTTCAATAATGAACCTTTGGAATCGAGCATAAACAAATTTTAACCCCCATAAAATTTGATGGTTACCGTTTCAGGGCAGGTACGTAGAATCCGACAACGTAATAAAAAAAATTCTGTCCGTACGCCGTACTGCGCACTTTCCTTAGTTACCATGAACCAAAATTAATGAAGTTTGGTTCCTCTCGTAGGTCCTGGGGTCTAGTTGGTCTGCGAAGCTCGGCGTTACTGTTAGTCTTCCCCAACGCCTTAGCTCGAAGTCTTTCAATAGAAGGGTGTGGGGTTTTCCCGTTTTTAAATTGATCTCCAACTTGTGAATTTTTGGAGACCACCCGGAGCATTGCACGTCCAGCCGTCCATTTGCACCGATAAGCTTCGTTGACGTGATCTTGAATGAAACGACGGTATACATCCAGCCTAGATCTAATTGCTAGGGAACGCATGATTATATCTCGAATGGCTGTATGAAATCGATTGCGTTGTTCCGAGATATTGTTTCATTTGAAGGATGAAGGGTTATTCTGGATTTTGTTGATAGGTACTTTTTCATTTTGTACAAACTTTATAGAATTCTTGATTCCACCGCATATTTATGAAATGTGATTGATTGCCCGGCTGGCTCCAGTATTCGATTTAGGTCTGTCTTGTGGAAAGCACGGGAGTAGGTATTGACCGCAGAAAACGGTGATCTACGCAGAAGGGGTATCTGTACAAGTAAATAATAATAAACCGTTGTGTAATAATTTGCTGCGTTTTTTGTGTTATTGTTTCACTGTGGCGTCACCGTCCTTGTAGTGTCCTGGGTGCCAGCCCACTCTCCGATCGACGGCTGTGCCTTTTGGTAGGCACAAATTCTGACGGAAATTGACTTCCCTCTATTTTGAGTTGGTTCGTGAAAAGAATCACGAATCGTTCGGGAGTTTAGCGGACTAGGTACTCCACTTTCCCTGATCACTTTCAGTGAATGAGGTCTGGACGTGACGTGAGAAGTTGATGAGTTTGGAAAATGAAGGAAATTCCTAAGTAAGACAAACTTCGTGTGGTAGAGAGTTGCTCGCAGGCTTAGCGTTCACTGAAGTATTCATTTTCCTCAAACATTGTCGAAGGGGGAAAGAAACATGAGCTACTATAGCCAGCTGTTCCCTATCTGAGATATATCTGGTATTTTTACTGTGAACGAACGAGTGGACGTGCAATGCTCCGAGTGGTCGCAAAAAATCCTGAAGTTCGGAGTCAATTCAAACACGTCATTAAGACCATACCCTTATTCTATTGAAGGTTTTCGTGCTACGGTGTTTTGAAAATGTCAACCCCTTTTTTCACCTCCAAGAGATGACTGTCGGTGCTTAACGCCGAGCTTCGGGGACCAGCCGTACCCCAATTGGGACCTATAAACCAAATTTCATTAATGGTACCTAACTAAGGAGCGTACGGCGGGACAGAAGTTTTTTAATCCCATTTTCGGGTTCTAATTACCTAGAAACGCACACTTTTCATGCTCAGTTTCATTATTGAAAATTATAAACGAGAAAAGGGGGCCATTTTGGGCCTAGTTATTCTTTTTATGCACAATTCTGGTATTTTCTACATGCTATGTACCGTCTGTTCCTGTAAATATGATCGTTGAAATATATTTCAGTTTTTTAGGTAATCATCTATAATAGTCTTATGGTCCAACCTACTGTTTAATAATATTAGTCAATGGTATCAGTCCTGAGGTTTCAATTTCAGGAAGGCCATTTGGGAGCCTAGGTCATAAAACCACAATTTATGCTCATTCAGTCGTTCTCCACCCAAAATTCCACTTAGTTTCGTTTCAATCCGATGTTCTGAAATATAGTCAAGTGAGGAGGAATTATCAAATGCCACCAAAAAACGAATCCATTATGTGACTACGGGAGTACGAGGATTGGTCGATTAAATTCACTCAAACCTCTGCCGATGAATTTCGTCACGACGTTCAAGAAAACCACCGCGGATTCTGGGTCAAGATCGTGAGATCTTTTTTGTGTACACCTCCTCCCCTACCTGCGCCCAATGGCTCTTAAGAAACGCGGCCGGTTTGAAACATCCTACTCCTGCTCCAGGATGCGATTCCTCACTTTGAACCACTGGAATCAAATGATAAAAATATCCATCCTCCCATTATCGTGTAGACGTAATCCCAGTTTAGCGCCTGAAAACTGAGCTTCGATTTTCGAGTGGGTGCCAAAGATGAAAAATGTAATGCCATCTACGACCTTCCCATATACGCCGGGAGGCTCTAACTTATGAGTATGAACTTAAGTCGCATATGCCTCATAGATTAAACTTTTCGCCCTTTTGTTACGTGTTGTTCGAACTATGCTCCAGTTGTACCTGGATCTGATAGCAGAATGCTGATAACAAATTATTGCAATTCTATTCCTGTGGATTAATACCAATTCTAAAAAGAATTTAAGCACTTGGTACCCGAAACAAATCCCATTTCTAGTTTGGAAAATGAAGTAAAAAAAATGAGTGAATCTGCCACAAAGCTTCCTCATCTCCGTAACATGATCATAAATATACATTGTCTAAGATTGGATTATATACTGTCGAAAATCCATGTTTGGAGCGGTTTTCCGATAAACATTAATCTTTGTGAAGTATTATTGAGAACAGAACCGTAATGCGTAAATTTTGCCATAAATTTATCGTAAAAAGGGCCTATTAGGTATTGATTATGATGGAAACTAGATGAATTCAGATTTTTCAGAGCCATGTGACTGCAGTGACTGATGATCAGTATGATTTTTTTGATTTTTTTAAATAACGCCAAAGCACTTGACTTCTAGGTCATTTTTGGCCTCTTGCGGCCCAGTGCAGTTGTGCCAGGTTCTGGCGATCGTTTAGTGTCAGCCGTATTGACATCGGTCAGTGAGGTGCATCAAGTGAGGTGGTCTTCGTGATGGCATAGCGGGCATGTTGGAGAGTCAGCTACTCCTATCCTATAGAGGTGTTTATAGAGGTAGTCATGCCCTGTGGCCATGCGGAAGGATGCCACAAATTCGCCTCTGGGTAAGTAGAAGGGAGTGGGGAGTCGAGCAGCGGTTGCCAGTATTTGCCTGTTCAGCCCACTTTTTTTCTGGCCTCCCTTACGGTCGAACTCATCCTTTTTGCTGAGCTGAATGTTGGGCAGAATTTTGGCTTTTTTAGGTTGTTTCTTGTGAGTCTTCGTTCCCATAGAGCTCACAGTGGCTCGGGACCACTGTTTTTGGGTAGAACTATATTTTTGCCGCTCTCTATCAGCTCGTTTATCCGGGATCTAGCTTCCTCCACTCGTTCATGATCAGTTGATGACCTGGAACCAATAGTGAGGATCGCCGCCTACGAGTCAGTAAAAAAGTTTGCCAATTCGAGTAGGCAGTATAGCTTCCTCACTTGAATCACATGGACGTATAGAATAGTTGGGTAAGTTCATTCAGTGGACAGGTGGAGTGATTATCCATGCGTGGGTTAATACTATACGATTCAGGTCACATGGACTAAAGAATTAGTGGGGTAGGTTCAGCTCTCTAAGATTATTTTTCGCGTAGTAGAAGCGTCCCAGGGAAATGGTCAACATTTCATGTTCGCGCATGCGCAGACGAAAGTTACTGTATGATTCTAATGAAATTCATGTGGAGCTATCAAAATTATTATTGATCGACCCTCCACCCATGTCAACGATATTTAATGTAGTTATGGGCGTTTTAAGTATTTCGCGTTTGCGCATGCGCAGATGATGGTTACGGTACAGTTTCAATTATTTCGATACGGGTCCTTCTGCGATCCAACCCGCGTGTACCCTCGTAATTTCAGCTCTGTACGTCTATTTTTTGCATAGTTAACAGCGTTACAAGGAAATGGTCAACATTTCTTGTTCACGTATGCTCACACGAAGTTACAGTACGATTCCAATGAAATTCTTGTGGAACTATCAAAATATTATTCCTCATCGATCAGGAACTGGCTGTTGGCCCAAGCGGAGCGAAGCCTCGGGGGCGAAGGTTCCCAATGCTGCCATGCCAACAGTGCAGCATTAGAAATGGCAAACCTCCCTGGCAACTTTCAAGAACCTTTGCCTTGACCTCCCCCTGGTTTGATTTTGAGAACGTAGTTTTTAAATTTATTTATAAATATGTGGTTCCATACATCCATCCATCCATTTTTGTTCTGTGCATAATTTAAAGTGATTCACTAGCGCTCTAAGCGGGATTTGAGTTGAACTACACGACGGTTTACCTGCTACGTTATTTCTAGTGGGAACTCCGAAATTCAAATTTCACACTCGTTTTCTGCCTAGACTCTCCTACATAAACCCTCATGTGATCATTAGGTGTTAAGTTCTGTTATTGAACCTAATTTGACCAAAAACAAAAGGAGAATGTGTAACCCACGAAAATTACCCGTTGATCTTTTGATTATAAGTAAATAAATATAGTGTCTTACTAAAATTGTGAACTCTTAATATTTTCAGAAGGAGTAAGACTCTGGTATTTATTGTTACATAGAAACTGTGTCTTCCCTACGTGGTTATTATAAAATTGTTATCATTTGTTTGCAGGTGAGTACAGTACCTGTTTGAGCTCCTCCGTAGTGTGTACTTACGTAAGTGGAGTATTTTTATACACTTTCTGAATTATTGCTAGTTTTGTAAGTTATCCAGTAATTCCCGCTTGCTCACCCTAATGGGCACTAGCTGGATGTTATACTGTATAGTATAGCCTTGCCCTAGCACTGGTTTCACCTGCTAATTGTATATTCATATTCTCGTTGGACTCGTCCACATCAACCCATCCTGTCAGCTTGTAAAGCCAGTCAGTTCGCTCACAGTTTTCTATAGATTACAACCTTCTCATAACCTGTCCCTGCATAACCTTATCATAGAAAATATACTGGCGTTAAGTATACTGTCGAAGTCCACTCATTTATTTACCTGGTTCGAGCTTTACTCCACATTGAAGGGTATTTTTCGAGTGTTCTCACCCGTTGCAAGGGGCATCTGGGCGACTCCTTGCTCCTGAGCCCTGGACACCGTGCACCAACAGTCAGTGTGCCTTTTTGGCTCTTCAAGACCATGTCATGGTGTCCAGTTAGTGTGGATGGCTCCACTAAGTCGCTTCAAGTCCATAGACCTCTTCACTAGTGTCTGTGTGATGAGTGGGCAGATTCATTCCCGATGTTTCCTTGTGACCATGTTTCTCCATCAGTGCATTTCAGTTACAGTTTTGAGGATCAGCCAAGACGAATGTCATGTCGAAAATCCTGTAGGTTACTGAAAGCCAGCAGGTATAGAGGTAAAGGAGGTCAAACCTTAAGAAGGAAGCGAGTTTCCCTTGCCAAAAAAACTCGGATAAATAATAAATGAGGTCGTAAAGCGCCTTACCCCCCCCCCCCCCCTTTCTCTCTCTCTATCAACAACTCCCGTTTGTTGATTCTGCTCTCGGTCCCGTTTTTCTCCTACTCTTCTTTCCTCGAGGGAAGAATTATAATACAAAAAGAACATGAGGTGAATAGCTTTCAGTGAGATTATCTTGAAGTTCATTCGGAGGCAACAGACTAACTGGTTGCCGATGGCAAATCTCTTGGTTTTTCCGCTGATTGCTGTACTGCTACTGTTGAGCGTTGTTTTTCGAGTCCGAACAAGTCAATTACTTGAGTTCTCAGAATGTTTACTATTTCCCTTGCTATTCGTGTAAACCTTTCTGTCCAGAGTATATGTGTATAACGTATAGTACACGAATAGACGGTTTTAATTAGCTGTAATATTGAGGTGAGGTGCGGGTTGGTCTCCGGTTGTTCCTATTTAGAAATTATACAAATTTCGTCAGCGGATGAGCAAATTTGTTTCGTCCGCGGATGGGCAAATATGTGTTACTTGAAAAAACTATACAGTGCCGGAACGTTGGCAGTGATACGGATTTACAACCGAATTCGCGGCCGTGCTATGTAATTTATGGATTGCAGTGGACAAAAAGATATTCCTAGTACTGAACACTAAATAGTACTTCGATACCAACAATTTATTCACCCTCTTCTTTACAAGTCTTCCCTTAGTCTACATTTGCAGACCTGTGCGGAGATTAGAATAATAGTAGATGCCTAATTATAACTGGCTCAATACTGGAAAGTTTCCATATATGCACTTTTGTCACAGAAAATTGCCATTACACATCAGTATGGTGACGGATTGATATTCGGTATTTTCAGAGCCACTGTCTTATCAAATTGTTGTGATAGTTATCTTACCTGTCTACGCTTGGTTTTCGTGGTGTTTTGCGGTGTGTTAGCAGTTAAACTCTGCTTCTTTGATTTTTGTTTTATCGTGATTCAGGGAATCTTCACGATACGGAAAAAGTTGAGATGCACTTGGAAGGTACAACATTGGCAAAGGAACAGTTTAAACAAGCTCTGAATCGCAAGCGAATTGTCTCAAGTGTAGTTGGGTGAGGATATTGTGGTGTTTATTGGGAAAACCAATATTACCGTTTTAGAAATATTGAAAATAGTCGTCAAAAATGTAGCTGATGGGACTGATGCGGTCTGACGTACCTACCTAATCGCGTAGGTTGGCTCGCACATTCAAAGAGGTTCAAGGGGCGTCCAGTTATAGGTATTTTATGCATGATTTGATTAAATAACCAATATAATGATAATACATTATCTTCTCCGTGGATGGCTGGCATATTTAGTAGAGGTTTTCATAGTAGCATTTTCTTGAATTCACTTGATTTGCCAGGCGTACCGCCGCGCAGTGAGACGAGTGTACCGGTCCCGCGGACATCGACATGTAAGGCCCTCCGCACACGGGTCGACGACCACTCGAAGGGAGAAGGGAACTCGAAGCGAGAGGGATTAGGGGGATTAGGATTCTTCTCGAAATAACTCGAGGGTATCCGCACATGGGTCGGTGCCGTCTCGTCAGCCTTTCATCTTTTCAGAACAGTTTAACCTGTCGAACAGTTCATGTCGACTTTCAACTGAGAAAAATATTTTTGTGAGAAATTTTTTCCCGTCCGCGTTTCATTCAAGATTGACAATGAGTAGTGATGAAGAAGATGTTGTGATATACCATTTATACCGCCGATTAAGAAGAAGAGCAGAGAGAAGGTTTTGGGTTCATCCATATATTGAACGCAATTTTCATCGTCGGCTGTTTGTTGGAGCTCAAGAACTACAAATGAATGATTCGAAATTTTTGGCGTTCTATCGAATGTCAAAAGAATCGTATGCCGAGCTACTGGAATTGGTTTCTCCTGCAATTCATTATTCGAACACTAATATGAGGGAATGTGTCACTGCAGAAGAACGAATATTGATTACTTTGAGGTAAGTTTATTAAAATATTTCTTATGTTGATATTTACAAAATTACCTATTCTAAACATATATGTGCAAATTTTAACGATTGCTAATACTATACAACTGAATTAAGTATACAGAACATTTAAGTCAATAACGAAAAATTGAAATGGAGAACTTAGGTCGTATTAGGAGGAGTACAGTTATTAGGCGTGGTGATAAAATTTACAGCTTATAACGTTGTGTATAAGCGTTCGTCGTTGTTTTGAGGGGAGGAGCTAGTTTGGGGGCATTCAATCTGGACAGATGATTCCTCAGAAGTACTTCCATCTGATGGTAGAGCATGGTATGAGGCGTGCTGCATGGCTGATGTTGTATTTCGGTAAGCTGGTAGCTCCTTGGTAGCTCCATGGCTGGGAGTGGTGTGGTGGTCCAAAACTCGAGCATCCAAAACTTCGTCCACGAGCAGTAGGGTTTTTCTCTTGAAAACTCGTAATTCAGCATTCGTCATTGGCAGAAGGTCTGGAATGAGGCTGTTCAAGAAAGACTGGATACCCTCTCTTCTCATCGAATTTTCATTTGGCGAAGACTTTTTTGTTATTTCAGCTGTCTTAGCTCTAAAATAGGTGACAAACTCTTTGTCCACTTCAGATTGCGAATCACGTTTCCTCTTGCGTCCCTTTGGTCCAGTTGTTGCAGCCACAGGGGAAGATGCAGGTTCAGTCGTTATTTCGGAAGGAAGACCAGTTTGAGGGGGTAAGGGGGGTGGTCGAGGAGTCAGTGTAATAGGTGGTAATGACGGTGATGAAGGTAATTGAGGGTGGTCGTCCACAGTGTGCTGATTGTTTATGACACTTGAAGATTCGCCTGAGAAATCGAACTGTTGGGTGTCATCTAGGGGTTCCTCATCTGACGCAACAATTTGTTCTGGGATAGCAGGCAAATTTCCGCTGCTCGTTCCAGCTACCTTGATGAAGGGAATTGCGAACTGCATAGCATCCGTCAAGTAATACGGTTTTTTCTTTGTTGCTCCACTTCCACTCGGTTTGGGCTTCAGGTTCTTTGCTAGAGTACTCCGCAAATTTCTCCATTTCTCCTTGCATTCACTCGCTGTAACAAAACAAAAACATTTAAAAAAATTAAATAAATGAATATAAACAACTAGTGAATTTTCAAATTGTGTTCTTCGCGGAACTTATATCTAGATTAATTAGAATAAATGTGCAATATACAACTTCTTATTATTTTGTCAAATATTTATTTACTTATTATCATTATTTTTTGCAAGAAACAACTGAAAGAATGCAATAGCTCAAATCTAACAAACCTAAACACATACCACTCCGTAGTGCTATTAGGGTGCTGTGACGCTGATGGCTTATTCACGATGATTGAAACCGGTTACGCAGGGAGAAACAGTGATGGTGGCATTTTCAGAGCCTCAGCAATGAAATATTGGTTAACCCATTCACAACTGGACATACCTGAACCATCACAACTCCCCCTGGATGATAATGAAGACTGTTTATTTCCTTATTATTTCGTTGGAGACGAAGCGTTCCCACTATCCCGCTACTTATTACGACCGTACTCAAAGCAGATTCTTGACAACATAAAACGAGTATTCAACTACCGACTAAGCAGAGGAAGGAAAGCGATTGAATGTACATTTGGCATGATGACTGAAAAATTCGGAGTGCTCAGTACTACGATCCGATGCCGAAATGATGAAACGACCAACAGCATTGTAAAAGCTGTTTGCATACTTCATAATTTTGTCAGACGAAGAGAAGGGTTTCCGTACACACCACAACAGCTAGAAGAAAATTATAGCCCACCTCCTTTCCTCGCAGAAAATGCATCGTCTGTTCGATCCAGAATTGACAGTACTTCAACCGCTACTGCTGTTCGAGAATACTTAGCTAAATATTTCGTTACCCCGATGGCTTCTCTGCCGTGGCAGTGGAAAAATTGTGTTTGAAAAATTCTGCATTCGTTCAGAACATTTTCCTTATTGCTACATTATGTATAATATATTGTGTAATTTACACTTTTGTATTTTTTTGTTTTGTTTTAAACGTGAACCGTGATGCAGCTTTGGCTTTTTTACATTTTACCAAATGATTAAATAAATAAATATATGTACTACGTGTTAAATTAGGCACATATTAATTATGAGATAAAAAATTGATTTTTTATTATGTTGAAATTGTTAATATTCAAATATATCAAGTTCTTACCTGGAAGATTCATTTCTTTTGCAACTTCATTCCATGCCCGTTCTGTGATATCCTTCCGCGAATACCCCTGAAGAGTGTAATTATAAATAACTGGGTGTTTTTCGACAACCCCGACAAACTTGATGTTAAAACCTTCCATACTCGTCTTGAGCGTCAGCGCGGATTTTTCCGTTCCAAACAGTTCGAGAGAGAAACGCGTCGAGGATGACGAACTGACTGAAATGACGATTCGAGTTCGAGCCGACCCGTGGGCGGAGCCACATACCACTACCTAGGAAGTCGAGAGGGGAGAAATTTCGCTTGCAACGATCTCGAGCAGGCGTCGACCCGTGTGCGGAGGGCCTAAGTCATTCGGTAAGTTCATTAGACGGCTCCGCGTGCATCAACTTCTGTTTTTTAAGGTTAAAAGTCCTGTTTTGGAAACGAAGAAATTGTTTGAAAAAATCAAAACTTTTTTGAAAAATAAAAAATGACGATTTGTGAGGGCTGTGTTACTGCAAGTTAGTCTGTAATATCCCAGTTGTTACGATCATATGAATCAGTTCTACAAAAAAAATATTCGATTTGATAGTCTGTAATACCCAACTGAACATCTTGCAAACAGAGCAAGGTTCGCGTTATCTCGTTTCCCGCCGATTTTTCAACTCTGGACATTTTAAAATGATTTCCCAGCCTCCTTTTTCTGGGCGGTTTTAGGCGATTCATGTGTGTAATTGAATCCTGAATATAAACAAGGAAATGGAGTATGAAATTTTTGGCTTCAGTGAATAACCTCCTAATATTGTAATGATTTCAAATTGACTTCAGACTACCTGTTGTGAGTTTTTTTATAAGTTCTACATTTTGGGACACATAAACTTCGGTTATTAACGTGATGTGGTGGTAGATGTTTTTTTTCGATTTCTTGGTGATTTTTCTCACTGTCCGCCGCACGTTTTAACATTGACAATTGGCATGTCAATCATGCTTTTCCGAAGCATCAATCCACCTCGACTGGTGGAGTGGTCCATGGGTTTTTACTAAAATGCTAAATGTTTCGTAGGGCAGCTTCGTAGTCTCTCAGTATCGTATACCCTGAATAACGGCTTCTACAACGATCTATATCATTCTATGTAATTACAGGCTTCTGTAATTCCATACAAATAGGAATCGATATCTATAATTGCATCGAGGTCTGTGGAGTTCATAATATTCCGGAAAGTATTCATGCGGGTTGGACTCAGTGAATCATCCGGTGTGGTGAAAGACCCCCTCCCCTCCTTTTTAGAGGGGGCACTCTAGACGGATACACAGACACCTGTGCCCTCAGCGGCTAAATATACTGTTGAGAACACGAGTAGCATAACGAGCTCCACCACCAGTCGAGTGAGGGGTTTGAGGGGAGTAAACAAAGTTGTCACCAGTCCGGGAGTGCTGCGGCTTGGCCTCAGTGGGGGGCCGCTCCTTCCCAAGGCGAGTTCCTCCCACGTGGCTTCAACTTCAGTCGGAGCTTCTTGGCCTCCTTGGCCCACATATTTCTATAGTAGTTTGTCATTTCCATTTTTGAAGATCGAACGTAACCGTTGAATAGCCAAATCTGACGAGACGTCTTATTACAATCAAAGAAGACGTGTAATAAACAAATCCCAGGGAGCGAATTTTACGTTGGTCTCCAGTTCCATACTCCTAGGCTGAATCACAACATATGCGCTGGCTCGAAAATCAGGTCTCCGAAGAAATATTGTAGAAATATAAGATCTAAAACATGCGTTTTGCCACACTTCAGCGAGTTTCCTCTTCAAACCCAAATCAGAGTAAATTAATTATTTTGTTATAATGAACCTTTGGAATCGAGCTTGAAAAAGAAAAAATGTTAACTCCGGGGGGGGTGGATGCTAGCCTTACGCGGGACTCTTTTCCTTTTCCTTTTCTTCTTCGTTTTAGCCCGCTCACGCCCTCGAACAGCAATCTACATAGATTACATTTTCATTGCCAAAAGCAGAGCTCCATGCCCTAGCCAAATACATGATAGTATTGGCACCCGAGTCCACTGACTCCTAAGGCCTTGTTCCGGTTTTCCTGCTGGTTTCTGGTTTGTTAGTTTATGATAAGGCGGTGTAAAAAGAAACTTCATTGCCTCTTTTGGCTATTTCAAGCCAGTATTGCTGTTCACGGCTTGATGGAAACTGGCCTTGAGCTCTAGTCTTCCTTCGTGCTGAGGCAGTTGGTAGTCCGCAGCCCTTTTCCCACTTTTATCGCGGACAAGCTATTTTTTTGCATGTGACGGGGTCTGTCTGGCTTTTATTAGAAAGGAAGGATAGCTTGGACAGAGACGGATTCCGCGGTCCATAACTGATCTCCCTGCACCCCAGAACTCCTTGGCGACAGTGACCTCGATAGGGTGATATCGACTGCTTCAGTTACGTCCGAGAAGAAAAAAAAAACCTTCGCAGCTTAACCGAATCAAACCGAAGAAATTTCATTACGTATGACCTTTGGAGGACACATCACACGGGTGGGGTGCCGGAGGAGGTGCAAGGTGACTATAGGTCCCGCGCCCTGCCTTGCTTGTGAGCGTAAGGGCAGGAAAATGGTTGATATCGCTTGCCTTATCGCCATTGTGCTTTTATCCGACTTTCAAAAGATGAAACCAGGAATTGAAAAATCACTTCTATCGCACAAGCTTGTTGCCGATGGTGACTACAATGCTATTGATATTTTTTTCCCCTGATTATGATTTATCCTCAAGTAACATTAGGTACCTATTGAAAAATCGAATCGTAAATTTTCCGTTCGTCTGCCCTTTGAAACTTTCAAACAACTTATCCAATCAAAATAGTTGACGTTTGGGCTCTGTCAACAACTTCGGTTCAATGGATCAGAGCCCGAGGAGGGGCGGACGAATTTTCTTAGCCAACTTTTGGATTATGCGTACTTCGGACCTTCTTTGTCGGTCCGTAATTCAATATGTTTGGAGCTATTTCGTAGCATAAACTTAGTATTAGTGTCCGACTCAGGTATACGAGAGCGGTAAAAAAAATAACTTGGTGTTTTGTTTGATATTTCATATCCCTGACCACAAAAAAACAAAATTTGTGGTGACCGCTCTTCATAATTAAAAATTTTGACTCAAATTCAGTCCCTTGATACTCTCGTTTTCAATGTTTCTACCTTGAGACATACATAATTTTGAATGATCAATTAACAATTTATGCTTCGTGGCGCACACTTTGATGAGTCGTGTTACTGAATAAGAACTATAAATGAGGCAGACAGAAACACCGTTTCATTGGCTATCTTGATTCATTCACAGTTACCTAGTCACATCCATTCTCCATACGTCGTAGGTAGGTACAGTCGAAGTAGGGTCGAACTTCCCCTGAAATCTGTATAATATTATGTGCCAGAAGTAATAATAATTGCTGAAAAGTACCTACTGCTGTCAAAACTTGTATAACACCTTCACAGAACCCAAAATTCTGCATGAGTACAGTCCAGTTGGAGAACCCATCTCCATTTTCCGTAGGTCCTCCAGAGGCAATTGATCTGGTCACGGCCGTGAAACTACATCGACCGGCCCATAGAAATCTTCAAGACCGTCTGTAGTCTTTCAGACAATCACCGCGACCGTGACGGTTGCAGTGTAGGGATTTCTATTTTTGGAAGAGTAAAAAGAAGTTGAAATAGTCATTCTTCAGTCCTCAACTTATTTGACATTTCTATGTGTTGTCTGCGTTGATGGCTTTCGTCGAGGTTTGGAGGTTTTATCAATCAAGTACATAAAATATTAGCAGTTCAAATAATTAGATTATTACTGTAATATTGTAGCGTCTCAAGTACGAACGTTAGTGTATTTGTAGTTAGCAGTGTCATGTTGATGAGCAGTTTATAATACAGGAAACTAAGAAGCCTTTGAAGTTGAAACGTAGGCAAACTGCTTAGTTTTTTTGGTTCCTTATCATCCACGAATACAAAAAAACTTTCTTATTGCAGTTACATTCCCTTGAAGGAGTTGCCACGAACTGAGTTGTGCGCAATTATTATAATCAAATTACACAAAGTAGTTTACCTACTTGATTAATTTGTAATCAAACCCTACGATTAATCAGATTCAATTCCTAGTTGAAGCTTGAAGCTACATCCTATAGCTTGGTCAGTAAAAACCACATAATATTCTGATTGACCACTTACCAGAGAAGTTTGAGAAAGGAGATAAAAAGATAGACGCCTCCGAAAAAATTGTAGACGTAGAACTCCCCCAAGATGGCGGTCACTCTTGGAGGGGGCAAAGGGTTTTAGCGTCTACGAACTTGGTTATAATTAGCCTAATTATAATTTCCAAGTTAGCCTTTCAACTGGAAAAATCGGTAACTTTGATTCATCTGTGGTTCGAGTTAGGTTTGGATCAGTGGCGGCTCCTGTCCTGAAACTCAGGGGGTGCACATAGATCAAGAGGGGCTATCGCGAAGTGGACGGGAGAGGTGCTTTTCTCAGCCAAATACAAATTTCAACCATATGGAAATGGGATAAATCCTGTAAGCTTTCTCATCTTCAAATTACAAACGCGACTAAATACATACTCGTAAATAGACATGAAAAATGTTCTCTAATGGAAGAGGAAATTCTGAAATAATCATTGAAGGAGTAAACCCAAGAAATGTATGTTATTGTTAAAGCTGAAATGTGTATTTGCCCAGCAAGAACCAACGCGGAGGTGAAAGCAACTCTTGCCAGGGAGGGGAAGGAAGGAGGGTGGGAGATGAGAGGTTTATGGGGAAAGGGAGGGGTTAGATATCATTGAGGTAAATAACGGGGAATACGAAAATAAAATAAAATAAAATTATCGTACACAAACAGGCGATACCACCCCATGAACAAAAATATCACGAATAGGGTGTCTACCCTAGGAACAAAATATGTATCACCAACACCAATGGGTGTCTACCCCAGGAACGAAAATATCTCGAATTGGGTGTCTACCCCAGGAACAAAGATATTACCAATCAGGTGTCTACCCAGGAATAAAATATTCATCTGTCACAAAATGGTAACTAGGATGTCCAACAAAATGGTAACTTCAATGAATGGTCTTGTAAATAAAATCAGCACGCCTCTCCTTCTTACTTGCAAAAATATCAATAACGTTCTCATTAAAATCTTGAACGGATCTCACCAAATCTTTCTCAATTGACAGCATTGAAAGCGCCACCAATCTGTCCTCTGCCATGGAATTGCGTAATACTGTTTTGATTCTCTTCAAAGATGAAAAAGTTCTCTCACTTTCTGATGTTGTCATAGGTATAGTAATCAGGAGCTTTAAAAATTTTGTCACCAGAAAAAACGGAACATAAATTATAGAGAAAACAACGGACGAAACCACGAAAACGAAGACCAATTGAGAATAACAGATAATAATGCAGGAGGGAACCGAATTGAGATAACAGAATATGATAATGCAGGAGTAAAAGATACTGCCCTCGAGCGACTGCAGCGAACCTGACGAGGTGCAACAACAGTCTGTGCACCGAGCTAAACATTTTTGCTGCTTTTGATTGGTCAATCTCACAGGCCCGCCACATTCAAACCGAAAAATGTCAGGCAGAAACAATGAGGAAATACGAGTCAAGGGAGGGGACGAGAGCAACTGCTCCAAGTGTGTGTGTGTTTTTCTCAATATTATCGGTTCTTGGCTCAGATGCCCAGTGGGGCGGTGGGGCTCGGTTTCGCGCGTCGATTCAAATAGTAAAATCCTGTTATCTGTAAATAGCCGACTTACTCCTCAAATGGGATGGGGGAATTTGGTTATTATGTTTGGTTTATTGGCTGGGGGTGCACATGCTCCTATCAGGAGCCGCCACTGGTTTGGATATATGGATGTTATCAACTCAAGACTACACATAACTTTCGGAAACGTGTTTCGGCAGTTTCGTGGAGCGATGTTGGAAGCGTATTTGTTCCTAGTAATTCCGGGGCCCGTATTGACCAATGTTTAACTATCGCATTAATGATTGCAGTGGCTGCAAAGTATATAGAAGAGCTAATTGGTCGGAATTTCGACTTTTGGTCTTCAACAGATCGATCCCGCTTCCTCAAAACAACCTAGTGCACCGCCGAATGTGAAGAATACTTTCCAAATTGTTGGACCGTTTTCCAAAAGACCAAAAGACCCTTGTAATTGACTGTGGGCTCTCCCTTGAAGCTCAATAATGAATCCAGAATTGACTGGTCCGTCAGCAAAGTGATGAAAATCGCAGTTGTGACACCAAAAATCGTGATTGACTGCATTTGAGTTATCCAGTTCTGTACTTGAAACCTGATGATCTGATGCTCGAATAATTTTGCTCCGTAGCCGTTTTCTCGTGCGGCAGGAGGTTGAGTCATCTTTCTGACTCAGTTGCTTCATAACTCCTGTCCTTACCAACAATAAGGGCCGGTTTCTCCTAAGTTTTTAATCAGCGGTTACTTATTAAACCGAAGATCTCAGGTGTTGAACACCGATGTCGGGTTTCACCAACCTCGTTTAAGATAATTATATCAATGATCAAAAGAGACAAGATTGTCGATCAAAACTAACCAGCCGATTTTGGAACGGTTTACCACTTCGCCATCTTGCCAGTTCGAAAGTTTTCGTTTGAATCATTCTTCTTCTATTATTATTCTTGAGATTATTCTTCTACACCCACAAAAATGAGTAAGGGATTGATTAGGGTATTCCGGTTGGTATTGGAGGAGGAAAATGAAGACATCACAATTCACGTCCGATTGATGGCAGAGAGAACATAATATTTTGAGTTGAGAACATATTATTTTGGGCTCGATGACATCGATTTTGTGACGAGTACCTACCTGCAGTATAATCAAGTGAAAACGCACATAGCTTTCTCGTTTCCTTGAACTAATGGGAGAAAGAAACAACTTCACCTTCCTATCAATAAGAAAGTTCTAGTCAATCAAGCAGCTCTTTGGCTAATTACAGAGATGGGCGTAGTTAACTAAAAATTTAGTTCAACTAAATTTCCAACTAACAACTAATAGTTGTTAGTTGAAACTCAACTAACAACTAATAGTTGTTAGTTGAAACTCAACTAACAACTAAAACTTTAGTTGTTAGTTGTATGGTGCAACTAAATTATTCAACTAACTTGGTTGTAACTGCACTTACAACTACAACTAAATTAGTTGCTAGTTGTAAGTGCAACTACAACTAATTTAGTTGAAGAATTTAGTTGCACCCCACAAGTAAAACTTTAGATGTTATTCGTAGTTGCACAAAAATAACAACTGATTGCCGAACGTAAGTGAGTCGAGCTGCATTTTTCCGTTTGTGAGTTTGTTCACCGATAGAGGGCGCAATTTTGGACCAATCGAATTGAAATTTGGAGGGTAGACTCCTTAGGTATCCGGAATTTTGTGTATAGTTTTTGGTGCCAATCGGACCACCTAAGGGGGAGTCCAAGGGAAAAATTTTCCCATACTGTGACATATCATTTTGAAGGCATGTTCACCCTGAACATGATGGTGAAATCAGAATTTCAATATGGGTAGTCCAGGGGGGGGGGGGGTGTAATTTTTGATTTTCCCAAAAATGAATAAATCAAACAATTCTGAAAACCGTTGAACGGGTAGTAACGCCCATAACTATCGTAAAAATGGTCGAATGTGGTCCAAATTTGAAGGTAGGTGCGGGTTGGGCCACAGATGATCTCATATCGAAATCGTATGGTAACTTTCGCCTGCGCATGCGCAAATGTAAAATACTCAAAACGCTCGTAACTTCCGTAAAAGTCGTCAAAATGTTTCCAAATTTCCATGAGAGTTCAGAAATGTCATTATGAAGAATCTGTATGAGTTTTGGCAAAATCAGTACCCAATATTCTACTGGGTATGCGCAAAACCAAATTCACTCCAAATATCTTGTATTGTTTATAACTTCTGTAAAAATAGTAGGTAGTAGGGAACTGAGATTTTAAGAGAACCTGCGTTTTACAACGTAGAAGAACCCATTTGAATATCATCAAAATTTTACTATAATCGCCGTCTGCGCATGCGCCAATGTGAAACATTCCGAACGGCTGTAACACCTCCAAAAAGCATGGGGATGTTTCCAACCTATGATAGTAGATTGTAAATATGGATCTCAACATTTCCTACGAGTTTCATTATATTCAGAGGGTAACTCGCGAATGCGCATGCGCAGGCAATCATCGTACAACTATAATCATACTGGAATTAGACTTTTTAAGATGTAATCCACATGTTGTCGCAAAATTCCTGTTTTCTACCACTAACTTAATGGAAGTTATAAGCGCTATAATAAACTTGGCATGAATTTGGTTTTGCGCATGCCCAGTGAAATGTTGAGTACCGATTTCCTCGAAACTCATCATGTGCTCTGTGATGTTATTATTGATCTCCCATCGAAATTTTAGAACATTTTGACCACTTTTACGTAAGTCATGAGCATTTTAAATATTTCACATTTTTGCGCATGCGCAGACGAAAGTTACCCTCAAATGGTCAGAAACCTTTCCCAATATTCCCACAACATATTCCCAAAGTTTCATCCCGATCAGTCAAGTAGTTTCACATAGAAATTCACTTTTATATATTTATACAGAAAGGCATAGTAGATAGGCATAATTGTTTGTGGTACGTTGAGAAACATTTAGTTGTTATTTGTGCAACTACGAATAACAATTAAAGTTTTAGTTGTAGGGTGCAACTAAATTTGTCAACTAAATTAGTTGTAGTTGCACTTACAACTACAACTAATTCAGTTGTAGTTGTAAGTGCAACTACAACCAAGTTAGTTGAATAATTTAGTTGCACCCTACAACTAACAACTAACGTTTTAGTTGTAGTTGAGGATGACTTCGAATAATTTAGTTGTAGTTTGTTAGTTGCAACTGGTTTTTGCCCATCACTGGCTAATTAATATTGCGATTATTTTGACAATTTTTTTAGCGATTCGAGATATCGGGATTTAGCATTTGCGCAAGCGTAGTTGAGCTATAAAATTTAAATTTAGCATAAAACTACAGTTCCAGTTGCAGTGAAATTCATAGAGGACAATCAACCACCTTCCCACCAAATTTGAAAGAAATCGGCCTTTTGTTAGTGAGAACCTGTGCAGATGCATAACCTACCTACCGTGGTAGGCTCAAGCGGGACACATTGTTATAGTAATGATGTACTGCATAAAAAATTTATTTCATAATAGTAACGACAGATCCCGTAGGTTTTCTTACACGCAATAATGTTGAAATTTCGTTTTTGCTACGCCTGACTCCTTGCCGGTTTCCGCGATTTCGGCAGTCAAAAAACTTTCTTTCAGAAATAAACTTAACACTGCAATAAACAGTAAAACAACAAACCAAACACAAAGAAAAGGAGCACAAGTAGGTACTCAACGTCAACAACTGCGTTATCAATCGTAATCGCCCCCGTTGCTCTATTTTGGCGGGCCAATGCCTCCTTGATACCGTTAAATCGACGTTTTATGAAACTTTTTATCATCTTTGATTATACTCGTGAACTTGTCCTTTACCATCGCTTCTAATCTCCATTTGATAAAACTATTTATTTATTTTAATTTTAATTTTTAATTTTTTTATTTAACCATGGTTAGGAATTATTGGTGAAACCGGCAGTAAGTATAGAGAAGAAAATATTAATCGATGTGTTATAGGGACTAACCGGTAATTATCTTCTTCCTAGTTTTTGGGTGAAAGTTGCCATATTATGAAGATGAATTTTCTACCATCCACTGTGTATTTTAATAGTAACAGTACATCGGTTGGTGGGGGGGGGGGGGGGGGGGGATGTAGCAAGATTCGTCTTTTAATCACCTAGGTAACCACCTCATAACTTTGATGACAGACAATGGACAGAAAGTTATATTATTACCAACTCTATACATAGTATTGCTTATAAGTTACATGATTGGGTTGTGTTTCAAGTTTACTTGATCGGAGGTCTCTAACGTCACAGTATCTACGGAAAACACAGTGGCATTTCAATTCAGTGCTGCTCTCAATCTCGGTGAATTATGTCTGCTATCAGGTAAGTTATACTTATCAACCAATGGGAAATCCCATTTCTTCTGTCCGATCTCTTCCTCATATACCTGCCATTTCTTCGTAATCTGAAAGTCTGAATCTTTCCGAGTCCGCCCTCTTCGTCTGCTACTTATATATTTTCACTATTCACGTCGCAACTTGTGTGACTGCGGGTTTGACGTCTGTCACACTGGCGAATGGCGACAACCTCTTTTACGGGGCTCGTCCTAATAGTGTGAGATTGATGGTCTTCTTCTTGCCTATATCTGGGTCAAGGTAGATGCCTCCCGCCATCTCACCCACCTGGGCCCAGACACCATGTGAACCTGGTCCGGGCCCTGCCTTTGAGACGCCGGCTAATGGATATGTATGGCTGCCGCAGGAATGCCTCACCGAAATCCAATATCAAGTGCCGGCCCTCACTGTTATGGAAGAGTTGGTATTTTGCCGTGGGGCCCCTTCAAGTTCAGTATTCTGCGAATGGAAGGTGATACGACAATCCCATGTTACTAGAGAAAGTTGGTCAATGCGAAAGATTGCCCCTTAAGGCATCTAAAACATGGTCGACCGAGTGGGTCACACGAGAATGGAGGAAGTGGAATTTATCAAAAATATTGAAGGGGTTCCTAACCTTGGGGCGGGAGCAGTGACCGATAAAATGTCTGGTAGGTGACCAGGAGACTTCACACATTTACTGTGGTCATAATTAGCTGGTGTTACAGTTTTTACTACAGCCGAACTTACGGTGGACCCCACTCCAGAACTAGGGGTGCCACTCCACTACACGCCTGACATCCCGTTTTCTTCTCTAATATGCGCCTGACATCTCCTTTTCTTTTCTAATAGGCGCCCTACGTTATCAAATTTGTGTTCACACTAGAAATCGAAATAAGCGATGATTTGAAAGACTCCCCTGTCATAAAATAAGTAGTTGTCTGCTCGTAAGAAGCGTCTTCTGCAGGCGCGCACCCACGGGGGGGGGGGGGGGGCTAAAATTACATTCTGTTTTTAAATCCGCCAATAGCGGACACATCGCGTATTGAATACCCGGTTTGCGGGAGTTAGGTACATCCTACGAAATGCACTAAAAAATAAATAAAACGTATTTCGTATTTTTAAAACGTATTTTTAAAACGCAGACAGTGTATTATCCATGCTGAAGAATAGCCAAAGAAGACTCAATTTTGTTTTGTGAGACAGCTGACGTAAAAAGATTTTGTCAAAATAAAACCTAAAATCTTATTTAATTTGCTGGGTTTTATCATTCATTCCTATAATAGTCCCTACTCAAAACTTGCATTCAAAGAGCTAAAATAAACTTAAAGTAATGCCTTAAAATATCGGTTTTCCTAAGGAATTTTTAAGAAGTTTTCCGTTGGTTGGCCCAGGGTCAGCCCCCCCCCCCCCCCCTCCCCCATAATTATTTTCTGGGTGCGCCACTGGTCTTCTGAGGTTCGGGAGGGGTCTACGTCCTGTAGGTTTCTCCTACGTCGTGCAGAAATGCGAGAAAGACGTCAGGTACATTTCGCCTGAAAATTCTACAACAGTATTCGCCCAGATGCGACTGTAGCATTTCCTTACGCGTCCCACGTTTCTTTTTTAACTAATTATTTTTTGCATCTAACCACGAGCGTTCGATGCCTTGGGTGTGCGCGTTCGTTCACTTGAAGGAGCGAGCTTATTCACATGAACTTTGATAAACTCCTCAAATCTGTTCTTAAACACAACAGGATCATAATAACAACCACAGTTACTCCTCAAACTGTTCTTAAACACAACAGGATCATAATAACAACAATCCAAGTGGAAAGGTGCAAGTAAGGAACGTGACGGCCGCGTCAGGTTCATATTAGAGTAGCTCCGAACTAGTTGGTGCCTATCAACTTTGAGCCAAATCGGACAGAGTATCCTCGAAAACTCAAGTTTAAATTTGCGCACCCATGATAATTTTTATTCGAATCGACTAGAATCTGGGTTAATATTATATAAATTTTACAGTTTTACTTTCTTGCGCACACTTAGATGCTGGTATCATTCCGTTTGCTTTGTAATTTCTATAGTTTTTTTTCTTCTACAATTTTCTTTTGAAATCTAGGTTCACCCTTCTATTGATTTTTCTATTCTTTCGTATATTTTTAATTCCCTTATGTATTCCTCATATGTGCTGTCCAAACCTGTATGTGTGTATAGCTGTATGTATGTGCCTTGTAATTGGTATTCGCCCGTATTTGTATTATTATTAAATTAAATTAATTAACAGAGGACCCACCTTCATACTCTCCTTAAATTTCCTCGAAATCCGTTGAGTAGAAGCTGAGAGCGGTGTTTTCGCAGGGACTGCTATTATATTCCGATGGCTCTTAAATTCATAAGGGACCATCAGAGACCCAACCTTCATAATTCCTGAAAATCTCTTCAGAATCGTTCAAATAGTAGAACTGTGTTTTGGGGATTCCATACTTGAGCAAAAGCTTATAATAGTTACCGCCGGATTTTGATGAATTTCTCATGAGACCGTCTGTGGACCAGTCCGTACAAATCCTTGAAATTTCAGCTCGTTCGGATTGTTATTTCGATTAGGTGATGGTTACAAGATATTCCCTAAAGACAGGTACGGGACCAAATTTGTTCCTTGATGTGTGTCTTGAACGCAAAATGCTTTGAACTCGTTAGTGTTTATTGTTCTTAATGCATGTTTTGTGAAGGTGCCTCACGTTCAGTCGCATACGAGTTGGCAGTTTCATTTGAAATTTTCTTCATTTTCATGGCAGTTTTCTTCAAAAATCGAAAGTCGTCAACAGGCCGACGAGTTCCAAATTTAGTGTTGAAATGCATTATGCCTCATTTTGTAGGCATTCACAGGTGGTCGCCAATTCTTTTAGGTTCAGGATTTGTCAAACAAACAACTGCTCTGGTTCATGAAGTATTTGTCGAACAGCAGTTGTTGTTGAGGCTCAGTGTTGAAAAAAATATTGGTGCGACTTCGATTTGGAGGTCTTGGTTGTGATTCCAGACAAAAGGGTTATTCCAGATTCCTGCCAGTCCTACGTGTTCAGATTCCAACCAGAAGCTGTGGTCGAGATTCGAATTTAGGATCATTTTTGTGCCTACTGAACGGTGAGTCTGCAAGGTTCAGCAAGAATGTTTAATAATGTTCAGAACGGGTTAGAGTAGAATGATGTACCTACATTTCAAGAAGCCCTCTTGTGCGAAAAGGCCTCTTGTGTTTGGTCTATAATACCTCAATAACAAGTCCTAGGGATATTATGCTATGTATGCTGTGGAGTAGTGTGAATCTCACTCTTGGTACCTACGCATTTACTGCATAGTTCACGGTGGTGAAACTCCCCAGAAATGTGTTCCGTTTCGATTGTTGTTGCAATAGCAGCTTGTAAGTTTCGTTAATGGGCCGGCCTCATAACGGGCAGCATAAATCAACCGCGCCGCTGCCACTTGACCACCTGGCGACAGATGAGGTGAGCGACCTTTTGTGTTGGGAAGAATGAACGGGGGCTCCTGCAGACCTTGCAGAAAAAAAAGAAACACGGTCCGCGTCGGCTCTAATGAATCGTTGTTCCTCGAGGACCTCGCGTTATGTTTTCCTTGAAGATACTATGATAATAGGCAGCGCTACTCTTCTGCCTACACGTCATTTAATATTAGTTTCATGGATGAATTATGACTGAATCGGTCTGCACTTCGAATTAAAAACGCTGCAAATTATTACACAACGGTTTATTATTTAGCCCCCCCCCCCCCCTTCTGCGTAAATCACTGTTTTCTGTGGTCAGTACCTATCCTTGTGCTCCCCCCAGCAAATCCCTTAATCCAGTACTGCATTCAATAATTAATTATTTGTGATTCATGAATCATAACATTGTGGTTTATTATTTTCAATAATGAACCATTGGAATCGAGCATGAAAAAAAAAATTCTTACCCCCCCTCAAAATTTGATGGTTTACGTTTCAAGGTATGTAGAATCCAAAACTGCAATAAAAATATTTCTGTCTGTCCGCCGTACGCCGTACGGGCCACTTTTCTTAGTTACCATGAAAAAAAATTGATGAAATTCGGGTTATAGGTTCCGTTCGGCGTCTAGTTGGTCCTCGAAGCTCGACGTTACTGTGAGTCATCTCTAAGGGGTTCAAAATAGGGGTTGAAATTTTCAAAACGCCTATACCATTTTTTTACGTAAATATTTTTACGGTTTTAAATAGTTCTTGAACTTGCGAGTTTTTTAAGACCATCCGGAGCATCGTACGTCCAGCCGTTCGTTCACAGTAAGGCCCCAAAGTTTGCACCGACAGGCATTTTCGACTCCAGTGTGAATGAAATTGTATACAATTCAAACCAAATCTCGTAACCAGAGACGCGCCCACAATAGGAATTTGTGAATACGGCCAATCATTGGTAGGGATCACCTGATTATATTGGCGGAGTATGAAGTCGAGTTGGTTGTTCTGTGATATTATTTCGCTTGAAAAATGATGGCTCTTTTGGAGTTTGTTGGTAGGTAGTGAAACTTGAACAAACGTTGAAGTATTATTGATGGGTAAATTATTACTACGGTAAATCATTACTCAACGGTAAATTACTACACAACGGTTCATTATACCATCTACGTAGAAGGGGCTGGAGTTTGTTGGTAGGTACTTTTGCAACTTTTTTCACTCCTCATCAACAATTTCTTTTCCGAACTTCATTATGTGTGTTTCTTTTTGTTAGGTACCTACTGTTTGTCATCGGCAGAGTTATTTTAGCAACATTTAACTCGTGATTTAGGTAGGTACCTAGTAACGAGTACGGGGTTAGGTACTAACCTACGGAGGGTCTGCGATCTACATAATATGTATATAATAGAATAGTACATATCATATTATATAGACGGGTTATCTATACATAGAGCTGTGATCTGTAACAGAAGGGTATTCTATACAAAATAATAAACCGTTGTGCAGGGATTTGCAGCGTTTTCAAGTTACAACAGTACCTACCTATCAACAAAATCCAAAAGAGCCATCATACTTCAAAAAATGTAATGTCACATAACAACCAACTCGATTTCATACAGCCATCCGTGATTATAATCAGGTGTTTCCTGGCAATGAAATGTGATTTATAGCAAAGGTTTATGCCGTTTCATACAGCCATCCGTGATTTTATAATAGAATACTGATACTAACGTATAGAAGCCTCGCTCAACGTTAAAAACTGAAGTCCGAAACGGCGCACCCAAGCAGTGAGTGGCCCAAGTAAAATGGGCCCTGGCGCTGCGCGGGGAATTCAAATGGGGCGCTGAGCGGGATATTCAAATCTTCATTTTTCCCGAGTGTAGACGCGATTTATTTTTCAACTATTTCCGGCCTGCAGAAATAATGTGAAAACATTATATAATGTTGTCACGTTTTTTTGCAGGCCAGAAATAACTGAAAAATAAATTACGTCAACATTCTATAGGAATTAAAATTGAAGTTCTCAAGCCACGTCATTCATAACTGTTCTGCTCTTCTGCACATTCCCTCCTCGGCGTCAAAGGATAGTAGGTTTGAGACTCATTGAAAATCGGTAATACATAATTATGAAAAAAACATCCCTATTCCTCTCTCTTGCGAACATTACCTCTTGTTCAAACCACAAGTATTTTAAAAAAAGTTTAGTTGAATACCTAGGTACAATGCCAACGTTTGCATGTTGCAAGTTGTGGGAAAATGGCCTGTAGTAATAATTATTGTACATTATAATATTTGAAACAGAAGTATCAATTTTTTTATTCTCAAAAAGTACATAGTAATAAGTACATTAGAATAGAAATTGAAACAAGGTAGGTCAATTGGTTATTTCGTAAGTCATAACCAACGAGCTGCTGAAGAGTATTCAATTTCTTCTGCTGCTCTTTTCCTCACTGCCATCAAAACCACATCAAAACCACATTTTAGGTACTTTCTAAATTCAAAGACACTTATCAGTAGTAGGTAGGTAATGTAGGGCTTATACTAGGTTCATTTGGCCTAGCGCTCCAAAAAGAATTACCTGCTTCATAACGCAGTGATTCTTCGTAGTAGGAACTGCTTGATGAAACCAAAAGTCGACGGGTGACTTGCAGGCAGCATGCAGTCAGGTACAAAACCATGGATGGACAGCAACCTGGTAGGCACAAAAACAACGCACACACTTTTAGCAATAACACACTTTTAGCATAATCTCGCAGATTTGTTGCTTAATTACAGAACACATTATGAAAATTATATATAGAAATTATTTAATAGCGAGTTATATGAATAAACAATAAAAATTGGCGATATTACTGCTCCCATGCGGTGAGTTCGCCCAACTACAAAGTAGGCTTGAGCTTTCCCTATTGGAGTGCGGGCCCCCTGATTATAATCAGGTGTTTCCTAGCAATGATATCCGATTTATAGCTATGATTTATACTGCTATCATTCACGATCTTGTTGACGAGGCTTCTCGGTGCAAACGAACGGCTAGACGTACAATGCTCCGGGTGTTCTAAAAAAATTATTTAGTTCGAGGTCTATTTAAAAGAGTCAAAAACCCCATTCTATTGAATGTTTTCGAGCTACGGCGTACGGGAAATTTCAACTCCTATTTTTCACCCCTTAGAGATGAATGACAGTAGCCGAGCTTCGCGGACCCACCCGGTAGTTCCCAAATGGGACCTACAAATCAGTTCATTTGGTTTGTAGGTCCCAAGTTCATTAAAGTTCATTAATTTTGGTTCATGGTAACTAAGGAAAGTGCAAAGCACGGCGGACGGACAGCAATTTTCCCCCCATTTTCGGATTCTACGTACCTTGAAATGGAAACAAATTTTGAGGGGGTGTTAAAATTTGTTTTATATGCTCGATTCCGAAAGTTCATTATTGGAAATAAGCAAGTAGGTACCTGTAGTGGCTATGCCGTCTTTATTTCTGAATATTTTATATTTCTACACCTCGACAGATGATACTCGTGTGTGGCTTGGCTTGTCTTTCCCTGAATGATTGATTCAGAGGAAGTTAGTAGGCATGGATATTCTGTTAGCTACGTCGAACATTGTGTATCAGTGCAATGCTTCATTGAAGCCAATAATTCCGAATGTACCTACTACGACTCGTGGTTTTTATGCGCAAAAGACGTTTTTGATGTAGCTCTCTGAAATGAATAGGTTTAGTTGTTGATGTTTTTTTAGGAACGGCATGGATTGCATGAAAAGCATTTAGGTAGATATATATTGTATCAACCAAAACAATAAAAGTAATGCAAATGGACTGCTTGTGAAATATCAAGTGCTATGTAAGATCTTGAACTCCAAGAATATTGTTATTGTTAGTTACTGACGATGGTTTGATCACTGAAACCGGTATAACAGTGTTTTTTGCGTTTTTTCGTGTATTAGTGGAAATAGACTATTTTTTCAACTAGCTGTGTACCCGCGCTTCGCAACGGTAGAACAGACACCCCCTTTAGGACAGGCCCCACTCATAACAGTTTTATGATATATTATACTATTTGAACCGACGCGTGTTGCTGCGATTTAAATAAATGGAGCCAACGGTCATGTATTTTAATATGCCTGTATCCCCCCCTCCTCAACTGATCAGAAACCTTCCCCAATGCCAACCCTAACTGCCTTTAACCCCCCCCCCCCCGTATCCTATGAACCCTCCCTACCTGGTTAGAAACATTCCTCAATGTTCACACAACAAATTCCCAAAGTTGCACTCCAATTGGTCAAGTAGTTTTGAAATTTCTGTAGACCCCCCCCCCCCCTCTCATAACCTGTACCCCCCTCCCACTAACATCCTGATTGAAGTACCACTTGAATGTACTCGTCGAGCTGAATCCAGAATCTAATTACAATCGGATTTACGTCCAACCGTTCAAAGTTATTAGAGAGTTCCTAGGAGATACGGTGATAACAATACCGCATTGGCTGTTAGAGCGAACAACATGGATGCTAACCCGTTGCCGTGGGTTACGAGAGACAACTAGCATGATAGTCGGTATCTTAAAGTGACGTCAATTCCTTACTGATTGTTGAAGTACCGCGAACCTACCCCCCTCTTCTACCCCCTTTCATTTCAAAAGACAAAAGAGCACAACAAACCACTATGCACCAGCTCTGTTAAATCTGAAGTCAGAAGCCTGTTAAATTTGAAGAACGTCTAATTAGTTAGGTATTGCAAAATTAGTTGCATAAAGTTGGTTTGCTTCTGCAGCACATATTTGGATTCTTTTGCAAAAGCCTGCAAAACCAGCTATAAATTTGTGAATCTAGGATTTATTATGAGGGAAAGGTAGGTCTAAACTAAAAAAGCTTAAGCATTTGAAACCATTTAATTTTTTAGGTTAAGAAAACAATGTAAAGAACTGCAGATTAAAACAGTAGGTACAGGAATGTTTTACAGTAGGTTCACCAGTACAAAACACGAAAAGCGGGCATAACTTGAGTAAGGATTACCAGAAATGTTCGTGAAGAAAGTTACTGAATTGTTTGCTGTTGCTAAATTTGGTTAAAGCAAGAAAGTTGAATCAATTCTTCACCCTCACTCCAACAAAAATCCGATTCTATGGGCTCTGGTTCATATCATTTTCATGATCTTCTCCGTTGATGTGTGTTTCCGTAACAACTTCTCCTTCCTCTTGATTCTCCTCAGCAGAAACAGCTTGAAAGGGAGGTAGGTATTTGGGTTGCGAAAACGTTGGTGTTTGAAAGCATGGTGGAAAATTCATCGCGATCACGTTTTCACCATCACGAGTACACGTAGTAGGTACTCAAGGTTTTCAACATGTACTGTTTTCAACATATCAGGTTACGTTTACTCACGGTCTAGTCGTTACGTTTCACGGGATCGAGAGGCGGTGACGGATGTATGCGGCAAAATACGTTACCCGTATGATACGTCAACCATTTGGCGCATGCGCAGAACACTTTTCTGAGACATACGGATGACGCATCTGAGCAACGGTATCGCCTAGGAACTCTCTATTATAAGCATAAACGTCCTCATAGAAGTGATTATAACACGTTTTTTAGTAGTATTTCATTCATAGCGTTTCAACGGATGGACAGATTCAAATGCGGATTTTTCATAAACCTTCCCAGATAAATTCTGCGTCAAATGGTACCAGCCGCAACTTTCTACGTTCAGCCGTTCTCAATTGATGCCGAGACAAACAAACAAACAGACAAACAGACTGTTTTATTATATGTATAGATAACTCCGTTTTTCTTTGAAATGGGTTTCCACGATTTCTTCGCGAGTGATTTAGTTCGTCCAAGAATTGCTGATGATCGAGCTCACCTCAAAATTAAGTGGCTATGATGTGTATGTATGTTAATAAATAGGTTTCCTACTGAGTACTCAGGTATTGGGGTTTTTAGCTTGTAAGTGTTATCACTGACATTTTGACCGTTTCAAGGAAATTCCCAAACACCACATCCAAACTCTAATGTGGATCATTATTTCTGTATAGGTTTTTCTCCAACCACTCCAAAACTAACGGAGTTTATGCCACGGTATAAGTGTTTCAGTGTTTCCATCAACGTAACGAATTCAGAGGTTATTACCGGTTGGTGAATCGACGAATCGAGTGGTTTATAATTTTTCAACGGAACTAGCCATCAGCAAGTACACCAATACTGAAATAACTAGCGGTAGACTGGTTGAAATTGGTATGATCGATGGTGCTATACTACCTTGGACGTGTAATTGTATTTATTTTCACAGTGATAGTAAACCGGTCCATGGAAAAATTGCACACGTTTGTAGTTGGGAAGTTACGTTTACGTTAAAACTCGGGAAATTCGTAAAACTCGCGAAAATTAAGCCACTGTGTGACAAGGCGATTATAAATACCACAGAACGTTAACCACGAAATTGTTGCCTCTTACCGCTGAATTACTTTTAAATCTTACATGGATAGTTTTTAAAAGGATTTTGTGGATAGTCTCTGAATGTTTTCCTAGGACTTTTTAATGTACTTACAGTCGTCCATTCCTGCACAAATTTTCCCCGTATTGCCTTACTCCGTGAGTTATTGCCATTTAAAATTATTTAATACAACGACCTCTTTGTTTTATAAAAACTAACCCCCCCCCCCCCCCCCCGAAACACAACTGTTCTTCCCCCTGAATTTTTTATATATCATTCCTTCATAGTTCGTCTTGTTCTAACTTTGGTTACGTGTGGCGGGTTATCATTTGCTGCATTATGGAATGTAGGATTTTGGGTATTCTATCCAGATTAAAGTTAACACTCGTTCTATGCTGGTATTGCGAGATAGTCTCTTGCCTGTAAATAATCCCAAGGGTTTTATGCAATTAATTTTTAATTGTGATGTACACGTATTACTTTCAATAATGAACCTTTGGAATCGAGCATTTAACCCCCCCCCCCCCTCAAAATTCTATGGTTTCCGTTTCAAGGTACGTAGAATCCGAAAATGGAATAAATAGTCTGTCCGTCCGCCGTACTTCGCACTTTCCTCAGTTACCTTGAACCAAAATTGATGAAATTCGGTTTGTAGGTCCCCATTTGTAGTTGGTCCGCGAAGCTCAGCGTTACTGTCATTCATCTCTAAGGGGTGAAAAATCGAGTTGAAAATTTCAGAACGCCTAGCTCGAAAACTCAATAGAAGGGTATGATAAACAAATAATTATTAATGATTGAATTATTCAATCCTGCCCGTTTTTATGAAACCGTAATTCCCGGGCCGGCTCCAGTAAGTCGGTTTAGGGATTTCCTCGGGGAGAGCACGAGGGTAGGTATTGACCACAGAAAACAGTGATCAACACAGAAGGGGCCTCTATACAGGTAAATAATAAACCGTTGTGTAATAATCTGTAGCGTTTTTCCTAAGTGGATGGTGTGATACTTTGTGTTATAGCGTTACCGGAGCGTGTTGTCAACAGATGTTTATTTTCAGACTCACATATGCTCGACATATTGCTCACTCATCCCAAAATGACCTACCCATTCTACCATAGTAGTTAAACTGTATTTTGTTAATCATAAATAATATATGTCGGTGAGGAAATAAAGATTTCTCTCCTCTCTAGCATTAGTCAAAGCTCGAAGTAGTCTTTAGAGGATGGCCAAACGACTGAACGGATCTTGATGTCGTTTTTCTGGCGGCCCCTTCAACACCGGCGGGTAACATAAAGGCTACATGAATTTTCCAAATCCGGCTCCTTCATTGGCCGTTCATTAAGGGCGTGACGTAAGCGGTATAATTTTTGGAAGCAGTTTCGGACGAAACAGGATTTGATGGAAACATATCTCCCTGAAAATGATTTCTGTGCGATGAACCGTTCGTCCGTTATAAGAGGTTGCCCCGGTGGATAGGTGAAACATGAATTCTGCCTGTTCATCGTGCAATACACTTGTAATCCAGCTAGTAATAATATAAAAACAAAGGAGCTTCGGTGTGACTGCTGGGTAAGAAATCTCCACGCGGACACACGTCGGCTCGTGAATATGTCTAATGGTGTGGGAGGAGAGATGTGAGTGCACAGAATACATTTTATACATTTGTTAAACAGAAAGGGGGTCGCAGTTTTTTACCCCCTAAGTAGGTAGGTAGTTAGGTACCTACTTGCACAGCTCAGCTTCCGGTACAGGTACAGGGGTATGGGTAACATGAAAATGTTCTACAAAATCAGAGGTTTCCAAAAAGTGGTGAACGATTTCTTTGGGGTGACGGAGTTAACAGTTCCTTAGCAACGGCTCGTTTGTGAGTGAAAAATCGTGAGAAACAATGTAACAAGAAAGTGGACGAACAAATTTGCAGGATGACCTCCAGTCATTAGACATATCCATGTCAGTCAGTAGTGATGATAGTTGAACATTCTAAGCATCCAGCCAGGTTCATTTACCTGCAGAGCACCAGTTATTTGAACACCTGATTAAATCTTCAGTTTATAATTATGTACACTGAAAATTGAAAGGACTTTCATTCCCATTTCAAACCAATTGATATCCTCTGTTACCGGTGTGCTTTTCTTTTCATATTTATGTACTTGTTAATTGTGTTAGTTTTTAATCGAGTGTTTTGTTTTATTACAGGGAAAAATCTATACAACAATGAACACGTAGCAATTAAAATGGTAAGTACGTATGCTATTTCACGTCTACTACCTATTTGAACTAAAACAGGAACTTGTATCCGTAGGTAATAAAGTTATACATTAAGTACATCGTTAATTGGTAGTTTTCCTTCATCCAATCTGTTTTTCTCTTTCCAGGAACCTATGAAATCGAAAGCTCCCCAGCTTCACTTAGAATACAGATTTTACAAACTTCTAGGCACTCACGGTGAGTTGGGCTTCTGTTCTATTCAAGTACCGTTGTTACCGCATTGATTTATGAGTAGGTAATTTTATCTGAGTCCATGATCTCCTCGCCAGCTGTGGAACGTTTTCTTCAATGGGGAAATTGAAATGGGTGGTCTGATGAAAAATTATGTAGGTACTCCGCTGTGAGAATATTTTCAACTCCAGAGCGCTTGCCGTGATTGCGATGGCTGAATGTGTCTCACAGGAAATTACCAGTTAAATGCCAAGCATTGAATAAACGATAGATATAATGTGACGATCGATGTTGAACTCATCTTCAGTCCTTTTGAATTCATTTGCTTTATTTCACATTTAAGATATAGGGGCAACGGTGGCAGTCTTCGAACAACATCTGAACAAACACAAGTTTTATATGGACTACTCCGCGTTATTAGGAAAAGGTTTGTGTTCATAATAAGCGGTCAGTAGCTAACATAACGCCATAGGACATTGGTAAATGACTCACGTTCGAACGTGAGACACGTCACTTCATCAATATTGGGCTTGGGCTGTCGTTCATTGTTATTACAACCGGTTGATTCAGATATTCGTGGACTCCTGATATTACATATATTTGGCCCTGAATATGGTAGTATTCATATTGTCCTTGCATAACGGTGGTTTAAATTCCTGCAGTGGAAAGATGTTTCTAATCGCCCCGAGGATGACCCCTGTTTCCTAATGCTGGACGTTGTGAATCAGCAGTGGTTTGACACAATCGAATCTCCACATCGAGCTCATTAAGCTGTTTCTGTCGTCTGGCTGGTCTTCTTCTGGATTTGGGTTATGATCTCGATAGCACTATCTCCGCTTTTAGAAAGTCATCTTGGGTTCAAATTTCCCGCTGTACCAAACCCATTATAGTTCTTTGCAGTTATCGGTCACTCACCACAACTTCCTTGTACTAAATGTAGATAGTTAGTGTTTCAAGCTTGGACTGGCGTATTAGGCAGGAGAAGCTTTTGTAGCAGTATCGTCATCATCAAAATACCCCTTATTTTTTCTGTGAAACCATAACGCCATTGCAAGGTTTTTGTTTGAAATGTTGGAAATCGATTGGATGAAGCAAAATTTCATCGTGTAGTCAACAAAACTATGGAGTCTGACGACAGCCGTAACACTAGTACTAGTCCAACCCCTCATCGAGAAAACACCAGCCTCGATCATTCTGCTATTCTCTAGTTGGAAGCAAATTCTGTTTGAAGGAAAATGGTTGGGCCATTGTTTGAGAGCCCGTCTGCGGCGGTTAAGATTAGGTCGTGCAGTCGTTTGGAACCGGCATTTTCGTGGTCTCGCTCCAAGTCAGCATTCACTCACGCCCCCGGTCCATTCATCGAGGATACCTTTTCCAAGGACTTCGCTACTACGAGTAATTATTGTTTACATTTCCTATCCCCCATTTATCGTCTAAATTATAATTTGTTTCCAATATCTCTATGTAACACCAATACCTATACCTGACATGTCGTCGTTCGACTTCTATTTTGTGGTTTTCTGTCGTTTCATTTTCTGACGTCCGGTTGTGTAGTTCTGTCTCTTGCTGCTCTTTCTTTTTCGAACGAAGTAAAATTTGCTCAACATCTTTTCAGATCAGATTCACTCGTACCAGATGTATTCTTCATTACTTGCGACTACTATCAATCATCTTACGTTCGCATTCACCAACACGTATTACACTACTTGTAAAAGTTGCTGCAGTATATACATTTTTGTTGCTTGAGGCCTAGTCTAGATCACCACGAATCAGTTCATGATTCATGATTGATGTGTGCCAAAGAAATGTTTGAAATACCAGGCGGTTGTAGAGATAATCTTAATTACAGTGGAGTCCCTCTTACGGCCAGTTAGGGACCTAGACCAAAAATTTATATTCCACAATGTCAGTAGTTCCCTGCTAACCAAAATTGATTTTACTACCTTCTGTTTCGAATTACCAAACACCAGCGGCACTATGAAATCAGCCGGTATTCATTTTGGTTTATTATTCTGTGAATAATACACCTATGTATTCGCTCATCAAAAATTTGTATAACACCCCCTCAAAATTTTTTCTTTTCCATTTAAAGGTGCGTAGATTCCAAAAGTGCAATGTCCGTCCACCGTATCACGCATATCGGCTTCATTTTCGGTCTAAAAAAATTCTTTCTTTCGCACGCTTGTTCCATTTGGGCCCTAGATGTGTCCCGAAACTTTGCAGCCCGATCGGAATATACCCAGGGGTGTTATGAGAGAAAATGTGTATAAAAACGCTGCAAAGTCCTTGTCACATGGGTTTATTACAGAGATGTTGGCTGTTTATTTATTGTTTCTTTCGTATTAAATAATTGAAATAGCTATCTCTGGTGGTTTCCTCCAATTTTGGCCCCCAAAACACGAGTAAGGTACGCTCCTTTATATATATAAATTATCTCTGATCATTGATAGTGCCATTTAATCTTGATCCACCTGTTGACACTTTTCCCAGTGTTATTGTACAAATTGATGGTGATTTCAGACGATTTCCCAGGTTTTTGACTCATAAAAAATCAATTTCGGGAGCAGAACATCTGGTAGAACCTCAATTTTCTATTCTTTGGTCAAAATCGACTTCATATTCGGTCTTCTCGTCCCCCAAAACATGAAAAACGATACCTTAAAAGCTCATGCTACGAACATGTTGCTAAAACGCAAAAGTACCTATTTTTACACACATTTTCACTCATAACACCCATGGGTATATTCCGATCGGGCTGAAAAGTTTCGGGACACAACTAGGGCCCAAATGGAGCATGTGTGCGAAAGAACGACTTTTTTAGACCAAAAATGAAGCCTGTACACGTGTTACGGCGGACGGCGGACGGACATTGCATTTTTGGAATCTACGCACCTTGAAACGGAAAAGAAAAAATTTTGAGGGGGTGTTATAAAAATTTTTTGCTGAGCGAATACATAGGTGTATTATTCACAGAACAATAAACCAAAATAGGTACTTCTTGTGTTTTAGTAACATGAGCTTTTGAGGTATCGTTTTCCATGTTTTTGGGACGTTAAGACCGAATATAAAGTAGATTTTGACGAGAGAGCTGAAAATTGAGGTTCCACCAAATTTTCAGCTCCCAAAATTGATTTTTTATTATTCAAAAACCTGGGAAATCGTCTGAAATCACCATCAATTTGTATAATAACACTAGAAGAAGTGTCGGCACGTGAATCAAGACGATTAAATGGCACTACCAATGATCAAAGATAATTTTTTAAAAAAGGAGCGTACCTAATTCGTGTTTTGGGGGCCAAAATTGGTGGAAACCATCAGAAATAGCTACTTATTTCAATTATTTCACATGAAAGAAACAATGAGTCTTTCCAACCACTACAAAAAGTGCTGGTTTTTTAAATGTCAAGTTACAGTCCTAACTGGTTTATTCGACAGCAATTATTTCCTAATTCTCAGCATTCAAAAGCAACACTCTAATTCCAGCCCAGAGCCAGAGAGTAGTAAGTCCCAGAATTAAAATTTTACAGGGGAGTGAAAGCATAATAAAAACGTGTTTTTTTATTAGTTTTTTTTTCACAATTTCACCTTAAAAACTTGATTCGAACTCTTCGCACTTATAGATTTTGATTGTGGTATGTTACTGTAGTCGAGGCAGTGGAGCTTATGGCCCAAGGCCGGAAATCAGTTTTGCATTGATTCTCCCATTATCGGAGAGTCCTAAATCCGCTGTTATACGTATTTTCTCATTATTGTAACAACTGAAGTTAGGTAACTAACAACAACTGGTGTTGATTGGATTTGGTAGAAGTGGAGATAGAATGGAATAGGTAAATAAAGAAGATGTCACGCAGGAATCGGTCTCGTAGGTGCACTGCGATTTTCAGGGGTATACCACTGTTAGAATTTGGATGAAGATTGAAAAAATCTCAGCAACTGCATGATTTGTTTACAATCATAATGATTAGCTAGTGTTTTTATCCATGGTGTCGCGTTTTGTATCGTTGATTCAAACCTACTCAACTACAGCATAGTGGTCAACAACCACGGTATGACTACAACGAAATTTGGAGGCTAGGTAGGTAATAACTCCACTTATGATAGGAGTTACGACCAGCTGGCTCTCACTTGATATGGACTTGCGACTTGTTGGCCCCAAAAATCTCTGTTGTAGTAACTGGGGTCTAACACTTTCTGGCCTTATAGAGCAAGGTTTTTCCATGTGTGGAAAAACCCAAAAATCCAAAATTTTGGAGTTACGACCCTCTGGCTCTGGTCCACACAATTATTGGAATAGAAGGTCAGCGTTGATTGTTGCTTGACGTATTGAGCAACCTACGAGTGTTTAGGAGGGAAAAAATTGCGTGACTACATATTATATTTCAGCAGTAATTGAAAAAAATGTTTCACAATTAGGTATTTCTGTCAACAAAACTATTCGGATCAAGGTAGAGTGTTTTTTTCTTTAAACCATGTGATTTTGAAATATTGTATGGCCACACTTTAATAGTTATATGCCTCGTACATAAATCGTAGATACCTTTACTGGAAACCTTAGCTTACTGCTTCAAAACGGAAGTTTAATATCGATGGGTGGCCTTTGATAGTTTGTTGTCCATACTCATGTTATTTTTGAGTTTTGTTGAATCGATGGACGATGTTTCATTGCAGACTTTCGTGTCGATAGAAGTTGAGGGACCATTGATGGTGTGTTTTCTCTCTGGTTATTTTTCAAGTTATTGATTATTGAAGGACGAACTTCTTATTTTTTTTTTTTTTTTTGTATAATCCTCAAAGAGATCGTATGCTGCCATTCACAGTGCGTCTACTGATGCTCTGTGTCCTTAAACGATGTAGAGTTCTTGATAGACCTTGTGGTTCTTTTTGTGTTTTTCTCTAATACTGGTGAAGTCCAGAAAGAATTTTTGTTTTTGTTTTGTGAAACCCCTCGCGCTGTGGTCAATCAACTAATTTTATGTATGTTTGTTTCTCTTGCCTCTTCCCGCTTCCTTCCCTCCTTCCGTCTACCTTGAACTAATTGATACCTTCGTCAACCCATATCCTTCCCTCAACAAATCCCGCTTTGCAGAAGGTATACCGGAAGTGTACTATTTCGGCCCTTGCGGCAAGTACAATGCCCTCGTCATGGAGCTTTTAGGACCATCCCTGGAGGACCTCTTCGACGCTTGTGGAAGAAGGTTTACCTTAAAGACTGTTCTCATGATCGCCACACAACTAGTAAGTTCCCACGCCCGATACCTAAAGGGAACGCCAATTTTCAGCACCCTTTCTTGGCTACATTTGGTGAATGTTAAATCTGAAACATGGATTCCGTCCCTTAGTTCGTTTACCTTAAGCTATACCATTTACCTTGACCTATACCATTTTTACTATTATTAGGAGTTGTAACCGGTTTTTGAACAAATGGAGGTTTTTCCAACGTCTTTCAAAGTATGTTTGGGAGAATAAAACACAAAACCAAGAAAACCCCCTCAATTTTGACCAAAATATAAGCGCCAGGAGACAAAAAATCTAAAAACGCGCATCCAAGAAACTTCTTAGGCAAGTTGCCACCATCATTGTCTTGGAATAATTATGTAATCGTACGTACTGGATTTTGGTTCAAGGGTGAAATAAGATTTTACGAAGGATAAAATCAAGAAAATTCAGCCTTTTGAAGCTGTATTGAGAAGTCAACATTTATAGTATTTTCGAGGCAAGAACTTGTCATTTATCGCTTCATGGATGGGTCGTGAAGTGATATGACAACTTCTTGCCTATTGAAATACTACACATGATTGTCTGTTTACTAGCACTGCAGTTGGTTCAGTCGCACGTGTAACTATGGCATAAACACCGTTCATAGGTACCACGGTACTGCAGTAGTGAAGGCTATTTCTCCGTCATTCTCTGGCCCGTTAATGGGCGCACAGTTGGAAATGTTTGTATTCGTGGGGGGCTTTCTACTCGAGTGTTTCTACTAATGTTAGAACTAAGATAAGAACAATCTGTTATCAATTGTTGTAGAATTAACATTGATAATATTGAGCAACACTGCTTGATAATATTGAGTAATATACTCGTAGTAACGTGTTACTTACCAATGATGTAGGTACCTGTAGATACACCATAAGCTGTAAACAACCACACTGAGATTTCCATCTGCCCACTATCACAACAATTAATTCTGCTTAGCTATCGTAGGCGTTTTATAGCTTCAAGTTTACCACATAGAAATTAGTAGCATTGTCTTTGGAAAAGAGTTTATTAGATTTCCTGACTGCATAGTTTCCCATCGTGTGGTAAATTATATATAGCTGCATAGAAATCAAGTTGATACTCTTAGGGTCAGCATAAATTTAAAAACCCTGTCACCAAGTGAGGAGCAAGATATAAAATCGATAATATGTGCTAAAGTTGGCTACTTTTGCTAATGGTGTCTATATTACAACAAGTGTTATTCAAAATCTAACAAATTTTGTCGATATATTTCAGCTTCATAGGATAGAATACGTTCACGGCCGCCATCTTATATATCGAGACGTTAAACCTGAAAACTTTTTAATTGGCAGGTCTGCCAATAGAAAAGATAAAGTTATTCACATCATAGGTACGTTGAATAATAAAGAAAACAGTAATTTATGTTATGCTAGTGCAGTTGATTAGTAGATTTTACATAAGAACAACTTAATTTGTTGTGAATGGCTTATTGTAAAATGATTATTACCAAAAAATAATGTATCTACCTGAGTTATTGTTATTTATTATTTTTTAGCTGTTGATGATGTTAATGCAATTACAATTTTATATTGAATGAAGAAATGCTTAGGTGTTAACTTATTTCTGATTATAAAAAAAAAATATTGATATTTTCAGATTTTGGCTTAGCGAAGGAATATATAGACTTAGAAACAAATAAGCACATACCATATCGAGAACACAAGAGCTTAACGGGTACTGCAAGATACATGAGCATAAATACTCACTTAGGGAAAGGTAAGAGGTTTTATATGTTGCTGTGTTGCTCAATAATTATACATAATTATATTGTACGATAAGAGCATCGTCCACTAATATTTAGATTGAACCTTCCTGCTAATAGAGGCTTGGGTCTAACGTCAGTACCTCCTTCTCGTCATACTTGTCCCTTTAGGTTTTTTATTTGATTCAGTTATTATTCAAGGCTACCCATATGTTGCAAATATTCTATTCTATGCAGAGCAAAGCAGAAGAGACGACTTGGAAGCGCTGGGTCACATGTTCATGTACTTCCTTCGCGGTTCGCTTCCTTGGCAGGGACTCAAAGCTGACACCCTGAAGGAACGATATCAGAAAATTGGTGATACCAAACGTGCAACTCCAATTGATGTGCTGTGTGAAGGTCATCCCGGTACGTTGGTCATCCTGAAGGTTCTTACCATTTCATCATAATTATGGCCTAATAATATGGATAGTGTGCTCAGATTTAGACAGCATTTTTGCTGAATTTCTGTATTGTTTCCCTTTTATGTACCTATTCGAAACTTGATCTGATTGATTGAATTTTGAAAATTGCAGAGGAGATGGCCACCTACCTCCGCTACGTCAGGAGGCTTGACTTCTTCGAAACGCCTGATTACGAGTACCTCCGGAAGCTCTTTATGGATTTGTACGAGAAGCGGGGTTATGCTGATGACACAGAATTCGACTGGTCCGACAAAACAATGGTGAGATGATATTACCACCTCACCTCATGAGTTTTACTGTCATGTGATTTTTTTCTATGTTTACGATTGGCATGGCACAAGAAATGCTCATTATAAACTGTTCCTATTTTTGTGTTTTTTAAAGAAAGTATATACCTACCTATTTTTTGAGCGAAGTTTCTGTTGTCTGTAATTATGCATGATGGGAAGCTATTCCTAATATTGCAGCATGGTCATAATATGCTTGAAATTAACAATTGGTTGTACGTTTTGCTTTCAATGTGTGATCTACCACGTAAGGTACAAAGGCCTTTGCTTTTTTTTCAAATCTGAAGACTATAGTTCTGTAAGGTTTGCTGTGGGTACAGGATGGTCAAGTGGGGCATCAGCAAGGGAAAGTAGTTCGGTGGCGTAGCTGCCATTGGCCATAGGCTTCTCAAAGGTTCTAGTAGTTCATCCGACTCGAGCAAGCACACCAGATACAACTTTTGAATGAGATATGAGCCTACCTGTCAACTGGCCTGATCACATCACAGCTTTTGGTCATATCCGCTGTCTCGTTTGCCAGCGACTCCTGGTTGGCCGTTCGCTCGATTCTATTCGTTGTTTCCAGCTAGAATCACGAATCCCCACTTGGAGGTCTGAAAACAAACGTATATTTTTGGAATGATGACAGTGGTAGCGGCTCCTCGAGAATTTCGTGTGGGTTTACGCTGGTGGGTATGAAGCTGTCCCCACCAGACGTGCCATTATTAATTGCGTTCGGAAATTGCTAATCGGTACCACAATTCATCAAGAAGCGCCAAGTGATTTTCCAAAAACACCACGAACAGAAGAAAATGTTGACAGTGTGCCTGGGATGTGCTGCCCAATCAAAATTTTCTTCGTTGTCCATTACTGACAGTTGTTTGACTGACCCCCACTCACTGTCCCATTATAACTCAAATGGCAAATGAAGAAGATAATTGCGGCTCCGCTATTCCTTAACGACTTGCCGTGTTAAGTAGGTACCTACTGTCCAATCAGAGGTGAGCTGGTGGACGGGTGTGTTAGCTCTCTGTTCCATGGTGGTACGGATCGAGATGGCAACTGCAGTCCATGAGTTCGAATCTTGACACCCCACATTCCAAGGTAGGGCGTAGAGGCAATGAGCAAAATGATTGCATAAATTCATCCTGAGAGAACAGTCAGATCACGTATGTGACACTGACAGGGCTGTCAGTATGTGTTGGGCAGAAAGCCCCAGCCTAAGTTACTGTTTCTGCTATTGTAGAAAAATGTAAATGCTGTTCTGAGTCACCCTGGAACTGGTAGGAACTTTCAAAGACTTAACTTCTGATTTTGTTTCTTTTGTCAGCCTTCTCCATCGGCAGATTCAGAGGCCAAAACGGATTAATCGATTTTATATATTTTGATATTGATGAAGAAAAATATTTAAGAGAATCAATCTTTTACCTCCTGGCAACGTCTTGTAATGGTGTAAGTTTCACTTGTAACGCTATGAACTAGAAAGTAAACATCTCAGTCCTCTAAGATGTTCAGCAAATGGGATCAGTTTTAACAATACATTTTTCTAGTTTCTTGGTGAATAATTTGAAAGTCTTTTTTAAAGCCATTTTCTATATTTATTGGAGTCTTGAGTTCTATGTGTCCCCCACCTTCGTGTGTTCAAAGCATAATCATATTTTTCTATTAATAAAAAGATGCTGATGAAGGTGTAGGATGTCAACTACTTATTATCCAGTAGTTGTCACATCTAGTGAAAAGTAAGATGGACAACTATGAGTAGGAATGGAACTCGCTGCGCTAACTAATCGTTTCTAACAGTGTACAAAGGAAGTTTAGTAACATTAACACCAACCTGGAAGCACTTTGTGATTCATAGTTTCTTTTTTCAGTTATGTATCGTCGTTCTAGCGACTTCGGGAGTCAAATCAGCCTTACTCCACCCTCCCCCTATTTTCACGTATTAAATATCGTATATCATTCCTTGCGTCTTCATTTAGATAACAAAATATAGTTAGAAATACATATAGAAATGTAGTTAGACAGAACTTCACGTGAAATTATGGATAGTAGGTTGGTGGCAAGGTGCGTAAAACTGGTCAGTGGTTGCCTTGTGACCTCCTCCGTTGAACGAAAACTATAAGAGCCCAGTATCGTGGGTCCAAAGGGAGGGATCCTCAAAAAGTGCCTATCACTCCGGGATACCTACCAATCCAGGCTAGAGTATCCATCTATCTCTCTCTTCTAGCTCCAGCAGATACACTCTATTCGCAGAAGCCCCTTCTATGTTTCATTCCTCATTGTAGAACAAATAGTAAGTACGTATTTATGCTTACTACACAGTGTTCCACTCGGAACTAAATAGGTAAGTGTAATCTGCCTACTAAAGAAGACCCATCTGTTGAACTCTCGTGGAAATCTCTACTCTCTAGGTAAAGTATGGAAGAAGGAACGAATGGAACCCTTCTTCCGTGGTAATATAGGTCCACCATAGACGGATCAGAAATTGGCTGTTTCGCTTGTTCCACAGGAGCCAATCAAAGCATAAGGTTTTGGATTTGGATCCACTCCTGCCGATTCACAACGATTCGCTTTAGGACTGAACATGTTATCTTGGGATTCTTAGCACTAAAACGACAACGACACGGTCTAGGTGTCGTTTTCGTGAGACGACCAGACTGCATGGACGTTGATTTTTAGACTGCAAGCACATGAGTTGAAGGTCTGAAGTTCCACAGTGGTTTGGTTAGTACAGCTTGAAGACCTAGAACGCCTTCTTGACCGTCCCAAGTGGCCAGTAGTTTTAAAGCACACATATGTTCAAGCTGATGAGGTGGATGCCGTATATACATCGAAAAAAGTTGAAAGTGCTTACCTACCTATCTACTTATTAATCGAATGATCAGAATTACGAAGTAAATTATTGGTAGACACCAGTATGCAGTCGACCTTCTTGAAGGTAATTCTTATCTACTCTCAGAAGTTTGCTCCAAAATGACTTACTTCTTTTGTAAACGAATTCGCTAACTCCTGGACCAGGAGTTGCTCACTATCTAACAATACTTACTTCTGCATGTGCATGCCTAGCCCATAAACTTTGAATCCTTGAAACAACTGAGAAAAGCACCTCCCTCCCACATCGGGAAAACCAAATCTGAAAAGGTAAGATCATCACAAGGTATGCTTTCTTATTCGTAGTGTTTTCTATAAGTTGGCTGTGTTGATGGTTCTTTGGATTCTTGGTTTTCGTTTGGAGAACAAAAGTTCTCCTCGGATGTTAATTTGCCATTATCTCTGCTCCAACTACAACATCAGAGTTGCTGGATTTGGGGAAGAGAGTTGCTGATTTCCATTCTCTCAATTTATTCTTAAATGTTAACGTTATATTTTTATCCGACGTTCTTTTTACATTCTATTCTAATTTTACAGTCTACTCCAGTCAGCTCAGTGCCTACTGGGGAAATTGTGGTCTCCCCCAATAGAGACCGTGGTGGTGCCAACAGGGTAAGTGACCTTAAATCTGCGCTTTTTTAATTCTAAATTACATTTCAGTCATGTCAAACTGTCCTTGAAATTTGAAAAACGTGATCAAACAAAATCGAAATTCCATTATTGTCTTTCATGCTCTAGTATGAAGACCTCCTCTATGCTGACGATGATGAGCAGTATTTTTCTAATGACGACACTTTTTTGATGTCGGAGGTCAGAAATTCCTTAGTCCTTTTATGATAATAATCCCACGCATTTTGCAATTTGGGTAGATTGGTTCTCAGACCCATTTTTAGGTAGATTTGTGCGAGCTCAACATGTAATACATATTTAGCACTGACTTTGGTGTAGCCTCGTTGCCCTTTTCATTAACTATCATTCCCACAGGTTCTAGGTGGTATCACGTTTTTGTCCCGTAAATTATCGTTTGTACTAGTGAACATTCTCCCATGATGTTCGTTGTTTGCTTTTCTTGAGTGTGAGTTGGATTGTTGATCGGTTCATTTATTCATTGAGTAAAGTACATTTTTGTCCATGATCAGCCTAGTTCTGCTTTGATGTTTTGATTATTTTCATTATTTACTATTACCTATTGTGAGAGAAAGGTGTACTTTTTTCTAATGGACCAGTTGAGAAATGATTTGCAAATAAACTGTTGGTATATATTTCATATGTATGTGATGATAACTAGGATGGGTTGGGTAAGGTCAGGTCAAGTGGTGGTAGGAAAAAACCGATGACCAGACCCTATTGTTGACGAGCACACCTTAACCCTAAAACATATAACTTTTATGTAATGATTTAATATTTGTTGAGTACCTCTACATAGATATAACAAATATGATATTTCGCGGTTAAATAGAGATTACTGCATTATCACATAACACAAGACACCCATAAAAACATGAATACCATTTAGCAATACGCCACCTCCCTATGAAAGCCGCTTGACGTTTTTTCTCGCTTGCTCGATAGACATATAAGCGAAAGCTTTGCTTCGTTATGGTTTATTTTGTTCCAAGTACTGATAGTCATTTACTGTTTGGAAACAGTACCTGTTGTTATTACACTTGAACACTCAGGTACCTACTAACAAGGAGAGTTGTTCATGTATTAGGTGAGCACTACATTTAAGCCCATCTACTCTACTCCTCGCTCCTCCCCACTTGAATACTGAGATGCTGAAGCGATACACCCATCCAATCATTTGAATGGACCATGTGCATGATTTTCAATGGTATTTTTCTTATTGGTAGAGAACAGCTTCAAAGTTATACAAAATAGGGGCTCCTCCGAAAAAATCTGATGGTAATAATACTAATCTGTATGTTAATAACTGATCATACCAAAACGAGTTCAGGAAACGAAATCGAGAAAAGACAAACAAAAACGGAAGCGGGAATTTTATTGAACTCATCACTGACGCAAAAGTCGACGTTAATGCTAGATTTCGCCAGATAACTGATCAGCTGACGGTGTTGCAGTATCCATTAGCTCGATTTCAGGGAGGACGTCACATGACTTTCTTGTTTGGTGACGTATGAACTGGTCCACCAGGCCCCAACCAATCACGTGCCAGGCTTCAAACCAACCCGTTTCCTAACTAGGTAACTGTTTCTTTGTTGTATTACCAGGTGACTAGGTATTACAGCTGCTAAAATAACGTAATTCATAAAGATTTTTTTAAATTTCCTTGCGCATCCGCATAGCGTATTGTGTAACTAGGCAATAGTTAGTTGGAACTGAGAGACTTTTAAACACCTCAAAGGCAGTTCCCACTTATATGGCTACACCGCACTATGGAACAGGTGAAGGACTTCAATGTTGTAACATGTTGTGGTATTGCTGTCTTGCTTAGCAACGCCATCTAGCATGAACCGAAAAACTAGCAGTTGTAGGCGATGAATGTAATGCTGTAGTAATAGGGATGTGGAGTTTCAGCTGTAGCATCATGTGGAATCTAATCCAAGCTTGATACGAGTGTGGAAGGGTGACAACTCGTTCTGATGAACTGTTACAGTTGGTGGGGTTCAACTTAACATTCCTTCAAAACTTTCAGTGCGACGCCTGGTTGCATAGGTATAAGTTCCAAGTGTTCTAACAGTTCCCACTGCCTTCTGCTCCGCAGGGCCGTCTCATCATACCCCATTCGAAGTGCCAAAATTCCGTTGAACAGAATCCTTATTTCCTTTCTGAACTCATCTTCAAGGATCGACCAAATAAATCATTATGGTTCTTAGAATCTTACGCCTGATCCAAGGTGCCCGGAGCTGCATAGGAAAGTCAGATCATGTGCCTCTTGCCATTATGGATATAAAGCTCACAGGTCCTTAGTAGAGTGAATTGGCATGGGTAGGAATTATCAGTACACTTCCTCTATCAAGTGGTCCACTCATCTCCTTATTCCATGACCATACATCATTTCATATTACTAAGTGCTTTTCAAGCACACATGTCAACATGTTAGCTAATGACGGACCTACCCCATAAGTGCTTACGTAATACTTGGACGGCTTCTAATGAATGATTTTAGAGTTGTTGAAGATTCCTCCTTCATGCATGTTTTTTCTGTAGTTGTTGGTGTTTTTTTAATTTCATTCATTTTTTAATTTTTTTTTTATTATTATTATTTTACGTATTATTATTTTCCCATCGACTGGTGCATCTTTGGCGACGTAAGTATTTCTTTTATACAAACTTCGGCCTTCCATCTTCTTTGTCCAGTTACCAACAATCATCTGGGTTCGTTCACAACCTGAATATGTAGGTTGCCTTCTACATTTTGTAATGGCTTCTCCTGTAATAAATTGAGTACCAAGGTAATTACAAGACTACAGGCAACTAAGAGAAGTGATTGGGAAAACTTGGCGATTGATGTTTCATATTTGGAAACAGAAAATTTGAAAAGCTTAGTTAGTAAACAGTTCCAGTAGCGCAATAATATATAATGAGGGTGTTTTCAAAATAACGTGCTTCAGCTACCCTTTAAGTTGGAATCTTAGAAACCTGCTCTTACAGGATGACAGATAGGTCCTCAAAAATGTTTATAGTAGCGTTGATTGGTACGCTATCATTATTATGATCTGTTTTGGTTACACATGGTTCGTACAATGTTCTACATTTTGATGAGGTGTTGTTGATCCACCTCATGGATAAGTAGTAAAAAAAAAATTAAATTAAAATAAACATGGCTGGAAGTTTTACTTCCCAGGCGTTTAAGAGATACAGTGAAAAAGGGTAGCATGATCATGCTGATGCATTGACTATGATACGTGACGCATGGTCACGCCGTATGTATACGACCCCGTGCACCAGCTGTATCTGCAATGCAATACATGCAGATGCTTCTTCAGGTACGATCATTGTATAACCTATTCGTGTCTACTAGGACCTGCGCAATAATTACCTATCACGTCCCTACCATAACCCTCCCAAAACGTGTAACTTCGTTGTTCACTGGATGAAGAAATGGTGTTTAGTCTCAATGAACGGTTTTGTTTCATAGTGTTCTTCCCTTCATTATTTTTTTTCTTTTGTGCTTCCTAATTTTCTTCCCGGTTTTATTTGGTGTTAGTACTGGTTAGAGTGTTGAAGAAAGTGTGGTAAATGGCCAGCTGGGTAACAAGATACATTCAATATGTTTTTACACTATTTCCTCCCTTTCTAACTCCATGTTGTTGACAAAAAAATGACATCTCTTGTCTATCCCGTACCACCCAAACAGTGAAATAGGAATGAAAATTAAATCCATACAGTTAACAGTGGTCTTATACTTTATATTTTGATCCTACTAAGAATACTTATTTTCACTGATATGAAAAATGTTAAATCACAGTTGATGCATAAATTACCAAACTTAGGCTTATCAAACTGTTTCTCTAATTTTCGCCTCACAGTTCTGATTGACATATCACATCCGTCTGTCAACTGTCGGAACCTGAACTCCTCCCATCTCCCTTCAAATGTTAGTTTGCACCGCCAAAAAGAACAGTAGTAATCAGTTTCTAAGTCGACTGCTCCCACTGGACGACGCTTAACTTGAGTGTTTTGAACAAACAGGGAGGAAGTAAAGGTGTCGCTGCTTGGCCAGATGTATCTAAACAGGCCAGCCACACTCTTGGCAACCTCACACCCGCTGACAGACATGGTTCTGTTCAGGTAAATATTGTCGCCAAATTAACCTATTGGAAAACAGATTTGTGCTTTTCTACTACCTATTTTTATTTTTGTTGTGACATCTGTGTGAACTAATCAGCATTTCACTCTTATCTTCTTTTCAATTTTCTTCTATGTTTCGTTTGTTTCTCGCTAATTTGAGGGCTGGTAGTGTATTGTTATGATTTCTGTTATATATGCCACCTATTCTAGATTGAGTTTATTGGAAAACGAATTGGTTGTTTGGTAAATTTGGCAACTTTCTCCCTTCCTCAACATCTTAAACGTAACATTGAATCTGAATTTTTGTACTTAAGCAAGGAAGTCATAGTTTGATGATATAATGTGGATTACTTGGACCTTTGAACTTTTTTGTTAACTTTTTTTGGTCATAATAGACCAAACACTGAACATTCGCTTGAAAATATCATTATCCAGCCACCAGAGCTGGAGTAAGGATCATGCATTTTACACCAGACAGCACTAGTTGCTTGCTTCTTCTTTCGAGTTCTCATACCAAGTTCTGATAGGTTCTCAGTGAACTTAGTTCTCAAATCTCGATCAGTCTCCGCCGACACAAGGGGTTCTGTGTTAAAATGCATGAATGAACATACATAAATAAGCTTCGAAAATCAGCCAGTTGCTCAGCATATTCGGTGGGAAGGTTTCTTGAACAGTCAAAAAGGCGAATAGTACCTACATCACATGTTTTGAACATATTAATTGTTACGGGATCTTTCATGACTGTGCTGGGTTAGGTTACAGTTGATGTGTCAACAGTTCCCTCCTGTGTATCCATGTATAATGCCTCGCCTTTGTCCCAGTTGGTGTTACAGTGAGCGAATTTGGGTTTCTCTTGAAGAGTAGCCAGTATTGTAAATTGGGTGGTAATGTAAATTGGGTGGTGGTTGTTTATTTGATTTTTCTGGTATTCCGATATTGTACTTGATATCACGGAATTGATTCACTAATTTTTCTCATTTCTGTCCACATGTCGCGCTGCGTTCATTTACACTTGTAACGAAACCCGAAACTTGCATTTAATAATAAAATACATGGAAATTATTGTAATAATAGTTGTGGAAATTTTCAAGTGCATTGGGTACCTCTGTTATTTTCAAGATGAGCTTACTTTTATTTTTGTAAAGTAGACTGTTGATTGAATTTTAATCTTAATTGAATAGAGTTTTTCTCCACAAAATAATAAACCCTGAGCAGTTGTATATACTTTCAGTGCCAAAATTATTAGAAATTATGACGTAGTCTCTTTTCTCGATAGTTATTGTGCTGCATTCGTTCTAGCATACAACATTCAAGTAACAAACCTCGATTACGTTCCTTATGATTCGATCCACCATTCAGTATTTTGTATTATTGTTCCGCGTAGTTGAACCTATGTATTAATTTACAATAATCTCGCTCAAGTATGAATATGCTGCAATAGCTTTCCCTTCCGCTTTTGGTTTATTATTCTGTGAATAATACACCTATGTATTGGCTCAGCAAAAAATTTTTATAACACCCCTAAATTTTTTCTTTTACGTTTCAAGGTGCGTAGATTCCAAAAACATAGATGTATTATTCAAAGAATAATAAACCAAAATGCAATGTCCGTCAGCCGTATCACGTGTACCGGCTTCATTTTCGGTCTAAAAAATTCGTTCTTTCACACACATGCTCCATTTGGGCCCTAGTTGTGTCCCGAAACTTTGCAGCCAGATCGGAATATACCCAGGGGTGTTATGAGCGAAAATGTGCATAAAAATAAGTACGTTCTGTGTTTTAGTAACATGAGCTTTTGAGGTATCGTTTTCCATGTTTTTGGGACGAGATGGCCGAATATGAAGTCGATTTTGACCAGAGTGGAAAATTGAGGTTCTAACGAAGTTTCAGCCTTAAATTTACGTTAAATTTTGGTCTAAAATCATCGTTCTTCCGCACACAGTTTGGGTCCCCATTTGAGAACACTGGTCCTAGTTGTGCTCCAAAACACAGCAGACCGATCGGCATACACCCTGGGGTGTTATGGGAGAAAAGTTGGTGTAAAATTAGGGGTTTTCGAGGAATTTTTGAGGTTTTAGTGAACATGAGCTTGTGAGGTATCGTTTTCCATGTTTTTTAGGGCGAGAAGACCGAATATTAGGTTGATTTTGACCGAAGAGTGAAGAATTGAGGTTGTAACGAAGGTTAAGCTCCCGAAATTCGGTTTTTTATTAGTCAAAAACATGGGAAATTTTCTTAAATCACCATAAATTTGTATAATAACACTAGAAGTAGTATAAGGTGAATCAAGACAATTAAATGGTACTATAAATGATCAAAAATACTCTGATTAAAAAAAACCGAGCCCAATTCGTGTTTTTGGGGACCAAAATTGGTGAAAACCATAAAAAATAGCCATTTCAATAATTGCACATGAAAGAAACAATAAATGAACAGCCAAAATTTCTATACGTATGTCCAGTAGAATAATAAACCCATGTGACAAGGACTTTGCTGCGTTTTTCGTTCTGAAGTGTGGTCATCAAAGATGTATTTGAACTCTGAGAAATGTCCTTCCTATTCGGTCACAGAATCGTTAACGATGCAATAAAGGGCCTTAGAAGCTAAATATACTAGTAGTAGGTAGTTCCTTAGTTGCAATTTTGCCATAAGTTATATTCATGCACTGTTCTTCGTGTAGTTTCTTAAATTGAGGAAAGTAATTGCATTCTTCAAACAAAACATGCTGCCAGGCACACACACACACACACACACACACGCACGCTATCACAGCCTTCTGGTTACCTTAGGAGTAGGTTACCTTACGAGTAGTAGGTATGTGTACCTTGTCATAACATTATTTGGTCTTGAAAGGTAAGTAAATTCTTGACGAAAGGTCAACTCCAGGTCAGCTTAGATGTTATGGAAAAGGACGAAATTGCCTTTAAGGCTGCCTGGCTGTCAGAAAAGATGTAGATCCTTTCGCCTTTGAGTCTTTTCCTGGCAACCTCTTGCGCACAAATTTCTGTAGCATGGGTTTCTGCTTGGTAGATAGTGGCTGCGCTGCCAAGGGGCTTGGCCAAACCAAAGTTTGGCCCATGTACCCCGAGCCCAGCCCTACCCCCATCACAGACCTGTCTGTATACCAGACTATTGAGCCTGGTTCAAATTGAGGCAGGCCTCTTTTCCAGGTCTCGCGATCATTTATGATGACCTTGAAGGGTAGGTCGAAGTTCTTTCTTTCTAACATGAAATCGGGAACTGACCGAGTCACTGGGTCTGTCCTGATAGTATCCAGTATACTCAGGTGACTCTCTCTGTGTACAGGTGTCTTGATCCTCCCCAACTGCTGCATTCTTGATGCCCCCAGGTAGGCAGTCCTTTGCACATGAATGTACAAAGGAGTGAGGTCCAAAAGGACCTCCATTGCTGCAGTTGGTGTGGTATTCACGGCTCCTGTTATGCCTAAGCATGCCTGCCTTTGGAGTTTTTGAAGTGCCTCTTGTGCAGTCACTTGGCAGGATTTTTGCCACCATACCATTGAAGCATAGGTGACCATGGGTCTGACAGTTGCTTTATAGGCCCATGCCGTCATGGTGGGTGTCAGACCCCACGTCTTGCTGAGCATTCTTTGGCAGGACCACAATGCCCGTGTACCTCTACTGATCGTGTACTCCAAATGCTTGTTCCAGGACAGCTTCTGGTCCAGCATAACCCCCAAATATTTTACCTCAGTGGCGAGGCTTCTCAGCCTCTTGCCCTGAAGGCTAGGAGCTGTTAGAAAAAGTGTCCTTCTCCTAGTGAAGGGAACCACGGTGTTTTTCTCGGTTTAAATGAAGCCCCTCTTTTGAACACCATCGTTGAACGACATCTAGGGCACCTTGCATCCATTCTAACACAGTGTTGTCAAACTTGCCCCTTACAATCACGTTTGTGTCGTCCGCATAAGCTACTACTTCCTAGCTGGCTTGAAATAGGAACTCAAGCAGTTCATCAGCTACCAGTAGCCACAACAGGGGGGAGAGAACCCCTCCTTGGGGGCATCCTCTGCTGGCCACCACAGTGATACTCTCCTCTCCCTGTGTGGTTGTGATAACTCGGCTCACCAGCATTGCCTTTATCCACTTAATGGTAGGGTCATTTATCCCCTTCTTTCTCGCTGCTCTTTCAATGGATGCATAGTTGTTGTTACCGAAAGCACCTCCTATATCCAGAAAGCATTTTCAATCAACATCACAGTATCGGACAAAGCCGTCTCTGTTGATTTACCCTTTTGGTAGGCATGTTGGGCCTTATTCACAGGGTTAGTTGAGAGATGGTCATCTCTGATCATCTGGCCAATTATCTTCTCCATGGCCTTTAACAGAAAGGATGTGAGGCTGATGGGTCTCTGTGATTTGGGCAGTGTGGAGGAGGTCTTGCCAGCTTTCGGTATAAACACCACCCTCACATTCCTGCACACCTGTGGGATGTAAGCAATTGCAAAACTTGCGCTTTAAGTCTTTATGATGAGGGGAGCCAGCATGTCCAGGCCCTGTTGAAGCAGTGCCGGGAAAATGCCGTCGCCCCCTGCAGACTTATACAGTTTGAATGAGTTAATTGCCCATTTAACCTTGTTGGAAGTGAAAATCTTTCTGGCTTGTTTCAGGGTGCCTCTGTCTAGCAGGTGGCTTGCATTTTCGACATCCTGCTCATCGGGGCTGTAGCCCATGACCGTGGAGTCTGGGAAGTGTACCCCCATGAGTAACTCCATGGTCTCCCTCGTGTCACTGGTATAACTTCCATCCGCCTTCTGAAGTAACCCAATTGGGTTTGGTCTATCTTTGGATAGAACTCTCTGGGGTCTGGCAACGGCAGAGACACCCTCCAGTCCTTCACTAAAGCTCTTCCAGGACGACCGTTTTGCTCTTCGTAGGGCGACTGTGTACTTGGTGTGGTATCGTCTATAGGTGTCCCATTCACCTTTCCTCATAGCTCTATTAAAGAACCTCCTCGCTAAGGAACGGAGTCTTGCAAGCTCACTGTTCCACCATGGAGCATCTCGGTTGCTCTTCTTGGTAATGAGTCAGCAGCTTTCTTCGTAAGCCTTGAGTCCTGCCGCATACATTTGCCGCGCAGAGGAGTCTAGCTGCTCCGGCGTGCATAAGTCCCCATCGAGTCCATCAAGTTCATGCCTTAAGATGTCCCGATAGAGTGACCAGTCAGTACTCTTCGGAATACGGTATGTTTCTACTTGTGGCTGGTTAGTCTCCAAATTGAACATAACATACCTATGATCAGACAGGGTTATTTCGTCTGATACATGCCTGTTAGTCACATAGTTAGTTACAAAGGAACTAGCTAGGGTGAGGTCAAGCACCTCTTGTCGTGACCTGGTAACGAAGGTAGGTACATTGCCCTTGTTGAGAACCGTCAACTGGCATGCAAGCATGTAATCTAACAGATTCTCACCTCGTTCATTTGTGTTGGTGCTTCCCCATACAGAGTGGTGAGCATTCGCGTCGTACCCTATGAGTAAACGGAGATTCCTCTGCTGGCAAAAATCGACAAGGCGTTTCACTTCTTGGGGTGGAGCTTGTACCTCTCCACCAGGGAAGTAAGCCGACGCCAGCACAATTCTTCGGCTTCCTGATGGAGTTTGCTCCTCTAGCATAACTGCTGCAAGGTCCCTACAAGTGAAATCTGGCATAGCTATAAAGGATACACTATGATCTGCAAGAATTGCTGCTCTACTCCTTTCAGCTTTCCTACAGTACATATATCAACTTACCTGAGCTTGAAGGTATTCCTTTTATTTTTCCTTTTCCAGCCCACGGTTCTTGTATCAGGGCTATGTTGAGTCGCCTCCTGGCAAAGACCCCACACAGAGGGCGGCTGAGGCCACTTCAGCTCTGTGGAGGTTTACCTGGACGAGACTTAGCCCTGATGAGGCACTCATCGCCATTCTTCTGGGGGATGGCCAGCCTTTCTCTTCTTCGAACCATGAAGCTCAGGCCTGAACTGCTTCATAGTCCGTTGCTTGACCCCCACCTCCCTCAGTTGAGGTGCTAGGCCTCTGGGTGTTGGAAGTCGGTGGGGTGTCTTGCCTCTGGGTGTCAGAAGTTTCCTGAGGTGCTCGCCTCTGCATCCCGGAGGTCGATGGAGCATCTTGCCTCTGCAAACCTGAGGTCAAGGGAACCTCTCTGCTCCTAGGAGCGTTGAGCCCTGGGGACACCGTCCCAGACGTGGATGGAACAGGCACACACATATGTCCAGCAGAATAATAAACCCATGTGACAAGGTCTTTGCTGCGTTTTTCGTTCTGAAGTGTGGTCATCAAAGATGTATTTGAACTCTGAGAAATGTCCTTCCTATTCGGTCACAGAATCGTTAACGATGCAATAAAGGGCCTTAGAAGCTAAATATACTAGTAGTAGGTAGTTCCTTAGTTGCAATTTTGCCATAAGTTATATTCATGCACTGTTCTTCGTGTAGTTTCTTAAATTGAGGAAAGTAATTGCATTCTTCAAACAAAACATGCTGCCAGGCACACACACACACACACGCACGCTATCACAGCCTTCTGGTTACCTTACGAGTAGTAGGTATGTGTACCTTGTCATAACGTTATTTGGTCTTGAAAGGTAAGTAAATTCTTGACGAAAGGCTCCAAATGGTAAGTGCAAGATCCCTCACGAGATCTCACTTCTTCAAAATTTCGTTATTATAAATAACAATAATAAGTTTAGGACTGAAGTTCCAGTCTTGCATCATGACCATACGAGCAAATTTTCAAAATAACTTGGCAACTGAACGGTACAACATTTGTCATTGAACGCGTACCATAAGCCTTACCGTTTTCAGTGAACTAGAAACATTTTTGTAATTTTAGTTTGTTTTTTTAAAGCGATTTTTAAACGGTTTTGACCCCCAAAATCTTATATTTCACCAAAGTTTTTATGGGGTAAAGTTTCACATCATCATTCATCTCACCATTGGGGTAATATGTGTCTCGTATCACCATTACACCAGAATAAGTAATTTTATTTTCATATTTGTTAAGCCATTTTTACATACCCGTTAGCCATTTTTGATCCCTAAAAACGGATTTTACTAGAAGTTCCTGAGCAACTCGTCTGCCTGTCTGAAGCAAACCGAAAAAATCCCTACTGATGATTTGTACTACATTGTTCACTAGTGAAAAATGTAACTACTACAAGCTTCTATAAGTATGAAAAAAGCGTTTGTTTCATACTTATAGGATCAACAATCTATTTGGGTGTGTGGCGGAGGGGGGTTATAAATAAGGTTAGAATGGATGTGGCTGGTTTCTGCAGGGCCTGGCAGGATTTCATTTCTCACTCAGAACCTCTGAAGTAAGGTCTGATGGTTATTTTGAATCTTGGTAGGTAGGTATGTTTCGCTTTATTTTAGAATTCTAACGTAATTTGGGCGTATAGGATTGAAGGCACCTACCTCAAAACATATTTTTCGCTTCATTTTGCCACTCACAGTTGATATTTTTGTGCCTTTAGGTGGTTAGTTCAACGAATGGTGAACTGGCAAACGATGATCCCACAGCTGGCCATTCAAACACCCCAATCACCGCTCAACCTGAAGTTGAAATTGTGGATGAAACGAAGTAAGTTCCCGCTCATTGTTATTTACTTGTAATCCTTGGTAGTGCCTAATGGGTTCGTTTTATTTGAGGCCAAACCTTCAGTCCCAGGAGGACTGGAAAACGAGAAAAGTGTGTCTTATCGTCACCAGCATTCCCTGCTCTGTTAAAATACACTCTGGATACGAACTAAATCACTCGCAACGAAATCGTGGAAACCCATTTCAAAGATAAACGGAGTTATTGAAAAAATAGTCTATTTCCACTAATACACGAAAAACGCAAAAAACACTTATACCGGTTTCGGTGATCAAACCATCGTCAGTAACACACAATAACTGAAGGCATACTGGAGAGGTGACATTATATATAGTCAAAAAGTGAAATGTGGTCGAATCTGATTGGTTGTAAAGAAGAAGGGTGAAGGGAACAAAGGAAGGGGGGTCGATTCTGATTGGCCCAGGAAGAGAATGCCAAAAAGTGAAAGGAACATGAGGTGATTGTGGAGTGGCGAGGAGGGGAAGAGGGGTGAAACCAAACTGTTACAGAAATGAACACAATAATGGAGAAAAACTTAAAGGAACTACATTCAAAGATTTACCCAACCTATCACTCTTAATAATTTCGAATTTTTCAAGTACATCCAACATGCTCCCTTTTGTGCAAATATTCAATGAACTGTCTGTCTGCAAGATCAAAATTGAAGCTATGACTGGATTCATTCAAGTGACGTGCAAAGGCCGAAATCACCCTTATTATCCCTGAAATCTTTTTCATGTTCCTTTATTCTTTCTCTAAACTTCCTACCAGTTTGTCCACAATAGTCAAGTCCACAAGAACACTTTAATTTATAAACACCACTTTTATCTTGAACATTAATTTTATCTTTAACTGAACTTAATGAAGATCTGAGATTATTTTTAGTTTTATATCCTACTTTGAACCCTTTAGAAGTTAATATTGTACCAATTTTATCCGAAATTTTTCCGTAATACGGTATACTGATCCAAATTTTTTCCTCAGTCATAGCTTCCCTAACTAGGTTTGAAACTCCTTCCCTACTCTTTTTTTCAAAGAACCCTATTCCATATTGTATCAATGAGATCTCCTCCATAGCCATCAGTATGCCTTCAGTTATTGTGTGTTAACAGTGTTTTTTTTTGCGTTTTTAGTGTATTAGTGGAAATAGACTATTTTTTCAATAACTCCGTTTTTCTTTGACACTCTGGATCATGCATCCACCTACCTGGGAACTGGAAGCTGTTCCATGCTAAGGGCTGCCAACCCTCCTACGACTAAGGTTTGGTCTTTACTCCCCGCAACATGGGCCGATGGGCCTCATAGCCCCCTTTGAGGATAAATAACGTTTTGGGCTAGCGTCCCGTTACTATCAAGGGGAAGGCATTATTTCAACCAGTAATCACTTCTCGACACTCAACTTTCGATCAGAGTGATATCAGTAGTCTGGTAGGTACAAAGTACCATTCTGATATTGCAATAAGAGGTTGAGAACCATAGATCAACGTGGCATGCCATGGGGCGAAAAATACATGGAGGAGGGGTTGGTGATATTATCTCACACCTATGTGAATCCTTATTAGTGGTGGGTAAGAGTAGTTCATTTGAGGGACCCAAGTTCAGTTGGTTCATTCCACTTCCTTTTCGTTTCCAATCACACGACAAACGCTGAACGACTCCAACTTGAACCAAGTTATTATTCCTTTGAACTGCCGTGCTATGATACTATAAACTCCTTCTGTAGTATCCACCCCATCTAAACAACTCCTAATGAATTAAAGGAACTATCGTTCATTCCTTTGAACTGTCGTTCCATGATACTATGAACTTCTTATGTAGTATCCACCCCATCTAAACAACTTCTAATGAATTGAAGGAACTATCGTTCATTCCTTTGAACTATCATTCAGTGATACTATAAACTGCTTATGTAGTATCCGCCCTATCTGAACAACTGATGAACCAAGAACTGTCATTCAGTGGATACTATCAACTCCTCAAGTAGTATTAATTCACCCCATCTCAATGACTCCTAATGAACTAAAGGAACTGTCATTCAGTGGATACTATGAACTACAAGAACTAAAGAACTAACTCAGTCACCTTGTGAGTTACTCGTTCTTCAGTTCTTAGTTCATAATGCTTTAGTTCCTCCTTCCTACATCCATCTCTAGACTCTGGGTCCTTGATTATTTTATTCTGTGGTCCTAATGAACGAACGTTCGGTGAAGTGAACTAAATCGAGGATTAGTTCACTTGGTGGAGTTAGCTCTTCAAGAGAAGTTCAGTCAGGAAATACCCACCCCTAATTCTTATGAAGAAGAAACATCCACATGAGTAAAGTCGTTTTTGGCGTATTGTCAGCCAGTTTCAACTCAGTATAATCCTCAGTTAATTAATTAGCGCACTATGCCGTGAATTAAATTCCTTCGGTTGGCCATGAATAAATGTGTTCTGTTCGGTTTTTTCCTCCTTTAACATACCGTGGGGGGAGAACTAAAGTTGTACACTAGGGAAAATTTTGCTTGTTTAAAATTATCTAGCTAGACACGCCATAAGTCCAACGTTTCCGAAACGCTCGTTGTTTTTGTTAAAATGTTGGAATTTGAAGGGAGTTATGAGTTTTTGAAAAGGTGGGGGGGGGGGGGGGGGCTAACGAACACCCTAAATAATAAAGCGTAAGACTGACTTGTCCACTGGATATGTATTAGATTCGCTCGTTTTGCTGAGGAGGGGATGCAAAGTAAGTGGAATATTTTTGTGCATAGAAGGCAGTTCAGAGAGTTCCTCCAGCTTTCCATGTATGTTTCTCGTAATATATGGTACAAGTCAATTTCTCATCCCACAGAGGTGGTCTTTCTTGCACTAAAGCAGTCAATTTGTCAGTATCCGTTGTGAGAATGAACCCGATCTCGCGATGAAATTAAAAATGGTTTGAACCTCATCACCTTCGCACGAGTTCGCGAGACGGTGTTGCTTGCAGTGGACGCCGTGGACGGGTCCTATTAGAGTCCTCAAATTTGAACATAGGCGAACTGTTTGCGCGATTGATGTATATTTATGTATAAATTGCGATCAGTGGACGGCCAGCCTAAAAGAGGCGATTAGGTAAATAAGTATGTCAGCACGTACAGAGTAGATAGAAAACAACTTTTCGTTATTGTTCCTGGTATGAATAGGTGTGGGGTTGGTGAAGTTTAAAAAAAAACGTGATGTTTAGTTGAATAACGCCACATCTGTTCTCACTGAGGCTTCTCATGTAGGCCTGGCCAACCCTCTACTGCTTTCACCTTCCTTCAGCAGACCCCTTTTTCTATAGTACGTTTTTTTCTCCCAACTTGTGTGATTTCCTTTTCGTCGTGATTCAAAGTGGTTCTTCAGGGATCATGGTAAGACAGATGCAGTGCAGATGTATGTTTAGTAGGTATCTACAGTCACACTATTCAACTTTGGATTCCCCAGGATTGGTTTCCTCCTTCAGTGGGTGGGAGCCTGGACTTGTAGTAGTTGCCCTCCAGATTATTTATACTCAATGCCTTAACTCATGTACATATACTCTTAGAACTACCGAGCCGCCATACTTATTGACCCGCAGACAATCCCTTTTTTGCCTTTCCAGGTGTTGCTGTTTTTTTAAACGAAAGAAGAAAAAGAGCGGACGAGGGAAGTGACTAGCAGTGGTGCAGTGCAGCCCAGAGCGAGAAGCGGTCACATTACTCCACGCCACCTCCCAGTCCAACTCACGGGACAGCATCCTCAACCCTGCCATCACATGAAACCGACCACCACCATCTTGTAGTCTCATCCTACGGTCGCCATTTTTTTTCTTTTTAAGTTTGTTTCCCGTCCTTCATTTTCATCATGACCCTGTTGAGAACAAACGGTGGTAGCACCAGTCAGGTCCAACTCGGCCAAACTATTATGTTTTCCAGATGAACATACAAATGCCTTCAATAATATCTATTACGCTCGTCGTTCGGGGCTTTTATATTCCTGTAAAACATATTAGTTTACTTTCCATCGACTTGAAGCATTCCCCCCTTCGATTTAACTCTTTGGCGTTGGTGGTGTGGTTTTTTCTTCAACCAAAATCCTGCTCATTTACAAAACGTCAGGCATTTAAGAAGGATTGATGCAAAGTGAAAATACTAGCCCTTAAGAAGTTTATACGAGAAATAATGTGTTCCTCACAATATTCATTACTCGAGAGTTAGCTCAAGCAACTACTTTATGTTTGTATTAGAGAATTTAATGCAATTTACATCTATTGAATAGCCTTCTTTAAAATTCTGGTAAGTCTTTATCTTGCAATCCCCTCAGTGACGATTAGTTCTTGAAGGATGGTGGACCCATTAAATTTCGTACAGTTTTCGAATGTATTTTATCACAATAGGAAGTACGAAATCCCAAATGGTTCTTTTATAGCTTACCAGAAGTGCTGTTACATTTTGTATTTTAGCTTCATCAAATCTCATCTGAAATCCATAGGAAAAGTGTGCATTTTTTCAGTCATTTCTTTCTTTCTAGTATTAATAGTGGAAATATTTAAGTTAAGACCTTTTTTACTATTAATTTATTGTACGGCCTTTTTTTCGGTCACAATTGTTAAGTGATTACTTTTTACTGTTTTTGGTTGTAAATCCATTGTAAATTTGTACCTACGTCTATCATTGTGCTCGTGATTATAGTTTTTACAACCACTCACTGTTCTTTTTTCGACTCTTATGTACTACAGGGTTTATTATAATCGTTCCAAAATGAATGAAATATCATTGTTTTACATTAATTTAGAAAAAAAAATCAGTTGACTGAGAAACGTATTATGGCGCCTGGAAAAAATGAAGCTCTAGAATAATCGTGCTGTGTAGTAAGTAAAACGAGACATTTTCTTGAGAAATTTAAATTTTCGAAATAAAGACCAAATAAATTTGATGCTATACTTATAAATAAGTTAATTTTGTTTTCGTTTATTTTTTGCGAGCAAGGGTGCACTTCTGCGGGCTCAATTGATTTGAGCGTGCCTGTCGATGGGGTGTCAGTTGGGAAGATTTTGAAATTGCTTGTGATGTCTTGATGAAGTGGTGTTGTAATAAAAGGACGAAATACGAGTGATGAATTATTTGGACCTATGCAGTATAGGGATCCATCATATCTTGTTTCGTATCATATTTGCATGTGATACATATGCGCATATAGGTATTCTTGAATGGTTCAATTAAGTGAACAAAAGTAGTTGTCTTTTTTATAAGCGATCCTCGTACCTTTCTATCCATATAACCATAATTTACTGTGAAGTATGCCATTTCGATTCGTTGGATATAGTTGAACTCATTCTCTTCCGGATTAAAAAGTCTGAACTCGTAACAACTTTTCAATAAATTGATACCTAAATATATTGCTATAAGAAAACTATTATAAACCGAACGTCCTTTTGTTGCTCACCATAGTTGAGATACACACAAATTCAAACTTTGTCCCTGATCACCCTTAATTCAAGTCATGTGTTAGATTTTGTTTCTTGATAAAGTACCTAGAGTATTTTACTTTGTTTAACAAATTTTGTTTCTCAAAATGGAGCTTATGTATAAAGTTGTTGAATTTATCTTTGGTTTTTCCAATTCATCTGCTTTTGAGGAGATTATCGTTTAATCGCCCCAGTTTCGTGGCCTATTAGCATTGGTGAGATTTTGGGACGATAGGTACTTAATTCAGTGGAGGAAAAAGAAACCGTGTAGAAAAGTGGCGATGAAAAGCTCTGTTTTGTTCGACTCCTTCCGTCTGTTACCTCAACCTAAAAAATATGCCTCGAGACGATCTACCTACTACACGGACTGTATGCGAACATGATTCTCCCACATGACGATCCTACTTCTCTAGTACTAATCCCCTCCCCATTCCACCCCCCTCCATTGCTTTTAATGAAATTGCATTTTCATTTAACAAACTCTTCGCGTTCAAGTTATCTGTTACGATACAAAACTCAAAAACTATCCCATGATCACTTTTTTTTTTCAAGAGACGTTGAATGCAAGAATATTACTGATTTGTCATTGTATTATATTGGGCTAAGACTTTGAAAAAGATTATTGATATTGCTTTTTAAGCGGATAAATTATGAATTTTGTGATCAAAGAATTAGGCTAAAAACCAGCTGTTATTATACATTTTAATGTGTACGCGTATTACCATTTGTTGTTAAATATGCTTTATTTTGTCTTTTAAGGAAAGGGAAAAAGAAAAAAAAACATGTAATTTATGATAATACATTGTTAGACAACGAGGCACTTCCGTTGTCAAGGTGCCTCAATCGCGCCATCCTCGACAACTTGTTAAATATGTAAATTATTGTACATCTGAACTAATATTTAGGTAATTTATATACATAATGATTGATTTGTACAGGAAAATATAATTAAAAGTGTTTTTATTTATGATCTTAATGCGGGAGAAAATATCAGCAAAAATAAAAATTAGAAAAAGCTGGAACAAAGCTTCGAAACTTATTTTTTGTGATTTTTTTATTGAGTTAAGACAGTGATGAGAAGATTTCTTAACGCTTCTACCATGTCTGTATTTTTCCAAAGTGAATAAAAACTATGCTAATCACCTGGACCAAACTGTTCCTAGTTTTTCGTCCTTGACTTACCCTCAGGCAGCCTGAAAGCCCAACGCATCCTGTGTTCCTACGAGTTGCTTAATTTCTTCGAACCTTCTTGCCACTCCTGCGTGAACTGTTTAGTGAAATAACCCCCATGTGGTAATTCCAGCACCTGAAATGACACTGTTCAGGGAACAAAGCTAAAAAATACTTCTTTCGTTCTCATCTATTTCTGCTCCTACCTATCCAGACAGCTGGAACGTATCCAACTGTGCCTTTACTCAGTCAACACAGTAATACAAGGGGGCCTATTCACTAAGGCTGTTTGTCTGTTTTATGATTGATGTGATACTTTTGAACATTTCCCAGGAGAGATAGTCTCTCTTGGGAGACAGTCTTCCAGATGTCTCCCGGGTTTGTCTATGTCGTGATGGTGACTGGGTTGTGGTGAATGGTTAGGTGTGAGGTTGTTCCCTATGGAGGATAGGTTTGGTTAGGCAGCTAATATTAATACCTGCTGTTATCACCACAGCAAGTATTAGGTGTACCTTGGGAGTCTTGCTAGCACCCCGTGGTTACCACCACAGTGAGTATGAAATACCCCGTGGTTACCACCACAGCAGGTGCTAGATGAAAGAGAGGGAGGCACCCCACTGTTACCACCACAGCGAGTATGAAATCCCCTGCGGTTACCACCACAGCAGGCACAAGGAGAGAGAGGTTTGGGAGAGAAGTCGCAAGTTGAGGGTTGTTTGGTCGAATGAGGAGCTGGGCTGGCAGGGCTGTCTAAAGGCCCCTTTCCACCCGCCCGTCAACGGCCCTTATGACCGTTGAGGAGTGGTGGTGGTTGATGGAGTAGCCCCTTCTCCTACTTTCCCCAGGGCGTTGCTCAGCTCGTCGTTCTCCTTGTTTATTTGGTTAAATCTACTCCCACTGTATGGGAGTCGTAAATGTACAATTTTGAGGGGGTGGGCATAGGTCCCCCCAGATTTAACCAAATGAGAGAGACTGTGTGCTGAAGGCGTAGATACATACAAGAGTATGGTGAGACAGTGTGTGCTGAAGGTGGACTAGCATAAGTGTGGAGAACATTGACTAGTACATAGAAGAGGCGGCGATGGCGGAAGAGTCGTGTTGGCGGGGTCGGGGCGTGTGGAGCGAGTGAATGTGAAGAACAGAGATCTGCACTGGTTGCGGAGGCCAGAGCTTCGATGGCGGGCAGGGGTCGTGATGCGGGCGGTGGTGGGCCGAGGTCGGGCGGCTGGAAGGAGCAGGGCAGCCGGCAGTTTCTGGCCTGGGTACCGAAGCTCAGGTGGTACCAGCAGGGCGGGTTGTTTGTGGTGTTGGGACGCTGGAGGAGGGGTTGGGCTGTCGACGTGTGTGGAGTTGTAGTGGGTGGGTGCGTCTGCAGGGCAGGTGGCGGCGACGGCATATGCTGCGTTGCTGACGGCGACGGTGAGAGTGTCAGGCCGAGTGGTGGCATGATTGGTAGAGCCGTCTGTGATGCAGGAGATGGTGCTGGTGTGGTTGGTGAATCTGTGTGCCACGCAGGAGACGGTGGTGACGGGGTCAGTGGTGTGGCCAGTGGGTCCGTCTTCAACACGGGGCGGCGTTGAGAGAGTCAAGTCAAGAAGTGATGTGGTCGTTGAGTCCGTCTGTGATGCAGGGGACGGTGTCGGTGACTGTGCTGGAGTGGTTGGTGAGTGTGTGCGATGGTGGTGACTGCTGTAGCGGCGTTGTTGCTGGCGTGGTTGCTGAGTATGTGTGCAATTATTTGAACCCCAGAACGTTGAGAGTCTTCTCCTTACTTCAGAGAAATCCAACAACTCACGAAAATGAAAAGGTAAGAAGTACCTATAAGTACTTATACCTACCCATCTACCATGATCATAGCATGAAAAGTGTTTTCTTCTAAATCTTGGCGTATTCTTGGGCTTAATACCAACCAACCTAGGGTTTTTTTCTTTACTCATGTGGTTGATGATTTCTCATTTCACAGGCTTCAATTTCCCTCCCTCATGATTCTAATGCTTTGAATGATGGTGCTTCGACTTCAGGCTTGCAAAATTTCCCTTCGGAGACCCAAGTGATGAGGATGAGGATGCTGCATTTCTTCAAAGCTTGAGGAGATCACGTAGGTGTACAGGTATTTGCAGGGAACGGAAGTCGTTCCAGTAGAGTGATAAAAAAGGACTTTTCAGAAGAGAGCTAGGATTAGAGAGAAAAATGAAGAGAAATTCTGGTGAAGAGTATAAAACAATGAAAGGGAAAATAGTTAAGAAAAGAACTCGTGAGATTTTCCTAGCCTAGCGGTCATAATGCAAAGGGATGAGCATGCGGATAAAATGTTCAAAGAATATTGGAGTTTGGGATCCTATGATCGCCGGGCAAGTTTTGTGGGTTCGGCTCTTCAGATAGACTCAAAATCGAGCACGACTCCGGGAAAATGTCTCACCAACAAAGAGGAAGAATAGGATGCATTCTTACTCCTACCTTCTTGACGTTAATGGAAACGTGTTCAATTTTGCTAGGGGGTTTTCTCAAAATTCTCGGGGAAAGAGATAATTTCGTGAAAACAGTTGCCACGAAAAAAAGGAAAAGGTTTTCTGGCATCATCGAACCAGATGGGAGAGGACGCAATCCTAACCCTAGGGCCCATTCTTCTGAGAAAATAGAGGAGGTGAAAGCCCATTTGAAGACTTTCCCAGCTTACGAAATTCATTATTCGCCGAGAACAAATGATGGGTTGTTTCTCCAGCCTCATTTGATGATTGAAAAAAAAAAGTATAATGAATATCGTCAAAAATGTGAAAATCAGGTCAGCATGACCATTTACAACCGCGAGTTTCATAACATGAAACTCAAATTCAAGAAGCCGTACGTGGACACGTGTCATACGTGATAGGTACTTTAGCCATGAAACTCAAGGTTTGTCAAGATCCCGTGGAAAAACTTGAAATTCTTGAGGAGAGAAACGAGCATCACATGGCTTAGGAGCGAGCTTATGATGAAAAGAAAGGTGACTCGGAAATTGCCAAAGAAAGCTACGCAAATGGGTGACAAGTCAATGTGTTTTCCTCTAGACCTGCAACAATGCTTAGTACCTACTCCAGGCTTAAAAAACTCTGTGGCGTTTTACAAGAGGCAGTTGTAGGTTTTCAATTTGACTGTCCATGACAATGCGACCAAGGAAGTTGACCGTTTCATGTAGCATGCAGCCATTTCTGGATGAGGCGGAAACCAGATAGCTTCGTGCATCTTCAAACACTTGGAGTTATTGCCTGACAGTGCCAAGCATGTAATTATTACTCCGACACATATCCCGGGCAAAAAAGAAACTCCCAGGTGACGGCAATGTTCACTTAAGCAATGCAGCAGCTCCCTCATCTGCAAACTGTAGAGCAAAAGTTCATGGTCTGGGCACACACATTTGGAGGCCGACCACCATCACTCTTGTCATCTAGAGGCAGAAGAAAAAATAGGACTGCCGGGGTTTACCACCCCCCATCATTGGTACCAACGTGTGTGACCATGCGGACAAAGGTTTCACATGGTAGAAACGCTTGGGGATGATTTCTATGACTTCGCTGGACTATTAAAAACAGCACTGGTCTGTAGGAAAAGAAGAAGACCACTTGGCTCTCAATTAAATGGATTAAGCCCCATTTACACGAGCGGACCTGGCTGGATAAATCGATGCTCCTGGCCAGGTGCCTCCTTACTTAGGGCGGGACTTCCCCTCGGGCAGCCTTTTACGCGACCGGACCGCGTACAGACCAGTTTTCCGCCAGTACCTAGTGTTATGCTTCGAGTGTTCCACCTGTTTTCGGTACTTGTGGCACTGGTTTTGTCTAAGAATGAAAAACTTGGCGTCTTCCAAGTTTTCCTTTTGCGTTTCAAGGTGCATAGATTCAGAAAATGCAATGTCTGTACGCCGTATCGTGCCTACCGGCTTCAATTTCTGTCTAAAAAAAAGTCGTTCTTTCACACACATGCTCCATTTGGGCCCTAGTTGTGTCCCAAAACTTTGCAGCCCGATCGGAATATATTCAGGGGTGTTACGAGTAAAAATAGGTATCGTTTTCCATGTTTTGGGACGAGAAGACCGAATATGAAGTCGATTTTTACCAAAGAGGCGAAAATTGAGGTTTTACCAAGGGTTCAGTAACCAAAATAAATTTTTTATCAATGAAAAACCTGTGACATTGTCTGAAATCACCTGTATAAATAACAATCAGTCAACAATAATCAGGTATATAATAACACTAGAAAAAGTGTGAACAAGTGAATCAAGCCGATTAAATGGCACTACCTATGATCAAAGATAATTTGAAAAAAAAGGAGCGTACCTACCTAATTCGTGTTTTAGGGGCCAAAATTGGTGGAAACCATCAGAAATAGCTATTTCTATTATTTTACATGAAAGAAACAATAAATGAACAGCCAACATTTCTGTAGGTTGTCGAATAGAATAATAAACCCAGGGGACAAGGACTTTGCAGCGTTTTTTAAACTCACAGGGCCCATCATTCTCCTGAGCAGACTCACGTTTACATCACAGGGTGACGGGGCGAACGGGTGGGGTGAGTAGGACCGTCGGGTGGGGGGGACCCTAGATCCGAAGGAATTTCCATCGGGCCTCCCTAGCAAACGGGAACGCCCACAACCGGCCCGGAGGAGCATTTACACGGCAGGGTGGACGGACACACTTGCTGTACTCCTCGGATTTATCCGGCCCGGTCCGCTCGTGTAAACACGGCTTTAGATATACTTCGGAAACTTTTGGGCAGATCCACTACAAGAACACGCTTATGAGGTCAGTAGAGTTCGACCAAATTTCGTTCTCGAGGAGAGGAAGATCGATTGACAGTGCAGTTCTGCCGTATCCCTGCAAGATCAGTCCCGAAATGAAAAAGGACTGCTAGGTTCACATGGAGACGCAATTCCCCGGAGGGCAGTCCAGCACAGCTACGCGTTCTGCAATGCCAGCGCAAAGTGGATTATTGCAACGCAAATCGGATTATTGCAACGCAATGTCTTGGATACTACTTATATCAAGATCTCCAGATATTTTCCGCTGCCGGATCGTTGCAGTATCTGCGCACACCTCTCCTGTTTGGTTGTCCAGCCATATTGAAATTCGACATTTGTGGTTGACTGTGCGGTTTCGAGTTCGAGCAATTGTTTGTTTTTTGAGTTTTGTTGATTTTGCTGCCATGTGAACGCCTCTGCGGCAAAAGCGTTGAAGTGCCAGATTGCCGTCCAGAATTGCGTCTCCATGTGAACCTAGCTTAAGCCCCGTTTACACGAGCGGACCGGGCCGGATAAATCCAAGGAGTACAGCAAGTGTGTCCATCCGCCCTGCCGTGTAAACGCCCCTCTGGGCCGGTTGTGGGCGTTCCCGCTTGCTAGGGAGGCCCGATGGAAATTTCTTCGGATCTAGGGTCCCCCTACCTGACGATCCTACTCACACCACCCGTTCGCCCCGTCACCCTGTGCTGTAAACGTGTGTCCACTCAGGATCTTCTCCAGGAATAGGTACCTACCTACCTATAAAAATGCATATAATAATTTAAAAAACACTGGAAAGTCCTTGTCACATGGGTTTTGTTAAGTATTCTGTTGGACAACCAACAGAAATGTTGGCTGTTCATTTATTGTTTAGTTCATGTAAAATAATTGAAATAGCTATTTATGATGGTTTCCACCAATTTTGGCCCCCAAAACACGAATTAGGTACGCTCATTTTTTTTTTTCAAATGATCTTTGATCATTGTTTAGTGCCATTCAATTGTCTTGATTCACCTTTTCACACTTTTTCTAGTGTTATTATACAAATTGATGGTGATTTCAGACAATTTCCCAGGTTTTTGACTAATTAAAAATCAGTTTTGGGAAATGAACCTTTGGTAAAACCTCTATTTTCGCCTCTTTGGTCAAAATCTACTTCATATTCGGTCTTCAAGTTCCAAAAACATGGAAAACGATAACTCAAAAGCTCATGTTACTAAAACACAAAAAGCACCTATTTGTATTCAATTCAATTCAATAAATTTTTATTTTTCAAACACACTTTTTTATGAGTAGGTAACAAGTAAAAAATTACAAGTATAAAAATCCAATAACTATAAAATCCAATAAAATAATAATAAAATCTAGTGGTGGTTTGAAATCCTACGGAGGCAAAGCCTGTGTGTGGGCAATCTTTTTTTTTCAATACAATTTTTTATAAGAGCGCCGGATGTCTCAAAACAATATAACTAAAGTATTACAGGTAGTACAGCGAGATGAAGTGATGAATTATATTCATATATATTATCATAACTACAGAAATACTAAATTTAACGCATGTAATTTTCCAATGTTTATATTTAATATAAACATTGGAAATTTTTTTTTTTTTTCGCTTGATAAAACTATATTATTCGAACATTTTCGACAAATTAATGGTGTACACATTAGACCGTCAGAATAAATAGAAAATATAATAAGATATTTCTTATTTTTACCACGTGTTTCCTTTTTTTTTTTTTTTTTTTTAACTAAGGATGGTTTTAATAAACAAGGTTCATCCTTCAATTTGAAATCTGTGGCCACACGACGGGAGAACCTGGCGGGGTTGGATCGCTGCGGAGGAAAAATCCTCCGAAATCCACCCTTATCCACACAGCCTCTCAGATCCCCAGTTGAAGCGCCCCTCCTCCATCGAAGCCTATGATATCTTCGCAAGAAATCCACTTCTTTCTTGCACCGCGCATACACATGGAAGCTGCCCGCACGATTGCAAAGCCAATACGGACCCTCAACCAGGCTCTGACTTGATGTATTGAGGTCATCCATTTGTCTGATAGACGTTCGGCCAGGATCTAAGACTCGTAATGGCAATACGTTCAGCGGGTAACCGAGATGGAAGAGCAGACACCTACGCACCTTTGTGGAATTCTATCCGGTCTACATTAATGCCCAACATTCTTGGGGATAGCGTTTCAGCCGAAGAAAGTGATCTTTTTACGCTGCCTGTCAACAAAGGTGGGTTAGCGTGGACAGACCCAGTACGCACAGCAAACTCTTCGTTTCGGACTTCCAAAGCAGGCACAGCGGTTCTTGACCAAGCTTTACGGCGCGGAACCTCATTCAACATAGATGAACATCTATCTGCGCTAAGGGAAGCCAAAAGTGGAGCAAAAGGTAATAAAATAGGTCATTATAACATCACAGTCAAAATATACCCATTTTCACTCTATAACCCCCCTGGGTATATTCTGTGATCGGGCTGCAGTTTCGGGACGCAACTAGGACCCAAATGGAGCATGTGTGCGAAAGAATTACTTTTTTAGACAGAAATTGAAGCCGTTTCTGGTATGAAGGAATGCTGAATTTTATGTCTGGATAGCTTCTTCAAGATGCCAAGTAGCGGAGAGTAATATTAGTCGTTCTTCATATCAGTGCTTCACTGCCTCTCATTACTGTTTTTTTTCTCGATGTGCTGACGCACCATTGCTAGCAACTCATAAAAAACATCAGGCGTCATCCTCAAAAAATTTTTAAAGTCCTCACAGTCCAAAACTTCTATAAAAAAAAAAAATAAAAAAAAACGGCTCAACGTACAGAGGTTTTGCCCACGCCCTCCGTTTTTTCGCGGTTTATCACGGAGCACGGACACAGCAACGAGGCTGATGACAAGTTTTTCATTCGCAGACAAAACCTTGTCATGAGTACCGAAAACAGAGGGAACACTCGAAGCACAACACTACTGGCTATAAAAAATTATAGAAAATAGTCTGTACGCGGTCCGGTTGTGTAAACGGCTGCCCGGAGCGAGTCAGGAGGCACCTGGCCAGGAGCATCAGATTGATTTATGCGGCCCGGTCCGCTCGTGCAAACTCTCCTTGAACAATTCCCGACTTCTTCACTCTTTTTACCAGAATTTCGAGTGCGCTAAAAATAAAAATTTAAAAAAAAATCGATTCATGTAGGTGTATAATATTACGGTGGTAGGATTTTTTTTCCCCGTGAAAAAAGGGTACCCTCAGAAAGCTTGGAATAACCTTTTGATATAGGTAATGGACAGATCATCATGGTTCTTGATCTCATTCTGCAGGGGACGATGACATTGATTGTAGAATCACAACTGGAACAACAAGATCAATACTGCCCTTGGTGTAGATACAGATAGAACCTGGAGACACATATTTTACGAACAACCGCTCATCATTTCAAAATCAAAGACGACAATATTTCTCCTTCCATTCAACGTTCCCGAAAAGAACTCATCAAATCTGCATCGCAACCTTTAAGAAAATAAAAATGAATTCATCACTAACCTGAATTTCAATGTTCGCCGCAGACCGCAACAATTTCATCCAAAACATACCTACTGTTGTGACTAGTATGGCCGAGGCCATGTCAGATAAAGAAGAAGAAGAACCAGTAGAGATATTCAATCTATGGCCACGCGAAGATCCCTTCAGGGCCAGGAGAGAAGAAGAAGAAGAGTAAGTGATAGTAGTGATAACAAACGTTATCTTCGTTGAAACCTGTAAGTTGAGATTATTTTATAACTCGTCAAAGTGTGCAGATTCCACAAGGATTTCACTCTAAAATCGAAGTGCGTTAAATCTGACTAGAGAAAAATGATCAGATTCATCCTGATACAAAACCGCGCCGGGAAAACCCGTTTGGCCAAATGGTACATGAATTTCGACGATGACGAAAAACAGAAACTGATCGAAGAAGTTCACGCCGTCGTGACTGTTCGCGACGCCAAACATACGAATTTTGTGGAGTTCCGCAACTTCAAAATAGTTTACCGCCGCTACGCCGGGCTGTACTTCTGCATTTGCGTTGACGTGAATGACAACAACCTGTGTTACCTTGAAGCCATTCACAACTTCGTCGAAGTCCTCAACGAATACTTCCACAACGTCTGCGAGCTTGATTTGGTTTTCAATTTCTACAAAGTCTACACCGTCGTGGATGAGATGTTCCTTGCTGGAGAGATCCGAGAGACCAGCCAAACCAAGGTGTTGAAGCAGCTTCTCATGTTGAACTCCCTCGAATAATGGACTTCTACAGGTTAGGTACTTCTATGAATATGAATCCCCCTTATTATGTACTCGAAACTCCTAAGGAGTGACATGATATTATAAATTATTTAACTGTTTTTATTGTATTGTATTGTATTGTGTAAGCTTATATTAGGCTTACTCCAACTGTCATTTTGGGAGTGATGTACGCTCAAATCTCACGGTTTGCCCACAATGCTGAATGAGAAGGGCTGGCTCATGTTGACCGTTTGTCTTGTGTTGTAGAGCGCCTCTGTAATATTGTACCGCATTGCACTTTACCTGATGATAGCTTCGTTTATGTTGACAACCTGAAGTGGAGGTACTTAGCGGTCCGTACCCTCCTTCGATGAACCGCTACTCCTCGAACATCCAAGGAGCGCCCTGATGGCAGTTGGAGCGTGTATTTGCGTTTTTATTGAAAACCAGAGAATCATGCTGAAACAAGACCAAACCTCTAGCATTCCATTTCACTATGTTATTTATGTTTTTGTCGTATGATTTTTTGTATGAAATCCACCGTGTTAAAAATCAACCAATAAAATCCCCCATTGAATCAACGTACTGCATACGGTTGCCCTCATGATTCAAGTACCTATTGGTTCCACTTTGCGAATGAGGTGTGACGTTCTAGCTGTAGCTGTAGCTGCGCCTGGAACCGCGGAGATTGCTTCATGCAAAGGGTAACAGTTGTAATCGGGACTAGCCATCTAGAGCTATGAGCTGTTCCAGGTGAATACTATCATTATGCTAATAAACTATTTTGAATAGTTACTATTTCGTGGAGGTTTTTGGCTGCGTAGGGTGAGCGTAGGGGAGCATTTTCCCAGGACCAGTGGAAATCCTCCCGCTGGATACTCGAGTACGACACTGTTATTTATAGTTACCGTTACCTAAACAAAACTAAGAAGTTCTCTCCGCACTTCCGAGTTCTATTTTGATTAATATCTATGGCAGCATCCTCGTTCCAAGGATTATGTGACATTCCTGCTATATCGTTTGGACTGGATGAGGAGTTTGGAACCGATCTGATGGCTCGCCTCACCCTTGAGAACGTTGGGGTTCTTGCTGCTATGTGAAGAGTTGGGAAAGTGTCAGTCTCAGCTATGTCTAACTCATTGATTGTAATTATCAGTCTTAACCTGTACAAGGTCCATCATAGGTAGTGATAATTTTGTGTCGCTGCTGCCTAACCAACCTTGCGTATCTCTTATTTTTCCAACTTTACAGAATTTATCGTTATACATTACAGCTCAGCTTCTGAAACTTCCTTCAGAACTTATTTAAACCGTCTGGTTGTCATATAACATCAATTTTTTTTGGGTTGAGAAATTAACTCATCAGAACTCATCCAAATGAGTTCATGAAACCAACGCTGCTGGAACGGCGTTCGAAAAACGAGTTACTGCACTCGACACGGTTGGAACACTAAGTTGCGCAGTGGGCTTTGCGCCTTATGTATTCAAAAATCTTCATCGGTTGGAACATACCTAGCATTTCAAACGAAAACATGGCTTATCTCTGTTTGACCAAGTTTTAGCTTGAAACACTTCCAGACTTGGATCAGGAAATCTCCAAGAAAAGAGCAGCTACTGTATCATCATAGCTCCTTTAGTACCTACAATACAGTATTGATGAAAAAAATGAAAATAAAATATGAACATATAGGTTTGTTCGCAGTGGTTTCCTTAGTATCAGGTTTGTTTTCTGATTGTCATTTCAGTACACAGAAGATAAGGCGGACGAGAAACTGATCATGCACTCGCTGCCTTCTCGATTACCAATGATTATCGAACTCAACACTTCTCAAAAGCTCAATATGGTATCTGATCGTAGATGGGTTCTTACGGTTTTCCTGGTGTCAGCTAACCATCAGGAAAAGCCAGTGCGAACAAACCTTATGAAAGACTCGGGAGCTGTATTTCAGTGGACTTTGTTGAGATAAACTATGGTTTCTAAGACGATTTCTACGCATTTCTTAGAGGTTATTTTAGAACTATTGTTACTGTTAAATGCGGCTTCAAAATATGAATCCAGTGGTACCAACACTTGAAGAAAGTGAGACATGCCAGGTGGGAATGGCAGCCAACTTGGTAGTTCTGTGAACTTTGGTGTTCAGTTTGTACCTAGGAACACCGTAAATTTGTCCACTAAACTGCTACCATTTATTTGAAATTCGCTGTGTTCAGTTCACCTTACACAGCTCATTTCAGTGATCAAGTTAGTGGGAAAAATTAATGTAAGGAAAATCCTATCTTGTAGTTGTTGAAAGGAGTATTTTTATTTTAAATAGGTAGCTACTAGTAATCGAAAATCCCTTTGAGTACAGTTTGCACAAAAAATAATCCATTGTATCGTTGAAGGTGTGCACAAGAAGTGTTGATGTTTGAACTATTTGCTATCTAGCAGTCAACTGTTGACACTCGATGGTTTCCCAATCCTAATGTTAACGTCAACGTTGTCGTTCAAATAGAAAACAGCAGCTCCATCGTGCTCGCCAGATGCCATCTCCAGAGCTAGTCCCTGACTCGTTCAGCCGATCACAACGCTTCGTTCCCTCTTGTCATCAGCTTCTTGTTGACAGTTTAAGTTCACTGTTGAATATGACGACCTTGCTATGTTCGTTCAAGTCCTTGGCCAGTAGTACATTGTTTGCCTCATGTAGGTACCTTCATAGATTGGTAACTCCGACGAATGGTACACTGTATTTTTGAATGTCGTCACATTTAGCGCTGAACCAGTTGGAACAAAATTCGTCTTATTATTAATCTAACTGAAGGTGGTTCCATCTTTCTTCTATTGAATAGTCCCAAAATGCATTCAATGTACCTACCTATTACATTACATATTTTCATTAGCATAGATCATAATTTTTTCAATATTGTACATCAACCTATGTTTGTTTATTGGTATAATTCCTGTATAATGATTCTAGCGTAACGTTTATACGTTCTAGAGACAAGAAAGTAGCACCCAGATGTTTTTATAGTTAAGATGACGTTTTGGTGTTATTTCGTGTAATGTATGTACTGCCCATTAGTGTAGTTACAATTATAATACTGTTATAACGAAGCCTGAACTTTCTGATTGACTTAACCCCCTACCGTAAAAAATCTCCAACTTCGAAGTCCGTGTAATGCAGATTAATTGGGAGAATGAAAGGACATCAGGATCCAAGAACGGAAAAATAATTTTCCTTCTGTTTTATTGGTGAACAGAAGGGTTTCATAATATATCCTAGAGAATATAATATTATATGACTAGTCATCAATACAAAGAAGGTGAGTATAAAATATGACAAATAATAGTAAAACTATTCTTATGTATAATAATAAATGCAGGTTAACTTGAAGGGATAACATGTTTGTAAAGCATTAACGCTACTAATATTGAAGCTAATTTCTCGTTTTCATAATGCCATGGCAACGATTTAAAATATCTTTGGATTTCTGGGCATTGGTACAACCAAAAGTATTATTGTTGTATGAAGGTGCGTCCACGCAATGCTGCTGGCATACAGAGGTCAGAATGCCAGGTTTTAAAAGAGTGACATTATTGGAAATACAATAGAAAAAAAGTCACTCGATTCCTTCATAGATCATTTGATAGGTTCGTTTGCTGTGGCAAAAAAGCCACAAGCAAACCACTTGAAAGTCACTTTGGTGATTGCAATGGATTTCCTGACTTCTCTGACTGTATAGTATCCATGTCGTCCTGTTTGCTGTGTTCTTCTGACCACTTTGCGAACGGTATTCTAGTCGTCAGATCCATCAGAGGATTTTTCAGGCTAACAGGCTGAAGAGACCCCACCACCATCACCAATCAGCATAGCATAGTTTCCAGCTTCTGATTCATGCGTGCACGTTTTTTGAGCTTCCTCATTCTGTAAAGTTCCAGCCAAACCTGTTTGTGATGCTCACAGGTTCCAGTGGTTTCCAAGTTGGCGTCCGTTGCTCAAGCTCAGGTTGCTAGCACCTTGCAAGTCATCCTTAAAACCCACAAGAAACAAACCTATAACATTCTGATCCATCCTTGCAAAATAAAAACACGTGCTCGACACACTTCCTGAATCTTGCTCCGATAATGTTTATCGTTTTTCACCAGAAAAATTAGTATCTACAATAATTCGCGATCAGTGCAACAGTATCATTTGCTGTTTGTGGATCACTGAACATCGCCTTAGCGGTCCTGGCCACTCCCGTGAAAGCAGCAGTCTGCCTTCTTCATCTACTTTTTCAAACTCTTGCGTAGCAAATCGCACAATTGTCTGTGCTCTTGAAGAAAGCCAGTCAGATGAACGTGGTGTGGGACTTGCAGCACTTCTCCTTGGTGAACACTGTGAAGCTCCTCAGAGGCCAAAGAAATATACGATGAAAGTATTGAGAACTAGAAAAACGTATTGGTAGGTCTGATCTGGTTGCATGGCCAGTTGGCCTCGGCTGTAGCAGAGTTGGTGTGGACGCGCCGTTATTGAGGAATACCATTCTACAGGTTGCATCAACGCACACTGTACTTAAGAAAAAAAACAGGTAGTAACCAAGCACAATGATAGCAGTGACCACAAACTCACGAGTCTGTTTGGCAACTGGCACATCTACCTGATCAAAATCTGCAGACAGGCACTACTTGATGTCGCAGCAGAAATCGTAGTTTGGTGGGTCATCAGGGATTGGTGGAGGTTCTTGTGGAATGTCGATTCCTTCCGTATCTAGCAGCCTCAATTTGATGTCCATGGTCAAAAGCGTTTCCAGATCATTTTCAGTCTCTTTACTCACCATTTTGTTCCCTGAAAAAGTAAAGGGCCTTTTAACTAAACGTTTCAGGCTGGGGGCTTTACGTCTAACGATGCTGACCCGAGTAGAATTTACTACGATAACTTCGCTCAACCATTGGCTGCCCTGGGCTGTTTTAGAATTATGCGATCATAATAATAATCAATATACCTATTTATTTTATTTAGTGCAATACAATTTTTATTTAAATTTTATTAGGTACTTATTTATATTAAATAAAGTTTAATATGTCCTTTCTTGGTTTAAGTGACAAGATCCATGTACATTATTCTATGAGATACAATTTTCAGATACCTACATAACACCCCCCCCCCCCCCCCCCCCCCCGTCATCATGTACCATTTTTTCGATTTTCAGATTTTCTTTTTTTGCTCAATTTACGTATATTCATGAAATTAAGTATATAGATGAAAATTATTTCTCGCTTACCAAGTAAAGCGTTGATCCCATCAGTCCAGTAGTTGAACTCTTTTTCGTTTGGGGCAACAAAATCCAGAGATTTCACATCAACCATATCCAACGTCAAGGAAAATGCAAGACTGTGAGTAGGCTTCTTTCCTCTAGAAAAAAATGGTTAAGACACAGCCGTTAGACAAGTTCTGAATTGGCGATAGGATCATAGTACTGTGAAGACTTTGTTTCGCGAAAACCTGGTCCAGGAGTAAGTACAAACTGTTTATCTTACTTTGAATCTTTCATATGGGGACAGTCCTTTCCAGTCACCAAAGCTTTAATGTCGATAACAGCAAGTTTGGTTGGTAGGTTTTCGATCGGTGGAATGGTTTTTTCGCCACAGTCGCCGTAGTGGAGCACTTTGTGGCTGGGAGACAACCGAACGTACCAGAACTTGTCTTTGATTCTCTGCAAAAACAGTAAATCGGTGACTCGGCGTTGCATCCATAAGGCCACTGCCCTGGCACCCAAAAACACTAGGAGTAAAAAAAAACTCTGATCTTGTTCAGTTGGCATTTCTATTTCCCTCCGTACACTGTACCTAGCATTTTTCACAAAGTTCAACAGCAACTCGCCAGATTTCTCTGGGGTTATGGATATTCAATATTCTAGTAGAGCTTCCATGGTGGTTCCTTCCTGTTAGCTCCATAGACCAAGCATGTTATCGGAAGAAAGTGACAGTAATCTATGTCCTGCAATCGAAATCGAAACCTGGGCTCCTGAAACTGGCAGGTAGGTCCTGGGACCTAGTGTTCCCATGGCAACTGGGGAATGTGGCCCGTCCGCGCATGCTCAGTCAAGTAAAAATGTTGTTTGCCACACCCACTTTGGGCCCTGTCCCCAAAATCTGATTTCAACCCCAAAATCGTTCCTTTTCACAATCGATTTAATCCCTTCGATTCAATTTGTCATCTCAATAGATGCTTCTTCGTCTTCTGATTTGTTTTTACTGTCTAGTGAATCACATTCGCTTTCTCTATGAGTCTGTTGTCAGTTTTAATTTATTGCGTCAAATTTTGTGCGTTCAGTCCAAGTTCTGATGACAGATTTGTATTTTTGGTGCCTACGTGCGTCTTGTCCAGTTTACGGTCTTGGTTTGTGGGTTGATTGGTGTCGTCAGGTAACTACCTAGCTTCTAGTCAATAGCTTCTCCATTCAAGTAGGTACCGGCAGCCGGGTCATTATTTTGTTGTATTTTAGTTTAACTATATTTTTGTAACCCATGAATTCAGTGGCTAATTTGCAGAAGAAATTGTCGACGTTTTCGTAGGATGATAAGAGTGTTTATTAAAAGAGATGAGCTTTGCTGAATATCACTCTATTAGTAAATAAGGGAATGCTGTTGTTGCGTCGGGGTATTTTGTAGGCAAATCTGTTCGTTTTGTGTTCTGGTTTGGCGCCCCATCGTTTTCAGAGCCCACACGCCACTACTGTTGCTTTGCATTATGTGTGTCGATCGTATTAATATGTAAAATTTCTGGAACAGAGTCAGAACTGAGAAATGCACCTCCAACACCAACCTTTCGGAAAATATATTTCGCATTCGAGTACGAGCTTTATATTGAATATTCCGCTCATCTGAAACTGCTGGTTGGTGCTATGGACAAAGAATGTCCCGACTGTCATGTGCTCAAATTCGAAAGTGAGTCAGCAAAAGCAAGTGTTGCGCATCAGGGAAAGTGCGACTACCAGAAATTGAGACAACCCTGGAAAGGCTTGCTCATCGGCACGGATTCAGATTCAAACCTGTTCCTGAAGTCCATTCGCACATTCAATTCAAGCTTCCAAATGACTTCGTTGGGAGCAAGAGAAATAGCACACAATACTGCAGCAAATGGCCAACAATTCAATTCAACGTTCAAAACCAAAGGCCAAGTTACCACAAAGTAGGCTCATTGCTGCCAATGGCAAACGAACCACATAGATTTTTACAACTCTACTTCATGGGCGGTGAGGACATCAATCGTGTGGATGCATCACACCTTCTACGACTGAAAGTTGGATCTCCGGTTATTTTACTTCGGAATTTAACCCACTACGGTTGTGCAATGGCATGCGATTGCAAAAAATTGATGACAAACACTATCGAAGCCACCATTTTGAATGGCAAATTCCGAGCCGAAAATGTTTTGTTGCCACGAATTCCAATGATTCCCACAGACGTACCTACCGATTGAATTCAAACGCGTTCAATTTCCTATTAGATTGGCATTCGCAATGACAATCAATAAATCGCAAGGCCAACCGATGTCAGCGGCTTAGATTTGGGCACACGGACAATAATTATACGTGGCATGTTCTCAAATGGGCAAACCATCGAGCTTATTTGTGGTGGCTAAAGACAGACTGACAAGAAATATCGTACACTCAATTGCTCTTCTAAATTAATATTGATTTTCTTAATTTCATTTTCCTACTTTAGGATAAAAAATATATTACTTTTATTTCCTTTACATCTGTAACGGTGTGGCTGTTCTCGATACATTTTTTCTTCCGGTGGTGACGGGATTGGTTTGGGGAAGCCTAATCGATATCCCTAACTTCTTAACCGGTGATAATGTCGCCGGTCTAGGAAGGGAACTCTCGAGGGTCCACCCCCACTGTTACACTCTGTCACTTGGTAGCAGAGCGTGGTTGTTGGTTTAGTTGCACTAGTTGGTCTTGCAGCAGCAGTTGAGGTCGGTCTGCTAGCACTAGCGTGACAGTGTAACAGTGGGGGTGGACCCTCGAGAGAGGAAGAAAAAATGTATCGAGAACAGCCATAATGTTACACATCTTACTTTCAAGACATCAAACAATGAATATGTCCGTTATGTTAATGAAATACATTGAATTGAGAAAATGAATGGTTAGTGTTTTTTTGGTCTTTATCGGCGGTCATCGTCTACAGCGCTTTTTTCCTTTTTCTGTCATACATTCCATCCCCACACACTTACAATACATTCGTTACTTTTTATTTAAGAACCAAAATATTCACTAGAAATAATTTATATATGGTAGAACAACGTTTGCCGGGTCAGCTAGTAAATAATAATGATTACTAATGACTACCTTCTATTGGGTGAGGGGGCTTTTCCTCTGGTTGGTTTGCCAGAACGTAACATATGACAATGGATGATGTAAATAAAACAATAGATAACACAAACTGATAGATCAACAGAGACATAATAACGATGGGATAATATACCTCTATACGATTAGTGCTCCGTCGATAAATTAGGCTGAGGGCTAATTAAACAAGGTAAACAATTACCCCTCCAAGCTGATCTGCTTTCCATGGTTTTCAACAAGCTTTCATTAGCGACAACCGCCATAAGCCCTGAGAAGAATAATTAGCTCCTTGACAAGTAGTGCAATGAGCTCAAAACTCGCCCTTGAATGTTTCTACTGATCCCATCAACTTATTCAACCCATTACTGGGCTTTATCAAAGGCATGGAACTACTTGACTACAACAAAATATCAATATGTAGAACACAATAAGCCCAAGGCTATGGCGCCTGAACCCCTTTATGTGGTACTAGCAACTAGTGGCGGATCCAGAATTTCGATTGGGGGGGGGGGGGGGGGGGGGGGGATTACATATTTACCCCATATATAAAACATCCAAATTTTGATTCCATAGGTATCTCCATAAATATAATATTATTAAACTGGTAGTGCGATCTTGAGTTTCGGTCGGGGGTGGATAAAAAGAAGTCTTTTAGGGCAACGCATCGGTATATTTTTATACATCTTCAGGGGGCTACAGTAAAACAGAAGAACCATTGTGGTGCTAATATACATACAGTGACTACATTTTAACGAACTATCGAACTGTTTAACTAAAACTGTGACTAAATTTTAACCAACTACTGAACACGATTAACAAAAATATTGAATGTGGGGGAAGATGAAGAATTTAGGTACTGACTAATTTTGAATGGCTAATATAAATTTTGTATTGAACCTTGACATTTGACTACAAATTTACCATACTTTTGGGGTTATCAAGTGTGCGTCTTATAATATTATTAAGTAATTGACGTTAGTTACTACATGACTATGCACAGGTATGTTCACATTAGAAGTATGATAATACCTATGGGTATCATCGAAATTATCACGAAGGTAAGTAGATTCATTATTTCTCTCCCCCCCCCCCCCCCCATCTACATAGAATAGAAACCAAAATTCACAAGTTATTATTTAGTCGTAGTAACAATAAATTGGTGTCTTTCCATGATCGATAAGGCATCATAATCACGATCATTCATATAAATTACATTTATAGACGTAGCATGGCTTTCAACGTTACTTGGCGGGGAGCTCGTTAGTAAAATCTCGCAGCCCTCCGTTTTTTTCCTCTTAGGCCCTTGAAAAAATTTCAAAACCTACGCCTTAACCCCCCCCCCCCCCCGGGCCAAAGGGGGGAAAAATTGCCCAAAACTTTGTTGGACCAACAAAAATTACTGTTTGCATTTCAGGTCGATCAATTACGTCTGTGAGGCTGCAGCCCTGTCAATGAACAACGAGAACAAGTAGAAAAACAGTGATTTTCAAACTTCCATAACTCCGGCCTGAGCGTGGAAATTTGGTACACGTTCTCAGGGGCCCCTCGAGAATGGGTGTACGAAAAATCAACACCAGTGATCCTAAGGGGGCCGAGTTGAAGGGGGTTAAAAAAAACCCTACTTCTTTCGTATAAAAGTGTCCTTGGTCGCTCACTTTGAGATTTCGGTTTCTTGGTGGGCGGGACGCTCCGCCCCTAGATCTCAACAAAACAATGACCTAGAAATAATATCGCAAGAAGAACATGCAGGATACTAGGATCTGATAATAATACAAAACATACCAAATTCAAAATAAATAAATTAAGATAACATAATTTAAAATCACTTGGAAAGACAGACGCACAACCTAATCCTAGTATCAAAATAAATTTCAGTTAGGTACAACCATCCTAGTAAAGTCCATCATAGTAAACTCAATCACATCAAGTGCAAGCATGAAGCGGTAGGAGCAGTAGCGGTGCATGGGCTCTGAAAACAGTGGGGCACCAAACCAGAACACAAAAAGAACAGATTTGTTTACGAAATACCCCAAACCAACAACACCCTTCCCTTATTTTTTACTGACTGAGTGATATTCAGCAAAGCTTATCTCTTTTAATCAACACATTAACGTCGTTCGAAAACGTGGACAATTTCTACTGCAAATTAGCGGCCGAATTAATCTGTTACAAAAATATAGTAAACTAAAATCAACAAAACAATGACCTGTCGACCGGTACCTAGTTGAATGGAGAAGCTGTTAACTAGAAGCTAGGTAGTTATATGTGTAAGATGCCGAACAATCCACAACACCAAACAGGACAAAACGCACGTATGTACCACAAATATAAATCTGCCATCTGAACCAGACCTTACACAAAACACACAAAATTTGATGCAAAAAACTAAAAACTGACAACAGACTCAATAGAGAAAGGGAATGTGATTCACCAGACAACAAAAAGAAATCAGAAGACGAAGAAGCATCTCGCATCGAGATGACAAATTGAATCGGAGGGATCGAATCGATTGTGGAAAGGAACGATTTTGGAGTGGAAATCACATTCTGGGGACAGGACCCCAAAGTGGGCGTGGTGAACAACATTTTTTACTCAACTAAGCATGCGCGGACGCGGACAGGCCACATTTCCCAGTTGCCATGGGAACACTAGGTCCCAGGACCTACCTGCCAGTTTCAGAAGCCCAGATTTCAATTTCGATTGCAGGACGTAGATTACTGTCACTTTCTTTCGATAACATGCTTGGTCTACAGAGCTAACATCAAGGAACCACCATGGATGCTCTACTAAATACTGAATACCATAGCCAGTGAAATCTGGCGAGTAACTGTTGAACTCTGTGGAAAATGCTAGGTACAGTGAACGGAGGGAAATTCATGCCAACTGAACAATGGTTGGAGTTTATTTTTACTCTTTTTTGAGTGCCAGGGCAGTGGCCTTATGGACGCAACGCCCCTGGGTACGAGGGGGCCGGGGTTGGAGAAAATGCATCAAAATATCTAGTGCAAGCTACACCTTCGGAGGAGGGGCTCCCTGGATCCTCTAATGGTAGCAACCATTGTGGTAAAAGCGGTTACATTGAAGAGCGACTGACCCTACAATAAACGGTCCATTACCACTTCTCTAGAAGTTAAGTTGATCTTACTTCTGCCACAAGCAGAACCAACCCATCAAACTTGAAAGAAGGATGGCTTACTTGGCCTCTTGGTGAGTACTTGGTGAACGTTGTTCCCTCTACCAGATATGCGAGCCTCTGACGCTGTATCAGCTCCATGATGTCGGGAGTGATCATCTCCTTCAGTTGAACTATCGGTCGTGCGTGGGACTCCCACTCTTCTCGAGACGTCCTCTCCTGTTGCCACAGGTTGGTGATTTCATTATAAGTGAGGAGCAGAAGCCGAGAACGGAATTTGTCAAAGGCTTTTGACTCAAATGACAAAGCTCTTGTTATCTGTTCTTTGACAACGCTGAAAACCTGAAAAATGTTTTACAATAAGTAAATTAAGCAGCACTGTATCAATTGTTTGTAAGTTTATCGAGAAAACAGCATCAGACGACGCTGCAAAAAACCATGTTCAAGTAACGTACTTTCACAAAATCTTCAATTGTAGCTCGCATCTCTTTCCAGGTTTTGTTCAAGAGGACAATGCAGATACAAAAAAACTCTTCAAAAGGCCGATCATGGGTGAAGAACATGGGGAAAAACGTGATCCCTTGGTCATCTGGAGGCTCTCCGATATGAAGGAGCTGACACAGGAGTTTTACCAACTCGACACTCGTTCTGCCGAAAGGACATTCATGCTCATCAGCACGACAGGAATTCTCAAGAACCACCTGAAACAATATAACTTGAACCTCAGCTTAAAGACTCGAGACACTGATGGCTTCAAGTGAGTGGGAATTTCATATAGCAGCCCTTGCCCTGTCAGAAAAGATCATGGGGTGGGAGGTAAAAGTACTCACTCACAATATTAAAATAGTTGAGTTTGAACTCCTCAACAATTTGCGATATCGATCAAATCTTGGGATTTGATGCAAAATATGAAATATGTACCAATTTTTGTTGGTCTGAACCTTGATGGAAGACTTCGGCGAATTTTCAAAGAAAATAAAGCTACTGTAATGGGTCCGAAATTTTCAGAACATGAATTTTTGAAATTCATCCCTAGATCCGTTTCAGAGCACCCTGAATTAATTTCTAGATTTAACAAAAATTTATATGCATGTACGTATTTTTATATAATAGATTTCTAAACAAAACAGAAGGTAGAAAAAATATAGTATTAACTGAAATGAAACAAAAATGTGAAGGGAACATTTCGCCTACGGCGTGGCGTCTTCGGCCCAGTGGAAGAAAAGTAGTAGTCTTCTCTCCGTTTGTCGTCAGAGTTGTATATTATATATTTATTTATGTGCCACTCCAGACGATATCTGACCTTGGGTACATGATAACAATTCCGAACTTAGCCAAACAAAGGATGAGTTCGAAGATGTTTAATTTTCAAACATTTCAAGGGTTAATTTGAATTTTTAGCTGTCTGAAATCGGTAAAAAGGGCTAAAATCACGAAAAAATGATATAACTGTATGAAAAGTGGGATGTATTGTTTCCTTTTACACGTCAGCATAATCTTTTTACGCAATAGCAGTATCATCTTTTGCTTCCCCACTACCGAAGGTAGGGGAGAAGACTTGGATTTGTGAGTGAGATAAAAAAGTTTATGTCCTCCAAAATGAAATTTCCACTACCGTTTTGTGTTTCAGTCATCGAGGAACATTTGTGGCCTGCCTGTCTGTGGTAATTCCTTGTAACGTCCATAACTACCCGAAATAATGGTCGAAATGTTCTGAAATTTGGGTACGTTTGGGTTGGGTCACGGATGGTCCCATACCAAAATCATTGAAAAAGTACCGTCACTTTCGTTTGCGCATATGCAAACGTGAAATACTTCAAACGCCCATAACTACCTTAAATATCGTTGAAATGAGTTCAGATTTGGAGGGTCGATCAGGAATAATACTTTGAATTCCGTATGAATTTCATTTGAATAGTAATGTAACTTTCGTCTGCGCATGCGCGAACATGAAATGTTGACCATTTCCTTGTAACGCTTCTAACTATGCGAAAAATAGTTGTAGAGAGCTGAAATTTTGAGGGTACACGCGGGTTGGATCGCAGGTACTCCCATCTCAAAATCATGGAAATCGTTTCGTCTGCGCATGCGCAAACATGGAATATTTGAAACGCCCATAACTACCTTAAATATCGTTGAAATGAGTTCAGGTTTGGACGGTCGATCAAGAATAATACTTTGTAACGCTTCTAACTACGCGAAAAATAGTCGCAGAGAGCTGAAATTTTGAGGGTACACGCGGGTTTTTTTTACTCTCCCCACTAAAAGTTGAACTTTAATCAGAATCTGATTAGCACAGCTGAATTTGAGAAATTTGGGACTCGAGTACTTTCGAAGTCTGTCTGTACAAAACTGTGGATATTCCACTCCACTGCAGATGCCAACGGTGCAGGTCAGCTCTAGACAGGCGGGGTTGGCCTGAGAAAGGGCAGAAGGCCAGCAACAGTTTCCCCTCTCAGGGCGCTGATTATGATAATACCAGAATCTCATGGACTCGTACCTTGGTGTAGTTCTCCGTTTGGCTCCGTTTGGTTTCGGGCAAAATACACCATACAGTCCAAAGCCAACATTCCGGGAGGTGTTTCCGTGAAATCCAGGGCGGGGTTGATGTCGGACTTGAATCCGAGTTTTTTGTAGTCCTTGGCAAAAACGCCCAATTGCCTCCGAGCGATAGAATCACTGCCGAAGGAGCCTTCGGTGTCGAATGCTATTTTCCTCAATTCTTTGATCTTTTCATGGGCGTCTTGATCCTGTGAGTCCATTTTCGTGTTCATCCGAGGCTCGAGGAGATCAAGAAGATAGCTTTGATAAACGTACAGCTGATGAGCCATTTCGGCTCCTACCTGTAATTTTACAGTATTGTTAGTGTTATATTTCGAGTTTGAAGAAACCATCAAAATTTGAACGGAGTTATGCAAATGGGCTGGAGGGGAGGGGGGGACCAACACCGCCCGAAATCTTAGGAATCGTCGATTAGTTTTTCGTCGTTAGAAAGTCTATAGTGGTTTTAGGTTGGAGAAAACAGATGTTTTTTGAGGTGCTCTTGCAGTTTATTGAGGTTTTAGAGCCACACGGTATTGGCCGCAGTTAGATTGTCCTTCTAATGGTTTTGGCGCTTACCCTCTGAATGCAAAATACTATTTTTCTGAATATTGTACTGCAAAACGGGAGTAAACACAAAAATGCCTAAATCTCCCCCGATACTCAATAAAATACCACCAATAACGCTCCAGTCGCTTAACCCCTATGTACGTTTCTCAAATTTAAGACAATTTGCAATCAGGGGGTTACCACCAATAATCGCTTAGTTCCTTCTGCGGACTAAAGCTAGGTTCACATGGAGATGCAATTCCGGACGGCAATCCGGTACAGCAACGCGTTCGCCATAATTTTTGCCGCAGAAGCGTTCACATGGCAGGGGAATCATAACCGGAAATCTAAGCGGCAAAATCAACCAGGAATGTCGAATTCCAATATGGCTGAACAACCAAACATAGAGAGGTGTGCACAGTAAACTCTGCGCAGATACGGCAACGGATCAGACAGGGGAAAATATCTGGAGATTTTGATGTAGTATTCATGACACCGGGTTACAATAATCCATTTTGCGTTGGCCGATAGCATTGCAGAACGACTTGCCGTCAGAATTGCATCTCCATGTGAACCTACCTATATCCCAGAGTAAAGATTGGACAGATTCGTGTCACTTGCCCCTCATCGCAGAATTACTTTCTGTCACACCCTGAATGCGAAATCCACATCTTCCTTTTGGGGGGTTGTCTCTTACCTTTTATCTGCTTATTAGCTCCACTCTACACCAGATACCACTAAAAACCATTGTTTAAATAATTTTTATCTAATATAATTACTCAACGTCTGCTTTTCTTTTTTTTAAATATAAAATGTATGTAGTTTGAGTGCTTAGCATATTTAGCGTACCATATATTTTGTACACCACGAGGTGATAAAAGTTCCTATATACATGAGGAAAATAAAAAATAAATTTAAAAAAATTTCTAACTCGGCAGGTTGATGAGAAGTACCCAACGGTATCAATAGAGTTTTTGCAGCACCCTCACACCGAAACGAAACTGATAACGACACCAAAACGGAAATGGTGGATAGGGTGACCGAAGTCAGATGCTAACCTTTTTTCGGTTCAGTTTTCATTCAGCTTTGGCATGTTAACCTCTCTTTCATTCATTTTACTCTGTGGTGAATACAAATCTATGTCCACACATGGCGTCAAGTCTGCATTAACATAGAAAGACGCGAGGAAGCAGCTGTGAATAGGACGCTCGACATTTATTTTCCAAGGAAACCAGAAGAAGGTAGGTAGCGTTATACAGATGTAAGGTTAAATTACGTTTCGTCATCTCAACACAACGAAAGCTGACACCGTCAAGCAGGGTTCACATCCATCCGGAGCCGTCTGGGGAAGCTAGTGAAAAGCAGTGGAAGGGATGGAGGGGAATCGTGGAAGTTGGGAAGGCGTTCATACCATCCGGAATTTTGGCTGACAACTCGTTTCCCGCGCTTCCTCCCACAGCTGTTTCGGTTGCCGACGCCATTCTGTATGCGCAGTAGTGAACTGCGCAGATGCGGAGCGGAAAATATCTGAAAAATCAGATGCGTACAGTTCGCTTCAAAAGTGCTTCTCCGGAAAGAATATTCCCCCCTCCCCAGCTGATGTCCAACCAATCAGCTGCTCGTACGCACTTTCCGGATGGATGTGAACCCTGCTTCAGATCCCGGTATTTTTCGTCTTCACGGTTTGTCAAACTTTTCGGTGTCTTAAATGCGCATGCGCAGCACTGCTTTCGTTTTGGTGTGAGGGTGCTGCAAAAACTCTCTAATAACTCGATTTTGGAAACGTTGTACGTTACCCCCTATTTCCATAACTCCGTCCATTTGTGCTCGAATATTCAAGACTAGCAGTTTTCATAACCAACTTCCCAATTTACCTATGGTTAGGCGAGGTGGTATTCAGGCAATTTCAACCAAATCGTACAAAGTCCCTTAGTCACACCTACCAAATTAATACACATTATAAATAATGCGGTAAAATAAGTTGAAGCTTACCGGGACAGACTTTTGGATAATATGGGTCATGATGGCATTCTTCACTTGACGCGTGCACAATTTGGCTGCCAATGTTTTCCTCTTGACACTGTCGGCTTTTGCCATGAACGAATTGACCAGGGCCAGCGTGTTTTGTTGAATCACCGGGTTCTCCGTTGCAAGGTGGGCTTCCAAATTCTGAAAATTGACTTCGGACACGACTTGACTGTACTTGGCGGAACTGTTGATCACGATGTTTTCCAGAATTGACAAGGATGCTTGTACCGCCATGCTGTCTTGGTGAGCGGGATTGCTATTGACGTGGCCAGCAACTGTCGATATGAAGGGATCTTCCAGAATATCCCACGAAACGTTTCCGTGATCCATCAATTCAACGAACGATTTTAGCAGTAGCCCTAACATAGCTCCTTTGTACTTGTTACTCCCGATCAGCTCAATTATGTATGACAGACCTCTCTTGTTGATCCATTCCAAAGCGAAAGTAATGTCAGTACTTGAAGCCGTTAGCTTGGTCAAAGCCTCCACTTTCTCTTCATTTGATCCAGACTGCAATACTTGCAAGATATCACTGGCAGTTTTGGAAGGAGAAAAGGACAACCTGAGAACCGATCCGTTTTTCACTTCATTTCTATTCTTTTCTGTGATATAATTTGTGTTGTTGCTTTCTGAGAACTGCAAGGCATATAGCTCAGCATCTGAGAGGTTCCAGAAATTGCAGAGTTCTTGAATAATCGAAGCAAGAGGCTGTTTTTGATTGAATGGAGTCAGCTGAGGTACCTGATCCGCCAGCACAACAGCAATTTTGACAATATTAGCGTCTTTGGCATTGGACATCTTAGTTACTTAGAAGGATGTGTCAATGCAATTAAACAATTATTACTCACTTCCTCTGTAAATGAGACTCAACTGCTGGTCTCCACTGGTACAGTGCGTTAGAACCAAACATCCACCTCCCAAGAGCAGAACAAGGTTGACCACTTGATGTTTGTCAGCCCCAGCAATTCCCCAGAACTTTATTATGGCAACTGGAAAGAATATTCCAAATTAATTAACATGAGGAGGCACAGGCAAATGCGCTGCAGAAATTCACTGAAGTTACAAAAAAATAATAACTGAAAAAGTTCCCACACCCGACATCCCGATCCCACAAGCCCACAACAAACTATTTTATGGATAGTATAAATAACATGTGGATACTAAAAGCGTATCCAAAAGTGTCCATGGAAGCAATCTCAACTCCACGTTTGTTTGGACACTAGGCCACCATTTTTAGTTTCTCGAGATTAGACGTCCGCCATATTTTGGGTTTTCGAGATTGGACTTTGACATGCTTCATCTCACAAAAACTGTAATCACTGGTTGCTCAATGAAAAATATAATTTATTTATGATAATAGTTCTTGAGAAATAGTTCTGAGGGCTGTCCGGTGCCCTTTAGTGATGTGAAAAATCTGGAGGTGATGTTATCATTATCATCTGGTATGAGCTGAGCACATTACTTAATTACTTTAAAACGCTGCAAATCCCTGCACAATGGTTTATTATTTTGTACAGAACACTCATCTGTTACAGATCACAGCTCTCTGTATAGATAACCCGTCTATAGAATATAATAATTATGTACTACTCTATACATATGTGAATCGCAGACCCTCCGTAGGTTAGTACCACCTAACCCCGTACTCATTACTAAATCACGAGTTAAATATTGCTAAAATAATACAGCCGATGGCAAACAGTAACTAAAACGGCAAAAAGAAACGCAAATAATGAAGTTTTAAAGGAAAATTGTTAATGTGGAGTGAAATAGATGCCCCTTCTGCGTAGATCACTGTTTTCTGTGGTCAATACCTATAGTGAACCATTGTGTAATAACTTGCCCATTAATAACACTTCAACGGTTGTTCAAGTTGCAAAAGTACCGATCAACAAAATCCAGCCCCTTCTTGGTAGATGAACCATTGTGTAATAATTTACTGTTGTGTAATAATTTACCATTGTGTAATAATTTATACCCATCAATGATATTTCAACGTTTGCTCAAGTTTCACGAGTACCTACCAACAAAATCCAATAGTCCATCACTTATCAAATGAAATAATATCGCAAAACAACCAACTCGACTTCATACAGCCATGAGCCATCCTTAATTATAATCAGGTGTTCCCTAGCGATGATATCCGGGCCGGTTTAATATCGTTTGATTCACGATCGTGTTGATGAAGCTTTTTAGTGTACACGAATGGCTGGACGTACAATGCTGCGGGTGGTCTCAAACAATTGTTTAGGTCAAGATCAATAAATTTAACAACGTAAAAAAAAAACATAGGTATCCTTCTATTAGTTTTCGATTTCAACCCTTATTTTTCACCCGTTAGAGATGAATTACAGTAACACCGAGCTTCGAGGACCAAAGACCCCAAAAGGGATCTACAAACTAAATTTCATCAATAATTTTAGTTCATGGCAACTAAGAAAAGTGCTAAGTATGGTGTACAGCAGACAGACAAAAAAAATTTAATTGAATTTTCGGGTTCTACATACATACCTTGAAACGTAAACCATCAAATTTTGATTGCGGGGGGGGGGGGGGGGTTAACTTTTTTTTTCATGTTCAATTCCAAAGGTTCGTTATTGAAAACACACAACAGGGAGCAGCGTTGATAAGCAGCTTGCAGCGCTTGAGCGGAGCTTTGAGCAACTAGGGAACTACGCTCCCCCTTCTTCGTCCTATCGTCTTGATTCTATCCGAGTGACGTTCCGAGGAAGGCAATCCACTTCTGAAACTACAAAACAGACGTACCAATGTGATGCCGTGAAAATATTATTTTTTATAATTATTTATCATTATTTTTTACACTTATTTTGATCTGAAATATTAAATTGTTTTATGCTGGGGAAATTAGAGTTTGGAAAGAAATTAAAATTACATGCGCAGGTAAGAAGGCTCTTGAATAATATTCATGCTAGACATACTTGTTATTCGATCAATTGAATTTCATCTCACTCAAAATTCTGATCTTCAATCGATTGTAATTGTATGTTAAATCAATTGTAATTTTATGTTCAATTGTTATTTCTCGTTGAATGTTCCAACATAATTTACTGTAAAAAAGGTACAGAAATGTTAAATACAAAAATGTAAGTTACTTGCCTACCTTGTGGAAGAAAGTATTAACATGTCCGTTTAGAAAAGGACAAAAAATGAGAAGTTCCTAACGGCTGAAATTCATTTTGTGACTCCCTCCGGCGGCTGTCGGCCATCTTTCTGTTCATCGTTTTTTGTTGAGCTTACCTATTACCTTCGTGGTCCGTTAACTTTAAATTTTCATTATCTTATTGAATTTTCCTTCTCTATTTTGCTGCTCTCCCAACTGCTGCAAAATCGTACACTTTCCTCGGGCGCCAAGCCACTGCTTCTCAACGCAAAGTAAGAACTCGATCTTGTAGGTGTCTTCATTTCTCCGTCGTTTTACATCTGCTACAAAACTTAGGTACTCCTTTCGCGGCGTTTTTGGTAGATACGTAGCCTGCCTACCGACATACGGTTTTTACTGAGTACAGTTTGCTTTATTATAGCAAATAGGAAAATGTTGGTGACTGCTCTCTAGTTGCATAAGAGAACTTGGTCAACTTTATATTACTGCGCTCACTGTCCCATAAAATGTTCATTATTCATTGGATCTGCAGTATTCGTTTTGATTGAATTGCTAATTGATATTAGATAATTGCAGCCAGATTTGATTAATTTGTTGTCGTCACTCGGCCAACGGTTCGGTCGTAGGAGAGCAACTTTTCTTTTTGCATCATGTTCCTACGTGCCTACATGTTATAGCTTCGATTGTTCGCTGGGATAATATTCATTATCTACGCGATTTCTCCAGGTCAATAATAAAGTTCATAATTAGTCCATGGTTGTCTACGTTTCATTCGACCACGTGCATCCTGAAGTTTTAATGCTCCTAAAGTACCTATCTACTAGTTATACTTATTTGTCACTATATTTCTGTTTCTAGTTCTTCCCCAAAACGAATAAGGAGTCACGATGCCTTCAAGGGAGAATGATATCACCAGCAACCGCCTCAAGGCTTTCAAAAATCGAGGGAAGGATTCTGAGGTACGTCGCCCTTATACTTACCTACCTTCCGTGAAATCATCTACTAATGACGACTTATTTTGTAGCAGTCATTTATGCTTTGCTTGCATTGATCAATTCATTCATTATTCAATACGTAAAAAAAAAGATGAGAGTGGACTGTTTCCAGTCATTTGACAACAGAAAACCCAATGGAGTCTTCAACCTTGTTCATTTTATTTGTTCAACTGGTAGTTACAATTATTTATATAGTTAATAGTGGAACAGCATTCGTTCTCGACAAATACCTTACTTCCGTTCCATCGTGTACTCTGTTACCTTATACGATTAAATTTTTAATAATACGGCAGATATCATTTTGGTTTATTATTTTCAATAATGAACCATTGGAATCGAGCATGAAAAAAAAAATTCTTACCCCCCTCAAAATTTGATGGTTTACGTTTCAAGGTATGTAGAATCCAAAACTGCAATAAAAATATTTCTGTCTGTCCGCCGTACGCCGTACGGGCCACTTTTCTTAGTTACCATGAAAGAAAATTGATGAAATTCGGGTTATAGGTTCCGTTCGGCGTCTAGTTGGTCCTCGAAGCTCGACGTTACTGTGAGTCATCTCTAAGGGGTTCAAAATAGGGGTTGAAATTTTCAAAACGCCTATACCATTTTTTTACGTAAATATTTTTACGGTTTTAAATAGTTCTTGAACTTGCGAGTTTTTTAAGACCATCCGGAGCATCGTACGTCCAGCCGTTCGTTCACAGTAAGGCCCCGAAGTTTGCACCGACAGGCATTTTCGACTCCAGTGTGAATGAAATTGTATACAATTCAAACCAAATCTCGTAACCAGAGACGCGCCCACAATAGGAATTTGTGAATACGGCCAATCATTGGTAGGGATCACCTGATTATATTGGCGGAGTATGAAGTCGAGTTGGTTGTTCTGTGATATTATTTCATTTGAAAAATGATGGCTCTTTTGGAGTTTGTTGGTAGGTAGTGAAACTTGAACAAACGTTGAAGTATTATTGATGGGTAAATTATTACTACGGTAAATCATTACTCAACGGTAAATTATTACACAACGGTTCATTATACCATCTACGTAGAAGGGGCTGGAGTTTGTTGGTAGGTACTTTCGCAACTTTTTTCACTCCTCATCAACAATTTCTTTTCAGAACTTCATTATGTGTGTTTCTTTTTGTTAGGTACTGTTTGTCATCGGCAGAATTATTTTAGCAACATTTAACTCGTGATTTAGGTAGGTACCTAGTAACGAGTACGGGGTGAGGTACTAACCTACGGAGGGTCTGCGAGCTACATAATATGTATATAATAGAATAGTACATATCATATTATATAGAAGGGTTATCTATACATAGAGCTGTGATCTGTAACAGGAGGGTATTCTATACAAAATAATAAACCGTTGTGCAGGGATTTGCAGCGTTTTTATTATTACTCTTACCAACATTTCAATCGAAGTATTGTGATAGTATTGTTATATGGTCAGTCTTTCTCTTGGATCGAACAATGGAGGAAGGATTAGCAAATGGAATAGTCGCTGGCTTTCAATCAAATCACCATTCCATACTACTTCTTGTTAAAAAAAATTTTTTTGTTCTTTGAAAATTCGCCAAAAACATACATTAATTACTTACCTAAATATGCAAGCTTTTTTAAAAATGATAAAAAGTATGAAATGATTTGTTGTTGTCATAAAATAATTTCAGCATGAAATAGAAAAGCCGTAAGTATAAAAACGTAAGGCGCATGCAATATACAATAAGAGGAGTGTAGGGATAGGGCAGCTATTTATCTGTTGCCCCACTTTTTAGGACGTCCCTCAGTAGTAAGACGGACGTCTGTTATGTGTTTCATCTGGTCAGAAGAGAACAGCACTCAGCCGAGAATGAAAAGAACCACATTCAAGTCCTTTTCAGACCATGCTGAATCCTAATCCTTGAAAAACGTGTGTGTGTCAGAATCTTGTGTGCGCTGCCAAGGCCGTAATCTCAACCGATTTGCTGCGTGGTTCTTTTTTTGTTCGATGGAGAAAACTGTCTAGTTTTCGGAATTTACTTCTAGAAGGGGGGAAGGTGAGAGTTAATGTTGGAAAAAAGCGTTGGTTTTTTGGCCAAATCGTTTGTGGGCGGCCTAGGCCGTACTTCTTAACCGATTTGCGTGATTCTTCTTTTTTTTTTGTTCGATGGAGAAAACTGTCTAGTTGTGCTCAACGTCACCGGAATTTCGGAATTTACTTCTAGAAGGAGGGAAGGTGGGGTTGATGCTGAAAAAAAGCGTGAGTTTTTTGGCCAAATCGTTTGTGGGTGGCCAAGGCCGTAATTCTCAACCGATTTGCGTGGTTCCTTTTTTCTTTTGTTCGATGCAGAAAACTGTCTACAGTAGAACCTCGATTAGCCGACACATTTTCTCGAGAAACTGGCTCTCGATTAACCGACGTTTTTTGCGATAATAGGTCCCGACTCGATTAACCGTCAACCGACCTTTGTTCTCCGCCCGTAGGTATTTGTTTACCACAATGTTTACCGGTCGGGAGAAATCCCTGGGAACGAGGCGGCAACCGCCTCCTAAGCCAAAGCGTTCGAGGCACTCGAAACTGCCTTTCAATTCGTTGAGCAGCAAGAATCGGCAACTGCAGCTGACATCGGAATCATGAAAAAAATGGAGGGATCGGGCCGCTTTCGGGAGACTTCTGCACCCAAACAAAAGAAAATTACTACTTTTTTTTACTTAAAATAATTTTCTCACATGGGTACCTACGCTTCCGTTATTTTTATTATGTATTATTATTTTTTTCACAATACGTACATAAACCTCTTCGACCAGTAAAACGTAAACAATTTTTTAACTCCCTCGGTTATCCGAATTTTTCGATTATCCGACATACCTACTCCCCCGGCCATGTCGGTTAATCGAGGTTCTACTGTAGTTGTGCCCAGCGTCGCCGGAATTTCGAAATTTGTCTCTAACTGGGTGGACGGTGGGGGGTTAATGCTGAAAAACGTGGGTTTTCGGCTAAATCTCATGAGCTACCCAGGGCTTAATTCTCAACTGATTCACGTGGTTCATTTTTTGGTTTGACGCAGAAATCTGTCTAGTGGTGCACTACGTCGCCGGAATTCCGTAATTTGTTTCTAGAGGGTGGTAATTCTGAGGGGGGGTCAATGCCGAAAACTGGTTTTCGACAAAATCCTTTGTGAGCTGCCCAGGGCTCAATTCTCAACCGATCTTAACGTTTTTCTTTTTTTTTTTGTTCGACGCAGAATTCAGTCTAGTTATGCACAACGTTGCCGGAATTCTATAGTGGGATGGAGAACGCGGGATTTTCTGCAAGTCTTGTGTCCGCTGCCCGTATTCTCAACTTTTTGAAGCTACCATACGACATAGGCATATAAGAAACAGTAGGAAGGTAGCAGTCCTACTCTGGTCGGGGAGTCAACCGAAATGGGCGGCCAGTCTTATCTTCCATAAGATAACTAGCCTTCCGCCTAACTTGTAGCCATACTATTATGAACAAATTGGAAGTATTGTACGGCAATCTCCACACAGCAACTCTAATTATGGCTTTTCTGTTTTATGCCGATATTAATATTTTATTAAAGCAAATTCCATACTTATTCTTGGTTGTTTTTGTCTGTGATTATACATATATTTAATATGGTAACTTAAGAAAAAGTGATTATTGTTCAACAATGGTTGTTTTTGCAATTCCTTTGAGTTACCTGACCTGTTAACATGAATGTGTTTTATGGAGGCTGGGGTCATACGAGAATCCGGAAGATAACACGCAAATGCGGAAGGTACGATAAGACGCCTGGTTCTGGTCGGGGGGCGCCCACTCCCGGTTCCAGACTTCGGCATTTTACTCTACTCCTATTGCCGAGTTCATTTTGGGCCTGATGTTTTGAAACTGGGAGCATCTACTCACCAATAGTCACCGATTCCAACTATACAGGAAGTTTATAACTGGGGTTTACCGTTCCAAAGTTATATTTTTATGGCTACAGAGATGGCACTTTTCAAAAGTTGAGTTGAAAACAAGTAGGGATCGAGTTATTTTTGGTCTGTCATTATTTCTCAAATTTTCAAAGACTGGTAGCAAAGAGGATATCCCTGTTCCAGTTTTAGTGGAAGGATCATGTCGATATCTCAAACGGGAAGGTGGGCTTTTTGAAGTTGAAGATAAAAATTCCAATGCGCATATCCACGTCGTTCTGGCTATAGCTTGCGTCTCGCTAGATGGGTGGCACATAAAGAGGGAAATTTTAGTGTGGTATGAAAAGTACATCTACTAGTGCATTTATATAGGTAAATTTTTCGAGAACCACGTTGAATCAGTTTGCATTAATTTTACAGTCAACATCAAATAAATAAACAAAGCTGAATACCCGCTAACATTCCTTCGCACTTGGTTTTTCCCAAGTGGTATATAGCATCTCTTGTAATGATTTTTCATTCATAAACGTACCTGTCTGACTTTGTCTTTTGCCAGATTTCTGATCGATTCAAGTGCCATTTACTTATTTATTCTACATTTGTTGGTCTCCCCAATAACACTACTGTTACTACTTCTTACTGTTATTAGTTTGAGGAGCGTGGCCGGAGGGGGCGGTAGATACCTCCTTCCTGGACATAGTCGTCCAGAGAAAACTCCTTCGGTCTTCCTGCGAGGTCCAAAGCTGCACATTTGTGTCACTTCCTGGAGCATCCTGTGGTATAGTTGTCGCTCAGTTCAAAAAATTGTTACGCCGAGCGAAATTATATGGTGGACGCGGAAGGAGTTGTCTCCCAGTCACCACACTCCCAGTCTCAGAAGGATTCGGTGAGGCACACTGGTTTCGAGTCCACCATTTTTGCAGTAATCCTTGCGGAATAGCGACTCCTGCCTCCCTCCAAGTTGTTCCTCAGCGACTTCTTATGAAGGTTCCTTTATGGACTCCGCATTTATAGCCGGCTACGCCCAGATGATACTATTCTTCAGGCGTCAAAAGTTGTCACATTCACGTTAGTTCGTGATTCGTGAAGCTCCGTTTACGTCGATAGGAGGTTTCTGATTTTCCCATAGCCTTAATAATAATTATTGTACCAAAATTATCGTTGTTTTGGTAATTGCGTGGCCGAGAGCTCAGATTGATACGTTCGACGGGGAATTTGATTGGTTACTATATTTTTCTTTTAATGGAAAGAATTTCAAAGCGCAACAATCCTTGGAGATAAGGGAAAGACAGACAATTCAGGGAAGACATTTTGAAAGAAATACGATAAAGGTTTTTTTATTAACTTCATTGAAAGGCAATTTGAACACCTCCTGACCAGAGAGGAGGCGGTCTGTCGTGCTGGAAGCGATATTAGACTAAGCCAGTCTGACTGTCTACTTTAACAACAGTATACCTCTTTCGATTAGTTTTTGTTGCGGCGACACCCGATCCAGTTGTACAGAATTACAGATTTACCTTGGGACCGCCTTGGTCTGCACTCCTTTCCCACAAAAAGTTCGCCCAAAGGTTCATTAATGAAATTATTACATTACAATTATTTATTGAGTTATTATTGAAACTTGTAGCACCAAATACGGCATTTAATTTGTCCTTATATAATGGGGAAATGTAGTTGGCACCACCAGTCTGCGTGCTTTTCCGTTTACTTAGGCCCACTTTCACCAACAATTTGAAACGAGTTTAACCCGGAAGAGGTTGCAAATTAACGGAGTTTACTGCTCACTGTCTTTCACCAGATCTCTGTGCGAGCTTAAACTTCCACCGAGGGGGCTCAAGTTTAAACGCCCGAAATCTGGCAAGTTAAAGTCTCTAATCTCCGTTATCCATGAGATCCCAATATGGCCGCCTAGCTCACAGCTGATTTTCGGTTCCGTTGTTATAGAGCTGTGAAATGAATTAACACGAGTTGGCATTGTATTGGTATTTACTCTATACCATGTGTTCCACAACGATATTATAGGTACCTTACCTCGTGACTGGAGTCGTTGTAAATCAGAAATCACTTTGGCAAATTGCAGTTGTTATTACAGCGGAACAATGGAAGCGGGAATCGACATCAGCTGAGTGGTGGTTGTTGTTGTTTTGACGAGTTTATAGTCCCGGCGCGTCATATTGTCCAACTTTTGCTTGGACATTTTAAACTAAACTCCGTCAGGCAAACTCCGTTATTTCAAACTGGGCTTAGCCGACATTTGGGTTGGTGAAAGACGCCAGCTGCCTTTCCAGGTTTAAACCTCGACGTTAACCCTAACGGAGTTTGGCTAAACTCCATTAATTAATTTTCTGGTGAAAGTGGGCCTTAGATGACGAAAACATCAACATTCCTAGTCACAACAGGTACCTACACCTACCTATGCATCGAAAATTTGCTGGTAAGAAGTTCTGCGCCGCTCACACGAAGATACCGCATCCTGTTTGACATCCGTATGTCGCAGGTAGTTGAGACCATGCGCATGACTGAACTTTTCAATAACTTCTTCCGCAAGCCATTCCTTGTGATAATACAGCTTGTCAAGTTTCGATGGCGTATCATGTTTTTTTTTCTTGAATTGTTTTCAGTTTAAAAAAACTTGATTATTTATTGATTTTTTTTTTCTCAGGAGATGAGGAGAAGGCGGAATGAAGTGAGTGTCGAATTAAGGAAAGCCAAGAAGGATGAACAACTTTTCAAGAAAAGAAACATTAATTGGGTCGACGACCAGGTTCTGCAAGAGGCCAATTCGCCACGCGGTTTCACAAATCTTGACGAAATTGTCAATGGTGAGTTCTTATCGATGAATATTGAATTTGTTCAGTGTTGATAGTAGAAGATTACTCAAAAAGCTTATTTCATTATGAAAAACATAATTAACAATAGCCACGTATTTTTTTAGTTTTCTCATTTGATAGTAAAGTTTGAGATGAGGTTGTACCTAACGTTTTTGCCCAAGACATGTAAAATTATTTTTTTAATTGAAAAAAAGAAGATTTATTACTGCAAAACAGCATCTTGAATGGTCCTACTTCTGAAAAAATAACCATGGTTGAAGTTTATGGCTGCTTTGATAGCATCCCTGTAGTAGTATGAGATCAAGGGCACTTGGGCAAAGCATTCTTCTCGAGCCTTCTCTTGAACCCATGTTATAGTGTGACGTCACAAGTTTCAAGGTGGGTAATTTCGTAAATCAGGTAAATAGTTTATATTTCTACCAATACATTCATTTTTCCCATCAATAGACGGGTCTTGGCAAATTGTTTTCTTCTAGAATTTGATTTAGCTTTGGTTATTGATGAGGAAAAACGGTGCCAAGTTGGGTGGGCAGTATAGCTTCCTCACTTATTGTACATGGACGTTTAGAATCAGTTGGTAAAAAAAGGATGAGTCAAAATGGTTGAATAGCAACAAATAGAATAGTAATAAATTGCCTAATATGCGTAATAGAATTATCGGAAAAGAACACGCTACCATTGGCCCAACGCATTTAAATTTGTAGGGGACCTTCTAGTGGTAAATCCGGACAATTCCTGAAAATTTTATTGAAATTGGTCCAGTGGTTCTGGAGTGTTGCCTGTGACAACAAATTTCAGGTTTGCGTTTGCGCAGTGACTATTATTGATCCAGTTGTGACGAAATTAATAGGTAATCGTCTTGGAGCCAGCCCCCAACTACCCTCCGATTTTGATCAAAATTGGTCCATTAGGAACTGAGAAAGTTTTTTCATGAAACTTACGTTTGCACGTGCAGACGTACGTTTGCACATGCGTTACTATTGGTCCGACGACGATGAAATTTATAAGAGACCGTCTAGGGGCAACCCCGCGCATTCCCTGACAATTTAATCGAAATTGGACCAAAATTTTGTATAGTTTTGCCCGGGACAAGAAATTGACCACAAGCAAACAGACACGGAACCAAATTTGTTCAGAAAGCTTTGAAATTCAAAAAGCTAGCGGAAATTTTTAATATCCTTGATGAGGAAAGAACCGGAACATCCATATCTCCCATCCACCACTTTTCCGGACTCCCCAGCCATTCCTTACGCCGCACAGTATTGCAAAACGCCCAGTTTTTTGGGGGGAAACCCTTAATCTCTCAAATCTTGTGTTATGATCGATTTCAAACAGTCCCAGACCCGTAAGATCTCCCCTAAAAAAAGTTATAACAGTTTATTTGGTTAAAAATACATTAACCGGACCAAAATAGCTGTTTCGGTGATTTGATCACTAGGTCATGCTGCATGACTGGATAAGTATTCTTTTTAGCGAATTTTCGAAGAAAAGGAAGCTATTGTTCTCGGTCCAAAATTTTTAAAACTCGAATTTCCGAAAGATTTTTATACCAAAATCCGTTTCAGACCATCCTGAATTCACTGCCGAAAGACACCAAAAATTATATGTATATATATATATATATATATATATATATATATATATATATATATATATATTTATATTTATATATATGTATGTGTCATTCCAGACGATAACTCTCGAAAGAATTGAGATAAAAAGTTCAAATTTGCATGAAAAATCTGTCTTGGCAATCGACAGGCTAAGTTCGTAGATGGGCAGAATCGGGTCACTCTAAGGGGGAGTTTTGGGGAGTTTTAGGGGGGAAAAATTACCCATAAATTCCCAAAATGAAACAGTCTGACAAGTGACACCTCATTTTAAAGGTTTTTGTACGCTGAACACGATGGTGAAATCAGAATTGCGATATCTCATTCCGTTCTCAAACTGGAGCACTTTGAAGATGAAGGAACGTGGTTATTTCTTGAGATGTTCTTCCTGTTTCGTCTGCTCTAATCTGATAACGGAATGGGATATCGCAATTCTGACTTCACCATCGTGTTCAGCGTTGGAAAATCTACAAGCCGAGGTGTTACTCGGCAAAAAATGGAACAAAAAATTTGTTATGTAGGTATGCCCATATTTGATGCATACCGAATTAATCGAATAGCGTCATACTTGAATACCTATAATTACCCAATAAGTTTAAGATTGCCCATATTTGAATGGGATATCCCACACATCACATTTTACATGAAATCAGTTATTTCTTCGAAAATTCGCTCTTATACCATGCTGCATGACTGTGGTTTTTTCTGTGTTATCATGCCTTCATCGCCATCATTATATCTTAGAGATGTGTTCATGATACCAAATTTACAACTCTTCACCAAGTATGTATACTTGAGAATCCAGTAAGCCCGAACATCGAAACACGGCTAAACTATAGGTAAACTGTATCCTGTGTGAACGAGAATGTTGAACACCTTTGAATGTATATCAATCATAATTTTTTCAGTGCCTGTGGTCTGCGTTATTTACCCAGTGTGGTTGTAAAAGTTGGTAACGAAATAGTTATTTTCCCTATTAGTAGGTGTAAGTAAACACCATGATAAGTTTCGAAGTCTTAACTTTGTGAACAATGACTCAAGGAAGGAATGTCTGTTTCAGTGGTGAATGGCGTTTTTTGTTAACATAGAAAAACGTACTATCAAAAACAATTATTCCGGCGAAAAAGCTACTCCTTCCACTTTTTATTGACTAGGCAATGAAAGGTAATGAATGTACGAATCTTGCTGTCGGTATTTTTCCCAGCCCTGCAACACTGCGCTGTACGCTAAACTCCGGTCCATGTGAACCTAGCTCAGAGCGGTCATCTCATTTAAAATCCAAAACCATTCTACCTACATTTCTATGATTGGAATGGTTCCATGTAACCATTGTACTGTTCCATTTTACTCGCATCATTTCCCAGTTCGTTCCCAGACATGTAAGAATTGCCTACGCCTTGTGATTAAGATTCCTGTCGCTTTTCTTCCAGGAGTTATTTTTTAGCAAAATTTCGGTAATTATACTGCTAATGCCTCCCAGTATCATACTGCCAATGTCTAAAATAAAAATATGTCCAATAAAAAAAGTCTAATAAAAGGCTGAAACTGAAAGTTTGACAGCAATAACAAACGGTCCTCTGACCAGAAAGTTTTATGTGTGTGATAGTTCGTTATTTTAGTTCAATCAAGTGCAAAAAAAATTTTTTTCAACACTAATTTATTTTCTCACACCTTCATTTCGAATTATAAACCTCCTGAAAGTAGTAATTAAAAAAGTATCTGGAGCAATCTTGAACCGTTCCTAGTTGAACAAATTGTCTTTTTTCAGGGTAGTTCACCCTTGGAACAAGTTAACTGCAACGGTTCCAGTCGGAACCGGCCTCAACCCCCTAGAACTGTCTGCCCCCTAGTCCAGCGGTTCCCGACCTGGGGTGCGCGGGAAAAAATTGTAACGGTTGACATTTTTGGGGGGAAAAATCCTATTTATACTTTTTGAGTTTTAGAACTAACTACCACAATTCCTTTCATAGTTCATGGCACACTGCCTCACGGGGATTTACACAAAGAAAAATGATTTTATACGACAAATGTTTCCACCATGGCAACAAGCCAGGACAGCCAAATGCGAAATTCTCGCGCGCGCGCACACACACACACACACACAACGGCTTCTTCATACACCTTCTTAAAATAAATACAGAAATAAAGCAGGTCCCGATTTGAGGTGTATTTATCAAAAATTGAACCCGATTTCAAAAAACTGCAAAGCCGACTCTAGGTCTCACTAATTTGTCCTTTCGTCAATTTCCAATCATCCTTGTCAGTTTTCTTGTCAATCAAAATTCCAACTTCCTCTGTTTCTGTATGTATGGAACTCCTACTTAAACATAATTACAGCTACCTAAATTTGTCTTGCGATCTCATTAATTAATTACCTAGGTACCTATGTTACTTTTACCTTGAAAACTTTATTTCATTGTTTTAATAACAAATTTTATTTCAAAATCTCGTTCGTAAAGAACAAAAATATACGAATTTTTTGTTTGTTAAAGTCTGTTGTTTATAATTCAACTTCTAGCGCAGCATCCATATCAGATGAGCGTATTCACGTAATTCGGGGGTGCGCCGGCTGAAACTGATGCTGGGGGGGGTCGTGAGTGAAAAAAGGTTGGGGACCGCTGTCCTAGTCTAATCCCAAAACCTCTCGTCCCCCAAAATCATCATTCCGATATTCCCATCACTTTGCAATACATGTCTTTCTCAAATCTTGGCCAGTATGTTAGGAAATTTCTCCGTTTTGAATGCCTTTTAAATGTGTGCAGAAATGTGGGTCATAGGTCTGTTTTAAATTGATAAATATATTGTATATCGTACAGACTCAACTTTCAACACTAAGTAGATACCACCAAACCTGAAAGACTACTCCAGTGGTACTCATTACTGTCTGTGATGGTTGGGGTAAAATGAGAGAAATCATCCAACATCTGAATTATAACTTGTGCTGTTATTTATTGTTTTAGGGATGAGCGCCAAAGATGAAGCTACCGTTCTTGTGGCCACTCAAGCAGCTCGGAAAACGTTGAGCCGTGAAAGGAATCCTCCCATTGACGTTCTCATAAATTACGGAGTCGTCCCTAAACTAATTCAATTCTTGGACTACTCCCACAAGTAAGACATGTGTTCCATTAGTTTTTCAGTATCGTGTGAAGGAATGTTGATTTACTCGATTAACTCCCCACTTAGAACGGGCCTGTTTAGTTTTTTTGTCCTTTATAGAGGCAGTACAGGAACCGACTCAATAATACAGGAGCTGACTAAATAATACAGGAACTTCTAGTAGTAGTTGAGTGACGTAGAGGTGCCACCACTAGATTCGCGTCGTCCAAGTAGCAACTGTTAACTAAAGTTTCCTGTCTGGATTTTTAGCCCTTCATTGCAATTCGAAGCTGCCTGGGCGCTGACCAACATCGCTTCAGGAACTTCGGATCAGACAATGACAGTTGTCAAAAATGGAGCGATTCCCAAGTTCGTCAGCCTGCTGAGTTCACCTCACCCACACGTCTCTGAACAGGCAGTCTGGGCCTTAGGAAATATTGCTGGTAACTTGCTCATGTCCTGTTTTGAAACTGCATGCCAAATAAAGATGTTTCTGGGTTGAGAGTGTTGATCAGAAAGAGCCTTGTTCATGTGGCTTAATGAAGCGAAATGTTCTGGTTTTTCAACGAGAAAAATCTGTTGTCCTACATGTTTTTAATGTTGTGTATAATTATTACCTAGTTATAATCGTCTTTCTTCAGGTGATGGAGCTACATCCAGAGATATGGTCCTTGCTGGCGGGGCTATGACTGCCATCCTCAGTCTCATCACCCCAGATACAACTGTAAGTACCTTTTAGTGGCTTGTAAGGGGAGATGTGTGCCTCATTGAAATGTCTGGGAGATAATTCGTCAAGGAGGTGCAATGGCGGATGCTAAAAGTAGCTGTCAAGGTGGAAGCTGATTCACTCAGTATTACTGATACATAAATAAATTAAATTTCTTTTCTGGATTTGGGTGTTTACTCGAACGTTACTTCAGTCTTTTCGTTCCTGTAGGCTTCACTTGATTCAGAGGTGAAGAGCAAATCGCTGGTCGGGTAAGCGCATGCAAGCATTTCTAAGTTTGTATTGGTGCCCTCCCAAGACGAGAACAAGAGATGCCGCGAAGTTTTATCCCAAATGGGGATATAAAGATTTGAAACCCCGGTCCCTCAGTTTTACTGATAATTGGAACCAGAACCAACATGTTTTGGAGAATCAGTAGTTATAGGAGGTGTCAACCATTCAGTGAGGCCAAGCACTGTTCATATGCAGATTGGGTCTTCTGGTAGAATAGTTTTATTCAAAATATTTACATGTAGGTACAAGAGTAGGTAAATGCAACATAGCGAAAGTAGTCTCCTCATTCCTGTTGCATGCTGCTCGACCGACATTTATGCCCGTGTCGTCGAGCTGAGCCACTTAATTCCTTAAAGTTTTCCTGGTATAATGATCATTCCTACATTATAAAAGGATAACAAATAAACCAATACATTTTCTTGATACAAGTAGTATACGCTGTTTGTCAAGAAGTAATCAATACTGTCCGTGGCTTTTTGTACTACCCAAGTCAGAATTTCAGCTTTATATTTTGTTCTCAAATACTTTCTGGGCGGTTTCATGTTTTCATTTACATTTCTAAGAATTATAAATACAGATAGTTACCAGAAAACCAGTCATTCAACTGTTTGATTGAGCGAGTTGCTTGGGAGAATGTTACATTCAACGAGTTTCCTTCGATAAGAAGAGCTGTATCGTCAGCAAATGGACGAAGCTTACTTTTATACATTTATAGTACTGCTTCTAGATGGCTGTACTGGTGACTGTATCACTTTCCTGCGAATTTCTGTGTACTTTGAAAAGCTGACTTGCCTCTTCCACTGAGCAGACACATCTTCCACTTTGCCTATGATATTCTTTTGAGTGCAGTTCATCCCTTTTCTCTTATCCCAAACCTAGTACCGTGCTACTTGAAAATGAATAAATCCTTTAACCAAGAGTACACTTAGATGATGTGTGCAAATTGAAAAATTACTGATTTCGTACCTGCGGCATTTTCCACTGTAACAGTAATCATCCAAATTCGTTGTTTGTACCAGGTCCCATTCCTTCGCAATGTTGTGTGGAGCTTGTCTAACTTGTGCCGCAACAAAAATCCACCGCCAAACTTCGAACTCGTCAAACAGTGCCTTCCATATCTCTGTAAACTTCTCCACTACGGAGACAAAGATGTTTTAGGTGAGTCGGGTATCAAACTGCATTATTTGTTTTTTCTACGAGTTTTGAATTTGATGATTGCTTGATATGGTCTGGCATACCTGAACGCCAGATAGCCCTGGAGCCCACCAGGAAGTGGACCTGTAACAGGTAGAAAAGGTGAAAGGTTGATATTGTAATGTTGACCTTATAGAAAGGTGGAATTCAAATTAAATATGCCATTGGAGAGGCAGATTCGTAACATAACAAGCATTTGTACACTGAGCTGCATTTTATAATTATCTACATTCCATTTGGTTTATCGATCAAATTTGAAATGTCAAATTTACCATTAGGGGATGACAAGCTGGAAGTTCTTGTTTATTCACTTAATCCGAACCTTTTTCCTATCGTTGGTCCATTTCCTGTGGGCTCTAGGACTAAGGTTGGTTTAGATGATTGTGGTCTTGAAGTTTGTGATTCAGTCCATTGCTGTTTTTCACCTCAAGCTGATTGCTAAAATGCTCTAACCATGATTTCAGCCGACTCCTGCTGGGCCTTGTCTTATCTGACTGATGGAACAAACGATAAAATCCAAGTGATAGTGGACACGGGTATCGTCGGTCGTCTTGTAGAGCTCTTGTCTGAAAGTGAGGTAGCCATACTCACCCCTGCTCTCAGAACAGTGGGCAATATTGTCACAGGAAGTGATTCCCAGGTACGATTCAGCAAGACATGGTCTGGTCACCTAATGTACGGTCTGGAATGATGAACTCAGTTCCTGGAAACTTGTTATACGTTTTTTGAAGCATCAAATTGTTTACTTTTCGGTGTTTGTGGTTTTTCCTAGACTGATGCCGTGATTTTCGCTGGGGGCCTAAACCATTTGGCTCTGCTGCTCCAGCATACGCGCCACAGTATTGTGAAAGAGGCTGCATGGGCAGTGTCAAATATCACTGCGGGAAACATTGACCAAATTAACAAAGTCATCGAGGCTGGCATGATCGATCTTCTACTTCAAGTTATCAAAAAAGTAAGAATTCATCAATTTTCATGTTATATCAACAACCTAATTCTCATCTTAATCAGAATGAGCTCTAATCATATTGTCGAGGTACAGCCTAGGTACCATTAAGGTATTGTAGTATAATCCAGTTGGTTAATTAACCATCTACGATCTACCTACTAGTTGTTCAAACTTTGGGGTCTTGTTATGTTGCATCTGCCAGTTGGGCTTACCCTTATAAATCGATACCTTTACTTCCTTCATTTCCTGGTGGGCTCCACGAGAAATGAAGTATTTTGGGATTCAGTGCTATTGACATAACGTTCCTGATTTTACTAGGAACATTAACATCCTACCTGTTGTTTCAGGGAGATTTAAGGTCGCAGAAAGAAGCAGTTTGGGCCATCACCAACATGACTTCGGGTGGGAGCCCTGAGCAGAAAGCAGTTCTTGTCAGAGCTGGAGCTCTCACTTATATGTGCGATATGCTGGACTGCAAAGACTGGAAGACGGTCCTCGTCATCCTTGATGGGATTAATAATTTACTCGGTGTATGTTGAATATACGCAAAAATCAGTCTTCCAAATTGTTCCGTCGGTGTTGAATGATTGAAAAGTGGTTGATACTGTGTATTTAATTCGATTCTGCTTTTGCAGGCTGCTGAAAAGGCCGGCGAGCTGGAAACGGTCGCTCTTATCGTGGAAGAGTGTGGCGGCATGGAGAAGTTGGAGCTCCTTCAGCATCATGAAAACGAAAGTGTCTATCAGAAGAGTGCGTCTATCATCGACGCATACTTCAATGGGGTGAGTGTTTTGTGTGTTGGGGAATGTTCCTTTCAGAGCTGTGTAGACCACTGAGATGAGAACAGAATGAGAGTGTGATGGGGGGGGGGGGGGTGCAAAGGTCTCTTCCTTAAAAAATAACTTTAATATCATCCGAAAAAGGCTGAAGCAATCCTGTCAAACCTACCTTATTTGGGCCTTCGCGCAATTGAATATAACCTAAAACCCTTCGTTCTAAAAGAGTAACAAAAGCCACGGATACCAAAATAAAAATAATAAAATTAAGAAATATAAAAATCACTTTTTATTCATCCTAGTTCAGTTCCAGCCTTATGCTTCTGTGCGTGGGAGTATTCTCAGTATAGATACAGGACCTATCTGGTGATTCCAATTTTTCTGTCAATAGAAAAGGCTTTTTTATTGCATTAAAACACAATTCTATGCACCTAGATTAGCATTTAATTGTTGATAGGTACCATTCAGATAATCTAGGACCATAATAAAAAGTTGAAAAGACGCTGCAAAATCCTTGTCACATGGGTTTATTATTCTATTGGACACACCTAAAGAAATGTTGGCTGTTCATTTATCGTTAGTTTCATGTGCAATAATCGAAACAGCTGTTTTTCATGTTTTCCACCAGTTTTGGCCCACAAAAACTAGAATTAAGCTGCTATTTGTGACAAATGATCTTTGATCATTTATAGTGCCATTTATTGTCTTGATTCACCTGTTGATACTACTTCTAGTATTTTTATACACATTTGTGGCGATTTCAGACAATTTCCCAGGTTTTTGACTCATAAAAAATGAATTTTGGGGGCTGAAACTTCTTAGAACCTCAGGTTTCCACTCAGGTCAGAATCAACTTCATATTCGGTCTCCTCGCCCTAAAAAACATGGAGAAGGGTACCTCAAGCCGAAGTTTACAAACTTTAAAAATACCTAATTTTGCACAAATGTCTCACCGATAACATCCCTGGCTGTTTTCCGATCGGACTGCCGAGCTTCGGAGTACAACTAGCGCCAAAATGGAGCCTGTGTGCGAAAAACGACGTTTTTAGACCAAAATATAAGGTAAATTTAAGGCTGAAACTTTATTAGAACCTAAACTCTTCGTTCGCTGTCAAAACCGACTTCATTCGGACTCCTCGCCATAAAAAACATGGAAAACGGTGCATCACTCATGTTACTATTTTTTTAAACCTATTTTTATATCCATTTTTACCCACAACACCCCTGGGTATAGTCCAATCGGGCTGCAGTTTCGGGACACAACTAAGGCCCAAGTGGAGCCTGTGTGCGAAAGAACGACTTAGTAGATATGGATGATACGGATTTTGGGAATCTACGCACCTTGAAACGTGAAAGAAAAACTTTTGAGGGGGTGTTATAAAAGTTGTTTGCTGAGCGAATACATAGATGTATTGTTCACAGAATGATAAACCAAAATGCAATTTATCATCCGTATCTACATTTATTTTCGTAATCTAAATTTATTTCGTAACATAAAAATTCGTTCTTCCGCGTACAGGCTCCATTTGAACCCAAGTTCTGTCGCGAAACTTTGCAGCCCGATCGGGATGTACCCAGGGGTGTTATGGGTGAAAAATGGATGTAAAAATAGGGTGTACACTTTTTGATGTTTTATTAACATGAGCTTGTGAGGTATCGTTTTCCATGATTTTTAGGGCGAGAAGGCCGAATATGAAGTTGATTTTGATCTTAGAGTGGAGAATTGAGGTTGTAGCGAAGGTTCAGCAACCAAAATTCTATTTTTGTGAGTCAGAAACCTGGAAAATTATCTTAATTAATTAATCGCCATAAATTCGTATAATAACACTAGAAGTAGTATCAACAGGAATTAAGACAAACGGCAGCGTCAATGATGCAAGATAATTTTTCAAAAATAGGAGTTTAATTCGTGTTTTGGGGAGCCTAAATAGGTGGAAACCATCAAAAATAGCTATTTCAATTATTGCACATGAAAGAAACAATAAATGAACAGCCAACATCTCTTTAGGTATGTACAATAGAATAATAAACCCATGTGATAAGGACTTTGCAGCGTTTTTTATTACCCTTACATTTACCTGTGGGGGCACCAGGCTCAGGAGCTGGACCTCTGGCCAGGGGCTGGAGGCCTTGATCACTCTCGTGTCATACTTTTGTACGGTCATGTACTCATTTCTGCACTTACTGCTCCTCAGGATGCCGGAGACGAAGATGTCAACCTCGCACCAGACTCAACTTCCAGACAGTTCACTTTCACTACAAACGGCGCCGTCCCTGAAGGCGGTTTCACTTTCAATTGAAGACTGAGTGATGTCGCGCTGCTGAATACGTTCTTTCATATCTACAAACCGTTCTTTCATATCTACAAACCGGTATTTTTTTCTTTTATTCAATCATGTTTCTAATGTTATAAGTTTTTTTACCGCGGTCGTCGAAATTCGGGCTAGATTTTTTGTATGCCGAACATTGCAATGTAATTAATTTATAATGTACCTATAGTTTTTATTAAGCAATGTTGATACTCCTGTTCTGAAGTGTTGTTTTTCTATTAAAATACTTTGTTAATTTTGATATCAAGGCCAAATTTTTCCAACCCCGTGTACACGCTTCCTTATACCATAGGTAGGGAAGCATTGTTTTTCTCATGTGGAAGGCTGGATCTACTCCAGAACTCTTTTAGATGCTACTAAATTGAATACTTAACTAATTATCGACCGAATATCCAAATGAAAGCCACGGTAAGACATAGAAATTTAATATCGATGCTTGGAGTACCTACTATATACTATTCACAAGTTAATTATGATGACAAATCAAGGAAATCTTCTCTTCGGTACTGAATGTACGTAGTATATATTCTTAAAAAAATCGACTGGTCGATCGGTTTCATGAAAAAATCGACCTCTCTTATGGCACGTAATAATGTTCCAGTCAGCGTGACGGGGGTTTTTCAATTTTTCCTTCATGGGGTTGGTGGTAGCTTTGAGTATAAATAAGATGGAGGGTCGGTACCACCGTCCAAACCCGCCTTCCCCCCATAAAGGTGTTGCTAACTTCGAAGTTGAAATCAGCGTTGAGGAAATCCGTATGGAACTAGAGGAATCAGAGTTTATTTTTTGAAAAAGTCCATAGATATACGCAGTAGGTAATTAGCAAGGTTGGCTTCGAACTAAATCACTCCCGATGAAATCGTGGAAACCCTAATCAAAATACAAACATATTTTCTCTGCTTTCACGGAAAAACATTGAAACATGGATATGTTTTTGGATGCACGAATTAATAGTACAGTATTGTAACTACATTCAGTGTTTTTCTGTGAAAGCGGAGAAAATGTGGTGTGCATTTTTTTGGGGCGCTAAACTGAGAAATTTTGGGATTGAAGAAAGGCTCCCTCAACTGATTTGGGAGGATCCCCCACCTTGTCATTCTTGCCAGACCTGCAGATGCTCCATTTCGAATTTCATCCCCATAGTTCAAAACGGAATAAAATTAATTTGCTTCTGGGGAATTATTGTGTTACATTTTAAGTGTCTGAAATTTCGGATTGTCCTCCAGCCCAAAAACATATCCATGTTAAAACGGAGTTATTGAAAGGTTGTCTAGTTCCACTAATACAGGAAAAATGTACTGTTGTACCGGTTTTGTGGTCAAAACATCGTCAGTAACGCTTATAGCTTCTTATTGTTTGTTACTGGCGATGGTTTGATAATCGAAACCAGTATAACAGTGTATTTTTTGTTCATTAGTGGAATTGGGCAACTTTTTAATAACCCCCTTTTTTTTTTTTTTTTTTTTTTACTTTTACTTTTACGGGAACAAGCTCAATTGAACAGGAACATAATACAAATCAGGCAGGTTTTTATTTTGAAGGTTGGCTTCCTTTCAAGGATAAGTGGACCTTCCTACCCATAGGTAGTACCTAGGTGCAACACCCGAACGCAATGATAGCTCATTCTCATTTCGACTCTGTTCCCCGCCCTTGGTTGGTAACTCAGTCCAGCTGTCTGATTTATGAGTAGGTAAGCCTTATTATACTATATGTATAGATCTCACGAACCTTTGTGTGATAGGTACCGTGCTATATTTTATAGGTGAAGCACTCGCCCTGAATCATCAATCTGTTGCGAGAAAAGAAATTGGGATGTCAGGCAGCAAACTAAAGTAAACTTCAGATTAAAGTACAGTTGTATTTACAAAAATGTTATCACTGGTGCACTCCATAATGATCGTCGTCGTTCAGTAAACATTTAACTCTTTACCACAACTACAGACCTACTGAAAGTACCTCCGTATTAGCAACACCACTGATTAATCCAGCCAACGAAGGGGTTGTTGAGGGCATTGAGGATAGGAGACTTTTTTCTCCAGGAATGTGTGTTTTGCTTAAATCTCGAAAACTAGGACCCTCAGAAAAACAACCTTTTATAAAATAATGAAAATGACAGTTGTATACAAAAACGTCCCCAGTCATGGTTTTTGAAACTGCTTAGGTGATATATGCTAAAGAAAATTGCAAATTTGAGGTTAAGAGTCCAGGGCCGTTTTGGACTATTTCAAATTGTCCTGGGTTTTTTTCGAGAACTGTTAATCTTGCGCATGCGATGCTTCTACCTTCAGCTTACGTGGAAGGTTACAGTGCTTCAGGTTACCCGTTCTAAACCGTCAGCACCTGTTTGGACAGACACGGTTCTGGACTCAGTTCTGGGTGGTTCTATCCCCTCATTTTGAGAACGCAGTTCCGTCCAGGGCTGTCCGAGCAAACCTCATGTAAAAAAGTTCCCCCTCCTTTATGTCCTCTACCACCCCCCAGTTTGGGCGTTCATTGACTGGATTCAATTTAGGGCAATTGGATAACTAAGCACAAAAAAGAACCTAATTCACTCTTATCTAGTCAACAGGTATCACATGTGCCCTACAGGGAAAGGCGTAAAGTGAGGAGAAAAATGTAGTGGAAGTACCTTTTCACAACTGGATATTGTACTTCATAATGTATTGCGTCTTATTAATTCGTTGTCGTGGTGTGACATGAAGTTCAGTCCAGTTTTCCTCGACACGTTGAAATGTTTTATCACGACGAGTTCCCTCTAAGGAATTTCTAATGTTTACACACGACATACATAGAAAGGAAACTAAGAATACTGACCAGCCTGTACTGGGAATCCAGGAACCTCCACCTCCCCCACACTGGACATGGACATGGCACTATGTATTTTGTTCAATTTTTAGCAAATTTACAAAGAAAATGAAGGTATTGTGATGGGTCCAAAATTTTCAGAACATAAACTGACACATTTTTTACAGGGAAATCCGTTTCAGAGTATCCTTGATTCACCCCTAGAATTTGACAACAATTTATATGTACATTTATATATATATATATATATATATATATATATATATATATATATATATGTGGGTGTGTGTTTTACTCAAGACTATATACATATGTCTGACCTTGGATGTATGATAAAAATTACAAATTTTGCAAAGATTTTCGTATTGCCAAACAAAAGGGTGAGTTCGAAGATGAGCAATCATAATTTCTAAGTGGTAAAATTTTAGTTTTTAGGGGTCAAAATCGTTGAAAACTGATAAAATTGCGAACACATGATATAAAATTGACTAAACAATTGAACAATTGAGTAAAGACAAAAATATACTCAGTCGTTCTTCATGTACTGATTACGGGGCAAATTTTGATTTTTGGGGGTCAAAAATTAGTATTAAGGGCTAAAATCAATATTAATTCACCAGACGTTGTGGGATGGTGGTTCACGACAGAAAGAGGGACTATTTCGATAATAAAAATATTTTTCTCAACAAAGAGTGGGTCAGATTTGACTTTATAACGGTCAAAAATCGGTAAAAATAGATAAAATCTCGAAGAAATGTAATAATGTTACGAAATGCGGTATGGTTTCTTGCTGTACCATCTTTTTACACAATAGCATGAATAGTTCTTTGAAAATTCGCCCTTATAGTCATGCTGCATTACCGGAACTTTTGGTTTATTATTCTGTGAATAATTCACCTATGTAATCGCTCAGCAAAAAATGTTTATAACACCCCCTCAAAATTTTTTCTTTTACGTTTCGAGGTGCGTAGATTCCAAAAATGCAATGTCCGTCCGCCGTATCACGTGTACCGGCTTCATTTTTGGTTAAAAAAAGTCGTTCTTTCGCACACATGCTCCATTTGGGCCCTAGTTGTGTCCCGAAACTTTTCAGCTCGATCGGAATATACCCAGGGATGTTATGAGCGAAAATGTGCATAAAAATCGGTACTTTTTGTGTTTTAGTAACATCAGCTTTTGAGGTATCTTTTTCCATGTTTTGGGGGACGAGAAGACCGAATATGAAGTCGATTTTGACCAAAGAGTGGAAAATCGAGGTTCCACCAAATCTTCAGCTCCCAAAATTGATTTTTTATGAGTCGAAAACCTGGGAAATCGTCTGAAATCACCATCAATTTGTATAATAACACTGGAAGTAGTATCAACACGTGGATCAAGACGATTAAATGGCACTACCAATCAATGATCAAAGATAATTTGAAAAAAAAAAAAATTCCTAATTCGTGTTTAGGGGCCAAAAATGGTGGAAACAATCAGAAACAGCTATTTCAATTATTTCACATGAAATAAACAATAGCTGAACAGCCAGCACTTCTGTAGGTATGTCCAATCGAATAATAAACCCATGTGACAAGGCCTTTGCAGCGTTTTTACAATGTACCTCCTCAAAACTATCGATACATCCCATCGATTTTTCAACAAGAGATTGGAGTTTCAGTCAGATTACCAGCTTTCAAAAAATTGGCAAACGATTGAAAAGAAATAGCTTGCCATAACTTAGTAATCGTGACAAACCAGATTAAAATAAGAACCATCTGCATAGATAAGGCCTTATGGGGCAGGTTGATTATAGAAACTTGTTTCTTACAGCTTGCCTAAAAAGTAGTAAAGATAATACGAACAGAAACACCGTACATTCGGAGTTCGGTGCTTACTAAAAAATTACACAGTTTCAGCAGTAACATGCTGCTGGAAAATAAGTGCAATGTGGTTGAACAGTAGAAGCCATGTTGATACCTAGGTACCTGTTGGGTCTCGAACAGATAATTATTATGTGACTCACTCAGAATTAATTAAATTATAGAATTTAACGACGCAGGTGCACTTTAATTTTATGACTTTACTAACTGTCCAGCGTGATGTCACAGTCGTCATACGTATTGTATAGACAAACTTAATGTTACCATTGTCAAACCATAAAAAATGTATTTGTGGGAGGGATGGGGAGATTCCTGAATGGCCAAGTACCTGAATTTTACAATTTTGTGAGTAACCTCACCATACAGTATATACATAGCTATATAATTATAAATTTTCTTCTTAAAAGAAGGGATTTGTACTTGAGTAGTTATAATTTATTATTTTCCAACATGGTAGGTATCTACTTGAATGATATTCTACCATGAGTTTGTGATGCCAGTGGACAAAGGTGGCTGAAAATTGTTCATCTTCATGTTCACATCATGTGGATTATTCCAGTTCAATTTTGAGGTGAACTTTGCCCACTTATGAGCCCCAGAACAGGGTAGGATGGTAACCGTAGAGGAAGATTTCCTTCAGTCCAGGAAGTATCAAAATAACTTATAGGAGTGACCCTTGTTTTAATGTCTGGCAGAAGAGGTTAGCATTTTAGACTCGTCCATTTATCATGGAGGAAGAACTCATTGTTGTTACAAGTATATACTAACACATACCCAGTAGTTGAGCTACTTTTCATAATAACTTAATCTACAGTGCTACTTTTTCATTTCTGCGTTTCTTTAGCTCAGATCTTCGATGACAAATTTTCATTCTAACCCATTACACACAGTGGTTACCATTGGTTTGACTCATCTCTTTCATTCATCTGCCACTTATTAATTCAGAATGGATAATGATTGGGATCGACTAATTACAGCGGACATCCTTCGCGACAGTAGGTAGAGCAGATATCAAGGTTAACCAAAAAAGAAAAGACGGATCTGCGGACTCCCGAAGCGTCACATGACCGATTCTGCCAACTTACTGTCGAAGTTATATATCAGGCAAATCAATAATCGACGAGGAAAATCGAAATTCCTATTTTTCATTTTCTTTTGACTGCAAACTTTGTAGGTGGCTGAGATTCTGTGCGTCTTCTTAGAGACTGTAAAATCTACCTGAGGGACTTGACCCAAATCCCAAAATGTTGGGTTTTTGGTACCAACTTAATGAATGACAATTAGTTAGGTAAAAGGTTGAAATTTCACCGGTCGTATTCTGAATATTTCTACAATCCTAGAACAATTTGTCTGCCTATCTGAATTGACCTGAATCCAGCAGACAAATTTCAAAAATGGAGACTTGGACCCAAATCGAGGGAGTAGCTGAAATAGGGCCAATAGGCCTATCATCTGCAAGTTTAGTAGATAATCAATTTTTCGACTAATTTCATATTCACTGCCACCAGTTGAGTTTCTTAAGATCGGCAGCTGGGCGGTTTGGTATATCGACGGTGGGCGAGAGAACCCAACAGAGTGCGTCAAATTCGTACAATGTCGATCCTGTTATCTATCCAATTACTTTTTAGTTGCTGATTTATGGACGCGGTACATTTCGAATGTATTAAAAAAATTTAAAATTATGAAAATTAAAAAAATTAAATAATAATTCGTAATAAAGTAATTCAAGAGGCATGAAATCTCCAGTGAAAATAACGGTGACATAAGTACGGTATCTCCAGGTAAAATCACAACGCTCACCACGGCTCGTGACATCTGGGGAGACAAACTCTAATCAAGAGTTCACTAGACAATGAATTATATTTCGAATTACTGTTCCTATTTGCACGGGAATCGGCCCACTGTATGGTCACATATCAGCATATATAAATAAATTGAAGAAAATAATTTTCCTGACGAATATGATGTTGAAACGGGAAAATTCCCCAACATAGTTGCGGTTTCTGAAACTGGAGTTGATGTCAATAGAGAGATAATACGGGAGATGACGGAAGTCACAACTTCATCCTTGGAATATCCAACCTTTAGAAATGTGGAAAACTAACTACGATCTAGATCACTCGCTAAGAAATCGTGGAAACGCATTTCAAAGAGAAACGGAGTTATTGAAAAAATAGTCTATTTCCACTAGTACACGAAAAAACGCGAAAAACACTGTTATACCGGTTTCGGTGATCAAACCATCGTCAGTAACAAACAATAACTCTGATGCTACTACCTACATGGGAAAAAAAATTATTTTATTGGTTTACTTTCACCGCTGTGAGAATTGCTAGAAAAATCCCCAAAACAAGTCCATTGGTGGATAAACCTCATTTTGGCAAAAAGTGGCGTTACGGGTTTTCTCTAGCCCACTGTCAATATACTATTCACCTTCCCCTTAGGGTTAAGAGACCGTACTTTCTTCTATGGTCTTCTGTGTCCCATTTTCTGGTTGGCTTCAGACTATCATTCATCACATTCCAATATAATTCTACCAACTAAAAATTACCATTAAGTATACTTTTATTATTATTATTATTATTATTGTACCATCGAAATTCATGTTTCCCTCGTAAAAAGGTTTCTTCACCAGTATACCATACACTTACCATTTTTTGGTCCCTATCCAAAAAAAAATGAGGTTTGGTTTTTGAACAATGTTTCTTCCTGTGAAAAATATCTTTTTTACATGCAGATAACAGAACGAGAGTTCTAAACAGCCAGACGGGGCTTGAATGATAGTAGCGTGCCCTAGCCGTCAGAATCAAAGGGGAGAGTTACTACTGTCGGTTTGTCTACAACTAGCGGCGTGCGTCTAACGCCTATAAGCTTTCCTAGGCGACCACGTTTGGGTCCCTCTGAGATGGCTGTAGGCAGCGGCAGTGTCAATTGCTGGTCATTCCTCTACCGATTTCCTGCAAATAATTTACGAATCAGATCTATTACGCAAATCAAAATACGTTTGACAAATTTCGTCAACTTGAATCTTGAACTTTATTTACATGGGAAAGAACAGCAGTAGCAATAGGCTACAAGAAATCCGGGTTGCAGCTGATGCGTTCAGTTGGACCAGTCTGTAAGCTGTTATATCCTTCGAAACTTGAAATCAACCAGGAATGTCAAATATTAATAAGCCAATTTAACTGGATAAAAATCATGCAGTGCTTTTAATGCAGATATAGTTAGGTGTGCAAAATATCTGATTTTTATATTGCACTGCCCTGGTGGATTCAATTTTGCATTGAACACTCTGGATTGCTACTCCATAAAGGCCATATCACACTAGCAGTTTTTATACTCACTGAGATATTTATGGCAAGGTTTTAATTTTTCCCTCCACGCCATTTTCTGCAAGAAAAATGCTAAAACGTAACCCTTGGGAAGGTAACATTTCACAATTTTATATGTGGCCTCGTTGTCACCTTCTCCATTTTCTAGTTCTAAGAATTAAAGATATCCTTCTGTTATTCGTAAAGACTGATATAATTATAATTATATTATTCTGGACTGGACTATTGTACTGGAGTAATTATTCTGTTACTCTGAGGTAATGCTATATATACGCTAACGTTGCTTCAATATTTCAAGCCCTAACCTGACACCAGTGAAGTAAAGTTTCAGTGTTAATAAGACTGCCAGAATGCGTTGTATTTGAGATGTGCAGCAGATTCCTCTTTAACATTCACATTTTTTATTCTTCTACTGTTGCTAATTTCGAGTTCGAATATGGGGAAAAATGCAGAAAAACTGCTCAGTGTGATACGGCCGTAACATAGCTCTACCCTAGTTTCGATTCACCAACTCCACATCAATACCTGGTCAAGCGCCTTATCAAAGTTTTCCCCATCAACGAGATAGTTCCCGCAGTCTGATTGGGGGCGATGAGAGCTTCGAGGTTGAAACACTCGAGGAGGGCCGCTCCGACGGAACTCCTTCGAGTCATCATGGACGCCACGATTGTCCACTTGTTCTGTTTGATATCGTAGCACTCCACCGAGTTGAGTGAGGATGAGCCGTCATTCCCTCCCAATGCTATCAGCGAGCCATCGCAATTCACTACTTCATGTGTTGACCTGCAACCAAACAATCAGTAGGCAATGAAACACTTTCTTCCCAAGTGATTTAGTTTGTACCTACTGTTATTTTTATTATTATTTTTTTCGCACTGATCCAGTTACTGCGATGGAAATGGACCAATGAAAAGATTAGGATATTGCACATTGTGGTACTTTGGGCCTATTTGTCTGTCCATCTGACCAATTTATAGTTGCGAATTTATAGTGGCTATCGACTTAGAATAAGGTCGAAAATGAAGAGGTCAAAAAGGCCCTCACAGATAGAATCCAAAATCTGTCTACTACCATTCATCCATTTCTGACCCAATGGGGGATTTGTAAGTCTTGGAAATATCAATTCTGGAATGGATTTTGGTTGCATACTGCCTATGAGGAGTAAGCCAGCGACTAATCGAGTTGCCGCACAATCACTTGGTGGCTGGGATCGGGATGGCAATTTGAATTGCAATAGCTCCACGTCCCAACCCAGATGAGGCAATGGGACGCCTTGAGTGTAATGATCGGATCACATTCTTATCCACTTGAGGACAGACTTGTAAACCTGTTCAATATTCACTGAGGGGCCTACCAATCGCAGTACCTCTCCAAACCTTTTCTACTGGTCCATTTCCTGGTGGGCTCCAGTGGTTCTATTCTATGTATCTTCTGTGTGTCACTGATACTACTGCTTACCTTCTGGAATGCATGGGAGCAATGGCCTCCCAGGTGTTCTTCCTGATGTCGAACCTCTCACCGCTTGCCATACACATTGTCCCATCGTTGCCCCCGATGCAGTACAGCATGTTGTCAACAGCAGCTGTCCCACAGCTAGACCTTCGTGACGCCATGTTTGGCATACTCGTCCACCTCCCTTCCCTCGGGTCCAACCGTTCAACACTGTTTTGGTAGTTGGTGGAGTCGTAGCCCCCAAGGGCGTAAATGCAGTTCTCTGTTGGAAAAAGTAGGCACCATATTTTCATTTAAACCAGCTAATTTACATAAATATGATTCACAATACGATGCGAGGGAGCCATATTGCCCACCACATGGCTGACGTTCAAATGTAAGGCTGGTCTTTGGGTAAGGGGTCTTTGTTCGGTGGTGGCGTCTCTGCCTGTACATCCTTGCCTGATCCATGCAGTGGGCAACATCCCGGGTAGGTATAATATTCTTCACTCGACAAGACAAAATAAATCTTTCCATAGCGACCAATCAGAACCCCAAATTATTAACACAAGACAAACCGTTCTAAATCCTGTCGTGTAAAACGGGAGTGAAAGGGTCTTACCAACGACTGTAACCCTGCAGTATCGCCTTCTGGTTTTCATTGCGGGACAAGAACTCCAGACACCAGTCAGGGGGTCAAACCGCTCCAAGCTGCTGAGGCAGGAAGCACCGTCATAACCTCCGCAGGCATACAAAAGACCGTCAAAACTGCATATGCCTACAACATCAATCATTCCTGTGAGGAATAGGCCATGGCATGTACTGGTCTCGTAATAACGTTACTTACTGCTGGATGTGGAAAGCAAAGGACATACAGGAGCAAGATTTATAGATTGGTAGTTTAATACAGAACTTTTCATTGGTTCTCTCAGGCTACCAACCCTCACAGACGAGTCTTTGGTGCCTACCTAGTATTTTCACCTTCACATCCTCCCTGTTAACCTGCGAAACCTAGATTGACTGCTATGGATTCTAACCTAGACAACTCCTTTTGGTCCCCATTGAAGTGATGGCCGTCCATTCGTTAGTTTGAGGGTTGTAACATTCTGCACTTGCCAGATCAGACACCCCGTCGTACCTAAAAAAAAGTATTTGTAAATAATCAGTTGCCTGATGACATATATATACGTCACATTGGTTTAATATTTTCAATAATGGAACCTTTGGAATCGACCATGGAAAAAAAAGTAATTGTAACCCCTCCCCCCAAATTTCATTGTTTACTTATCAAGGGATGTAGAACACGAATATCAAAAAACATATTTCCGTCCGTCCGCCGTACACGGCTTTTTCCTTAGTTTCAAAGAATCAAAGTTCACAATATTGGTATATTCGTCCCGTTGGGCTCTAGTTGGTCCTCGAAGCTCGTCGTTACTGTCACTCAACTCTAAGGGGTCAAAAATAGGGGTTGAAATATCCGGAGTATCCCTGTCACGGGAAATATTATTTTAAGGTTTGGGTTTTTTCACATGTTTAAATAGCTTGATTTTTTTCTGAATTTTGAGACCGTCCAGACATTCTACAATGTTGCCATAAAATTTGCTATACAATTTGCCGTAAAGAGCAGGGTGTATGGAGGCATCAAGCAGAGTTGAGAGCGCAAATCACTGGTTCTCGGCCAGCTGGGCGATGTAGTGCAATGGTACAATTGATGGACTGTAACGCCGAAGCTCCAGAGATCGAAACCGTACCGGGACTTCATATTTTTTCACCCCACATCAACAATTTCCATTCAGAACTTATTTATTTGTGTTTCTTTTTGCCATTTTAGCCACTGTTTGTCATCGAAAGTATTATTTTAGTAACATCTAACACATGATTTAGGTAGGTACCTAGTAACGTGTAAGGGGTTGGTACTAAGCTAGGGAGGGTCTATGATCTAAATAGAGGGTTATCTATACAGAGCTGTGATCTGTAACAGAAGGGTGTTCTATACAAAATAATAAACTATTGTGTAGGGATTTGCAGCGTTTTATATTTGTAATGATATCAAATAAATAAACAAAATTTATCTTTTCCCTAATATTCTTTTAGAAAGGAAAGAAACCATTGAAGGAACATTTTAACAAATTTTAAATAAAAATTATCACCATACCCTCCAACTACGTAGAGCATGCGACCAAAACCAGTTACGCCGCTGCGGCTCCTCCGGCAAGTCATTGGTGCTATGGAGTACCACCGGTCTTCCCTGGGGTTGTACACTTCGCATTCACAGTGGATGGCAAACAGGCTACCGCCACCTGTGCGACAATAGAAAACATTGACAATCCTGAAGATCTGAGGCGATAGAAGGTTAATCAAAAAGGTACACCTACTTACCTATAAGTCGTTTCTGTATTAACCTCTGGCTTATAGCCAGTCACGAAAAGGACCAGAGAAGGTTAGGATACTGCAATCGCAGACGCCTTATTGATGGGAACAAGCAGTAAGCTGGTCCAAAATGGACGACTATGGCTTCCAAAATTTGGCAACCTACACATCATATTATCAAGGTCCAGTAGCTCAGGCCATAAATGTGTATTCAGACTTCTGCTACCACAGTATAGCAGGCTAAATTCAAATTTCACCTAATTGAACCGTAGAACACGATGGCTGAAAATATCCATATCGTAGAACACACAAGTACATCCTGCCAATTCAAATTATTAACTTCTGAAGGAAAAAATGCTGTATTTTGTGACTTAAATTCACAAAACGAAATCTATACAGCCATTCTGCCGATCGAAAGTGGCCCAGTCAGGCGAAATATGAGGTTCACCTACACTACTTTACTTATGTCCAATATCTACGTATCGCTCGCACATAGGAGTTTCATCAGCCACAAAAAAGTAAAAGCCTCATAGAGATGGCAGTGATGTATCCGCACAGTGTACGGATGCTTGACTGAGCCACAAGATCAAGTCATCCAAGTTCAAACCTCCGTCTACCTAGCCTAGTACAGTCATTGTGTTACGAAGTCTGATAGAGTCAGGGACTATGGGTGCAAAGTTCTTCAGAACTCACTAACCCCCTGAAGATGATGGAATAAATCATCGAATCGTCGGAATAAGTCACTGTTAACTTCAGCCTGACCGAGCCTTGATATCACAGCAACAACAAATTTGCTCTACCTATATTACGAGTATAATGGTCGATAACCTCAACACACCTATATGTCTGTACCCCGCTACAAGCCGCAATTTTGGGTATTTTGACTTGAAATGTTGAGGGTAGACTAGTCGGGCCTACCGAATATGCTGTATAGTTTTGGTGTCTCGAAGGTGTCAGGAAGAGGCGCCATGGCACTGAGAATGACGCCGGAAGACCAACAGAAAATGGAATACGGAAAAGTGGTGGAGGAAGAGTGGAACGACTGAAATAGTTCAAATGGAAGGGAACGTTACCACCGGAAAAATCGGTGTCAGCCTAAGCAACGTGGCCACTCAAATGAGAACACCAACATATGGGCCTTCAGGCATTATCATGGATATTTCATCGGAGTTTATATGATCAATGGGCGGCTTCCGCGCGGAATTCTGACTGGTCAGTCAGATTGCTGAACGCCTCTTCCGCCTCTGCAGGTTCTGTAGCCTTCTGCTCTATGTGAACCAAGCTTGAATCATGGGTTACCAGTGACAGTAAGTGACGTCATAAAATTACTGCTATTGTCTGGTGCAAACCCAAATTAGGTAGTTAGGTTCTAAATTGTTCAGCAACAAAAATTACGTGGGTACTCCTCTTTCTGAATGTACCGAACGTTCCTTTGACGGGGGAGATAACGCGCCTTATGTATAAGGCCGAATAAGTCGAACTTAAGGAAATAAGTTTGAACTTGGGCGACGCGCATGCGCAGTTGAGGTAAATCCGAACACATCTTCCCGACTTTAGTCTCTAGGAACTCTCTAATAATGGGTCCTGTGGGCCAAAACAGGTAATAATGGGTTTTGAGGAATACTCATAGGACTGTCAGAAATTGATGTACCTACTGGTTGGTACTATGAGTCCTATGAGGGCGCGGCGCCAGTCCGTGCCAGCAATGGCGCCGCAAAATCCAAAAACAGCTAATTTGGGGTAGGCTCAAGTTGTGTTCCTTTTACTGGAGATGTGTGAGGCTGCTGGTCAGCGGACCCACTAGTAGGTAAGTGTCTGGATATACAGTGTGTCCCAAAAATCTAAGCTGTTGCTACAAATTCGCAGTGTTCGTAATGGGATAGTACCTACCCCAGGAGAGTCATGGGAGGGTGAAAAATGGCTGAAAGTTACTAACTTCGAATATTCGCTCATATAGTCTCGCCGCATGACTGGAACTTGATATCGAAGGCAGTTATAAAAAAAAACCAGTCATGCAGCATGACTTAATGAGCGAATTTTCAAAGAAATATTCGAATTAATGGCTATGGTTTTGAATAAAGGAAAACTTCGGTCTAAAATTTGGTTTTCTATGTATATTCTCTTCGTATTTATTTTAATTTGTACGTTTTGTCCATCCTGATTCTACCGTTTGTTATGAGTAGATTCCTTGTTCCTTCTGAATGGCCTTTCCTCTTGACTACGATTTCAGGCCTGGTATCTAAAACCAGTTCAAGATTTGCTCTACTAGGTAGGTAGATCCTTCCTTCTTCATTGATATTATTTTTATCATGTTAAGTACCTACCTACCTTTGAATATCAAATATTTGTATGATACTGATAATAAATTGATGATACCTACCTAACCTTCTTCCTCCTACTGTTAGTACCTAAATTGAATAATTTGAAATAGATTTTTTCTTTCGTCTTCCTTCTAGTAATACGTGGGCCGGTACTTGTCTATCTATGAAGGTATCATAACAATTATATATGTCAAATGGGAAATTCAAGGAGTTGTACTAATCGTTTGCCTCCCCCTTTTTTGCTTCGAACTCTCGTCTTCAATTAATACTTCTCACATTTTTCAATCTGACCACTCTAAGGGGGTGGGGGGGGGGGGGTAAGAGTTTAAAGATTATCCTAGTTTTGGGTAATTTTTGCGCACTTTAAATGCTCTAATTTAAGAACGGATTTAGATATCTAAAATCCGATTTCACCATCGTGTTCAGCGTGCAAAAACCTTTAAAATGAGGGGTCACTTGTTAGAAAATAACATTTTGGGGATTTTTGGGTAATTTTTGCGCACTTTAAATGCTCTAATTTGAGAACGGATCAAGATATCTAAAATCCGATTCCACCATCGTGTTCAGCGTGCAAAAACCTTTAAAATGAGGGGTCACTTGTTGGAAAATAACATTTTGGGGATTTTTGGGTAATTTTTGCGCACTTTAAATGCGCCAAAACCCTCCTTAGAGTAGGCCAATTTCGCCCATCTTCGAACTTAGCCTTTCGATTGCCAAGATAGATTTTTTGTGCAAATTTGAGCTGTTTATCTCAATTCTATCGAGAGTTATCGTCTGGAGTGACACATATATATATATATACATATAAAAAAGTGTTAAATTTCAGGAATCGTTTTAGAATGGTCTGAAACGGATTTCTATGAAGAAAATTTCCAAAAATTTATATTATTTAAATTTCGAAGCCATTGCAATAGCTTCATTTTCTTTGAAAATTCGCTAAAACCATTTACTAAGGAAAATAAGGTATGTTGTCACAATTAAGTACAGCACCTACCTAGGTAATGTATGAATTATGTGTGCTAGAAAGGAGTCCTGAAGAATACATTATTTTAGTAAAGTAGGCTGTAAAAGCTACGTAGCTACGTCTGCATGTACTATTTAATATAAAACCAAAATGTGCAAACTAACTAAGGTGCTCACCGATAGCGAAGACGTAGTGCTTGATTCCTTCAGGTCGGCGAAGGGACGTCCTCTCACTGATGAGAACGGAGCGTTGCTCAGGGAGGAGATGGTACTTCATGGCTTCGAGAAGGAGCTCCTTGCACTCTGGATTCCCCCTCACCAGGACCTCCGTGTCGACAGTGGACATGAGGAAGTCCCGGGACATCAACGGCAGCTTCACGTGACTCAGCAGCTAAAGCCAATCCCGGGAACCAGTACTCATTAATATCACCTGTAGGTATGTAGTACGACATCATCATAGTGGGGAGTAGTTGGGATGCGTTATCCCGATTCCTCACAATGATGGATCTCACACAGAACGCTCCAAAATGGTGTAGGAAAATGTGGTATGACAGAATAGGGAAATCGGTACCCGACAGCGTCACGTAATTGACAAATTCGCCTCGCGGAAACTACTCGTAACTACACCCGGCAAATGGGAAAGAATCCAGAACTATAAAATGGCGCTGAGTTAATTCCTCCTCACGTTTGTTCCAATATTATAACAGGCAGGCAACTGGACAATAACTACGCTCGGATGGATTTTTGAAGGAATAAAACGAGAAGAAATACCAATGATTTATCTTATTACGACTACTCTATGACTAGGAACTAAATCACTTGCGATGAAATCGTGGAAACCCATTTAAAAGAATAAATACGGAGTTTATCTATTTCCATACCAATTCCAATACTCCAATACTAAAGTTATCTATTTCCACTAGTATTTTTGCGTATTATTAGTGGAAATAGACAACCTTTCAATAAATCCATATTTAGTTGTTGACTATAGATTGAAATAACAAGGTTTGTGTGGTCTTTGAGTAAAAAGTTCTGGCATATCCGGGGGATATGCCAGAAGGGTTAAATCCAGGGTTATAATTCGAAGAAAAAAAAAACTGATTGGTAGGGATGTCTGCTGTGTACAACGTACTATTATCATGTTTAACAGGAATGGATGTTGCTAAGGATCTCTTGGCAGAAAGTCATGAAGACAATTTTAGGCAAAGAGGGACAGTGGGCCACAACCATTGTTTGGCCTGTGTCAATCAATGGTTGTGTATGTGTTGTGATTTGGTCCTCGAATCCAGCCTCAACTCAAGGTAAATCTTTTTATTTGGAATTATTGTAAGTAGTATTTTATTTATAATTCTCAGTATTTGGTTCTCTCGATTCCTCCAACAGTCACCGTTCATCCATTTCACTGTCAAGACTTAGAAATAGATAATTTTGGAGACCAAGTAGATGAATATTACCTACTATGCACCTACCTAGTGAATTTTTTCACGAAATTCTACATAAGTAATGTGAAATGTAGGTTCTCTAAAAAGCTGTAGTAGGCAACCAGTATGGCACGCAAAAACATTGTTTGGCCTACCTATACTTACAGCAGAGTTCACATAGCAGAAGACGTACAGCGGAGTTTCAAAAATATTGCATTTTCACTACAAAAAGTAGGCAGGTATATAATTCATAATCATCCATACAGAAAGGTACTTCTACAAACATGCGATATGACTAATAGACGTACCTTGGCTATAAACTGCACTCTATCCCCTATGCAGTGCTTCACCCAGTTGAGTACAGCCAGATACACTTTTTCCTCTGACGCTATGTTTAGCTGGTTGTTTGAAATTAATTCTTCTACCTATATTAAACGACAAATAAATGACGTGCAGGTTTGAGCGACATGCTAAGCGATTGATAAACTAAAAAAAAAAAATACCTAATTTCCTAATACATGAGTGAGTTCAGACAATAATTGAAACAAAGAAAAGTCAATTCGAACAATCTATAATATTCTAATTGAAAAAATGAAAAATCTGAAAATCAAAATCATCTACTTATGTCATTTTAGTTCAAAGCGCTTAAAATACTAGGTACCTGTTCACTAAAACAAAGCGTTACCTATTTTCTCTTTTTCTTATGAAATTATTGGTTCGATTTTAGGACATTCAGCTTTTTCTGTGTAGTTAGATAGTCCCCTACCATCTAACTGAGATAAGAAGTAGGATCATCCAATAACAGGAAGGTCGGTACCTTCATAAAGGTAGCACCTGAAGTACGAGTAGTAACTACACCGTACTTTGAAGTAAAAGTAGTCCCAACAAGAACTTAAACTTTTACTTCAAACTTACTACTTGAAACCAACTACATTTACACCTATCCTAAATCAATTCCTAGGTCTGCTTAAACACTTAAAAACTTTTCAAGTGCCAACCTGTTTCAATTTTTTTTTTTAAAGTGAGATACCGATTGGCTGTTATGCCATTTATTACACTATATACTGGCGCGAAGCTCGACAAAAGAATAATTCGAGACAGCGGCACAAAAAGTAATTGATATTTTGGAAGCTGAGGAATTTACCGTCAACTCATCAGGTTAGAGGGCTCTAAAGAGGATGTTGACAGACTCACCTATGTACAAAAGCTTATTGACTGACAACCTCTCACTGATATTCGTAACCGTCTTTCATCATAAACAGTTTTTCCAAGATTTTTGACCCCGATCCTTACGAATAATCATCACGCATAAGTACCTACCTAAAACGTTCAATCGAGGATGTCAAGAGAATTTTTGGTCGTGAGGACCCACTTCCCATTTAAGTATATACCTACTAAAGTACCTACCCATTCGTAATTTGCATATTTTCCGGAGAGAACTAACAGTTTTGCAGGCGAAAATCTTACTTTTTTCGCATCATTCTTTGCGTTTCTCTACCTCCAGCTCCCCCAACCTAAATCAGTGTTGCTATTTTCTTATAGCATAAGGTTAAGTTCAATTTTAAGCTCCTAGTACAAGTCTTCTTCAACAGAGCGGTTTACCTTCAAAACATTTTGATTTATTATTCTCTGAATAATACACCTATTCGGATGTTTTAAGGTACACAATACACATATTCCAAAAATGCGATGTCCGTCCGCCGTGTCTACCTTAATTACGATATCTACCTTAATTTTCGGTCTAAAAAAAATCGTTCTTTCGCACACAGGCTCCATTTGGGCCTAGTTGTGTCCTCTATCTCGGCAGCCCGATCGGAAAACACCCAGGGGCGAAAAATGGGTTCAAAATTAGGTGTTTTTGAGGTTGTAGTGAACTTTGGCTTGTGATTTCCATGTTTTTTAAGGCGAGGAGATCAAATACGAAGTTGATTTTGACCACTGAGTGAAGGATTGAGGTTTTAACGATTTTAACTCATAATTCAATATTTATGGGTCAAAAACCTGTCAAAATGGTTATAATCACCAGAAATTTGTATATAACACAGGAGGTAGTATTAACGTGAACACAATTCAACACGTGAACGTGAACAATTCAATGGCAATTTCACTGATCGAAAATAATTTTTCAAGCCCACTTGACAAGGACTTCGCAGCGTTTTTGAAAATACTATACCGTCTCTATATAATAAAGAGGTGAAGAAATGACAACCCGTATGTCCAAAAACACAACTTTACAGGACAGCAAAAAAAAAAAAAAATATATATATATAAGTATATTAAATAAATGGATAAATATTAAAATAAATAAATAAAATCTATCTATACATATAATAAAACAGTGTCTGTTTGTTTGTTTGTCTCGGCGTCAATTGAGAACGGCTGAACGTAGAAAGTTGCGGCTGGTACCATTTGACGCAGAATTTATCTGGGAAGGTTTATGAAAAAACCGCATTTGAATCTGTCCATCCGTTGAAACGCTATGAATGAAATACTACTAAAAAACGTGTTATAATCACTTCTATGAGGACGTTTATGCTTATAATAACTTTGAACGGTTGGTCGTAAATCCGATTGTAATTAGATTCTGGATTCAGCTCGACGAGTACATTCAAGTGGTACTTCAATCAGGATGTTAGTGGGAGGGGGGTACAGGTTATGAGAGGGGGGGGGGGGGGTCTACAGAAATTTCAAAACTACTTGACCAATTGGAGTGCAACTTTGGGAATTTGTTGTGTGAACATTGAGGAATGTTTCTAACCAGGTAGGGAGGGTTCATAGGATACGGGGGGGGGGGGGGGGTTAAAGGCAGTTAGGGTTGGCATTGGGGAAGGTTTCTGATCAGTTGAGGAGGGGGGGATACAGGCATATTAAAATACATGACCGTTGGCTCCATTTATTTAAATCGCAGCAACACGCGTCGGTTCAAATAGTATAATCTATACATATAATAAAACTGTTATGAGTGGGGCCTGTCCTAAAGGGGGTGTCTGTTCTACCGTTGCGAAGCGCGGGTACACAGCTAGTAATAAATAAATATTAAAATAAAGAAATTTGAACGTGTATATCGTCGTGGAAAAGCTGCGATAGATTCATTGGTCCATAGGTATCACGAAAAACAAATGGCGCGCTTCTATTTCCTTAGCGCTATTTCTTACTAAGATTACAAAAAGAGAAATACCTAATAGATACTGGTTACATTTTTATTTATCATTACGCCGAACCACAAACTCAGTGGTGATTTTGGAAGACTATGGCGAGCTAACACCTTCTGGATAACGTTAAAATGGGTAATGAGCAACACGCAGAAGAGAAGTAAGCCGCATACAACCGGTGCAGTTCGATCATTTGGTACACTTCTACCTAGAAACATAATATTTATGGTCTAGAGTAATCACTGGATTACATGGCTCGGCCTTGGTGCTATGGGTGAAATTATATACCGGTATATAATTATTATACCCTCACAACCAAAATATTCTTTTTGCCACCCTCGATTGAACGTTTTGAGGTTTTTCTGCATAATTATTCGTTAGAATCTAAGATAACTGAAACATCAATTCAACCCTAGTGCATAATACAAAATTTCTGCCCTCTGCCCTCCAAGTTGGTATGTGCATTTTTTAACATACTTTTTTCTTTTAAATTGTTATATCCGTTTTTAAATTCATCCGCCGAACATCAGACAATCTTCCATAAGAAGACGCCTACAATAAAGTTACTTATTGGTAATTTTATTTTGTCAAAGTTATTGCATGACATTGATAACCATATTTTGTGGTTTTGATGAATATTTAAAAAAAAAAGCAGGGCCTAAGTACCTATATATCCAAGTGTCTACGTTCATTGAAACGTTGAAACTATATGGAAAAGACATACCTACCTCGGAGAAGGGTAGTAGGAGGAATTCTTCGGTATTCATCACTTCTTGGAAATTCTGGAGAGCGTATCTGTGTGATAGACTGTGTAGCTCCTTACAGGCATGTGCATCTAGAGGACATGATTGAAACGTTCAGCTGGTAAATGTTTGTTGAGAGACTCTTTGGAACAAAGGGCCTGAAACTGGGTTCGTATTTTCCTGAATGTTTTCCCATAGAGGTAGGAATTGATCTTGTGGAATGGGGAGTTTCCATCAATTTTTTTATTTAAAAAAATTTTAATATTCAGAACTCTTGAAAAAACGGTAGTTTGAAGCCCGTTTTCAAAAATAAGCGGTATTTTTCAAATGAGCGGCAAGAAAAAAATGACAATAATACAAGGTCTATTGACAACTGATTGGCTGTTGGCCCAAGGAGGTGGAGGGAAGCTTCGGAGGCGAAGGTTCTCAATGCTACCAACAACCCAACATTAGAAACGGCAACATTCCTGGCAACCTTCAAGAACTTTGCTGCGACCTTTCGTGAACCTCCCCTCTGTTTGATTTTGAGGACATGTTTGAAAAAATGTATTTATACATTTGCGTTTCCGTCCATCCATCCATTGTGGTTCTGTATATCGTTTGAAGTGATGCACTAGCGCTCTAAGCGGGATTTGAGTTGACCTACTCGGTAATTTACCTGATAGTCATATATAGATAGTCAGTCAGGCAAGACCTAAAAAATTCAAATTTCACCTTCGTTTTTGCCTATATTTTCGACATAAACACCTCATTATGTGGTCAATAAGTATTAATTTCCGTTATTGAATAGAATTTGGAAAAAACGCTGCGAAGTCCTTGTCACATGGGTTTATTATTCTATTCGACATAGGTACCCAAAGAAATGTTATTATAGCTGTTCATTTATTGTTTCATTCATGTGCAGTTCTTGAAATAGCTATTTTGGATGGTTTCCACCAATTTTGGACCCCAAAAGCAATAATTGGGCTGCAATTTTTTTGTATTCGGAGCATTTTAGACCAACATTTAACATAAATTTAAGGCTGAAACTTCGTTACAACCTCAATTATTCACTCTTTGGTAAAAATCAACTTCATATTCGGTGTTCTCACCCTAAAAAACATGGAAAACGATAGGTACATCGCAAGCTCGTGTTCACTAAAACCTCAAAAACCTCGAAACCCCCTATTTTTACACAAATTTTTCTCCCATAACACCCCTCGATGTATGCCGATCGACCTGCCATGTTTCGGAGCACAACTAGGACCCAAATGTGATCTCAACTGTGGACCCAAACCGTGTGCGGAAGAACGACGATTTTATACCAAAATTTAACGTAAATTTAAGGCTGAGACTTTGATAGAACCTCAATTTTCCACTCTTTGGTCAAAACCGACTTCATATTCGGCCTTCTCGTCCTAAAAAACATGGAAAACGATACCTCAAAAGCTCATGTTACTCGAACACAAATGACACACAAAATACCTATTTTTATACCCATTTTTCACTCATAACACCCTTGGATATATTCCGATCGGGCTACAAAGTTTCGGGACACAACTAGGGCCCAAATGGAGCAAGTGTGCGAAAGAACGACGTTTTTAGACCGAAAATGAAGCCGGTATGCATGATACGGCGGACGGACATTGTATTTTTGGAATCTACGCACCTTGAAACGTAAAAGAAAAAATTTTGAGGGGGTGTTATAAAAATTTTTTGCTGAGCGAATACATAGGGGTATTATTCACAGAATAATAAACCAAAAAATTTTAACCCCACGAAAATTGCCCATTCTTGGGAATTAAGTAGGAAAATCAAGCAAATTTGCTGAAAATTCTAGAAATCTGGAAATTGCCTTGCGCATGATAGCAGCAAAATCTTGATAATTAGATACCTCCCTAAATTACGACAAATGCTTGGGAGTGGACAGATAGCTTCGTAAATTCACGAAAATGGGAGGTAGAACCTATGTAATTATGAGTAACCAACGCGGTTCTAGCCCCGTAAAAAATACATCCATACACGGGGTCTTGAAATACTGTATGATATTCTAATGAAAAGGACGAAGGTTCTTTAATAAAACGCTGAAATGGCAAGTAGCGGTATGAGGGGTTGTGAATATACATCCAGTATACACAAGGGGTGGGGGTATATAGAGGATTGGAGTGAGCAATTCCTTTCCGCTCGTAAGGACCTCCTCAGGACAACGACCCGCCGGATCGATAGGAACAGCAAGGGTTCGCATCCCGCTCCGGCCCGGAGGATTGAAATGGCGACAGACAGAGGCTGCGGTATTCACACAACAATGAGGGAATCCTCAAGGAATAAAGTCGGCAAACAGCTCACAGACGAAATTCTTTCTTATGAACAATGCAAAATCTTTGGTACTTCTTCATTATCTGGTATACACAAAAAAAATTCTCAAATTTTGATTAAATTATTTAATAACGTTTCTCAACAACAATTACCATTATCTCAAATACATCGATTGTTCAGTCAGACAAGACGGTGGGTGTACAAGAAGTTTAGTTCCCATTCCGCCGCTCGCATTGTCAAGCGATCTGGATGCTCGCTAGCGCTCGCATCTCAAAAAAGATAAACAATCCCAGAAACTATCCCGTGAATGAGCAGGTTGTTTGGGACTTCTGAATAGATGTTACAAGTATGCAATAGTTGTTTTGTTGTTGAGAAACGTTATTAAATAATTTAATCAAAATTTGAGAATTTTGTTTGGTGTATACCAGATAATGAAGAAGTTCCAAATCTTTCTAGGTACAGTTGGAGTTGATATACTTACTGGAATATGGAAATATTCGAGAGTACCTATCGTGACTAAATCTTTCTTCTAGCTTCATTACTAAGAAGGTAGTTGCTCTTAGTTGAAACCCTTCCCACTCTAATCAATACATAGAGGCCAGGGACGTAAACTCGAAACTGTGAAAAATTTAATTAATTTTGTAGGTATCGACCTGCTCCTTTCCCGACTAATGAGAAGAATTTCCATTCTAATTAAACTGCTTTCAATTAGAATGAATTTGCTTTTTTACTGTTTTCCAGTTTTGGTTTATTATTCTGTGAATAATACACCTATGTATTCGCTCAGCAAAAACATTTTATAACACCCCCTCAAAACTTTTTCTTTTCCGTTCCAAGGTGCGTAGATTCCAAAAACGCTGCAAAGTCCTTGACACATGGGTTTATTATTCTATTGGAGTTCTAGAGATTCTTATTGGCTGTTAAATTTATTGTTTCTTTCATGTGGGATGATTGAAATAGCTATTTATGATGATTTCCACCAATTTTGGCCCCCAAAACATGAAATAGGTACGCTTTTTTTCCAGATCATCTTTGATCATTGGTAGTGCCATTTAATGGTCTTGATTCACATGTTTACACATTTTCTAATGTTATTATACACATTGATGGTGATTTCAGACAGTTTTCCAGGTTTTTGACTCATAAAAAAACCATTTTGGGAGCAGAACCTTTGGTAAAACCTCAATTTCCGCGTCTTTGGTCAAAATCGACTTCATATTCGGTCTTCTCGTCCCCAAAAACATGGAAAAGGATACCTCAAAACCTCATGTTGCCAACATGTTGCTAAAACGCAAAAAGTACCTATTTTTATACACATTTTCACTCATAACACCCCTGGGTATATTCCGATCGGGCTGAAAAGTTTCGGGACACAACTAGGGCCCAAATGGAGCATGTGTGCGAAAGAACGATTTTTTTAGACCGAAAATGAAGCCTGTACACGTGATACGGCGGACGGCGTACGGCGGACGGACATTGCATTTTTGGAATCTACGTACCTTGAAACGGAAAAGAAAAAATTTTGAGGGGGTGTTATAAAAATTTTTTGCTGAGCGATTACATAGGTGTATTATTCACAGAATAATAAACCAAAATGCAATGTCCGTCCGCCGTATCACGTGTACAGGCTTCATTTTCGGTCTAAAAAAATCGTTCTTTTGCACACATGCTCCATTTGGGCCCTAGTTGTGTCCCGAAACTTTGCAGCCCGATCGGAATATACCCAGGGGTGTTATGAGTGAAAATGTGTGTAAAAATAGGTACTTTTTGCGTTTTAGCGAAATGTTGGTAACATGAGCTTTTAAGGTATCGTTTTTCATGTTTTTGGGGACGAGAAGACCGAATATGAAGTCGATTTTGACCAAAGAATAGAAAATTGAGGTTTTAACAGATGTTCAGCTCCCGAATTTGATTTTTTATGAGTCAATAACCTAGGAAATCGCCCGAAATCACAATCAGTTTGTATAATAACACTGGAAAAAGTGTCAACAGGTGGATCAAGACGATTAAATGGTACTATCAATGATCAGAGATGATTTAATAAAATAAAATAAATGAAAAAAAGGAGCGAACCTGTACACGTGGCTTTTGGCCTCCAGTTTTGGGGGCCAAAATTGGTGGAAACCACCAGAGATAGCTATTTCAATTATTTTATATGAAAGAAACAATAAATAAACAGCCAACATCTCTGTAGGTCCAATAGAATAATAAACCCATGTGACAAGGACTTTGCAGCGTTTTGGTTTATTATTCTCTCAATAATACACCTATGTAATCGCTCAGCAAAAAATTTTTATAACCCCCCCTCAAACTTTTTTCTTTTCCGTTTCAAGGTGCGTAGATTCAAAAAATGCAATGTCCGTCCGCCGTCCGCCGTACGCCGTATCACGTGTACAGGCTTCATTTTCGGTCTAAAAAAGTCGTTCTTTCGCACACATGCTCCATTTGGGCCCTAGTTGTGTCCCGAAACTTTTCAGCCCGATCGGAATATACCCAGGGGTGTTGTGAGTGAAAATGTGTGTAAAAATAGGTACTTTTTGCGTTTTAGCAACATGTTGGTAACATGAGCTTTTGAGGTATCGTTTTCCATGTTTTTGGGGACGAGAAGATCGAATATGAGGTCGATTTTGGCCAAGGAGTGGAAAATTGAGGTTGTACCAGATGTTCAGCTCCCAAAATTGATTTTTTATGAGGCAAAAACCTGCGAAATCGTCTGAAATCACCATCAATTTGTAGAATAGCACTAGGAAAAGTTTCAACACGTAGATCAAGACGATTAGGTGGCACTACCAATGATCATGGATAATTTGAAAAAAAAAAGATCGTACCTACCTAATTTGTGTTTTGGGGGCCAAAATTGGTGGAAACCATCAGAAATAGCTATTTCAATTATTTCACATGAAACAAAAAATAAATGTAGGTACAGCCAACATTTCTGTAGAATAATAAACCCATGTGACAAGGACTTTGCAGCGTTTTTTTGTTTGATGAAATGGATTGCTGCCGACTGAAATGGATTCTATAGATCATTTCGCTGATTGGCCAATACAAGTAACCGGTATTGGCACATTCATATTTCACAAACTTTGATTCACATTGCCCCCGCATCCCCCGCATCTCTATAATATGGATATTAGGTATACTAGTATATCATACCCATTTCTCGCGGTAGGCAGAGCTTTGTAGTTTACCATTGTTGTCATGTGTATGATGAATAGAACAGGGAAAGCCTCGTGATAGACCGTGGACCCCCCTCCTGAATCCACCAACAAAACATTTGGCTCGGAAACGGATCAATGTATTGAACGTAGAATACTGTGACAGAAGATAATGGATTTCATTAGTTAGTTTCCATTCATGGTATTTTATGTGTGGGGATGAAAGGATAATACCCGCGCATGCGGAACGATATTCGGGATTAAACTCACTCCTACGAACGCATAACGTCGGTGTTTTACTCCGGTCAGGACATGGAACGACCGTGTTCCCCTCCCTTCTTCTTCTCTAATAACAATTCAAAGAAAATTATTCTGCATCCATGCAGCTTCTTCTCGTTGAGAAGAATAGGGAGGTAATTATAATCTAAACTGAAAAGAAAAACGCTGCAAATCCCTGCACAACGGTTTATTATTTTGTACACAATACCCTCCTGTTACAGATCACAGGTCTCCGTATAGATAACCCTTCGATATAACATATGTGTTTTGTGCACATATTATGTAGATCGCGGACCCTCCGTAGGTTAGTACCTAACCCCGTAGTCGTTACTAGGTACCTACCTAAACCGTTGTGTAATAATTTACCTGTATAGGTTCCCCTTCTACGGAGATAGAATAATGAACCGTTGTGTAATAATTTGCCCATCAATAATACTTCAACGTTGTTCAAGTTGTAAAAGTACCTATCAACAAAATCCAGCCCCTTCTTGGTAGATGAGCCGTGTGTAATAATTTACCGTTGTGTGATAATTGGCCGTTGTGTAATAATTTGCCATTGCGTAATAATTTACCCATCAACAATACTTCAACGGGTGTTCAAGTTGCAAAAGTACCTATCAACAAAATCCAGCCCCTTCTGGGTAGATGAGCCGTTGTGTAATAATTTACCGTGGTGTAATAATTTACCGTTTTGTAATGATTTACCGTTGTGTAGTGTAATAATTTGCCGGTGTGCAATAATTTGCCATTGTGTAATAATTTACCCATCAATAATACTTCAACGTTTGTTCAAGATTCAGAAGTACCTACCTACCAACAAAATCCAATAGTCCATCACTTGTCAAATGAAATAATATCGCAGAACAACCAACTGGACTTCATACAGCCATCCTTGATTATAATCAGGTGCTCCTTAGTGATGAAATCCCGGCCGGATTTATACCGTTTGATTCACGATCGTGTTGACGAAGCTTTTTGGTGCACACGAACGGCTGGACGTACTTACGATGCTCCGGGTGGTCTCAAAAAGTTGTTTAGCTCAATACAAATTTAATAACGTAAAAAAAACCATACCCTTCTATCGGAAGTTTTCGAGCTACGGCGTTCTGAAAATTTCAACCCCTATTTTGAACCCCTTAGAGATGACGCACAGTAACGTCGAGCTTCGAGGACCAACTAGACCCCGAACGGAACCTTTAACCCGAATTTTATCAATTTTGTTTCATGGTAACTAAGAAAAGTGGCCCGTACGGCGTACGGCGGACAGACAGAAATATTTTTATCGCAGTTTTGGATTCTACATACGTAAACCATCCATTTTTGAGGGGGTTTAAACCTTGAAACGTAAACCATCAAATTTTGAGGGGGGTAAGAATTTTTTTTTTTTCATGCTCGATTCCAATGGTTCATTATTGAAAATAATAAACCAAAAACATGAAACTTTGATAACAAAACCCGCACGTTCTATCGCCTACCTGCAAAACTGCGTACGCCGAGGCAGTGATGGATGGAGCTGCCGCATGAAGGACGCTCGAGCGGAAGCCCTTGCTGGGTGGGACTGAGGATGGATTTCTAATTTTTTTTTTTTAAATTTATTGAGTTAACCAATTTTGGGTTTCACAAATGGCCACTAATCGTGAGGTTTCAACTTGGTTCTATTTATAATTATAACTCAACTGTTTAACTGTTTTTTTTTTTTTTTTTTTGGCTTCGCTCGATCTTTGATTAGATCAGTGGTGAAGATGAAGAGCTAAACTACCAGGATATGAAGGTACATGCAAGTTTTTTACGTACTGGTCCCTGCCCGAGATTTAACTCCGGTCGCCGGAAAGCTTTACCTCTCACGAGATGAGGAAACCAGCGCCTTCAGTCCACTCGGTCACCCTGGGCCCCGACTCTGCATTTTCACAATTTCATCACGTACCTACAATTTGTTTAGTCGCGGTGAAATTGAATTTAGAATTTCCGGCGCAAACCCACCGTTTTTTGACACAAATTTACATAAAATTTGAAGTAGGTATATATTAAAAATTCTGCAAATTATTACACAACGGTTTATTATACCCCCTCCTGCGTACACCACTGTGGTCAATACCTACCCCCGAGCTCACCCTAGGAAAACCCTGAATCGAGCACTGGAGCCGGCCGGGGGATTAGTTTGATAACTAATATGCGGTGGATTCAAGAATTCTATCATTAATTATTTTTTGTTATTCATGAAGCATAATCTTTGTTCAAGTTGCAAAAGTAGGTAGGTACCTTTCAACAAAATCCAAAATAACCGTCATTCTTCAATCTCTATATATAAAAATGAATGTCTGTCTGTATGTATGTATGTTCCCTATAGACTCCTAAACTACTCGACCGATCGGGATGAAACTTTGGGAATATGTTTTGGGAACACCGGGGATGGTTTCTGACTAGGTTGCATTCTCGGTGGAGACTTCCTTCAACGGTTTTCAGGCTATTCCTAGCAACCCCGATCTTGAAAAGTTGTTGTCGAGAATGTCGTTGTCAAGAAAAATGGGAAAAGCAGTTTCGTCGAGTTTTTCATATCGGGTCGTGAGTGGTGTCCTCGGCTAGGGCAAATTCCCCTCTTTCCGAAAAGTGGCGAACGATTTTTCTAGGACCACAACTTGCCGAGTTATTTACATATTCACAATGTTCGCAGCAACTCGCCGAGTTATTTATTGGTAGGTACCTATCAACACGGCGTAAAATCTTTTTTCAAAGTTGCGGTTTTTAAACTTGCATAAACACAACCCACCACGAGTACACAGTCGGTAATGGTGCGGGGGAGGGGGAGCTTTACGTCCAGTTATTTACGCACCCCGACCGGGGCAACACCCGGGTAATCCGCTAGTAATAAATAATATCACCAACAACCAACAAGATTTCATACAGCCATACGTGATTATAAACAGATGTTCCCCAGTAATGATATATGGACTGGATGTATACCGTTTCATTCACGGTCATGTTGATGAAGGTTTTCGGTGCAAACTTGAGGGCCTTACTGTGAAGGCTCCGGGTGGTCTAAAAAAACTCGTAAGTTCAAAAACCGCTTAAAAAAAAAAACTTTTTTTAAACCATCAAAACTTTAGAAGTTAACGGCGCCCTGGAAGCTTCAACCCCTATTTCTCCCCTTCTGGATGTGACCGACAGTGACTCCGAGCGTCGCGGACTAACTAGACCCCGAATAGGACTTAGAATCCAATTATTAATTTCGTTCATGGTAACTACGGAAAGGGCGAAATACGGTGGATGGCGTACGGACGGAAATGTTTTTATTCCATTTTTTTCGGATTCAACGTACGTACACCTACCTTGAAAAGGAAATCATAAAATTTGAGGGGGGTGTTAATTTTTTTTTTTTTTTTTCAATGGTCGATACCGAAGGTTCATTACTGAAAATAATAAACCAAAAATATGAATATTTTAGCTGTCGTTGACAATCAAACCTGATTGAGAAACAGTGAACCACAGGCTGGCTGTCATCACTTCAACACAGACAGGTGCAAATGCCCGACCTATTAATTTTTACTCGTCGGAAAGTCAAACTGTGGAGTTCGCGTTGCCGTTCAGGAGAGTGAATACATACAACACTGTGGCGGAAGTAAATTACTCCAAGTCAATGGGAGGGCAATACAGCACTGCGGAGTGATTTTACCACTAGACTAGGCGAGTGAATCGCTACGTAGTGAATTGCGAATTAAACTTGGGAGCATCGATGCTTGGGAGTTAATCCCGAGTCGCACGTTCAATCACCTACCTGCAAAACTGCGTATTCCGAGGCAGTTAGATGGATGGAGCTGTCGCATGAGAAACGCACAGCAGGCCTCCCTCACGGAGTTGATCTGCAGAAGGCTAGAAGCTGGAAGCAGTACCTTCAACAAATACGAAACATGCAAAGATGCGGTTATAAAATTCATAGGTCAAATTCATTCAAGAGAAAGTCACAAAACGTTGACCAATATGTTGGTATGAAGCGCGGAAGCATGCGACGGGTCATTTTGCGAAAATAGGGCGGTCCTGTCTTCTACCTATAATTCAAAATTTTTAAATATTCCTGCCTGAATGTGCCCAGCCACTTTACCACTTGTTCTACAAACTCATCGTAGGCCTTCACGATTTCGTGGTTCTGTCTTTCATTATTCTCAGCCTTTTTCTGAATACTGTACCCAATGCGTTACAAATTTTTAGAAAACATATTTTTCGACGTGGAAAAACTGCGTGTTTCAAAACAAAAGTTTTTTTTTGTGTTGCTTACCCACTGTTTCCTAAAAAATTACGTTTTCAAATGTACTGTATTAAACATCCTTTTCAGGGTACAGGTACGAAAATCTCACTCCATTGCGGTTGCCTGAAAACCGTTATTCGAGCAAGAAACCAAGAAGCATGAATAATACCGCTTTGGGGTTCAGAAATGTAAGAGAGACTGAGCAAGAAAATGTAGAGAAAAACGTATAGGTATTTGAAATAGTAAATTTTCATGGGCCTAAATGCCTATTGTAAAACGTCTCATCTATGAACGTTGCCAAGTTCTACCAGCACTACGCAGTAATGATGATTATGTAGGCATACTTGATTCACACCTACCTTTCTTCAAAGCCTACTACGGGAAGACGAATATCCCGAGCTTAAAGAAGCCAACGTTTGAGTCCCTCAGAGTCCTGACACTAGCACTGACAGCACTAGTATTGATAGTGCAATAATTTATGTATTCACCTGTACATTATCTTCTGTGATGAGTATGCCACCCGTGTAAGAATAGTCAACTAAAAGCTGAAGTGCCGTAACGTCCACTTCCTTCAGTTCGACTTCCCTGGAAGCTCTTTCCGCCATGTCGTCTATAACAATAAAATCTGCGGAATAATTCATGTCAATTCTATGATGATCAATCATTGATTGACTATATATTTTTTCTTCAATTGGCATTAAGCTAAGGGCATTAGCCATGGAGTATTTTTATTATTGTAAAGGTACATAGTTATTCAGTTACTACCCAAAGATTTTCACAGATTAGAGAACATTAAAATGAATTATACCGCAGGACGTTACAGGAGGCGTCACAAATGTGCAGGTTGGGACTACACTAATTGATTGCAGTGGATGGGATTTTCCATATATTATGTTGGATAGACGACGTGTCCATCACTCTATTTCTTTCAGCGGCGTTGGTTGGACGGAAAAGCTGGAAAAGTAATTATGTGTTCCAGCGTCTCGTTGTCGGCACCAAAGTCGGTGCAGCGTGGTGAATCACGCTGTCCGATTCGGTGCAAATAAGCCGAGCACGGTCCATGATTCGAACGAAAGCGGACAATTATTCTGATGAACTTTCTATCCAAGTCAGTCTGACGGAACCGTACGGTTTCACAAAGACAAGAGGATTTTCCTGACGGTACCACTCACCCATTTGGTTTCACAAAAGCATCATCAGTATATTCATATCAGGTATATCTATTTTACTACTAACTATAACTATATCAGTGGTGACGAAATATCATCCGAGAAGGAACTTTCCAAGGAAAACATGAATTAAAGGCAGTTAGTAAATGGAAAACTAGGAATATCCGAGATCCTGTCCATTCCGAGATCCTTCTTTTCGTATATTTTTTTGATTATTTTTCCATAGATAGATTATCCCCAACTATTGAAACTAGGAATAATATGAGCACTATCGTATAGCAGTTGCAATTGAAACTTCAAACGTCGATGAACATTCACTCATAGATCTGTGCATGGGGCTCACAAATCCATTGAAATGCCATGCATGCATGCATGTTCGGAGTTTGACATTGAATCTGCCATCTCGTTCCCTCGAACTCCCGTATGGGCTCTAGTCCATACAAAACGAACTCTTTGATCGACTGTAATCCTGCACTGACCACCAACTGACGATTCCGAAATTGGCTGTTACTCGACCTTAGATCTTTTCATCAGTGCTGGATCGAACCCTCCGAAGGGCTGTTGAACCCCCAAGTGATATTTCGCTTTTACGGCAAGTAGCTGTCCTACGTTACTTTTCTCAAACCGCGATAAGTGCTTCACACAACAATGCTAATATTCAAGTATGCAATACATTTAGACACTGGATCCTTTCTACTGTGGCAACAAACATTGCTTTCAACTTCACATGAATGTTGGAAAACCCGAGTGCCGTAAATGTGACGTGGCTTTGTGAGGGTGAAACAGTGATATTTAGCCGGGGGAAATGTCAACGACAATGTCCCCATCATTGGAGTCCAAAGAAGCTATTGTAGGTAAATGTCCCTCGTCTGTTCATGGGTATTATCGCTGGTTCCTTGTTCTTCCTTTATGATCTTCATTGTGGCACATATTATTGAAAACTATTACACGTATGAATGCGATGCATGCATAGAGAATACGTGTAATGAATGAAATACATGTATTTGAATATTCCATTCGGTCACAAAATGCCTTTTATTTCGTCACTGTGTTCAGCAGGGGCCTTAGGTTAGACTAGGTAAGCATCGCTAACCCATCGATTCTGACGACAGGAACAGTTACTCCTACCTACTCAAAACGAGGAGTAACGAACACAACTAACAACAGGGGCCCTATTCACTAAGCCAAAGAGACATCTCTTTCAGGTCCGACTCTCTCTTTGGGCCAAATAGATTTTTATAGTATCCATGACAGGGTTATTCAGTAACTTTTCAAAGAGAGAGTTGGCGGCCATCTTGGCATTCTCGATCTCTTTCAGAGAGACACCTAATTAGGTGTCTTCCCTCGAAAGAGAGAGTCTATTTCTCGTTTGTTTCACAGTGATTGTGTAATATCCTCCTTCATCCGCAACCACATCGGTACTTTTGATCGTGTATTCTTTCATTTCATAAAGGTAAGTCAATTTAAATTAAAAATATATACATAATCATTGATTCATGAGTAAAAACGTCCAAGTACGGGTTGAGGTAGGTACCTACCTACCTAAGAGGTTCATTAGGTGTAGATAAATATAACATAAGCATTAAAAGCCCCCTAATTCGACTTTTTCTGTTTATAATTGAGACTTTTTTCAATTTCATTTAAACTTTTATCCGATTCGTGAGTAAAAACGTCCAAGTATGGATTGAGGTAGGTAGGTACCCATTGAATAGGTATTACTAAGAAATGCGTTCATTATTAAGGAATTGAACTCCCGGGGGCACAAACATCTCGCACTTCATGGATACTATGGCATTTTCGTGTATTAGGATCCATATCTCTTTCTCAAGGTCTCTGGAGCTATTCTGTAAAATAGACGAACCCGGAGACATTGGAAGAGACTGTCTCCCCGGGGGAGACTATCTCTCGCGGGAGATTTTCAAAATAGATAATCTCTTTCCACTGTCTATTTTAGTGAATAGGCCCCCAGGTAGGTAGGGTCCTACATATAAGCAGCTGAAATACTTTATTATTTCATATTTAGTGCATATTCAAATACATAAAGGGTATAATAACGTAAGTACACAAATCAAAGATGGGTAGGTAGGTATCTCTCACGACTAGGATGTATGAGCAGCAAGATTATATTACCGTTAAACATAGCGTAGAAGTACGGGCTGGTGGAGGCAAGAACGACCCTGTGTGCGTGTATGTTGGTTTCGCCAACTTTCAAAGTGATATCTGTCATCTGGAAACAAAATTTAATGATCAGGTGTCAATACGGTGAGTATCGTAACGAATGTGTTTATTACGTCATTTTGACTGTAGCAATAAATATTTCGTTGGCGCATTGCAAATGCGAAACCCACAGGTTGATGGCCCTCGTAATTTCGGAAACGATTTCGACGATTAAGGGGCAGAAGCAACTTGGCACTATGGGCAATAGATCATGTGGGAATCATGGTCTTAACAAGCTTCACTGGCGTTCACCGATAGAGAAGGTCCTGTGGTTTATAACCTCAGTGGGGGACTTAATCGGCAGGGGAACCTTGATTCCTATCTTGAAAACTTGAACACCTATAACTACGCACGCAACATTTTTAGTTTTATCAGACGTAACACGAATGCTCACGAGAATGTGGATCGTTATTTTGTTGACTTTATATTTTACGACCAAAAGTAACTGCATCTACCTACCGTGAAATTGAGTCATTCGAGAAGAGATTATTAATTTTGCACTCGGGGATCAACATGTGTGATGATACTACCTACACCAATTTACCAACAACTTACGCTAAAATCCGTTTGGGTATCGATGGACTCGTGACCTTATTAAGTAGATAACTGATAATTTTCTTACTAAAGACTTATTACGTCGAGAAGGAATAAATTAGAACATTCTAAAATAGCCTGGGTTCGAGTTCGGTAATTGTCAGTAGGTAGGTGGTACCTTACCCACTTTGTTACAACAAACGCTGCAAAGTCCTTGTCACATGGGTTCATTACTCCGTTGGGCATACCAACAGAAATGTTGGCTGTTCATTTATTTTTTCTTTCACGTGAAATACTTGAAGTAGCTACTTCTGATGGTTTCCACCAATTTTGGCCCCCAAAACACGAATTAGGTACGCTCCTTTTTTTTCTTCAAATTATCTTTGATCATTGGTAGTGCAATTTAATCCACGTGTTGACACTTTTTCTAGTGTTATTATACAAATTGATGTGATTTCGGACGATTTCCCGGGTTTTGACTCATAAAAAATCGATATTAGGAGCTGAACATTTGGTAGAACCTCAATTTTCCACTCTTTGGTCAAAATCGACTTCATATTCGGTCTTCTCGTACCCAAAAACATAGAAAACGATACCTCAAAAGCTCATGCTACTAACGTGTTACAAAAAGACCCAGCAGGTCACTCAGTTCGAAGACAAGTTCAGTGGGAGAAGGTCACCAGTTCACTTTGAAGTGAACGCGCAGGACCTGCGACCTGCTAGGAATTTCTCAGTACGAGCCCAATCTCCCTCTCAGTTGGAGAAGGTCACCAGTTCACTTCGTCCACAGGTAGTGGGCGAGCGGGACCTGCGACCTGCTAGGAATTTCCAAGTACGGGCCAACTCTAGCCTCATTTATTAACATTTTGCTGCTGAATTCATAGAATTATCTAAAGAGAAGCTTTAGTAAAAAATTGTATTCATATGAATACTTTTTAAAGCTTACCTAGTAAGGTTAAGTAGGAGAATCAATAAAAGTACTACGACCATTTTCTCAAAAAGAAAAAAAATAGGTATATTTTGCAATAACGAAATTAGGAAAATAACAAAAATCACATATTTTTGGGGACTACAAATGAAATACACATCACAGGATAGTTGCTTTATGAAAATGACTCTTTACAAAAAATGAAATTTCAGTTAGAAAAGTATGAAGATAAGAGATAAGGGCGAACTGAACTGTCAAAAGGAACGGCGAACTGGTGACCTGCTACCTGCTCCGGTTGGTGGGATGGAAGGGCCCGAGACCTTGGTGAAGGGGGGAAACCTTAGTGAACGGCGAACGGGTGAACTGCGAAATTCCCTCGGCAGGTCATTTGGGACCAGTTCACTTGAAAGAGAAGGTCTTTCAGACAAGGTCACTCATGAGCGACACATCTCTACTCAGAACAGGGAGGTGGAATTCAGCATATTATGTGTACAAGAGAAGGTAAATATAAATAGGGAAAGTAGAGTCTCCTCGTTCCTATCGCATCTGCTCGATATTAGGCTTTCCCCGTGTCGTCGAGCTTCGAGCCACTAAATTCCTTCAAGTTCTCCTCGTATAGTGTTTATTCCTACGTTATAATAATTATAACTTATAAACTAACACATTTTCTCATACAAGTATAGGTACGCTATTTATCAAGTTATCAATCCTGTCCATGCCTTTTTGCAATCTATCCACGGCAAAATGTCAGTTTCAATTTTTTTGTTTTCAAGTAGTTTATGGGCGATTTCATGATTTTATTTAGATTTCTATGGATACAGTACGTACGTTTGGCTATGTGTCGAACAATGTTTCCATCTGTCACAAAACGAGACTGGTAGTGCGGTATTCTTGTGCTACTTATCATGTGTAGATATTTACGATCAAAGAGGAGCAAAACCTTCACATATAGTTGGCGAATACTGAAGGCAGAGTATTTTTATATAGTGCTTCTCCTACCCCTGTATTTTTTCTGAAGCCGAATTGCCTGGAATTCAAGATTTTGTTGCTCTCTAAGAATCGGTAAGTGGTATTTCTCTAGTATTTTTGATAGTGAGCAACATGGATATAGGAAGCCGAAGTTGCCGGAAGAAGGAATAGAGTAGAGGTATCACTGAGAAAGAATGATATACTCTACCTACCTCTTTATGTGTACTACATTACCCAAATGCTAAATTTTCTATCCCCTTCCCCCCCCCCCCCCCACCTAGAGCTCCCGCAATCCACACACAAAAATATTAAGATACTACCAATTTAAAAAAAAGGAACTAGGACCTATGATCTTTATTTGCATTATTATTCATACAGATAGCTAAGGTTCGTTTACTGAACTGAAACCAAACTTGCATGGACAATCCAAGCAAGGTTTACATAACAGATCTTAACGATTATAGGTATTTGATTATTGTACTTACAGGAGTATAAGAATTTATCGTGAAGATTGCAATACATTTGATCGGATCTGTTGATGCATTTAAAACGAGTTTCAAGAAATGATAATTCTTGAGTTAAAGAATGAATGAATACATTCTTGAATGAGTAAAGAATGACTTGTGAGGACATGAGAGAACAGATAGATGAAAATAATTTATTACCTAATTATTATGGAAGTGACAATTTATGGTTAAATTATATTGTTGTAAACCCTGATTGTAAATCTTAGCCCCATGAATGCATGAATGCCTGAATGAATGAAGTGGTCAACCTCTTCATTTATTCGAATGCCATTTGGGTAGTATACAGAGTAAACAATAATATCGAGTTAGTCTGTAAATGAGACTATACCTGAATGTTTTGGCGCATTTTGTTGATGGCATAAAAAGCAGCCTTGCAGTGCTCCGGCGTGGTATGGAAATGGGTGACGCCAGAAGGGCAGAGCTCCCCATTCTCCAGCATAGGATTTGCGCTATTGGCACTTCCTGAAACAATGTTAAAAAATCGGCGCTTATGTTTATCTATCTTCGTCAACGGAATAAAAGCGGGTATCTCACGGGTAGAAGCAACTCCAACATGAATTAAACTAAACATGGATAAGTTCGCAAAAGGTATATTTATACACCTAGAAGTAGGCATACAAACAGTAGGTAGCTAGCACTGTTTCTAATCCATGGATTACCTTAGACCAGATGTTTAAGGTACAAGCAAGAAATGAGCCAAGTACCTAAAGGACATAGATTTACGTAGGTACACACCTGTCAGTGAAACAACCTCTTCTATGTAAGCGTCCATTACCGTAAATTTGCGAGAACAAGTTCACTGCAATCCTGAAACGGCATAATGAAAATTCATAAGTGTAATAGATAGGCATGAGAATTAGGCAACTGTGACTCGTACCTTAGAATAATGGTTAGTCCATAAAGCCATGAAGAGAGAGAGTACCTTACAGGAAAATGATTAGAATTGCGTACCTTACACAATCAACAGTTTGGATTTTAGTTAAAAGGATATACCACTTTCCATGGAAATATAGGGGGTTCATGACTAAGTGAATTTATTATAGTAGATACACGATTTTGCAGTTTCTTCGATAAATGTTTATTATGCTCATTTATAAATGGTAATGAGAACTGTAATCTGTGAAAGTGGAAGAAATCTGATGATGAAACACAAAGACTGGTAGCCATTCCAGTACTCCAAGAAAAGTGTACCTATTCCCGTCACCAAATAAGTAGGTGGTACCTCCTGCTAGGATAATATTGTGAAACATCTGGTCCAATTATCCATGGATTACAAAGACTGCTTGAAGAGATCAAAAAACAGGTAGTACAGGGCCAGCCGGTGCCACTGAGAGCTGGGTTTTATTTGGGATATAGAAGCGGATTTTATATTTACTAAATAAAAATTTCCCATACGATAGAGTCCCTCAAACCTCTAAGCAGAACTTCAGTTGGTCCGTATTTGCAGTTCTTACTCCACACATTTATGTAACATTATTATCACCAGGTAGCGATGTTTTTTTTGTTGATTTTTATTTGATTTTAGTTGATTTTGATTTTTGTTGATTTTTATTGTTAGGTACTATTAGCGAGAGAAAACCTTTTGGTTTATTATTCTGTGAATAATACACCTATGTAATCGCTCAGCAAAAAATTTTTATAACACCCCCTCAAACTTTTTTCTTTTCCGTTTCAAGGTGTGTAGATTCAAAAAATGCAATGTCCGTCCGCCGTCCGCCGTACGCCGTCAGCCGTATCACGTGTACAGGCTTCATTTTCGATCTAAAAAAGTCGTTTTTTCGCACACATGCTCCATTTGGGCCCTAGTTGTGTCCCGAAACTTTTCAGCCCGATCGGAATATACCCAGGGGTGTTATGAGTGAAAATGTGTGTGAAAATAGGTACTTTTTGCGTTTTAGCAACATGTTAGTAACATGAGCTTTTGAGGTATCGTTTTCCATGTTTTTGGGGACGAGAAGATCGAATATGAAGTCGATTTTGGCCATGGAGTGGAAAATTGAGGTTGTACCAGATGTTCAGCTCCCAAAATTGATTTTTTATGAATCAAATACCTGCGAAATCGTCTGAAATCACCATCAATTTGTGGAATAAAACTAGAAAAAGTGTCAACACGTGGATCAAGACGATTAAATGGCACTACCAATGATCAAAGATAATTTGAAAAAAAAAAAAAAAAATCGTACCTACCTAATTTGTGTTTTGGGGGCCAAAATTGGTGGAAACCATCAGAAATAGCTATTTCAATTATTTCACATGATACAAACAATAAATGTACAGCCAACATTTCTGTAGAATAATAAACCCCATGTGACAAGGACTTTGCAGCGTTTACTTTTGTTTAAAGACGCTCCAATTCTCAGCAGAAGTTTTCTTAAAGGGATTGAAGTGTAGCAATGAAATTTTGTTGCCTACTAATAAATAATATGTACCTACTATTTTCTGAATAAATACAATTAAAAAAAACGCTGCAAAGTCCTTGTCACATGGGTTTATTATTCTACTGGATATACCTACAGAAATGTTGGCTGTTCATTTATTGTTTCTTTCATGCGTAATAATCGAAATAGCTATTTCTGATGGTTTCCATTAATTTAGGCCCCTAAAACACAAATTAGGTAGGTACGACCCTTTTTTTTAAACTATCTTTGATCATTGGTAGTGCCATTTAATCGTCTTGATCCACGTGTTGGCACTTTTTCCAGTGTTATTATACAAACTGATGGTGATTTCAGACGATTTCCCAGGTTTTTCACTCATAAAAAATCAATTTTGGGAGCTGAACATTTGGTAGAACTCAATTTTCCACTCTTTGGTCAAAACCGACTTCATATTCGGTCTTCTCGTCCCCAAAAACATGGAAAACGATATCTCAGAAGCTCATGTTACCAACATGTTGCTAAAACGCAAAAAGTACCTATTTTTGCACACATTTTCACTCATAACACCCCTGGGTATATTCCGATCGGGCTGAAAAGTTTCGGGACACAACTAGGGCCCAAATGGAGCATGTGTGCAAAAGAACGATTTTTTAGACCGAAAATGAAGCCGGTACACGTGATACGGCGGACGGCGTACGGACATTGCATTTTTGGAATCTACGCACCTTGAAACGGAAAAGAAAAAGTTTTGAGGGGGTGTTATAAAATTTTTTTGCTGAGCGAATACATAGGTGTATTATTCACAGAATAATAAACCAAAATAAAAAATAAAATGTCAACATTACTGTTGCTCTGCCCCGTATAATATTACTCATTGACTCTCAATTCAAATACGATTTTGCCCAAATTTCAGGGAGCCGGGTTGGGCTCTATGTGGTCAAATATGAATTTTATCAAGATCGGATAATATTGTTAAAGCCCACCGCGCATGCGCAAACACTAAATGAGGTACTCTATTTCACTCAAATTCGGTTGGTAGTAGGGGCGTAGCTTCCAGATGATCCCCTATGAATTTCATCGCGATGGAACGATTGGTATGGCCACTGCGCATGCGCTAACTTTAAACCCAATGTATACTATTTCCCCTTCTTTTCGCTCTTACCTTATCGTGGTGAAAGGGTTTGTGTGTGTGGGCGATCTATGCGATCACGTTATCGATACGAGGAAGCTATGTGCCATTGTACTTGGCAGAGATTTTGGTTTATTATTCTGTGAATAATACACCTATGTATTCGCTCAGCAAAAAATTTGAATAACACCCCCTCAAACGTTTTCCTTTTCCGTTTCAAGGTGCGTAGATTCCAAAAATGCAATGTCCGTACGCCGTACGCCGTCCGCCGTAAACCGTATCACGTGTACAGGCTTCATTTTATGTCTAAAAAAGTCGTTCTTTCGCACACATGCTCCATTTAGGCCCTAGTTGTGTCCCGAAACTTTTCAGCCCGATCGGAATATACCCAGGGGTGTTATGAGTGAAAATGTGTGTAAAAATAGGTACTTTTTGCGTTTTAGCAACATATTAGTAACATAAGCTTCTGAGATATCATTTTCCATGTTTTTGGGGACGAGAAGACCGAATATGAAGTCGATTTTGACCAAAGAGCGGAAAATTGAGTTCTACCAAATATTCAGGTCCCAAAATTGATTTTTTATGAGTGAAAAACCTGGGAAATCGTCTGAAATCACCATCAGTTTGTATAATAACACTGGAAAAAGTGTTAACACGTGGATCAAGACGATTAATTGGCACTATCAATGATCAAAGACAATTTGAAAAAATAGGAGCATATCTAATTCGTGTTTTGGGGGCCAGAATTAATGGAAACCATCAGAAATAGCAATTTCGATTATTACGCATAAAAGAAACAATAAATGAACAGCCAACATTTCTGTAGGTATGTCCAATAGAATAATAAACCCATGTGACAAGGACTTTGCAGCGTTTTTAACATGGATATGTTTTTGCCCTGGGGGGTTATTCTAAAATTTGCGACCGAAAAAAATGCAACGCTGCAACCGATAAACAATTTGGAGATGTGCGTGTGTAGTTACCGACAATACCCAGCGAAACAATAATGAAATGAGCACAAACCATTTTATTGAACGAATTGGAAGGTAGCGATTGGAAGGTAGCACCTAAAAATGTGCCTTCTAATAATGAAATGATGATGATGATGTTGGATACGTTTATGCGGGATACGTTCAATTTGGAATTAAATAATCACCCAGCCTTTTCAACGACGAGACGTCAAACATGCATTGATGGAATATTCAGTCGCCACATTGAGCATCTCGAAACGAAACTATATATTTCTTACTTTAGTTATCATCGTCCGTTATTGTCTATTACTGACCCAATTTCTGTACAATAAATTTTACCAATTGCACTTTTTTAATTATCAATCAATTCAAAAATTTATATCATTTTTCCACTTCATGGAAAAACATTGAAAAGTGGATGTGAAAATACAGCGCCCAAAAACATATCCATGATTCAATGTTTTTCCATGAAGTGGAAAAATTTGGATTTTACAATAAGTACTAGATGATAAGATGGTTCATGAGAAGATGGTTGCTGTGTTGAAGGAGGCTGGGATCGACCCCTCGGATATCCGGATCATAACTCATCTTTATTGGGCTCAGACTGCAGAGGTCAAGATTGGTGGTCGGGCATCGGGTCAGATCCAGATCAAGAAGGGGGTCCGGCAGGGTTGCGTGCTCTCGCCGTTACTCTTCAATATCTATTCCGAGGCGGTGTTCCGGGAGGCTTTGACGGAAGCTTCTGGGGGCGTCATTGTCAATGGGAAGATCATCAATAATCTGAGATACGCAGACGACACAGTTCTTTTGGCCAGTAGCGAAGCTGAGTTGCAACTTATGGTGGAAGCGGTAGCCCATTACAGTGCTCGATGGGGCTTATTCATGAATATTGCCAAGACTAAAGTGATGGTTTTTGCCAAATCCCCGACACGGGCCACCATACTCGTGGATGGTTCTCAGGTGGAGCAAGTCGAAAGCTACAGGTATCTTGGGGCCCTTGTCAACCAGTTCTGTGACCCTAAGAAGGAGCTGCGCTCCAGAATCGGACTTGCCAGACAGGCATTCCTCAAGATGAGGAAGTTTTTCATCCGATCGGATATCAGTTTGAGCCTGCGGGTCAGGATGCTGAGGTGTTACATATTCTCGGTGTTTCTGTATGGCTGCGAGAGCTGGACACTTGATCCCGTCTTGGAGGAGAGGATGAATGCACTGGAGTTGTATTTTTATCGTCGTATGCTCCGAATCTCCTGGGTACAGAAGGTTACCAATGAAGAGGTCTTGGCAAGAATGGGCAAACAGAGGGAGCTGCTTCTGACGTTTAAAGAGCGGAAAACGGGATATTTTGGCCACGTGATGCGGGGTGATAAGTATGAGTTGCTGAGACTCATCATCCAGGGGAAGATTGCCGGGAAGAGGTCCATAGGGAGACGGCAGAACTCTTGGATGAAAGACCTTCGTCGATGGTTCGGGATTACGTCTGTCGACATCTTCAGAGGAGCCACTTCCCGCGAGAAAACTGCCGAATGGATCGCCGACCTTCGTATGGAGATGGCGTAGCAAGAAGAAGACTAGATGATAGGGAACGTACCATATAACAATTGGTAAAATTTATTGTACAGAAATTGGGTCAGTAATAGACAATAACGGACGATGATAACTATAAAGTAAGAAATATATAGTTTCGTTTCGAGATGATCAATGTGGCGACTGAATATTCCATCAATGCATGTTTGACGTCTCGTCGTTGAAAAGGCTGGGTGATTATTTAATTCCAAATTGAACGCATCCCGCATAAACGTATCCAACATCATCATCATCATTTCATTATTAGAAGGCACATTTTTAGGTGCTACCTTCCAATCGCTACCTTCCAATTCGTTCAATAAAATGGTTTGTGCTCATTTCATTATTGTTTCGTTGGGTATTGTCGGTAACTACACACGCACATCTCCAAATTGTTTATCGGTTGCAGCGTTGCATTTTTTTCGGTCGCAAATTTTAGAATGACCCCCCAGGGCAAAAACATATCCATGTTAAAAATGTGTAGGATTTTTAATTATAATAGTTTATTTTGGTTTATTTTAATTTCTATCAAGTACGTTGACTAGGAGTTATTTTGTACGCTGAAACGCGACAAAAGTGTCATTTTTGGCTAACCTGACTAACCGGAACATCTGCAGACGGATATCGAATTCTGACTAGTAGCTGCCACTTAAATTATCCAAACTGATGTGGCACACCCCTCCCCGCCAGCCAGTCGTGAAACCGGCCCTGATTACATTATCCTTGAAAGGTACCCAAGCTGAGGTTAACAGGGTTCAGGGTGTTGACCCACGCGATCATTGGCATACAATCACCATCATTCGCGAAACACAAGGAAGTAATTGAATAGGTCAAGTAGGTACTAAGGGCAGACTGGGTTATGCTTGTGCGGCTAATAGAAAACCCCCCACATATTGCGTGCGCCAAGTCTTGAGAACTGGATATCACATTACCGCAGAAGGAAATTGAACCTCATCGAGGGCCGTCAAAACTGAGGTCGGCGCTCGACAGGAGCAGCTACAGATTGAAGGAACTAATTTTACTCGCCAGTAGTTTGGTCACACTTGTTCTGCCCATTCAACCCAATGAACTTCTGAGGAAAGGCCTTCACTGCGTTTTTAGAAGTCAATGGCAGCCCTCTAATGTTGACACAAACTATGAACACAACGAGCCCGTAAGATTATTTCAACCGACTCATACAGGCCAACAAGAACTGTCGTGTGACACCTCAGCGGGCTCATTTGTCTGACTGTATGTATGAGTGCCTATTTATATAACCTACCTATGTGCACGGATGAAAAATGTTGTTTTTAGCAAATTTTTGAAATTTTTGTCTAAAAAATGTTACGAACATAGGAAAGAACAATCTTACTGGCTGAAAAACGTTGTTTTCAGCACATTTTTGACAATTTTTGTCTAAAAAAACGCTGCAACACACATGGGTAACATGGGTTTATTATTCTATTGGACATACCTACAGAAATGTTTGGCTGTTCATTTATTGTTTCTTTCACGTGAAATAATTCGAATAGCTATTTCTGACGGTTTCCACCAATTTTGGCCCCCAAAACACGAATTAGGTAGGCCTTTTTTTTCCAAATTATCTTTGATCATTGGTAGTGCCATTTAATCGTCTTGCTCCACGTGTTGGAACTTTCTCTAGTGTTATTATACAAACTGATGGTGATTTCAGACGATTTCCCAGGTTTTTGACTCACGAAAAATAAATTTTGGGAGCTGAACATTTGGTAGAACTCAATTTTCCACTCTTTGGTCAAAATCGACTTCATATTCGGTCTTCTCGTCCCAAAAACCTGGAAAAAGATACCTCAAAAGCTCATGTTACTAACATGTTACTAAAACACAGAAAGTACCTATTTTTACACACATTTTCACTCATAACACCCCTGGGTATATTCCGATCGGGCTGAAAAGTTTCGGGACACAACTAGAGCCCAAATGGAGCATTTGTGCAAAAGAACGAATTTTTTAGACCGAAAATGAAGCCGGTACACGTGATACGGCGGACGGACATTGTATTTTGGTTTATTATTCTGTGAATAATACCCCTATGTATTCGCTCAGCAAAAAATTGTTATAACACCCCCTCAAGCTTTTTTCTTTTCCGTTTCAAGGTGCGTAGATTCCAAAAATGCAATGTCCGTCCGCCGTACGCCGTATCACGTGTACAGGCTTCATTTTCGGTCTAAAAAAGTCGTTCTTTCGCACACATGCTCCATTTGGGCCCTAGTTGTGTCCCGAAACTTTTCAGCCCGATCGGAATACACCCAGGGGTGGTATGAGTGAAAATGTGTGTAAAAATAGGTACTTTTTGCGTTTTAGCAACATGTTGGTAACATGAGCTTTTGAGGTACCGTTTTCCATGTTTTTGTGGACGAGAAGACCGAATATGAAGTCGATTTTGACCAAGGAGTGGAAAATTGAGGTTGTACCAGATGTTCAGCTCCCAAATTTGATTTTTTATGAGTCGAAAACCTGCGAAATCGTCTGAAATCACCATCAATTTGAAGAATAGCACTAGGAAAAGTTTCAAGATAGATCAAGACGATTAGGTGGCACTACCAATGATCATGGATAATTTGAAAAAAAAAAAGGAGCCCACCTAATTCGTGTTTTGGGGGCCAGAATTAATGGAAACCATCAGAAATAGCCATTTCGATTATTACGCACGAAAGAAACAATAAATGAACAGCCAACATTTCTGTAGGTATGTCCAATAGAATAATAAACCCATGTGACAGCGTTTTTGGAATCTACGCACCTTGAAACGGAAAAGAAAACATTTTGAGGGGGTGTTATAAAATTGTTTGGTGAGCGAATACATAGGTGTATTATTCACAGAATAATAAACATGTGAACATTAATCACTCATATGAATCACGCAAGAATTTGTCGTGCCATGACTTATAGGACATGCAATAGTGGTTTTACGAATCTAATTGTGAGAAGGAAACGTCGACGTGTGATACCTACTTGGTTGTCCGTTGTCTTTATTATCCATTCACACTCACGTGGACTCTCATTATAATTATGCAGTAACATTTTATAAATCCCATCAAGAAAAACGCTGCAAATCCCTGCACAACGGTTTATTATTTTGTACAGAATACCCTCCTGTTACAGATCACAGCTCTCCGTATAGATAACCCGTCTGTATAATATAATAATATGTACTAGTCTATACATGTTATGTGAATCGCAGACAGCGTTGGCCAATAGAATTGCAGAACCATTTCGGACCATGCCAATGCGCACCATGCCAATTAGACAATTCGAAATGAATTCCAATTCAAATTAATTTGAATTCAAATTAATGAATTCCAATTCAATTAATGAATTCCAATTCAATTAATGAATTCCAATTCGAAATGGATTGAATAAATTGATTGATTGATGGAATCGAGCGCTTCCCTGGTGACGAGCGCACAATGCCAATTAGGCAATTCGAAAAAAATTCCAATTCAAATTAAAGTCCAATTCAGTATACCAATATTTACAATTCTAAGTGAATTCCAATTGCAATTGAAATAGTGGTCCAATTGCAATTTCAATATTTTGACATTTTCATGTCTTTGCCCTGCCACATAGCACAAAAAACTGTCACGAAATTGCGTAACGAAATTGTGTTACAGTGCCTTTATAATGATTTCCGCTTACAACGACCCCGTTGTTAGGTTTGTTCATTTTCTACACTTTAACCCACAAAAATCGTTCACCACTCGTTGGAAAGCTCTCGATTTAACGAACATTTTCATGTTCTCCATAACATATTGACTATACGAATAGCGGAGCTATGGGCATAACTGTTCTCATATTTTGTTTACAAACTAATGATTGTGAGTGTAGAAGATAATTAATCCGGAATCGTCTATTTTATTGAAATTAGGTACCTACTTCTTAATATTAATAATGTCAAAAGCAATAGGTAAAGACATGAAAATGTACCAATGCGTTGCAGACTCGTATGCAAGCGTTTTTAACATGTTTAATGTTTTAGGGCTGGGGGTCATTCTGTGAATTCCGACACGCAAATATGCAACGTTTTTCATTGGTTACTACACAGTTACTACCTTCTGTTGTAGCAACCATAAAGAATATCGCACTCGAAAGAAACAAGAGTCAATAGCTACGTTTTTCATTGGTTACTACACAGTTACTACCTTCTGTTGTAGCAACCATATGTTGATGGCGAGTTCTATAATAAGCACAGTAAATGCAACATTACACTTGTAGAGTTCAGTGAAATTGTGGCTTTCATTTTTTCTTGACATTAAAAAACTATATCTAATTTCTCCCTTGCGAGGGAAAAACATTAAACATGATTTAATGTTTTTCCCTCTCAAGGGAGAAATTTATAGATTCTTAGTTACCATTGGTTCTTTAGATATGATAATTTTAAATTATAAATGATGTCATTTGAGACAACATGCACATAATTTTCAAGTAGGTACCTACCTGAAGCTATGTATAGCATACTAGGTGCTGGTCATCTCAATTAAGTATTGGGTAGTTTGACTTGGTTCTTGAATTTTAGCAACATTTAACTCGTGATTTAGGTAGGTGCCTAGTAACGAGTACGGGGTTAGGAACTAACCTACGGAGGGTCTGCGATTCTCAATATAGTATGCATCTACCTTGGTACCTGATGGAATTTCATTTGAAAAATGATGGCTCTTTTGGAGTTTGTTGGTAGGTAGTGAAACTTGAACAAACGTTGAAGTATTATTGATGGGTAAATTATTACTACGGTAAATCATTACTCAACGGTAAATTATTACACAACGTTTCATTATACCATCTACGTAGAAGGGGCTGGAGTTTGTTGGTAGGTTTTTCAAAATTTCTTGAATATGTTTCCTCTCCAAGATTTTCATTATTCCCTCTCCTTGTCGTAAACGAATTCCAGGCCTAATAATGTATTTTCCCCATCTTCATCTTTCATGCCAAGTTCTTCAATTTTTTCTTCAAATGTTTCAATTTTCTTACATCTCTCGACGCCAAAATTAAATCATCACCGTCCACCGTGAAATTACAGCTTACTCCCCTTTTCCAAGCAAACACAAAGGTCAGCGGTTAATGGCACCATACCCATTGCTTTCAGAAGTTCATTCAATTTTAGACACCCCATCAGAAATCCGTAGAGTTATTAACACAACTTTGCCAATTTTGGCGAATGTGGAGTGTATGTTTATAGGATTAGTGTGGTGGGAATTTAGATGGGGATGTTAGGTAGAGTGGTGAGCAGTGGCCAATTGCAATTGAAAACAACAGACACACAAACAAGCCTATGATTCCCCAATAATCCAATGATCCAATAATTTACAAACTATTCCAATTTCAATTGAAAATTTTGATTGATTGATTGATCAATTGATTGAATAAATTGATTGATTGACTGAATCCAGCGCGTCCCTGGTGACGAGAGTATACAATTTCATTCACCCTGCTGTCGAAAATGCCTGTCGGTGCAAACTTCGGGACCTTACTGTGTACGAACGGCTGGACGTACGATGCTCCGGGTGGTCTTAAACCACTCGTAAGTTCAAGAACTATTTAAAACCGTGAAAAAATTCACGTAAAACAAAGGTATAGGCGTTTTGAAAATTTCAACCCCTATTTTGAACCCCTTAGAGATGACTGACAGTAACGTCAAGCTTCGAGGACCAACTAGACCCCGAACGGAACCTATAACCCGAATTTCATCAATTTTTTTTCATGGTAACTAAGCAAAGTGGCCCGTACGGCGTACGGCGGACAGGCAGAAATATTTTTATTGCAGTTTTGGATTCTGCATACCTTGAAACGTAAACCATCAAATTTTGAGGGGGGGTTAGAATTTTTTTTTTTCATGCTCGATTCCAATGGTTCATTATTGAAAATAATAAACCAAAAGAGGCTCGCGCCAAGGCGAAATCAACAAATCAAGAATATTGAAACATAATAAGCAAAATAAAATTAGAACAAGAACTAATAAAGTTGGAGAACAAACAAAACATGCAGCATGACCAAATGAGCGAATTTTCAAAGTGGGTGACTATCAATGATTTTTTATCCTTTTTTCATGGCTAAATATTCACATGTGGCGGACAGAAAACGTCTACCTACCATTTCAAAATTGAAATCTGATACCTAGGTACCTCTGAGACGATTGGTTGATGTATACATTTTTTTGCTTTCAAAATTACAATTCCAAATTTTTCATGAAATTTCGAAAATTCATTACGATTTGAAGGAACACCTTAAGAGCTCAATTTGGTCTCACTTAACGCAGACTTCAATATCCTAAACAATTATATCGAACTGCATTCCGGTTTGATCTTTTCCTTGTACGAAAACGCTCAAAAACCGTTGAAAAAAAAATTTTTTGGCCTTAAAAGTGGGTAATGTTTTTTCACGGATTTGTACAACATGGTATATTAGTGATCATGCAAAATTTCCAGGAAGATTTCTAAGTACTGAAATTCAATCTGGAGCCGCCCTGCACATACGTATTATACATTTTTGTTAACATCTAGGGATGTATTCAGAATGCTCTGAAAAGGAAAAGAAACGGAACAGTTTTTCTTCGAAAATTCGCTGAATAGTTAGGTAGGTCAAGTTACCACGACATTTATCGTAATCAAAACGGGCAGTACGATTTATCTGCGCATGAGCAAAAGAAATTATGAAAAACTAAGTTATTCAGTCAAAGACTTGAGAAAGTTTGCGTTTGTTATACGTAACAGTTTACTGAAATACATAACTACGTTAGATATTTCTGGATGAAACCGCCACCGCACTTACCTATGGACACCGAAGCCGAAGCGAGAGTGATTTCAACACGAAAAATGGACCCTACCGGTTTTCCATTTGACTCCATCGGACGAACCAGCTAACCACCTCCACAGCTTGTATTTCTCCTGTACCTGGTAACAGAACACACAATCGCCTTATATTACCAACCCAATTACATTCTGTTACAGATTACCTAATGAATTTATTGCAAATTCTTTCACAGCGGTCCTACAATCCACCCAGTCGCTGGAAAATAACCTTCAGGAACCCTGAATGCTTGGCTAACGTCGAAAATCAAAAGCAGAGCAAATTCAATTTTTGACAGCTTATGGCTGGAGATCGGTTTGAAATTCTGTGCGGAACGACACAGTGAGTTTTACTGGTTTTGTCACATTTCTTTGTTTTCATGGCGGTTTAGTCGGCATAACATTTATATATATATAAATAGAGAGCTTTCCAGCGAGTGGGGAACGATTTGTCAAGGCAGAAACTGACGAAGTTACATTTCCCTTGCTACTGCTACATTTTTAACGATTTTGGTTTATTACTCTAGGAATGTATTCGCGCAGAAAAAATGTATATAACTAACACCCCCTCAAATTTTTTTCTTTTCCGTTTCAAGGTGCGTAGATTCCAAAAACGCTGCTAAGTCCTTGTCACATGGGTTTATTATTCTATTGGGCGCACCTACAGAAATGCTGGGTGTTCATTTATTGTTTCTCAACAACACGAATATTAGCCTCCTACTTTTTCTAACAACTTATCTTTGATCATTGATAGTGCGATTTAATTGTCTTGATTCACCTGTTGATATTACTTCTAGTGTTATTATACAAATTTATGGAGATTTCAGTCAATTTCCCATGTTTTTGACCCATAAAAAATGAACTTTAGGAGCTGAACCTTCGTTAAAACCTTAATTCTTCACTCTTTGGTCAAAATCAACTTCAAATTCCGTCTTCTCGCCCTAAAACCTCACCGCCTTGGAAAACGATACCTCACAAGCTCATGTTCTCTAAAACCTCAAAAAACCTCGAAAATCCCTATTTTCACACCCATTTTCCTCCATAACACCCCTGGGTTATTCCGATCGGGCTGCCGAGCTTTGGAGCACAACTAGGACCCTGTTTAATTAAATCTGTTCCCAAGTGAAGACCCGAACTTCGTGCGGAAGAACGTCTATTTTAGACCAAACTTAACGTAAATTTAAGGCTGAAACTTCGTTAGAACCTCAGTTTTCTAATATTTGGTGACTTCGTATTCGGTCTCCTCGTCCCAAAAAATCATGGAAAACGATTGCTCAGAAGCTCATGCTACTAAAACACTTAAAAATCCTATTTTTACCCCCATTTTCACCCGTAACACCCTTAGGAATATTCCGATCGGGCTGCAAAGTTTCGGGACACAACTAGGGCCCAAATGGAGGCTGTGTGCGAAAGAACGAATTTTTTAGACCAACATTAAAGGAGATATGCATGATACGGCGGACGGACATTGGATTTTAGGAATCTGCGCACCTTGAAATGTAAAAGAAAAAATGTTGAGGGGGCGTTATAAAAATTTCTTGCTGAGCGAATACATAGGGGTATTATTCATAGAATAATAAACCAAAGTGCAATGTCCATTCGCCATACGCCGTATCCTGCATAACTATTTTATTTTCGGTCTAAAAGATTAGTTCTTTTGCACACAGGCTCCATTTAGGCCCTAGTTGTGTCCCGAAACTTCGCAGCCCGATCGGAATATACCCAAGAGCATTATGGGTGAAAGATGGGTGTAAAAGTAGGGATTTTTAGTGTTTTAGTAAAATGAGCTTTTGAGGCCATGTTTTTTTGTTGTTGTTTTTTTTGGCGAGAAGACCGAATATGAAGTCCATTTTGACCAAAGTGTGAAGAATTGAGTTTGTAACGAAGGTTCACCTCCTACAATTCATTTTTTATGAGTCAAAACCTGGGAAATAGTCTGAAATTAGTATAGCAACACTAGAAGTAGTGTTTACAGGTGAATCAAGAGCATTTAAATGGATGGAAAATTCAAGGCAATCAATTGTCAAAGATAATTTGAAAAAAAAGGGAGCGTAATTCGTGATTTTGGGGGCAAAAATTGATGGGAACCATCAGAAATAGCTATTTAAATTATTGCGCATGAAAGAAACAATAAATGAACAGCCAACATTTCTGTAGGTAAATCCAATAGAATAATAAACCCATGTGACAACGACTTTCCAGCGTTTTTCATTTACAACCGATCCTTGATAGTTGTTTACTACAATCAAATTGGGTAACCAGGGATGCTTTTGGGAGGTGAGTCTGATATGAAAGCGAAACGAATAATAAACTTTATACTCACTTTATAAAGTTAACAACTTATTTTTGTTGTAAGTACCATGAATATCGATATACATACCACCGGGTACACGTGGCGAACATATTTGGACATTATGTGAAAATTGTCCAAAATTGTAATAAATTCGGTAACGGTAACGAAACAAAAAGTGGATGGGAGGCGGTAATTTGACACAGTAAACAAATAATAATAATGAATTGTGGCAATAACATAAACCTTTGTGAGCGAAGCAGTGTTCAAATGGTGGAATAGATTCTTGTGGATAAAACCATGAAAATGTTCGATCATATCGAATTTACTCTTAGTTATGTACTCGTATGAATGTAAAAATTATGTAATTCCATAACTCGCTCAAATAACCGCATGACTGAAACTGTTTTCATTGACCAATGGTGTCCACCTTAAAATACATGTACAGTGCTCAAGATAGTTAGAATCTCTACCAAGGTAATTCGAGTCAATCTATTCCTAGGAACACTCTTGATCGGATAGGTTCATCATCCTAGAAGTCAAATCCTATGATGTGTTATGGTTCCAATTCAGTTCTCCTCTCGTTAATTTGAATATTCAATAAATCAAACTCCGAGTTATTCGAAGTCGAACGAATGAATGAAAAAATATATTTATTGAGTCACAATAAATACAATAAATTGCATAATATAAGTACATATTATAGCATTTAAGATATGCAGGTAGTAATTTTAGCGAATTTTCAAAGAAAATGAAGCTATTGCAATGGCTTCGAAATTTAAATAATATAAATTTTTGGAAATTTTCTTCATAGAAATCCGTTTCAGACCATTCTAAAACGATTCCTGAAATGTAACACTTTTTTATATGTATATATATATATATTTATTTATATATGTGTCACTCCAGACGATAACTCTCGATAGAATTGAGATAAACAGCTCAAATTTGCACAAAAAATCTATCTTGGCAATCGAAAGGCTAAGTTCGAAGATGGGCGAAATTGGCCTACTCTAAGGAGGGTTTTGGCGCATTTAAAGTGCGCAAAAATTACCCAAAAATCCCCAAAATGTTATTTTCCAACAAGTGACCCCTCATTTTAAAGGTTTTTGCACGCTGAACACGATGGTGGAATCGGATTTTAGATATCTTGATCCGTTCTCAAATTAGAGCATTTAAAGTGCGCAAAAATTACCTAAAAATCCCCAAAATGTTATTTTCTAACAAGTGACCCCTCATTTTAAAGGTTTTTGCACGCTGAACACGATGGTGGAATCGGATTTTAGATATCTTGATCCGTTCTAAAATTAGAGCATTTAAAGTGCGCAAAAATTACACAAAAATCCCCTAAATGTTATTTTCCAACAAGTGACCCCTCATTTTAAAGGTTTTTGCACGCTGAACACGATGGTGGAATCGGATTTTAGATATCTTGATCCGTTCTCAAATTAGAGCATTTAAAGTGCGCAAAAATTACCCAAAAATCCCCAAAATGTTATTTTCTAACAAGTGACCCCTCATTTTAAAGGTTTTTGCACGCTGAACACGATAGTGAAATCGGATTTTAGATATCTAAATCCGTTCTTAAATTAGAGCATTTAAAGTGCGCAAAAATTACCCAAAACTAGGATAATCTTTAAACTCTTACCCCCACCCCCTTAGAGTGGTCAGATTGAAAAATGTGATTAGTATTAATTGAAGACGAGAGTTCGAAGCAAAAAAGGGGGAGGCAAACGATTAGTACAACTCCTTGAATTTACCCACAGCGATCAAATAAATAAGCACTTAGTACAATTACGTAATAAACAAACGGTAGAATCAGGATGGACAAAACGTACAAATTAAAATAAATACGAAGAGAATATACATAGAAAACCAAATTTTAGACCGAAGTTTTCCTTTATTCAAAACCATAGCCATTAATTCGAATATTTCTTTGAAAATTCGCTCATTAAGTCATGCTGCATGACTGATTTTTTTTTTTTTAATTTTGTTTTTTTTTTGTTTTTTTATCCAACGCCCGTATCATTCATTCGACGTCTTGCTGCCCAATATTTTTTCACACGCTGTTAGTAAGTAGTTGATTTATTAAGAGAACAATTTATAGATTATATTACCTACCTACTTGGCAGAACTTTGCATCAGGTACAAATGTGGGGCGTAACCCACAGAGGCCAGCGCCTGATCGTAAGCATCACCATGCTTCTTGTATGTGCAAAGTTGTATTATACAGTACGATAGCTATATCAAAATCTTATATATAAAACTCAATGTCTGTTTGTTCCTTATAGACGACCAAATCGCCGAACCGATTTTGAAGAGAGTTGTTCCATTGTGATCGGCAAGTTCCGGGGGCGGTTATAGGCTATGGTAGAATCAGCTTCCCCGATCATCTGAGTGAGCCCTGAGGCTAATTTCGTTCCTATTTAACCTATGATGCTGAAATTTGAAACGGAGCCTCTCTTGGACTGCTGGGTACGAATTAGTTGGGTCTCGATTGAGTGAGCCGATCAGCTGAGTGAGCCCTGAGGCTAATTTCGTTCCTATTTAACCTATGATGCTGAAATTTGAAACGGAGTGACTCTTGGACTACTGGGTACGAATTAGTTGGGTCTCGATTGAGTGAGCCGATCAGCTGAGTGAGCCCTGAGGCTAATTTCGTTCATATTTAACCTATGATGCTGAAATTTGAAACGGAGTGACTCTTGGACTACTGGGTACGAATTAGTTGGGTCTCGATTGAGTGAGCCGATCAGCTGAGTGAGCCCTGAGGCTAATTTCGTTCCTATTTAACCTATGATGCTGAAATTTGAAACGGAGTGACTCTTGGACTACTGGGTACGAATTAGTTGGGTCTCGATTGAGTGAGCCGATCAGCTGAGTGAGCCCTGAGGCTAATTTCGTTCCTATTTAACCTATGATGCTGAAATTTGAAACGGAGTGACTCTTGGACTACTGGGTACGAATTAGTTGGGTCTCGATTGAGTGAGCCGATCAGCTGAGTGAGCCCTGAGGCTAATTTAGTTCCTACGAGTATTTAACCTATGATGCTGAAATTTGAAACGGAGCCTCTCTTGGACTACTGGGTACGAATTAGTTGGGTCTCGATTGAGTGAGCCGATCAGCTGAGTGAGCCCTGAGGCTAATTTCGTTCCTATTTAACCTATGATGCTGAAATTTGAAACGGAGCCTCTCTTGGACTGCTGGGTACGAATTAGTTGGGTCTCGATTGAGTGAGCCGATCAGCTGAGTGAGCCCTGAGGGTAATTTCGTTCCTATTTAACCTATGATGCTGAAATTTGAAACGGAGTGACTCTTGGACTGCTGGGTACGAATTAGTTGGGTCTCGATTGAGTGAGCCGATCAGCTGAGTGAGCCCTGAGGCTAATTTAGTTCCTACGAGTATTTAACCTATGATGCTGAAATTTGAAACGGAGCCTCTCTTGGACTACTGGGTACGAATTAGTTGGGTCTCGATTGAGTGAGCCGATCAGCTGAGTGAGCCCTGAGGCTAATTTCGTTCCTATTTAACCTATGATGCTGAAATTTGAAACGGAGCCTCTCTTGGACTGCTGGGTACGAATTAGTTGGGTCTCGATTGAGTGAGCCGATCAGCTGAGTGAGCCCTGAGGGTAATTTCGTTCCTATTTAACCTATGATGCCGAAAATTGAAATGGAGCCTCTCTTGGACTGCTGGGTAAGAATGAGCACATAGTCGCTCGGGAACTTTACATCCAGTTATTTATGTACCCCGACCGGGGCAACGCCAGGTAAGCCGCTAGTACAGTATAAAATATAAAAGATAAATTTTAGTAAGTAATAAATTCACAGTGACATCAATCAATCGAACACGAGCAACTTCAATACTTCGCAACAATACTTCTGTACTTTGCAGGTGAAGGGGTTTCTGTGTTCAAATGAGTCTTACAGTCCATTTTTTATTAATACGATTGCTGTTAGAAGCTTTGATATGGTCTGGGAACTTCGAATTGGTTCATATTTATCGAGATCTGGCAGGAAATGAAAATACAGTGTACGAGTGTACTCACAATCATCACAGAACGGCCGCTAATACCCTTGTGTAGACACGGTTTCCTTGTGGACCCCTCTTTCGATAAGGGCGGCAGATAACACGAGAATATTATACCCTGCAAGGTGGTTTTCTACGGTTAAAACGAGAAAACACGCGAGCCGCTGCCACTCGGACGGTGAAGTAAAACCAACTCCGGACCCGAGGGCGAACTCCTCCTCCGTCCAACTGAGGGGTCCGCCAGACGTCCGACGCTTTCGATTGCCCGGCGGCCGCGGGCGAGGTGAGGGTCAGCGCCCTCCGATCGGTTTTCCTCGGTCAATTCCTCGACTCGCTTCCAAAACAATAACCAACTCGACTTAATTCATTGCCTTCACAACGCTGTTTGTGATGATTACAGTTAACTAATATAATTCATAAGACGATAGCATTTAAAAACGCTACAAAGTCCTTGTCACATGGGTTTATTATTCTATTGGACATACCTACAGAAATGTTGGCTGTTCATTTATTGTTTCTTTCATGTGCAATAATTGAAATAGCTATTTTTGATGGTGTCCACCAATTTTGGCCACCAAAAACACGAATTAGTCGGGGCTTTTTTTCAACAGATTGTCTCAACAAATCATTGTTCAACAATATTGTCTCGATTCACCTGCTAATACTACTTCTAGTGTTGGTATAAAAATTGTGATTTCAGTCAATTTCCCATATTTTTGACTAATAAAAAATGAATTTCGGGTGTTTAACCTCAATTCTTCGCTCTCCGGTCAAAATCAACCTAATATTCGGTCTTCTCGCCCTAAAAAACATGGAAAACGATACCTCACAAGCTCATGTTCACTAAAACCTCAAAAATCCCTCGAAAACCCCTATTTTTACACCCATTTTTCTCCCATAACCCCCCCCCCCCCCCCACCGTGTGTATGCCGATCGGGCTGCCGTGTTTCGGAGCACAACTAGGATCCCAATTTGTTCCTAAATGGGGACCCAAACTGTGTGCGGAAGAACCACCATTTTGGACCAAAATTTAAGGCTGAAACTTCGTTAGAACCTCAATTTTCCACTCTTTGGTTAAAATCGACTCCATATTCGGTCTTCTCGTCCCAAAACATGGAAAACGATACCTCAAAAGCTCATGTTGCTAACATGTTACTAAAACACAAAAGTACCTATTTTTATACCCATTTTCACTCATAGCACCCCTGGGTATATTCCGATCTGGCTGCAAAGTTTCGGGACACAACTAGGGCCCAAATGGAGCATGTGTGCGAAAGAACGAATTTTTTAGACCGAAAATGAAGCCGGTACAAAGTGATACGGCGGATAGACATTACATTTTTGGGATCTACACACCTTGAAACGTAAAAGAAATAATTTTGAGAGGGTGCTATAAAAAATTTTTGCTGAGCGAATACAAAGGTGTATTATTCACAGAATAATAAATCAAAACGCTGCAAATTACTTCTTGTCACATGGGCCAATTATTCTATTGGACATACCTAAAGAAATATTGACTGTTCATTTATTGCTTCTTTCATGCGCAATCTAATTCTAGTATTATCATACAAATGTATGGTGATTACTAGGGCTAGGATTTTGCATGTTTTGCATATTTTTTTCAGAAGCCCCAAACATTCATAGAAGTTCGTTTTGATCGTTTTCAGACCATTTGCAACCAAAAAAATCAAAATTTATTTTGCATGTTTAGCATGTTTTGGTTTTTTCCAAATTTTTGCATGTTTTGTGCATGTTTCGTGTATTCTTAGCAATTTTATAGAAAAAATTGACCAAAAATGGATTTTTTAAGCTAATTTTTAGGTACAAACCAAACTTTTTTTAAAAAATAACTAACTAAAACGAGTGGTAGTTTGTTTTCTATAGCATTTTTCAAACTAAAATTGGGTGATTGGCCTCACTCAAGATTCAAAGGCAAAAGAATGCAGGAAACCAGGCTGTCTGGAAAGGCCCGATTCTTTTGCGTGGATTAAAATGGATGGGTTCGTAAGACGTAATCCTCTTACAACCCATCCCTTTGCTTGAGAGATTTTTAATGAAAAGCAATATTGATGATTGCAAATTTATTTATTCACGCATGATATAAAATTTTCAATTTTTTATTTTAAATTAATTTATTTATTATTAAGTAGTTTGATATACATTTCATAAACTTTTTTCATGGTATTTCAAATATTCTTAACATTTTACGTACTTATTCGTTAAAACGGGGTTCCACAAGCATTCATAGCCTAAAATTAATTTTTCTTTGAATTATTTTTAAAAAAAGATGCTTTTGCATGTTTTGGCATTTTTCAGTGCATGTTTCGCCTCAAATTTTTGCATGTTGATCCGAGCCCTAGTGATTACACACAATTTCCCAGGTTTTTGACTCATAAAAGCAATCAGAACAACCAACTCGACTTCATGCAGCCATCCGTGATTATAATCAGGTGTTCCCTAGCAATGATATCTGGGCCGGATTTATACAGTTTGATTCACGATCGTGTTGACGAAGTTCTCGGTGCAAACGAACGGCTGGACGTACAATGCTCCGGGTGGTCTCAAAAAATTCTTTCTTCAAGATCAATTTAGAAACGTTAAAAAAACCAAACTCTTCTACTGAAAGTTTTCGAGCTACGGCGTTCTGAAGATTTCAACCCCTACTTTTCACCCCTTACAGATGACTAACCGTAAAACCGAGCTTCGCGGACCAACTAGACCCCAAATGGGACCTAAAAACCAAATTTCATTAATTTTGGCTCACTAATGAACCTTTGGAATCGAGCATGAAAAAGAAGAGAATGGAAGTGTAGAGAAAAAAGTCTGCCAAGTCGGGTAGGCAGTAAGTATAGCTTCCTCACTTATGGAACATGGACGTATGCATTTCCAAGTCAAATTCAACCTTTTCCAAGTCAAATCCAACCTTTTCCAACTCAAATACAACCTTTTCCAAGTCAAATTCAACCTTTTCCAAAAGTCAAATTCAACCTTTTCCAAGTCAAATTCAACCTTTTCCAAAACAAATTCAACCTTTTCCAAAAGTCAAATTCAACCTTTTCCAAGTCAAATTCAACCTTTTCCAAAACAAATTCAACCTTTTCCAAGTCAAATTCAACCTTTTCACCGAAATTGCGAAAAATACGCACAAGCCCTAAATGTAGTACCAAATGCTTGTCTGTGATTGGGGACTGGGCTGAAAACAATACTCCAAACGCAGTAGGTAGGTACCTATACACAAAACAAAATCATGTTTTATTAAAAAAGAAATCAACAAAAAATATAATTTAAAAAAAATCAACATTTCTTTGAAAGAAAAACTCTTCTCTCTTCTTTACATAATTAATATTTTAAAAGTTTTAAAATTAAAAATCTTACTTGTAGAAAGTCTATCTTCGTTTTTTTTCACTTTAAAAAAAAAGTACAGGTAGGTACTTTTGTGAAATACGAGTAGGTACTTGTAATAAATTGTCAAAAAATATGACATCAGTGGAGAGGCTGTCCAACTGACGCTTTAGGGAGCAGGAGCATCATATCCATAAAATAGTTAGTACAATCTGTAGCTGTAATTGACGATGCATTGAATGATGACTGTGATTCACCGCACAGATCATCAATTCAGTCGTCATTCAATGCATCGTCAATTACAGCTACAGATTGTACTAACTATTTTATGGACATGATGCTCCTGCTCCCTAAAGCGTCAGTTGGACAGCCTCTCCACTGATGTCATATTTTTTGTCAATTTATTACAAGTACCTACTCGTATTTCACAAAAGTACCTACCTGTACTTTTTTTTTAAAGTGAAAAAAAAACGAAGATAGACTTTCTACAAGTAAGATTTTTAATTTTAAAACTTTTAAAATATTAATTATGTAAAGAAGAGAGAAGAGTTTTTCTTTCAAAGAAATGTTGATTTTTTTTTATTATATTTTTTGTTGATTTCTTTTTTAATAAAACATGATTTTGTTTTGTGTATAGGTACCTACCTACTGCGTTTGGAGTATTGTTTTCAGCCCAGTCCCCAATCACAGACAAGCATTTGGTACTACATTTAGGGCTTGTGCGTATTTTTCGTAATTTCGGTGAAAAGGTTGAATTTGACTTGGAAAAGGTTGAATTTGTTTTGGAAAAGGTTGAATTTGACTTGGAAAAGGTTGAATTTGACTTGGAAAAGGTTGGATTTGAGTTGGAAAAGGTTGGATTTGAGTTGGAAAAGGTTGAATTTGACTTGGAAATGCTATAATTAGCTGGTGGGTCCATTCGGTGGATAGATGGAGAAATGACGCGTATGGATTTGAAATTGAGAGAGTCAAAATGACAAAATAATAGGATGGAATAAGAGTTGTAGTAATAGGATTAATGATAGGCGTAACAGGGTTATCAGGTATAGGCATTCATATAAGTGTTTTCAGTATATATGTGGTATCATACCACTTGAAGAAAAAGTATTTCAAAAGTGCCGAAGCAAGTTACAATATTTTACAAGATTTTACTGTAATAAACGAGTAAAACTAACTAAAATTGAGAGAGAAATCCAAATACATGTCTTTACAAGTTTAAATCTTAATACATACCATTTTCTAAGGTAGTTATGGGCTCGACTACGATTTCACGTTTGCGCATGCGCAGACGAAAGAAACGGTACTTTATCAATGACTTTAATAAGGAACTATCTGTGGCCCAACCCCCACCTTCCCTTCCAAATCTCATCGATCCATGACGATTTCTAGGGTAGTTGTGGGCTCCAGAAGGATTTCACGTTGGCGCATGCGCAGACGAAAGTTACAGTGCTTATACAGTGAATTTGATGTAGAACCATTTGTGCTCCAAGCTGCGCCCACCTTCCAAATTTCAACTCACTGCGACTATTTTTTCGGGTAGTTTTGCCTTGGAAAAGGAATTGACTACAGACAGACAGACAGACACGGAACCAAATATGTTCCTTGATGTCTGAAAGTTTAAATTTTCATTTTGGAGGACACATTTTTTTCGATTCTTCCATGAATAGCAAACCTTCTCGATTCTTCACTACCTTCGGTAGTGAGGGTGAGGAAGCAAAATACCGTAAAGCAGCTTGGAACCACAGTAAAGCGGTTCTAGGGTCACGAGGGTTGATATTTTCGTGTTTCTGGATGCTGAACAATTCGCAGTTGTTTCCAACTTTATCGGGACCAGTATGAATACGCAGTTTGACGTGGACAATGGAAAATGAGTTTTTTGTTTTGCTGAAACAGTGTTTAAAACGTCGTTCGAAAACTTGCATTTTAAACTTTTCAACGCTGTTTGAGACACGCGATGACGAGCTAAACTCCCGTAAAGCTGCTAGGTATGAATATTTATAGGGGCACCAGACAAGTCAAATATGAACCGTATCCCACCCGTTGGAAGGCCGTTCAACGATTAACCTTGCTCATATTTTACCTACCTATCAATCGTACGAATAAAAAAATTAAAGTCAATGATTTGTTTACTTATTTACATCTCAATAATAGCAGACGTTCCTATGTGTTTGATCTGGTCAGAAGAGGTTAGCACTCAGTTGTGAATGAAAAGAACCACATTTAAATCCGTTTCAGAGCACCCTGAATCCAATCCGTGGAAGAAAAAACCATAGGTGTGTGTGTGTGTGTGTATGACAAAACTTGTGTGCGCTGCCAAGGCCGCAGTTCTCAAACGATTTACGTGTTTCTTTTTTCGTTCGACGCAGAATTCAGTCCAGTTATACACAACGTCGCTGGAATTTCTAAATCATTTCTACAGTGATGGGGGGAGGGGAGAACCGGGATTTTCTGCAAATCTTTTGTCCGCTGCCCGTATTCTCAACTTCTAAAGCTGCCATAGGTATATAAGAAAAAACGCTGAAAATTATTACACAACGGTTTATTATTTACCTGTATAGATGCCCCTTCTGCGTAGATCACTGTTTTCTGTAGTCAATACCCTCGAGCTCCCCCAGGAAAGCCCTAAATCGAGTATTGGAGCCGGCCCCGGAATTAAAGTTTCATACAAATGCACGGGATTCAATATTTCAATCATTAATTATTTATTTGTAGTTATTCATGAAGCATATTAAGTCAAATAATAAACCTTTGTGTAATAATGTACCGTTGTGTAATAATTTGCCCATCAATAATACTTAAACGTTTGTTCAAGTTGCAAAAGTACCAATCAACAAAATACAAAAGAGCCATCATTTTTCAAATGAAATAATATCACAGAACAACCAACTCGACTTCATACAGCCATCCTTGAACCATCAAATTTGGGGGGGGGGGGGGGGGGGTTAAAAATGGTTTTCATGCTCGATTCCCAAGGTTCATTATTGAAAATAATAAACCATAAATAGATAGGTAGATATCTAATCTTAGATCAATCAATTCACAATACAACAAATATAATATTTGAATATTCTATTCACAATATTCTTGGGGCGTTGTTGTGATGATAACGTCACCTACTCTAACATATAGGTAGTCAAACAAGAACGTAAGCTGTTCATATCGCGTCCATAGTCACGAAATTAGGTTATTAAATTGTACAATGAATTCATCATTATCGTAGATCAGTTACACCTATATAATTCCAGATGATCTGATTTGCAATGAGTGAGTGACCTATACACCACCATAAGGGACGTCCATACTGAAACGTATTAATAACTGTTTCTAATTAGAATTAGGGTGGAAAGCAGGGAAGATACGTACGAATGGCGCGTAATAGAAGAGAAGTGGTATATTATCATTTTTATCAGTGTTGTTGCTGTTGTGTTGGACACAGCAATTCTCCAGGGCATTTTTAAGAGTTAAGAATCAATTTATTTAAAAATAAGTTTATAACTCGATAAAATAGAATGAAATAAATCTTTTTTTGTAGTTAAATAGATTTTGTTACAAATTAATAAATTTTGCTTTTTTTTTCTTTCTCAAGGGCTATATATCTATTTGGTGGTCTTCTCTCTCTTAGAGGATATCTTAGAATCGTTGGAGTAGTTCGGGTGGCGATCGAATTGCAGAGCACGAGGCCTGATGATTTGGCAGTTCTCTCTTATGGGAGTCGCAGGTGTGACCCTGTTCGGTGGAGTCCCACGAGATTGAGGTGTCCTTCTTGGTGAAGGAACTTTGGGTGTGTCCCTTTTTGGAGTAAAGAGCTCGAATATCCGGACTCTGCGCTCACTACCTGGCCCTTGAATATCTGTTGGAGCAAACGAGCTTTTAGCACTAGGACAAGGCTTCAACTGGTCAATATGCCTCTTGTGCCGTTTTCCATCACCTTCGATTTCATAGTGCAAGTCTCCAAGTTTGGTCACAACGACTCCTGGTATCCATTTATCCAAATTTTGGCTGTAGGAGCGATACATTACCCTCTCCCCTGCAGAAAATGAGCGAAGCTTGGTTGAATTCCTCGCCTTAGACTGTTTTTCAGCAATATCAGCCCTCAGGTCAGGTTTCACTCGGTCCAGTCGTGACTTGATGATTCGGCCCAAGAACAGCAATGAAGGTGGTTGACCCGTAGTCTGATGAGGGGATTTGTGATACTGCAGGAGGAATTTATTGATGGAGGATTGAAGCGTGCTGGGTGAAGCTTCTGCAGTGGTAATTGCCTTTTTTAGTGTTTGCACTCCTCGCTCAGCCTGTCCATTGGTTGACGGGTGGTATGGGGCTGTAGTTTTATGAAACTTTACAACTTGCGCTTTGAGGAACATCTTGAAACACTCTGAAGAGAATTGGGGACCATTGTCCGAGACTACGACCAGTGGAACTCCGTATTGTCCAAAAACCTTCTCTAGGATGTTGCAGGTAGCTTGTGCTGTGGTGGAGCTTGGAATTTCTGCAATTATCCACTTTGAGTAAGCGTCCACAATGATCAGAATGGATTTTCCCAGTACAGGCCCAGCATAATCAATGTGGATTCTTTCAAAAGGTGAGTGAGGGTATTCCCAATGATGGGATCGGAACTGGGGTGGCATTTTGGCATTTTTAGCACAGGCCGTACAGGATTTTGCGATATTCTCGATTTCTTGGTCGATAGAAGGCCAGTAGACCAGGGACCTTGCCAGTCCCTTTGCTGAAAACAAAGGCGGCATCTTTTAACTACGCTTCTCGTGACGTCCCGTGCTTGATGAGCATTTTGCAACATTGCTGCACTCTGGAAAAACGAATGCATTATTTTGAGTAATCCTTGCATTGAAGAAAAAGTTCTTGAAAATACATAAAACGGTAGATACCAAAATTTCTGTGGATACAATGACCTGACTCTGCTGCTATACGTAAACGATTACTCAAAATAATGCATTCTGTTTTTCCGGAGTGCAGCAATGTGCCGGTACGTTGCAAAATGCTCATCAACTACTGGACATCACGAGAAGCGTAGTTAAAAGATGCCGCCTTTGTTTTCAGCAAGGAGGACGACATTTTGAAAACTTATTGTGAAACCCTATTCGCCAATAAATGAAATACCAAAAAATGAGTTTTTCCCTAATTGGGGAGGCATGAGAGTGTCACCATTCGATTCAGCGTAAAAGTGTGCATGAATTGCGATATCTAACTAATTTTTATGGAGCAAGTCGGCTTTTGGTGGAAAACGTTGATTTTCACCTAAAAACCCACGTTTTTCAGGACTCAAACGTCATTTTCTCCACCAAATTCAACTGTGAAAAGTTTTTTTCTTATACCATTGGAAAGCTGAGATTCTGGGCAAGTTTTTCTTAAGGAGTGCCCGCCGAATGACCTCCGTAATAACAAAGCGAACTACTAAAGAAAAAACGGTGATTTTAAGAAAATCTTCAAGTGTTTAAATGTCGCCATTTTTTTACCAGTTAGGCCAGACTAAAAAAATCTGATTTTGTATTAAAGAGATGGGAAATTTAACGCTCTTTCCAATAGTATCCTCAGATTTTATTTTACATAATAATTTAAGGGAGTTAGGTCCGTTTTACAGAGACAAGGTCGAGAAGACGAAAAAAATCTTAAAAGTGAAAAAAGTCGGATTTTTAGTTGAGTAAGAAAAAAACTCTACGAGGCATTTTTTGTTGCAAATTACCTGTAAAATCGATTCCCTGAGTTTGTTACATAGTTACACTAGACACCCTGTATACCTGTGATTAGGCTTTTTGTACATTTTATTTTGAAAAATGAATAGCCTATTTAAATTTTATGGTATTTCTAGGCCTTCTCGAGGAGAAAATAATACAATCTGGCGACCATATTCCGGATGGAATACTAGAGTTGGCTAACAGCAATCTTTGTATCTACAAGTCAGCTTCCACTGGGATTTTGGAAACGTTACTTCAACTTCGACGATTTTGGAAACCTAACGTCACTAACGAGAAGCCTAACTCAGTTTAGGAATACAGAGCTAGAACAGGAAACTGTATTTTTGCACGCATTTAGTACATAAATATTATAGGTACTTACCGAGACGTAGTATGAATGCTTTTCACATGCTTGTGAGTGGCGGGTGGGATTGGGTCGACCCGCAGCTCACGCAACGTTGACGCGTGTCCTCCAAAACGTCGACACAGAGCTCAGACGAGAACCGTACGAGAACTGAGCGGCATATCCACTGCGTGGAAGTGCTGGGTCCCAGTTGGAATATGTTCGCCGCCAGGGGCGCCACATGTTCAGTGAACAGGAAACGGAAGGAGGGAGCCACCCCCGCGAATGAAGCCAGCTTTCCCGATCGAGGGCTATCACTTGAAGATCAAATGGAGGATCAAATGAAACAAAGGTAGTTTTACCTCAGAGCTGTGAGGATTTTCAATTAAGAATTCTTAAATTAGGATTTTTAGCGATTTTTGACCAACAAAAACTCGAGACGTACATTTTGTATTCCAGAATTCCTCACTTTCGGAGTCTATGTACGAGTAGATAGTGATTATACCAACGAAGTTTGGAAGTTTTTATCGTGTTAATTACTAAGGTCAAAAATCAGCCAAAACTCCATACCTACCCCACATTCAAGAATAATATTATACTAGGTAACATACCCCCCACCGTACTCATTACTTGCGTGCTCATTAAGTTGCTAACGTGTGTTTCCTTGACAATCTCAAAGATTCGCGTGTTTAGATGTATTTGCTAGAGTACCTAATTCAAATAAAAATATAACAACAAAACATATTTTTGTAAAAAAAATGAATTTGTAGGTGATTGGACTTTGTATTGATTGACCACCAAATTTGACGAAATTTCAATGGAAGCTAAAAAATAAGGTATCAGCAGAGTTGGCTTGAAATTGGCAAAGAATGGTAAACCACATATATTATGGTAAATTGTGGTCATCCTGGCGGAGGCGGAATCGTGCCAATCGCGGGTGATGTGTTCAAAATCGAAATTTTGGCTGTCTGGACTAGTTTTACTGTAGGAACGCATGAATTTTGTGAAATTCAATTCCAGAGTATTTATCAATTTTTTTACATTTTTTGCGTCAACCCTGCCTATGACGGGACATATGCCTACTATGGTCTTCTTTTGAAGACTCGTTTTGCTTGCCGTTCAGTTTATTACCTATCTAAAGTGTAGAAAAAAATGATGAAAAAACGGGAAAACGGTACTGTGTTGTTATTTTCAATAATAATAAACTTTTGGAATCGAGCATGGAAAAAAATAAGTTGAACCCTAAAACTTGATTGTTTCCGTTTCAAGGTACGTGGAATTCGAAAATGGAATACAAATTTTCTGTCCGTCAGCCGTACTTCAGACTTTTCTCAGTTACCATTAACCAAAATTAACGAAATTTGGTTTCTAGGTCCCATTTGGGGTCCAGTTGGTGCGCGAAACTCGCCTTTATTGTCAGTCATCTCTAGGGATAGGATTCGCTTGTATTCACATATTTTTTTTTCTAGGCTATGTATCCATGATTTTCAACTAGATGTGTTCATACTGACACTTTGCGAACGTTTTAACACACTTTAATTTCACATATTTTCACATGTTTCGCTATTATTACATATTTTCAAATATTTCATTGATTGAAAGGCATATTTTCAAAATTTCATTAAATGAGACACCTATTTTTCGATGTCAACTGTTTTCCAACGTTTTGAAGAATAACGCTGAAGAATATCGCCATTTTCGGATGGTTGTAGGGAGCTGTGTAAACACTATTTTGCACATTGTTCATTGTTGAAACTCTTTTTGGCTTGGATACTCTGTTTTCTAGTGAGAAATGCCACGAAATTCACTCTCAAATAGACGAATTGACTCGAAGTGGTTGCTAAGTATCTACGTTAGTTTCCGGATGATGTCCTACGCATTTTCACAATTTATTTTAACTTCAAAATGTCTACCCATTTTAAAATATTTCAGAAAATAATAGATAGGTAAAATATTTTCACATTTCACAAAAAAGTTTCACATATTTTATGCATATTTCAAAAAAATAAATACATATTTTAGTTACATATTTCGCATTTTTAAATACATAAAAATCCGATCTCTAGTCATCTCTAAGGGGTAAAAATAGGGGTTGACATTTTCAGAAGCCGTAGCTCGAAAACTTTCAAAAAAGGAGTATGTTTTTTTTAACGTTTTTAAATTGATGTCGAACTAAAGAATTTTTTGAGACCACCCGGAGTATTGCATGTTCCGCCGTTCGTTTGCACCGAAAAGCTTCGTCAACCTGATCGCGAATGAAACGGTATACATCCAGCCCAGATATCATTGCTAGGGAAAACCTGATTATAATCATGCATGGCTGAATGAAATCGAGTTGGTTGTTCCGTGATATTATTTCATTTGAAGAACGATGGTTATTTTGGATTTTGTTGATAAGTTACTTCTGTACAACTTGAGCAAACGTTACGCTTCATGAATAGCAAAAAATAATTAATGATAGATGTCGTGGTTCCCCTCGAATCTCTGCACTAAACACTTCTATGTAATATAGAAAGATTTTACCAAATAAACGAAGGGGACGACGGGCCGGGTAGCGCCAAGGGAGAAGGGTTCCTCCCACCAACCGCCATCGCTCCTCAACGGTCATAACGGCCGATTGTGGACGGGGGACAATGGGCCTATGTAAGCAGACCTTATGGCCCAGCTCGTCATTCGACCGACCGACCCTCGACTTGCGACTTCTCCCGCTTCTACCTTCTCTTGCACTCGCTGTGGTGAAAACCGCGGGGTGCTCTCCTCTTTCCTGGTATCTGCTGTGGTGAAAACCGCGGAACACCTCCTTCTTCTGTGGCACCTGCTGTGGTGAAAACAGCGGGGCGTTAGTAAAAACCACAGTCATGCAGCATGGCTATAAGAGCGAATTTTCGACGTTTTCGGCATCTTCCTCCTCCTAAAATTTTCTGAAAATTAATTTTCGGCCAATGTTTTCCCGACTTGATACCATACAAAATTAAAACAGGAGTAGTTTTACGCAAAGTAAAATTTGGGGTGGAAGGAGTGGGAGGGGGAAATCAAAAATGTTTTGAATACCAGAAGAGTAGGTTTTGGATAGGTACGTAACAAATTTATTTTTTGTTCCATTTTTTGCCGAGTAACACCTCGGTTTGTAGATTTTCCAACGCTGAACACGGTGGTGAAGTCAGAATTGCGATATCCCATTCCGTTATCAGATTAGAGCAGACGAACCAGGAAGAACATCTCAAGAAATAACCACGTTCCTTCATCTTCAAAGTGCTCCAATTTGAGAATGGAATGAGATATCGCAATTCTGATTTCACCATCGTGTTCAGCGTACAAAAACCTTTAAAATGAGGTGTCACTTGTCAGACTGCTTCATTTTGGGAATTTATGGGTAATTTTTCCCCCCTAAAACTCCCCAAAACTCCCCCTTAGAGTGACCCGATTCTGCCCATCTACGAACTTAGCCTGTCGATTGCCAAGACAGATTTTTCGTGCAAATTTGAACTTTTTATCTCAATTCTTTCGAGAGTTATCGTCTGGAATGACACATACATATATAAATATATAAATATATATATAAATATATATATAAATATATATATAAATATACATATATATACATATAATTTTTGGTGTCTTTCGGCAGTGAATTCAGGATGGTCTGAAACGGATTTTGGTATAAAAATCTTTCGGAAATTCGAGTTTTAAAAATTTTGGACCGAGAACAATAGCTTCCTTTTCTTCGAAAATTCGCTAAAAAGACTCCCACGGAGCACGTCCTTCCTCATCCGTCCTCATCTGCCTTCATCCAACCTTTCGACTTCATCCTCATCCACAACACACCAGCTCACAATAGAATTATTGAATTGTTGAATTATTGAATATTGGGGCCAACATCTGTTATGAAAATGTAATTGACCTTTGTGTAGGTAATCATTTGCAGGGTTTTTAACCTTTTTTGAGAACTTTGCGCACGCGTGTGTGCGAGTTTGAAAACTTTGCTGTTTATTTGTTCGAAAATAAACAGCGTAAGTACAATATAACATCAGTTGCCATTTGAATGCTTCCGATTGGAACGTTCGTTCGAGAACAAGTATGGCGCAATGAATTGCACTGAGGAATTATAATCAAACTGAATGAAGGATACGCATTTTTTTTATCAAGTGAAAATCGGTAAAGTAGACAAAGCTATAAAAATATTATCATCCTAACTTACCACATATGTTCGAGGATGACGAAGATCTCGACAGTAAATTTTTTCGCCCTTCATCCTTTTCTCCCAGATCCCGCGTAAGTAGCTGGTACCGCCGCGCCGTTCTGCTGGAAATTCTGACCATCCACCTTATCACCATCGCTGTTACCTTACCACCTAAGACCGCATCGGAAACGTGTCCTTACCCTTGAAAAAACGCTGCCTGTGTAAAGACGGCGCCAAGACCGTCCTAAATTCAAGACCGAGCCGTCTTGCGGGTCATTGCCTATCCCCCAAACCTGCTGTGGGATAGGCAATAATAAAGCAATTATAAAACTAATCTACAACGCAGACGCTGCATATTAGTTTTATTTTGATTTTGGTTTATTATTCCGTGAATAATAATACACTTATGTATTCACTCAGCAAACAATTTTTATAACGCCCCCTCAAATTTTTTTTCTTTTGCGTTTCAAGGTGCGTAGATTCAGAAAATGCAATGTCCTTCAGCCGTATCACGCATACCGGCTTTATTTTCGGAATAAAAAATGCGTTCTTTCGAAACAGGCTCCATTTGGGCCCTAGTTGTGTCCCGAATCGGATCGGAATATACCCAAGGGTGTTATGAGTGAAAAACGCTGCAAAGTCCTTGTCACATGGGTTTATTATTCTACTGGACATACCTACAGAAATGTTGGCTGTTCATTTATTGTTTCTTTCATGTGAAATAATTGAAATAAGTAGCTATTTCTGACGGTTTCCACCAATTTTGGCCCCCAAAACACAAATTAGGTAGGTACGCTCCTTTTTTTTTTTTTCAAATTAGCTTTGATCATTGGTAGTGCCATTTAATCATCTTGATCCACGTGTTGACACTTTTTCTAGTGTTATTATACAAAATGATGGTGACTTCAGACGATTTCCCAGGTTTTTCACTCATAAAAAATCTATTTTGGGAGCTGAACATTTGGTAGAACTCAATTTTCCACTCTTTGGTCAAAATCGACTCCATATTCGGTCTTCTCGTCCCCAAAAACATGGAAAACGATATCTCAGAAGCTCATGGTACGAACATGTTGCTAAAACGCAAAAAGTACCTATTTTTACACACATTTTCACTCATAACACCCCTGGGTATATTCCGATCGGGCTGAAAAGTTTTGGGACACAACTAGGGCCCAAATGGAGCATGTGTGCGAAAGAACGAATTTTTTAGACCGAAAATGAAGCCGGTACACGTGATACGGCGGACGGACATTGCATTTTTGGAATCTACGCACCTTGAAACGTAAAAGAAAAAAATTTTGAGGGGGTGTTATAAAATTTTTTTGCTGAGCGAATACATAGGTGTATTATTCACAGAATAATAAACCAAAATGGGTATAAAAATAGGCATTTTTTTGTGTTTTAGTAATATGAGCTTTTGAGGTATCGTTTTCCATGTTTTTTGGGACGAGAAGACCGAATATGAAGTCGATTTTTACCAGAGTGGAAAATCGAGGTTCTAACGAAGTTTAAGCGTAAAATTTACGTTACATTTTGGTCTATAATCGTCGTTTTTCCGCACACAGTTTGGGTCCTCATTTGGGAACACATTTGGGTCCAAGTTGTGCTCCGAAGCTCGGCAGACCGATCGGAATACACCCAGGGTGTTAAGGGAGAAAAATGGGTGTGAAAAAGGGGGTTTTCGAGGGATTTTTGAGGTTTTAGTGAATATGAGCTCGTGAGGTATAGTTTTCCTTGTTTATTAGGGTGAGAAGACCGAATATTAAGTTGATTTTGAACGAAGAGTGAAGAATTGAGGTTGTAACGAAGGTTAATCTCCCAGTCAAAAACCTGGGAAATTGTCTGAAATAACCATAATTTGTATAATACCACTGGAGGTAGTATTAGCAGGTGAATAAAGACAATTAAATGGCACTATCAGTGATCAGAGATAATTTGAAAAAAAAAGAGTAATTCGTATTGTTGAGGGCCAAAATTGGTGGAAACCATCAGAAATAGCTATTTTAATTATTGCACATTAAAGAAACAATAAAAATGAACAGCCAATATTTCTGTAGGTGCCCATTAGAATAATAAACCCATTTGTAAAGCGTATCACAGAAGGTCTGTGACCATTCAGACTGAAGAAATAAAACTTCCACTTTATGTACCTAGTGCAAACTAAAATCCAATTTAGAACTTATTAGTCACGAACCCTTCATTTTTGAATTTGTCCTAAAAATCACCATCGTTATAGGCTGGAGCTGATCCAGTTATACGCATATCTATAGGCAGGCTTATATCCACAAATTTGTAATTAGTTCAGGATCGATATAACTACCAAACGATATAAATCCAATAAAATAACTACCCTGAAGAAAAATGTTAGAAATATTATCACACTATGCACGTTTCCGGCTATCTTGTACTTGATCAGAAGCTGAGAGAGGAAGGCCTGGACAGGTTGTTGTGACCTATAAGCCAAATCGTACATAACTGGAATGTAGACGTATGATCTACCCACCTGGTTACCAATTCTAGATCATGTAAAACTTGGTAGGTAGGTAAGTGTATTTATTTTCGAGTTGAAGTTGAATTTTCGGACGAAACCCAGATGCCATTCAGCAGATAGAGAGGCTCACTTGGGTTTCAGTTCTCAACACGAGGTCTCCAACTGGTGGATCGGTCGAGGGAGGGGGGTCTTGATCAATAGGGTCCTTCCCTTCCCCTATTCAACTGTTCCTTCCTCCCCTCCTCTGATATAATCCCACCAATCCATAAAGGCAGATGGAGGTCTTAGTGTCCTTTTACTTTCCATACACCTATGTATTCGCTCAGTAAATATGATATTTATCTACTAAGGAATCTGCCTTGCTACGCATCCCTCATTTTTCTTGCAAGACTACCACGCCTACCTATTTTGCTTCCCACATTGTGCACGGCCTTTTAGTGTGGGGTAATCATGCTCCTGTCGTTAGCCTTGTCCTCAGAAAGCAAAAACGCTGCAAATTATTACACAAAGGTTGATTATTTACCTGCATTGATGCCCCCTTCTGCGTAGATCACTATTTCTGTGGTCAATACCCTCGAGCTCCCCCCATCAGGAAAGCCCCAACTCGAGTACTGAAGCCGGCCCCGGAATTAAAGTTTCCTACAAATGCGCGGGATTCAATATTCAAGCACAAGGCAAATAATAAACCGTTGTGTAATAATTTGCCAATCAATAATACTTCAACGATTGTTCAAGTTGCAAAAGTACCTACCAACAAACTCCAAAAGAGCCATCATTTTTCAAATGAAATATAATATCACAGAACAACCAACTCGATTTCATACTCCGTGAACATAATCAGGTGCTCCCAAGCAATGATGATCTCGGGCCAATTTCTGATTGTTACCGCGTCCCTAGTGATTATATTTTGGCTGAATTTATACAATTTCATTCACTCTCCTGTTGAAAAAGACTGTCGGTGCAAACTTCTGGGCCTTTCTGTGAACGAACGGCTGGACGTACAATGCTCCGGGTGGTCTTAAAAAACTCCCAAGTTCCAGAACTATTTAAAACCATGGAAAAATTCGAGACAACGGCGTCCTGGAGATTTCAACCCGTATTTTTCACCCCTTAGGGATAACTGAAGCTCGGCGTTACTGTCAGTCATCTCTAAGGGGTTCAAAATAGGGGTTGCATTTTTCAGAACGCCTATACCTTTTTTTACGTGAATCTTTTTATGGTATTAAAATGGTTCTTGAACTTACGAGTTTTTTGAGACCACACGGAGCATTGCACGTACAGCCGTTCGCACACAGTAAGACCCCCAATTTTGCACCGACAGGGTTCTTCAACAGGAGGGTGCATCAGATTGTATACATTCAGCCCAAATATCATCACTAGGGAGCACCTTATTATAATCACGGATGCCTGTGTGAAGTCGAGTTGGTTGTTCTGCGATATTATTCCATTTCGTTGATAGGTACCTACTTCTGCAACTTGAACAAACGGTGAAGTATTATTGATGGGTAAATTATTTGACAATGGTAAATTATTACACAACAGTAAATTATTACGCAACGGTTCATTACAGTATCTACGTAGAAGGGGCACCTATACAGGTAAATTATTACACAACGTTTTATTATTTGCCTTATGCTTCATGAATAACTACAACTAATTAATGATTGAAATATTGAATCCCGCGAATTTGTAGGAAACTTTAATTCCGGTGCTGGCTCCAGTAGGTACTCGATTTAGGGTACATACTGAAACGGAGCCTGTATGCGAAAGAATGAATTTTTTAGACCGAAAGTAGAGTAGATATGGATGATACGGCGTACGGACATTACATTTTTAGAATCTACGCACCTTGAAACGTAAAAGAAAAAATTTTAGCTGAGCGAATACATAGGTGTATTATTCACAGAATAACAAACCAAAAGCGGCGCTGATATCTCGCACTAGTTCACAGATGTTCCTATCGCCCTTTGTTTAAGGAACTTACGAGTGGCCTCTTTTATTGGACTTTACGCGATTCAGCTGCTGTGTTTAGTCGCCTCCAGTACTGAAAATATGCCTGTACATGCCATGAAACGCACCCGGGATCGCCTTTGCCTGGCTTGAGTGAGCACCTCAACGGCACAGAGGAACACTCTGAGGAGTTGGGTACCAAACTGAACAGTAGTCTACCTTCAAGCTGAAGAATTCATCGACTCGCCAGCCTACAGAGGGTTCTGGAGAGGTTGCTGACGGATTCGCCTATACACCTATACTCAATAGAGTTTTTTGGCACGAATTTGGAATATTGCCACGGAAGAAGTTCCATGGAATAGTGCCTGTACCTAACATTTCTGTACACAAACATACCTACTATTTTAGTTTGTACATCTGTAAGTAGGTGAATATATTATTGGTTTCAGAATTTTTAATCAGCGATTTTGACTTATTTTGACTTTTATAGGATGTTATACGATAAAATTATTATTATTAATATTATTAGGTAGGTGTAAAAAGGAAAGTACTTGGCCACCAAGCGGCCTGAATATGGGTAAAGAAAGTTGTGTGATCATTTGGGTTCATAGTCATAGTTTGTTAATTCGTAGATAACCATACAACTGGACTTGATTGTGTTTCTGTGCTTACCTTTCCTCGATTCGAAGTACAGTAGAAACTCCATTTACCGGTACTAACGTGCGACGTGGCGGAGAGCAAGTACCACGGACAATCGGATGGTTGAGATACGAAAGGAATCCTCTGAGTAGGTGTGTTACTTACAGCAGCTGTGACGAAGCAAAGCAACGTTTGCCTTTTCACCCGTTTTTAGGCTCGGCCCCTCACAAGTGGCCGAGGTCTCGTTTTCCTTTTTATGCTTTTTAGACAATTTTCATTATTTTGTGGGGGTAAAAAGCGGACTTCCCCTATTTCGACCACGGTGAACAACAATCCATATTAAAAAAAAGGAAATTTTTGCTCCTTCAAGTACCTGAGTATGTGGGTATGCATTTCTGTGAACCGCCATAACTCACGACCCAATGGTCCAAATTGGCTCAAACTTTGACGGTAGTTTGGGGTTAAGCCCTAGTTAGTCCCACACGAATATCGCCGCATTCGGATCAGTAGTAGAGACTGCGCATACGCGAACATGAAAAACGACGAACCCATATAACCCAAGAACCAATGATCCAAATTGGCTCAACTCTTGATGGTAGTCGGGGGGGTTAGGTTCTCGTTGGTCCTGATGAACGGAATACAAATTTCGCACGTCACTCAACCACTTACATACCTCCTGCATCGCATAACTGTTGAAATTCTGATTCTCATAGTCCTCCTGGTGATTAATCGGCCTTTTCGTTAAGGAATGACAAGCAGCAGGTTGAGTCCACAGTCTCAAGTAGTTGGTGTTGATGGCGACCCTTTTTCACTATAAGTTTGCTGCTTATAATTTTGAATCATTGCAACTTTGTTCCCTTATCTACTCATTCGTTACTAATAAATCACAGTCCGTCACACGGAATAACAATAAATTAATTTAAGCTCAGGCTAACTCAAAGGCTCTGTCCTCAATTTTCACTTCTTAATTTCATGAACCGTTACGAGGAAAGCTGAAAAAATTGAAAACAAATTGTCCGTGTCACACACTTCGAGTTTATTAAAAAATAATATTATCCAACAAGGTTGTAAGTTACTACTAACAATAGAGTATTTTCAAACAAACGTTCTATCCAATCTAGTAAGGTAACCTATTGACATAACATGACTATAATAGGCCCCTACCTGCCACAATTAGGTACCTGAATAATTTAAGTTAAAACTGGCTGCTTTATATAGGTAATTTTTACACTCGCATTTGTACATAATTCTGAAGCTAACGCTAATCTAACTAAGAACGTTTAATGGTGAGACTGGTGTGGGTTTTTGGGTATTCTCTCATATGTGAAACAATCTGTGGTTTGAGCAAGGAGCAAGAATGTGGGGCGTTTTTAGGAAGGGCATTTCGCTTATTCTCATTACCTAAATAACCTACCTTTCTCCAGTACCACCAGTATTTTTGCGTCAAGAAGCACCGTAGAAACAATGAAAAATCCACCAATCTTTTTAGGAAAACATTGAACCGTTAGCCAAATGGTCATAACAGATATTATACCGCGTATAGTATCCATGGACAACAGAGAATATGCAGCCTAAGCATCCATTCCACTTAGGAAAGCGGTGTTCGGTGGTACCTTGAATCAGTTACTTCAAACTGTACAAATTCAAATTGTAATCAGTCTACTAATGAATCGTTTTGAAAAACGTTTGTTATCTGTAGAAATGTCATATGTAGAAATACACTGCTCCTTACAGAGTGTAAAGGGTGAGTTTAAGGGGAGAACTTGTTTGGACACAACAGTCAGAGATCTCCCTATTATTAATAAGGAATAAGAAGGTTTGAAGAAGGAAACAGATAAGGTAGCGGCTGCTCTGCTGTCGGGAAAAAACAGAGACCAGAAAGTCCCCAATATGGGGAATTTCGGGCTGAAAATCAGCGCACTGGAACTGATAAGAAGACAGGACAAAACGAGAAACGTAATGGGCTACGACTCGATTTTGTGTGATTTTTGGCGTACATTAACTTTTCCTACCCTACGACGGGTGGCACACGCGGAATCCCACCAGACGGTATTTTTAACCCGACCCAACTGGTCTTCAGTATACATGTTTCACCGAGAGTACAACGTTGAGTGGTTTGTTTATGTACCTATAATACCTAACTGAATGGTAAAATTACGCACCCTTAAATTCATGTAATCAAATCTATTCCTTGACCTCAACAAGCAAGAACAGTAACAAAGCTAAAGAACCAAGAACAACTGGGAGGTCTTACTGAATTATATTCCAGGACACAAATCCGTTCCTACATAAATTCGTTTTCCTAATTAAGAAATTACACACTAATGAGCCAGCAAGCTATCTGCGTCCAACTTGGTAATGATATCACTACATCTGCGCTAACTATAATAAGAGACAACTACAAGATAGCCAAATTGAACACGTGTGTTTCCCTTATGCGTCCATACATTATTGTACATTATCATACATATGTATGTATACAAATACTTTAAAAAAATCATAATAATTCAATTAGATACTTATTATTCTAAAACTGGGACGTTGGTGTAGAATGTGTGGTGGCCAGTAAAAGGTAAAGTACAGAAATTAGATAGAAATCATTGACCAGTTGTGGATACTATTTGACAGAGGGTGGGATCATCAGTGGTGAGGAAATGGGAGACGAAGGCAGATTTCTTCCGTATGGAGCTGTTCTGTTGGTTGGTAAGCCAGTACTTGCTGGCGGACACTTTCTTGAGCCATGGAGGATCCCTTATGAATATTCCCCCAAAGAGAGTGGCTGTGGAATGCAATACCAAACAAGCTAGATTTTAGTGACATTTCTATAATTTTTGTTCCTCATTGAAGGATTAAGACAGTTTCAGCCACACTGCCACATACACCAAATGGCATTGTTGTTTCTAAGCCAAAATGCTATCAGAAATAGTTTTGGCTAATTTTGTTATACGTTATCCCCTATAATACACTACTCTTGACTGGATAAGAAGAGTATCGTGTAACCTGTAACACTCAACCACTTCGCAATCCTCACTCAAATGGAGGAGCTGTTGAAAGTTATATAAAAAAGCTAACATTTGAAGGATGACGATGATCTCAATATCATTCAACGAATGTCTTCCTATTGTTGTATCAGTTATCACTGCAACTGATGCACTGATCCAAATAGTCAGACATTAAAGGTGTAATCCAGACATTCTAACAGCAAAAATCCTTCTATAGCATACCCAAAGTATTGACGTCGAGCTTATTGTCATCAGAATGTGACACAAGTTCCCTCAGGAAGAGGCAGAGGTAGATGAATACGTTCTTCTTGTGAAATGGTAACTCTTGAACTATCTGAAACAATAGGGCACACGGTCGTTAGAAACCAACATGAAGTGTAGGTACAGCATACATTGATGAGTCATTAAGGGACTCACTTTTTTACACAGATGATAAGTGTTTGCGACTTCCAAACACTTGGAATAACACTCGTAAGGGATAACGGGCTCTGCCGTGGACTCGAGTAGTAGAACAAGGGCTTCTGCTACAGAGTAGACACTTCCGGCTGTTGCAACATCTAGTTGAGGAAAACTTCCAAAAAACTTGGCTTGCCTGATGATTTTATTGAAATTTAGACTAGAATGGAGTAAAATCAAAAAACAGACAGTTTCTAGGAGATACGGTTGCTAGTATAGGGTGCTGTAACCGCTCAGAAAAGCGTTCTGCGCATGCGCCTGAATCTGCCATAACATATCGTTGACACAGCTGAAGTTCTATCCGGTCAAACGTAACGACTAGCCGCATCTCAAAGTAACCTACCAAGCCAAAAATCCGGAGTCTGCTGGGACCTCGGGATCTCTCTCGTTTTTGTGTGTGTGTTTTTTTTCCCCCTCAGGGGCAGCAACTTCAAAAACTTTATAAAGATCTCACATAACTGAATCTAAACAAAATAGTGGGAGTAACAAAATGCCACTAAATATGGAGAAATCTGGATTGTGTGCAGATTCTATTCCAAATACCTACAAGGAAACTTCAGTTTAAACACTTTAATATACAAGACCCACAGAATTCAAAACCCTACGCAACGTTTTTTGAAGAGCTGAATGAATTGATAATGACTAGAAGAGCTGGTGGTGGTTTCTTTTATGCCTGTGCAGCTCTTTTGAGATGAAAGTGAGTAGAATTTGCAGCCCTTCAAGATATAGCTAGGCACTGACGCCACTTTGAGATATGGCATATCATCCTCAGTGGTCTCTCGTAACTCATGGCAATGGGTAAGCATCCACCTTGCTCGCCCTAACCACCGTATCTCCCAGGGGCTGTATTGGTATGACCATATCTCAACCCTTTAATGAGGAACTCAGGAACTCTTTAATGAGAGAACTCAGGAACTCTTTAATGAGAGAACTCCAATACCTGGTTCCATTGATAAAAGATGGCTGTGGATTATCACAGCTGATACCTACCTTTTGCCAAGCCAAGCCAACAGCAGTGATAGGAGTGTTTTTATGCAAAAGTTAATTTTGATAGTGTCTCTTTTCAAAATTTGTATCACTTGTTTGAAATAACAGGCTGTACTGACTTCCTTATGACAGTAGGTTGTAATGATTCACAAAGGATACGCATAGGGTCCAATGACCAATAGTCCAGCCATGTTCGAATAGCCTCAATCTCTGACGTGAGTCCTGACTGGATGAAAAGCTGGTTCGTCTTCATCCCATGCCGGTGTAAGTAATCGACTAGAAACCAGACTTCTTTTGGCACGGGGTAACTACCAACTGCGTCCAGTCCTTGCGCTCCCTCTCTCAACTGCCTCTCCTGCAATAAAATCCCGTAGAAAACTGTGAACTTTTTGTTAAACATGAATGTTAATTATTGTTATCCACCATACAAAAGCAGACTCATGCTGTAATAAATAAATCCATCACCCACATTCACTAGACCATTTCATTTGCAGGAAAACTCATAATCCATAGAGATAAAACTAAAAAGAAGCTGACATCGAGCTAAATAACAAAATTACTAGACCAAAAACAAAGAATAACAACTTACGAGCTCCACTAATCTCCCAGGTGGCACCTCCTTTATAGGCCCAGGAATGTGGGCTAAAGTTTCAAGCGACGTTCCGAAACAACTTCTCTCATATTCCCCTGGATTTATCAAAAGAACAAATGACTGAAACGATCATCTACATTCTACGCATACTATACTGCTCCAACGAAAATTGCAGTTCCAAAAAAGTGGTTGTTTGGCCAATGAAAAATAGATGTACAATACTAAAACTAGAGTTCTGTACAAGTGGGATACCTACCTACTATTTACATAGGGGAGCTGTCAACTTGTGCTACTTCTATACCGGTATAAGCAAAACCACAATAAAAACCGCTGACTATATAGTTCTATTCATAACAAACAAGCCACTCACTCGTCCACTACCCATCAAAATGGGGGTAAAATCGGACGATGGACCCACAAAAAGTTGAGAGCTGAAAAATTTCGTTTTTGCATGCAAATACCTGCCATTACTTTAACCATAAAGCCCTTTCATGAGCCATATCATAATACACAGTTCGTGATGACCTTTGGAAAATCATCAGAACAGAGGATATGAAAGCTACTAAGCGATATGCTACTGTTGATTCGATAACTATCATGGGGGACAACATGGGAAACTACCTGCATGACTGAACATTTCATTGAAGAGAAATGGGCTATTTGCTTTTTTTATTTATTTTTAAATTGAAAGCATTGCTAAAGTAACGTGAAAATGAAGGATGTTCGTGGATACAATATATTCAAATTTAAGCCTAATGGTACTAGAGATTGAAACAACGAGTAGGGCCTTATACAGTTTGATTGACCCCCCCCCCCCCCCCCCCCGGATGTACCCAGGGAGGTTAAACCCAGGGTTATATATTACAAAAAAGCCTTTTTCTACTCGACAATTTTTTTCCAAACCCGTAACCTCTCGTTTTGTTACCAAGACACCTCCATCCGCACAAATTAACCAGTTATTTCACATTTTATTTTTCATGTAAACAGCCCATTGTCATTTTGGAGGAAATGCAATTTTCTAGATCTAACGCGAATGACAAGGATTCCCCCTACCGTTGTTATCGGATGAGGAAGCAAAATGGGGTTTCTCCATTCGCTAGGTGCGAAAACTACCTGGGCCACAATGACCAGTGTACATAACTAAAGAAGTAGTAAAGTGGAAACGATTCCACATCTACAAGAAACCAAACCACTACTCGATCCGACTTACCAGTGACCGTGATGAAAATGTCTTTCCCACCAACGAGGTGAAGGACAAGTATGTCATACAACTTGTCTTGGCCAGCATTGAGTTTGAAGGCGCTTTTCTTATCAACTAGTACTTCTAACCTGATTGTGCACGTTTCACCTGAAATAATTCCAACGTGAAAGCAAAAAAACAGTGTAGCCCATGTCACTTCTTACAGAAGCGTTGTGGTTCTTCATGAAACAAAGCACAAAAAGTCACGTTATACCGTCTCAATGTATACATGCGTGTAGCTGTGTAACAACATCAGCAGGTACAAACTCTACTTTTGACAGCATTTTGATCAACTGTAAGTATTTATTTTATTCGGGAAGAGTTTTAGATCTTACAATAAATTTTATTCTGATTTTTTCCTAATTCATGATAATGGAAAAGAAGTGGCAATACAATGCCATGAGGCAAAATATAATAGGTACCTATATCACAAGATCCTTACCAGGATGGACATCACTCGTATACGGGTCAATAGTAAGCCAATCCTTACAGTAGCTCACGTCGTCAAGTTTCTTGATAAATTCAAACTTGACTGGAACCTGAATGACATGTAAGAATATATAGATTTTCTATCAAGAATACATTTTATAAAAGATGGGAATTTTTGGAAAGAAAAATATGTTATGGATCATCAGTTTGTGGTAGAGAGACAATGAGACTCACTTGACCGTTGTTGGCAATGGTTAGCGACCGGGATTGGGCTTCAAGAAAGTGGACAGGGTTGTACTTTATTTCTGTAGTATCCACCGTGACTTGTGGCAGGAACTCGTTTTCGAGTTTATCTAACTTCTTCATAACTTCCTCGTGGATTTTGCGATACTTCGTGATGTCAACTTTTTTGATCTGCAAGGACAGAACTAGTTAGCTGTTTTAAGATAAGCGTGGTTTTAAATTTGTAACCAGTTGTTGATACATGAAAGCGGGTGAAATAAACGACGCCGACTTGCGGTATGTAAACGTATAGTCCATGTGCATCATGAAAATGATGCGAGTGTAACACTTACGTCGGCCATGAAGACAGCGCTAACTGGCTTGTGGTCGCTTATCCGGTAAACTTGGTGACTTCGGTATTCTAACTGTTTGATGGAGTCTCCCTTCCAGAGTATTCTGTCGCACCAAGCAGGAGCTCGCCCTTTCTCGCTAAACAGTACCAATGACTACCTTTACATTCGTGCACAATACACGAAAACAGCACCTAGACTATGAGAACCATAGTCAACTGGTTTTACGAGGTTTCAATTTTTATTCGGCATTTATTTTTTAACTTAATTTATGCCAAATTTCAAAAAAATAGTTAAAATGCGATTGGATGGAATCAATAAAGAAAATAACTAATAATAGAAATATCGAATTAATGCAGATATAAAATCAATAATTTTGAGAAAAATGCAATAAAACAGAATCATCTTTTCAATAAGAATGAAGCATGTTTTGAATGACATATTTTATTAGTGAAAAATTAAATTCATTCATCAGATTCTAGTGGCCTCCTTAATGCCTGTGGTGCTAGGCTGCGCCTGTGGCCTAGTGGACTTGATAGAAAATACGCTGGTGTGGATGGACCCCTGTCTTTCAGAACGATCATATCACCGACAAACACAACCGATCTACACTATACAAACGTGAAATCCGCGGAATTCAATTCCTACGAACCAATAGCCCTATTTTGCTCAAAATGTGGAGGGTAGTTAGGGTGTAGGAGTGTACATGTAGCTCCTAGATGGTACATATGAATTTCATTGCGATCGAATGATTGCTATAGCCACTGCCCCTGCACAAACGTAAATCAGTTACCTTCAATTCTTGAATCCACCCTAATCCGTACTGAATTAATTATCTGTCATACGTTGATCTATGCGACCATGTTATTGATATGAGGATGGCAGAGGTTTTAAAAAACCAAACTACCAAATGAAACGAAATTTTGACGAGTCACCCACAACATTCCACCCGTTTTGAAAGGCTTAAAGTCACGGAGTTTGGAGCTAAAAATTTGACAGCAATGTTTCCCAACACAAATTCGATTTGGAGTTAGGAACTAGTGAAACTCCGGCCCAAGCCTCACTTTATTGAGAAGATGGAGTACAGCTAATCAGCAAGAACCAAGCTGAATATTGCTATTCAGTGAGAACCAAGCTGAATATTGCTATTCAGCGAAAATCAAGCTGAATATTGCTATTCAGCGAAAACCACGCTGAATATTGCTATTCAGCGAGAACCATGCTGAATATTGCAATTCAGCGAGAACCACGCTGAATATTGCAATTCAGCGAGAACCAAGCTGAATATTGCAATTCAGCGAGAACCAAGCTGAATATTGCTATTCAGCTTGGAAGGAATGAAAAACCAGATTACCTTGAATCCCAGTTGTCAGTGCCGGCATCGTACTTGTAGGTAGGCATAAAATCTATAGGACCCTCCTTGAAGCCTTTGAAAACGTTTTCTTTCCTCCTCTGACAGTTCAGCTGGTCGTATTCTAAGATTGGCTTGAAGTGTTTGCGAGCAACGTAGTCCTTTACCACCTTCACATCCATTCCTGTTATTCGATAGTTGAGGTCACCGAGCCAGAAAACATGACTGAAATATAGGACAAAGCAACCTAATAAGTCACGTATGCTCAATGGGATGTTATGATGACATTGGTGACAATATTATTTTGTATGGGAGGATGGTTGCAACACTAGAGTACAATTCAACACACAAAATGCCAAGTTCTGAATTTTGGTACCAAACAGGCATAAATATATATAAGCATGGTCAGTAGAGTGGTCACAAAAAGTCAACTTTCGAAATTCAATCGTGGCAACCCCCTAAAAGGTGCCATTTGACTAGAAAATGAGACTCCCAAAGTTTTAGGTCGATCGGATAACATTAACCCGTGCCGCATCGAGGTTGAAGTTTAGAAAAACTCACTTTTTTTCATAAAAATATTATTTCTTTCCTCATAACATAGAAACCATTTGTCCTAGAGACTTGAAATTGGTCTTATTTTATTTGAAATGACATGTTATCTTCTTCAACTTTTACTCCAATAATTTTTTCGCTAGATCCTATGGATTTTATGTTATTCAGCTTTTCCCATCTCAAAACGTGGTCCGTTTCAGCAAATGTGCCTTTTTACGCATACCCCTAAAAACCACACTCCAGTCAATGAAATCGACCTCTAGGCAATTTGATACTTCTTTATCACTCTGGTATATTGAAAATTGATACATTTGAATCTAATATATAATATATGGAGGGGGTGGGGGAGATGGGTGGGTGGTGGGTGCTATGAAATGCACAAAAAACAATAAAAATTATGTAAAAAGTGTTTTAATAATACAAATTGAAAGTTTTTTGTATAGAAAATAATAGCGTGGAACTTATTTTACAACACAATATATATATTTGTGTTTTTATAATAAATATTTACGCCAAGGTCAGAATGTCAGAATGTAGGAAAATTTACCCTGATGTCGATAAAGCCTCACTATCTAAGCCATTAATGTAGTTCTAAATTCAGTGGTGTTGGAATAGATATATTGTGTTGTAAAATAAGTTCCACGCTATTATTTTCTATACAAAAAACTTTCAATTTGTATTATTAAAACACTTTTTACATAATTTTTATTGTTTTTTGTGCATTTCATAGCACCCACCACCCACCCATCTCCCCCCACCCCCACCATATATTATATATTAGATTCAAATGTATCAATTTTCAATATACCAGAGTGATAAAGAAGTATCAAATTGCCTAGAGGTCGATTTCATTGACTGGAGTGTGGTTTTTAGGGGTATGCGTAAAAAAGCACATTTGCTGAAACGGACCACGTTTTGAGATGGGAAAAGCTGAATAACATAAAATCTACAGGATGTAGCGAAAAATTATGGAAGTAAAAGTTGAAGAAGATAACATTTTAAATAAAATGAGACCAATTTCAAGTCTCTAGGACAAATGGTTACTATGTTATGAGGAAAAAAAGAGTATTTTTATGAAACAAAGTGAGTTTTTCTGATCTTCAACCTCAATGCGGCACGGGTTAACGTTATCCGATCGACATAAAACTTTGCGAATCTCATTTTCTAGTCAAATGGCACCTTTTAGGGGGTTGCCAGAATTGATTTTCTAAAAAAAAATTTTGCCTATTGCCTTGTGACCACCCTAATGGTCAGGCTACATTTGAACTGAAATGCAGATATGCAGAAATGTAGAAAGCAATCCACTTACCCGCGACATTTACTAGGATAGTTAATATTCCCATTGTTTCCTCATCATCCCTGGTAAAAAAGTCCCTAATCTCAAGAAATGTTGGAACATGTTGCCAGGTTCCTCTACCGATCGCAGCACTTGAGTTACAATACACTCATGGTGGGTTTCAACAGGAAAAGCCGGGGCTCGAATCCACCCATCCACAAGTTCGAATTTCACTATTCTTTACATTATTCCAACTTATCAGCTGTTTATACCTTAAAAGATTGCTACGAGGATAAAGGATTTTTTCTAGCTTGAGATATGAGCTGAATATTCATTATAGTAGTGTTCATGGTCTGATTGACCACTGCTCCTCACTTATTTGTAATATTCACCTAAAAGGACTGATGGGGGAATTGGAGGGAAGATTTTCCCACTTCAACCTGGAGGAACTGAAGGAAATATTGAAGTATGAAGGTCATTTTTTCCAATTCCCATTCTTTAAATGAGCACCAAAATGAAACTTGGCGACTATTCCATCGTTGACAGATGACAATTAGATCTTACTCGTGGTCTCTGATGGACAGGGGAGGCGAAAATCCCGAGAAAGACGTTCGCTGGCAAATATCCTTGTAGTCCTGGTTCCGCCGCTCGTACTCCTCGACGTGAGCAGCCAAATGCGAATTGACGAAACAAACGGATGTGTTCTGAATTTCCAGCCTCACAGAAACTCCACCTTTGTTTCCCTAAATAAGAAAACAACATCCACTTTCATAAGTCATCCACCTAAAAGAATATACATTTTCAACCAAGAAAAACAGGACGTGGAATGATTCATGATAGAAAAGGGTCAGGCCATGGTGCACTATTTCACTGTCAAATTATTTCACTCAGCCGATTTGTGGCTCCACTTTATGAAAATGGGATTTGGGAAGGAAAAGGAGTAGCACATGAGACTCTGGTCTGTCTTCACGGTGGCATCACGACCTCCAGTTGAATGGAGGAAGCTCATGAAAATTTTGGGGCAAAGAAAATGAGAACTGGGGGCCTATTCACTACGCCAAAGAGACATCTCTTTCAGGTCCGACTCTCTCTTTTGGCAAAATAGATTTTTATAGTATCCATGACAGTGTTATTCAGTAACTTTTAAAAGAGAGAGTTGGCGGCCATCTTGGCATTCTCGATCTCTTTCAGAGAGACAGCTAATTAGGTGTCTTTCCTCGAAAGAGAGAGTCTATTTCTCGTTTGTTTCACAGTGATCGTGTAATATCCTCGTTCATCCGCAACCACATTGGTAATTTTGATTGTGTATTTTTTTCATTTCATAATGTTTATCATCATAAAGTTTTTCATTTCATAAAGATTAAATTTTTTATTTCAATTTTAATTAAAAATATATACATAGTTATTGATTCATGAGTAAAAACGTCCAAGTACGGGTTAAGGTAGGTACCTACCTACCTAAGAGTGGCCGTTCACTAGGTGTAGATATAATGTCCCCTTATTCGACTTTTTCTGTTTATAATTGAGACTTTTTTCAATTTCATTTAAACTTTTATCCGATTCGTGAGTAAAAACGTCCAAGTATGGATTGAGGTAGGTAGGTACCCATTGAATAGGTAGGTATTACTAAGAAATGAGTTCATTATTAAGGAATTGAACTCCCGGGGGCACAAACATCTCGCACTTCATGGATACTATGGCATTTTCGTGTATTAGGATCCATATCTCTTTCTCAAGGTCTCTGGAGCTATTCAGTAAAATTTGCAACTACATAATATTTTAGGTACTGTTTTGGTACTCAAATAGAAGAGGAACAAAGAAAAGGAATGGGAACAGCGGATTTTTGCCCCATTTCTTAGGAGGAAAAGACTGCAAACAAAGGGCCTACGAAAATCTTAATTTCGTAATTAAACCTTATTATTAATTACCACTTCTGCTGATAACAGATCATAACTTGGGTTCTAAGCTACCAATGGCAAGTGTCGAATTGTGCACCTAAATTGGCCAAAGTGGCATCTGCGGTCCTTTACCCCAGGTTACCCAACGTTACTACTGTTGGAAAGTGGTAAGACACAAACGCTGAATAGTATGTCACAAAATGAATTTGAAACTCACCATTTTACCCATGATGCCGGTACCCACAGTGTCGACGACCACTCTCTTCACGCAGTTCATGTGTTTCGATTGTACGAATACAATCAGCAACATTCCCACGAGTCTGACCAAAGCAACTCTTTGATACTCAGCTCCTTGATGCAGCCCTTTCTCAACTTGAAACCTGGACATTTATTAGAAATATTTCAGGGTCGTACTTGAAACTGTTGTCTTGGCTGTTGGAAAAAAGGAATTCGCAATCGTCTGAAGACGTCTAATTTAATACAAAACAACGAGAAAAGATAACTCAATCCCAACCCAGACCAAATCACTGCAGAACTTACCAAGTAACAGCCTTTTTTCCAGGGGCCTGTTTCATAAAGCAACATGTGTTGTGTATAAGTACAGGTATGTAATGCACAGTGTGCAAGTGTTTCACCAAAAGAAAAGGCACCACACGTCCAAAAAAGTTACAAGTGTAGAGCGAACGTTACTAGTGTGTATGAGAACTTTCAGTTTTACCGTCTTCGACGACGTATTTTAGCAGTCAAATTATGTTGATAAGGCGTTGACGTTTTGAGTTTTTTGTTTGTCACTGCCATCTGCAGCTATGCATGCATAAAGCTATGCAATGGGTCCAAAATTTCCAGAATATGAATTTTTGAAATTGTTTTATCGGCAAATCCTTTTCAGAGCATCTTGATTTCATCCCTAGATTTCAACAAAAATTTATTTATGTATATTTTACGTGTCACTCCAGACGACAGGTCAGATACCTGACCTAGGGTAAATGATAAAAATTCCAAATTTCGCCAAAATGTTCTTACTGCCAAACAAAAGGATGAGTTTGAAGATGAGCGATGTTCAAAAATTCGAAGGAGGTCTAATTTGAGTTTTTAGGGGTCAAAAATTTGTAAAAAAAACGGCTAAAATCGCGAACAATTTATATAAAATCATTGAAAGTGGTATGGAAGGGGGAGTAAAGGCAGAAAAATACAATTTCAGTTGTTCTTCATACATAATAGGGGTCGTCAAATGTGGAGTTTTGGGGGGTAAAAATTTGGTATTAAGGGCTAAAATCAATATTAATTCACCTGCCATTGTGTGGGATGGTGATTCACGATAGAAAGAGACAAATTCGACTTTAAAAGGGCCAAAAATCGCTAAAAATGGGTCAACGTTGAGGGGCCAACAGTTCGTTCGCCATCACCGGGCCGCCGTCTTGAAGTTTCTGGGCGACAAATGTCCTGCTGGTTTTGAAGGCCGTCACTTCTAATTTCCGTGAAGTTTTGAGGTTTGTTCCCAGTTCTAAGATTGTTGTTACTCTTCAACATGGGTAACGTAAAACTGGTTGAGGAAGTCCAATACAAAATGGACACTGATTTCAAGAACAACATCTGGAGTAAAACCATTTGGAGAGGAGTGTCAAACAACTGATGAGAAATAAGTATCTATTTTTATATTAAACGATACACATTATTTGCTCAGTTCCAACTTCCCAAACGAATGATGCATTGCACTGTTCTTCGACGGATGAAACTCGGTCCGGTGTGAAAGGACCGACACAGCCCGATCACGGCCGCAGGATCGATTCCTATCCGTAGGTATAGGACATTCGAAAACATTCGTTGAATCCATATGAACTTTGGAAGTTGCAGTTAATCCTTGACTAAAAAGACATAGCTCGCCATCGACGTTGAACAAACTCTATTCTTCATCTTCAGAAGACGTTTGTTACACATCAAGTAGGTAGGTAAGCAGTAACAATAAAACTGACAGAGAAAAACGACTGAGTGAGAAATGTGAAGTGAATCCCAACAACCATTTCACACAAGCTTACAGGCAAACGAAGGTAGGTTAAAAACTAGCCGACTTTTACAACTGTAGAACTGGAACTTGTAGAAAAGTATGGAGAAACGCCTGTAACTTGTCAAAATCTGCCTGTACAATTGTAAGAATTCACTGCCACTTACACGTCTACACTTATGCCAAAATCTGACTGTTTCACAATCAGGCTTAAACAGGCTTGTAGTCTAGTTCCTTACTATAGTGCAAAATATTAGTATGATGTAAGGGCCAAGTAAATCGGGTTTTAATTAGCTACTAGAGAGTTGTTGCAACCAAAAATTGACGATCAGGAGAGAGAACATAAAGGCAAGTGTTACGTTCGAGACCTAAGTTTTAGCGTTTTCAAGACTTGCGTTGTCCAGCACCACGTAACTATTGGAAAGTTGCGTGTCGCGAGTGTAACTTGATAAGTAAACTTCTTCGCGGATAACCAAATTCGATCTCCATGGCTACGGTATCGCGTCACCTCGAATTTTGCAGACAGGAGGAGCCGGCCTCGGGAAGGTTTTCCGCCATGTGCGTTCTCTTTAGGTATATTTGAACTTGAACTTCATGTGGTTCGCGTACCTATTCATCTTGAGCATTGCCATCCGAAAGCGATGAGCACGGTAAGTGAGTGCCGTATAATTAGCAAGTATTGTGGGTATTTAAAATTATACAAAGGACCCAAGGTCTCACCGTGCCGTGCGTAGGGTTTTACAGTAAAAGGGCATAATTGCTCTTCTAGAAATTGTTCAAAACTCATGGAAAACCATCAAAATTGAATAATTACTATTACTGAATAATTATGTTACGAGCTAGTACGAGAATAAAGAGGTTAACTTGAAAGGCAAATTATAATGTCATTGACAAATTATTACGTTAACGTCACTTCAAAATATGTCCGGAGTTGCGTGAACACGTAATTTTCTCATGGAACATACGTTGGATAGTTAGCATCCGAATTTGTCACCCTAGAACAGAGTTACGTTTTAGAGTTGCGTTTTTTGGAAAATGGTTGCAACAACTATCTACTATTAGACAAGATTTGCTTTATTACACGTCGTTTTTGTATACAGATCATTTACTGAGACTCAAGTCGATATGTAGACATATATGTAAAGAAGAAGGTGAAAGTTTACCTCCACTCGTCTTCTCTAGGAGTATCATTGAAAAGGAAAGCCTCTTTCGACAGGTCCAGTTCTTGAAAGCCGATGGCGTAGATGTCTGGTGGTTCAATGTCGCATGCCAGCCAGTCCTGTAGGCTGACAGTAGGAGACTGACCATTGACATTCCATGTGCCAACAAAAACTCTGAAACGATAAATAGGGGGTTTCTAGGGAAAACAGCAGATGTAAAAGCAGCGTTTTAAAAATCTTTCGTAGCACACAGGAAACATCGTCCTCCATGCCACAAATAGGAAACAAATATCCAGGGGCGTTGCGCCCATAAGGCCATTCGGACCACTGCCCCGGCACCCAAAAACACTAGAAGTTTAAAAAAAAAAAAAAATTCAACCATGTGTTCAGTTGGCAGCTGAATTTCTCTCTGTACACTGCACCTAATTTTTTTCACAAACTTTAACAGCGACCTGCTAGACTACTCTGGCTGTGGTTACTCAATGTTATTGTAGAGCATCAATGGTAGTTCCCTAGACCAAGCATGTTATCGGAATAAAGCGATAGTAATCGATGTCCTGCAATCTAAATAAAAAAACTAGGCTCCTGAAACTGGCAGGTAGGTCCTGGGACCTAGCGTTCCCATGGCAACTGAGCATGGTCAGTCAAGTAAAAATGTTGTTTGCCATGCCCACTTTGGGCCTGTCCCCAGAATCTGATTTCCACTCAAAACTCGTTCGAGTTCACAATCGATTCGATCGCTTTGATTCAACTTGTCATCTCGATACGAGATGCTTATGTCTTTTGATTAGTTTTTGCGTTCTCGTGAATCACATTCGCTTACTCTGTTGTCAGTTTTAACCATTTTTTGCGTCGAATTTTATGCGTTTGCATTTGGTCCGGTTTCGGTGACAGATTTGCATTTGTGGTACGTACGTGCATTTTGTGCTGTTTGTTATCTTGTGGTGTGGAGTGATCGGCGTCGTAACAGATAAGTATGCTTGCTTCTAGTCAGTAGCTTCTCCATTCATGTAGGTACATACCGACGGGTGTTTAGTTGTATTTTAATTTACTATATTTTTGTGCCACATGAATTAGGTGGCTAATTTACTGTCAAAACTTTCGACGTTTCCGTACGACAATAGTGTTGATTAAAAGTTTAGGAAGAGATAACCCTTTGCTGAATATGACTCAATAAGTGATTTAAGTATGTTTATGATGTATGTTTAAGTATGTTTAAGTATGTATAATTTATGTTTTAAGTATGTTTATGTTTTATGTAAAAATAAACAGCATATGACAAAACTGCAATGGTCGTGACCTGAGATACACTGAAATAATACCAAATAATTTTACAGATTGAATATCACCCGACTGGTTGCTGAGATAATCTAGGAAAACTAATACTGTTTCTGTCTCTCTCTTTACTTGACGTATCTGTCTCTCTCGCACACTTGTTGTCCCCTTTAGCCTTAAGGGAAGGGTGTTGTTGCCTTGAGGTATTTTGTAGAAAATATGTTGGTTTTATGTTCTGGTTTGATGCCCCACAGTTTTCACCATAACTGTATCTCCGTGTTATTGAAACGCAGAGGATTTCTTCCGAAGAAAAAAGTAAGATGGAAAGACATGGAGATGTGTTAGGTACCTACCTGAAGGTTTGGGTGTATGTGTACTCCTGCTCTTTCTTGGACATTTGGTACTTGATGATAGCCTCCCGAGCAGCTAGACTGGCTCCTTTTGCGAGGCTCTCCCGGTCTATTGACAATTCGGGACTGTCAATCATCTGCACAAATCACCGAAAATGAGAATAACAATAACTTACAATTCTGATATTATGTGAAACTCATAAGGGTGTAAATAAAAGAAAACTAGACATGACAAACCCTCTTCTAAATTTCCGCGCATGAGTCCAATCCAAAGTGAAAATCATATGAAACACAGTTTAACAACTTTGGGGGCGCGAAGCACACTGTTCGTTCAAAATCCGACGAAGAACAATTATTTAAATAATACTTCATGTTCTTTTATAAATAAATACATTTTAATGAGTACCTAGTTTTATATTAGAAAACGGTATAGAAAACGGGAGTAAAATAGTAAAAATATGAGCACATTCACTGGTGGTAAAAGTGGCAAAAAAATTGAAAGGAAATCCAGAGGGTAAACTTGTCGAATGAGGGTAAAGGTAGGTTAGCGTAGAAGTACCTAGTTGTTGTAAAAGAATTGGCAGACGTACCTCATGGACATCTTCAGTTGGCTTGGTAGAAAGGAAAGTTGATATCAAGTATTCAGTCAATTTAAAAATAAAACAAACTAAATTACAAACTTTATATATTCCAATCCAGGAGCAACCTTTCGACTTGCTGTTCAAAACAAAAATGCATTTTTATCTATTCAGATTTTGGAATGGGTGAAGGGTATATGAAATATGCTAGTGGCAAAGAGGAAGAAGGAATAGTCGGGGGGAAAGAATGACAATATGAATGGGGCCCCAAAATCAGAAATAAATGGGGCCCCGAAATACAGAAATGAATGGGACCCCAAAATCCACATGCTGACTTAGAATTTGATAGGAGAGTCTATGACTACTCAATGTAAAAGCTTGTCAGCAAGACTCTCGCCGTGGATCCTAGTGTGCCCTATCAATCGTTCAGCAGTGATCGGAGCTAACGAACTAAATCACTGGCGAAGAAATCGTGGAAACCCATTTCAAAGAAAAACGGAGTTATTAAAAAAATAGTCTATTTCCACTAATACACGACCCCCCCCCCCCCCCATTCACCTTACATTCCTTTCTCTTTTTGTCATTCTCTTCCTGGGCCAATCAGAATCGACCCCCCTTCCTTTGTTCCCTTCACCATTCTTCTTCACAACCAATCCCAATCGACCACATTTCACTTTTTGACTATTTATAATGTCACCTCTCCAATGTGCCTTCCGTAATTGTTTGTTACTGACGATGGTTTGATCACCAAAACTGGTATAACAGTGTTTTTCGCATTTGTTGGTGTATTAGTGGAAATAGACTATTTTTTTTTCAATAACTCAGTATTTCATAGAAGCTAATGCAATTTCAATTTCTGCAATGAGAAGAGTCGATCTCCACGACATCAATGAGCTCTGTTGAGGAGTGTCTACAAACACATCATTGTTCAATTACCTGGTAAACAAGCCATCTAAGTGAAAAATGAATCCTGTAAGGAAATCCAGTGGCTGACTGTTACCCCGACTAAGGGCGACAGCATCTACCTAACAGCTACCCAGCTTCGGTACGCCTTAGCACTCAGGTACCTAGGAAGGAACACTCTTTCTTCAATGGAAGGAACTATTTTTACGAGACGATTTATTAAAATAAATTTACAACGCTTGTACAATTACTTAAACGATAGATGTGGGTCGGAGATCTTCACGAATTCCATTCCTGGAGCAGAACATACAGGTATTTCCAGGCCTCGGCCTCCCCACACTACATTGCAGCCGTCCAGTGTTGGGCGTTTTGAGCAAGTCATGTACTGCTCCTCTCCTATCGTCCATTTTCCCCTCCACTTCAGCCTAATCTCCCCCAAGACAGAACGCACGCACAGGAAATTTGATGTGTCCTCCAGCAGCCCTGAGTTACAGAAGGCACAGATCCTGTGGTGGTTCTGTCGCCATGCGACATTATTCAGGAATAAGAGGCTTGTCGCTTAAAGCACCATCTCACATTCTTGATTTCCTGCTGTAGGTTTGTTTGTGGTTGGGGTCTGGCCCAATTATCCGACAGTAAAGAGCGTATGGAAGGAACTAGCAGGCCTACCACAGCTATGAGATTGGTGTGAAGAGCAAATGAGTCAAATCCACGCACTCGACTGCAAGAACCATCCCTCTTTCCTTCCTCACAGTGCCTTCAGGTGTTAAGAACTGAACTCCTGCAAAATCCTAAGAAGGTTCAAGTACACGATTAGCAGGGGCGCTGCTCCATAAGCCACTGCCCAGGCACCCAAAAACACTAGAAGTTAAAATTTAAAAAAAATCAATCATGTGTTCGGTTGGCAGTTGAATTTCCCTCCGTTCACTGCACCTAGTTTTTTTCACAAACTTCAACAGCAACCCGCTAGATTTCTTTGGCTGTGGATATTCGATGTTATTGCAGAGCATCAATGGTAGTTCCCTAGACCAAGCATGTTATCGGAATAAAGCGATAGTAATCGATGTCCTGCAATGGAAATCGAAACCTAGGCTCCTGAAACTGGCAGGCACTGGGACCTAGTGTTCCCATAGCAACTGAGAAAATGGCCCGTCCATGCATGCTCAGTCAAGTAAAAATGTTGTTCGCCACACCCACTTTGGGCCCTGTCCCCAGAATCTGATTTCCACCCAAAAATCGTTCCTGTTCACAATCGATTCGACCGCTTTGATTCAACTTTTCATCTCGATATGAGATGCTTCGTCTTCTGATTTGTTTTTTTTTTTTTTTGCTCATGAATCACATTCGCTTTCTCTGTTGAGTCCATTGTCAGTTTTCCTTTTTTTGCGTCGAATTTCGTGCATTTGCATTCGGTCCAGTTCCAGTGACAGATTTGGATTTGTGGTATCAGTTTGCTATTTGCTATCTTGTGGATTGACCGGCATCATAACACACAGATAAGTAGGCTAGCTTCTAGTCAATAGCTTCTCCATTCAAGTAGATACCGGCCGACGGGTCACTGTTTCGTTGAAGGTATTTTAGTTTACTATATTTTTGTACCACATGAATTAGATGGCTAATTTACTGTCCAAATTTTCGACGTTTTCGTATGACGATAATGTTGATAAGTTTAGGAAGACCCTTTGATGAATGTCATTCAATAAGTAAACATCACTTGAAAGTTTAGCCTTTGATGAATATCACTCAATAAGTAAATAAAGGGAAGGAAATGTTGTTGCGTTGGGGTATTTTGTAGGCAAATCTGTTCGTTTTGTGTTCTGGTTTGGCGCTAAACCGTTTTCAGAGCCCACGCACCGCTACTGACGATTACAAAAAGAATAGCCACTGAAGGCTGCGCACCTACAGGCGAAAATTATGGTCGGATTCTGATGAAATTCATCTAAGCCCATGCATGTGGACCAATCGCACATACCTCAAAATTTGTCGCTTGGATAGTTTATTTAATAAGATTATCGATTAACAAGGCACATGGACACAGAACCTATAATTTGTTCCTCGATGACTGAAACGCAAAATGTGAGTGACAATTTTCACGTCAATTGCATGAATACCAGGATGCAAGGCATCGCATCGCTACCTTGTAGAGAGGAAGCAAAAGTATCAATCAACAAAGCGATTTTAGAAAGATGTTCAGAAAAATAAAAATAAAAAAGGAAAAATAATTATTATAGGTGATGGGAAAAAATAATAAAATTACATACGAGCCCGCTCACTTTGGTTTATTATTCTACACCTATGTATAATACACCTATGTATTCGCTCAGCAAAAATTCCCTCCCTCAAAAGGTTTTCTTTTACATTTCAAGGTGTGTACAGTCCAAAAATGCAATGTTCGTCTGCCGTCCGCCGCGCGCCGTCCACCGTATCATCCATATAATTTCGGTCTAAAAAATTCGTTCTTTCGCACACAGGCTCCATTTGGGCCTTAGCTGTGTCCCGAAACTTTGCAGCCCAATCGGAATATACCCAGGGGTGTTATGGGTGAAAAATGGGGTAAAAATGGGGTTTTTTGGTGTTTTAGTAACAAGAGGTTGTGGGGTATCGTTTTTTAGAACGGGGAGCCCAAATATGAAGTCGACTTTGATCAGAGTAGAAAATCTAGGTTCTAAGGAAGTTTCAGCCTTAAATTTACATTAAAGTTTGCTCTAAAATCGTCGTTCTTCCACATAAGTTGATTTTTACCAAAGAGTGAAGAATTGAGGTTGTGATTCATTTTTTGTGAAGACTGCTGTAGACTTCTGTTTATATTTTTAAATGAAAGTAAGTTCCATTCTAAGAATTTTGAGACCAACCGCACTCTCCTACGATGAATAGTTCTTTTTCTATGAGCTTTCAAAGTTTCGGCAACAAGTGACGTCATACTGAGGAAGGGGGTCCCGCCCAGACGAAACGTGGGCAATGACGTCTCTCGTCAATACTTTGAAAGCTCATAGAAAAAGAACTATCCATCGCAGGAGAGTGCGGTTGGTATCAAAATTCTTGGAATGGAATCTTTAATTTAAAAAAGGGAAAAGTAATATGTCATGGGTACTCCTCACTAATAATAAATTAAATTATTGCACGTCCGACGTATTATTAACAAAAGGGGAATTCTATGGATACCTCCTCTTCCAAACCACTAATAGGTACTTACATTGCACACTGCCAGAAATTCACAATGGAAAACTTATCAACAGTCACGCGCTTCACGACATTGATACTGAAAAAATATACATTTTATAATCAATGCACATATATTCCGTGTTGACAACTTGTTTAACTGGAACGTTAGATCAGCAATGGCGTAAACCACCACTATCTGTGTCACAGTCATTTAGCCATTGCCGCAGACAACAGGCAGTATGGAATCGAATAGCGTAGGTAGCAAAGCTTTCTAACCACTGACGGTAGCGAATATTTAAGAGATATTGATGCAAGAACTTAAATGCGGGTGGCAAGATATGACAAGTACCTAACTTCCTCGCATCCATAGCGTTACTGCTGAGAATCATATGGAACTGCTCAAAACCATTTATCTACCATCAAAAACCACCCTTTGATTTCTAGCAAAATCGGAGACTTTTTTTGTAAAAACATGAAAATTAGTAGGATTTGTGTTTGCGCAGGCGTATACACCACTGCTACACACATCCAAGGATTTCACGTTTGGGAATTTAGACGATAACCCACATCCCCATAAAACAGATCAAAATCGGTTTAATATTTCCATGGTGATAGAAGGAACGAAGTCAACTAAATGTTATTTTGAGAAAATGTTTGTGCATTTATTAATCGAATTGGATTTTTGAATTTTGAGCTCAAATTGGTACTTCCACTAAGCATAAAACGCTGCAAAGTCCTTGTCACATGGGTTTATTATTCTACAGGAAATACCTACAGAAATTCTGGAAATACATTTATTGTTTCTTGCACGTGAAATTATTGAAATAGCCATTTTCCATGGTTTCCACCAATTTTGGACCCCAAAAACACGAAGTAAGCTCCTATTTTTGACAAATTATCTATGATATTGATAGTGCCATTTAGTTTTCTCGATTCACCTGTTGAAACTACTTCTAGTGTTATTATTCAAGTTGGTAATTTCAGACAATTTCCCAGGTTTCTAACTCATAAAAAAAGGATTCTGGAAGCTGAACCTTCGTTCCAACCTCAATTCTCACGGTTTGGTCAAGATCAACTTCATATTCGGCCTCCTCGTCCTCATTTAAGCTCATGTTTCTAGAACACCAAAAAACCCCATTGTTTCCCCCATTTTCACCCATAACTCCCTTCGGCATATTCCGATCGGGCTGAAAACTTTTCGGACACAACTAGGGCCCAAATGGAGCATCTTTGCGAAAGAACGAATTTTTTAGCCCGAAATTGAAGGAGATATGCGTGATACGGCGGACGGACATAGCATTTTTGGAATCTACGCACCTTGAAACGTAAAAGATAATTTTTGAGGGGGTGTTATAAACATTTTTTGCTGAGCGAATACGTAGGTGTATTATTCACAGAATAATAAACCAAAAATCAGAGCAAATTTTTATACTCGTTTGTTCGTAAACTCCTTGTAGGTGATGAGTACGGATTTTCTCCGTTATAAAACTGAATTCGAATCGAGGTAAAGACACGTTGTAATTTTGGCCGCGCATTGCCAAACCTACTTGAACTGATAGTTCCATGGCCAGTTCCTTGTCTCTCCGACTTGGTACGTAACCGGCATATCCTGTATAATCAAGCGTAACCAACAATATGAAAGAATGGTTGTAATGACCCGAACTTTGGAGAGTATGTACCTACCTAAAGGTTGGTATATATTTAGGAAATGTTTACACCATGAGCAGTACGATTACGAAATTGGGGTCATTTCGTTTATCTTGATGAGGACATATCTAAATCAATTTCAAACGGAACAAGCTGGCGGGGTGGGAAGAATAATCGGGACATAATAACCCACTTGAATGTTTAAATATTTACCTCATAAGTGGCATGGATGAAGCTTAATCAATACTACAGCTGAACAAGGATCCGTTTCAGACAGGTTATTTCCCAACTCATAAGACAATGAACGAAATTGTCTCATTTTGTGTACATGGATGGGTACAACAGTAAATCAAAATGTTGGAGGATAATCAGACTTGTAAAATTAGGTAAAAGTAGTCGAAGATATCAATAACTACGTAGGTCAAGAACACTACTAAATTCCAAAGATGCCAAATCAATTTTTAAGGGGGTTCACTGAATCGACTATATAATTTATTATGATCGATTCAAAATAATATATATTGAACCAATTTTAACGTTCCGGGCGTACCTCAAACGAATGAAAACCAGACGGTTGCTCCACAGGCTTATGTGCCGGAAATTTGAAATTGCTATTGACCATGTAGTTGAACACCAAGTCGTTAAGATCTTCTTCGTTGTCCGAATCGTAATGATCCAATAGCTCACGTTCTACGCAGCTGCTTCTCAACAGAGGGAGTTCATCATGCTCTGTTCCCGACAAGGAAAAACGTCTCGCGAACACAGTTTTGAACTCCTTAATTTTTTTAGGGGGTTCACCATTCACCTGACCCTCGCTGTCCCTCAGAGAGCTGCTCTTCCTTCTGCACAGAGGTTTCCTCTCGTCATCGGACCATAATAATTCTTCATCGTTTGAAACCACAGGTTCTAATAGTTCATGTTCCAAACGGCTGTTTCTAACCAGAAGCCGTTCACCGCATTCTGTACAGGGTGAGGACAAAGTTCTCATGAGCACAGTCTCCAACACAGTTTTGAATTCCAGAATTTTTCTCGGGTGTTCACCATCGAAACAACCACCGTTGTTCGTCAGAACTTCGAGAGAACGGCTCTTACTTCTATTCAGAGGTTTCCTTCCGCCGTTGGACCGATTCTCATCGTAGAACGCCATTTTAGCAACAAACAATGAACTAAGCCCGAATAAAATAACATATGAACAGCCACATAAGAAGATAAATTTTCAAAATCAATCGAATCATCACAGAACACAGTCCTTCTGTAGTATGGAAAACTCGATAAGTTGTCTATATAAACGGTCATCTTCTACTTTCAACATTCCACTTCGTGAGAATTAGGACTAGACCTTAAGGCTCTGCCATATATTATCAATAGCGGAAAAGAACGGTTAAAAGATAGGGGGTTATTTTACAGTAAACAAAAACAACGTTTACATTTATTAACACAAGAGGAAAACGGGGGCACTCGACTTAGCATCTGTTAAGAGTATTATTTCTTTCTTTTATAACCTGGATTTGACCTCACTGGGCATATCCCGGGAGGGCTTTTTACTCCAACGTTATTTCAAACTTTAGACCTTGTAGGCTTCCCATGATTATTATCAGAGGTGAAGAGCTAATCGCTGGTCGGGTAAGCACATGCAAGCTTTTAAAAGCTTGTATTGATGCCCGTGAGTGGAGAACCAGAGACGCCGTGAACTTTTATCCCAAACGGGGATATAAAGATCCTACACCGCGGCCGCTGCTTCAGGTAAGAGTGCAAATTGTCATTATTTATTTTTATAAACTACCAAACAACCAGGTAAGTGAAAGACAATTAAATTTGCCAATGAAACAATCTCCCTCCTTCTCTACCATCGAATTAGATGCAAAATTAAAGAAAGAATGCATATTATCGGTGTTATGATTGATGATTGCCACAGTGATATCAAGGTGTCACTGTCGGGGCAAGTATTGACATTCAGTGACGTTTTCATATCTTTAAGAAATTTTAATAAAATAATTAAGAATGTCCGACGTAAACCCAAAATATGCAGGTGGGTCTCATGACACAGGTGTAATTTTGAATAGAAATTGTTAAAAAACGCTGCAAATTAACATAAAGGTTTATTTATTTACCTGCATAGATGCCCCTTCTGCGTAGATCACTGTTTTCTGTGGAGTACCTACTGGAGCAGGCTCCAATACTCGATTATTTACCGTTGATTATTGACCAGTACTCGTAATTATTTACCACTGTGTAATAATTTACCGTTGTGTAATAACTTACCCAATAATACTTCAGCGTTTGTTCAAGTTGTAAAAGTGCCGATCAACAAAATCCAAAAGATCCATCATTTTTCAAATGAAATAATATCACAGAACAACCAACTCGACTTCATACAGCCATCCGTGACTATAACCAGGTGCTCCCTAGCGATGATATCTGGGCCTGATTTATACCGTTTGATTCACGATCATGTTGACGAAGCCTTTTGCTGCAAACTAACGGCTGGTCGCACAATGCTCCGGGTGGTCTCAAAAAATTCTTTAGTTCAAAATCAATTTAAAAACGTTGAAAAAACCATACCCTTGTGTTGAAAGTTTTCGAGCTTCGGCGATCTGAAAATTTCAACCCCTATTTTTAACCCCTTAGAGATGAGTGACAGTAACGCCGAGCTTCGAGGACCAACTAGACCCCGAACGGGACCTATAAACCAAATTTCGTCAATTTTGGTTCAAGGTAACTAAGAAAAGTGCTAAGTAAGGCGTACGGCGGACAGACAGAAATTTTTTTATTGCATTTTCGGATTCTACATACCTTGAAACGTAAACCATCAAATTTTGAGGGGGGTTAAACTTTTTTTTTCATGCTCGATTCCAAAAGTTTATTATTGAAAACAATAAACCAAAATGATGGATCTATTGGATTTTTTTGGTAGGTACTTTTGAAACTTGAACAAACGAAGTATTATTGATGGGTAAATTATTACTCAATGGTAAATTATTAAACACCGGTAAATTATTACACAACGGTTCATTATACCATCAACGTGGAAGGGGCTGGATTTTGTTGAAAGGTACTTTTACAACATGAACAACCGGTTAACTATTATTGATGGGCAAGTTATTACACAACGGTTCATTATACTATCTACATAGAAGGGGCACCTATACAGGTAAATTATTACACAACGGTTTATTATTTGCCTTATGCTTCATGAATTACTACAAATAATTAATTAACGAAATATCGAATCCCGCGCATTTGTAGGAAACTTTAATTCCCGGGCCGGCTCCAGTACTCGATTTAGGGATTTCCTGGCGGGAGCTCGAAGGTAGGTATTGACCACAGCGATCTACGCAGAAGGGGCATCTATACTGGTTAATAATAAACCACTGTGTAATAATTTGCAGCGGTTTTTATTGCATTTTCGGATTCTACGTACCTTGAAACGTAAACCATCAAATTTTGAGGGGGTCTTAATTTTTTTTTTAATGCTCGATTCCAAAGGTTTGTTATTGAAAACAATAAACCAAAGTTGTGGGTCTTAGTTACAACTCATTAAGATGAAATTCAAAGGGGTTATTTGTGCAGCTACCTACGTTTAGTAGGTAATGATTATGAGAAAGCTATGTGACAGACCTTGGTATGTTTCAATTGATCATTTTGCTACGACTGAAGTAGGTCCTGCTACTGAACTAATACGTTTCTTTTAATTTATACCTCACGGAGGAATGTCATAATAATTCCTCCTTCACCCATTTGTAACAACTTCTGCAGTATTACTTCCGTGCGTTCCAACCATCCAGTTTTAGAACTCACAGCTCTTCCTCGAGTTCTAGAACAGAACTTTTTGGAACCTAGCTATAGCGGGAACTAGAGTACGAAATGCTGTAAGTAAGAGGTAAGAAGAGTAAACTTACTGCATCCTGTTGTTCGACTTCTTCTTCCGTTTGCTCAAGTTTGTAAGATGGATTGTACTTCTGAAGCCAACTGAACTCCAAGAATCCATTCCCCCTGTTCACTTCTAATAACAAACAAACAAGTTAGTCAGTATAATGGTAAACAGTAATGGAGTATGAAAAATAATATAAACCCATCCTAAATATGGGTGGGGTGTCAAAAACCGCCCGGTGAAGAAGGGACTGCCTAATTCATGTGGCGCGAGTTGAAATCAAGCGAGTTTGAAGTAACATAAGGTAAGTAGATAAAGATAACCAGTGAAGAGCTGAGCTAATACAATAATGGACAGCCTGTTCAAAACATTAGGCAGGTACCTAACTACCGGTTTTATTTAGAGTAATTGTTTATTTCTAAATTATTATGATTTTTATAACAGTAGTTTGTTGAATGGAACGTAGGTATTAGGATTCACCCGAAGTCAGTGGAATTCAATGAAGCCGCTTCACATTATACTCGTAGTAAAGGATATTTTCAGGGTAGGCATTGCAGCAATATTCACACGAGATATTCCAAAATTTGCATATTTAGCAACCCAAAACCTGTTCAAAGCTGGTTGTAAACAGCATACAAATAAAGCTAAGCTAAGGCTATCACCAAGATTTTCTATCACACCAAAAAATGTGGGCAACACGAAACGAAGGGATAAATTGATCAGGTTCTTGATAGTACAACATTATGTGACTGATGTTGACAGGCCTTGACTGTCCTTAATACTGGGCAGAGTGCGTGAATTACAACAACCATGGGACACTCAGGGCTGGGAACAGGAAGTTGTTAGTTAATTGATAGGTTCTCGAGGATTGATCACTAGGAGAATGTCCTGTATAACTTGGATGAACAGAGGTGGCCTAAAAAAGGTCGTAGGCACACTCTCCTCTGAGTAACAGTTACGGCAGTGGTTCCCTACTCAATTTGGGATACGTAGATACGTGGGATAAGTCAACACCAGTGCGCCTCCCTTCACTTATACTAACTACTGTGTGAAGGAAGAACGCCTCAACTCCAAAATCAAAACATTTCAGAAATTCGCCATTAAAGCTACCCTGGGGTACATTCTAGCAACCCCATTCTTTTGAGGAACATCAATAGGAATTCAATTTACTCAAGTAACTACTTTTTAAAAAAATTTGATTTTTTTCAACCAATTAATTGTACTTGAGGCATTTACTTAAATTTCAAATAACTTTTTTGGAATATTCTTGAAGTTGAAATGCCTCAACTCGCCTGTGAGGAGTTTTCCCTTCACATAGATCACTTTCCGCAAGGAGGTTTTTAAAGGAGACGAGGTTTAAAACGCCTTAATCTAGAAATTCGATCGCAAAAGCAGATGATTTTCGTGCCCCATGATGCCAATTTTTTTGACAAAAAAATACATACATGAAAATCCAATTTTCGCAAACATGGAGATGAGTTTTTCTTTCACACGACAATATAGCAGTTTAATGGATACCGAACTGATTATATAAATTTTGATAACTGTTAAACAATATTTTACCACGCCTTGCTTCAGGACAGAAGAACTTCTAGTTTATTTGAACTTGAAACTAAATTAGAAAGAAATGCATTTTTTTTTTTAAATTGGAACACTGTTAAAAGGACTTATTATGCTTCAGCGACGTCCAAATATTTACGTTTTATTTTTGACAGGTACAACAAAAATTTCTGGCAAAGTCCCTTCAGATAAATGGGTGTCGAAAAATGTCCAAAATGTTGGATAATCGTCTCACCAGACTCAGAGAATGCGATGGTCGGAGAAGACAGAGGGGTATGATCGAAAAGTACTTACTCTCCGTGGCCTTATATAGCTCGGCTACGAACATGTTGGATTTCTCTCCAAGATCCAACTCGAAAAGAAGAATCAACTTTTGATGGGTAACTGCCAAGTAGAGATCGGGTCCAACATCTTTCGCTTCGGACTCTACAAAACGAACACACACCGGGTTTCAAAGGAGATTTTGAGTAATATGGAAGACATCATTCAAAACCGGGTGAAAACGCGAAGTGGGTCAGTGAAGCCCCTCGAAACGTAATGAGATCAGCTGAGGGACAGAGGTGAAACAGGCGGAGTCTATCAGTCAAATCACAACATTGAAAAAACAGTAACAACGTAACAAAGGTGAAAAAGAGTCCTTAAATTGACCAGCTTCCCAGTGGCAATCAAACGCGAAATTAACTGTGATCAAACAATCCCACGTAAACAATAATCCTCACAGCAAGGATCTATATAGTACCTATACAATAAGTTTCATTTAAATGAATAAATAAACCAGTATGGCTATAAGAGCGAATTTTCAAAGCAAATAATCGTGCTATTGCGTAAAAAGATGATATAGCGAGAAATCATACCACTTTTCGTAAAATGATGTGATTTTTTTCGTGATTTTGGCCATTTCTACCGACTTTCGATCCTTACATAAATCAAATTGGACCCACTCTTTTTTGAGAAAAATATTTTTATCATCGAAATACCTCCGTCGTGAATCACCATCCTACACAACGTCAGGTGAAACGAAATTGACTTTAGCACTTAATACCAACTTTTGCCCCCGAAAATCCAGATTTGACAACTATTCCGTATGATAACTGGAATGGTAATTTGTTGTCTATACTCACCCTTCCATACTAATTTAAGTGATTTTATATAAATTGTTCGCAATTTTAGCAGTTTTAACAGATTTTTGATCCCTAAACACTCAACTGACCCCCTTAGAATTTATGGAAATTTCCCATCTTCGAATCATCTTTTTGTCTGGCAATACTTGGCGAAAATTCGCACTTTTATCTTGTACCCACGGTCAGATAACGTCTGGAATGACAAACACACACACACACACACACACACACCGCGCGTGCGTGTGTGTGAATTTTTGTTAAAATCCAGGGGTGAATTCAGAACGCTCTGAAACGGATTTGCCTATAAAAAATTTCAAAAATTCATGTTTTGAAAAGTTTGGACCCATTGTAATAGCTTAATTTTCTTTGAAAATTATCTGATGTCACGCAACAGCAGCACTAACATTAAGTTTAAAACAACGCATATTCTAAAAACTAAAATCTTGAATCTTCAAGACCTTTGCTAAGGCACCTGGCAGAAGCATATATGGTCGTAAAGCAGCTTCCCCACGTGAAATTCTTTTTATACTTGGACATGCGAAATTTCAACCCAAAGCACTTCCAAAAGCGATAAATTACTTACATCGGGAACTTAGAATTAACCAGTCTCTTAACTACCCTCAATATTTGAGGCAAATCCTAGTTCGTCCCTAACATTTCAAATAATGAGTCAAACTTCAGGAATCTACCCTACAGCTAATTACCACCTAACAGGATTGCCAAGTAGTATATCTAACAAAATATATATACCTATGTCTAAAAACTGGTTTGAGGATGGAGCTGATCACAAACTTATTTTCAATAGCTCCCACAAGATCACTCAAGAATCGTATCGCTCGATTCCAAGTACTTGGTCTAGGTACAGCCTTCCTAACTTTCGTCAGTAGGTAGAATCCAAGCCAAATGAAAAAAATTAACGTAATTTCGAAACATCTAATGAATCGATTCCTGGAGTTCGGCATGATAATGTGGGTAGGAACACAACCCCCATTTCCAGCTGATACTACAAAAATTACCTACCTACTCACAAAATATAACCGAAAAATACTTACCAAGTCCTTCGTATTACGAGCACTACAGTCCGAACACGCAGCACCTTAGCAGCCTCCATAACTCAAAATTCGAACACTTGTGATATTTTGCAGTACAGACCAGCGGCTCTAATCCATATAATTTGATGAATTATTTAATAAAACTCAAGCAGAATGATTTACCTAAGCTCTTCTTTTGAAACAGACCAATTTTCGAGCGGATTTTGGCGAATGCTTGCTTAAGGATTCTCACAAGCGATTCATCCATGACCAATGGCGACAGACATGATCAGTTTCAATGGTGTCGGAGGGAGGAGGTCCAAATGGGACTGGTAATTTCAAAACAAAGTGCCACATTTTCTTCTTGTCCCGGCATGATTACCGGATTACCGATTACGGGAATAAGTAGCTATGGTAGGAAGTACGTTGGTTGGACCCAAAACATCGCAACTAGAGAAGAACCTTGTTCCATCTCCTCATGTATATGATGATAGGTACCAACGGTTTTTTAAACTTCGTATGTTAAAGCCCTAAGAATTCTTGAACCACAGTTATAGGTAGATACCATCTGGTTCAAAATAACCCCGGCTTTTCGATGAAATTTAGAGGAAAAAAATAGATAATTTGCTGCTTGGAAAGTCAATGTAAGGACTTTTTTAATACTATTCCATAAAATTATTGTAAAAGTGGGTTGACAAAATACCTGAAGGACATGATAAAACACGTAAAAATTTCCATTTGAATGAATTGAAATAAATGTGAAAGTTTCCATTTGAAGAAGATATGTACGGAACACGAAATGTAGGTAGGTACTTGGATTTTAAAATTTGGTAATGGCATTGGGGAGAATTTTTGATGAGCGAATTATATTTTTTGCAAAATTCTATTAAAAATTTCAGCAGGCTACTATGAAATGATTCAGACCAATCCTTGTCTCCTCGAACTTGAGGCAAGTTCAAAAAACCAGCCTGCCATTATGAAGATTTCCAACTGAGTGCCCAATGCTGCCTTGCAAACCTGGGAAGCAGATACTGGAGTAGTTTCAGTGGTAAACAGCCTCGTTCCAATGATTTATTCTGGCTTGCTGTGAGCTAATCACCGTCAAAATTCGTGTTACATGGGAGTAAAATGAGGGGTAGCATTAGCTGGTAATGTAACACCTACCACCACTTCAACGTGTTTTCTTCGTTCCTTTAACTCCTGGGGGAGCATAGGGCCTCCTCAGTTCTTACTCAACCTGAAGACTCGTTCCATGTTTTGCCTATATTTCTTATTTCTCGTTCGTCCAACCAGGAGGGTCTGGAGGATTGAAGCAGCAATGCTGCTTCCTAACGAATGCGCATGGACCAAGACTTGGACGATTTTCCTCTCCACTTCTGGTTAGCTTCTATAATAGTACCCACAGAACAGCTTCCTCACGTACCTTCAGGTATGTTCCAGCCACCAGAACTGGTTTTAAAACCAGAACCCAAGTTTTCCTGAAGGGTGGGAATGAGATTTTGAAATATTTCAGTTGGAGGACTCATCGGCTGGAACACCTTGGAAAAGTGCCAAACAACTTTAGGGCAGAAAAATTGATAGGTAGGTACCAGTTACGAAAGATTCGTTGAACGTGAAGGCTGGAGGGAAATGAGATTTTGGGAAGGTTCCAGCAGGGTTATCTTTAGTTCTGTTAGAAAAACCCATCCCCGATGGGGTGCAAAAAGTTACAAAACTCAGAGAACTCAGTTCCTGGAACACTTTACATATAAAGCCTAAGTTCATAGAGCAAACCTTTTCAACACTCAGTGTGGTTGTGTGCGGAACTCATTACAAAACTTGTGTCAGCTGGAACAAAGCTGTTCAAACCATGGCTTGGATACCCCAGGGTTGCCGACCACAAACTCAAGTTCAAATCTGCCTACAAACTTCTTTTCTCAATCTACGAACTTGTCGATGAATTTGATAAATTTAATTAAATTCCCCGTTCTTCTCAACACATATCTATGATGTAAAAACAGTTCTTAGTTGACTTTATTCTTGTGCAACGACCAACCCAAGGGATACGTAAACCTTCTAACTACGCAAGTCTGTCCGACATCCCTGCCTTGTAGATGCCCCCCCCCCTCCCCCGGCCTTTTTCGAATTTCGTTTGCCTTTGCATTAAAAATAATGGACCTACCTAGATAGCTAATTCGGAACTTAGGAAATAAAAAGAAAACTGAAATCCAATAATTTGATTTGTCAGTGACTTATCTTGTTGACAAATAAGAGCCAGCATCTCAGGGCATGCTGATAATTGCTGATCTACAGGTAGCATTATTAAAAGCTAACCAGAAGTGGCGAGGAAAATCGTCCCAGTCTTGGTCCATGCGCACTCGTTAGGAAGCGGCATCACTGCAACAATCCTCCAGATTCTCCTGTGTCCAATCGACCCCCACTTGTGCTCTCTGATCTGGAGCTCTACATATTTTTTTGTTTTTTCCTCTTCACAGGTCACTACTTCAGACTGTGGCCGGACATTAGACTCTAACGATTCGTCTCAAGCAGGGATTCACTAACACCTGGAGTTGTTTTTCTAACTGTTTAGTCAACTTCCACGTTTCACTCCTGTAGAATAGCACGGACTTGACGTTTGTATTGAAGATTCAGACTTTCACCTTTTCTAAGATGGTACTGTTTTTTCTACTTCAGGTAGGTAAAGCAGGATAAAGGCGCTGTTTGCTTTTCTGATAAGGGCTTTCACGTCCTTTTCTTTTCCAAGTTGGGTGGAAACAATATTTCTAGGAAGGTGAAACTCTCCGCCCTTTCCACCGGGATTTCTCCCACAGCCAGGGGGTGAGGTCATTTTTGTGGTATCCACATTTCTTTTGTTTTAGAGCCATTAATCTTCAGACCAGCGTGCCTTCCAGCCTCAATGAGACCCTGAAGGTTTGCCTCCTAGTCACGGAACCTTTGTGTGAGGAGGCACACATCGCCTGCAAAATCAAGGTCTTCTAACCTCTCCCTCAAGCCCAATTGGATTCCTCATTCCATACTCCTTATTGCTGTTCCTATAATTTTGTCAAGCACTAGAGTGAATAGGGTCGGGGGGGGGGGGGGGAGCAAGCATCCCTGCTTACTTTTATAGGGTGAGGTTATTGTTGTGCAAGACTCTGCACTCATCCATCATAGAGGTCCTTGATTATGTTGATTACCTTCGTTGTTATCCCATATTCCATCGGGGCCTTCACAAGAAGTATTGCCTAATTGAGTCAAAACATTTTTTTGAAGTCCACAAACATCACAAATAACGGACTTTGTAACTCGAAGCTCTGCTCAACAACAATACTGAGTGTCAACACAGCTACGTTCTCTCCGAAACACAGCCAGCTTTTTCCTCGGCTTCTTCTCAAGAATAAGTCCGAAAGTTCAGAACACCCCGTCAGAGAATCTTAGAAGGACACGAAAGAAGAGTGATCCCTCTCCAACTAATGCATTGGGTAATATTCAACAGCTTCTTAAGATGAATAAACCTGCCATGGAGGCTGCCCACACTGAATTCCAAGAACAAGTCAATCCAGGTTTGCAAGACCCCAGCAGAACCTAGTCTAAATGGCTTAGCGCAGGAGTTAACTCCGATACCTTGAGCACGATTTGAATACAAAGCATGCATTGATACAGCACATACGTAGTGAATAAAACACATACCTAAATCACATTTAAAATTGAGATCGAAAGGGACGATCCTTTCTATGTTGATTTCCTGGACGGAAGTGGGTGGAATGTTTGAAGAAGTGAGGACGAAGAGAGCAATGGAGCAGCCATTGCTGACTATGGCAAGATACCGCGTCGTCCGCACCCATCCCTGCATCAAACTTGCATTGACGCACTGCAAAAAGCTTGCTAAGGGAAAATACAGCATAAAACAGCGTGGAAACACAACTGTTTCAACAAAGCAAAGCACCTTACTGCATCCATGCAGCAACAATAAACGTAATTGATTACCTACATTTGCCAGTAGCTTTATATCGCATAGGTACAAGTGGGGATGAGAACGAATCTCACGATGGAAGACTAGACAGAGCAATTAGGCACTGAGCAATATATGGAATTAGGCAATGAGAACTGGGAACAATTCAGATCTACACACACTTGATGACTAATTGTGGAAGGATATTATTGTTATTTGTGACATATCTATATTTTTTAAGAAACATTTGTTATGATATCAATAATGTCAAGCTTAGTGGCCTAATTTGGTGGGAATAAAATATGGTAGGTACTTCAGGAACGTTCGGTACATTCAGAAAGAGGAGTACCCACGTAAGTTTTGTTGCTGAACAATTTAGAACCTAACTACCTAATTTGGGTTTGCACCAGACAATAGCAGTAATTTTATGACGTCACTTACTGTCACTGGTAACCCATGATTCAAGCTTGGTTCACATAGAGCAGAAGGCTACAGAACCTGCGGAGGCGGAAGAGGCGTTCAGCAATCTGACTGACCAGTCAGAATTCCGCGCGGAAGCCGCCCATTGATCGTATAAACTCCGATGAAATATCCATGATAATGCCTGAAGGCCCATGTGTTGGTGTTCTCATTTGAGTGGCCACGTTGCTTAGGCTGACACCGATTTTTCCGGTGGTAACGTTCCCTTCCATTTGAACTATTTCAGTCGTTCCACTCTTCCTCCACCACTTTTCCGTATTCCATTTTCTGTTGGTCTACTGCTCCATATAAACCAAGCTTCAGTTGAGGCAGGGGTGTCCACGTGAATCACAATAAATACTGGTTCAAGTCGGTAACCAACAACAATATCCAAGGGTGTCCATATGAACCACGATAAAAATGCTGGTTCAAGTTGGCAACCACAACAATATCTTTTTGTGTAACAAAGTGGATATTAATTAACAATAATTTTGAAAATGAATGAAGAAAAAGCAGCTAAAACTAGCTAAAAGACATATTTTGGGGAACAGAAATAACTGAGGCGTGGAGAACTCTACTATGTATCGTCAATGCAGGTCAGTAAGAGATTTTGGAAACCAAGTAAATACAGGTTATTTCTTCCAACTAAATCGAATTTCCTCATCAGTTAACAGTGTTAAAAACAATTCGAGGGAAAAATTAGGCAATTTCTGATCCATGGGTACTCCTTAAAGCACAAAGAAACGTAATTTTGGCTTATGGGTCAGTCAGAAATCCGCCTGACAAGGAAAAGAAAAACGCGAAGCAAGCAAGCGAAGTGGAAGCAGAATAGGGGCAGAGACGAGGCAATGGGGCTGAACCTTGCTTGCACTATTTCCCATCTGTTTATTTATTTAACAAAAAAAGTTATCATTTTTTCAAGTTTAATTATTATTTCCACATTACTCATCTCTTTGCCTAACTTTTGGATGGACTAACGTTTCGAGGGAGTGAGCGTTAAACAGCGTCTACCTACACCACGTATATAGCTTTGATGTTGAAAGCGCTAGTATCGCCGATTGACCACTCTGGGGCCAAAAAGTGAAGTCGGTGATCCAGGGAAGGTGTAGTATCAGCGGTTTTGTTCTCCATAAATTGACAGAATGACTGTTTTTCAGGATGTGACAGGTTTCGGGAATATTCGGTGTCCAAATGAAAACGTTGGTATTATTAGGTATAAATTAGGATTTTGGCGAATCCAGCGGCAGGTGCCCGCTGAAAGAAGACATTCTTAATTAACCCCCCCCCCCCCCCCCCAGCGTTCATACTAATTAAGCGGAATCATACAGCAGGAGGAATCAAATAATGCAAAAAAAAACCTGATTGCACCTATGCTCCATCTACTGCAGGTAAAATGGGTGTCAATCCTGTATTGATCCATAACTTTAGAACGCCGAACGATATTCAAGTCACATCGACAACCGCAAAAATGGAGGCAACCACAAACTAGTAGGTAGCTACTAGTTCATTTAATGAACAAGTTCATTTTTTAAGAAACCCGATGTTTATTAAAATTTTAATTAAGTACATATTACTCTTTGTAACAAACAATACTTTTCGAACGTGAATGTGATTTCCCATCCAATGCTATCATAATATTGATTTCTGGTCAATATTTTGGATTGATTTCTTCTATCCAAGGACCCAGGGTAGATGTCCATACAACTAAGGACTTACCTATCTGTTACTAGAATGAGCAAAGATGCTGCAGAATTCGGTCTACCTGTACCTAATGGAGAGCATGACACAATAATGGTACCTACAGCCCCTGAGGTATCATCATCTAGGCATTTTTACAAAAACAAAGGATGGTTTCCAATCCGCTTTATCCACAGTTTAAAATCTCGCATCGCATCGGAAAATGATCTCAACAAACCGACTTCCATAAGCACAATGCTACCTACCTCTGGAGGTTCCGATGCATGTGCTTGCTGGCTTTTGAACAGTTACTTCAGCGTTTATGTCCAGTTGCACAAGCAAAAAGGTGATATAACTATATCGAAACTGCTGGCGAAGGATACAGATATTACCGTGTCCCCCGGATTGACTTTCCATTGGGCGAGATTAGTGATGTCAACAGTGCTCATGATTGGGGCGTACAGGATGAAACTATCTACAGAAGCAGAACCATCCGGAGTCTTCTAGTCTCACACACACACGTTTACACATGATACATAAAATATTTAGGTAAATAGTGATATCCTAGAAAATATTTTAATACACGTTAGCTGTAAAAATGATCGGAAATTGTTGTTCAAGTGAGCAAAACAATGTAGCGAAAAGACTGCCTTAAACATGTTTCTAGTATTTCCTTGTCTCGCAAAACATTGGCGGACTTTTTATGTTTATTTTCCATCCGAACTTGTCTTATGCCGGACTCGCTCTTTACCGCGTTCGAAGTGGATACCAGAAAATATTCGACACCAGTATCTGATACTGGCATTGAACGAAATATTCGACACTACTCAAGTGGTATCGAAAGAAAATATTCGATACTGATCAGTACTCAAATGAGTAGGTAGTACTTTTTTCACGTGCTGAACTTGAATGAGGTAGCTACCCTAATGTACGTACTTATACGTTTATTTTATTAGTATGCCTATGAACCTACACTTTTTAACTACATAATAATTTACTGAAATTACCGCATATATATGGGAACTGAATTGAAAAAAAAATCATTCCATCATTCATTCCATACTGGTATCCGATTGGCCAATATCATGGGTGGTAAAGGTACTCAAGACTACAGTTATTCTGTATTATTTTGAGTTTGGCGCTGCACAGTACCATCTACCTACTATACAAGAAGCTCACCCTAAATACGCCTTATGTAGCGGACGACAGGAGTTTTGCTATAGATGCAAAATCTGTACAAACGTTGTATAATAATTTGCAGCGTTTTTTAGCATCTTATATGCTTTTGCGATGGGGTATTGAAAAAACAGTATTTTTCTGTCTCTAGAGTCATTTTCCTCAACCATTTCTGACGAATCTGAAGAATTGTTTCATCAGGGTTTTTTTAAAAATTTTTTACCGACAAGAATGCACAGTACGATACTGTTGACCACTGAAGTAGCTTATTTTTCATCCCAAGTCATCATTCTCACCACTTTTGGTGGATTTATATAATTTCAAGTGATATATTACCATTTTAACCGATTTGAAGAGACTTTTGACAAAATTACACAGGTAGGTAATGAACTTATATAAAACGCTTGCGTACAAGTCTGCAACTCAGTGAGACATTTTCATGTTGTATCACAAGCTTCATCTTGACAGTAGGTAGGTAACTAAGAATCATTCTCGCTTGTTCTTTCTTCATCATCAGAAAATAAATTGTACTTAACGCTGTTTGGTGTGATTTCTTAATTTTGCGCTCTTTCAGACAAATGCAACAATTTAGGGATAATTTACGGAATCATTTACGGGCTGCAAGGTTACCACGATCCGGGTTACACAGTGGTGCAAGAGAAACATTCGATACTATATATTTATAGCAGTCTAAGTCTAGTCTAGACTACAAAAATGTATTTTATTTTGAAAAATGGGGTATAACTTGAGTTTTAATAGATTGTCAATAAAAGTGATCGCTAAAAATGGCTTAAAATCATGAACAATTATTTGTAGAAAGTCTTCCAAAGTGGGTAAATCTTCAAGTAAAAGAGTACCTAGTAGAAAAAGAGCGGTATCATCATGGACAGCAAAATAGAATGGATTAAGCCACGCCCCAATAAACTTTTGTCCCTCCCACTGCAGGGTAAACTCGCTTACTCACCAGTCACCATAATGGAATAAAGGTGATCCCTAGTCGTCACTCCAGGATGCCACCTCAATCCCTGCAATTTCCAATTTAGATCCAATGAAAACTGGATTCCCCCTCTTTTTACTCACAAAATCGGGAATATGTTGATGGAAACCAGAGGATCTAATAGTGAATTCGATCAACTTCTTTCATCCCATATCCAGTTTTATGATTTTCAAGTTCCAAAGCTCTCCGTCATTCTGCAGCTTCACCCGCCATTCATGTCTCAAAGCAGCCCTTGAAGAAACCTAATAAAATATTATGAATTTCTCGATTTTCATGGCGTTTACCGTCGAATTCATTAGGAATATAAATTTGAACTTGATTATACGAGAAAATAATGTATTTAAAGGAGGTTACAGTGCGGATGGCATTATAGGAAAATGTGTAGATTCAAAGTGAAGGGCTCGAGTACCGGTGCCGCTAGCGTCGAGTTTCTTTGTTCACAAAGGGCCCTCCCCTTGGCAAGCTTCCCCAGTTTTTTGACGCTTCCCTTGTCCATTCTGTTGCCTTGGTTTGGGGTGAAAACTTGAGGTGGTATGTAGTGGTGTCGGTTTTTATTATATTTCCCCGTGAAAGTAGACGCCTTCAGGGATACTGAAAATTCGATTTCCCTAGCCTGGGGAATTACTTTTGTGAATAAGTGTTCAAAATTTCGTCCTGCAAGAGTGCGACCACTCAGTAGTACATCGTATCGGCGGTAAGTTTGAGTCTTGCCCTTTTAGCCATATTGGTTCGATATTATTTAACAAATTCCAGGGGGAATTTGTCTCTGTAGGGGGAAAGATTGTCGCCATCTTAACTTATTGATGCCTAGTAGTTTATGAGACGAAAAATTGTTATTTTCGCCTTCTATTTCATTGTAGAACGAGGTTTTTCACGTTGTTTGGATACATTTTGACACAATATGTATTAAGGTAGGTAACTTTGTTGATAATGCAGTCGACATTAGGTTTTTGTTGGATATTTTGTTTATATGGGTATTGTTTAAATTCGAACTGTAACGCAGTTGCAGTTGCATTGGATATTGTTGCTATTCCTGGATATTTTCATGCTAGATATTCTGATTTTTTAGGTTGGTGAGTGTTTTCACTGTAAAATGTTTTGGGTTTGTTGTTTTCAGTCGCCGTGTCCACTGCTCTGCCTTGCGATGGCTACCCCTAAGGACACCCAGCAATTTTGCGTGCGGTGGAATAGCTATCAAAGCAATCTGCAGTCTGCTTTCCCCAAGTTGCTGACGAACGAACACTTCGTGGATGTCACTCTGGCCTGTGAGTCACGGATGGTGAAATGCCACAAGGTCGTATTGAGCGCATGCAGTGCGTATTTCGAAAAGTTGCTGGTCCAGAACCCCTGTCAGCACCCCATTATCTTCATGAAGGACATGAAGTACTGGGAGGTGCAAGCGCTGGTAGATTTCATGTACAAAGGCGAAGTGAACGTGACTCAGGATGAGCTGGCTTCCTTGCTGAAAGCTGCTGAAGCCCTGGAAGTGAGGGGGCTTTGCGGACAGCACGATGGCCCTGGAAATAAGCTGATGCTACCAAGGTGAGACACAATTCTGCTTTCATCAGTAGATAACTGTTTAGGTTTATTGCTTCATTTTGATTCTGTGTTAGAAGTACATGGCACACAGTGTGCGAGTTGTATCGTTGTAAAAGATCGATTGTGCTGCTGTTGGCAACGAGATTTTGCTGTAATCTCTGGAGTGCATACGGTTTTTTTTTAACATTCGGTTTGCATGGTTGTTGGCCCAACGACTTTATTCGGCATTACATCTCCAGGGGAACTGAGGCTGCGGCTGAAAAGAAACGGAGGTTGGACGATAGCGTTAAAGGCGATCCAGCAACCCCTGGCGCCGCTAGCACTCCTGTCATGAGCCCGGACTTCAACAACGGCGGGAGCAGCAATAATGGCAACAGCAATGGAAGTGGCGGTAATGGAAACAACACTCAACCACCCACACCTGTCAATCCCACTGGGAATCCGTCTGACGTTCCCAAACCGGACTCCTCAATGGCCCAAACCCCCGGCTCGACCTCTTGTAATGTGAGTATTCTGCTTCTTCATTTGTCCTTGTCTGGTTTCGGTCAGTGTCCCGTGGAGTCGCGGAGTTCATTTTCTCATGGGGGTTAATCGAAACGGGGGAAATATGGATTGAACATAGGAAATACACCACGATTATCATCAAAATACATAGTTAATTGAAATTAAGATTATTCAACCCCATAGGTACTTGAATTTTCTTCATCCCTTCAAGTGGTGAATCTCACGGAGATCTTTCTAAAAAGTTGTAGAACAGCTTCAGATAAATAAGTAATAAATAAGGTAAGTAAGTGAAAATGGGGGATGCTTTAGGGTCGGAATTTTTGCGTATTCAGCCTCAAAAACGGATTTTTGGAAAGCTCTAGCTAAGATCCGCCTGGAATCGCAATTTAAAAGAAAAATCACACGAAAAAATAAAACGATACCTCCCAAGCCGAAGTTCACTTTAATCTCAAAAATACCTAATTTCGCACCAATGTTTCATCCATAATACCCCTTGGTGTTTCCTGGCAGGGCTGCCGAGGTAGGGGGCACAACTAGGGCCGAAAAATGGAGTCTGTGCGAACGAATGTTTTTTTTTTTTTTTTTTTTCAAGACCGAAATTAAGGTAGATGACACGGCAAACAGCCATTGCATTTTTGGAATCTACACACCCTTGAAACGTGAAGAAATGTTGAGGGGGTGTCAAAAAAAAAAAAAAATCGAACCGAATGCATAGGTGTATTGTTAACAGAATAATAAGAGCTGCAAATTGTTACACAACGATTTATTATTTACCTGTATAGATGCCCCTTCTGCGTAGATCGCTATTTTCTGTGGTCAGTACCTACCCTCGTGATCACCCAAGCAAAAAGCTAAGTGGAGTACTGGAGCCGGCCCGGGAATTACAGTTTCAAAAAAATGCGCGGGATTCAATAATTGATTTTTTGTTGTTATTCACGAAGCGTAACGTTTGGTCAAGTTGCAAAAGTACCTGTCAACAAAACCCAAAAGAGCCATCGTTCTTCAAATGAAATATTATCACAGAACAACCAACTCGATATCTGGGCCGGATTTATACCGTTTCATTCACGATCATGTTGACGTTGACGAAGTTTTTTGGTGCAAAAGATCGGCTGGTCGTACAATGCGAGGCTGCGTGTCTCAAAAATTTTTTTAGTTCAAGATCAATTTAAAAACGTTAAAAAACCAAACTTCTGTTGAAAGTTTTCAAGCTACGGCGTTCTAAAAATGTCAACTCCCTATTTTTCCGTACCTACTTGAATAGAGAAGCTATTGACTAAAAGCTAGCCTAGTTATCTGTGTTACGACGCTGATCAATCCACAAACCACAAGACCACAAACAGCAAACAGGACAAAACGCACGTAGGTACCGCAAATACAGATTAGCTACGGCGTTCTAAAAATGTCAACTCCCTATTTTTCCGTACCTACTTGAATAGAGAAGCTATTGACTAAAAGCTAGCCTAGTTATCTGTGTTACGACGCTGATCAATCCACAAACCACAAGACCACAAACGGCAAACAGGACAAAACGCACGTAGGTACCGCAAATACAGATCTGTCATCGGAACCGGACCGAACGCAAAACTCACAAAATTTTACGCAAAAAATTGAAAGCTGACAACAGACTCAACACCAACAGTGAAAGCGAATGTGATACACGAGACAACAAAAACAAATCTGAAGACGAAGAAGCATCTCGTATCGAGATGATAACTTGAATTGAAGGGATCGAATCGATTGTGAACAGGAACGGTTTTGGCGTGGTAATCGGATTCTGGGGACAGGGCTATTGATGTAGCGACCAACATTTTTACTCGACTGAGCATGGGCGGATGGGCCACGTTTCTCAGTTGCTATGGGAACACTAGGTCCCAGGAACTACCTGCCAGTTTCAGGAGCCTAGGTTTCAATTTCGATTGCAGGACATCGATTACTGTCGCTTTATTCCGATAATATGCTTGGTCTATGGAGCTAACATGAAGGAACCACTGTGGATGCTCTACTATAATATTGAATGTCCATAGCCAGAGAAATCTGGCGGGTCGCTGTTGAACTTTATGAAAAATTTCCCTCCATGCAGTGTACTGAGGGAAATTCAACTCCAACCAACTGAACGTTGGTTGGAGTTTTTTTTACTCCCAGTGTTTTTGGGTGCTGGGGCAGTGGCCTTACAGACGCAAGGCGCCTGGATCCCAATCCTATTTCCACCCTACATTTTTAGGGTCAGTACTAAGAAGCTAGTCGGGGAGTTATCACCCTACATTACCCCTCACCTTTTACCCCAAATTTTTAGGGTCGGTACTAAAAAGCAAGTTACATTGAAATAAAATATTTAGGGAAGTGAATAAAAAATGTTACCTACTACTACCTTGACTATGATGGGAAAATCGAATTTATGACCCAAAAAATCTATGTTAAATCGATGCATTCAGTCGATTCTAAAAAAATAAAAAAAATCGATTTTTCGATTTAATTGACAATCGATTTTCATCCCTATCCGAAATGCGATGCTAATGTCAAACGAGAATGTGAGCATTTGAAAGAGAACTGAGCTATTGACTAGGATGAAAAGCGGTCTTCCAACAAGATTCTGTGATTTGGGGATTTTTTGGTATCTATGAGATCTGAAAAAGCTTCATTGATGTAAAATTAGATAGGTAATTTCCATCTTGAATGAAATTAAATGGAATTTTCTCATTTAGTGGGTGGGATTGTCTACTTCCAGATTAGGGTACCAGTGGTGCGATTGTTTTCCAAGTTAGGATGTTCTTAGCTTCTCCTCAATTCTGATTTTCTTCTTTCAATTCACCAGATCTGAATTCATCCATTCCAGTGATTACAATTTGTGTGTGTTTCAGGTAAAACAGGAATGTCAGATGGCTTCGTCAGACAACGGATTATTTGAAGATTTTGACGACGATTTTTACCAGGTCGGTTAAATTGTTTGTTTTCATTCCTAATAATAAAAATCGGTTTATTGCACTGGCCTATCAATAGATTGTGTTTACACCGAAATTACCAACGTTAACCAATTCTTTATATTCCAGGACGATAACTCTCTTCAAATTGATGAAACCGGAAATGCTTATTCCCTGACCACCCCGAATGTGCAGCTGGATTGTAGCCCTGGGGAAAACAGTAAGTTATCTTACAACATTCAGTTTAATCCTTAAATTTGATACAAGAGCATATAAATAATGGACATTTCTTGTTGAAATTATCTCTTACGGTTGGAAATTACCAGCAATTGGTTTATTTCCTGTTGATGATTCCGTTTATGGCAGTCAGATCAAACAACTTCTGGTGTAGGGTACCTATCGAAGGCCTCTGAAACATATCGAGTAATCTGGTTTTAAGTATTATTCAATTCCTTGGATTATTTATGGTAGGTAAAGATTCTGCTCAGTTATCAACTGCGCTACCATGAAGCAAACGCTCACGACACACATTTTATCAATTTTGCGCTGGCTCTTAAGTTTTGCAAAATCAAGTTCATTTGTACATATTCACTACGATCTAGATGAAATGTCAACCAAAAAATCCTTGATATGAGAAGTGTTCATTCTTATGGATTAATAATTTTCATCACATCAGAAATCCGGGCGGAAAAATTTTGTAGTATCTAAATGATTCGGTAGTGGTTGTATAAGGAATTTTCTACATTCAAACTGTATAACTGTATAACTGTCGAACGTAACAGAAGCAGAGCTTCTGGCGACTTATGTCGAACTTCGTCTCTAGCACTTATGATGGGTAACCCGTCAAACCAATTGGACCACCCTTATTATGTTGTATACCGTATAGTTGAAGCATACATTAATTATTACAGAAAATAGACATTGCACACGGTGTTTGTGGTAAAGAGCGGTAGTGCGCGAGGGGTGAGGGGTGATAAGAGCGCGAGTTTTAGATCGACATGCAGCTTTTGGTGACGACATGAAGAAATGGCTAAGGAATGTTGTTAGCCTTATTTGTTCAGTATTCAAGAAGGCAAGGGAACTGTGGAGAGTACCCAGAGAGGAAATTCGTAGGAGTGGGGGTGGGGGTCCTCAGCTGGGAGTTTTATAGGAACTTAATATCACATTCATCCTTTCATCCATCATCCTCAAAAGATTCGCTGCGAATTATAGTTAAGCTAGACGGTGTCCAGTTGAGTATGGTACCTCAACTGCTCCATATCCGACGTATCTTTGTGTATCTTAAAGTAACGTATCCGCATCTGTATCTAGAAGTGACACAGGATTTCACAGTACAATATCATTTTTCGAGAAGTTAAATTTACCTCCCTAATTTGTTTACGAAATAACTAAGCTCAACGAACGATGGCTCATCGAGTCATAAACGGAAGAAGAAAATAAATAAATAAATAAAAATATGATACAGTGAGAAACCATATACCCCTTTTCGAAAAATTATATAGTTTTTTTTCTTGGGGTTAGCCATTTTTACCGATTTTTGACCAAATTTGACCAACTCTTTTTTGAATATTTTTATCATCGAAATAGTCTCTCTTTCTGTCGTGAATCACCATCATAAACGGAAGAAAAATAAAAATATGGTATAGTGAGAAACCACATCCCTTTTCATAAAATTGTATAATTTTTTTCACGTGGTTTTAGCCATTTTTACCGATTTTTGACCCTTATAAAGTCAAATTTTACCCTCGCTTTTGAGAAAAATTTTTAATCACCGAAATAGTCGTGAATCACCATCCCACAAAACGTCAGGTGATTTTAGCCCTCATCTATTTTAGACCCCCAACAATCCAAATTTGACCCCTGTTCTGTATGGAAAACATCTGAAATGGTATTTTTCTGCCTTTACTCACCCTCCCGTTCCACTTTCAATGATTTTATATCAGTAATTATTCGCGATTATAGCTGATTTTACCGATTTTTGACCCTCCTAAAAGCTCAAATTTGACCCCCCTTAGATTTTTTGAAAATTACTTGTCTGCGAACTCATCTTTTTGTTTGTTAATACGAACATTTTGGGGAAACTTGGAATTTTTATCATGAACCCAAGGTCAGATACCGTCTGGAGTGACATAAATAAATATATATATATATATATATATCTAAAGTTTGTAGCAGTGCGGCTGTTCTCGAGTAGTTTTTTTGGTCCGGTGGAGACGGGTTCGGTGGGCGGAAGCCTAATCGATATCCCTTCTTAACCGGTTGATAACCTCGGTGGTCTAGACTGCTGAGGTCCACCACCACTGTCACACTCTGTAACGACACGGCATTCTCGCAAAACAGGACCTGCATTCTTTGCTGGTACCTTAAGTTGTGACGTCGAAGGTACGCGTCCCTGGCGACTGAAGCTGTTACGGGCGAGAGAGTTGATCATTATGAGATCACACAAGGAAGAGATTCTGTTTTAATTACAGAGAATCGCCAAATTTGTTGTGGTTCTGTAGACTCAACTTGGGCTCGTTCGTCCCTTCCTTCTCCCTTCGAAATTTGTCAAATAAAACCTGGGTTGATGCAAACGCAAGGATTTTACGTTTGCAATGATGATGCTTCGAACGCAGGTAACTCATTAGGTACGTTTGAGATGGAAAGAACTGTTCGCACATGTCCTAGCATGGAAATCGGCAGAACACCCCCTGGTCTGCTGATTTCCATGCTAGTACATGTGCGGGTCTAGTTGGTCCTATATATTTATCCTTAAGTAATACGCTATAGCTATGATCATTGTGAATGTTTGAGGAACTAGCTGTTGTGCCCGTCGCTGACGGGTAGAACTCGGGGTGGGTCCATCTGACTTTGTTACCTCTCGCTTTACAGATTATTTACCTCTCGCTTTACAGATTATATCTCTTACATGTCCCTTTAGAAACTGTTATAATGTTAAAGACAAAAAGGTAATTACCATAGGTAGGAACCAGCCATCTGAATACGGGAGATGGCTTTGATCCATTCAGCCGTTTTTGCGTGATGGATCATAAACCCCCACCCCTATCCATCGGATCGGGAAGTAAACCTCCTTATGTCCTTCCCTGGTCATAGAAACATTTAAATACGCGAGATGGGTTTGATCCATTGAGCTGTTTTCGAGAATTTAATTTTTTTATGTTTCGGCTTCCCTATAAACCCCCACCCCTATTCATCAGATCCGGGAGTGAATCCCCCTATGTCCTTCCCCGATCACTGAAACATCTAAATACGCGAGATGGGTTCGATCTATTGAGCCGTTTTCGAGAATTTAATTTTTGTATGTTTCGGCTTCCCTATAAACCCCCACCCCTATTCATCAGATCCGGGAGTAATCCCCCTATGTCCTTCCCCGATCACTGAAACATCTAAATACGCGAGATGGGTTTGATCTATTGAGCCGTTTTCGAGAATTTAATTTTTTTATGTTTCGGCTTCCCTATAAACCCCCACCCCTATCCATCGGATCCGGAAGTAAACCTCCTTATGTCCTTCCCTGGTCATAGAAACATTCAAATACGCGAGATGGGTTCGATCCATTGAGCCGTTTTGGCGTGATTGAAAGACAAACAGACAGACAGACACCACGAAAATCACCTGTAAATTTAGTTATATAGATTAACCAGTTCTTTCCATCTCATAGGTACCTAATGAATTACCTGTGTTCGAAGCATCATCAGTGCAAACGTGAAATCCTTGCGTTCGCATCAACCCAGGTTTTATTTGACAAATTTCGAAGGGAGAAGGAAGGGACGAGCCCAAGTTGAGTCTACAGAACCACACCAAATTTGGCGGTTCTCTGTAATTAAAAGAGAACCTCTTCCTTTTGGTCTGTCTGATCTCATTATGATCAACTCTCTCGCCCGTAACGCTTCAATCGCCAGGGACGCGTTCGTCACAACTTGAGGTGCGAGAATGCCGTGTAGTTGTGACAGAGTCTGACAGTGGAGAACAGCCGCACTGTTACAAGTTGTAGGTGTGGAATGACCAAGTCTTTCAGGAGTTTTATTTACGATTTAGGAAATAGAAACTCGCTGAATGTACGAAAGTAAAGCCGGCTCAAGGAATACATTTTTTATGAATCAGACATGCAAGAAACTTATGAGAGAACTTTATATGAGAAAGAAATGCAAGAGATGGCTGAAACGCCGAAGGCATGAATTGCACGCGGGAAACGTCTGTTTGGGAGTTTTACTGTATTTGTAGGTACACATAGTAAGTCACCGAGAGCCAAAGATATGAGAATTGGTATAAGGGAAACAACTGTGTAACAGGACAAAGTGAGCTGCCCTGTCACTGGGGTTCCAAATTTATTTCAGTTCGAAAATATTGCTGCTGTATGTTCTTATGCAGGTAGAATAACCTGACTGTGCTTTGAGGTTCAACTGTCTCCTTTCTGATCTTCAAATGATCAAGCTTCACATACTACTAATTTATACAGCGTGGTCTCCTGCCCTATTCGGCAAACACTATACCTTCCACTTATTCTTTGTTACTGACTTCTGTATTTTTCAGTCTGAAATATTTCAAAAAATTCTATAATTAACCAGAAGCAAAACACACAGATTGTGCTGTATTAATTGCAAAAGGATAAATATGGAAGATCTATTGGTCCGCTGTTTATCTCGTTGCCTGAGGACCTGTTAAATTTAGACAACCTGCTAAGCTCCCTCTGGGGATTTATAAATTCTCGTTATATACTTCATCCTTCAACAGCCAAATTAAATTGGATAGATCGTAATCCATTGTAGTAGTGGTGGAAACAACCTGAGTTGACTGGCATAGCGCTGGTCGATGCCTTCCCCATCTCATTCACCCTCATAGTACTTGCCATCTCCCTCACATAAATATGTATTTTGATATACATAAATATATACATAAATATGCATATCAATTCATTCGTTAGGTACCGAGTGAAGCCAGTTGTGAGAGCCCTACAAAAACTCAACATTTTCCATTTCGCTAGTCACACGTTCTGCCAATGGTGCCAACATTTAGAGGAAGGAAAAAATCTTTGGGGTGTAATGTGGCATTTTGTTTCCCGTTCACGTTGATTTAACCTAATCAACTGTGATTAGGTTAAACTAGTTGATTTAACCTAATCGACTAGTTTGGTATCTATATTGCCCTGGTTGGCACCCCTGAGTGCCAAAGGGGGATCAGTAAGAGTCACCGCAGAACCTTTGTCCATCCTTGTTGGAGCATTACCACGCGTTTTTGTGAATATATGTTTGATTGATCTTCACCTTACGTCCTCATACACAACGCAGATACCTAGTTATTATCATAAGGTAAGTGAGCCTCTGTATTTACATTTAATACCTTCGTTGTGCTGATGGGTTTCCTTTATAATTGTGTTTTAACAAACATGTAGTTAGGCTAGTTATTCGTAAGTTTGAATTGGAAGCAAAGAAAGTGCGATTTGATTATAGTTTTTATTTATTTATTTTTTAATATTTTTTTTGTAGTAGGCACCTTTCAAATTTGTAATACCCGACAGCAATCTATCAAGCAATAAGTATTTTAAAAATTGCAGATCTTTATTCCAGCTGCACAAGTTGTAGGTCGTTAAACCAAAAATTGATATTGTAAGTTTTATGCTTTATTGTTCGTAGTACTGATTCAAAAAGTAGTTTTCTGTATTTTTTATGCAATCTATCTAAATGGCCATATTATTAATTTAGTTCTAACAAAACCGTTTTTTCTATAATCGAAATGTAAGGTTCTTGGACCGCTTATTGTCAACAAAAAGCTTTACTCATTTAAATGTTTAGTGTACTGTAATGGTTATTATGCCTTTGATATTAGCCATACAGAATTGGGTGTAATTAATTATATTTCTGTACCGGTTTTAATTACGATTCCAACGTCTAGAAATTAAGTTTAGACAACTCAGTTGCTTAGCAGTTATTTTAGTCTGCTGTGTTTTGTTGATTTGATATATCCCTTCAGTGCGCTTGAAGTTGTTCGCAACACAGAGAACATTTTCGTAGGTACCAACTTCTATAGAATACAATCGTTCGTTCGCAAAAATTAAAAAAAAAGCATAGTTTTACTGTCGAATTTGGCCACGGCCGTTGCCAGGGTTAGCTACTTGCGTGTGCCCCTGTCATTCCGGCGTCTTACGGTTGCTTTCGATTGTAAGTTATCATGAGGGGCAGTTGGCAAAGTAATCATTAATTAATTATTTACAGATTTGCCCAACACTTTCATCATATAATTTCATACCAAAGACTGCAGCCGAGTTTCTTCAGGTTTATGTTTTGGATGACAATAATCTCTTCTTTAATTTATTGTTTCATTTTAAAAGCCCATGCAAAATTTCCATAACGTGGTGGTACAGTTACTTTTTTAAGGCTTCCATGTAAATTAAGTTGTCACGGTATTGAGTAATAATTTCTTTGCATGCCTATTTATCTGAGTTTTTACCTTTCATTCCTTGTAAAAAGAGTCAAAATTTGAACCGCACAGTTTTTTCCAGATGAATAGAAATCAATCTTAATCGCACTTTCGGTTTCCACACGATAAATATTGGTTAAAAATTTCCAAAACTTCCACGACATAATTTCGTGCACAGTTTCTTGAATTTTAATAATCATTCGGTGGCATTCTTCACTTGGAGCTTTTGTGGGGGGATGAAAATATCGATTGTACAAACTGCATGTTGCTGGGGACTGATATAATTTTTTTGTTCCAAGCAAAGCTAGGTGCTGATCATTCTCATCTATCTTTGGTTTTGAGGTGGTGGATTTACATTTAAATATTTTATTTTTTAATTTATTTTTTATATTTTATAAATAAAACTCGTGATATGAATACGAACCCAGCCTTTTTCATCACCTTTTCCGTCTCTTTATTTTGATCTAATCGGGCGATTTCTTATCTCATTCGATTTTCATGTTATTCCTTGCTTCCGTGAGGGAACCGAAACTCCGCGAATTAGTGATTCTGGTAGAAAATGTGAAGGTTCTGTTGTGACTCTTACTTAGTTTGTAATCATGCTTAGCCCTAACTGTATTCAGTAACTTGTTATTCATGTTCATGTTATTCATGTTCATCATTGGGGTCAGTGTTTGTTGCTGGATGATTTCATCTGTTAGTCCAGTTTCTGGTAAATTTGAGATTTTGACGTCCAAAGATCCTCGTTTTTTGCTTTCAAACATCCCATCAAATTTTTACTTGAGATTCTCTAGACAAGAATTAGCGATAAGCATCGACAATCCCTGTAATTTGATTGCGGTATGGTCGTCGACATAGACACCCATTTTTTCTTAGAGTATTCTATCTGATCTTGACCAAAAAGTTACTCATCTAGCCAAGCGTTTGTATGTAAGGACCACACGATCTCACAGTGTCTCTTGAATTCAACCCAGTGAAGCTATCCAGCATCTAACCTTACCCACATCATGTTGTTTTTCTAAAGGTATTCGTAGCAAAAGTTTTTGATGCGGCTCGACCCAATGTTCCCTATTAAATCCTGATGGAAAATTTTGTCAAAACGTGGTTCTGTTAGTCTTTTTTGACTTTGAAATTGGATTCATTATCTTCCATCAGTTACACATGCTGTTTTGCTGCTCGGAGTTAGTCCATCTTATTAGTTTAGCAGGAGTATGGTAAAGACGAAATGTGTGACGCCATATGGTTTCTATCTCTTTCCACTTGATTCCCCTATATGGATCAAGTTACGCAGTTTCTTTTCACCTCCCAGTGTAAGGGAATTCTCGTAAGAGCGAGAAAAATGGCATATGTCCTGGTATATCAACATTTTGGTGTTCCAAGTATCAAAAAACTAATTCCGTTCCTTGTCTGTCTGCCTATAGTTCCGTGTAACTCCCATATCTTATTGCAGGAGTATGCCATACTAGCTGATTGTTTGATGTGCGTTGGTCCCCTGGTGGGCCCACCTGAATAGTAAAAATTAGATGTATAGACAAAAGTCTGTTTCTTAAAAAATAACTTGATACTATCCGAAAAAGGCTGAAGCAATCCTATCAAACCTACCTTATTTGACCATTTACGCAATTGAATATAACCTAAAACCCTTCGTTCTAAAAGAGAATACTGCTACCAAAATAAAAATAAAAATAAAAATTACTATTTTTGATATATATTGCATAAAGAAATTGTGAATTTATCACATTTATCTGCCAAAATAGTCAATTATTAATAATCATAAATATAAAAAATGTTCTCAAAACCTGGTCCTTTCGTACTAAGATTTTACATTAATTTAAGGATTGAAACCGACCTGGCTCACGCCGTTCTGAACTCAGATCATGTAAAACTTAAAGGTCGCACAGACCTAGCCAATAATATTCTACCCCTACTGCTCATTTTAATCCAACATCGAGGTCGCAAACTCCTTTATCGATATATAATCTCCAAAAGAATAACGCTGTTATCCCTAAGGTAACTTAATCTTATAATCCGTACTTACTAAGGATTTAAAAAAAAGTAAATGCAATAATAGAAAAAAGTTATAATATTTTTCCTGTCACCCCAACATGAAAGTAAAAAAAAAAAGTAAAGTTCTATAGGGCCTTCTCGTCCTCTAAAATCATAGCTTTTTGACTTGAATCAATCTTTTATTTTCAAATACGCAGACATAAAATTCCTGACACTCAAATCTCTGTTTGTATTCAACCAATTTTGATCTTATTCTAAGGATATGTTGTTTGATAAGTGAATTTCATGGTTGTCTGAGCATTAGTAAGTGTGCAAGTACACTAACATGGAAGCTGTGTAACTTGTTTCTCCAGTTCTGCGTGATGATTTCACTCACATTACCTGGGCAGATAGGGCCCCGGGTCGTCCCCAGTGATTTTTAAGATTTTTGTTTGATCAAGTCATAAAACTACATTAGGTAAGTGTTTGGACAGCTTACCTAAAGATCTGCGTACTTTGGATACTTACTTGAAATGATGTTCAAAGAATCAACTTACTGTGGATACCTCGTTCGCTTTCAACCAAGTTTGGTAAATAGTTGGGTGGTGGTTTATTTTTATGTAAGGGACCTGCTGTAGGAAAAGTTACAGATACACCAGATGATTATATGAGTGCAAACCTTGTGAGGCAGCTATTCTGCTGGTCCGCTTGGCCTATGTTTTTTATTCACCAGTCCAAGCTTGTAATAAACCAATGTAATGCTAGATTCAGCCGTGTTACGGGCCTTATGTTCTGCTATGGTTCGTAGCGTTGGTCAGAGATCTTGTCTTTAACATTCCTCGTTTTTCTTCTTTTTTTACATCTGCAGGTGAAGAAATGTCCATCGAAATCAAACCAGACCCCGACCTCTTGCATTCTCCACACCAACCGACCATGGACATCCTGCGACGCACCAGCGCGTATACTCAGGCACCTTACAAGCAGTATTCTCAGCAAAGCCTGGAACAAGCCATCTACGACCTTCAAACAGGGAAATTCAACTCTATCAGGGCATGTGCCAGGCATCACGGCATACCCATGACGACACTCCGATACCGGGCCAAAGTCATGTCGTTCATCACTAAGACTGCCTGACGTAGAGGGCGCTCTTTCAAGGCCAAACCAGCGAATTGAGTTATCTCAAATGGTGGCTGGAAGTTCTGACACTCGACTGCCAGCATCAAATGATATTATTAAGAATAAGGTATACAAACAAACTAGAATCCTTGACGTATAGATATAGACCCTTCTCCTTTTGTATAATTATGTAAAATTATTAGGCATTGCCAGTATATTGAATTGCTTCACGAACTATATTTCTTTCAGTTCGTAGAAAAAATTTATTTTGAGAATTCAACGTTGAATCAATTTTTTTGTAAATGCTGACCTATCCCTGTTTTGGTTTCTATGAATCAGCTATTGTTTCAACATTGAGAAACTTGTAACGTTTGGTGTACCTAACTTTGACTTCATTCATTTTAAATCATTCTGGAAGTGGTACAATCCCATTAAGTATAGTTAGTTGCACAAACAAGAATATCTGTGTTTCAGGGCGATGCAGATTTTTTTCTCTTCTTTTTCTGTGGACACCTATTTCATAGTAAAGATTGACGCCTTTTTGTTTCCTAAATTCTGTTCTTCTTCCGTCCAGGGTTGTCCCTCCTCATACGTTTACGAGTAGGTAGTACCTACAGTAGTATTGTCATAAACCCTTCCGTTTTCGAACTCTGATCATGCACGTGCTCTTTGTTAACCCTCGGTGCTCCAAATGCCTCGCAATTTCCCGCGTTATGACTTTCGTTCAGGGACCTGCATTCCCCTCCGCTCCGCAGTTCTGCCCAGAGCTGAAGTAGATTGAGAAGTGAGAAACAGAAAAATATTTTCAGTAACCCTAATCAAGCTCAACTTGAAAAAAAAGAAAAAAGTGGATTTTGTACAAATATGATACGAATATTTTTGTGTGAAGTTCATGGCCCTTTTGATTGGTGGCTTTGGGTTCTTTGCCTCTTTTGGCCCCCATCTCCTGTGGGCAGGCCTGCACCCTACAGTCGAAAATTCATAACTCAGCATTGTTGGCACCCTATGGATTTTGTTTACATTCCCGTCATTTTCTTTAAAATGTACAAGGATGGTGTCTATTGTGTGGAGAGTAGGTCAGTGATCTAGATGCTCACCACTGCTTGCAGCTATAAAGAAAAATCCGCACCCTGCCAGTCATTCTAGAGAAATAATAACTGTTTTGTCGAATTAGTCGAGTAATGTGGCAAAGAAGATACACCAATTTCTACAAAGCCGGTGAATGCTATTTTGGGGCAAGATGAACCATCGCAGGTTTTTAACGTCCTTGGCAGGGGTGGAGGGATAGGTTTTTGAACGTTTTCAGATATTATGGCAACCCTATTAGCCATACTCAGCAAGGAAAACTTGCATAATTCAACGGACCTCGCAACGTCACTTATTGTGATACTTTTTTCTTTTGGCAGAAATTCTTTGAAGAACTGAGATTTTATTGATTCCTATATTTTATTTATTGGCAATGTTTTGCTCAAAGTAGCCTTAGGATAGGTATTTTTTACTGCCTCTTTTTTTGAGGTCGTTAATGTTAGCTCATATCTGTGAATAGAATACTATAAACCACGCCTCATTTCAAAGTGAATATTTTTGCTTGGTTGAACCTGTGTCACTTAACTCTGTGTGATTGAATTATGTCCTTTTGTTTGTATATTCAAGCGCATTCCTTCTAATAATGCTATACAATATCTAATCTGTTATAGAAAATATCAATTGAATTTTCAAAATGAGTCGAACGCAAAATGACTACTAGTTTGTTCTGAGTCATCTGTGCTCTTGTTTACAATTCCTGCATTTTTAGTTTTTGTAATGCAAAAAATGTGGGTCATAATTTAGTGTTGATTGTTGATATCTTGATAAGACTACATTTTAAGATGTGCTCTCTAAATTTAGAAGTACCTGCTCCAACTCTGATATCAGTTTGTTACACTATTTATGTGGTTACAGATTGTCAGCTGCAGTATTACTCGACCTTCGATACCCACTTAGCCCATGCTCCGCCCGCCCAAAGCTAGCACAGCCCACGCTCTGCCTGCCCAAAGCTAGCGCAGCCGAGCGGTTGCTAGTGGGACTGCAATAGTTACTCAGTTACTTGCATTTTCATCTTGATATCGGGAGTATTTTTCCGTGATCTTTGCTGGTATCATTACACAAATCGCGGTTCCAAATACTAATTCAACGCCAAAAGATGGATATTGAGCAAATTATTATGAAAAGTAACAAAATCCAAACAGGACAGAACTCGTAGGTACCTACATAAGTAAATGCTGGATGAACCTCCCTCTCCCACCCACTGTCCATCCCTCATGGTTTTGTTGTATGATGTGTTACCAAAAAAACTTCAGATGGTAACCCCCGTTAATTTTTTCTTGTAGCATCGGAACCCACTTTTTGCTTTATTGTAGATTCGGATTTTACACAAATTTTACAACAAATGTACTTCTAAATGACTTCCGATGCGTAGAAAGTATGTGAAATGAGGGCAAAAAGTTCGCTAAACATGGTTTTGTAATTATGTTTTCAGTATCGTCATTATGACACATGATTTTCAGATATTTGTTCACACTCGTATTGTGATGTCGATTTTTTGTACAAGTTGATATTAACGAAAAACATAAAAATCGAGTCTTGAAGATTATTACAGTAATGTGATTATGGCAATATGATGAAAAAAAAAACAAGTAAATGAGAGGAAGTTTGTGAATAACAAGCAGATATGCATATGGTTCCACAAGCAGCCGCTAGAAAGCTCTGGGGTAAGTGGGATGTGGGCCAAGTGAGTACCGAATGTCGAGTAACGTTATGTATACCTGTTTCATTTAGGGTTGCAGCCAGGGTAATGAGAGTGTTCATTCGTTCGTATTTTCTATCAATTGCATCGTTTCGAGTAAAATACGTACATGGCAAAACTAACCCTATTATGCAACATTTTTCTGTATATCGGCCTCGTTTCCTTATTTACTTGTCGATGTAGATTACTTTAGCCACTACCTACATGGGTACTTACTTGCCATTTTTGAGCCCACTTTCTGTTAGGTAATTTTCTTTGATACTTCCCTTTTTTTTAAACCTGAAAAACAACTTTTACTTCTATTTAACTTACTTTTTCTATCCCAGCCATGAATACAAACGTGTAGGTTAATACAAGGGACCATAAAAAACAACGCATGCTTTTCAAAATGCTAGTACTTCCAGTGGGATGGTCTTATAGGGGTGGGGGATGGCTTGTTGGAAAGAAGAGAAGCGGAGGTTTCAGTTTACACCATGGTATGGAGTGTAGATCATCGCTGTATGCCTCCCTACAAAATGGCGAATCTGTCGTTCGGACGCAGCAAGATTTTTGGACTCATTTTCAGATTCCTCATCGTGGGACGGTTGCTGACTTCAATACGTTCAAGGTCGGGGCTCAGCTGAGTATCCACCCTCTGTCCACGTTTTCGGGGGCCCTAATCGTCTGATTTCTTCAAGACGGGATAATCTACACCCCCCCCCCCGCTTCTCTTCTTTCCAACAAGCCATCCCCCACCCTTACAGGACTCACCCACCACTCGCATTTTGTCGCATTTTGAAAACCGTTCCTTCATTCTGACGGACCCTGCAAATTCATAGTTTATAGTACTGTAATATTTTTTTGTAAGTAGTGTGTCTTAATAAATCAAGAAAATGAAAATCCGAAGCCAAACAACATAAACAGTGTCAACAAATCGAAAGAAGTTTTTTCGAAATCTGTTGATCCCTGAGGTTTTTTTCTTCCCTCTAAACTACAGTGAGTTTGCTCACGCCTGAGGACGAGGCAATATATGGCTCGAAACGTAATGGTTGAATAAATAGGTAACTGAAAACATTAGTAATGAACTTTGATCCAAGTCTCTGATTTCCATGGCTGCATTCCAACTAAATAACTGTAATGGCGATTTCTAATAAAATTTTCCGTAAACTGTATATCATATAACGGTACAGTTTATGTATGTTACCGGCAAAGTGTGAAATAAGGCATTGTATACAATGCCTAGGCTGTGTGTGAAATAAAAGGGCCGGGCAATGTATAAAATAAATCTCATTTCATACTTTGCCTAGTCATAGTATACAATGCCTTATTTCACACTTTGCCGGTAACATATAAATTATATAATAAATGGTACGATTATATTTTTATGAGTTATAGTGCTGAGTAGATTTGCTATGACTATTTTTGTATTATCTACTGGGTACCTTCACCATCTTGACCAACATTCTTTGGTGTCATCACATCTCTCTAGTAGGCGTGTGGTGGTGTTCCGGATGGAAGGAATCTATTATTTCATTGTGGATCAGTCTTTTTCTTCTTTTCTTTCATAACCCTGGAATTAATTGATCGTTCAGATGTATCACGGGGAAATGTTTATGCTAGAACTCAGGTACCTGTTATTCATTGAATTCATGTGATTTGATCAATTGCGAAGGGCTTATTGCTTGGTCAGGCAACTTTAAAGGTTGTATCCCCCTCTCCTATTAGAACGATCTCTTATCCCAAACCGGGAAAGATAGGGCCGAGCGTTTCATCATGTAAACTGTTCCACTGGTTTGGTATAAGACAACCCCTGGAGCTGGAGCAGTCGCTAAGGCTAAAGCTGCTCCACGAAGATGCTTCATACTGTTTCAGTAATTGTTTCAGTGTCTGTAGTTACCATTCCCAGGAACCTCTTGGCTGCGTTGCATGAATACATTCCATGTAACATTACAGCCGTGGTGTTTCACCAGGTTTATTGGAACCTGAGCGCGATTTTAGTACTGTTTCATCTCACTATCTGGAAAATTTGGAACGTTTACCCACTGTTTTAGTTGGTTATTCAAGTAGTTCATTATTATCGGTGGGCCATTTTTGCATTTCAGCTTCTATAGAACTGACTTTAATCCTCACAGTCCTAAACAGTATTAAAACAAATCCGTCTTCTAGATAGATCTTAGTTGTTAGTTTTATATTAGGGCATTGTAGATGTACCTTCTACCTACGTTTTTACGTAATAAAAAATGTATTTCTCAAAGTCTGTATTCTGTGCACAAGGCTGATCATGTGATTAAGTTTTGTATTTTTTGTTGTTGCATTATTGCATACCTATTTATTGATAAATTGACGAACAATATCGATGTTAATTCATTTGTGTTGAACGATTTTTTAACATTTCTTTTTATACGGTTTCTAGTGTTATGTACCTCCACATTTTAGATAATGATCTAATCTTGCAATAAATTTTTAGAGTAGGTACCGATTTGATTGTGTAATATGTAGACAGCATCTTTGTGTAGAAATATTGTATATAATGATTATGTAACTGGTAAATTATGAGAATGTTTCATTATAGTGAAGTGTAAATATGTATGTAATCTACTTGTATTCTGCTTTCAATAAACCTATTTTTAGTGTTCCAAATTTGTTGTGGTGTTTTATTGTTCCTGCTTATATCTTTCCCTTTTCAAAACATTGGACATGGATTTCTAATTAGAACGAAAGAACGAGTGAAAGTTATAATGGATGGCGCCTATACTTACCTGTTCATGGTTCTAGCCCAAAATCAACACGACGTTCAATGCCCTGTGTCCCCCACCCTGCAGCTATGGAAAATTATGAATAAAACCATGAAGTAGGGATCTACATAATATTGTTATTGGTAATTATTTTCACATAACCACTATTTATCCAGCTGATCCATATTTATTTAAATGGGGGGTTATGCTCATTTAGAAACGGCTGGGTGGTGCGACCTGATCCTTGCATTTATGGCTGTAGCGTTGGGGGACTGTGTGTTGAATGACAAGTCTCAATGAAATATGGGTTTTATAAGTTTTATTGAATCGGTTGCGCTGAGTAATCCATTGAATGAGTATGAGTATGAGATTGGTATTTTAGAGAAGTGGTATAGTTGGTGTAGGGAACAATTATTAAACAGAATAGTTGTACTTATTCTGTGTTATTAATTTTTCATCACTGGAGGTTTGATTATTTCTTTTCCAGAAGGAGGCAATAATATGTGGAACATCAACAACGGTTACCCAAACGTAATTTTGACCGAAACCTGTTCTCCCAACTACAGTACACCCTCGCCAAACAATGAAACACCCGGAAAAATACAGAGGATACGAAGATCAGACGCTGAGCTTCTCAGTGCTGCAGACTCCATTTGCAAAGGTATGACCTTCCAGAAAGCATCGCAAACCTTCAACATCCCCATGTCCACCATCAGGTTTTACATGGCCAGGAAAGGGATGCTGCCCAGTAGACGGCGGGGGAGGAGAATCTCGCAAGGGATGGAACAAAACATGCAGCAGTCCCATCAGTCCTCTCAGCCAGCGCACCCTTCCATCCACCAGTCACATCAACCCCCTCCCTCTCTAAGCTACCCGCAAATACCCTCGATGATGCAGAATCATTACTTCAAAAGTGAGCCCACTGGCTACTAAACCCAGCTCCTCTCTTTTTCACGATATCAATGAGCTGTCACTGTAGGGAAATTCGTTGGGAAGTGGACTCTTGATTTGTTTGTTTGGGCTGTGTAGCTATGTTGATCAGTCCATTTAGGAATCGAGGCTTGCAGGAGGTTAATGAAAAGTAGGGGTGATGTTAATAGGTATCCCAGGGTACCCTAAAGGTCGATTCACACATCCAAAACGTGATGGGCACTGACGCTTTCCCGGTCAGAGGCATCCAAGATAAAATTTTCACTGACATACAGCACTGTCTCATCCGTGTCAGTAGTTCAGTGCTCAGTACTGCGGCAGGCTTTCTTGAAATTCGGGCAGTGTTATCTCGTTTAATAATGAATTTAAACTGAGATAATTTTGCTGTAATAGCTTTGATTTTAGATGAAGAAGAAGCAAAGACAACCAGGGTCAATATTTGTAGGGTCCTTTAGATTGTACAGTACCAAATGCTCTCGGAACAATTTCGTTTTTCATGTCAACAACATATTTACACTTATTAAAATGATATAAAACGAAACCCAAACAAAAACCTGAGGAGACATCGGTCCAGCTGAAGTTTTCACGTCAATAAAATCAAAAAAATTCCTTAAGTCTCTGTTCTTTCTAAACTGTGTAGCCTGAAGAAATTGGCAAGTTCGCCAAGGAAACTGGAGCTGCTATTTTCTTCAATAAATCTGTTTAGCGCCATCTGCCTTTTACAGTAACAGGAGCCCTCATTGAGGCGTCTCGACCTGAGAAGACAACTCACGACCCACAACAACAACTCACGACCACAGCACAACAACAGCAACACTCACAACTAAGCGGTGAACAATACTCATGACTTAATCAGACATCAAAAATCAGGTGGAGACGGAATTTGTTGTCAACAAATGTGCTAAAAGGCATTGAGTGTCAGAGCCAAACGGGACTGGACATAACGAACAGGTAGCCATGTTTCCCCTTTTGTTGACAAGACATTTTGGCCCTGCCGATATATTTTTTTCACCTGATACCACCGATATGGCACGTTACCGATATGTGTGAATGGACCTTTAGTCAACATCAGGTAGATTCACTGAACGCAATGCGATGGTAAGTTGTTTAACCAGTTACTGGGCATGCGCCTTCACTCTAACAACTTTACAACATTTCGTCTTGACTTGCTGCCCACAATCCCTTTCAAACTGCCACTGTTTGCATTCACAGTAAGTGATCTCTGGAGGAAACATCCACAGACACCTCAAGAAAGAAAAAAATTCTCAGTATTTATCGTTGGAAAACAACCCATCTTATCTTATATGTGGACTCATCCTATATACCCGGGTATCTGGATGGTTTCTTGTGTGGTTATGATGGGCTACACAGTGGCAAGGGAGTGAAACTTGCCGGAGACATCCCACAAATTCCGAACTCGCTCCAGCCTAAGCTAATAAAGACTTGGGGCTGAAAATTGGCTGTAAGCAGGGGTATTAAAAGATTTTGGGTTGATGACGGGGAGGGGGGGGGGGGGGGGGAGTTGAATCCTCCTAACTGGCTCCATATGTTCAGTAGGTCAGTGACATAGTAAAAATGAAGCCTTTGAAAGTGTGAAAAGGCGAACGAATGGAAATCCCACACTGTCTGGATGTTTTTGGGAAATAGGAACAGGAGGCCGCATGTATTGGAGCACGAAGCCATATCCTGAAAATCAGGAGAGAAGAGGCGTGGTCGTGATTTTCAAGATGGGATCAGCTTGTAAAAACCCCTTCACAGGACCCGTTCTTGGTCACCTGGTCCTTTATCCGATCTCATTGTCGCCAACTTCCCCACTCTCGGGCAGGGCATTGCATTCAGACGACACCTTGACAGGCCTGATTTGGTCAGTACTTTCCGAAAATCAGGCAGTTGACAGAATGATAAGGTGATGGGCCTCCCTAAATCGAACAGGAATCCAACACTGCCACTCTGCCTGGTTGCAATCCTATTCAGGAACTGAACCATTCATTCATTTACACAAACCGATATCAGGTAGAAGGACCGTGGCCCGGACTGAAATTCCTTTAGTAACTTCTTCTCCTTTCTCTGGTGAGAGGCACATCCATGACTCATACGATGGAGGTTACCTAAGGCTCTGGATTTGCTGATTTTTTCCAAATTTGTATTTTGTGTTGTTTGTTGGTGAGAAGAATCCAGTAAGTTCAAATTAGGGTTAGCATAATATTTGATTGGTTTCCAAGATTACGTGGAAAGCGACAATGACGTCATTGCTGCTACTTCGTCCTCCATGCTACAGCATTCCATTACAGGCACTGCAACTTCTCGGGCAGTAGTGTCAGGCAGATTCTAGTTTTGATGCCCAACAGATTTCACCCCCCCCCCCTCCCCCTGAAACTGATTATATAAACAAGCTGTATCCATTGCAACTCGGCAATGGCATCATCAAAACTTTCACATTTAATTCAAATTTATCTCGTACAAATGAGAAATAGGTACCTTATCATCTCTTTGTCTACTTTCAATATATAAAAAAATACGTGGGTAACCCCCATTGTTTCAACCTCCTCCTGCATGGTCCTGCCACTTAGTGCTCTCATCTCACTTCCTTACATTACCTTAGAAATGTCTAAGTTACTTGCCTATATTTGTATTAATACTAGGTATACCTCCACATTTTAACAGTAACCCTCACAGATATATAAGATGTGACTTCTAACGGTAGGACTAGTAACACTAGTACCGATTAGTACTCAGATTTTCCCTCCATCGTCAGTTCATCCATCTGTGGCACGGTTTATATGCACAGATTCTGTGCATTGTTCGAAACTGAATGCAAACTTTTATCGAATATGAATAACCTAACAAGTAACATGGTGATGATAATCATACCCTAACGACTTGATTCATTATGGAAATTCTCAACCACTCATTTTGAGTTTCGTGTAATGTAAATAGGTTCCGAAATCTTTAGTTTACTTGCTCGCTCTCCTTGCCTAGATTAATTTTTTTTGTATAAGTATTTATAGTATTGTTATTGCTGATCTCTATAGAATCCTTGCTAATTTTTTCCTACTTTTAATTTCTGAAGTTTTATCTAGCTGACCATATACATGGTCTGTTGTACATTAGGTTATAAAATAAAGAAGAAGTATTGCGAGTAAATATTATATTTCTATATTGAGTCGGCCTTGTAAATATAATTTTTAAATGAAAATGAACCACCAATCAGTTGAAAATTCTTGACTACTGAATGTCAATACATTTTTTTTCACTTTCTTCAAGATGATGTTGTTTGTAGAATACTTAGTACTCTTTTTTGCATTATCATCCTTATTAGGATATGGTATGATTCCATGCACTTTAAACGTTCAATATGACGAACGTGAGGAGGATAATTTTTGCCATTTTGGTTTTTAAGCATTTCCTAATTAATCAACTGTTTTTGAATAGTTAATTTATTACTCAGGTTACCATGACGTTTCATCACATCACAGTGTTACCTCAATGCCACCATTCAATGTTGCCAACCTTATGCTTTTTACTTTTCATTAATTTCTATGTCATGGTTGATGTTGTGATATCTGTAACTTAATCGAGGAAAAGTGTGGTTTTTTGGGGCGTATATCACAGCCAGGCATACGGTTTACAGCTTGATGTAAATAATTGTCACCCTTCCATGTTTTAGAGTCTGTCTTTCACAAAGGCGACCCCTGCCCATTAAGAAGTCGGGTACAGCTTCAGTAATAATTCACAGCCTGGTGTTTTGGTGGGATTTGATTTTTTCCCTTTGGTAACAAAGTTTGATGTATAAGAATCAGTATAAATCAAATAGAAAAAGTCATTATTTTGAGTTTTCAGAATCAAATCCCAAACATTTTTACTCCAAGATGTCGTTTTTTTTTTACAAAACTCCCTTTTCATCAGTTTTTGAGCACATGAAGTTTAACGTCTTCTTATATTTATGTACTCGTATAATAAGGATGATCTGTTGTCATACCTTAGTAACAGATTAAGAAATCAAAATTTGCGGTAACTTATCAAAAGGAAGAACGAATGGGCCAGCAATTTGGTCCCTCTCAGAGTGACGAAAATTTATGTGTTTTATGGTTTTATAAAATTGTCAAAACAGCTGACGAGCTCTTGAAAAATAATATAGCTACTGAGTAATTTAATAATGAGTAGATACAAAGATGGAGAGTTGAAATGATAAAACCCATATTTTTTATTAATCTAATAGGTATATTATTATAATATATAAAATGTATTTTTTATTCTACTGGAGGCCTAAAAAAAATGTAAAAGACGAAATTTTTGGAGGGAGTGTCGGTCCCTGTCGATAACAGAAATAATACATTACACTATCCACGTACTTGTGATCTCTCACCTATGTGGCCGTGATAGCCGAAATCCACTTCTCCCATGAGCGAATGCAAAATTTCTATTTGCTTCCTTACCATTCTTTTTCGGAAACTGGCTTTCCCTGGAACATAATCATGAATTAGTTATTTTTAAAGTATGGATAGCATGCATGAATTGTATAGTATCCATGACTCCATTTGTCTCTACTTGATGAGGGAATTTCCCTTATCAAATGCGTGTTCCCTTAGAATTTCCATGAAGGATCTTCCATTGCATAGATAAATTCTGGCTGGATCTTGAATTCGATACCTACTGGAATGTCCTAAATTACTGAGTTTTCTCCAATCTCCTTTCCTTACCTGGTGAAGGGTGACAGGGAAAGAAACCATTCAGCCTGTTGCCCTTATTCTGGTTGTAATTTGTCACTCCTCAAGCCCAATATAAATACACCACGCTTACCTTTACAAGAACATTACACTCGTGTGCCATAATTATGTGATAACTTCAGTTATGTTGCACAAAAGCCTACGATCACGCCTGGAGTTTATATCTATTTGTTGAATTTCAAGTTTTCTCATCAGTCTTAAAGATGGTGTATTTGATGAATGTCGTCCCATCCAACCTCGTATTTTCTACCCTGAAAAACCACATACGTTCACAAAATAATTTACCTATGTATAATGTATATGATTCGTTGTACCTGCTACTTCATGTTAGAATGATTTTTTATTTTTCCTTCGAGTGCTATTATTTTTAATTATCATGTACTGTTGACCTTCTTTCGCTTACCGTAAAAATTATTTGTCCATCTAGTGTTAACTTGGCACTTACATAGTTATTATATCAAATTTACCATAGTAAATCCACCTCAGTTTCAAAATCATGAACTGAACCAACTGAACCCACATGGAGTTCTGTGCAGCAGTTAATCTACACATCTCTGCCACCCTCTGATCTTTACCTATATTCTGCTGATAGTTTCTCCGCATGACGACTCTAATTCATGCCGGTTCGATAAAATGGTCAATTCGATTGTGTGGTCATCAAATTTATTTGCTTTAAAATACGAAAGCCACGTTTATTTTTGTAAATGTATAAAAAAAGAGAATAAATTATCATAATAAAACGAAGTTGCTCTCAGTATTCATTGGACACATTGTTCAACAGTATGCTGTTGTGCTATGTACATTTTTACATTTGAAATATTCTCTATATATAAATATACAGATTTGATAAGGAAAGAAATCGTGTAAGATATAGTATATAGGATCTATCTTGAATGGTATTGTTAGAAAATAAATATATGTAAATAGAGTATGTAGTTGGTAGGGTCTATTCTTGCGAGGCCATTATGAAGAATATATAGATTTTAAATGTATTCAACTATAATATTATGTCGTCTTGTTGAACATTTTCACAAGAAAAAAAGAAAAATAAGGATGCGTGGAGGTACGTATTACTTATCACAAAGAATTAAGATTGAAACAAAGCTAATGTCCGGTAGAATGGTGGACTTACCTATCACCTCATCATTCATTGTATTCAAATTATTTATCACAACGCTTGTTGTAATGATTGGGAAGGTGGTATGTGCCAGACATCCTAATGGGAAACACCAACTATTTTATTATTTTGTAATAAATCAAGTGTTCAGAAAATACTCTTATGTCTGATATTATAAAATATATTTTGCAGTGCTTTGTACTCACTATAAAATCGGTTCTATGAACAGTTTCTTGTGATATTTCATTGAGAAAAGGTGTAAGAGGCTGCTGTATTTTATGTTGATGGTCGTGATGTGGATTAGGTGGAATTTGTTTGCTAAGATAGTTCCTTATGACAGTAAGTGCGTTCCGTTCGGAGGCAACCTCATGATTTCCTTTGGCTAGACTGAGTAACATGGCCGACAAGGTTTCTGCATCGCCTAGAGGTTAGAAGAGATAACTTGTTGGAGATAGACAGATCTTGGGGGCACTAATCAGTGAGTGAGAACCGTGGATGCCTGACTTATCCTGTTTCCTTTTTTTCTAAACTGATGATTGATGGGACAAATTAAACGGGTTATCTACATGCTTGTATTCCTACTACCTAACTAAAAAACCACAATGTCACATGGGGTTGATTCTTACTATACATCCATGCAACACTTACATACCCCTTGTGCCAACACCACTGCGCTCTGGCGTCATGAACCGGTACTTTTGATAATTCACCCCCCCATAGTAGGTAACAACAGTGCCTATTGCTTGTTACTGACGATATATTGATTACCGAAACAGATACTGCTAGCAGTATGTTTTGTTTATTTAGAATTAGATGATGAAGGACACGTTTCAAATGACTCCGTTTTTACTTCCCTTACCCAACCCGAAGGGTAACAAGAAAGTAGTTAGGTACATACTGCAATTACCCTGAAAAGAAAGGTGGTACCTACCTAAATATCTGGAACTCATCAAATCTAATATCTTAATTTGTATGTGTATGTAAACCGTGTACTAGATACCAGCCTTTGCGAACATTCTAGCTGGTTTTTGGTTCTTAGGCTCACTATTCGCTGAGTGAAGGTTAGTAAAAACCACAAGAACAATACGCTTTCAACGGGCCTTTATTAGATGAACAACTATAAACAAATAACCAACCAATAGGCCAAAAAATTAGCAAAAAATCATCGTCTTTAACACATTTTTGACCTTTTTCCCCCCCTCAAAAACTTCCAAATTCTTGATCTGCGCTCATTGTATACAATGGTATTCCTCAGTGTTCGATAGAAACTGCCATCCTCATCCATCACTAACCGCTTTTACATAAACTATCACGTATTCTCTGGTTTTCGTGTTTTGAAAATAATGTGTAAGCAAATGGTTAATATTGTAAATGAATTTTGATACATTTCAAAGCATTGACACAAAAATCTCATTTTCAACTTGAAATTCAAAACATGCGTGATAGTGTATGTAGAAATACTCGCAAAGTGAAAACAACTAGCCAAATTTAAAGAACTTCTCTAGTCAACAAATTCTACCATTTCACGAGCCTTTGTCCAGCACTGCAGTGTTTTTTGCCTTATATTTTTTCACTTGAGAAAATAATTATGATGCTGATATTATTGAGCATTATCATCATCAGCATTATTACGCATTTTCTTGAAAAAAAAAGTCTCGTACGGGAAAAAATAAAATAAAATAATAAAAAATAAAAATATATATCGATAACTGGCAATGTGCAAAGTTCCTGGCTAATTAAGCGTAGATAACATTTAGAAGTAATCAACTATTTAAGAATAAAAATTACGCGTGTTCTATGTATAAATACAACTTTTTGTGTGTAGACATAGAAGAGAGCTGTAGTAAATGGTTTTCGTTTTTTTAATTTTTTAAAAACATTAGTTTTCATTTGTCGTTATAATTAAAGCACTCGTTTTCATATTGATTTCTACTAGTTTTCTTACTTTGATTTGTGCGTTTGAGTTAAGAAGCTTTAAGATTTTTATTAACTGCAATACGGTTTTTTAACTCCTTTTTATAATTAAGTACCTACCTACCTACTTACCTAAAAAAAAATGTGTCATAGTTGCAAGCCGTGAGTCTGTACAGGTTCGTTGTGTTTGTTTTATTGAAACATTTACTTCTCTCTATTTATATGAAAAGGAAAGATGTATGAACATATAAAAGTTGAATGAGATATATCGCATTGTACTTCTAGTACTTAAAACAAGCAAATGTGTACTTGGAGATATTGTTGTAGACTGTTATTACAGGATTTTTTTATGGTATCCAACCTCTTTTATTCACCCGTTTTTTCCCCTCACAGTTTAAATCTGTCAAATTAGAGATATTATAATAATTATGTCTATTAATTTTAAAACAGGATGTATGGCAAAATACTTTTTCTTGACCACAGCAGAAGTTTTTTCGACTTGGATGAGCTGTGGGCCGAATTGAATGAATTGTATGGGTAGTTCCCAGTTCATACGAATTCCGAGTTTCCTATTACACAAGAACAAATTTACATTAAAAAAAAAAAAAATATTGGATCCCTTCAAGATATGCAGAATCGAAAATCTTCTTTGTTATCGACGAAATGCTGGATCATCACTGAAATCACTGAGGTTAGGTAACAATGAGGAATTTAGGTAAAATTCGATCCGTAAATAATTTTAAGATCACATTACAAACAAATCACATTAAACTTTTCTCACACCACTCGAGCAGTTCCATAGAATAGAATAGATTATTTTCAGAATAGGAAAATTGTTCCCGCCTACCTCTGAAAAATGTAAAAGATAGCTAGTAATATTTTTTTAACGAAAGTAGGTACTAAATAATAAAATGTATGCCAAGTCGGTTTTTTTGTCTTTTGCGATACAGAGGAAGAACATGCTTTATGCAGGAATGGGCCATCCTGAGACGCCGTACACTGTTGAACTGTGCTGGTTAGATCCAGGCCTACCAACTAAAAACCTCTTATGTTCTTCCTTGGGGGACTGTCCTGGCACTACGCTTGTATTACTTTGAGACAGTCCCTTTCCTTGCCGTCCGGCCTCTTCTTTCTTGTTTCTATTCCTCCCTTTGCCTGTTGGCCTGTTTGTCTTTTAGCACCTTGTAGACAAAGGCTTGTACAGCTTCTTCTTCTCGATCATCTTGTAGACGATTGTTCCTTGATCTTCGTGTTCTTCATGCTCTTTGTCCTCCTAGGACGTCAGCGACCAACTGTGCAATTTGTAGTTTGTCGACAGCTATCCAAAACAGTTCCGTTAGGTAACTCAACCAAATCACTCTCAAAGGTTCTTTAGCCATGATGTTTTCCTCCACTCACGCCCCCGCCGGCCAACGATCACTCCCTGCATAATCACTTGCAATAACTGTGCCTACCATTACCCATGACATGACCAGAATATTCCAGCTTCCTGTGCTTCGCCGCCTGCGCAGTACAACCCAGGGTATTCTAAGCATACGACGGGATGCCCACATTACAAATGCTTGGAGTTTATTGCATGTAGTAACAGTCAATGTCCAAGCCTCTAAACCATAGTAAAGAATGATGAAAACGTAGCATCGGAGGATCCATAAGCAGAGAGGCAGATTCAAAGAGCGATTTTCTTGCATCTATGTCTCCTATTTCCTCAACCAATGCTCTATTTGGTTGCTCCCAGTTCGTACATACGAAGAAAGTGTGTTCAGCAGTATGTACACCTTCCTGACAGTATGCACCCTGTGCATCATTCGTCTTCCCGATCTTATTGAGGAAAGACCGAAAAGATCCATGGCTGCTCAGGAACTGGTTAATGTAGTAGTCCACCTTTCCATGCTTCCTACTAATCCACTGCTCCACATTCCTGATCAAGTTTCGGGTCCACTCGCCTAGGGTTTCACCCGTCCACATGGTCTGCCATCTCCGATGTGTCTCTTCCTTGTTCGCAGTCTGTCTTCCTGTGTTGTCGTTTTTGTGCAGGTATATTGGCTTTACTCTGGCTATCACCTGCACAGCGGCACTGACACTGTCCGGTATGCACTGCATTATTCTTAGGGCTCCTCGCTGCTGAACCGTAGTAGGTCCCTATTTTGGTTTATTAATTTCAATAATGAACTTTTGGAAGCAGACTCCAAAAATGCAATAAAAAAATTTCTGTCCGTCTGCGACGCAGTACTTCGCTCCCATCAGCATTTGTCGATTCATGGGAAAGATCCATATTTAACAGGTTGTCAAAGTGAGTTCGCCATGCTCTACATATTTCTGCTTCATCGCTGATAACTTCGCCGCTCTCATTTTTGATCATAGTGGTCTTAGGTTTAATTGGTTTCCCCAGTTTCAATGACCTCCTTGTAAAAAAGAACCGAATTATTCGAACTCGTTGAAGCGACTGACGTGTTCGCCCTGGGGCAAGTGATCATGTTGTTGTGTGTCATCAGCGAAAAATTAAAATATGACGTTGAACTATGGAGGCAAGCAAGGCTTGTGGGTTCAAATCTCTTTTCCAGTAGATAGTCTATCCAACTATCTGGGACAGAGTGCTTATCATTTTAAAGCTTAAAAAAAACGCTGCAAATTAGTACACGACGGTTTATGATTTACCTGTATAGATGGCCCTTCTGTGGTTAATACCTACCCTCGAGCCACTACCTACCCCAGGAAAGCCCAGCCCTAAATCGAGTACCTACTGGAGCTGGCTCGGGAATTACAGTTTCATAAAAATGCGCAGGATTCAATCATTACTTATTTGTTGTTATTTATGAAGCATAACGTTTGTTCAAGTTAAAAAGTACCTATCATTAAAATTCAAAATAATCAACGTTCTTCAAGTGTAATAAACAACCAACAACCAACTTGCTTTCATATAGCCATATCCCTAGCAGTGATATCTGGGCTGGATGCATTCACGATCATGTTGACGAAGCTTTTCGGTGCAGTACAATGCTCCGGGTGGTCTCAAAGAATTCTTTATTTCGAGATCAATCTAAAAGCATTTTTTAAAAACCCTCTATTGAAATTTTTCAAGCTATGGCACTCGGGAAATTTCAACCCCCTATTTTTCACCCCTTAGAGATGAATGACAGTTGCGCCGACTTTAATTTTAGTTCATGGTAAAATTACGGTGTACGGTGGACGGACAGAAATTTTTTTAACATGGAACATGTTTTTACGGGGGTAAACCGGGCTGTAGAGCGTCCGCGTCCAGTCCGCGTAAACACTTGCCCCTCCTCCCCCCCCCGCACAGTTCTCCCCTCCACCCCTACCACACGTGGTGCCTTCTCCGAGGAGAGCCAGACACCACTCCGCCGAAAACTGCCGAGGGGGTTGTACCTACCCGAAAAACGCCAAAAGCAGCTGAGGACGTGTATTAGATTACATTGCGTGAGGTCGCTGGTCCGAGGCTTGGAAATCCCACGAAGTTTTTTGGTTTCCTCACTACCGAAGGCAGCCTGCCTTGGATTCGCGATTGAGTAAAAAAAAAAGTTCATGTCCCCCAAAATGAAAATGTCCACTAGGTACCATTTTCCGTTTCAGACATCAAGGAACATATATTTGGTTCCGTGTCTGTCTGTCTGTGGTATTCCTTGCAACACCCATAACTACCCGAAATAATGGTCGAAGTGGGCTGAAATTTCGTGGGTAGGTGCGGGTTGAGTCACAGATGGACCCATACCAAAATCATTGAAAAATTACCGTAACTTTCGCCTGCGCATGCGCAAACGTGAGATAATTGGAACACCCATAACTACCCTAAATATAGTTGAAATGAGTTCAAACTTGGAGGGTCGGTAAGGAATAATACTTTGATAGTTCCAAATTAATTTCGTTGGAATCGTAATGTAACTTTGATCTACGCATGCGCGAACATGAAATGTTGACCCCTCTACGGCAACGATTTTTTTTATTTCATTAATCTACATATTTATGTACCTTGAAACGGAAACCATCAACTTTCCGTTTCTTTAAATGCTCGATTCCGAATAACTTGATTTTTCGACTTATGTCCACCTTTTGGCGCAGTCAGGGGCGGACCCAGAATTTTTTTCCGGAGGGGGTCACAGGGTAGAACAATGCAAAAAATAACAAAATAACCAAACGAACAATACAAACCGAATTTTCAACCTTATGCCTAAACTCGTCCAATTTGTCTACTTACAAAATTAATTGTATTTATTTATAAAATTCATTGTTTATGTAAAAAATATTTTTCAATATCTATTAATTATTTAACTGATAAATGTATTTATTTTCAATTTTCTTCTAAAAAAGTGTCCTAATGTGTTTTCAAACAAATTGGCGCATTTTATGGCAGCGTAGCTAACTTCAGAGTTTGCAAATCAAAACATTGAAACCACAACAATCTATTGTTGATCTCAGTGAGTTCAGTATCGTTTTTACTGACTTTGGCAGGAAAGAAAACGAGAACGAAACAAAAACAAGATAATAATATTAACAAAAAAACCAGTCATGCAGCATGACTTAATGAGCGAATTTTCGAAGAAATATTCGAATTAATGGCTATGGTTTTGAATAAAGGAAAACTTCGGTCTAAAATTTGGTTTTCTATGTATATTCTCTTCGTATTTATTTTAATTTGTACGTTTTGTCCATCCTGATTCTACCGTTTGTTTATTACGTAATTGTACTAAGTGCTTATTTATTTGATCGCTGTGGGTAAATTCAAGGAGTTGTACTAATCGTTTGCCTCCCCCTTTTTTGCTTCGAACTCTCGTCTTCAATTAATACTTCTCACATATTTCAATCTGACCACTCTAAGGGGGTGGGGGGGGGGGGTAAGAGTTTAAAGATTATCCTAGTTTTGGGTAATTTTTGCGCACTTTAAATGCTCTAATTTAAGAACGGATTTAGATATCTAAAATCCGATTTCACTATCGTGTTCAGCGTGCAAAAACCTTTAAAATGAGGGGTCACTTGTTAGAAAATAAAATTTTGGGGATTTTTGGGTAATTTTTGCGCACTTTAAATGCTCTAATTTGAGAACGGATCAAGATATCTAAAATCCGATTCCACCATCGTGTTCAGCGTGCAAAAACCTTTAAAATGAGGGGTCACTTGTTGGAAAATAACATTTTGGGGATTTTTGGGTAATTTTTGCGCACTTTAAATGCTCTAATTTGAGAACGGATCAAGATATCTAAAATCCGATTCCACCATCGTGTTCAGCGTGCAAAAACCTTTAAAATGAGGGGTCACTTGTTAGAAAATAACATTTTGGGGATTTTTGGGTAATTATTGCGCACTTTAAATGCTCTAATTTGAGAACGGATCAAGATATCTAAAATCCGATTCCACCATCGTGTTCAGCGTGCAAAAACCTTTAAAATGAGGGGTCACTTGTTGGAAAATAACATTTTGGGGATTTTTGGGTAATTTTTGCGCACTTTAAATGCGCCAAAACCCTCCTTAGAGTAGGCCAATTTCGCCCATCTTCGAACTTAGCCTTTCGATTGCCAAGATAGATTTTTTGTGCAAATTTGAGCTGTTTATCTCAATTCTATCGAGAGTTATCGTCTGGAGTGACACATATATAAATAAATATATATATATATATATATATATATACATATAAAAAAGTGTTAAATTTCAGGAATCGTTTTAGAATGGTCTGAAACGGATTTCTATGAAGAAAATTTCCAAAAATTTATATTATTTAAATTTCGAAGCCATTGCAATAGCTTCATTTTCTTTGAAAATTCGCTAAAATAAGAAGAAATAAACAAGGTGTAATTTGACGGATACACCAAGGTAAATTTATTGACATAATTGTATAAGTAACATTGGTAGGACCAAGTGTACGATTGTATTCGACTAATTTTGACATTTTTGATCGAATCTTTTTAGATTTTTTATAGTTCTTTTTTGATTTCACAAAAACTGGGTTCGTTTTCGTTTGGTTTTTTTTGTTTTCGGGTTTGTGAACAATTCGTTCAGCTCTGCTTTTTGAAATGCAGGCTGATTCTGGGGGGGGGGGGGGGGTCATGACCCCTGTGACCCCCCCTTGGATCCGCGCCTACTCGTACATAGGTACATCATATATACATAGGTAGGTAGTCGTCACCCGCAAACGTTGCTCGACTCTATAAGTATGTATTGCAGTAGTATTAGGTACTAGTAGGTAGTTTCTAGTTCTAGTTGCTGGTTGAGTCACCAGAGGGCCACCTACCCCTCCCTCACAACCCCCCCCCCCCCATCCAGTCTCCTTTCTTCTTCAGATTCTGCTCCACAGCAGAGTTCCCTCGCGACTCGCCACAAACGCGTCGTCTCATCTCATCGCTTTGACGGGTACGCGAGTGTCTTTCGTACGAATCTTATAGGAAATTTTAATTTGCGAACATCTGAGACCGGTTGTCATCCTTCTGCCATCCGTCATTTCCATTCGGTGAGCTTATTCAAATATTTTTCAGTCTATTAAAAAAAGTCATTCATTTCCTTCAGATTATTTGAAATAACCATTTCTCCTCGTATTTAAAGTTAGGAGAAGAAACAATTTTTAACAAAAAACAAAACCGACTTCAAAAAACCTGTATAAAACTAAAAATTGAAGAATAATTTTTATGCTGAACAAGCATACATAATTTATTCAAAGCCAATACAACAAGAGTTTTGAAGTCTGCGCCAAATTTCAACTAAAACTTATAAAAACCAAGGAATACAACATGAAGGCTGTGTGTGGGTGGGGTTTCTTGGTTAACAATTTGCGCCGACTTCAAAAATTTTATTTGTTTTATTGGCATCGAATAAATTATGTATACTTTTGTTCAACATAAATATTATTCTTTACTTTAATTTTATGCTGGTTTTTAAAAAAGTAGGTTTTGTTTATTGTCAATTATTTTTGGTGTTTTTTAGTGAGATATTTTGAAATATACTTACCTCTTGCTATCAAGTACTGAGACCATCATTACTGGGGAATCCACAGCCTTTGGCAGACTATTTTCTGTCGTAAAATCCTGCAACTTCTGTCAAAGCACTGGAAATCGAAGAGTATAACTGGCCTGCTACAGGTCCAGTACTAATTTTTGTTTTATTATTTTCAATAGTGAACCATTGGAATCGAGCATGACAAAAAAAATGCTTACCCCCCCCTCAAAATTTGATGGTTTACGTTTCAAGGTAAGTACGTAGAATCCGAAAATGCAATAAAAATATTTCTGCCTGTCCGCAGTACGCCGTACGGCCACTTTTCTTAGTTACCATGAAACAAAATTGATGAAATTCGGGTTATAGGTTCCGTTCGGGGTCTAGTTGGCCCTCGAAGCTCGGCGTTACTTTCAGTCATCTCAAAGGGATGAAAAATAGGGGTTGAAATTTTCAGAACGTTGTACCTTGAAAACTTTCATTATAAGGGTATGGTTTTTTTAACGTTATTAAATTTGTCTTGAGCTAAACAATTTTTTGAGACCACCCGGAGCATTGTACGTCCAGCCGTTCGTGAGCACCAAAAAGCTTCGTCAACACGATCGTGAATCAAACGGTATAAATCCGGCCCGGATATCATAACTACGGAGCAACTGATTATAATCAAGGATGGCTGTATGAAGTCGAGTTGTTTGTTCTGCGATATTATTTCATTTGATAAGTGATGGACTATTGGATTTTGTTGGTAGGTACTTCTGAAACTTGAACAAACGTTGAAGTATTATTGATGGGTAAATTATTACACAATGGCAAATTATTACACACCGGCAAATTATTACACAACGGTAAATTATTACACCACAGTAAAATATTACACAACGGCTCATCTACCCAGAAGGGGCTGGGTTTTGTTGATAGGTACTTTTGCAACTTGAACAACAGTTGAAGTATCATTGATGGGTAGGTAAATTATTACACAATGGCAAATTATTACACACCGGTAAATTATTACATAGCGGTAATTATTACACAACGGTAAATTATTACACAACGGTAAATTATTACACCACGGTAAATTATTACACAACGGTAAATTATTACACAACGGCTCATCTACCAAGAAGGGGCTGGATTTCGTTGATAGGTACTTTTGCTACTTGAACAATCGTTGAAGTATTATTGATGGTCAAATTATTACACAACGGTTCATTATTCTATCTCCGTAGAAGGGGAACCTATACAGGTAAATTATTACACAACGGTTTAGGTAGGTACCTAGTAACGAGTACGGGGTTAGGTACTAACCTACGGAGGGCCCGGTATCTACATAATATGTGTAGAATATTACATATGTTATATAGAAGGGTTATCTATACGGAGACCTGTGATCTGTAACAGGAAGGTATTCTGTGCAAAATAATAAACCGTTGTGCAGGGATTTGCAGCGTTTTCACTTTTAAACCTAATGTGGCCACCGGGAGATTGAAAAAAAGATTCATCGAAATCGGTCCAGTAGTTTCAGAATAATCGCTGGACAAACATAAAAAAAAGAAATAGAAGCAGGTCAAATTAAGAAACTCCTCCTTTTTTGAAGTCGGTTAAAAATATAAGTAGGTAAACGTAGAGACGTTTTATAGACGTACCTACAAAATCAGCGTAAAAGAGCTAGGCGATGAAAATCGTGATTTAATTGACTATAAAATAACTTACTTTCGGTTTATTATTTTTAATAATTAACCTTTGGAATCGAGCTTGGAACCCCCCCCCCCCCCCCAATTTGATGGTTTGCATTTCAAGGTACCTATACGTATAATCCGAATGTGGAGTAAAAATACTGCTGTCCGTAACGGCTTTCCTCAGTTACCGTATGAACCAAAATTAGTGACATTTGGTGTCTATTTGTGGTTTAGTTGGTCCATGAAGCTCTGCGTTACTGTCAGTCATCTCTAAGGAGCGAAAAATAATGGGTTGAAATTACCATAATGCCATAGCTCGAAAACTTTGTATGGTATTTATGACGTTTTAAAATGATTCCGAATTTTAAGAATATTTTGAGACCACCCGGAGAATTGTACTTACTTTCCAGCCGCTCTTTCGCAGTAAGGCCCTGAAGTTTGAACCGATAAGCTTCGTCAACCTGAGTGTGAATCATAGGTATACCTACATACAGCCCAGATATCATCGCTAGGGAGCACCTGATTATAATCACACGTGGCTTTATGAAAACGAGTTTGTTGTTTCGAGATATACAGTGATTCCTACCTATTTCATTTGAAGAAAGATACGTTGTTATGTTGGATTATGCTGATAGGTATCTCCGTAGGTACCTAATTTGTTTACCTGTTGCTCACGGCGAAACGAATCATCCAAGCCGGGTGAAAATTCGGGAATATGTCGAGGGTCATAATAAGTTATTTTCAGCAACCATCAGAATTTCAATAAAAATAAATTTCAAAAAAACTTGTTACAAACACGCTTTTATTTCGAATTGATCTAAAACTAGGTACTACAAGAGAAAAACGCTGCAAAGTCCTTGTCACTTGGGTTTATTATTCTATTGGACACACCTACAGAAATGTTGGCTGTCCATTTATTGTTTCTTTCATGTGAAATAATTATTTAAATAGCTATTTCTGATTGTTTCCACCATTTTTGGCCTACTCGCGTTTTACGTTTTATAGCTTTCTGAACAAATTTGGTTCACCACCATTCCACCGCATATTTTTGAAACTGTAACTGTCCGGCCGGCTACAGTACCTGGGTCGATTTGGGGCTTCTCTGGGGGAAGAACGAGGTTAGGTATTGACCGCAGAAAACAGTAGTTATCTACACAGAAGGGGCATCTACACAGGTAAATTATTACACAACGGTTTATTAATTACCATATGCTTCATGAATAACTACAAATAATTAATGTTAGAATTACTGAATCCCGCGCAGAAGGGGCATCTGTACAGGTAAATAATTTGCACAGTTGCCCAATAATTTGCAGCGTTTTCCAATTTGATTTTGTTCAAGTCAGTAAGGTTGATGTGTTCTGTATACTGACAATGACGCAAGTTATGGAAATCGAACTTCCCCCTTTCACGTGGACTTCGCGCTCCGTTGAATTCTTTTCTACCGCAATTCTGCTCAATAATTATCTTAAGATCCGGTCGGCTCCCCTTGGCAGCGCTATGCTGACAAAAACCCGATCGCCCGGGCGTTCCACGGGCAGTTGTCCTGAACTACGGCAGGTAGGTAATGAGTGGTCCGCAGTAAGATTAAGTGAATGATTTTCCTACCCGTCGATTGTCGATATTCTGGTTTTTTGTCTCAGTAATTGAGTTTAGTCACATTGTTAGGTTTTTTCGCCGTAACAGATGTTTCGCTAAGAAATCGAGTTCTCTGCTAATCACCGTCACTCCTAAACGTTTGATCCAATTTTTGATCCAAAGATTAGCAGCTACCTACGCAGAAACTTTGAAAGTTAGAAGTAACTACCTACATTCAAACGCAATTATTTACTCTGAATATCACTATAAAAATGAAAACTAATAGGATCCTACACCTTTGGAAAGCTGAGATAAAGAACGAATTTCAAGAGATTTACCTACCACGTTGTACTAGAGAATTAGGTAATGTAGTACCTATTTCTAATGATGTTTCCAAATTTTTCGAGAAATTCAAATTCGTTTGTTTGATGTGTTATGGTCTTACTGAGATGTGTTACGATCTTACTGAACGTGAAGTTGAAAGTATATTTTTAAAATGGCGTCAAAAGTTCAGAGATCATGTGCAAAATTACTGTGACTTTTATCGCTTAGTCCGGACAACAGTTATTATTTTATATCTGTATTCATAAAACTAACAGGCATTAATAAAATGTCAAAGGAAACAGGATTGTAAATCGTCACCTAGTACGTACGTAGTGAGAAAATATTTTTGAAGTTTGGTTGAGCTTATACCTGAGTTTGTATATCTGAGGCGAAGAGATTTTATTAGTAGTAGACGTGTGATGGCATCTAGCAAGTCATCAAGCTATACGCCGGGATGAAGCTTATTTTAACACAGAATGTGTTTTAGCCATGGACTAACTAGCCAAAAAAGGTAACGAAATTTCGTAACGAAATCTGGGACGCTGTTATGAAAAATTTCTAATGATTTTCACGTACAACCGATTCGTTGCTACGGAACTTTAACTTCGCCAGTTATCATCGTACAAAAATCGTTCACCACTCGTTGGATAGCTCTCGATTTACCTAACCATATCACGTTAACCACTGCGGAGTGCGTGGCCGACAAGCTGCGGTATGAGCGTCATTGTTTAAATAATAATTGTTTACACACAGGTGATCATTCTCAATAATTTATATTGTGAACACGATTGCAAGCTTTATATAAGTAAAGACATAATTTTAAGACCAAACAACCGATAAACGAATTATCTCTTGGAGATGTAGGAGTCTTGGAGATGAAGCTCGGACTGTGTTTATGTTTAACAAAATTTTTATGAAGTGCACTCGTGAGTGTGTATATAAGAAGCTGTGTATAAGGCACCACCAGTTACGACGAAACATTAGTGGGAGGAAGTTAACCAATCTTCAACCGAAGATTGAAGACGGGTTTATGTGAAACGCGTGAGCTAAAACACATTTTGTGTTTCTATAATTTCGTCCGAAGTATGTAAATAGAGGTAACCGGGGGTCCAGGGGGCTTGCCCCCTGGCGAGGCGCGGAGCGCCGAGTTTTATCTCCAGCAAACTAAAATGAGTGGTTGGTTGTTACGTAGATAACAAATATATCTCCGATAGCTTTTGGCTGATGTAGCATAATCGTGTAGTTTCCTACGTACCTATATGAAAAAACTTACATAGGTACCCATTGGGTACACACGTATTATATGTAATAACCCATTCGCAATGGTTATTTCAGTTAACAGAAAAATGCATTTTGTCTTTCTAATTTAGTTTCGAATCATCTTCTGTCCTCCCTCCCTACATTCTGAGGCGCCTAGCTGATATGACGGCAATAAAATTACGATAAGTAATAAAACTCACTGCTATCCGTGGCCTGATGATCTAGACATATAATGAGATGTATAATATGTTGTTCGTTTCGAATTTTTTAAATATGGGGAGTTTTTGTTTTTCTCACATTTCTTCGCTTTACGCGTGATGTTTCTGTTCTAACTGTTCTTTATACTTTTGGTTTATTAGTTATTCTCTGAATAATATCCTATTGTATTCGGTTAGGAAAACGTTTTGGAACACACCCTCAAAAATTTTTTCTTTTACGTTTCATGGTGTTTAGATCCAAAAATGCGATGTCCTTGCGCCGTATATTCGATGTCTACCTTAATTTCCTGTCTGAAAAAAGTCGTTCTTTCGCACACAGGCTCCGTTTGGGCCCTAGTTGTGACTACTATCTCGGCAGCCAGATCGGAAAACACCCAGGGGTGTCATGGGCGAAAAATTATTGAAAAATGAGGTATTTTCGAGGTTTTAGTGAACTCGGGCTTGTGAGGCATCATTTTTCGTGGTTTATAAGGCTAGGAGCTAGGAGACCAAATGTGAAGTTGATTTTGACCACTGAGTGAAGGATTGAGGTTCTAACGAAGTTTCAACTCTAAAATTCAATACTTACGGGTCAAAAACCTGTGAAAATGGCTGTAATCACCAGAAATTTTTATAATAACACGAGGTAGTATTAAAAGACGAATCAAGACAATTCAATGACAGTTTCACTGGTCAAAAATAATTTGTAAGAAATAGCAACCTAATATTCTAGTTTAAAACCGTCAAAAATATAGCTTTTTGGGTTTCTTCACTGAGGTCGCAATCGTGCCGAATACATCCGAGAATATTACAAGGACGTCGAGAGCGACAAGGACTTCGCAAAGTTTTTAACTTGCAACTTAAACAAACTTCCTTATTCCACTGCTAGTACTTAACTACCTCCTCGTAACAATGACCTATACATTTCTGGAAAAATAAAATGGATAAATTCTTCTTGATTTTAGGTAGCATTTAATCATGAAATTGTACTAATTTTGGTAGCTGAACTCAGTTCAAAAGAATGGTTGGGTACCGTGTCAGCCGAAGTTTTGATCACATTAAATTCAAGTCATCATTCAATCAATAATGACGATAATCTTCATGATTTAACTACATGTATATGTACAAGTTCTTATTTTACTTGCCATGTTCCTATTTATAGGAGTGGAAGTATGGTGATACCGTCAAAAATAGGTTTTCGAGAAAACAAGGGAATCTTGTTCGGAAGTGCTCAAAACCAGTTTCCTGACAGTTTTCTGCTTGATGTCGCTCCGTATTTACGTACGACCTATGTATGTTGGAATTTCAAATGGTCATAACTTCCTCAAAATACGGTATTTTTAAGGTGTTCTTTTTCGGTTTTGTTCAGCTCGTTGAACTCTTCAGTTTGAGACGATGACGAGCTTTGTAGGTGGACAAATAAGAGAGTTATGACGGGTTTTCTAATTTCTCAACTTTCAAAGATAACTGGCGTAAAAATGGATCAAAATTGGTGCGGTTCATGCCAAAATGTCCACTAGGATATCTAGATCATGCACATCGATTTTGAGCGCGATCTCATTCGATTTCTTGGCGAATTACCAGTGAAAAAAATTCCATTCGTGCAGGATGGCTTAAAGAGTGAATTTTCAAAGAAATAGTTTGCGAAATTGAGAATTTAAATCAATGGTCGTCTGCCGGAGCACTCATTACGGCCTGACTAGGCACTTGCTGAGACCAGAGTGGCACGTCGTGCAGAAACAAAATTATGTCAAAAGACTTGTGATTCTGATCACTCGACGCAGTCTGAACGTGCTGAAATTACTTTAATGGATTCAGCGACCAAAAAAAAGATAAGCGGCACCTCACATACCTCAAATGCCTTGGATTTCGGACTACAATTTTGTAAATTTGGTGTTTCGGGTGCGTCTAATCGGACTGCGACTAGTTGCAATCAATTCAGCGCTCCAAAAACGATTATTGACAACACCCCACATGCCTATTTTGCTAAAAACCTTCTTGAACCAAAATTTGTAAATTTGGACAGCTGCGAATACTGCGTTCGGGCTGGGTAACGAACTCATCATTACTCTTGCTGAGACGAATTTTTCTGTGCAAGAACGAATTTTTCAATTTTTTTATTTTAATTTTATTTTTTCATTAATATTGTAAAATACATAAATGGCATTCATTAAGACATGTACAGAAAATTATTCCCCAATATGGGCTAATTGCCCGTGTTAGGGGAAGAGTAGCGTCACTGGCCGTATTTTGCCATTACAATAAAGTCGTTGATACAAAAACAAAGACAAAACAAAATTAATATACCTCTTTTTCGTATGTACAGTCTAAAACATATGGGTTCGTATTTATCGCAACTATTTCCTGTGTGTAACTATTACAGTATTTTTAATTTTCCTTATGGTGTAAAATATGGCATTATTTTTATTTACAAAGCAATTGAAAAAAATATGTATATTTTCTTGTAAATTACACGCCATACCTTGATCTCAGAACAAAAGTATTCAGCTCTTTTTTAAATTTCCGTGTGTTTCCCCAATCAAAGAAACCCTATTTTCTAACGGCTGCCCGTTTATGGAAACAGCACCGCGGTATGTATAAGATTGCTTCCCCAAGGTAGTTTTTACCAATGGTAAAACAGTCAGATAGCTTTGCTTACTCCTAGTTTCGAATAAGTGTTGAGCATAAGAACATGATTTTTCCCTCACAAGTTGTTTAATTCGACTAATTTCCATAACATCCGCAAAAAACAGTACTCGCAGTTTTTTAAAGAGAGGAAAAGTGTGTTCCCTATATCCGGCCTTTGATATAATACGTATTATAGCTTTCTGTGATATATAATTATACTATATTTGTAATGGATTAGGAGGTATAACTAGCCGCCCATACAGCGTAGTTCCCCCTCCCCACTCCAGAAAGGTAGGTAGGGAGTGTGACAGCTCCCCCTGGAGAGACATTGGTTTGATTTGTACGCAATGCTTCCAAGGGAATTGACCGCCCCATCAGCCGCGTGTCAAAAACGCTGCAAAGTCCTTGTCACATGGGTTTATTATTCTATTGTTTTATTGGTCTACAGAAATGCTGGCTGTTTATTTATTGTTTCTTTCATGTAAAATAATTGAAATAACTATTTCTGGTGGTTTCCACAAATTTTGGCCCTCAAAATTCGAATTAGGTACTACGCTCCTTTTTTTTAAAAATTACCTTTGATCATTGATTGTACCATTTAATCGTTTTGATCCACGTGTTGATACTTTTTCTAGTGTTATTATACAAATTGATGGTGATTTCAGACGATTTTGCAGGTTTTTGACTCATAAAAAATCAAATTTGGGAGCTGAACATCTGGTACAACCTCAATTTTCCACTCCTTGGTCAAAATCGACTTCATATTCGGTCTTCATATCGATATCATTCATATATCACGTGTACAGGCTTCATTTTCGGTCTAAAAAAATCTTTCTTTCGCACACATGCTCCATTTGGGCCCTAGTTGTGTCCCGAAACTTTTCAGCCCGATCGGAATATACCCAGGGGTGTTATGAGTGAAAATGTGTGTAAAAATAGGTACTTTTTGCGTTTTAGCGAAATGTTGGAAACATGAGCTTTTAAGGTATATCGTTTTTCATGTTTTTGGGGACGAGAAGACCGAATATGAAGTCGATTTTGACCACAGAATAGAAAATTGAGGTTCTACCAGATGTTCAGCTCCCGAAATTGATTTTTTATGAGTCAAAAACCTGGGAAATCGTCTGAAATCACCATCAATTTGTAGAATAACACTGGAAAAAGTGTCAACAGGTGGATCAAGACGATTAAATGGTACTATCAATGGTCAGAGATAATTTGTTTAAAAACAAAAAACGCTGCAAAGTCCTTGTCACATGGGTTTATTATTCTATTGGACATACCTACAGAAAGGTTGGCTGTTCATTAATTGTTTCTTTCATGCGTAATAATCGAAATAGCTATTTCTGATGGTTTCCATTAATTTTGGCCCCCAAAACACAAATTAGATACGCTCTTTTTTTTCTTTTTTTTTGGTTTATTATTTTCAATAATGAACCATTGGAATCGAGCATGAAAAAAAAAATTCTTACTCCCCCTCAAAATTTGATGGTTTACGTTTCAAGGTATGTAGAATCCAAAACTGCAATAAAAATATTTCTGTCTGTCCGCCGTACGCCGTACGCCGTACACCGTACGCCGTACGCCGTACGGGCCACTTTTCTTAGTTACCATGAAAAAAAATTGATGAAATTCGGGTTATAGGTTCCGTTCGCCGTCTAGTTGGTCCTCGAAGCTCGACGTTACTGTGAGTCATCTCTAAGGGGTTCAAAATAGGGGTTGAAATTTTCAAAACGCCTATACCATTTTTTTACGTAAATATTTTTACGGTTTTAAATAGTTCTTGAACTTGCGAGTTTTTTAAGACCATCCGGAGCATCGTACGTCCAGCCGTTCGTTCACAGTAAGGCCCCGAAGTTTGCACCGACAGGCATTTTCGACTCCAGTGTGAATGAAATTGTATACAATTCAAACCAAATCTCGTAACCAGAGACGCGCCCACAATAGGAATTTGTGAATACGGCCAATCATTGGTAGGGATCACCTGATTATATTGGCGGTGTATGAAGTCGAGTTGGTTGTTCTGTGATATTATTTAATTTGAAAAATGATGGCTCTTTTGGAGTTTGTTGGTAGGTAGTGAAACTTGAACAAACGTTGAAGTATTATTGATGGGTAAATTATTACTACGGTAAATCATTACTCAACGGTAAATTATTACACAACGGTTCATTATGCCATCTACCAAGAAGGGGCTGGAGTTTGTTGGTAGGTACTTTTGCAACTTTTTTCACTCCTCATCAACAATTTCTTTTCAGAACTTCATTATGTGTGTTTCTTTTTGTTAGGTACTGTTTGTCATCGGCAGAATTATTTTAGCAACATTTAACTCGTGATTTAGGTAGGTACCTAGTAACGAGTACGGGGTTAGGTACTAACCTACGGAGGGTCTGCGATCTACATAATATGTATAGAATAGTACATATCATATTATATAGATGGGTTATCTATACATAGAGCTGTGATCTGTAACAGAAGGGTATTCTATACAAAAATAATAAACCGTTGTGCAGGGATTTGCAGCGTTTTAAACTATCTTTGATAATTGGTAGTGCCATTTAATCGTCCTGAACCACGTCTTGACACTTTTTCCAGTGTTATTATACAAACTGATGGTGATTTCAGACGATTTCCCAGGTTTTTCACTCATAAAAAATCAATTTTGGGAGCTGAACATTTGGTAGAACTCAATTTTCCACTCTTTGGTCAAAATCGACTTCATATTCGGTCTTCTCGTCCCCAAAAACATAGAAAACGATATCTCAGAAGCTCATGTTACCAATATGTTGCTAAAACGTAAAAAGTACCTATTTTTACACACATTTTCACTCATAACACCCCTGGGTATATTCCGATCGGGCTGAAAAGTTTCGGGACACAACTAGGGCCCAAATGGAGCATGTGTGCGAAAGAACGACTTTTTTAGACCGAAAATGAAGCCTGTACACGTGATACGGCGGACGGCGTACGGCGGACGGACATTGCATTTTTGGAATCTATGCACCTTGAAACGTAAAAGAAAAAAGTTTGAGGGGGTGTTATAAAAATTTTTTGCTGAGCGAATACATAGGTGTATTATTCACAGAATAATAAACCAAAAGATCGGGAAAGAGCCCGGATCCAATATAAAATTGGACGGGATTTCCATATACCGTCACATATTATAGGTATTATGTTGGATTGTATTGTATTGGATTTTATTTTATTTTATTGTATTGGATTTTATTTTATTGTAATATAATATAAGTATATTATATTGCCATATACTATTCTATACAAGTACAGTATATTCTCATGATCTCTCAGGCCACCATGGGCAGCCAGTCGGGCCGCAATCCCGCAATGATCGGCTTGCCAGGTCGAAATGGGCCTTGTTCTTTACTGGTCTTGTCTTCCACCAAATTTGTATCCATACTATTATGAAGAACATGGCGTAACGTAATGTATGGGGATCAAGGAACTAACTTTGATCCGTGTATTTTATACAGGGTGTATCAGACTCGACTCGCCAAAGTTCAGGGATCGATTCTACGACTAATTTGCAACAAAAAGTATCCTCCCTCTTTTTTTCATTTTAAGATTTTTCGTGTTTTCGACGTTGCGGCACTAAAATGGCCATAACTCCCTTAATTTAATGAGTAAATTAAAATCTGAGAATACCGTTGGAAAGAGCACAAAATTTCCTATCACTCTGATGCCAAAACAAGTATTTTTGAGCAGCTCCAATAGATAACAAATGAAGTCAAAGTCAAACTTTTGAGAATTTTCCAAAATTTCACTTTTTTAAATCCGCGTTTTGACTTTTTAACGTGGTGTTCTTGAATCCCTACCAACAGGAAAAACTTCCTTAGGATCTCAGCTTTCCAACGGTGTATTCCAAATTAATTTTATCACGATAATTAGAGGAGAAAATTACGTTTGAATGCCTTGATCAGTAAACATCGCTTCATCAGTCCACATCACGCTATCCCTAAAAACGGCTATCCTTGGCTGATCAAGTACCACCTACAAAATTCGATCCTCCTCGCATAATCGCCATCAAGAAGATGTTGAACTTTTGTTCGATGGAATGGACAAAGCTCGTTCCTCTTCAAAACTCTGTGCACAGACGCATGCGATACATTGAGACGATACACAATGCGCCGCGTACTTGTAGCAGCATCGTTCTCAATCGATGCAAGTACACGATCCTCAATACCTTCCACCACAGGAGCGGCAATTTCCCTGTGTGGGAAAGCTAGGGAGCCTGTTTCCCGTGCTCGCCTATGGGTTTCGACGATGGTTTGTCGGTCTGTGGGGAAAACGGCGCTGGTGCTCCCTCACAGCCGCACGAGCATTTCCATCCGTGTACCTGTACACATAGAGCATATCGGAATACTCCACAATGGAAAAACTCATATTCAAACGAATCAACACAAGTAGGGTTCACACAAAACTGTTGATTTGCTTTCTTCATATTTGATTGAGATTTCAGCATTCTCCTACTGTTTATTGTTTACCGTCAAGAGCCAAATGTGCTCCGACAAGAAACGGTGTTCAAAGGTGAGCTCCCCAAGCGAAAGACGAGGCTCTAAGATAACGGAGAAACGTTGGGGATGTCGATACAGGTTTTGATGAGTCGGGGAGGTTCAAGAGTGCCACCAATCGATTCAGCTACCAAAAATACGTAGAAGTTGATACCAAACTCGTCGAACAACGACTAACTAGTTTTTCGTCGATTTTGCGGGAAAAACCACTTTTTTTGCATTCAAACGTAATTTTCTCCTCTAATTATCGTGACACATTTAATTTTGATTATACTGTTGGAAAGCTGAGATCCTAAGAAAGTTTTTCCTGTAGGTAGGGATTCAAGAACACCACGTTAAAAAGGTCAAAACGCGGATTTAAAAAAGTGAAATTTTGGAAACTTCTCAAAAGTTTGACTTTGACCTCATTTGTTATCTATTGGAGCTGCTCAAAAATACTTGTTTTGGCATCAGAGAGATAGGAAATTTAGCGCTCCAACGGTATTCTCAGATTTTAATTTACTCATTAAATTAAGGGAGTTATAGCCATTTTAGTGCCGCAACGTCGAAAACACGAAAAAATCTTAAAATTAAAAGAAGAGGGTTTCTGGCGAGGTAAAAAAAATTGCTAGAAGATACTTTTTGTTGCAAATTAGTCGCAGAATCGATCCCTGAACTTTGGCGAGTCGAGTCTGCTACACCCTGTATATAGTCGGACTGTATGAACTTAATTAATCCTTGTAACTACTCGTACCATGAACCATCGCAGTAAACTAAAACGAAGGAAGAAATCTGAGAGTTTCAAAGGGGAAGGGAGCCCGAAAAAACGTAGGACAGCCGGCATTCTGACGGCAAATCCATGACTATGGACACTGCCTATAGATGAAACTTCCTCATCCAGAGACTAATTTAGTCCGTCCGTTGCAGGAAAGTGCTTGGAGTTCAGCTTTTAATTGTGTAGGAGACAAACTGTTGAACAAAAATTGAAAATTCACGTTCCTATGTCAGAAGACGGTAATTTTGCGGTAAGTTTGAATTTGGATTCAGTTCTTGGCTGTTGATCACTTCCTGGCTGTGAACACCTTTTTTTCGCAATAGACCTGTTATAGTTGCCAGTTGATGGATCCCGTCTGTATGACTGATTCGAGTGACATTTTCAGGAATCGTACAGCTAAATTCACAATACGTTCTCTAATGAATTCCGCATCAGATCAATTGGTTTTGGGCATGCGAAAACTTGAAATTCTATTTACAAACTTAACTTTTCGAGGATTCCTCGTCCGGCGATCTTGCCCAAATTTGATAGACACCAGTTACGTGCTTGCCCACGAATTGAAAGAGTGAATTGTATGAAATACCTAGGCTTGGAACTTGACTGTAATTTAAAATTTAAATACCACAAATATAGAAACCGTAGTAAATAAATTACGGAAGTCGTTTATACAGCACTCTGATATATACGGCACACAATACTGACGTGGTGCTTACTCTTCCGCCTTCCACTGTCTAAACTTGGTTTGCAACTCACTCCCACGCATCGTTACAAGAGCCCGTAATTGAACTAGAATTAAAGACCTGTACAAAACCTTTTAGGTATTTCGTCCTAAGAAACTTGTGTTTCGTTCGTTAATTTATGCCCAGAAGACAAGACAATCGTTTGCTGAATGTGAGACGTATAACAAGGACTAATTCACAAAACTTAATCGCAATACCACGCCCTAATGCCGACTTGACTTTGGCTAATCCCTAAGTTATACTCAGCACTACCTGAGGTGATTAAAAATAGTTCTACTAGCGCGAGACCATAAAAAAGGTAGGTACTTAAACGATCTTTATACTCAAGATCTGTACATGGAATATCTGCAATTATTTGCCCTTAATTAACTCATGTTCATTAATTAGTTTACAAGTAGTTCCGATAAGCCAGAAGATAACAGATAAATATGAAACATTACACTGTACAAACATGGGTACAAGTATGTTATAGCCCCGCCAATATCGATTGTATCGATTATCTCAAATACATCGATCCTTGTGGTATCGATGACGTGTATCAGACAAGACGGTGGGTGTACAAGAAGTTTAGTTCCCATTCCGCCGCTCGCATTGTCAAGCGATCTGGATGCTCGCTAGCGCTCGCATCTCAAAAAAGATAAACAATCCCAGAAACTATCCCGTGAATGAGCAGGTTGTTTGGGACTTCTGAATAGATGGTACAAGTATGTAATAGTCACTCTTATTTTTTGGTGTCCTTACAATGGTCTTCCCGTATTCATTTTGAAAGTTGATATCGGCATCCGGGATGTAGGCATCGGGACGCCATATTGTGCCGTCATCGATACCACAAGGATCGATGTATTTGAGATAATCGATACAATCGATATTGGCGGGGCTATAACATACTTGCACCCAAACATGATACGAGAAGCCGATGAACGTCAACAAGTCCCTGGACGGGTCTTTGACCTTAGGGATAAGATATATATAAGTGATGTATATATATATATATATATATGCCATATGAGTAATTGTCTGATACTAACTTTATAGTTTATGAATAAACATTCAATTGATTGACTTACAGTTGGGAGTGGGGTTGGTAGACACCTCTCTGTAGGTACCTAGATACCCAACATAATTTAAATTCTCCTGTAAATTGTCAAATTATATTGTCTTAGCTAATTATACGAACCATACTAACGATATGAGGAAGCCTTGTACGATATGAGTCCCTTGGAGCCCTTGGTAGAATGTTTTCCCAGTCATCCACAGAATGCTCACAATGCTTTTTCTCCCTTGGTAGAACGACAAGACTAACGTACGATTTTTTGCAAGCCGAATCCTATGCTCACCGGCTGCGAAAGGAAAAGTTGTTTTCTCTCGTGTAGGGAATGCTTTCCATTGATGTCTGGGCTAAGAAAAAGGAAAAATCCGTGGAGAGGTGCGTATTAACGCTCAGGGCTCTGCTCATTGACCGTATTCTCTGACGCGGAGCCATCGCAGTCGCCGCCGCTAAGCGTGAAATCCGACGGGTCTCTTCCTTCTTCCGAAAAATCTGAAATGTTGAGACGAATGTACAATCGCCCGAAATGCGATTCTGGCTCGGGTTCTTTTTCTTTGTTGGGCTGTTAGGTAGGTATTCATTCTACTTTGTAGTGTATGCACAAGTTGTGTATGGAAATCTATAGGAACGTAGTTTATATTGTGAATGAAGCACAGCCTATTACTACCACATCAGTTGCTACGAACCCATTTGATTGCAGAATCGTCCCGTAAAGTCGTGATTGCGGGACTCCATTCATACCTGTGTAGGTCCGAGCTGTTACTTCATTTGAAGAATGACGGTTATTTTGGATTTTGTTGATACGTACTTTTTTAGTTTGAGCAAACGTTATGCTTCATGAATAACAACAAATAATTAATTTATTATAGAACTGTTCATTCCACCGCATATTTATGAAATATGGGAAGCATGAGGGTAGGTACTGACCACGGAAAGCAGTGATCTACGCAGAAGGAGCATCTATACAGATAAATAATAAACCGTTGTGTAATAATTTCCAGCGTTTTTACTACACCTATTCTCGAGGGGTCCCTGAGGACGTATACCAGTTTTCAACCCTCGGGACCATCAGGTGCCGGAGTTGTTTGAAAATCGCAATTTTTCACGTTTTCTACTCTTGTTTCACATATAAGGGATCGAAATAAAATTTTGCACAAACATTCATTATGCTCCAAGGAAATGTCTTTTGAGCAATGGGGGGGGGGGGGGGGGGGGTAGGAGCAGGTCAGAGAGGGTTTAAGAACTGAAATTTTAAGATCTTCAGAGGGAAAACCGGGTTAGGAAAAACCGAAAGGCTTTAGGAAAAACCGGAGGTGTTCAGAGATTTTACTAACGAAGCTCCCAGCCAAGCAGCGTTGAAAGCCTTGAAAGCGTTGGTTACCTTGGCGGGAAAATGGAGGTATACAACAGGTTTTAGTGGGGGGGAGGGGGTGTCGAGAAGTGTAATTTATTTGAATGATTGTGATTATATTGTGTCTGATAGTGTGATATATTCATTTGATAGTGTGCATAATAAAAATTTAAAAAAACTACAGGATAAAAATAAAATAGTCTATTTCCACGTACACTAAGCAAACTGTTGACGGTTTCGGTTTTACACCATCGTCAGTACACTATAGAATGAAACTACTGGAACTTGAGCTCCTACTTATACAAATGGTAGTGCAATCTCATTGGCTGTTGAGGCCAAGGAAGTGAAAGGGGGGTGGAGCCTGATTGGCTGGAATACAACACTAGTGAAGGGTGGTGATTGGAAAGGAGGTAGGACAAAAGGAAAAGGAAACAAACGCCATGAGGTGATACTAACCAAGCTTACAGAAATAAATCGATCAAAGGTGAATGATTTTGGAAATTTATTTCATTTACAGAAGAGCCTAACTTGTGAATTTTCAGTATTTCCAATTGTTCCAATTCATCCAGTTTCGAACCTTTGTTACAAAGATGAACTATCTCAACTGATGAATTGTTCCTATCAATACTGAAGTTAAATCCATGATCCTCCTCCCTTAAATGATTAGCAAAAGCCGAATTACCAGATCCATCCCTAAAACATCGTTGGTGTTCCCTTAATCTTTCCCTGAATTTACGTCCCGTTTGACCACAATATTCAACTCCACAATCACATTTCAAAAGATAAACCCCACTCCTATCCTCTAACGGAATTTTATCTTTTACATTACCCAGAATTTTCTTCAGAGAATTTTGAGAATAAAACCCCACGCTAAACCCCCTCTTTTCAATTATATTTCCTAGTTTCTGTGATATCCCTCCAAATATGGCAAACTAACCCATTTTCTATTGATTCCCTCATTACCTCCTACTAAATTTGAAACAGCCCCTTGAGATTTCCTACTACTAACTTTACGCCATATTCTGTCAATTGACTGTTTTTTATAACCATTAGACTCCGCTATTGCATATATTATAATATCTTTCTCTTTTTGAAAGTCACCGTCGTTCATAGGGACAGACAATGCTCTATGAATCATACTATAAAAAGAAGCAAATTTATGAGATGGCGGATGATTTGAACTATTTTAAGTTGAAAGATTTAAGTTATATGCATAATTATGTAAATAACGTCAATAAATCATATTACATTTATGTAGGTATATAATGAAAATTTGACTGTGTTATATATGGGTAAATAGGAAATCTTTCGTTTCCCTCCATAGCAATGCCTGTTGCTATGGTAACTGCTCGTATAACCATGCACAGACTTAGCGAATCTCAACGCCAATAGCCAAGTTTCTTCTTAGCCCAACCAGCCTGATTCCGTGCAGCAGTTTTGTGATAACGTCTGCCGTCATGTGTTCAGACAGTGGTTAGACCTACCTATTCGTATCCGATGTAATGTTCTTTGGTGGATTTTTTGGCTTTATTTTTAGGCTGGGAGGAGCGCGAGTTAATAAATTACAGAATTCTGCTTTGTATTTTTGGTTGAATTGTTGTCCTTGTAAATGATGATAGTTTTTTGTGGATTCCTATGTCATTCCATAAACATTTGAGTTGATAATTATATTTTTACAAGTACCTATTCGGCGCTCTTCTACAAGGAATTTCTTTGCTGATTACTGATATACCACTTATTCCTAGATAAATATAGATTTTGTTTAGAATAGCTTGTAAACGTGTTTTTCTCAAACATCCATGTTTTTTCGCATGCTTTTCAACCTACTAAAACAATTTTTGATCAGATAGGTGGATTGCAAAGGATTTGTCACCCACGATTCCAATATCATGATATTTGAGCATACGCTTGTATGATTTGAAGGATATTTACTATCATGTTGCTGATACATCTTCACTAGATAGTAGTGAAAAGGTAGTTCACATTGTACTTTACCTACTTTAGGGAGTTAATGTGCCTCAGTTTTATTTTCTGGTTGAGACTCGAGTTATTGATATAATAATCTTACTAGGATTGTAGTAATTTTCTGTAACGGATTCGAATTTATTAAAAACCAGTACCACTAGATATTTCAAAGCGTCTTAACTTAGCTAGGTACTACTGTCAAGCGTACAGTCTCTAATAAATTATAGGTACTGGGGTATTGGTGTTCCTGGTTTATTAGGCAGACAGTTTATAGGAAAGTGTGATCTTAAAAACTTTCGCAAGGGGATACCTTTCTGCTCAATATAGCATTTATCTTGAAAAGACAAGAGAACTGCTATGTGTCAGACCGTATGAGTCTAGTCTTAATTTACATCTTAAGCACGGGTCCTTGGCATTATTTTGCTAACGCATATTGTATAAAATGAATAATTAAGAAATCAATATTTCGCAGGAACTGTTGTTAGCTGAGCACCAAAATGAAGATGTGGATCGACCGTAAAACAAGTGAGTTTTTGCTATGTTCCTATCGATTAGTGTTGATTTATAACGATACGATTTCCAGTTTTGCGCGTTAGTTAGTGTTAGGCATAAGTTATAGCATAAACAAACGTACAAGATATGATTTACGGAAGTTAGCTTATCATTGTGCGGCAATATTGCGGGGTTCGCTCCTGAACAGTTCCAATCATCCTAATCACGGTACAACAGCAAAATTATTCAAGAATCAATATATACATTGCTGTAGAGGAGCAATATATGCATTGCTCACCTGATGTTTTTAAATTATCAGAAGTAATCACCAGCAGGAAGCCTTGCGATAATAAATAGGTACCAAATAATTTGCCGCGACTGCCACTCAGCTACTTACCTCGAGGTGCTTGTTACCGTTTTCTAATTCACTATTATGCATTCTGTTAGGATGTGAGGCCAATTCCAACTATTTTCCTGTATTCAAAATTGCCATGTAACGTCTGTTCTAAGTACCTAATTATGTTCATGTGATTGCTGGAAATTTCCTGAGTTAGATTATGTTTCATCTAGAAACCAGAACCGTGACGGATAGAGTGATTGCAAATTCCATGTGTAAATAGGTACCGCTGCCTACCACTTGGCATCAGATCGGCTGGTACCATTGCATATTTTAAGAGCAGATTAGGGGAACATTTCATCCCAAAATGAAATTAGGTTATGAAATAACAAGGTGATTGGTATATTTAGGGAAAGAAATGTTTTGTTTTTTTTTCTTTTTCAGTGAAGTAATGTTTTTTTTATTTTTCTGCTATATTTCTGCCCTTTGGTTATAAAGAACGGGAAATAAATTGTTTTGAATAATTAATTATGTATCTGGAGTGAGTTTGCTAAATTTAGGTTGTCGGTTTCAGTTAAGTATTGTTGTCAAGTTAGGTTAAGTCTTGTTATGTAAAGTTAATAAGGAACTCCTCCCATCAGCACAGGCTCGCCTACCGAGGGGAGGAGCATTTGTAAAAATTGTGTACATAACGGAATTGTAATTTTAAAATAAATGCATTTAAAAAAAAAAAATTGTAGGATAATATATCATGGTTTTAACAGGCAGTAGGTAGATATTTTGTAGGTAATTCAAGTACATGAGGAATGGACGTGGGTCGGAATTCGCTGCTTTTGACCTCAGAATAGGATTCATCACCCCGAAAAACCCAGTATCCCAATTTTCAGCTCCGAAATCCGAGTAGTTGGGCGGGAATAAGCTAATGAAAAAACGTGATCTCCCTCTCACTTGTTTCCATGTGCGGGAGCGAGAAGACAATACATACCAGATGACGTCGCACGCTGTTTCCTTCCCCATTTTCACCAACTTCCGTTGATTTCCGACCCATCATATAACATCTTTTTAGAAAGCTCTCCGTTAGACCTAAAATTTTAAGGAATTAAAAACAAAAAAAAAACCAGTCATGCAGCATGACTTAATGAGCGAATTTTCAAAGAAATATTCGAATTAATGGCTATGGTTTTGAATAAAGGAAAACTTCGGTCTAAAATTTGGTTTTCTATGTATATTCTCTTCGTATTTATTTTAATTTGTACGTTTTGTCCATCCTGATTCTACCGTTTTGGGTTTTGGGTAGGTTTTGCGCACTTTAAATGCTCTAATTTAAGAACGGATTTAGATATCTAAAATCCGATTTCACCATCGTGTTCAGCGTGCAAAAACCTTTAAAATGAGGGGTCACTTGTTAGAAAATAACATTTTGGGGATTTTTGGGTAATTTTTGCGCACTTTAAATGCTCTAATTTAAGAACGGATTTAGATATCTAAAATCCGATTCCACCATCGTGTTCAGCGTGCAAAAACCTTTAAAATGAGGGGTCACTTGTTGGAAAATAACATTTTGGGGATTTTTGGGTAATTTTTGCGCACTTTAAATGCTCTAATTTGAGAACGGATCAAGATATCTAAAATCCGATTCCACCATCGTGTTCAGCGTGCAAAAACCTTTAAAATGAGGGGTCACTTGTTGGAAAATAACATTTTGGGGATTTTTGGGTAATTTTTGCGCACTTTAAATGCGCCAAAACCCTCCTTAGAGTAGGCCAATTTCGCCCATCTTCGAACTTAGCCTTTCGATTGCCAAGATAGATTTTTTGTGCAAATTTGAGCTGTTTATCTCAATTCTATCGAGAGTTATCGTCTGGAGTGACACATATATATATATATACATATAAAAAAGTGTTAAATTTCAGGAATCGTTTTAGAATGGTCTGAAACGGATTTCTATGAAGAAAATTTCCAAAAATTTATATTATTTAAATTTCGAAGCCATTGCAATAGCTTCATTTTCTTTGAAAATTCGCTAAAAATGGACGTCCATCCCTCATTGGTGTTTAGGGACAAACATCAATTTTGGATACTAATGCATTCTAGAATTCTCATGGAGATCCTATTACGAAAGCAAACTTGTTGACAAGTAGAATGAAGATAGGGACATTACGAATGGCTGGGCAGATTTTAAAAAGCTGCTGATTGTCGGGCAAGAGCAGAACTTGAAGAAGCAGTAGCGTTATTGAACCATACTGAGAAGATGTCGTAGTGTTTGAAGTTATGAATAATGGTTGCAGAAAATTATTAGGTAGTGAATGCTGATAGAAATGTAGACCTCATTTGGTCGATTCCCAAGAAGGCTAACGAGAGCTCTAGCAGTAATATAGGTCCATGTCACCCGTTTGTAATCTGTAATGCATGAACTTGTCAGCCATCATCCTGAAATGTATCTCTGCGGTCAGGCGAAACTAGTATGGTATGTAATATAATAATATGAGTGAAAGATAAGTTTGAATCTCAAACACAGACTGTAGTTTTTATTTTACAACATAGTAATACCAACATATGACTTGGTGGTCACATTGTTAATGGGTTTGGACTTGCCAACGATGCCAATCCCAATACGCCCCCTCAAGTTCAAACTCCGTCTGGTATAACTCCAGCTCCACTCAAACACAAATCCAATTTGTTCTTCGGTAGTGGTTTCGTCAGGAAGTCGGCAATCATCTTCTCTGTTGACAAATAGTTTAAACTGATCAAACCCTCTAGGATATTTTGCTTCAAAAAATGGTTCCTGATATCAATGTGTTTTGTCCTCGATCTGTATACCGGATTCTTCAAGTGTTCCTGCGCCCCCTGGCTGTCGTTATATAGGGTTATTGGTAGGCACACAGGAAATCCCAGTTCGCGAAGAAACCTTTCCAAGTACTTAGCCTCCTTCACGCCTTCGGACAGACACATCAGCTCCGCTTCAACGCTCGACAGAGCTACAGTTCGCTGTTTCTTCGATGTCCAAGAAATTGCTGCTCCGGACAAAGTGAACACATATCCGCTGAATGAGTGGCGATCTATTCTACAATTGCCCCAGTCAGCATCCGAGTATCCTGTCAGTTCGTCTTTCCGTTTCGTGTATATCAGCTCCCTATTCGTGGTCCCCTTTAAATATCGCAGTATGCGTTTGGCTGCTTTCCAGTGAATTTCTGAGTAACAATGATTGAACTGGCTTAGGTAGACAACTGCATAATTTATGTCGGGTCGAGTACCAATGGCCAAATACATCAGTGATCCAATCAAACTTCTGAAAGGGTATTTGTCCATCTCACTCGGTCTCTCGTCTGTTGGTTCAAACTTAACATTCACATCCAGAGGGGTCAATATAGGATTCGCTGTCTCCATTTTAAACTTTTTCAAAATTTCATTTATGTACTTCCTTTGGCTAATTTTCAGTTTCCCTTTTTCGAAATCATAGTCAAATTCTAAACCCAAACAATAATGAATTTGTCCTAAATCTTTCATCCTGAATTCTTTCATCATATTTTGTTTTAAAACTTTCAATTTATCTTGATTTTTCGATGCTATAACGATATCATCAACATATACTGCCAAAATTACTGCCTCTTCACCCTTGCCCCATGTGTATACGCAAGGATCCGAATCAGAAGGTGTCATGCCAATCATTTTCAATCTTTCATCTAACTTCAGGTACCATTGTCTACCTGATTGTCTCAACCCGTATAATGATTTATGTAATTTGCAGTATTTCTTCCCTTCCTTATATTCTCGCAGCATCTCCCACGCGTCTTTCATGATGTCGTTATCGTTTTCATTTTCGATAATGTCCATCAGAATTTGCTCAAAATGTTTTGGTGGCTCCATGAAGATCTTCTCTTCCAGTTCACCATTCAAATAAGCTGTCTCCACGTCCATTTGCTCCACGACCATACCATGTTTGACAGCTAGAGCCATCACGGTTCTCAGTGAGCTCAGGCGCATAACAGGGGAGTACGTCTCGTGATAGTCGATATTTGGCTCTTGAGTAAAGCCTTTTGCTACTAAACGAGCTTTCCGTCTCTCCAATTCACCACTTGCCGTGTATTTGTTACAAAGTATTAACCTACATCCTACCGGTTTTTGATTTTGTGGTTTTTCTTGGAGTGACCACGTTTTGTTTCGCAGTAGCGAAGAAAATTCTTTACGAACGGCTGCATACCATTCATGTGAATCTGGTCCAGCAAACGCTTCAGTCGGGTTCACTTCGGCGGCACATGCTGTCTCACACATCTCAGTTTCTGCATCCTCATCCGTTCTACTTGTATTTTGTAAGTTTTCCTCTTGTCCAGGGTTATCATTATTAGAATTTTCAGTCTTGTTATTTATTTTCGGAATCATGTTATACACTTTTTCACTCCCTTTTGATCTAGCTTCGGATTCTTCAATTATTTTTGTCCTAAGTGTATCTGGCGTTGGCAAAGTATCTCGAGACTCTATAGCACATCTGAAATTCTCATATTCATCTGGTAGACTGTACAGTAACATTATTGACAATAGATCATCATTTATTGTAATTTCTAGATCCAACAATTTATCTACTGTGTTGAAAAAATTCATGACATGTTCTCGTACGTCATCTCCGAATTTCATTCTTTGTAGCACTAGCCTCTTAAGTAAAGTTGCCTTACGCGCAGGACATTTTGATGCAGGACGGTTTGGACTTGCCAACGATGCCAATCCCAATAGTATGGTGGTGAGGGGTAGCCAGGAATTGTGGAGATTCTTTATTGTTACTATAATGAACCTATGCCGAATCGATTATGGCACCTTCCACTACGTCACTGTTGCCATTCAATAATAGTGGCGCCGGTAAAAAGAAACTTCGTGTTTGGTATTTCTATTGAACATACTCGTATTGGTATATGTCGAGTTGACAAAGGCAACGTTTTTGGTATTGTTGTCCGTAGCACCATAGTTTGTGAACTTATACAGATGATGACCCATCAGGCGCAGGATATGAGGTAGGTACGCTTGATATAACATCACCTATGGTGGAAAATAATTTTAAATGAGATAGGCCAGTACCTACCGACTAACTAGTTGAACTAAACGTACTCAAATCAAACTTGAGGCTATACAGTGATCAAAATTCTTTGGTTCAGCCAAAAGTAGGTAATCATGAAGCCCGCCCCCAACTCACCAGTGCACAGTTTCGGTGACGTCGCTATCGAACAACAGCCCCATTACAAACTACCAGCAATGTACCTTTTCAAGGAAAATTTCCATGAGATCGGGCATTTCTTGATGACTGAAAAGCAAATTTGGAGTAATTATGGCAATAGTATCGCTTTGCTAGGTAAGTGAAGACAACTTTTTTGCACATACCATGCCTTATTTTCGCATCGTTCTGTTTAGTGTTGGCCCCTGTAGAAGGTCAAGCCAAGGTCAGAAAAACCCCAACCAGTTCTGCGAGGAAGAAACCGTTGTCGAGCAGAGGCTCTGAAAGCTGACGGCAGTGGCGCTCACAACGCCCTGTTAATTAGAACTTTATAAAGATGAGCCATCCATCCCAAGCCCCCATAATGGGGTGAATCGGCAAGCAGCACAATGAGTGCCCTCGTCACGCTAGGCATTCAGTAGAGTATTTTGCATTCTTCGTACGGCACAAGGACCCGATTGTGTCGGGATGGCCCTCCGACTAACGGGACTCCCGGGTCAAATTATTCGCTGGAAAGGTGAGCTTGACTTGGGGACGCGAGTCCATTTTACGACTCGTAGGCATTTTACTGCTAGGTAGTGTTAAAATCGGTCGGAGCGAGTGTCAAATTGACATCTAGGTTATCACCTGAACAGTACACCGGACTCTTCTGATCGTCACCTGAAACGGCTTACTGCCGAGTCTATTTCAGATAGCGGAAACGTAATGAACTCTTGGATTTTAGAAGAGTGTGAATGAATACCTCGAACAGATTGTTGGAAGAAACTGCTGCTTTTATTGCATTGGTCATACTTGCGACGCGACTTTTCGACGTTCTCTTAACGGCCTTGTTACGCACAGGTACCTTCTTATCAGCAGACGGTGAGAGCCGACATTTCTGACGGTTAACTATTATTTTCTTAAAGAGTGAGATGATCGATGATGTAGACGTAGATGTTCACTGCTATGATGTATGTTGGCAGTTATGGTTTTGGTTTATTATTTTCAATAATGAACCATTGGAATCGAGCAAGAAAAAAAAATTCTTACCCACCCCTCAAAATTTGATGGTTTACGTTTCAAGGTATGTAGAATCCAAAACTGCAATAAAAATATTTCTGTCTCTCCACCGTACGCCGTACGGGCCACTTTTCTTAGTTACCATGAAACGAAATTGATGAAATTCGGGTTATAGGTTCCGTTCGGGGTCTAGTTGGTCCTCGAAGCTCGACGTTACTGTCAGTCATCTCTAAGGGGTTCAAAATAGGGGTTGAAATTTTCAGAACGCCGTATCTCGAAAACTTTCGATAGAACGGTGTGGTTTTTTTACGTTATTAAATTTGTCTTGAGCTAAAAAAAATTTTGAGACCACCCGGAGCGTCGTACGTCCAGCCGTTCGTGAGCACCAAAAAGCTTCGTCAACACGATCGTGAATCAAACGGTATAAATCCGGCCCGGATATCATCACTAGGGAGCACCTGATTATAATCAAGGATGGCTGTATGAAGTCGAGTTGGTTGTTCTGCGATATTACTTCATTTGAAAAATGATGGAGCTATTGGATTTTGTTGGTAGGTACTTGTGAAACTTGAACAAACGTTGAAGTATTATTGATGGGTAAATTATTACACAATGGCAAATTATTACACAATGGCAAATTATTACACAACGGCAAATTATTACACAACTGTGAATTATTACACAACTGTGAATTATTACACCACGGTAAATTATTACACAACGGCTCATCTACCCAGAAGGGGCTGGATTTTGTTGATAGGTACTTTTGCAACTTGAACAACCGTTGAAGTATTATTTATGGGCAAATTATTACACAACGGTCCATTATTCTATCTCCGTAGAAGGGGAACCTATACAGGTAAAATATTATACAACGGTTTAGGTAGGTACCTAGTAACGAGTACGGGGTTAGGTAATAACCTATGGAGGGTCCGCGATGTACATATGTGTAGAATAGTACATATGTTATATAGAAGGGTTATCTATACCTACGGAGACCTGTGATTTGTAACATGAGGGTATTCTGTACAAAATAATAAACCGTTGTGCAGGGATTTGCTGCGTTTTTTCTACTGTTAGAGGTAAAAGATTGCACGAGAAAACTGATGCCGTCAACTAAACATCCTGTTGATGAAATCTGCATATGTTTTGAGGACATTTTTTTATTAAATTGCCAACTATGCATTTCCATTCAGCCAACGATTACCAGGAACTCAAACCCTTATCTACCAAAACAAACATTTCAGTATAGGTATAAATTTTCTTCAAATCAATGCATAAAGCAGCACCTCATATTGGCGATTCTGTTATCGTGGCAAGCGCACACGTATATTATTACTATTTTTTTAAAATGTAAGTAGATTCCATCCTGAGAATTTTGACTTTTTCTAGGATTGTTCATTTCCACCAGTTCTGACGTCAGTATTTTCGGGTGTATTGTAGTTGATGCACGAATGACCCCGAACGCCTCAACTTATCTTGAAATTTCATGAACTCACCAGTGAGCCAGTTTCTAGCGACCCTCGATATTTGGTCACAAAGTTCAGTTTTTCCAGGGAACCTTTGCATATTGCACTTGCCCAGGCTAATGTTATTCTCGGATTTTGATGAAGTATTAGTGCGGCCAACTGGTGGCCAATCTGTTCCATCTATGTTCTATAACCTTCCTTTCTTATTGTTCGTATAGTTATGGGCATTTTTATGGATTTTTCGAGGCTCTTGCATGTAGAACTATGGACGATTATCTATACGAAAAATAGAAAAGTTTCAAAAATGATTGAAAGTGTTTTGTTGGTTAGAATCCTGACAAATTGGCTTCGAGATGCTTCCCCCTCTTCTGCAGAGGATTCAGCTAACAATCCTACTGTTTATAGCACTGTCGTCGCCCCATTTTGCTTCCCGTATTTCGATGAAGTTTTTTGTGAACGATCTGAATACCTAGTACACGATCCTCGTCGAGTCAGAAGGAAACCGCAGGTGCCTTTGCACGTTGCACAAACGGCCCACAACTCCCATTAGGCCCAATGCGACGGCGGGTCTTTTGAAAGGGTCATTCCGTGAGGAAGCGATCGTCATAACTGTCTGACCCAGTTCCAAATGGTGAGGGAAAGTGAATGCGTAGGTAGGTACCCAATCTATACTTACTACTGCATATTATCTTGATACCGGGGGAAAAAAAATCGAGTCGTCATTCTCAGAGAAAATCGTATTTTGCGGTAAGAAAGTATCCCATATGGGTACTCACGTTGAGGTTTTTCGTGGCTTTGCAATCATACGAGCGTCGGATACTGCACACATCGAGAAAGTTAAGGCCAGTTAGTGCCGTATCTAAATCTACAGAGAAATGAGTTAAAACAAAGCAGCCGATACCCCACAGAAAATTAATAAATAAATGAAAAAAATGAAATAAAATGGAAGAAAATGTTTCTTTCGATTTAATTCGACTTGAAAAAGGTATAGTTTTCTGCGTATAATTTTTTTGCGTTACATTGGAAATCAGTGAACAAACATTTATTTCGGACTCATATTTTATACTTGTGGGTCCGCTGACGGACCTCACGCAGTTGAAAATAGGCTCAAATTCTGCTTAAATGTACCATCTCAATAACAGCTATTTTTCGAAACTTTGTATGGCTAAATAGTTATCAGTAAGGATGATTGATAGAGCTTTGGAAGTTATTCCATTCAAATTCAGCCTGCTGGAAAACACCAAACACAAATTTTTGTCACAGATGGCCCCATGGTGGACCAAAAATCTATACAGCAAATTCTGGAGGCCTAAACATTTTTCTGAGGGGGGGGGGGGGGGGGTGTGCCAGCGTGGTGCCGTTCCCTGGCACCATGGTGGCAACAAAAACAACCGATTATTCCCGAGGAGTATACTATCAAAATTTATAGTCAAGATACCCAAAATTGCGGCTTGTAGCGTGGTACGGACATTCATAATATTTATAGTCACCTGCAAATGTCGCTTGACGTTCGGCAATTATTAACAATTTATCGACTCAAAATTTAATGTTATAGATAAGGAAATAATGTATTTTTCAAGCAGATAGGAAGGTACAACAGCAGTCTTAGGTATTCTTGCAGGTCCCAATAAACAACGACTTGCTAATTAGAAAGAACAACTTCCCAAGAACGCAGGTTTTCACGAAGATGCGAAACTGGTCTTGGGGGTTCCAGAAGGTCACCTAAAGTGATTTAAGCAAATTTCACGACAGTATTATTATTATTATTATTATTATTAATTAATAGCCATTAAGTATCATGAGTCAATGAAGCCATCACAAAACGTTTATTACAGGAACAGAGTGGCGCCCGAAGGATACAATCGTGCTGATGTCTGCATGGAGGATAATACTCTGTAATGATCGCATATTTACGATGAATGATGGTGTTATGTACACTGGGAGATAAGAATACAACGTCAAGATGCTTGCCAGTGATAATTATTAACAGCAACACATTAGCCGGATGATTCACGGCACCGCACAGTGCGTCATTGAGAAGGTATTTCAGCGAAGAACCGGTTCCTATTATAGGTACTAGGTGTACTAAGTGGTAAAGACAACGATGCTACCAAGTGATAAATGGGTTTTAGTAGGATATTGTTTCTAATCATGTTTGTTGCAATCGCTTCGGGAATAACGATTATGATTACTACAAACTTTGTGTTCGCGGAAACTTACCTAATGTGTACGTGCAAAAATTATAACAAAATTGTAGTTTTCTAAGAGAAAACTGGTTACTCAACGGACATACCTAGCTTTCTTCATTTGAATCCAACAGAAAATCATGAAGTAGGCTACCTAGGCTCTTAATATATAAATATAACGTATTTCCCTTGAAAGTGAAATATGCACTAATGCCATAAAACTGAGAAGAGAAACACGTTCATGATTTTGATATGAACAAATGATGATGCACACCAACATTTATAAAGAGAACACAACAAACAAATGTTTCAATTCCTATCCAAATGGTTTATGCATCTATTTGCGAACAACAAATCCATTTGTACCTTGTCAAAAGCTTCGATTTCAATAAACCCTTGTTCCTTCAAATTATGCCACGTGAATATCGTGAGATGTTTAACGTGACCAGTATTTTCTCTCAACGCATTACTCCTGGCTGCTTGGGATCATTCGTATTTACTGATGGTCACGATTATCGTTCAAGGTTTCGCTCATCTCTCAAAAGATTAACTCATCGCCGCGATTGCTTTTAAGACGCTGTTTTTCGTTTACTTCGTTTTGCCCGGATGTGCGGCTTGCCGAAAGCCGATTTGAGCCTTGCCCTTGCTTGAATCAAACAATATGACGTCCACTTCGATTAGTTAAGTAGTTTAAGATTCACGAATTATGGCCATTTGCAGAGGTGATTACAACACCTATAAAACCAGGAATTCTATGGCTGCGACTCTTTCATTATCACCAGCAAAAATTATTCCGTCGCCTGAGGACTTCAAGGATTAAGTGTTACGACTCGGATGACCAGACGTCCTTCTTTTGGGAGGACGGTAGGTTTCAACCCGTGGTCCTGCTGTCCTTCCGATCCCTTGGAAGGACGCCTAAAGGTATTTCTTTCTAAAACGGTACTTCCAGAGGACCATTCTGACATGAAAATAAATGAAAATTCACTAATGGTTGTAACATAAATTTTTTTAAACATAAAATTTCAGGGGACGTCCCTTCAGATGGGAAATAGAAAACTAACTTCCAACGTCTATCTGACATTATTAATAGGTACCTAGGTACTATACAGTTAGGGTTCCCGAAATAGGTAGATACACTTAAAAATTACCTGTTACGCAAGGCAGGTTATAATGACTAGTGAAAAGTGTTGTCATGATTTATATTTTCTTAAATTGTTCATGTTTAAAGACAGCTACCCATTTTGTTTCTTTTACCTGAGACAAGTTGTATTATTTGCGTTCCTTTATTAGGCACTTAAGATTACGTCTCGAGGTTCTTGATTATGATCTCTTTTTTAATCTTCGAAAATTCCTACTTAGGTTTATAATGGTTGTGTGCAATGAATTGTCTTTTTCTCGAGACCTAAGCGGCCCATACACGCTCAGTTTAACTGTGCAGTTTGTCTGTGCAGATAAAACTGTGCAAAAAACGGTACAGTTATCTGAACTGAAGGTTTGTGGGCTTCGTTAGTTTTCTACTCAGTTTCTCTCTCAGTTCTCTCCATTTTTCGTGTAGGCAGGTAGTGTGCAACAGGTGAGAGGGCGTACACTGCAGAACGGAGAGGCGACAGAACTGCCCGAACTGTGCGATTAACTGAGGTAACTGCGCAGTTTGCCGGTGCAAACTAGAAACATTAGCTCAGTCCAGCGGCCTGCTCAAAAGCCTGCAGGAACTGCACAGTTTCCTCAGGTAATCGCTCAGACATGACGTCACACGTGATAAACTGCGCAGTTAAACTGAGCGTGTGTGAGCCCCACATCCAATGTCCACAAAGCATAATCAGCTTAAACCTGCCTACATGTAGAATTAGAAACACCTTGAATGGTATTTACAACGTTTCGTCATCTTCGTGCAGTTCCACTGATCCTTTTCATATCGGAAAATATGGTCACCGTAGCTGTGACGGATTTTTGGACAGGGAGAGTGGATAAAATGTACGTTTGGTCGATTCAAAAGGTTAATAATTGACAATAATGATTAGAAGTTCACTAATATTTTGAAAAAATTATAGGAATATAGGCCATTGTGTGAGTAGCTGCCTCTTTACGCAGCTTTTTCCGGTATCAGATATTTCAGGTAACGTCAGCGTCTCCCCCTGGGCGTTGGGTTTCTGCGTAATAATTTTCTAGGAAACTGTTGATTCCTTCACCCTCCTGTGGGCCTATACATTGGGTAGGTATACTCAGAACAGCACTGTTTCCAAAAAGCTACCTGTTAAGGATTTTCCTTTTACCCCTTCTCATGTCCAAGGGGCATAAAAGAGGTTTTCGAATAGCTAGGTAGGTAATCATTTTCTAGTGTTTCGATGCGGGGACTTCGGGGTGAGCAGAGATGGTTTCGGTCGAGGCTTTCACCCCATGGCGGCGCGAAGCCCCCAAAACCACCCCCGCTAAACCCTTCTCTCCCTGCCGTACTCCTATTATTCCCTGAACTACGGGAATTAAATGCAAATGACTAAGTGGCCTGTCTAATAATTGAAACTCAAAACCAAATGAAGTTACTTATCTTTACCTTGTTAACCTAAAGGGGGCGTTCCACCAACCGTTTCCCTCCCATGAATGAGAGAAGAAGCAGTAAACAAAATAATGATTATTTTAGTTTACAACAACAACAAAAATCGAGGTAGAGCTACTTCTTAACTCACCCACCCAAAATTTACTGAAGCAAGTGACTCCTCTACCATCGTCAGTCTCGCAGCTTCACCAAACGCATCTTGTCCCAATTGCTAATAGTGTACCTACTTTGAATTTCTGCAATTAAAAGGCCATATCGGGTGATTATTAGATTATTGGCGATGGACCTTCCACTTCTGGAACGAACCTACTCTGAAAATCGGACCTAGCCTAACTTGTAAAAGTGATAGTGTAGTGCCAGAAAAATTTCTGCAAGAACTCTAGATCACCTCCAGAGGAAAACAGCCATCAATCATGGACTTACCTTGCTTCCTAGAACTCCACTATAAGACCTGAGCTCAATTTAGCAAAGCTCCAAAGATGTTGGAGTATTATTGTTCAGACTCTCGAATCTCCCTGACCCAACTTGCTTGTCCTTTGCGAACGGGAACAGTCCTAACATCACCAAGGGGGAAAGTTGGAACAATCGGGCAATAATTCCCGAAAGATCTGTCTTATCCCAAGGCACTATCATTGGCCACGGTGGATTCGTGAGGAAATAAACCTCGATCCCAAAGAAACGGAACCAGGCTCACTAGCTCCCGAAAACACCGAGGTCCCTCCCAAAAGACAAGGAAGTTTACGAAAATTCGGCTTTTCAACCTATTCGAATGAAAAGAGAAATTTTTTTCCTGAGGATCTGAAAAGTTACTTGAGCTCAGAATCCTATGAGAAGAGCGGCCAAGCCGACATGAGCAGCCTATAGCCACATGGCAGGAGGTGACCACATTTATAGTTAAAATACGGAAACACGAAGACAAAACCTAGCTTCTCTCGGATATGTGGACGACACTCCTAGGGTAAAATAAACAAATAAAAATGAGGATTAAACCGAGAGGGAAACTAATTTAGTCTTAAAAACGTTCGGGAAGGTGAACTGGAACTAAAAGACCTGGAAAAGAATCCTAGATGGAAACTTGAAATTTCCTAAAATTGTGTGCTATCTACGAAGATGGGACAAGATGCTGCCAAAACTGAATCACCAGGAAAGGATACGGGTTTTGCAATTAACAGGTACAAAATCCATATTCAAGCCCTCAAGATTTATTGAACTAAAAATGAAATAAAGAAATGAAAATGGAAAACATAGATAGGAAGTGAGTACAAAGAAAGCGAATACATGGATTCAAAAATTACTTAACAAGCTAAAAATGCACTAAAACTAAAAAGGATAAAATAATAAAAAGCCTAACTTCTACCCCTAAATAATAACCACAAAATGACCTACGTAGTAACTAAATTATTAATGTTAACGACACTTTGCCAACTTTTACAAATAAAGAATAATCCTTTCAATTTAGTAAGGTCGAAAGGAACATTTAATCTTAACACCTAAAAATTTCTCCTAAGTAACCCACAAAAAGAAAAGAGCGTTGCGAACGGAACCACCATCACAAGAGTTGAATTATTCATATTTTTGGTTATGAATAGGTTAATGAATAGGCATGGGGATAAAGTTAAGTTAGAAAAAAAAACCCTCGAGGGCTTAATTTAACTTGACATGGGGAAAAAAACCTAATTTTATCTCCATAAGTTCTTACAATACTTCTCATTTGATCAAACCACAAAGAAGGATTTACCCAAAAAATTGGATTGTCAAGGGAAAAAATTTTGGCATGGGAAATTTGAAAATCATCATTGGTCTCTTCTAGTGTCTAGATTCTGTACCCCGTTATGTTTTAGTATTTCATTTAGGATTGCAAACTTAGTTAGGGAAACTCTAATAAATTGGACTTGGAGAAAGGAACCAAGTTCCTACCTTAATGCAGCAGGAGAAGGACCGTCCAGGAAATTGTCAGCAGCCAAGTGTCCAGATTCCGACTTCTCCCTTTTCCAAGTCAACTCTCACCCCCCACTCCCCCGTCAAATAAGAAAATTTTATTCTCAGAGGAGAGGGGAGCGCGAGCGAACCTCAGGAAAGGGTAGGACGGTGAAACGGTGGAGTGATGACTCACAAGTAAAACCGAGAAAGATAATTCATTAAAAAGGATGAGATTGACAATCGATGGAGGGGCATGACGAAATTCGCCCGTAATTTCCTAAATACACTAAATTGTTACATTGCCAGTTAATTTGGGAATTTCGTCATGTCACACTAGGAATTTCTGTCGTATATATCACTCCACCTTTCAGCTGTGGAAACAATTCCATGGAACAGGCCTTCTTTGTTTTCAGGATCAGATTTGCCCAGAACTAGGTTGTGTTGTACTGGTAAGGACATTTTTAACCATTTCCATTGCTCCCTTCTTGGATTACGTTCCAGTTAACGGCCATAACTGTCACTTCATTCGGAAGGCCTAGGATATAGAGGTTTGTTGGGACAGACAGTCCTGGACCATTTCAGGATGGAACTGCGTTCTGAAAACTAATCCCGAACAGTCCTGAACTGTTCCAACCACCAACTATCGATCCAGGAACAGTTCTGGTGCTGTCCGAACGCACAGTACGGGGCCATATCTTCCTATGTGAAAAGAAGGACCAGTGGAACTGTACCAAGATGGTAGAACGTTGTAAATACCATTCAAGGTGTATCTTATCTACATGTACTCGTAGGTTTATCCTGATGATGTTTTGTGGATATTAGAAGTTAGGTATTTAGAAAAGACAATTCATTGCACAAATATTAAAAAAGAGATCATAATCGAAGCCGATCTGAGGAGTAATAATAAATGAAGGAACCAGTACAAAGGTCTCCTCAAGGGTAGATTTGAGGAGTAATAATCACTAAAGTAACGCAAATAATACAACCTGTCTTATGGGGAAAAAAAGCTGTGAAAAATAAATTAACAACTTAAGAAAATCTAAATAAAGACAATAACTAGTCATTATCACCAGGTCAGCATTAGACTCGTAATTTTTAAACAAATCTTCCTATTTCGGGGAGCCTAACTTTATTGTATATGTCCTGGTTCCCCTCGAATCTCTACACTAACCACTCTATGGTGAATTTAAGTTGATGTAAATTTCACCATGAGAGGTGGAGGTAGTTGGATGTAGGATAGGAGTGAATTTAAGGCTAAAATTGGTGTGTGTGATTTTTAGGTGTGTTTGCGGTTAAGGGCGAACCTCCACCGAGCGTGTGTTGAAAAGGTTGAAGTTAGTTTAAGTTAGTAAATTTAAATGCATGAGGTGCGTGGAGTTTAGGTGTGTGTGTGTGTGTGCGGTTAAGGGCGGACCTCCACCGAGCGTGTGGTAAATTTCGTCAGGTTGGTTAAGGGCGAGACCTCCACCATACCTGACTAAATTTATGTGTGTGTTGAATTTAAGTGAGTGTGTGTGCGGTTAAGGGCGGACCTCCACCGAGCGTGTAGTGTGTGTCATCCGGATCGGTTAAGGGCGAGACCTCCACCTGATCCTGATGAAATGTGTGTGAGTGAATTTAGTGGTAAATTGGTGTAGCGAGTGTGTGCGGTTAAGGGCGGACCTCCACCGAGCGTGTAGTGTGTTTCATCAGGGTTGGTTAAGGGCGAGACCTCCACCTAACTCTGATGAAATGGGTGAGTGTGAATTTACTGTGTGTGTGAATTTACTAGGAGAGCATTTGAGAAGTGAGTTTTAAGAGAGGAGGTATGAGGAGAGAGAGAGAGAGAGTAGCCAGCAGCTAGAGGAGACATAGAATGGCGAAAATGGCGCAGGATCCGGGGTTATATAGACCCTGAAGTCCCCACCCTGGTGGTGGGGTTTCAGGTTGAGCCGGATCCTGCGTCGGTTGCCCCACTCTTACCGTTTATTCCCAGAGCCTTATTTTCACAGGTTGTTTTTGGCGAGAACTTAATTCTAGTGAGTTGGAGTTCCGGGAGGGACTCACGACACACTCCTATGTAATATAGAAAGCTTTTACCATATAAACGAAGGGAACGAACGAAGGGTTCCTTCCACCAACCGCCATCGCTCCTCAATAGTCATAACTGCCAATTGTGGACGGGGCTATATAAGCAGACCTTTTGGCCCAGCTCGTCATTCGACTGACCAACCCTCAACCTCTCTCTCCTGCCTTCTCTTGCACTCGCTGTGGGGAAAAGCACGTCCTTCCTCATCCGCCTTCATCCAACTCTCAGCTTCATCCTCATCCAAACTCACCCGCCATAACGTGAGCACAATGCAACCCTCTCACGACAATTGTATTAATAATATTAGCTAGTTATGGTCGAAAGTTAGCCTTCTATTCCCCATCTAAAGGGGCTTGCCCTGAAATTTTATATTTTAAAAAAATTGTTATGGCACAATCTTTAGCGAATTTTCATGTTAGAGTGGTCATTTGGAAGTACCGTTTAAGGAGGAATTACTTCTAGGGGTCCTTCCAAGCGGTCTGAAGGACAGCAGGACCACGGGTTGAAAATTAGTTCCTACCGTCCTCCCAAAAGAAGGACGTCTGGTCACCCTAATACTATGCATGCTGTCGCATACCGTGTATAGGAGTCTGCAACGTTCATGAAGACATCTCTTTAGATACGGAATAATTTGCATACTAACTTCCTTAATCTGGCGTTAGAGAATATTTGACTCTTCTCAATAACACTAAGAGAGTACTGGTACAAGGTCTGCACGCAAGCCTATGGGCTATGGGTTTGGTAAATGGTGGATACAGTGCAAGTGGACTAACCATTGGGTATATATGATGGCGGATTTGAATTGGACATTGAATGAATGTAACAATGATTAGATAAATTCTGCGCGATGGCAGATTGACAGGTATCCTACCTGCAGTGCGTTTCTTGTTATTAATAAAGAAAAGCAAAGTTCTGTTCCAATGGGTCAGAAATGCCAAGGTTCATATCGCCTTTATGCCCATTCTAGTTGAAACCAGTGTGCCTACCACTTTTTAACTCAACGTGTCCCACGCCTAAAACTGCCCAGAGAAAGATTGCGCGTGACGTAGACGTACTTTTTGTGCCCCCGCGAAAAGTCGACTTCCACGCACACCTGCCTTCACCTTTCGATAACGAAATGTTTCCATTCCGACATAAAGATAGTTGGATACAAATAATAGTTTAATTGGTTGCTTTCCAGCTCCTCAGTAAAAGTGTGTGAGGCTGAGGTCAGTTTATCCATGTAATCTTGCTCACCTGTTTCTTGTGACGCTGTGGCTGGCAGATCCTTCACAGTCTAAATACCAACGGGGCTTCTCACTCTCACCTTCTCTTTTGCATGATACGAGCTCACAACGCAAATCGCAACTGACAACAGGTGGTCGGTATTGGCTCCCAGGGCGTAACAATACACTTTGGTTTCCTGGCATTGTTTAGTCCTCCCGACTCAATTGGCAGTATAGGGAGGTAGGGACTTTCAGTATTATTCTGTCAATAATATGTATTATTATGTATTCGGTTCAGAAAATGTTTTTGGAACACACCCTCAAAATTTTTTTCTTTCACGTTTCAAGGTGTGCAGATTCCAAAAATGCCATGTCCGTCTGCCGTCCGCCGTGTCATCATATCTACCTTAATTTTCCGTCTAAAAAAAATCGTTCTTTCGCACACAGGCTCCATCTGGGCCCTAGTTGTGTCCACTATCTCGGCAGCCCTCTCGAAAAACACCGAGGGGTGTTATGGGTAAAAAATGGTTGCAAAATATTTTGCAAAAATGGTTGCAAAATATTTTGCAAAAATGGTTGCAAAGTATTTTTGAGGTCTTAGTGAGCTTGGGCTTGTGAGGTATCATTTTCCATGTTTTGTAGGGCGAGGAGACCAAATATGAAGTTGGTTTTGACCGCTGAGTGAAGGATTGAGGTTCTAACAAAGTTTTAACTCTAAAAATTCAATATCTATGGGTCAAAAACCTGTGAAAGTGGCTGTAATTACCAGAAATTTGGTTAATAGCACTGGAGGTAGTATTAACAGGTGAATCAAGACAATTAAATGACAGTTTCGCTGATCGAAAATAATTTGTCAGCAGAAATAGCAACCTAATATTCGAGTTTAAAATCGTGAAATATAGCTTTGTGGATCCCTTCACTGAGATCCCGATCGTGCCTATTCAGTCGAGAACAATTATAAATCCGAGTGACAAGGACGTAGCAGCGTTTTTTTACCCCTGTTTATTGCGACACTAGGTGGATATCCCGTGCGTTGCACAGGATACAAAAATAGTTAGGGGTACATGACCTGTATCCCATAAACTGCCTAAATGATTTGCAGGTTTTTTTTTTCTGGATCCCTCAGTAGATGAGTTACGCTTGAAATGCACATCACAGGACGAACCAGCGGGCTTGGTGAGCTCTGTCGTTGAGCACTGGTACGTCAGCGTTGGTGTCCTGTTAGTCCCACACAAAATTAATCAAAAATTAACCGGAAGTTTCGTCAGCGCGCTCTCATCCATTTATGTAGGAAACAACAATATAGAGGGAAATGTATAGCGTGGATGGGAACTGGCTCTCTGATGAATCCATGGGTTTCACAACCATCTTACAGTTCATTCGTAGATTGCTGTAGACCCCAAGATCATTCTTTTGTAAACACCAGATCGCTACCCTTTTCGCACGATAACTCCAACCAAACTGGTTTTGGTATAAAAGAAAAGTCTTAGACGAACATTTGGTATATGCCTATACCAAAATCCGTCTGTTGAGCAACCCTTCAGTTTTCCCAAGACTGCAGAAAACACATTTTTAGGCGGGAGCTATACGTTTTCGCCTTGACTCACAATATTCGCTGAGTTGCCGATCCTTCGCACAATGAAGGATGAGTAGGTCCCGACCTTGATGATCGTTTCCAGTTCAAGGGCGCTAGCTGAGCTGCTGACCTCATCCAAACACAACTGAGTGCAGCACGAAAATAGACCAGAGCCCTCAGTTTGTATTGTCATTTTGATTTCCCGTTGAGAAAAGTGCAGTTTTCAGTCCTTTATCGCCTTTTCAATTAGGTAAGCAGACGTCTAATCAATCAATTAAAGTTTAGTTTAAAGTTAGTTTAGTTAGTTCGATTTTTAAAAGCCCCAAACAAACGATACTACAATGGCGATATGAAAAAATTCAACTATAGATAATGACAGGTGACTTGAAGCAACAATTATGTATAAACTAGTAGGAAAACCCGTTGTATTTAATACAAACAACGGGCTCTAGAGCGGTAGGCATCTAAGAGAAGCCACGAAAAATGCTTACTTGTTAAGGGCAGTTTCACAAATTTCTCATATAGTCCAGTCAGTCTAGACTTCGGTGAACACAAAAGGTCGGATGTTATGTTTCTAAATTTTAATTGGTGTCTTGGCATCCTAATAGTGGGAAACTAAGCGAATCCAACAAAATTTTTATCGGGACAACTTTTGGGGGCCTAAAAACCTGGAAATTTTCGGACTTTTTTCAGTTTTTCGCTTATACCTCGTTAAGGAAGCCTCCCACAGAAAACATTGTTCTGTCCTAAATTAAAGTGCAATAAATTCTGCGTCAAATGAGTTATTGGAACATGACAATCGGTTCGGCCGTCTAGGAGAAATAGCTCGTTGAAAAACGGCTATTTTTTCCAACTTTTAATTACTTATGAACATGTAAATAATTTTTAACACCAAATGACACATTTTTTAAACATTTTATATTGTTGCTGGCCTAAACACCCCTTCCCAATATCATTAAATTATTTTTACAGTGGTTGTTGAACCTAGAAAGGGTTTTAAACAGTTAAGTAAGAGGGTAGAATCGTTGTCTGTTGAAATACTTGATATTAGCCTATTGACTTTTTTGAGAGAAAATGAAAAATTGTCGGTATGTACCTAAATATTGGGCCAATTTTAAAAGCGTGGGGCTTCCTGAACGCAGAATACCATGCTCTACAACTTTCATTCCACGACTTTTCTCGATTGGAGTGACCGTTTTGGAGTTACAGCTCTTCAAAGTGCCGGAAATGGATTTTTCGAAAAAGTTGGAAATAATAGCCGTTTTTCAACGAGCGATTGCTCCTAGACGGCCGAACCGATTTTGATGTTCCAATGGGTCATTCGACGCAGAATTTATTGTACTTTAATTTAGGAACGAACAATATTTTCTGTGGGAGGCTTCCTTACCGAGGTATAAGCGAAAAACTGAAAAAAAGTCCGACAATTTCGAGGTTTTTAGGCCCCCAAAAGTTGTACCGATAAAAATTTTGTTGGATTCGCTTAGTTTCCCACTATTGGGGTGCCAAGACACCAATTAAAATTTAGAAACATAACATCCGACCTTTCGTGGGCAAACACCCCTTTTAATGTCTAATTGACTGGACTAGTAGCGATCGCTGTCCTGGAACCCGTCGTGAAATTTTCAACTCTTCTTCTAACAAAGCATCACGACAGCCCCTCCATTCTCAAGACTGGACACACATTTTCACGATCTTATTATGAATCACATGGGACGGCTAGAAACATGAGGGCAACCGCCTAACACCCACGCGATTAGCCTGACGATGAAATCACGATCGTCAAATTAATCCTGACCGGCATGTCGCACAAAAGTCGATGTAGTACAGTTGAAACCGCCGTGAAAACCTGTTTCCGACAGCACCCACCTTTATTCTGGCTTGCGGTCGAAAGTGATCAACGACGTGGGCTCGACAGTAGCAATCAAAAGCATGAACTCTGCAGCTCGGCCACGAATGCGATCAAAGAGTCTTGAGGATCGGGTGATAGCATCTTTCGGTACTCGCTGATCACAATGAGACCTCCCTCATGAAAATCCGTTCAGCCGTTTGGTCCTGGTGCCCTCACACACCCACAAACTCGCGAATTATATAATAGGATACAGGTGAGTAATATAGTTTATAGCATTGCTGAATAGTCGTGACTATAAAGAAAATGGGTACCTACAGGTAGAGAGTGGCGGAAAAGTTTTCATAAATGAAAATTAAAAACAAAAAAAATCCCGGCTTCAAAAAATTTATATGAAACTAAAACGTAAAAAATCATTTTTATGCTCAACAAAAGTAATTTATTCAAAGTATGCAACAACGTTTTTGAAGACAGCGCCCAATTCCAACTAAAATGTACGAGAACCAAGGGATACAATGGGTATGAAGGCTTTCTAGGGGGGTTTTAGTTAGCTTTGAATAATTTACGTTTCAATGGAAATGGATGTTTGGACAATTCAATGGAAAGTCTCATGGGCTTCCGGTCCAAAGTTTCTATTTGAGCGTCCGTATTCCTAATGTTGTCCTCGATGTCATTGCGGACCATGGCTGACTTCGTATTGGTTTTATTTTCTATAATGAACCTTTGGAATCGAGCATGAAAAAAAAAATTCTAACCCCCCCCCCCCCCACAAAATTATGTAGAATCCGAAAATGAAATTAAAAAAAATTCTGTCTGTCCGCCGTACTTAGCACATTTCTTAGTTACCATGAAAAAAATTGATGAAATTCGGTTTATAGGTTCCGTTCGGGGTCTAGTTGGTCCTCGAAGCTCGGCGTTACTGTCAATCATCTCTAAGGGGTTAAAAATAGTGGTTGAAATTTTTAGAACGCCGTAGCTTGAAAACTTTCAATAGAAGGGTATGGTTTTTTTAACGTTTGAACTAAAGCATTTTTTGAGACCCCCCCGGAGCATTGTATGACCAGCCGTTCGTTTGCACCAAAAAGCTTCGTCAACATGATCTTGAATCAAACGGTATAAATCCAGCCCCGATATCATCACTAGGGAGCACCTGATTATAATCAAGGATGACTGTATGAAGTCGAATTGGTTGTTCTGCGATATTACTTCATTTGAAAAATGATGGAGCTATTGGATTTTGTTGGTAGGTACTTTTGAAACTTGAACAAACGTTGAAGTATTATTGATGGGTAAATTATTACACAATGGTAATTACACAACGGTAAATTATTACACAATGGTTCATTATACCATCTACGTGGAAGGGGCTGGATTTTCTTGATAGGTACTTTTGCAACATGAACAACCGTTGAAGTATTATTGATGGGCAAACTATTACACAACGGTTCATTATGCTATCTACGTAGAAGGGGCACCTATACAGGTATATTATTACAAAACGGTTTATTATTTGCCTTATGCTTCATGAATGCCTACAAATAATATTAATGACGGACACATTGAATCCCGCGCATTTGTAGGAAACTAATTCCGGAGCCGGCTTTAGTACTCGATTTAGGGCTTTCCTGGGGGAGCTCGAGGGTACTGACCACAGAAAACAGTGATCTACGCAGAAGGAGCATCTATGAAGGTAAATAATAAACCATTGTGTAATAATTTGCAGCGTTTTTTTTTCAGTACAGCTGGAATCTGGAATGATAGAGATATTCACCGAATCCTTAAAACTAATGTCGGTGAAGAGATTTGGCATCTTCGATTCCTGAGTCACAATCACAAACGATTCACTGCGGAACGAATCGGTTCAGGCGTTGGCCGTGATTGAGCTTCAACGGACAGACGGACAATCAGACTTTTATATTTGATAGTATAGGTCTATGGTGTTATCTCGGATTGTGATAATGGATTCATGAGTAGAGCTGCAATTTCAGTGTTTCTCTCCAAGTAGGTATAGATATACTGGCTCATCCCCCCCCATCCAACCTAATTTGTCAGGGTTTTGCCGGAGAACGAGTTCTTCAACCTAAACTTCTTCTTATCAAAACTAGCGGTCATTAGCCATCTCGTTAGTCAAATTGTTTCCTAATCAGGAACCTCCTCAACGCGTCCATTAGGTACCGATTTGGAAACGAATCGCGTCCTATTTTCTCTATTTTGATGCCCTAATAAAAATTATACAACAAAAATGTGATTAGCTCTGGTCTGTTAGTTTTGGATTTTGTCTCCAACTGCGCAGGGGTGGAGTTAGAAGGGCAGATGGGTAGTTAATAATAATGTATATACCTAAAAGGGCTTCCAGCCAAAAATCTCCACTAGTGTGTGAGTGTGTATGGGGACACGAATATTGTTGTGTCTCTTGGTATGTAAGAAATAGATGAAGTTGAGAAAATAGCTTTCGTTTCTATATAACATCGTGTTTTATTTGACACGACTCTTTCCAAATGCGGTTGGTTCTCATCAGTGATTTCTACACTTTTCTCAGGGCCTCGTGAGATGTTTCAGGACCTGGAAATGTTTCACTCGCTAAGAGGGAGGTTTCATCGCGATGGTGGTGAAATTATATTATTTATTGCTCTTGATGGAAGAATGAATATGGCTTTTCCAATGAGCTGGTCAAGTCATGTGTAGTCTACATATTCATATATTTTTGTTTCTCTTTATTTGGGCCGGGGTTTACCCAAGAGCCGTCAAAAATTAAAAATATATACAATCTTCTAATACAATACCATTCCCAAATTAAATTAGCTGCTTCTAAGAATCTCAGTATGGCTAAGTATACATTTTTATCTTTTTTCTTGAATATTGCCGGTTGGCCACCATTCTGTTTATCCATTAGGTCGGCTAAATACACTCCACGTTCATCACTATAGTGCTAATAGTTCACAATCACATGCTCTGTGTATTCAGTGGCGCCACGGACGACGGTACGCTTCTGGAATCCGCTCTCCCGTCAATTGGCACACGTCTGGTCTTCCGCTCAGTCGGTATTATAGTATGTACCTGCTGGTTTGACACATTGATTTCCCTATTAAGATTTCCAGATCGGATTCCGTCGTATCTGTATTCTCACAGTACGCTAACATCATACTGTCAACCAGCGGCGTACTCCGCTGGCTCGGAAATAGATACTTAATTTATCACAAATTGAAATTAAATAGTCGAGTGATTACAATAAAAAAAGAAACAAATTAATACGAAAATAACAGATTAAACGGTAAGAGAAACATGAATCAACCGTTAAATAATACAGTGAAACCTCCCAATAGTGGACAGTGTGGGGACCGAGAAATTCCTCCATTATTGACAGGCGTCCACTAATGAGAGGGATCGAGGAAGAACATCTACATAATTGTTGTGAACTGAAAACTTTATTTCATGTAATTTACAAAATTATTTATGTAGGTATAGAAAACTGACAGGTAGACCTGTACTGACTGAACGTATGAATGGTGGATAAGTTAGTGCATAATTTTAAAAGTCGCTAATATTGGTTTGTTTGGCATTTTTTGATTTTTGATTTTCAATGTTTGTCTGGATCTGGTAAATCTGCAGGAGTTTCGTGGGGTCATCGGTTTGCAAGCAGAAGCGCTTTATTGCATCACCACGATCTTGATCCTGCGCACGAGTTGGAGCTATTTTTACCACTGAACCTTCACTACCTGTCGACCACCCTTCTGACTGAACACAAACGTCTTAATCAAACAAAGAACCCAGCCCGTCACTGTTGGGAGGTGATAAATGCCTGTAGGGACCGCTTTCGACTGCCCATGTCCACTAGAGTGGTCACAAAAAGTCAACTTTCGAAATTCAATCGTGGCAACCCCCTAAAAGTTGCCATTTGACTAGAAAATGAGATTCCCAAAGTTTTAGGTCGATCGGATAACATTAACCCGTGCCGCATCGAGGTTGAAGTTTAGAAAAACTCACTTTTTTTCATAAAAATATTATTTCTTTCCTCATAAAATAGTAACCATTTGTCCTAGAGACTTGAAATTGGTCTTATTTTATTTGAAATGTTATCTTCTTCAACTTTTACTCGAATAATTTTTTCGCTAGATCCTATGGATTTTATGTTATTCAGCTTTTCCCATCTCAAAACGTGGTCCGTTTCAGCAAATGTGCCTTTTTACGCATACCCCTAAAAACCACACTCCAGTCAATGAAATCGACCTCTAGGCAATTTGATACTTCTTTATCACTCTGGTATATTTAAAATTGAATCTAATATAATATATGGAGGGGGTAGGGGGGAGATGGGTGGGTGGTGGGTGCTATGAAATGCACAAAAAACAATAAAAATTATGTAAAAAGTGTTTTAATAATACAAATTGAAAGTTTTTTGTATAGAAAATAATAGCCTGGAACTTAATTTACAACACAATATATCTATTCCAACACCACTGAATTTAGAACTACATTAATGGCTTAGATAGTGAGGCTTTATCGACATCAGGGTAAATTTTCCTACATTCTGACACAACTTGTAATAAAAATTGTGTCTTGTATCAATTTCACTCCTCTTTCAGCAGTGTCGTTGACTACCCTTAAACCGTTCACTATGTTTTTAGCATGCAAATAATGAGGATTTTTGTTCCATAAGCGTGTATCGGTGTTTAAAAAATCTGTCTCTATGGAAAACCGCTTGAAAAAATTCAAGGTTTGAGAGGTGACAAAAAAATCAAGTTGCTTATCCAAAATTTGCTCTACATGTGCAAAATCTAAAATCGCTTTTCTATCCCTACCATCAATTTCACTATCGGGTTCACCTAGGGAAAATAATTTCATGGCCATACTTTTTTTAATGTTGTCGTCTAAAGTGTGGTCGAAAAACGAGAACGCTATTTTCTCTGAGCTGAGGTACCACAGATGGTTTACAAATTTTGACAAAGCCTTATCTGCTATTTCTGTGTCAATTTTCCTATACTCTACTAATGCTTTCAACATTTCCAGATCTTGTTTAAGGGCCAAAGCAGGTTTGGGGGCATTGAACCATGCCTTGGTGTAAATATTTATTATAAAAACACAAATTTCTTCTATTCCTTTCATTTCTTTTTGAGTTAATAACAATTGATCTCTAAAAAGATAAATTTTGTTCCATGGTGTTGGAATAGATATATTATTTTGTTGTAAAATAAGTTCCAGGCTATTATTTTCTATACAAAAAACTTTCAATTTGTATTATTAAAACACTTTTTACATAATTTTTATTGTTTTTTGTGCATTTCATAGCACCCACCACCCACCCATCTCCCCCCCACCCCCTCCATATATTATATATTAGATTCAAATGTATCAATTTTCAATATACCAGAGTGATAAAGAAGTATCAAATTGCCTAGAGGTCGATTTCATTGACTGGAGTGTGGTTTTTAGGGGTATGCGTAAAAAGGCACATTTGCTGAAACTGACCACGTTTTGAGATGGGAAAAGCTGAATAACATAAAATCTACAGGATGTAGCGAAAAAATTATGGAAGTAAAAGTTGAAGAAGATAACATTTTAAATAAAATGAGACCAATTTCAAGTCTCTAGGACAAATGGTTACTATGTTATGAGGAAAGAAATAATATTTTTATGAAAAAAAGTGAGTTTTTCTGATCTTCAACCTCAATGCGGCACGGGTTAACGTTATCCGATCGACCTAAAACTTTGGGAATCTCATTTTCTAGTCAAATGGCACCTTTTAGGGGGTTGCCAGAAGTGATTTTCTCAAAAAAAATTTTGCCTATTGCCTTGTGACCACCCTAATGTCCACTATTGAGAGGGGAGAGGGCCCACTTCTGAGAGGGACAAAATGCATTCATTTATACGAGGTTCTGCCGGGACCACAGAATCTGTCCACTATTGGAAGTAGTTCACAATTGAGAGGTGTCCACTGTATACGAGTACGTTAATTTCATTACAAACGAGCAATGTCACATGGCCTCTGTGAATATTTTCCGAACAAGTAGGGGAGGTGGGTTTGGATGTGTTGCGTAGAAGGTTCCCCGATTTCCCTATAAAGGTCACTTCGGGTGCCCTACGTTTGCGCTAAGGGGGTCATGTACACCATTCGTTTGCGCTAAGCCATCGGATCTTCTGCACCATTCTTGTGCGCCAACCGGGTTATTCATTTGCGCCAACATTTCCTACAGTCAGTCAAGTGTTATTTGCATTACCCTGGAGACACCACGGGTATGTTGCTCAAATTCGTCTCCCATTCAGGGCAAGTGCCCTGTCGTCCAAAACCAGAAAAAATCCGTACTGATGGGTACTTGCATGGCCGTGGTACCTGTCAAAAATGTCAGTAATGGAAATTCAGACTACACAACATGTTTCTTGAACACTATTGGTTTATTATTCTGCGAATAATACACCTATGTATTCACTCAGCAAAAAATTTGTATAACACCCCCTCAAAATTTTTTCTTTTCCGTTTCAAGGTGCGTAGATTCCAAAAACGCTGCAAAGTCCTTGTCACATGGGTTTATTATTCTACTGGATATACCTACAGAAATGTTGGCTGTTCATTTATTGTTTATTTCATGTGAAATAATTGAAATAGCTATTTCTGATGGTTTCCACCATTTTTGGTGGAACCACAACTAAACACAAACACAAATACAAACACAAATTAGGTAGGTACGCTCCTGTTATTTTTTTCTTTTTTTTTCAATTTATCTTTGATCATTGGTAGTGCCATTTAACCGTCATGATCCACGTGTAGATACTACTTCCAGTGTTATTATACAAATTGATGGTGATTTCAGACGATTTCCCAGGTTTTTGACTCATAAAAAATCAATTTTGGGAGCTGAACATTTGGTAGAACCTCGCTTTTCCACTCTTTGGCCAAAATCAACTTCATATTCGGTCTTCTGGTCCCCAAAAAAATGGAAAAAGATACCTCAAAGGCTCATGTTACTAACATGTTACTAAAACACAGAAAGTACCTATTTTTGTGCACATTTTCACTCATAACTCCCCTGGGTATATTCCGATCGGGCTGAAAAGTTTCGGGACACAACTAGGGCCCAAATGGAGCATGTTTTTTAGACCAAAAATGAAGCCTGTACACGTGATACGGCGTACGGCGGACGGACATTGCATTTTTGGAATCTACGGACCTTGAAACGGAAAAGAAAAAATTTTGAGGGGGTGTTATAAAAATTTTTTGCTGAGCGAATACATAGGTGTAGGTATTCACAGAATAATAAACCAAAACTCCTACACACGGAAATTGCCCAATGGCGCAAACGTAACATATTTGTGACCGTCTCCACACGGATTAGCGCAAACCGGTGTCACCGGTCGCTTCACACAAGATTCCACCGGATCCACGAGATTCCAGCGGCCGAGATATCCCTTATTATCCGAGTATTGTTTATCCGAGCTTTCGATTAACCGAGGGTTTTCCCAGAATACGATCCGACTGTCCGAGATTCAGATAAGTGGGAACTTGGAGAACACTCGAAACTGCCTTGAAGTTCGTGGAGCAGCAGCCATCCACCTCCATGATGGACATTTCGGTGTTGAAAAAATGGAAAACCTATGCGGCTATCCAGCGGTTATCAGCCCCCCACCAGAAGACAATATCACAATGTTTTGGTATGTAACCAAATACCATTGATATCATGTACATGTAATGCAGTTTTTACTCGTATAGGTACCTTGTATGTACCTACTACATGTTAAACTTTTTAAATAAAAATTACATGTTTTTCGGACCTTCCTATTAACTAACCGATGTTTTCGATTACCCGATGCTGCCTCCGCCTCTACCACCTCGGATGATAGAGTTTCCACTGTATACCTACAGTGAGAATGAAAATATTACGACGATGATATCGACGTCGAGTTCCCACCGACTGCCTAAATGTGGGTTTTTGGATAGCTCCAAAAGTATGTTGCTAGAAAGTCTCAGGCCATTCGTTATGATTAGTTCATTAGAATTTCCTAATCGCCATAACAGGCTAAAGTCTACACGCTGATTTCGGGGATAAATAGGCCTAAAATAATCTTTACCATGGCCGGAAAGAAACATGAAATCGCAAGATGGTGCCTTACCCATTCAATTCAATTTTTTTATTCAGCAAATATTTTATACAACAAATATAATGATTTTTAGAGGGTCTATATACATAATACAAGATCTAAACTTATGTTGGTTTATGAGCCTAAGGTCAATGACCCGTCCAGGCTCGTCTCTTTCACCACTATTTATTACTGCGTATGTATGTACCAGCAGTTTCATTGACAAAACACACCTTAAGTGTTTGGAGAATGAGTTAAATTGATCAAGAACCAACAGTATTTACAGGTTACTCCTAAGTAGTTAGTAAATACACTTGAATGCTACGAAGGCTGATTTGTATTTTTATCCTAATTTAAACTTATTTATAACAACACTTTCGTTATTTTCAAACTCAAAATATTCTAGAAATTTTTTTTAAATTTTCCTGTTGATGTTGACGTCTTGGTTAGGAGCGGTAACTGTTCAAATAGGGCTGGAGCTAGCCATGGAAATTGTCGAGTGTAGAAATCATAAAATGTGCCTGTGGTATCATAGTTGGCATTTGTTCGCGTCGGTCTAATCACCGCTTGCTTAGTAAATAAATGCATGTGCTTATGCACATATAAAACAGTTCTGTGAATACAAGCCATTCTGGGAGTGAGAACACAGAAGTGTTTGTATAGGTAACTAGTAGGTAGATCGAACTAAATCACTCGCGAAGAAATCGTGGAAACGCATTTCAAAGAAAAACTGTTCTGAAAAACTGTTCACGAAAAATGCAAAAACACTGTTGTACCGGTTTCGGTGATCAAACCATCGTCAGTAACACACAATAACTTTGCGTGTTACGTGTTATTGTGTGTTACTGACGATGGTTTGATCACCGAAACCGGTACAAGTATTTTTGCATTTTTCGTGTATTAGTGGAAATAGACAATTTTTTCAATAAATCCGTTTTTCTTTAGTAGGTAGTTCAGTTGAAACATATTTCGATGCCGATGAGAAGCGTCAGCATTCCGCAGATGTTGAATTCCGTCATCCACTACCTCTTTCTTCATCAACAAAATGCAATACTTATTCGGTGCTTCTAATCGGACCCCGACTACAACAAATGCCGACGTTATCAACGTTGAGTCAAACTACCACCACAAATTCCTCGCCGCTTACGGCTATTTATTTTGTATGATGTATAAAAAAGTGATCAGTTCGTGCCTTATCGTAAATAATAGAATATTAGTTTTCTATGGAATGTACCTACGTTTGGTGAAAAAATGAGGGATGATGCACAAAATAACACGACCTCAAAATATGTTAGCCAATCTTAACAGGCCAGTTTTAACAGCTTTCAAAAACAGAAAAACGTGAGTAAATAGAGGGGAAAATCAAGTGTTTGTGTGAAATAACTGTTTTCTGGAGGAAAACTTCAAAAATCGATTTCTCCACTACTTTACGATGTTCCATGTTTCGGCGTTCTCCTCAGTCTGATGTGAAGTTTCAGTAAATTGTTTTTTTTCGAACTTATCAGGAATCAACCTGCCTGTAATAGGTAGGTAGATTTTTCTGAGGTGGACTGATGAATGTGTGATTTCTCTGTGGAATTCTCGAGCGTTGTTAATCACCTTCACATCATGCAATCTAGCGTGGCCTTCTATATCCGGACGCTTCTGACTGATGACTTGATAAGACATTATTTTTTTTTGTACAATTTCCTCATCTACACATATTATTAGGTACAGTTTAATAACTGTGTGGCCATCAAGAAGTCATTTTGAGTGTGTAACGATCTTTATCAAATTATTACCTGTTGATGTAACTCGTAGGTACCTTCCATCAGCATAAAAATATCTTTCCCGGAGACTAGCGCCTGAGTTTGTTGTGTAGACAAACCCGCAGCGCGGACAAGTGTTGCTGCAAGCGGACAACCTCTCTGCGAAGGATGAAAGTCGTTGAATTATTCTGCGATAACCAGAGAAAAAATACGATGGTTCAACATGTTTTACAGTTCTGGCCTGGTTTCAAAAGAAAATCTTTGGGATGCTCCTCAGTTTTCATCTAATTCGAACCATTAAACCGGGCTGCAATCAAGCTTATCCTTCCCCGTCATCAATCACTCACAACCGCTTACCTATTTTCGAATTCCTATAATCCACAAAGTTGATGAACTTAATTAGTCCCAAGTTTCAATCAGTTTTGGACCATCATTTGTGTAATAACTGCAATAGTTGATCTAGTTCTCCACTTCCTGACTCCTATTCCTTTCCAATTTTGGTTTAATTTTCGAATTCTAATGGATTTGGTTCGCAAATTATGCTTGAAATTTCCTTGACGTCTACATTTTCCTTTTTGCGAATTACCGAGAAAAAATATGTTATACTGCAATGGGTCCCAATTTTCACGAAATTCGGACCAAAAATAAAAATTGGCACAAGCTCGATCCTCCTCCGTTCCCTTTCCTACTCGTGGTTCTCGCTCAACTAAATTTCGGATATTTTCTTGTCAAGTTCTAGAATTCAGGTTGATGTAGTGTAGGTACAGTTCAGTTCAACTCACACTAAACAGAGAAACTCAGCCTTATTCCAATGGTCCTAGAATTCATTGGGTCACCCTTAATTGTGGTTCTACAAATTTCATTTACCTCATTTATCCTAGTAAATTGCAACCGCCCTTCAACTTTCAAAAAATACCGAAAATTAATTGTCTGGGAACCGAACTTCCGTGAACATAATTCTTGTTTATTTTCGCGTCTGGAAGATTTGATTAAAATAGGTACTAAGAATTCTTACCGTGTTGTATTCCATGAAAGAGCTAATAGCTTTGATAGTCAATCGGAAAATATGTCTTATCGTTGAACCCCATTACGAATAGCTTGCTGATAATTATCATTACGCAGGTAGAATATAATACGCTGTTGTGATCCAGTTCAGGTCCCGATTTACCAGTACAAACGAGCCACCAGGGCATTTGCTTGGAGCGCCGTCTTTCGAAGGGCAGGTGAGTTTGAGGTGCGAAAAAATAGGATACAAAAATTTGATGGACGGGAAAAATAAGTTGTTTAAAGTATGGCAGTGATATGATTTTCAAAAGTATGTGTCAAATCCTGAAGCACAACAGAAAGAAGTGTAATTTCCCTGCGCTTGCGGTATGAGAAATGCTAGTTTATAGGTACCTACTAATATTGCGCTTAAAAATATCAGGCCAAAAAACCAAATACGTTAAAAATAGATTAAAACCCGTTTAACATTATAGTATACACTATACCCCTGTTTTACTAACGGTAGTCATAACAGCCGCATCAAGCTGCAACAACAATATAAGGAGAAAGACCTACGCTGCGGTTTTATTTCCCTCATGTAAACAGTAAAAAAGACGACAGTAAGGTTCATGAAAATATATGTATTTTTCCACCGCCCCTATCCCGTGTAACGCGCCATGTCGGCCCCACAAACCCCTACTTGATTTTTGAAAATATGATAGTCGCTGAAACTAAGTAAGTCCCTCGACATAGTTCCAAATTTTCAAATATTTTGGATGATTCGTTTGGCCGTGAACAACAAACTTGTAGCACCTATTAAGAAATGGGTCAATAAGTACCTACCAAAAAAACCAAAATAACCATCTGTGAGGAATTTAATATGGCGCTAAATTCACCACAAGCGGGCGAGGGGGGAATTTGCCGGCATCTGGTTAAGGGCGGACCTCCACCATGATCTGGTTCTTTTTGGATGTGCGGTTAAGGGCGTACCTCCACCGATCTTTTAGGAGAGTGTGCCAGGCTGGTTAAGGGCGGACCTCCACCATGATCTGGTTCTTTTGGGTGTAGGAGAGAGATGAGGTGAGGAGAGAGAGAGATAAGTCAGCGACTTGAAGGAAGCGTAGAATGAGCTTGGAGGCCCAGGAGCCGGGGTTTTATAGACGTGGAGGCCTTCTCCTTCCATCCTCTTGCTGGGGGAGGATGGTGGGGCTCCAGGTTGTGCACCGGCTCCTGTGGCTTCTGTCCCCCACTCGTACCGTTTATTTGCGAGAACTTAAGTTTGCTATGTATAATTGTTGTGGTACTGGGAGGAACCCACGACACCATCCTTCTTCGAATGAAAAAATATCACGGAGTAGGTAACCAACTTCATACAGCCATACGTGATGATATCTGTGGGCTGATTGTATACCATATGATTTATGATTCACACTCATGTTGGCAAAGCTTTTTGGTTCAAAATTCAGGGCCTTATTGTGAACGAACGGCTGGATGCACGATGTGGTCTCAAAAAAATCCTATATTCAGAATCAATGTGAAACAGCTGTACACCACACCCTTGGATTGAAGGTTTTCGAATTATGGTGTTTTGAAAATTACATCTCATATTTTTCCCTTCCTTGTTTTTTTCCGCCGCGGATTATTTACCTACTTATTTCAATGGGTATTACTCTTAATAACAAGTACCTATTTGTAATCATGACGTGAGGTTTATCGATATGTACTAATTTATGTAGGTTGAGGTGTCATACGAGTTTATTTGTAAACGTAGGTAGCGCCCCCTTCCGCCCCCGGCTTATCTTTCGGCGTTCTGTTTTTTCACTTCAAAAAGGTGGCAACCCTGAGTGCAACGCTCGGGCCGTGCAGATGGCTGGTGCTGGCAAGAGTGGGGTGCGTCAAGAATTGGAGATTGGAGAGCTGGAGGTGAGCAGGATGAAAGAAACCAAGAAAAGTCAAGTTAGTTGAAGCTTGATGGTGTAGTTACTGGTCCAATTCGGCTTTGAATTGGTACACAACAAATCCCTTAGGTATTGTAATGAATTTACCAACGTGAGGAGTGAAAGCTTAGGAGATGTTTGCAGACAGGTGGGAAAAGGGAGGGGAAGGGTTTACATTGAAAATCGTCAAGCAACTAAACGGAAGGCTAAACGGAACGGTAAAGGTAAACTATACGGAAGGCTTCAGGATCCTGGAAATCTATGGTATGGGGGCTCCGCCTGGAGCCTCGTCACGCCATAAAGACACCTTCTGATTGGACAGTTTCTCAAAGTGGGGAGGAGGGACTTGGTTTTTCAGGAATACGCCTGTTCCCTGCTGAATAGGCTGTTTCCTGGTACCTCCCCCCCCCCAGACCAAGACCAAAATTCAGTTCTGGGTAGGAGACAGGTGGACACCTTCTGATTGGACAGTTTCTCTTGACGACACTGCAAAGTGGGGAGGAGGGACTTGGTTTTTCAGGAATACGCCTGTTCCCTGCTGAATAGGCTATTTCCTGGTACCCCCCCCCAGGCCAAGACCAAAATTCAGTTCTGGGTAGGAGACAGGTAGAGGAACTACCTGTCTCCTACCCAGAACTGACAACACAATATGGACACTGCTGCACAAAATTAAAGGATCACTTGGAAAAAACACTGTCTCAGATCTGCGAATCTTGGGCCAGAAAAATATTTCTTTTCAAGTTATATTATTTGTTATTTTTGGAAAGTATTCATTCAAAGGAAAAGTTCAAGATCATTTCCAGTTCAACACAAACCACCAGTCAAAGTTGGCCAAAGCACTCCTTTCGTGAAAAAGTTTGACTTTGTTCATTCAAAGAAACTACAATACCTTTACGAATTTCAAAAATTAATGTAGATATATAGGTGATTGGAAAGATCGTTCTGAAGAATTTGAAGAAAAAAGGATGAATCGAGCATTAAGTAGTTTACGTTTTAATGCGCAGAGTTCACTAAAAAACGTGTTTGTCAAGAAATTGTGCACAAAACTAAGGGATAACCCAACTTTTTGGTTATAATCAATGTTTGCATGGGAATTTCGGGGTGATAGCAATGAGCCACTGTTTTACATGTGAACGAGTGTTGCCGCCCTTTGCAGTCCGTGAAGCCCGGATCCGTTTTGGCATGAGACGCAATTTTTCTTGGGTTATTGCCTCCCATTCTTCAAGTAAACACCTACGGCAAAATTTGATACATATTCAATTTAGTTCAAACTTTTTCAAATGAGTACCAAATTTATTGATCGAAATCTATTGGTTTTTCGATTACGAAAAGGACGGTTCACTTACCAAGGTCTCTGGCACAAAAGCTCCCTCCATGACATGAACCCATGCACCAACGCAAATACCATTCCAGGTACATAGAGTACACTGATGAATCCTACTGGATACTAAGCAAATAGCGAATTAATAATCAAACGCTGCAAATTATTACGATAACAGTTTATTATTTACCTGTATAGATGTTTTTCTGTGGCCTATACCTGAATAGATAGTTTTCTGTGGTCAATATCTACCCTCGTGCCTCCCCCAGAAAAGCCCGTCGAGTACGGGAGCCGGCCGTATGGTTACAGTTTCATAAATAATTGTACGGTGGATTCAAGAATTCTATCATTATTTGTTGTTATTTATGAAGCGTAACGGTCTTTTTTTAAAGTGATAATAAATAAGTTTGAATTTATAAAATTGCATATCTTTTGAGGGAACTGAAAATGGTGAGTGGGGGGGGGGGGGGGGGGCTAAAGATGTTCTGCCCAGGGCTGCCTAAATTTGAGGCCTGATCCAGTTCTGATACTAATACTAGGTACTACTAGGTAATCATGTACCTACTGTGTGACATAGTTCCAGGGACTGCATGTTTCATGATGTTGGAACTAAACATCTCAAAATCTTTAGTCTGTGTGTCAAAAATCAAAGTTACTCTCTCACTCATCTAGGTAGGTACCTACGTTAAAAATCAGGCTAGTACCTACTCTACGTCTTCGTAGTACGTATTGTACTAAAAGTGGATAGGCGATCTTGTTGGGAGATTTGATTTAGCTAGCTTGGTTCGAGAAAAAGGAGTACAAAAAATAACAAAATAATGTGACAAATGTTCCCCCAGAGGAGATCGTAATTTTCAGGCCATAGTTACCCTTCGGTAAATTATTAGCGATCTGCAAATCAACTTGTCCTCGTGAAGGTCGCGATTTAGGAAGTTCCGAATGAATCGCAAAGGTCGCTTGTCAGGGTGAGATGCATGAACACTTTGAAGGCAATCGAGTTTGGGGCTGTTTCTCCTGCAGGCTGCCAAAACCCTGACGTCAGTGCCTCACCTCACCTCACTCATCCCGAACCCCGCTCAACGTGTCTCAGAATATTGCTCGAGAGATTCAACGAAGATGTTTGTCTAAATAGAATTCGCCAATAATATTCCAGAGGAAAATGCCCCAAGAAATCGAGATAGAGGAAGGACCATCCACTAGTGATCCCACATCATGTAATCGCGATCTGCCATGCGAAAAGGGACGGTGGGTCTAAAATTTAGAAGTCTACGACCCGCGTCTTAGTCACCTAGTTACAAAATTTTTTGTATTACCATAATTCTGTCAAATATGAAAAAAATTAGCCTCAGTGCTCACTCTGCTATTCGGAATGTAAGTTCAGCGAGCAATGAAAAATAAATTAGTCAGAATTTTACTTTATTACTCAACGGCACTTACGTGACGTTATTTTGTCGGCGGGTCATTAAGTAGCTTCAATGGCTGGTGTATTTAGCTTTAAACTTCAGACCGTTGGTATGGCTGTTTCCTTGTGCTGATCACCTGATGTGAAACCATATTTTAGATCGTAACAGCCTTGGTGTCGTAAAAGAAAAACTTGTCTTTATCTGCAATATTTGATACTTTTTGAGATAAATTAGCTGCGTGCGCATTGCAGCAAAACCTTTGCTAAAACTGTGCATAACAGTTGTCGATTCGAATTGGCTTTGAATTGAGTGTGATTTATGATGCGTATTTACAGAGATATCTATCCAAATTTGAAAGTGACTCAGGAGTCTTCATCGGATCGAAATATCTCCTGTTGTTTCTGGCTGGTAGTTTCTGTGTCTCTCGTTGCGGCCGCCAGTTTTGGGATATTCGCCTATCATTACTACTACAACGTCGGATCGCTGTTACACGAGGATTGCCCAGAGAGGCTCCTCACTCTGAAGGCGGGACCCAGGAGTCCCGAGGGTGAGCTCTGGGGATACGCGTCGTTCTGGTCGTTCATCCCCGAGTCCACAGTCTCCGATCCGATCGTCAAATTCGCTCCCAAAAGTCTTTTGGCAAATCTGGAGAAAACGTTCAAATCTCTGAGTCTCAAACCCTTTGAAAACCTGTCCGAGAGCTGCAGGAAGAGAATTCCAAGCATTTTAACGGAACGGCCGGAGAATAGTCGGGTAAGCTTCTCTGCTAACAACCATTTTCGACATCACTGCAAGTGCACGCTGATTGATGCACAGGTACCTGTCTAATACAACTCAAAGGAAGCAAGACCTGCATGAGGAGCGGTGGGATTATGTCCATCTTGTGACCTTATCTTTAATAGCAACTATTGTTAACATAAGAACTACCTGTATATACGATAAAGAAGATAATATAACTAGGTCTGAACTATTGCTAACATTTTACCGTTGCATATCGAAGTTCATAAAAACAACTGGGGGTAGCGGCTTAATTCTATCTTTCCTTCATCTACACTTCAAAACAAGCTGATTCCACTTCCGATGAAGAAACAGCTATTCGATCAGCCCATCTGATGAACTCGTTTCAAAGGGGCATAAAATAGAATAAACTCAATTTAGGACGGGTTGGGGCCTCAGTTGAACAATTACTGAGACTGTGCGTCAGCATGTTTCTGGATCAAGTCAAATCCAGATTTCGTCCATTTTGGGGACCATTCACTTCAGATTATACCCTGTCATGAATTTCATTTCGTCCATTTATAATACACCTTTGAAGCGAGTTTGACAAATTGGTTTTTATATATTGCCCACCATGTCCACTGGATAGGTACTTACACGTAAATTGTTTAACGTTCATCCAGCACACTATCTGCAAATCGTTCCCAATTCGAAAGTTAATACGTCTACCTTTACAAAGGTAATACGTTGATACCATTGGGAGCACGGTCTCTGGCAGAGTGAATCATTTATTTGTATATGTTGAAAAAAATTCAGTTATCAGTGAAAAAATCACAAGATGTTTTGTTTCGTTTTTTCCTACCCTGATATTCTATTAATTTTGCCACATAAAAGTTAAATTTCAAATTTTAAATACCTTGATTCTACTACAGAAAAACTCGAATTTGATCTGGTTCACTTTCTAGGAATGTCCTTCGTATAATATATCTGGTTGGACTTTACTTTGGTAGTTATACCTTGCTGGCGGAGCAATAGAATATTCCTGATTTCTAGTCCTTTGGATATTTTAATGGAATGCTATCCACGAATAGTTGTTATTGTTTATTCATGTCTGATGATCATGTTCATAATGGTGGCTACTCATCTCAGAACGATCTGGAGAAGATTGTATTGGAGTTCCCCGAGGACTTGGGACCTCTCGCTTCCCCGCTCTTCTCTGCTGACCTGAGCTCGGAATTCCAATTCCACGATCACGTCAGCGATGTCGCGCAGTCTGTGGTGAAAAGGGCTGATCAGCTGATGAAGCGGAGGAACCGACCTTACAACGCCACCATTCCCATCTATCTCAGCCCTATTACTCCGGAAATAGAACAGGTAGAGACGCTAATAGAATCGAAGGCTATAATAATTGGAACTTGTTGAACTCGGGGTAGCTGAAAAAGACTCTATCAAGTTCCTACTATGTATTCCTACAGTTTCATAATATTATTTGAAATCCATACATTTCTAAGTTGTGCTTCATTACCTTAAGTATAAATTTTCATGGCACTGCTCCGTATGGCGCTTCCAAACCTTACCTAGGTGCTATCTAAATGAGTCAGTTCACCAAACCGAAAGCCGTAGGTTGATATGAAAGGGTAGGCGGGCAGCTTTATCAAACGGATCATGATTGAAAATTGGCCACATTTAAGATTGCTCAGGAGTCTAAGCAGGACGCCAGACAATGATTGGTGATGCTTGAACTGGACCCTTCAATGACTGATAACCTTTTCAATGGTGTGCAGTTAGCTGTACTGCATGTAGTCCCCATGTAGTTCGGTAATACGATCTATCGGTCTGCGCAAGTGCAATCTTGCTTACATGAAAACTTACCTACTTTGGCAGAGCATTCCCATTAGATGTCATGACTGATGCTTGGTGCAGCTGTGATCTGTTCTTGGTCCAAAAATATTACCTCTTGTGGTTTGGGTTGTTGGTTTTTTGGTTCATTATTTTCAACAATGACCGTTGAAACGGAAACCAGCAACTTTTGTGAAGGGGGGGAGGGGATTAAACTCCTCCTGATTGGTAATAAGTTAGCGATGTGTTCGTAACTTGGTTACAGGACCTAAGTTACACATTTCTACGTGAGGTCTCAGTGTCAGTTCTGCGTTCAAGGTGTTTCACGAATCTCTTTGCAGTTCTTGTCACCCGACGGTGAGATTGACGTGAGAGCCGCCCAGAGGAAGACGGTCAAAGATGCGATGGCCGACTACCGGCAGACGACGAACCCGCTGTTCCTCGTCATGGGCGACCTCTCACTGATGCCGGACGTCGTCGCCGACGACGTCATCAGGGTGAGCAAGCTGCCGGACCCCATCGCTCTGTCTGTCATCAGCTCAGGCAACGGGTCCATCATCAACCACGGCCTCTTGCCCACGTTTGGGGCCCTCCTGGCTCGCACCAACGTCACTTATCACGCCATGAACAAAACCATCATTGACGCAGCGAACAATGCTTCGCTCAACTGGAAGGCTACGGTCGTTTTCTAGATCTGTTCTATTCATTCAAGCTCGCCTCCTGGACTTTCATAGCTAATTTTCACGTATTGTTCCCTCCATTATACATTTCCCGATTAATAGGATGCACCTTAGTTTTGGCGTTTTCCCTAGTCGTTTCGGAATTTTCCGCAGTTTTGCGTTGAGGCTAAATCACCGTCAGACATAAACCAAAGAGCTATTAAATAGTTGTCTTTTCCCAACAAGAACGCATTTTCATTTCTTTCTTCTACTTACCATTCAAACATACTAGTTTTGCGTTTGTTATTTTCAGTATTGTGATCGCTTGGAATCGACTAGGGAGATATATTCGCCTCAAAATTTGTTGGTTTACCTACGTTTTGATGGATAAGTAGCCGATAATCGATACCTAGTAAAAAAATCCGTCCAGCCTGCGTCCACTCCGTAAGGGGAAGGTGGTTTTCTGATGCGATAGTGTTTATGAATATACATAGAAAACCAAATTTTAGACCGAAGTTTTCCTTTATTCAAAACCATAGCCATTAATTCGAATATTTCTTTGAAAATTCGCTCATTAAGTCATGCTGCATGACTGGTTTTTTAATAGCCAAATGTATTAATATAATACGAGCTTATTTCGATGCCATTTTTGTTTGCAAAACGGTGCCAGTCCCGGGCCATAAGTCCGTTAAGAACGCTTTCAACTTATCACGTTTATTGAAGCAAATTACGAAATGTAAGGTGTTTGATGTAAATTTGTATGTATGTATAATTTATAAGTCATCGTATATAAGTAATCAGTCTTTAAATAGGGCAATTAAAGGAAAAATTGCTCTTAAACTGCTCATTTATTTTGCTATGACATTCTCGACTTTGATAACAATGACAATCGTGATAAAAATGAACCAGGAAGGGTAAAAACCGCGCAGGAAGAAGGTTACAACATAGGAGCGGGACCCCTCGGAGCATTTCGGGTGAAATCGGCCGAGTTCGTTCGGCTGGCTCGAGCCGATCCCTGGAAGCTCCTCGTTTAGAGTATGACCCAGATAACGCGTAGTCCAAGAAATAATAAATTATAGTAGGTACTAAGAACTTCAGACACGAGATTGCAAGTTTCTTATTTTCCTCGAAAAACCTAAACAGTTGGTGAGAGCTTCTCAAAAGGTCTTATCCATCATGACTATATGAGCGAATTTTAGAAATAACGTATGGTAGGTACCTGCCTAAGTACTACCTTAAACCTACCAATTATCAACAATTTATCATCACATGTTCTTATTAACGTATTTATTTTAATTTGTACGTTTTGTCCATCCTGATTCTACCGTTTGTTTATTACGTAATTGTACTAAGTGCTTATTTATTTGTTCGCTGTGGGTTCATATTAGGTAGGATAGGGTAGTTAGGACTTTTGACTTACCTACTCAAGAGAGTGCAGTAGGTAAAGGAGTTGTTATAGAAAATCATGAGTGCTTCAAGTGCAGGTTGTTTTTCATGCAGGCTCAATCTTGAAATAAACTATGAAGGAAGGATGTGGTTTCTGGAAGGATCACTTGGAAGAACATGTGGGTGCTACGTTGAAATATTGTTCTATTCTAGTATTCAACATTGAGTGGACCTGAAACTGCTTGAGAATTATTGGAATCGAAAGTTGCCTGTACGGATACGGAGTTTAAAGATTATCCTAGTTTTGGGTAATTTTTGCGCACTTTAAATGCTCTAATTTAAGAACGGATTTAGATATCTAAAATCCGATTTCACCATCGTGTTCAGCGTGCAAAAACCTTTAAAATTATGGGTCACTTGTTAGAAAATAACATTTTGGGGATTTTTGGGTAATTTTTGCGCACTTTAAATGCTCTAATTTGAGAACGGATCAAGATATCTAAAATCCGATTCCACCATCGTGTTCAGCGTGCAAAAACCTTTAAAATGAGGGGTCACTTGTTGGAAAATAACATTTTGGGGATTTTTGGGTAATTTTTGCACACTTTAAATGCGCCAAAACCCTCCTTAGAGTAGGCCAATTTCGCCCATCTTCGAACTTAGCCTTTCGATTGCCAAGATAGATTTTTTGTGCAAATTTGAGCTGTTTATCTCAATTCTATCGAGAGTTATCGTCTGGAGTGACACATATATAAATATATATATACATATAAAATAAAAATCAGTCATGCAGCATGACTTAATGAGCGAATTTTCAAAGAAATATTCGAATTAATGGCTATGGTTTTGAATAAAGGAAAACTTCGGTCTAAAATTTGGTTTTCTATGTATATTCTCTTCGTATTTATTTTAATTTGTACGTTTTGTCCATCCTGATTCTACCGTTTGTTTATTACGTAATTGTACTAAGTGCTTATTTATTTGATCGCTGTGGGTAAATTCAAGGAGTTGTACTAATCGTTTGCCTCCCCCTTTTTTGCTTCGAACTCTCGTCTTCAATTAATACTTCTCACATTTTTCAATCTGACCACTCTAAGGGGGTGGGGGTAAGAGTTTAAAGATTATCCTAGTTTTGGGTAATTTTTGCGCACTTTAAATGCTCTAATTTAAGAACGGATTTAGATATCTAAAATCCGATTTCACTATCGTGTTCAGCGTGCAAAAACCTTTAAAATGAGGGGTCACTTGTTAGAAAATAACATTTTGGGGATTTTTGGGTAATTTTTGCGCACTTTAAATGCTCTAATTTGAGAACGGATCAAGATATCTAAAATCCGATTCCACCATCGTGTTCAGCGTGCAAAAACCTTTAAAATGAGGGGTCACTTGTTGGAAAATAACATTTTGGGGATTTTTGGGTAATTTTTGCGCACTTTAAATGCTCTAATTTGAGAACGGATCAAGATATCTAAAATCCGATTCCACCATCGTGTTCAGCGTGCAAAAACCTTTAAAATGAGGGGTCACTTGTTAGAAAATAACATTTTGGGGATTTTTAGGTAATTTTTGCGCACTTTAAATGCTCTAATTTGAGAACGGATCAAGATATCTAAAATCCGATTCCACCATCGTGTTCAGCGTGCAAAAACCTTTAAAATGAGGGGTCACTTGTTGGAAAATAACATTTTGGGGATTTTTGGGTAATTTTTGCGCACTTTAAATGCGCCAAAACCCTCCTTAGAGTAGGCCAATTTCGCCCATCTTCGAACTTAGCCTTTCGATTGCCAAGATAGATTTTTTGTGCAAATTTGAGCTGTTTATCTCAATTCTATCGAGAGTTATCGTCTGGAGTGACACATATATAAATATATATATATATATATATATATATATATACATATAAAAAAGTGTTAAATTTCAGGAATCGTTTTAGAATGGTCTGAAACGGATTTCTATGAAGAAAATTTCCAAAAATTTATATTATTTAAATTTCGAAGCCATTGCAATAGCTTCATTTTCTTTGAAAATTCGCTAAAAGTGTTAAATTTCAGGAATCGTTTTAGAATGGTCTGAAACGGATTTCTACGAAGAAAATTTCCAAAAATTTATATTATTTAAATTTCGAAGCCATTGCAATAGCTTCATTTTCTTTGAAAATTCGCTAAAAGTAGTATGATCATTTCCTGGACAACGACCGGGTGATCTTTGGTGAAAAATATCATAGTTGTTCACTTCGATGGATCGTACATTGCCCATCTCGTTAATTGAACACGTGCTAGGAAGGCTGTCATTGGAAATCGCAACGTCTCTTCTGTCGACCGAAAAAACAAAACCATTACAGGAGATTCCGCCTTGACGTCAGGCAAATGACTTTCCAAATTACGCGTCCCCTCAACCTGGATCATCCGTTATACGCGTTTTTAGTAGATACCTAGTTAGTTATCATCCTGGCAGGTCATCTTCAGTTCTCTGCGATGGGGTTTTGGAGAGCTCGTGCTGCCGCACTCACGTATCACAATCTGTGGGTGACCTCATGGCCAAAATCCGTCTATTATTAAACCTTAGAGGAGTTGAAAAACCTGATTCATTAGCGAAAAAAAATCTGGAAGGGGAATCATCTAGTTTTGGACATTTTTGGTAAGTACTGTCATGGAGTCCAACAGGAAATTGCACACTGGGTTCTCTCACAAATGATGGGCGTTCAAAGGAAAACACATTTGTGCAAGCGCATAAAATTCTGGTTCGGTTTATCAATTCACCTCATAATTTCAGCGAATCTTTCAGTGTCCACTCATATTGACACGGGTAAAAAATCAAATGATTAGGTAAACGTGTATGCGCATGCGCTGACAAAAGTTGTTTTAAACCATTCTGAGGAAGGACCCTCTATGTAGGTTAGGTACCTTTCAAATTTAGATAATTTTTACGAGGATTTCTACTTTTCATTGCCGAGGTAAGAACCAAGTTAGTGTAAGAACCACGAGCACTATCCAATCAGAAGCATGTTGCAACTGTGTGCCTACCTATGCGACTGCAGATGCACTTACATCAAGGGCTAAATCATAAAAATAACTTAATATCCGAACGATTGAAATAGGTGATGATCTATAATAAATGGTGTTTTAAATGCCATCATTTAGGTTACCCAAGTAAGTCAACCTCTGTGTTGCTTTTTTTGGTTTATTATTCTGTGAATAATACACCTATGTAATCGCTCAGCAAAAAATTTTTATAACACCCACTCAAAATTTATTCTTTTACGTTTCAAGGTGCGTAGATCCCAAAAATGCAATGTCCGTCCGCCGCCCGTCCGCCGTACGCCGTCCGCCGTACGCCGTATCACGTGTACCGGCTTCATTTTCGGTATAAAAAATTCGTTCTTTCGCACACATGCTCCATTTGGGCCCTAGTTGTGTCCCGAAACTTTCAGCCCGATCGGAATATACCCAAGGGTGTTATGAGTGAAAATGTGTGTAAAAATAGGTACTTTTTGCGTTTTAGCAACATGTTAGTAACATGAGCTTTTGAGGTATCGTTTTCCAGAAGATTGAACATGAAGTCGATTTCGACCAAAGAGTGGAAAATTGAGGTTCTACCAAATGTTCAGCTCCCAAAATTGATTTTTCGGGAGTCAAAAACCTGGGAAATCGTCTGAAATCACAATCAGTTTGTATAATAACACTAGAAAAGGTTTCAACATGTGGATCAAAACGATTAAATGGTACTAATCAATGGTCAAAGATAATTTGAAAAAAAAAAAGAAAAAAAAGGAGCCTACCTAATTTGTGTTTTGGGGGCCAAAATTGGTGGAAACCATCAGAAATAGCTATTCGAATTATTTCACGTGAAAGAAACAATAAATGAACAGCCAACATTTCTGTTGGTTTGTCCAATAGAATAATAAACCCGTGTGACAAGGACTTTGCAGCGTTTTATTTTTTTTAAACTTAGGTACTGTTTAGATGCTTTAACATGCCCTTCAGCTTCGCATTTTTTATTTAGCTTTCCATTCGCTGACTGTACTATAAAGTACCTACATGTATAGGACCATGTTAAATAAACATTACTTAACTACTTCAGATGATTGATAGTACAACTTCAAGTACAGCATCGTGTAACCCTTTGCAGCGTAACAATAACTATCTACCTATCTACTCGTATATCTATACGTACTATGAGAAGCGAAGAAGAAACCAGTCTCAATCGAATCGGTCAGCATTCGACGCGGTCTTGTTCGAGTGGCGGACGTGCGTTCCAGGTTGTCACATGTGCGCATGCGCCCTATCTACGAACTATAGTGTGCTATACCTCAAACCCACACCCATAGCTAATCGATAGGTCCGAACAAAACGAGATATGATGTGATCGAATTATATAAGGAACCGAAGGGACCTTTTGATGTTATGTCACTAATTTTTACTCCCATGGTCTAAAAGCTGTTATCTGTCAAGTCAAGTAGGTACCTTGGTTGGCAGGTACTTTTTGTTTGTGGTTGTAACGTGATCGCCACAGGATTATGGTTTAGTACCTTCCAAACCATCAATTTCGAAACGAGTTATTCAACACAAGTGTGTTGATTTCAAATCTAAGCGTAGCTGGATATCTCGAATTCGTCATTTCCATGGGAGTAGTTATAACAGTGTGTTTGGGTGGTTCTTCACCTTTGTTTTATTATTTTCAACCTTTGGAATCGAGCATGAAAAAAAAGAAAAAAGTTTAACCCCCCCCCTCCTCAAAATTTAATGGAAAATGCAATAAAAAAAATTCTGTCTGTCCGCCGTACTTAGCACGTTTCTTAGTTACCATGAACCAACATTAATGAAATTTTTTGTAGGTCCCGTTTGGGGTCTAGTTGGCCCTCGAAGCTCGGCGTTACTTTCAGTCATCTCTAAGGGATGAAAAATAGGGGTTGAAATTTTCAGAACGCTGTACCTTGAAAACTTTCATTATAAGGGTATGGTTTTTTTAACGTTTTTAAATTGATCTTGAACTAAAGCATTTTTTGAGACCACCCGGAGCATTGTACGACCAGCCGTTCGTTTGCACCGAAAAGCTTCGTCAACATGATCGTGAATGAAACGGTATAAATCCTTCCCAGATATCATTGCTAGGGAGCACCTGATTATAATCACGGATGGCTGTATGAAGTCGAGTTAGTTGTTCTCTGATATCATTTCATTTGAAAAATCTTTTGGATTTTGTTGATAGGCTCTTTTGGATTTTGTTGATAGGTACTTTTGAAACTTGACCAAACGTTGAAGTATTATTGGGTACATTAATTATCAACGGTAAATTATTACGCAACGGTTTATTATATACCTACGTAGAAGGGGCAACTATACAGGTAAATAATAAACATTTGTGTAATAATTTGTAGCGTTTTCAATTTTGTTTATGAAAAATTAAGCAACTGCTGTTTCAGGCCCCACCCTAAAACCCCCTCTGAAACATAATCGTAACTGTTTATTAAGGATAGGTACCTATTTGAATTTATGCAAAATTATGAGATTGAGGGAGATATATGGGGTTTGGGGGTTATGTTCGTCTAATAGCTAATAATACGTTCGGTTGAGTGGGGGGGGGGGGGGGGGGGCATATCCCCCAAGATAGCTGAAGAGAAATAATTGATTGCTTGGTAAATGGACAAGCTCAACTGAAATAAGAGAAATGCATTGTAGCGAGGGACTGAGAGTAACACCGACTTAACTGGACTTTTTAATTATATATTTGTAATAATTGTTTTAATAATATATTTTTAAATATTTTTGATAATGTAGGTCCTTCATGAACAGAAGTCATGCTCGATTCCAAAGGTTCATTATTGAAAATAATAAACTAAAAGTGAGAATGAATGAATGAGGTATGACAGCTTAGGCGGTTATTTTTGTCAAGAATCAGTTATTCATGCGCATAAGTAGTATTTATGCGCAATAAGCAGGAGAGTAATTTCAACTAACGTCTTAGCAAGAGAGTCATTTTTTCCTAATTCAAGCGGGATTTACTCTGTATCACTTTTGATGTACATCCAAAGTGAATCAGAGTGAAACCAACTAGAATGATCACATAAATATTTATCCTTGTTACGTATTCTTAATATATTTCTGTGGTTTCACTTCCGCACACTGTCATTGTTCCAGTGTTCCTTATATGTTCATGTCTAAATTTTGGTGCCAGGAAAACTTGTGATGGGACTAGGTGGCAGGCAATCGCTCGAGAAGGATTATACGCGGAGGCATTGACTTAATTTCACTTGGACTGATACATGAACAGTCAGTTATATCGACAACTGGCCGTGCTCAAAGACGTCGGAATGAAACCATGGGTTTCAATGACAGAAAATCTAGGAGCTTCTTCAACGCTGAGAATGGGGAGAAGAAAATCCTGAGGTGTATAGGAATGAACGAAGACCAATCCACAGATTTATCTCCTCGAAAAAGGAACTCCGTTTTTTAAAGAAAAAATACTTGGTTCCGACAAGCTTCAAGCCCTAGAAAATGAGGGTGTAGGCCGCCGCCTTCCCGCGGCAGCGCCACCGTCCGGCCTCGGGCTTTTGAGGGACTATTTCCTATCACCCGGTCGTCCCCACTCGCAAACGAGGGTGTGTAGTCCTCCGCGCTGGCCCGGAGTGGAGGGGAGACACCCCAGCTCAGGGCGTCCGTCCCCCTACTCCTGGCCAGTCGTCTTTCTGCCAGCGAAGTGTTCAGTTGTTCTCAGACCGAAGTATTTTTGTCACGAGTGAGAGTTGTAGGCTTCTATGCCCTGTGCGAACGATAGTAGTAACGCGTTTCCGAATTGTTGGAGTAACGGAGTGTGTGTTTATCCCGAAACTGCAGTTATACCAGTTTCCCATTCCCCCCGAGACAGAGACTCATTATTAAATCTTAGCAAGTCTTACCTTCGGGCGACCTCTGCGAAAACCCCCCTGGTGAACTACGTAGTGACGCGCAGTAACGCCATTCAAGACGCCATCGACGCCAACAGGTCACAATCCTTTGTTTAGTAACGCATTTTCACTTATGTATGTTTTCGATCCGTACTCAGCAAATTCTTTCCTTTTATTATTCTTTTTGTATCATACTTGTACATATCACCTCGTAACGAGTCTATAACTATACCGTAACACTAAGTGAATTACGTCAATATCTCTTACCTTGCATTTCCTATTTCATTAGTATTATTATCTATTTCTCATTGTATATATGTGTATGAAGTAACGTCCCTCCCAGGCCTTCAGCACCCTTATCTTTTGAAGTAACGAATAACGTAACGTAACGTAACGTCTTTGCCATCAGCCTTTGTTTATCCTCGAATAGTAACTAGTAACGTCGCTTGGCCTTCAGCATTCGAAAACGAGCACCTTCAGTGAACCCCACTTCAAGTTGTATTGATGGTAACGTTTCCATTCTGCTTCCTTTTAATTATACTTAATTACGTAACTCAACTGTACCTACGTGTTCTCTGTTATCCCGATTCCCTTCAACATAAGGTGGTCTCTGTGTATTTTGATAAACCCCCGAAACGATCGTACTGGTGCCTCCGTAATTTCAGGCCATCAGCCCTACCAAAAAGCCAGTAACGTTTCGTATCAACAGAGGGGGCTTACAAAATTGGTGGCAGCAAGTGGGATTATTGTGCGGTTCGCCCCACACGTATCCACACGTAAATAATAACGCACGGAACCACAGTTGAAGAGGGTCGGTAACGAAAGAGTAACGTTACGATAAGCCCACAACACAAAAACCTCAGGTGCACGTACATAGTAAGGGTCTTCAACCCAGATTTTGAAACGCATTTTCGTAACCCGTAACGGTCATAATGGCGGAAAAAACGGAGGGCGTTTGTGGGATGATGGAGCAATTGGAGGTGTTGTTGAGATCATTCAACGATCTCAGCATGGAACGGGACCGAAACAGGGGCACGGAACCGGACGTTCCGCGTTCTATGTTTTTGGAAGTAGAGTCGTGGGATCCCGATGAACCAGGTGCCATAACGGTGTCGGCATTCTTCCATTTTTTCGAGGACGTCGCTCGAACGTTATCTCAACAGAAACGAATGAGGCTTTTGCGCGCCAAAGTGAGAGGAACAGCAAAACAATTCCTCATAGATAACGCGCAACTAAACGAAAGCGAAACGCCTTACGATGACGTCAAAAAAGCCATGTTGACATGGTTTGAACGTGAAAACCCGTCGAAGGCCGCTGCACTCCTGTGGTCGGTCAGGAAAAACGCGAACGAAACGCTTCGCCAGTTTGCGGAACGGATTCACCGTTTAGCGCAATCTGCCGCACACGAGGAGGGTACAGAACTAACACAAGAACAAAAGCGTAATTGGGTGAAACGAAGAGTACTGAAAGCCTTCGTAGGTGGCATACCTAAAGAACTACGATCACACCTGATCAATAACGCACCCGACACGATTGAGGACGCTCTAAAGCGAGCTGAAGAACTCGAAGAAACGCTCGAAACGTCCGAAGAACCTGAAGCGAAATGGGACCTTGCCGCCGTAACAGCAACAGAGGGACGATGTTACGAGTGCGGGGTGACCGGACACTATGCAGCCAGATGTCCACGGAGGAACGGTCGTAACACCCCCGTAACGACTAAGGTGTTTTCACGCCCAAGCCCCCGTTACCCTTGCATGTTCTGCGCGGCAGCGACACATTTCCCAGTCGACTGTCCCCAGAACCCTCAGAAAACAATATTCTGCGACTACTGCGGAGTAAGAGAGCACCTCGAAACGGACTGCCACAAGAAAAAGCTGTTGACTCCGGTTTCCCACCCAAACCAAAACAAGATGATAACGCAGTCCACTGAGATCGAGTTGCGATCTCCAATGGGGCACTTGCCGATAGTGGATTACCGCCTACAGAGACCGATGCGAATCCCAGCGAAACTAAACGGCGTAACGCGTGATCTAATACTAGACACAGGAGCAGCTGTGTCGGTATTGACAACGCCTATCCCTGGCACGCCCCTACGTACAACCAATGCTGAAGCATGGGGCGCGGACGGCTATCCGTTGCGATTTCGTGGTGAACAAGAGGTGTTGTTGGAGATACCAGGAGCTGCGGTACGACACACCTTCTTGGTATTTGAACGGGAAGGGACTGGACTCGATTTGTTTGGTCTCGACCTTATGAAAAAAATACCCCTTATCATACGCACGGATAAACGCGAAGCCGTACTGCAACTCGAAGGGACAAAGCAATGCATCGTAGTCAACCGAATCACTACGGAACCACACGAGAACGCCAACGAAGCTCACGAGCAACAACCTCCGACCTCTGCAGTAACGCAAACGGAAAAAGGAAGTGAAGTGTTTTATCCCTCTTTCTTGAAAAGTGATCGCGGTAACACAGACGTAACAGACAGTAACGGTTCAGTAACGCTCCCCCGTAACGAAGTTGAATTTTCCCCCAGTAATAATAGAGTCATACCCCCCAGTAACGGTTCAGTAACGCTCCCCCGTAACGAAGTTGAATTTTCTCCCAGTAATAATAGAGTCATACCCCCCAGTAACGGTTCAGTAACGCTCCCCCGTAACGAAGTTGAATTTTCTCCCAGTAATAATAGAGTCATACCCCCCAGTAACGGTTCAGTAACGCTCCCCCGTAACGAAGTTGAATTTTCTCCCAGTAATAATAGAGTCATACCCCCCAGTAACGGTTCAGTAACGCTCCACCGTAATGAATTCGAAATTTTCCCAAATGACAGTACAGTGACTAACCCTGACTTAACGAACACGCATGATCGCGTCGCCGCAACCATCGACCTCGCCGTACCCAGGAGCACCACCGAAGAAGAGTCCCCATCAGATGAAACCGTTCCACTACCGGGCGCGTTGCCCGTGTGGACGGATGACGACCTGGACGACAGAGAGCTCACTCCTTCTGAGGGATGGCCGCGGGTACCTCCCGATATCTGCGACGCCCTGGAGGAAAAGACGGTCCACCTCCCTCACCCGGAGCGCCGCCGCCTTATGGAGCTCCTGGCAACGTATCCGGATGTGTTTAACCCACCGGATAAACGAGGATGCGACCTGGAAGTGACACACGAGATCGAGACCGGTGATGCAGACCCTATAAACCAAAGACCCTATCCGATTCCACATGCACTGAGAGAAGAAGTAGAGAAACAGCTACTCAACATGTTGGAGGACGGAATTATTGAACCCTCGGAGAGCCCGTGGAGTGCTCCGGTTGTGCTGGTGAAAAAGAAGACCCCCGAAGGCGAACCCCAGAAATGAAGGTTTTGCACGGACTTTCGTGGACTCAATAAAATATTAAAAAAAAAAAAAAAAAAAAAAAAAAAAAATTTAAAAAAAAAAATCTATATATAATGTTAATGTTTTCATGTATGCAAATAAAGTACTTTAGTTAAATTGTTCAATTGTTCAAATGTAGACCAGAAATACTAAGACTGAGTACGGACGATAGGTAGGTAGAACCCAATGTACACTTTTACCTGTTGTGACCAAATTCGACATGTTGGCTAACATCATTATACTTCAACCAACAGGCCATGGCGATGCGTCGGTCACCTGTCAACGAGAGCCCCGTCATGGAAGAGGAGGTCGAATGCCCGTACGTGACGAGAATTCGCAAGCGATACGCAGAGGCAACCGGCGTACTCCTGGAGCAGGCAGCTATTCCCGGGAACGTTGGCCCCAAGCACCCCGAACGCAAGGCACTTTTTTTTATTGGAGGGTGTGGCGGAGATGCTCCACAACGCCGAAAGAGCATCCACCCTGCCTTGCCGAAGATTGATATGTAAAGGCACTGTAACATTGGCGGAGCAGCTGGCGGACCTCCTGCCGGAAATGTTACGCCTCCGTCTGGAATGCGAAAAACTTGCCCAGGAGCGTGACCAGGCACAACAAATCATTGCCCAAACCGAAGCGGAGTGCGAGCGATTTAAGTACCTCGCCAGTGAACTACAGAAAGCCCGCATGGACGAGCAGTTGAAGTCCCGAGTGCGAGTGCGCCTTAGCGAATCTGTCAGTCCGGAGAAGATTCGCCGCAAAGTCCCGACTCCGGCTCGCTCTCCGACGCAGCCTATCTCCGTCAACGCCTCAAGTGACTCCGATTCAGAGCTGGAGATGGAGGAAGACGCGCCTACTCCTCCTCGACCACGTCCTCCTCCCCATGTGGCCCCGTTGAAAATAGTAGCAAACCACTCGACCACCCGGACACGCCAGGTGATGCATACACAATCCACCTTGGAGTTACAAACCGTGGGAACTCCTACAACTCAAGACGACCAACCCACACCGCCGAAGCCGCAGCAAGTCTGTCCGGTCTGCCAACGCCCCGCCCAGCGACTCCAGCACTTTCGCTGTTCCTCGTGCAAGGAGTTTTGGGCTCGGCTGATCAAGAAGTACAAGAATGGAAAGTTGAGAACCTCCTGCAACGGACCTCACCTGGACGACGACCCCGCCTGCATTCATTGCCGAAGAAGACAGTACGAGTTGCATCTAACAGTGGCATACCCGACGAAGCCACTCCCCATCCCCAGTCTCTTCGGGTGGAGTCCCGCCGCCGAGGACGACGGCTTTCAGGAGGGGGAAGGGTGTAGGCCGCCGCCTTCCCGCGGCAGCGCCACCGTCCGGCCTCGGGCTTTTGAGGGACTATTTCCTATCACCCGGTCGTCCCCACTCGCAAACGAGGGTGTGTAGTCCTCCGCGCTGGCCCGGAGTGGAGGGGAGACACCCCAGCTCAGGGCGTCCGTCCCCCTACTCCTGGCCAGTCGTCTTTCTGCCAGCGAAGTGTTCAGTTGTTCTCAGACCGAAGTATTTTTGTCACGAGTGAGAGTTGTAGGCTTCTATGCCCTGTGCGAACGATAGTAGTAACGCGTTTCCGAATTGTTGGAGTAACGGAGTGTGTGTTTATCCCGAAACTGCAGTTATACCAGTTTCCCATTCCCCCCGAGACAGAGACTCATTATTAAATCTTAGCAAGTCTTACCTTCGGGCGACCTCTGCGAAAACCCCCCTGGTGAACTACGTAGTGACGCGCAGTAACGCCATTCAAGACGCCATCGACGCCAACAGGTCACAATCCTTTGTTTAGTAACGCATTTTCACTTATGTATGTTTTCGATCCGTACTCAGCAAATTCTTTCCTTTTATTATTCTTTTTGTATCATACTTGTACATATCACCTCGTAACGAGTCTATAACTATACCGTAACACTAAGTGAATTACGTCAATATCTCTTACCTTGCATTTCCTATTTCATTAGTATTATTATCTATTTCTCATTGTATATATGTGTATGAAGTAACGTCCCTCCCAGGCCTTCAGCACCCTTATCTTTTGAAGTAACGAATAACGTAACGTAACGTAACGTCTTTGCCATCAGCCTTTGTTTATCCTCGAATAGTAACTAGTAACGTCGCTTGGCCTTCAGCATTCGAAAACGAGCACCTTCAGTGAACCCCACTTCAAGTTGTATTGATGGTAACGTTTCCATTCTGCTTCCTTTTAATTATACTTAATTACGTAACTCAACTGTACCTACGTGTTCTCTGTTATCCCGATTCCCTTCAACATAAGGTGGTCTCTGTGTATTTTGATAAACCCCCGAAACGATCGTACTGGTGCCTCCGTAATTTCAGGCCATCAGCCCTACCAAAAAGCCAGTAACGTTTCGTATCAACAGAGGGGGCTTACAAGGGTAATCCCATAAACCCATAAAAACGGTATCAAGTCGTTTCTCGGACTCGTGGGTTTCTATTCCAAATTTCTACCCCACCTCGTCACTCTTGCAGAGCCTCTTCACGCCTTAACCCGAAAGAATGCTGACTTCCAATAGACCAGAGCGTGTGAGAACAGGATTTCACGAAATCCATCAGAAAAGAAATTCCATCAGACCGAGTTCTGGTTCAAGATGACCCTTACTGAGTGCTACTCGTATACTTCATTATGCCCTCCAGTTGCAGATCTTCAATTTTGACGTAAAGTATAGGAAGTCATCAGCACATGGGAATGCTTTGTCACGCTTACCATAGACATCAGATGAGTGGAAGATGTACGATGGGGAAGATGATGCTTCCATGTTTATGCTGATGCAGTATGATACTTTACCTGTGTCGGCTAAGGATACTGCAGCAGACACATTGCACAACCCTCTGATGAAGGTCATCTACACCAACCTCCTCGTCGGCGTTTCCCTATGAGACAAGGACTTCAAGCAGTCCTTGCATCATGGATGTATTTTTTTACCGGATCAGAATTTACGTGCCATCCAGCCTCCGCCAGCAGGTTCTCAATGAGCTCCACACTGGGCACCTCGGTGTAGTTAAAATGAAAAACTTATCAAGAAACTACGTATACTGTTCAAGTATAGATACGGACATCGAATATTTTGCCAGACACTGCACCGAATGCGCCTTGCACGCAAAAAACCCAGACGAAGTAGTAAACCATCACTGGGAACCTTCAAAACACCCTTGGGAACAAATCACATAGATTTTGTGGGACCATTCCAAAATCACACCTACCTACTACTCGTCATGAATTCATACAGCAAATGGCCTGAAATAATCAGTGTCAGCAGCATGTCCTCAGGCCTGACTATAGCGCACCTCGCTGATATCTTTGCAAGGTATGGGGCTGCAAAGGTTCTTGTCAGTGACAACGATGCAGCGTTTACCAGTCGAGAGGGAAACGAGAATTTCTGAAACGTAATGGTATCCACCACAAGAATTGTGCCCCCTTCAACCCGTCGACCGACGGCCAAGTCGAGCGCCTCGTTCAAACGATGAACCAGGCGGTACGAATACTTCTGTCTTCACCGTGAACCCCGCAAGAGAAGTTAAACAAATTCCTTGTGGCATATCAACGTTCCTCTCATTCTTCCACAGGTGTGTTCCCCGCAGGGTAGTCTATCCTCGATGGTCCCGTTACTTTTGTCCAGGGTGAAAAACCGCCTTACGCTCATATTCATCGCCAAATTGGAAATGGGAGTTTGGCCTAGTGGTAAACAGAAATGGGGACCTCCACTACAGTATCCAGGTTGGCAACACAATATGGCGTCGACACGTCAACCAAATAAGGAAGATTGGACAGGATCTCTTGGTAAGATCCGCAGCTCAGGGGTACAGGGATGCGCCCACCTACACCCAGGCCCGCCGTCGATAGCCCTGGCGTCTATCCCTACTACGACTCAAAGCCCCCAGGAGGATGGAGGGCCAGCACTCAGCAGCACACCACCTCGAACCCAGTCACCCCCTTCTTCGTCAACTGCGACAGTGCCAACCACAAGTCCTTCTACGACACGACGAAGCATGGAGAATCCCACAGCTCCTCTGATGGCACCGAGAACAAGGGGTCCACCTACTTTGACCCACGATCCCTACATCGACAGCTGCTGAAGCACCGTGACGATCCAGTCGCATTTGCAAGCCACCACAGAGACTGGTTGACCTGTGTGAATACTGATGAACCATCCCAAGATCTGAAGACCCAAGGAGTGTTTAATTTCTTTTCGTTCTAACATTTTTCTTTTCGTTTACTCAACCGACCATATGCCAAAAGACTTTAACTCTTTTCAAGAGGGCGCCACCCATTAGTATTTTTTTTTCTTTTTTTTCAAAGGAGGAAGGGATGCAGGATACCTTAACTGTGCTACGTCACGGCCCGGCCACTGATAACGCGTTGTTATCAATATATATGTATATAAAAAGACTACGTTTTACTGTGAATACAGCCTTACATTTACGAAGTTTCCTTCAATTACTTGAGCCCTTCACCTGAGATAAATACGTAGGTAACAGATCTTTTGGATTTTTTTGATAGGTACTTTTGCAACTTGAACAAACGTTGAAGTATTACTGGGTAAATTATTACACAACCATTTATTATAATGCGTGCTTTTATTCCATTTTTGGATTCTACGTAGGAACTTGAAACGGAACATCAAATTTGGGTGGGGGGGGGGGGGGTAACTTTTTTTAAATGCTCGATTCCGCAAAGGTTCATGATTGAAAATAACATACCAAAAACGCTGCAAATTATTGCACAACGGTTTATTACTTACCTGTATAAATGCCACTTCTGCGGAGATCACGTTTTTCTGTGGTAAATACCTTCGAGCTCCCCCAGGAAAGCCCTAAATCGAGTACTGGAGTTGGCCCCGGAATTAAAATTTCATACAAATGCGCGGGATTCAATAATTCAATTGTGGTTATTGAAGTGGATGCCTGGGATAGGTGAGGTTGTGATGGAGCGTGAGGTATCAAATGACGTGCTCGGAAGGTTTCCACCACACACCGGTTATATCCAAAGGCCTCACCAGGCAGGTTCCACCACTCTACGAGATCTTTTCGAGGGAGAAGGAAGGTAGTGAGAGAGAGAAGTCATCGACTCGAGGTGAATGCGTAGAATGAAGAAGCCTCGGCAGGAGCACGGGTTTTATAGGGCTTGTTCCACCCTCCGACAGAGGGACTGTTGGAGGGAGCCGGCTGTGCGCGCTCTCCTTGTCACGTAGACCCCTTCCTTCTACTTGCTTTATTGAGTGTAATTTGATCGTACAGGTTTGAGTGGTGTAGGTGGGTACCACGACATCAATCATTAATTATTTGTAGTTATTCATGAAGCATAAGGTAAATAATAAACTGTTGTGTAATAATTTGCATCTACCCCTTTTACGTTTACCTTTTACTTTTACTTTTTTTAAAAATTTAGAGCATGAAAAAGAAGACCCCCAAATTGAATGCTTTGGATTTCAAGGTACCGATACGTATAATCCGAAAGTGGAATACAAATATTTCTGTCCGTAAAGGCATTTTCCTTAGTTCCCATATGAAACAAAATTTATGAGATTTGGTTTCTATTTGGGGTCTGGTTGATCCGCGAAGCTCGGCGTTACTGTCAGTGATCTCTAAGAGGTGAAAAACATGGGATGAAATTACCAGGGCTCCGTAGCTCAAAAACTTTCAATAAAGGGTATGGTTTTTTTTAGCATTTTTAAATTGTTCTTGAACTAAAGCATTTTTTGAGACACCCCGGAGCGTTGTAGACCATCTGTCTGTTGGCACCGAAAAGCTTCGTCAACATGATCGTGAATGAAGAGGTACATCCAGCCCAGATATCATTCCGAATATTTATGAAACTTTGATACCCGGCCGGCTCTGGTACTTGATCTAGGGCTTTCGTGGAGGGGGGGGGGGGGGGGTAGGTATTGACCAGGTAGGTATCTGCAGAGGGGGCATCTATACAAGTAAATAATAAACCGAGGCGTAATCATTTGCAGCGTTTTAGAAATATAAAAATCCGTTATTTTCTGTAACATTTACAACAAGTCATCATAATAATCATCCGATAGACACTTTCCCGTTAATGTCGCTACCTAAAGACTTTCAGATATGAAGATGACTCAGGGCTAATGAATGAGTGAGTGATACACTTAGGTTCAACAATGTGCTGATGAATCCCTTTCTGGAAATATCCTTCGCGATCGCTTCGTGGAATTCGCTTCGTGATTCTTCGCAAGACTCTGATGGGCGATCTCATGAGTCAGGCTTCGCGGAGAAGGGCCCTGCCGGGTTTGAGGAGCGCACACCACCGCATATTGGCGTTATTGTTGCAAAGGACCCTCAACACACACCTGTCTCCTTGTAACTCGTCTTAGCTGAATCAACCTTGCCATTGCCTTCAGGGGCATCGAGATCCGACGATCCTGGAATTCTAAAATACCGAGTTGCTCGGAGGTGCCCCGTGATCGGGTCAAGGCGCAGGCGTGACGTCATTACTTCACAAACACATCGCACACTCCTTCGTGATTACACGTGACTTGATGGTCATTAATTCGCTATTCAAAGTCTGGATCTAACTAACATACTTGAGTAACTCATGCTTCAAAGTGATTCAAGGCAGCTAAAATCGAACAGCTTTGTAGTGTAATGTCTTCGTTACAGTTCCATAAAAATGCGCGGATTCAGTAATTCAGTCATCAAAAATTTTATTATTCATGAAGCATAAGGTAAATAATAAACCGTTGTGTAATAATTTACCTGTATAGATGCCCCTTCTGCGGAGATCACTGTTTTCTGTGGTCAATACCTACTCTCGAGCTCCCCCCAGGAAAACCGTAAATCGAGTACTGGAGCCACAGTTTCGTAAAAATGCGCGGGATTCAATAATTCACTCATTAATTATTTGTTGTTATTCATGAAGCATAACGTTTGTTCAAGTAGCATAAGTAGGTAGCTATCAACCAAATTCAAAAGAGCGATCATTTTGGTTTATTATTTTCAATAATGAACCATTGGAAGCGAGCATGAAAAAAAAAACAAAAACCCCTCAAAATTTGATGGTTTACGTTTCAAGGTATGTAGAATCCGAAAATGCAATAAAAAAATTTCTTTCTGTCCGCCGTACGCCGTATTGGCCACTTTTCTTAGTTACCATGAAACAAAATTGATGAAATTCGGGTTATAGGTTCCGTTCGGGGTCTAGTTTGTCCTCGAAGCTCGACGTTACTGTCAGTCATCTCTAAGGGGTTCAAAATAGGGGTTGATATTTTCAGAACGCCGTATCTCGAAAACTTTCGATAGAAGGGTATGGTTTTTTTTACGATATTAAATTTGTCTTGAGCTAAACAATTTTTTGATACCACCCCGACCATTGTACGTCCAGCCGTTGTTGTGCACCAAAAAGCTTCGTCAACATGATCGTGAATCAAACGGTATTAATCCGGCCCGGATATCATCGCTAGGGAGCACCTCATTATAATCAAGGATGGCTGTATGAAGTCGAGTTGGTTTTTCTCTGATATTATTTCATTTGATAAGTGATGGGCTATTGGATTTTGTTGGTAGGTACTTGTGAAACTTGAACAAACGTTGAAGTATTATTGATGGGTAAATTATTACACAATGGTAAATTATTACACCACGGCAAATTATTAAAAAACCAAGAAGGCCAAGAAGGGGCTGGATTTTGTGATCGGTACTTTTGCAACTTGAAAAACCGTTGAAGTATTATTGATTGGCAAGTTATTACACAACGGTTCATTATAGGAATTGACCACAGAAAACAGGGATCTACGCAGAAAGGGCATCTATTTCACTCCACATCAACAATTCTCCTTCAGAACTTCATTATTTGCGTTTCTTTTTGCCATTTTAGTTACTGTTTGTCATAGTCAGAATTATTTTAGCAACATATTTATAACTCGTGATTTAGGTAAGTACCTAGTAACGAGTACGGGGTTAGGTACTAACCTACGGAGGGTCTGCGATCTACATAATATGTATAGAATAGTAAATATTGAATTATATAGAAGGGTTATCTATGCAGAGAGCTGTGATCTGTAACAGAAGGGTATTCTGTACAAAATAATAAACCGTTGTGCAGGGATATGCAGCGTTTTTCAAATGAAATAATATCACAGAACAACCAACTGGACATCATACATTCATCCGTGATTATAAACAGGTGCTCCCTAGCAGTGATATCTGGGCCGACTCATACCGTTCCATTCACGATCGTGTTGACGAAGCTTTTCGGTGCAAACGAACGGCTGGTCGTACAATGCTACGGGTGGTCTCAAAAAATTCTTTAGTTCAAGATCAATTTAAAAACGTAAAAAAAACCATACCCTTATATTGAAAGTTTTCGAGCTTCGGCGTTCTGCAAATTTCAACCTCTATTTTTCACCCCTTAGAGATGGCTGACAGTAACGCCGAGCTTCGAGGACCAACTAGACCCCAAACGGGAACTACAAACCAAATTTCATTGATTTTAATTCATGGTAACTAAGAAAAGTGCGAAGTGCGGCGTACGGCGGGCGGGCAGAAATTTTTCGGATTCTACGTACCTTGAGACGTAAACCATCAAATTTTGAGGGGGGGTTAAAATTTTTTTTTTCATGCTCGATTCCAAAGGTTCATTATTGAAAATAATAAACCAAAATCACACTCATTGCTAGTAAACCTGAAAACCTTCCGGCTGCATGATCTGAAACGACTGATTAGGTATGTAATGAAATGGAATCAACACTTCCATATCCTCAATAAAGACTAAATAAAAATGTAGTTTATTGTAGATGGACAAACCCACTCCCATACGAGCGCCAAATTCCTTTTGTATTCAACTCTATGCAGAACTTTAATAAATTTATTTGGAATAATACGCGTATAAAGAGTTTAAATTTGTTCAAATACATGTAATTGCTTCTCTACATAGTAGACATTTTTCATGACGTGGTAAGTAACAGTTTTTTTTAAACCTTTTGTCACCGATGTCCCGCCAAAGTGGATATATAGCCACTCATTATTTTCATAAGCAAGTGTTTGTACTAAAGACCTTTGTCTACGAATACGTAAGTATGCACTTGAATACGAAGGATTCTCTACAGTCATCCTGGAATTTTCTAAATTTCGCTAAATTTCACAAGACGAAAAATTTAGCGAAATTTAGAAATGGTTCAGAGACAGTTTGTTTCGGTTGGGTGATGGTTTCACTGACTGGGGGATGAAAATGTGTGTTAACATGCTGAGAGTTTAGCGCACGTGAGCAGTCATATCAACAGATCTCCTGGAGAGGGAAAAATTCTGAACAAAGGTAGATCAGCAGCGCTTGATGCCTTAGCCAAATTCAACATGTTTGACGTAGAAAATGTGCATTTGAATATCGAACTAGGAAGTCCGTTTGTACTTGAGGTGAACTAGCATGTCGCTCCCACGACATCGGCTTCATTTCCTTCTTTAAACGGTCTTTAATTGAATGCAGTGGTTCGATATATCTTCGACGGAACCGCCACTTAGAATAATGTACCGCGGGGATCTTGCATTGTATTCTGTTTTCCGGAAAGAATTACTTGTCTTATCAGTGCGTTGAAAAAAAAGAAGAAAAAAACTACCGCGTTGCCCTTGATTCCGTTCTCATGAGGATGAGAGGTCTGCGAGGTCTGCATAATAGAAGTCTCTCAAGACACACGATTGTCGGCTTCGTTCCTTATTCGCGTTGCTCCTAAATTCTGAACTTATATTGCCAGGCAGCATTGAAGAGAATAAAAAACTTAGATATGCGCATGCCGGTCTTCTTGATGTAATCTTGATGAAAAACTGGAATAATTTGTGAACCTACAATATATCGGACAGGAGATCAGGATAAATGACGATTCCTCTGGCTGGATTTGTCCATAATGCATAATTTCAAGGTATAAACATATTTTTTTATGGAATGCAGACCGGTTTCAGGCTGTTATGCCCATCATCATTCATACAGAAATAATAAATACATCTGTAAAAGTTGTAACAAAACAATATAAACTAAGTATCTGAATACACTAGAGAACAGTACAGACAATGAACCTATAAAATTTAATTTCAAATATTATTTGGCTGAATAAAACAATAAACTGTTTAATTAAGTGTAAAATCAACTTGTGAGGTATACAACATGACTTTATCGGAAGACTGTATAAAATTTACAAATTTGTAAAATTTTACGATAAAATCGTGTGTATCTCACAAGTTGATTTTAATCGTAATTAAATATTTATTGTTTTATTCAGCCATAAATATAATACCTAGTTGAAATTAAATTTTATAGTTTCATTGTCTGTAATGTACCTACTTAGTTTCTATTGTTCTGAGACAACTGTTATAAATGTAGTTATTCTATCGTCTTTTTGTAGGACTGATAATGGGCATAACAGCCTGAAACCGGTCTCCATTCCATGTGTTTAAATACCTTGAAATAAACATTACGGACAAATTCAGTAGGGGAGTCATCATTCATCCTGATCTGTAGATTCAGACCTCAGCGCAACTTTGTCTATTGTTACTGCCAAGTGTGTGTCTGTGTGCGTGTGCTTCCTTCAGAATGTGGTTCCCGGAGAAGTCCTGGCGGCATTTTTTTTTCTAAAAGAAACATCTCTGGTGACCATCAGACAGCGATTCCTCCGTTCGTTTTCCCACTTGGGCCAACAGGAAGGTCAGGTAAAATGGGATTGACTAATCGGATGTTTTGTAAGGGCCATCGGCGCGGCGACCTTGGGACCGGAAATAGAAGTTTGCCCTGATCTAAAACAGTTGTAAAAGTCTTCGTCGCAAACATCCAGGCCAATGATTTCTACAGGAAAAGCCTCTTGATGTTGGAGCAGAGACGGATTTATGGAGATGAAGTGCCTGTTGACTGACACCATGATCCAGGTGCCAAAACAGGTAACCAGAGTGTTTGCTGTGCAGAACGGCGAAATTCGTTGAAGGATAACACTTGTGACTATACTCACATTTTATACTTACATCAAACTTGACTTTTGCTCTGGGTGAGAGCTCTAAACTACCTAGTCATGAATTATTACCCAGTTGGTAGAGGAGCTTCACTACTACCTACGAGTTATTATCGGTGGCGGATCCAGGAAATATTTCTGGGTGGAGCCTCAGGGAATAAATCAGCTAAAAATTTAAAGAATAATATATCACGTTTTTTCACCACAAAAATGTTTATTAATTAAAGGAAAACAACTCACCGCGTGCTAATTCAAAATTCAAATCTCCTCTATCCATATACGAAATTTCGCCAAATTCGGATGAATAAAATAGGAGCTTAGATTAGGAAAGGATTTAACCTTAGTCCAGTTAAAGTCTAGTTTTGATAAAATTCAAATGAGAGCTTCAATCTTGGTAACCAAAGTGCATTATTCCTGTCGATTTCTTTAAAATCGGATAAACAGTGTTTTATAGACAAAAAAAAAATATATGTATAACTATACATAATTCACAAACATACTTTGCAAAAAAGGTCGATATTGAACATTTCAATGGATCATGTTGCATGAATCGAATATGTAGGGCAGGGTATACCAGTTTGCATATACCCTGTTTGCATATAACAGTTGCGCCCTGAAGGTGAATTTGCATCCTACCAGTTGTGCCCAGGATTATCTCACTCCAGGAAAAAACCATGTGCCAGCTGCACCCTATATAGATGCAGCTCCAACCTACCAGTCGCGCCCAGGAAAAAATCAAGAAACAGAAGCAGAATATATATGCGCATAGGTGCATATATTCTGAGAATATATGTCATAAAATGCAGTATAATTCCATATAATAAAGTCAGTCGGAAGTGATTCATTTGTTCATTTTGCGTAGTTGATCCTTGAGTTTTATCACTAGCACGTAAGGATGATTTGCCCACATCTGTTCTTGTCCAGGTTGATTTCGACATAGGTAAGTTTTCTTCGCGGTTTACTTTTAGCGAATTTTCGAAGAAAAGGAAGCTATTGTTCTCGGTCCAAAATTTTTAAAACTCGAATTTCCGAAAGATTTTTATACCAAAATCCGTTTCAGACCATCCTGAATTCACTGCCGAAAGACACCAAAAATTATATGTATATATATATATATTTATATATTTATATATATATTTATATATATATTTATATATGTATGTGTCATTCCAGACGATAACTCTCGAAAGAATTGAGATAAAAAGTTCAAATTTGCACGAAAAATCTGTCTTGGCAATCGACAGGCTAAGTTCGTAGATGGGCAGAATCGGGTCACTCTAAGGGGGAGTTTTGGGGAGTTTTAGGGGGGGAAAATTACCCATAAATTCCCAAAATGAAACAGTCTGACAAGTGACACCTCATTTTAAAGGTTTTTGTACGCTGAACACGATGGTGAAATCAGATTTGCGATATCTCATTCCGTTCTCAAACTGGAGCACTTTGAAGATTAAGGAACGTGGTTATTTCTTCGAAAATTCGCTCTTATAGCCATGCTGCATGACTGTGGTTTTTTTTCTTTTATTTCTTGAACTGAGAGGCTATTAAGTGTACCGGTGTAACAGTGTTTTTTGCGTTTTTTCGCGTATTAGTGGAAAATAGACTATTTTTTCAATAACTCCCTTTTAGCGAATTTTCGAAGAAAAGGAAGCTATTGTTCTCGGTCCAAAATTTTTAAAACTCAAATTTCCGAAAGATATTTATACCAAAATCCGTTCCAGACCATCCTGAATTCACTACCGAAAGACACAAAAAATTATATGTATATATATATATATATATATATATATATATATATATATATATATATATATATATATATATATATTTATATATGTATGTGTCATTCCAGACGATAACTCTCGAAAGAATTGAGATAAAAAGTTCAAATTTGCACGAAAAATCTGTCTTGGCAATCGACAGGCTAAGTTCGTAGATGGGCAGAATCGGGTCACTCTAAGGGGGAGTTTTGGGGAGTTTTAGGGGGGAAAAATTACCCATAAATTCCCAAAATGAAGCAGTCTGACAAGTGACACCTCATTTTAAAGGTTTTTGTACGCTGAACACGATGGTGAAATCAGAATTGCGATATCTCATTCCGTTCTCAAACTGGAGCACTTTGAAGATGAAGGAACGTGGTTATTTCTTGAGATGTTCTTCCTGGTTCGTCTGCTCTAATCTGATAACGGAATGGGATATCGCAATTCTGACTTCACCATCGTGTTCAGCGTTGGAAAATCTACAAACCGAGGTGTTACTCGGCAAAAAATGGAACAAAAAATTTGTTACGTATCCAATACCTACTTTGTATTGGATACGTAACATACGTACTGTACGTATGTTGGATAAGTAACTGTACGTATATTGTAGTACCAATACTACAATATACGTACATACTTGAATACCTATAATTACCCAATAAGTTTAAGATTCCCCATATTTGAATGGGATATCCCAAACATCACATTATACATAAAATCAGTTATTTCTTCGAAAATTCGCTCTTATAGCCATGCTGCATGACTGTGGTTTTTCTTTTTTTGTCAACATCAAGCTTGGACCGCAATTGGTCTATTGAGCACGGGCGCAACGGGTACATCCGCATGGACCAAACGGGGCGCAACTGTTTTATTTGGTCATATAGCTTTCTCGGTCTGGGGCGCAACTGGTAAACTCCCGATTGTACCCTACAAGTAGCTATCTACCTACAGAAATTTGGGAAAATCTAACTTGAAGCTTCCCCTTTCTCCGATTTTTCAGAAGGTGCACGTATACAGCTACCTAACAACAACCTATCGTAGCCTTTATTTACCGCTTCACACAGTAGGAAGCAATAAACAAGGTAGGAGTGACATTTTGCTCGTACTTATTCCAACAACCAATTACCTACTATAGGTTTCAGTAGTTCAATAGCCTATATAGAATAAGGCCAGGCGGCCTTTAGGATTTCCTAAACCCTTCTTACGTCCTGTGCTACACTCCACCCAGGCCAAAGATACTAACTAACTAACTTATGAGGATATTTTTGGCAAATGAGTTCTTGATGTAGTCCATGATCCCCCATATACTCACAAGATATCACGTAGGCACTGGTGTTCGGTCACCTACAACTGCTCTCTACGTGTGGTTTTATGGCCTTTTCATGAGAAAGAAATTCTCGTGTTTTAGTGAAAGAAGTTGGCTAGAACAATTATTCTTATTCCCGAAGGGTTGCGAAGGATCTCCGCATGTTATTTAAAAAAATGTAAACCCCGAGTCTCATTGATTAGCCCAGCCAAGTGGGTGGGCCGTAAGTTCCTCACGTTGTTAGAATAACCTTGTGTTTCCATAGTTGTTGCTACAGCCGGACCTTTGTACACATGAATTGAACATACACTGAACATACACTATCAAAAATGGCCGAAGCCGGACGAGGTATTCACGAAAAATTGTGAAAAAAAGTTTTTAAATAGGATGTCAAGTTAGCGCAGGCTTTACAAGCTATCGTATCGATCACTGTGGAGTTCATAGGGCTCGATTTGGCAATCCCTGTACATTCCGATCGCATTGATGTGTCCATGAGGGAACCCAACCTGATTATTTGATCAGAATCGGTAAAGTAGAACCTGAATCCCAAAGGAGTCAGGAATTCCCTTGGAACCTGAGTTCCAGGGGAGTCAGGTGGTTACTAGAAATTTTGCGAAGACAGACTCATAACCAAGTTTTGTCCGTGCGAGTAGAAATTATAATTTTGGAGTACATACAATTTTTTCGATTCTCCCTTGAATTCAACGCAAAACGCGTTCTTCTCGCTGCCGCAGTTGAATGTTTCTTGACATTCTCGAAAACAGGCTCAATTTTAACTGCTTATTCAAATCAAAAGCTGACCCAATTCCAGATCTCCAAGAAAATCTGAAACCCTGCAGGGTTTTGAAACACTTAAAAACCCCTGGACCCACGGTTGCCTCTATTTACATACTTCGGACGAAATTGTAGAAACACAGAATGTGTTTTAGCTCACGCGTTTCACATAAACCTTTTTCGACTGATATATTGACTGCTCATAGGTTACACCAGGTTACACGATCCTTAGTTCCGTATCATCGGTACTTATATAAAGCTTGCAATCGTGTTCACATATAAATTATTGAGAATGATCACCTGTGTGTAAACAATGACGCTCATACCGCAGCTTGTCGGCCACGCACTCCGCATTGGTTAACGTAATATGGTTAGGTAAATCGAGAGCTATCCAACGAGTGGTAAAAGATTTTTGTACGATGATAACTAGCGAAGTTAAAGTTCCGTAGCAACGAATCGGTTGTACGTGAAAATCATTAGAAAATTTTCATAACAGCGTCCCAGATTTCGTTACGAAATTTCGTTACCTTTTTTGGCTAGTTAGTCCATGGCTAAAACACATTCTGTGTTAAAAAAAACTATGAGTGTTCAATATCAAACCTTCGGTTAAACCCGTTATCTCAACTGCACAGTGAAACATTTTACTCGCGGTTTTTTGTAACAAGGGTTGGATACCTAACGGAAATTCTCAAGGTTTCAGCATCCAATCCAGTTTTTTTCCCCTCCGTTTATTCAAGAGAATGAACCATTGGTCAATAATAATTAATGAAGAGTTTTCTTGGTTTTTTTCTCTTGAAGGAATTTTTTTTTGGGTTAGGTCTCAGTGAAGGCCTCGTTTTACTTGCCATGTTCCTGTTATATAGGAATGGAAGTATGTATGGTGATACCGTCAAAAACAGGTGTTCGAGAAAACCATGAGCTCTTGTTCAGAAGGTGCCCAAAACTAGTTTCTAGAAGGTTTTCGCTCTGTATGTACGTACGTAATATGTATATTGGAATTTCGAATAGTCATAACATCCTAATAAAACGATCTCTTTCAGATTTTATTTCTGGGTTTTGTTCAGCTCGAAAAAATCTTCAATTTGAGATGAGAACGAGCTTTCAAAGTGGAAAAATAAGGGAGTTACGACGGGTTTTCTAATTTTTTGATTTTCAACGATAACTGCCGTAAAAGTGAATCAAAATTGGTGCAGTTGCTACCAAAATGTCCGTTACGGCCAATTTATTTTGAACTCGATCGCATAAGATTTGGCTAATTGACAGCAAAAACAGCAATGGGTCCAATATTTTCTAGGTTTGATTTTGACCGAAATGGTCGGCCTGTCGGGCCGAAATGGGCCACCGCTGCCGCCAAAGTTGTATCGTACTGTTACGAAGAACATGGAAGTAGTGCGTGGCAATCTGCACACTGAAACTTCGTTAGTATGAGGAAGGGACTCTGTGAAGCTAGTCTGTGTGGTATGAACTCATCCCAACAACCAATTTGCAATTATTCCCATCTCTAAAACACGTATACCTACTATCCTCAAGTGAAATTAAATAGTTTTCAAAACACTTTGATTCTAACCTAACAGTCATCCACAACTTTTAACCTTATGACGGTTTCAGTTTGGGTAAATGGCAGTTTGAATAATGCATTTTTGGTTTTTAAATTAATATTTGAACTTATCACCAGCTGCATCATCACGTAGCCCTGAAGATGACACAATGTCATGTAGACAAAACGTTGGTAGTGAAATAGTGAATCGTTATTTTCACTACTATATCGACAATATAACTCCTCGAATGCTGAAGAGTGACGAAGAGCTGCCATAACAATAATTTTTATCATGTACCTATATGCAGCCAAAGAGTTGTTTCATTTCAAAACCGCTGCAAATTATTACACAACGGTTTATTATTTACCTGTATTGATGTCCCTTCTGTGTAGATCACTGTTTACTGTGGTCAAAAACTACCCTCGTGCACCCCCCAGGGAAGTCCAAAATCGAGTATTGGAGCCGGTCAGGGAATTGTCAAGTTTGAAAACGTACCTTACAAGCACATGTTCACTAAAACCTCAAAAACCCTAGAAAATCCCTATTTTTAAACCCATTTGTCACCCACAACACCCCTGGGTGTATTCCGATAGGGCTGCCGAGCTTCGGAGCACAGCTAGGGCCCAAATTAAGCCTGTGTGCGAAAGAACGACGATTTTAGGCTGGTTTTAGGACGATTTAAGGCTGAAACTTTGTTAGAACCTCAATTCATCGCTCGTTGGTCAAAATCAACTTCATATTCCGTCTTCTCATCCTAAAAAAACATGGAAACGATACCTTACAAGCTCATGTTACTAAAACACCAAAAACCCCTATTTTTACACCCATTTTTCACCATAATTCCTGGGTATATTCCGATCGGGCTGCAAATTTTTGGGACACAACTATGGCCCAAATGGAGCCTGTTTGCGAAAACGACTTTTTTAGACCGAAAATAAAGGAAGATGAAGAGAAGGAAGGGGAAGGAAGGACGCACCTTGAAACGTAATAGAAACAAATTTGATGGGGTATTCAAATAAATTTTTGCTGAGCGAATACATAGCTGGCTGTATTATTCACGGAATAATAAAACAAAATCAACATTTTACAAAGTTAGTTGGGGTAAAGGGATTGTTGGAGAGGGACTTGTGTCCACGCCAGTACATGGAAGCAGTTTTGGAATTTCGTCGGAATTCGTATGAGGCAATCGGTGGGCCCCGCCTACCTACAAATTTCAGCATGTTTGAAGAAGTATTTTACTGAGACCTTGAGGTTCCATTAGGATTAGCTGGAGAAGCAGTGGTAGGATAATTGTGGTTGAGATCCTGCGTGTGTGGAAGTTTTTTTTTTTGTCTCGGTAAATCACTACTCATGTTAAAATGTATTGGTGCTTTCGGGGTCCCCGGATTCAAGGCAAACACGCCATAAATTCTATTAAGTTGATTGTACCTATCTTTTTTTCGTTAGCAGTTAGTAAACATCTTTTTTCTCTCTCTCTCTCTCTCTCTCTCTCCCTCTCCCTCTCTCTCTCTCTCTCTCTCCTGCGTGACGGATGTGTCAATGGAAGAAAACAGCTCTCTGGATTCGTAGTGTTGACAGCATGTGATCAATTATTATGTCTACCGTTTTTTTTCAATTAATGATTACAGTTGGCTGTCATCAGATGGAGGCTAATTACTACCAAATTGTACTCGTGATAAATGATTTTACTAGGTACCTACACCTACCCACTCTTCCCGGGTAGTGCTATTCCATTCCTCTCGGTACCTATGATCTTCCCCGCCCCCCACGACCCTGTTGTAAAAATTTACCCGCCAAGAAAACCTCCTCAGCCGCAAAAAGGATTGACATCCATTTTGCCCGCCGAAGTAGCATGCTCGATGCTTGGCACCTCGCTCTTGGATGGTCATATAGTTCCTTCCCCCTCTGTTGTCTATGATATAGAAACCTGTTCGTTCCCCCCAGAATTTGAAATTCAACATTGTTTGGCGTGGGCTTTTCGGTATGGGGGCAAAAAGCTGCCCACAAAACAGCGGTGAAAGAAATTTCAAGGTTTGGGGGGAAGAAACAGGTTTCTATATGAACGCCCAAGAGCGAGGTGCTAAGCACCGAGCATGCTACTTCAACGGGCAAAATGGACGTCAGTTCTTTTTGCGGCTGAGGAGGTTTTGTTGGCGGGTAAATTTTTAGAACAGGGTTGTTTTGTGGGGGGGGGGGGATAACATATTTTGCATTGATAGTACTACCTACTTAGTACCTACTCAATAATAACTACTTTGTATCTACTCAGTACTACCTACTTAGTATATACTTATTACTACGTACTTATTACCTGTTTCGTACCTACTAATTTTTCCCAGGACCTAAAAAAATTGCTCCGTACCTACTTACCTGAAATATTTCCGGGGGGGAGGGGGGACAAAATGCACAAAATTCACTTCCTTGTAGCATAAAGAACGTGTGTGCAAAATTTCAGCTCGATCTGTTGTCTCTGAGGCTGTAGCCCTTTCCAAGAATAAGCAGAAAAACGCTGCGAAGTCCTTGTCACATGGGTTTATCATTCTGTCGGACATACCGACAGAAATGTTGGCTGTTCATTTATTGTTTCTTTCATGTGCAATAATTGAAACAGTTATTTTTGATGATTTCCACCAATTTTGGCCCCCAAAAACAGTATTAGCTCCTATTTTTTAAATTTTATTTTTTTACAAACTATCCTTGATCATTGATAGTGCTATTAAATTGTCTTGATTCACCTGATTATACTACTTCTAGTGTTATAATACAAATTTATGGTGATTTCAGACAACTTCCCAAGTTTTTGACTAATAAACAATTATTTTTGGGAGATGAACCTTCGTTACAACCTCAATTCTTCACTCTTTGGTCAAAATCAACTTCATATTCAGTCTCCTCGCCCTAAAAAACATGGAAAACGATACCTCACAAGTTCATCTTCACTAAAACCTCAAAAAAAACCTCGAAAACCCCTATTTTTACACCCATTCCCCCCCATAACACCCCTGGGTGTATTCCGATCGGAATGTCGAGCTTCGGAGCACAACTAGGACCCAAATGTGTTCTCAAATGGGGACTCAAACTGTGTACGGAAGAAGACTATTTTAGATCAAAATTTAACGTACTAAATTTAAGGCTCAAACTTTGGCAGAACCTCAATTTTCCACTCTTTGGTCAAAATCGACTTCATGTTCGGTCTCCTCGTCCTAAAAAAAAGGGGGAAAACGATAGCTCACGTAGCTTAGTAAAACACCAAAAAACCAAATTTTTACATCCATTTTTCACCCATAACACCCTGGGTATATTCCGATTGGGCTGCAAAGTTTCAGGACAGAACTAGGGCCCAAATGGAGCCTGTGTGCGAAAGAACGAAGTTTTTGGCCCGAAAATAAAGGAGAATTTAACGTAAATTTAAGGCTGAAACTTTGTTGGAACCTCAATTTTCCACTCTTCGGTCAAAATCTACTTCATATTCGGTCTCCTCGTCCTAAAAAACATGGAAAACGATATCTCACAAGCTCATGCGAACTACGGAACTGGATGGTATCAATTTTATAGATGCGAATGTAACCTGGGACAGGTCTTTTTGTAGTTTTTCGTATCTCTGACAAGACAGTTTCATGGAGAAATTAGCTGGTACATACCTACTATACCTTTTTGACCCATCCGTACAACTAGGTGGTACGTACCTCGATACCTACTTGATGAATTCCTAAATTCTTATTTAAAATACAAAAAATCCGATGGTGGTGATCGGAGAGGGTGGGCTCCGGCACCAGTGATTTTGTGAAATGGTAGTAACGTATAGGCTTCGCCCGGGTGTTTGTGTTCGTCAATGCGTCTGGCGTCAAAAGTGGTCCATTCACATTCACGCTACTCGGTGATTCGTAGATACCAAACCAACGGGTCGCGAAGGAAAGCCCCGTTCACGTCGAAAGAGGACGTTTCGGCTATTTTACCGTCGCCTATGTCCGTCTCAGGAACTCGCTGATCAAGTTGAGACGCTCCTCATTAAAATCGCTCAAGCGGCTTAGACGTTTCTAAGTAAAATACGAAAACATAGGAGTATTATATAGAAGAAAGGTTGCGGCTACGAATGGTACTCGAGATGGTACTGGGTGTTAATTGTTATTGTCCACAATCAGTGTACACTAATGGTAATAAAATATTGAGTTTGAGAAGCTGCAGGTGTGGTTTATTTTTATAGTCAGAAAAGTAGGAGCAGATACCCAGTGGCGGATCCAGAGAGGGGCTAAGGAGGGCTGTAGCCCCCCATCATTGGCCCGAAACATACGCTGGATAAAATGGCCTTTCCTTGAATCAAAGAAACTCTTCTTTATTAAATTTTTTTTACAGTTTTGAAAACTTGTAAAATTTGCTTGAAAATTTGTTTTCAACGCTTTTTTAAAAGCGCTGCAGATAATACGAGGAAGTTACAGCTCTCCAAACGTGATGTCAATTAGGTTATTTGACCATAATTTGCAGCGTTTTCAAACAGTTATAGGTAGGTAACTCGGCTTCTACTGAACCGATCTGGTTCAGATTTTGAACACGTTCTCGTTTCCCAACTATGACGCTTTCCCAATTGGACAAGTGTTCCGAATTTCAACTGTAATAAACCCTCCCTAACCTATTCTTAGAAACACCCCTGGAGGGGGTGGTCGGTGAGGGGGGGGGGGTTAAAAATTCCGCAAAAGGCACTTCCTTGGAGCATAACAAATGTGTGTGCAAAATTTTAGTTCGATCCGTAATGTCTGTGAGGCTTTAGCCCTATCAAAGAAGAAGAAGGAGAACAACAACCCTCAAGAACAAGTAAAAAACTTGAAAAATAGCGATTTTCAAACTTCCATAACTCCGGCACCTGATGGTCCCAAGGATTTAAATTTGGTACACGTCCTCAGGGGCCCCTCAAGAATGGGTGTACGAAAAATCAACACAGGAGACCCTCAGGGGCCGAGTTACTGGGGGGGTTTAAAGCCCCCCTACTTGCCTTGTAAATAGAACTGTTGGTCGCTTCGAGTATTTCGGTTTTCCTGGCGGCCGGTTCGGTCCCACGTCCCTAGATATCTTGACCTTTAATTTTTATCCTAATTATCTTACCTTTAGCTGCACAATAGAGTGAAATATTTATTGTGAATTGACCAAAATATGCATAAAAACCCCGTTTTGGGTTAGGATTTTTTCAAACATTTTCCGGTTAGCCCCTCCCCCTCTCCCATTTTCAAATCCTAGATCCATAGGTACGTACTCATCTAGAGGTACTTCCAACATTTCAGAGATGCTCTCTGTGCACCGGAAAACCCTCCTAAATCCATTTTTATGCATCGGAGATCTAAATGATAGATTTTCACTTTCCGTGTATATGCACATACATATTTACCTATTTATATAGTTATATAAATCATAAATCGTATCTTTCCGCGCGATAAGCCCCTTAATTTACACGGTAAAAATTTCTCTGGCGCAGAAAAATCCGTCTCCGCAAGCGTAATGATAATATCGTTACTCAGCCCGATCACACTGTGTGCAGCGGTCCAAATACAAGTTTTTGGCCCGAAAAATAAAAATTTCAGCAACATGGGCATGTGGGGCGTCGTCAACCATGTTTTTTTTGGGCGCTGAATCGTAACTATTCCCATCCCGGGTGGGCGCACCAAGCGTACCAAATTTTCAACATTGTAATCCGAAAAATGTCATTTTATTCTATATTCGGATTCTACGTATCTTGAAACGGAAACCATCAAATTTTGAGGGTGGGGGTAATTTTTTTATTTTTTTCTCATGCTTGATTCCAAAGGTTCATTATTGTAAATAATGAACCAAAGAACATTGCAAATGATCACGCAACGATTTATCATTTGCCTGTATTACTATAGATGCCCGTTCTGCATAGATCACTGTTTTCTGTGGTCAATACCTACTCTCGTGCTCCCCTCAGGAAACCCCTAAACGGAGTACTGGTGCTGGCCCGGGAATTACAGTTTCGTGGAATTTTTTTATGAAAGAGTGTTGAGGTGTCGTATACCAGGGTTTTTGGTTTATTATTCTGTGAATAATACACCTATGAATTCTGTCAGCAAAATATTTTTACAGCATCCCCTCAAAATGTTTTCTTTTCCGTTTCAAGGTGCGTAGATTCCAAAAATGCAATGTCCGCCCGCCGTCCGCCGTATCACGTGTACAGGCTTCATTTTCGGTCTAAAAAAATCGTTCTTTCGCACACATGCTCCATTTGGGCTCTAGTTGTGTCCCGAAACTTTACAGCCCGATCGGAATATACCCAGGGGTGTTATGAGTGAAAATGTGTATAAAAATAGGTACTTTTTGTGTTTTAGTAACATGTTAGTAACATGAGCTTTTGAGGTATCTTTTTCCATGTTTTTGGGGACGAGAAGACCGAATATGAAGTCGATTTTGACCAAAGAGTGGAAAATTGAGGTTCTACCAAAGGTTCAGCTGCCAAAATTGATTTTTTATGAGGCAAAAACCGGGAAAATCGTCTGAAATCACCATCAATTTGTATAATAACACTAGAAAAAGTGTCAACGCGTGGACCATTAAATGGCACTACCAATGATCAAAGATAATTTGAAAAAAAAAAGGAGCGTACAGTCTACCTAATTTGTGTTTTGGGGGGCCAAAATTGGTGGCAACCATCAGATATAGCTATTTCAATTATTTCACACGAATGAAACAATAAATGAACTGCCAACATTTCTGTAGGTATGTACAATATAATAATAAACCCATGTGTGACAAGGACTTTGCAGCGGTTTTTTTTTTTGGTCACTGAAACGATTGCGAAGTTTCAGTGCGTTCAGACTGCACCGAGTGATAAAAATCACAATATTTTGGTTCAAACACGCAAAAATGATTTTTGACGTCATTTTGCTGCACGACAAGAGCCCAGTGAGGCAGTGTGTTTATTCATACAACATTATTAACGGCCATTAGTTTAAATTATTTAATTTCCCAAACAATTTTTTTGAAAATTCGCTCCATTCGCCATGATGCATGACGAGATTTTTTTTTATTTCGGGAAGGAATCCGCACGAAGGACACCAGGGGATTTTTTTTTTCCCTCGTATACTTCTCACTCAATAAGGAAGGGATTCCTCGGGGTACTGGATAAAGCGAACCTGCAACCTGCCCTAATGACAGCGAGCAGCGCGGCGGTGGTAGAAAGTGACCCTGCGAGGTCTCGTGGAAGGGAGGGGCGCCAACGTCGTGCTCGCCTCCCGCAGTCAGCCACTTCACGTCTCGCCCATCGTGTCTTCCGCGAGTGGTCCCTACTCATCGTGCGTCGGCCCTTTGTCCCTTACTTCTGTACAAATTAAAGGGACAGTTTTTCGGCCCTTTCGGAGATTTTCACGCCTAATTCCCCACCGAAGTTTTCCGTTTTTTTTTTTAATTTTTAACCGGCATCTCTCACAGGCGCACTCGAAACTGTGGTCATTTCCCAACCTTTCTCCTCGGCATCTGAAGGCAACCACCTGTAGCTGTCAAGATGCACAACAAACGCAAGCTGTGCGACAAACTCACCAGCAGTTTCCTCAGGAAGTGGTGTAAGTGCCGTCAAATCATTTTCTACACCTGTTTTTGAATTTAAATTCCTCAACTCCTCAGATTGAACGAATATCTACTGTTGAAAACGGTATAAAAATGTATAATAGCAGCTACGCAGGTAGGGAACTACTTTCATAAGTATTTAAAATAATTCAAATCAAATTAAGAAAGAAAAATTATAGAGGTGAATATTAATTTGTGAATATATTAATATAAATCTCAGTTGATGTTGTTGAAAAAGTTCCAGTATTGCTACATGATTTAATTTAGGTAGGTACCCTTTTTCATGGTTTTTGAACCTTGAAGTGCCTTAGAACATGTTTTTTGATTTTATAAAAATTTTGCGAATGAACCAATCGTGTAATTTAACAAAATAGCCGATCCCCTGAATATTTGTTAAATTTACAGAATTCGTTCATTTTTCTAGTTAGAATTCTGAATTTGTTATAATTTGTTTTGCACAAAAATAATGTTTTGCCTTAAAAATAGTAATCTTCAACTTTGGAGAGTGGCCGTACAATTTGGTGGTTTTTTTTAGATCGGTTTGACTTTGAACTTATTCATGTTACTTATTCATATTTCATGATCCGTAGATATTTATCAGATCAGTGCCTATTAGGTATGGATTGGAGTTCATCTTTGATGATTATTTGCAAATATACCGATGTCAAAATACCGATTTTCGATGCAATTACAATTATTTCGTAGGAGGCTATACATGAAGCAACCATAAAACATGAAACATACCTACATCAGGTAGGGCAGCTGTAGGTAAAACGTAATTCTCGGGATCACAAACATGCTCATTCAATATAAATTTGAAACATATATGGTATCGATCGAATTGGGTGAACAACACACCCCAAAATTTATTTCAGGGTGATTACAATACCTACTTTCTTATTATCCTTGGGGATCGGTAATTTCTGCATTCAATTACGTATAGCGTAGAGTTAGGTAGGTGCCTACTTGTTTATTGCCCAAGTAGGTATGTAGATAGAATGTACTGATCTTTATTTCGAAAGTGAATGATGGTTCGCGTGAATTGCTCATCATGCAATCTGAGAATGATATAAATTTACCGGTCTCCTTCTAGAACTCGTTCTGACATTGGAGGTACTTATACACTTTTAACAATATTGCAAAGTAGGTAGGCAGTTGCATGACATATGTACCTACTTGATTACTGTGAAGGATTAAATCGTCAACTGATAATATTAATGCTTAAGGTTTAAATATCAACTAAGTAATCACAAATCACCACCTGACCAAAACAATCACCAACTACTACCTGCATATTTAGTAATATGGTTTAATATAGTACCGAAACAATGTTAGGTAAGTAATAACTTACCTACCTTATTATTAACACCAGTCTCTTTCTGATAACATCTTCCACTTTTCATAAAATAGTAGTTGAACCAAACCAACAATTTAAGAGCGTTTAAAAAAAAAGCTAAATAAAATTTCAAGTAGGTAAATATAACACCTTATAATAAACCTAATAAAATTTCGAGTTCATCTAGCGTTCTAGGGTCATAATAGTAACATCAAAATGTTATATTATCTCAATGACAGCATTATGAACGTTATCGTAAGAACCTAAATGTTGAAAGTACCTACTAATCTCCCGTTGGAATGCTTTTATCTGCTCCATAGTATTTTTGCCCTAATCAACATCATCTGAGTCACCTCCGCGTCCTACCGCCTGAGTCTTTTTTATGGCGGGACCGAGCGATAGTCTAGGAATGCACTACTTATCGTGGTTTAATGTTACCTTCGACGATTACCTATCAGTTAGCTCGAGATTGTTTCCTGCCTCAACACATTCATTTAGGCCTTTACGAAGTTTTGTTCCTGAAAAGCTACCATCTACGTACCTAGTTTTTTCTTCAAGTTGTCGAATCGATGGTAGCCAGAAACCGTATTCATTGAACAAAAACGATGTAAATAATTACCCAACGGTTTATTGTTTTCACTGCACCTATATATTAATATTTTTTCTTGATAAATTCTGCTTAGATCGCTAAATTCTTTTAGCGTAAGACCATGATATCATAGGGTATTTTTGCGGTGGATAGGTACTATTACTTCCTCATACGCGGACACGACAAAAATGCCACTAGATTCGAAGAATAAGATCGTTCGGCAATTGCAATCACATAAATTCATATGAATTTTCCCCATCTCCGTAACGCACTATTTCGGCCCCACGAACCCTCATTTTTGAAATTCTTATGGTCGCTGGACCAAAGTAGGACCCTCGACATAAATATCAATAAATCGGTAAAATACCCATCTTTCTTCAAATGAAATACGGAACAACAAACATGATTTCTTACAGCCATGCTTGATTATAATCAGCTCTTCCCTAGCAATGATATTATCTGGGCTGGATGTAGGTATACCGTTTGATTCACACTCATGTTGACGAAGCTTTTCGGTTCGAACTTCAGGGCCTCAGTGTGAACGAACAGTTGGAGTGCAAGAAAAAAAACCAGTCATGCAGCATGACTTAATGAACGAATTTTCAAAGAAATATTCGAATTAATGGCTATGGTTTTGAATAAAGGAAAACTTCGGTCTAAAATTTGGTTTTCTATGTATATTCTCTTCGTATTTATTTTAATTTGTACGTTTTGTCCATCCTGATTCTACCGTTTGTTTATTACGTAATTGTACTAAGTGCTTATTTATTTGATCGCTGTGGGTTCATATTCTCCCCCTTTTTTGCTTCGAACTCTCGTCTTCAATTAATACTTCTCACATTTTTCAATCTGACCACTCTAAGGGGGTGGGGGGGGGGGGGGTAAGAGTTTAAAGATTATCCTAGTTTTGGGTAATTTTTGCGCACTTTAAATGCTCTAATTTAAGAACGGATTTAGATATCTAAAATCCGATTTCACCATCGTGTTCAGCGTGCAAAAACCTTTAAAATGAGGGGTCACTTGTTAGAAAATAACATTTTGGGGATTTTTGGGTAATTTTTGCGCACTTTAAATGCTCTAATTTGAGAACGGATCAAGATATCTAAAATCCGATTCCACCATCGTGTTCAGCGTGCAAAAACCTTTAAAATGAGGGGTCACTTGTTGGAAAATAACATTTTGGGGATTTTTGGGTAATTTTTGCGCACTTTAAATGCGCCAAAACCCTCCTTTTTTTTTTTTTTTTTTTTTTTTTTAACGAGGGAAACAGTGGGAAAATCTTGAAAAAGACTTGCGCTTTGGAGGGTCCGCACTCCGCAGCCGTGTGAGGTTTCACCTTAGAGTAGGCCAATTTCGCCCATCTTCGAACTTAGCCTTTCGATTGCCAAGATAGATTTTTTGTGCAAATTTGAGCTGTTTATCTCAATTCTATCGAGAGTTATCGTCTGGAGTGACACATATATAAATATATACCTATATACATATAAAAAAGTGTTAAATTTCAGGAATCGTTTTAGAATGGTCTGAAACGGATTTCTATGAAGAAAATTTCCAAAAATTTATATTATTTAAATTTCGAAGCCATTGCAATAGCTTCATTTTCTTTGAAAATTCGCTAAAAGAAGCAAATTCGGTATAAATTTAAAAACGGCATAAAAACCATACTCTTCTATTGAAGTTTTTCGAGCTAGGTACGGCGTTTTGAAAATTGCAACCCCTATTTTTCACCTCTTAAATATGACAGACAGTTACGGTACTTTACTGATCTTCGAGGATTAACTAGACATGGACCTGCTTGGTAGACAGGACAACTAGAAATGGGCCCTACAAACCAAATTGCATTAGTTTTGGTTCTTGGTATCCAAGGAATGTGCCAAGTACGGCGGATAAAAGGGCGGAACGAAATGTTTATTCCATTTTCGGATTCTACGTACCTTGAAACGCAAATCGTCAAATTTTGAGGGGGGATTAAATGGTAGTTTTCCAAGCTCGTTTACGAAGGTTCATTATTGAAAATAACAAATCAAAATGCCATTAGTGAAGTCAACAATGTGGGTAACAGTGCTAGATATTTAAATTCGTTGCATAGACGGTACCTACTATTTCATAATGTGAAATATCCGTGAATAAATCTGGATGTAGTTATTTATGCACAGAGAAGAGAAGCTCTGAAATTTCCTATTTTTTACTTTTATCATTCTATTCTCCAAATACTGTGTGCTCGACTAACATAAACAACAAAATGGTGGTGACAACTACAATTTTCGTTACGTACTACAATACTCGTTAAGTAGAAGAAAACCATTGTATTTCTGTCCTGTCGCTATTTCGACTATTTTTTCCTTGCGAACTAACCCTCATCAATTCGAAATCTTCTACTGTTTACCCTCCCATTTCGAACAACACTTTGTTGTGGCGGCAAGAACAGTAAAGGACTGACACCGCAAAACCAATGTTTCTTCCTTCCCTATGCACTGCCGTCCCACTCACAAAGCTTGGATGACGTCAGAATTGTTTATGAAGTGGCTCATATATTTGGACAGGGATATGATGAAGGAAAAATCGAAAAATTCTGCTTTAGCAAGGCTAATAGCTCCATTGATCCAATAGGACTTCCAAATTGCAGCCCCTTGACCAGGGCATCATTCACAATTTTAAAGTCTTTTATCGTAAAGAAGTTGCGAACCAAATGCTCTACTTTATTGATGACGGGAAATAGCTCAGGTCCCCACATTCAAGACCGCTATGTGATATGTAAGCCCCTTTAAAGTAATTTATTTATTTATTAAATTAAATTAAAGTTAAGTTAAAGTGTAAAGCCCGGCTTTATGGGAGTCCTGAACTGGTATCGATATTAAACTTTCCGCTTATTGTACGCGAAAATTGTTAGGTTGGTGACCCGTTATTTCCCATTCAATTAAAATGATAATAACATGTCGGTAGGTATGTTGTACTACCTGTTGTACCTACTTATGGACTGTTATGTACCCCTTATACCCTTGCATGATGAACGTTCCATTATTGCTTATTATATTTATTATTATTCTTTCTTCTCGTATTTATTATACTTCTCCGTCCATATTTTCAAAATTTCGGATCCATAATTTTATACTGAACTACCGGCTACATTAATTTTATAAAATAGGATAACTGCCTACCTATTTCTGCCTGTACCTATATCATATGGGTAAGATATATTAATTAGGTACCTATCTCGTTTGATTAATTTTACCTTCAATTTCATTCCTATCAACTTTATAATAAAATAACTACAATTTTACAGTTAAAATAAATCACTAAGATTTTTACTTTTCTATTAATGATTATTGTTTCAACTGTAAACAAAAACATAACTAGCCCACCTACCTAATAAAACAGTTTAATAGATTTAGATTTTCTAGGTTTCCCTATCTCGACCTGTTTCAATCCATGTTGCAAGAATGAAAAATCGTACCTACTACCTACAACAAACTTGAAATAAACCCAAGAGATTAACATTCATTTTTCCACTAAAATTCATTTTTTATGAATGAAAAACCTGGGAAATTGTCTGAAATCACCATCAGTTTGTATAATAACGCTAGACAAAGTGTCAACAGGTGGATTAAGACAATTAAATGGCACTATCAAGATTAAAGATAATTTGAAAAAACAGAGTAATTCGTGTTTTTGGGGGGTCAAAATTGCTGGAAACCATCAGAAATAGCTATTTCAATTATTGCACATGATAGAAACAATAAATATGAACACCCAACATTTCTGTAGGTAATGTCCAGTAGTATAATAAACCCATGTGACAAGAACTTTGCAGCGTTTTGGAATCTACGCACCTTGAAACGTAAAAGAAAAAAAATTTTGAGGGGGTGTTATAAATTGTTGTGCTGAGCGATACATAGGCCTATTATTCACAGAATAATAAACCAGAATTTTTATGGAGGGGGGTGTTCAAAAAAATTTGTTGAGCGAATTTGCATTTTCGAGGACTTACTCAGTCACGAATCCAAGGTTCCCTACCTTCCGGTAGTGAGGAAGCAAAATGTTCCTTGATTTCTGAAACGCAAAATGGTAGTGGAAATTTTCATTTTGGAGGACATACATTTTTTTTAAGCTCTATCACGAATCCAAGGCACTACCCTCCGGTAGTGAGGAAGCGAAAATGTAAATCCCTACACAATGCGGATCACTAGCAATGTGGACCGGTGTCGCTACCTGTGGACTGCGACTGTTATAGTCACACGGAGAAGACATTCGAGTCCTGCCTGAAAACAACGGGTGACACTTACGAGCGTTTCGTTGTTTTTTGTGGTATCCCGTGTGTGCGTAAAGACTCCGATCGGAATCTGGTTTTTTTTTTTAAATCCCCGAATTCGGCATAACGTTCATCTCTTGTATCGTGGTCATGGGAACCGACTTGCTTCACATTAGACGGAAAAAACGGCGCTACAATGTAAAAGGTCGGGCGACGGGTGCCTTGTCAGCTCGCACACTCTCGTTGGAAGCCAACAAAGGCCCGCTGGATAATATTGCGCTCATCGATTTCACAACCTTCAAAACCTCCGTCGATATGTTTTCTGGTGGTTTAGCGAGCTCTACCCGGACTAAGCCCACTCGCCCGCAGGTCTTAGGGCTTTCACTTTTTGTCGTTTTGAACTAGACTCAGTCTCGAAAATTGCATTACCTCCTTACATAAGACTCTCAAGGGGTCCTTGTGCCTTATACGTGAATCACATGGATGAGTAATGGGAGGCGCTTTTATCACCGTGTCGCTCTGAGTTTCAGGCTTCCAAATATTGCTATATATAACCGGATTTTTTTGCTGTCATAATTACATTACCGTGTGTTCATTTTGTTGTTGTTGGCGGCGTTTATTTTGCAGATCTCCACAGCTGGTTGCTTTTGATGGGTAAATTGAATACTTCGGTTCTACATCAATATACTCTTTTATCGTGTTCATGGAACCAACTTGCTTCACATTAGAGGCGAAAAAATGCTCTGCAATGCCAATTGTATGGCGCTGGGTGCCTTGTCAGCTCGCACGCTCTCCTCGTAGGCCAACAAAGGACTAGGAATTCACGTAGAACTAAAGTACCTACTCAATTTACTCAGCAAAAAGTACCAATTACCGCGTTTGCTGTCTGCTAATGAATCAGAGAGTCCTGGAGCCCAGCGTTCCTAAATTATTATGTCGTGATAGGCAATTTGAAATATTGTAAATTGAGCATAGCTCCTAAAATGTATTAATCAATAAACAATTCTCTAAACGACAAAAATAACGATATACTTACTTCTACGGCTCAAACGTCCTTTAAAGGGCCCCCTCCAGTTGAAAATAGATGGTAAAAATTGTTCTTCAAATTCCGGCAAGAACACCCATTGGCTTAAATTATTCCCACTGACGAAATCCAAAATGCTTCATTTTGGATTAAAAACTGACTGAAACATCCACATCCGTATTCCTTACTTTCGTCATTTCGATTTTTTAGAGTCTTGTTTGCCGCACCTTACGGCCAGACTGGTAGTACTGAAATACAGCAATATGTATATGCATATTCTGGGCACCTGTCTACCGATAGTTTGTCAGTTCAAGTTCACATTTAGAGTTATGGATTTCTGGTGCATCATTTAGGCCATTTGGATTGCCAGACGCACAGGACGTTTTATTTTTACCATGATAAAATGTGCTAGGCCTACATGCTGCAATTTCAACTGTCTCCTCATCACTCAGAATTTGGAGTCTAAAATGGTCAAAATCGTAGATCGACATAAAAAATAACAACTCTATAATTACATTCCCAACGGATTCTTGCAACCCTAAAATTCCCAAGATTATCTCATGAAACAGGCTGAAATTAAAAGGGTAGATTGGGGCTGGTCTACTGATGGATCGTCCTTCCACTGGTGCGATGCTCTCGTCAGCGCATGCACAAATGAATATAGAATACCTACTATCATGCTGTTACAGTTAAAGTTTAAAAGGCGGGGAAAATGCCAAAATGTTTGTCGTTACTCGGTTTTCAGTGATTGGTGCCGAATCTTATGTTGATGCATCCATCCAGAATGAATATCCTGAAGCACTTTCACCTAGTGGGAACAGTACGTCCGATCTGCAGGTGGAGATCCAAGTTAATGAGCTGTTCGGCTTCTCTGAGAAACTGAAATCGAGGAAGCAGTTTTTATTTATTTCTTTGAAGAATTTTCATATTCTTCGTTTGTCGCAAAATCTTCTCTCGATTCTCCTTCCAATATTTATTTTAAAGTAAATTCCTTGGGAGTAGTAGTCCTGCAAACAGATTTTAACATGAATATATTGAGTGTTTCTCTGTGCGATAGGTAGTCCTGTGTGGTAGTACCTACTGGAGCCCAACAGAAGGTTGAACAAGATTTTATCTAAAAGTGAATGATTTGCAGAACATTGAAACATCATAAGGCCGATTCCCCCAGCCCCTGGAATGGTGATTCGGACATCTGAAAACATATACGTATATAAGCCACGACTGTCATTGACGTTTGAATCTATTTAGAATTTGGACGAAAAATGAATTAATTTGTTGTTGACGACTTCAGAATCACGTACTACCACAAGACGAGAGTGCTGATTTGGACTTACATCACTTCGATGTGGTATTGTAGCGAATTCCATCTTTGAGCTGGCTGAACTCTTGAAATTAGTAGAATTTACTGGAATCGGAGATAAAAAAATCTCCTCCCAGCCCAGTGGCCAAGCAATGTTGACCTAAATGGTCCAGCAGGTTAAGTTGAGAATTCTAAATTTCGGACTCAAATTGATAAACAATAGGAGATAAGTTTATCAATGACTTCAAGTCTCGGCACCAGTCTGCCAATCCAAAAACTTGTCAGCTTGAGATGTCGTCTGCTGGCACTTTTTTCGCCAGTAAGGATTGGTTGATGGTAGTTTTCTAGTGTTGCTCAAAATGCTAATGTAAATTAATTTCAGTTACTTATCAACATTTGATTTTCAAATTGGGGTCTTACATTTTGAATTATGAACCTGAAATTTGTGTGATTCTGAAGTTTCTTGTGTTGTGACGTGTTGGCGTCTCCTGATTGGCGCATGATACTGTTCGGCTGCATGCTGTCCTCGCGCTGTTTCCCCTAATTCCAAATATGCAGACCTCAATTGAATCGTAGACTCATTTCAAATCATTTGTAGGTTGCCAGCAGACTTATATACACACACCCTAACACTGATACTCACTTTATAGAAACAAACATTTGTTGGCTTGAAGAGTTGCCCGACGGCACGCAACTTACTCAATAGTTATTTCAATTGGGGGGGGGGGGGGGGGGTACTCAGTCTGGCTTCGAAGTAAAAAATGTCAAATTTCTATCCTAAGGTCGAGTAGTCTTCTGTTGAATGCTCGACTCCTGAGTCATAAAAATGTGTCTTGTTCAATGACAAAAGTGGTGTTTGGGTTATTTAGTTATTGATCACTAGTGATTTCGTGATTGGAGTATTTCAAGAACCCTGTTTGTCAGACAGGTGTTGACGCATAACTAAAAATGACGCACGCACCGCTTAACGATTCTACGCCTCGGTCTGGAAGTCATTGTGTCCTCGCATGAACTATGATTATCACATTCGTATGAGTTCCGCGACGCATTCCCAGACATATTTCTCCATTGAGTAGGTACATGCCGTATATCTCTTCTTTGTGCGAAATTGATTCGTACAGTTAAGGTAACCTCGCTACAACTTTCAAGAAAGGAACAGGAGAGGCTGAAGGAACAAGCCAAGGTTAGAATCATAGTCTGGCTCCTTATTATGTGCAGGTAGGTATAACCTGCTAGGTATAACACTGTGTTATAGATATATGTTTCTTGAAATTATCATTTACGAGTAGGTACCTCTAATACTACTTTTTAGTTTGTTTCACGAACCAAATACCAGTACCATATGCCACTATTTACTGTTGGATCTTTGCTTTACAGTTATCTGATTAATGATTCATGTTCACGATAGCTTAGTAACGCTCCATAATCTTGGTGGCTTCCTTAGAGCTCTCGTTTCACCGTTAAGTAAGCAATACTCGAACTATTAAGTATATGTGTCTTTATCAGTACATATTATGTTTCTGGTTGGAGCATCTTATACATCTTGAGAATGGATTAAACATACAGTGTCCTCGGAATCCCATCTTCATTTTTGATTCTGTTGATAGGTATTATAATATAAGGATTTGTCATCAGATGAATAAACCTTTTACCAAATGAATTAAACCTTTTGCCAAATGAATTAAACCTTTTGCCAATTGAATGAAACCTTTACCTATTCAATTAAACCTCATTCGAAATAAGGACGTCTCTTACTACTGAGAGACTTCATAAAAGTGAATGTGGATTTCTACAAATTTATGGTGTGCTTTTTCTTTCCGCATCCAGTTTTTCGTATGTGGTTAATTGAAATAAGGCGAGATGTTTAATTCATTTGGCAAAAGGATTAATTCATTTCTTAAGAGGTTTTATTAATTTGGTAAGAGGTTTAATCGAAAAGGCAAATCCTATAGGGATTTTTTTAAACCTATTTGTTGATAGGGAGGCCGAAATGGCGCGTTACAGGAGATGAAGAAAAATGTACCTATATTTATGGGGCTGTAAAAATTACCTACCGTTGTAGAGCTTATACTTCGACTCAAGGGCAGTTCTATGTGTATGTGTAGTTTAGTGCAGGTTTAGCTAGTGTTCCACCGCAAAAAAAAATACCCTACTATACCAGGGTAATAGGAATTCAGTTATCTACGCTGAAGGGGGGAGGGGGATCTATACAGGTGTAATAATTTGCAGCGTTTTTTGGAGAGAAAAGCGTATTGTCAACTTGAGGAATTTAGTAGGTACTCAAGAAACGTGGGATCGATGTGTGGGACTAATAATTTATTGTGATTTCAAATTCGCTTTCACAACTGTCATCATAGAAACGACTTAAGATGTCCCATGTAGTCCATGTCATACATTGGAATACATAGGACGTGGGTATTGGAAAAATCGAATAAAATTTACTATACTTATTATGCTATTAGGTAAGTACTCCTACATTCAGGACTTAGGAGCTCGTAGGTAAATAGCAATCGTTGTAGTGGGCTCAAAATGTCGAATCAAATGGTCAGATGATGAGAAATGTTTGAAAATGAAAAGTACGTCAAATTTGATAATTGGATATGAAGTCATTACAGTGGTAACTTGAGACAAAAAAATATTGTCTCAGTAGCAAATACGTTATTTTTTTTTCTTCTCAAAATTCCCGTGAAGCTTCTTCTAGCGAATGGACCTTATTTTTGTGGATATCAAGGGAAGCCATTTTGAGTAAAAACTTCACCGGCATTGTTCATTTCCAACTGAAATGTAGCGCTTGAATATGAATGTACGAGTGGTGGCGGGCGTCTGGGCCCTTCTTGTCTTCTGTCCTTGAGTTGGAGGATATCCAGGAAGTCGTGACTCCCGTGTTAGCCCTATGGGAACTTCTGGACCCCGGGAGAACAGATTAACATTCGAAGGCCTCTCGGACTATCAATTTCCGGCATAATGGGGTCTAAAATGAAGGTGGTGTGTCAGTTTTTTGTTTTATTATTCTGTGAATAATACTCCTATGTATCCGCTCAGCAAAAAATGTTTTCAACACCCCCTGAATATTGTTGCTTTTACTTTTCAAGGTGCGTAGTTTCCAAAAATGCAACGTCCGTCCGCCGTACGCCGTGTCATCCATATCTATCTTTATTTTTGGTCTCTTTCGCAAACAGGCTCCATTTGGGCCCTAGTTGTGTCCCGGAACTTGCAGGCCGATCGGAACATACTTGTTATGGGTAAAAAATGGGTGTAAAAATAGGTTTTTTTGTTGTTTTACTATCATGAGCGTGTGATGTATCGTTTTCCATGTTTTTTTTTTTATGACGAGAAGACGGAATATGAAGTTGATTTTGACCAACGGGCGAAGAATTGAGGTTCTAACAAAGTTTCAGACTTAAATTTACCTTAAATGTTGGTCTAAAACCGTCTTTCTTCTCACACAGGCTCCATTTTGGCTCTATTTGTGCTCCGAAGCTCGGCAGCCCGATCGGAACCCGGGTGTAATGGGTGAAAAATGGGTGTAAAAATAGGGGTTTTTCGAGGTTTTTTTGAGGTTTTAGTGATCATGATCTTGTGAGGTATCGTTTTCCATGTTTTAAATTGATTTCTAACTTGACTATTTTTTGAGACCACCCGGAGCATTGTCCGTCTAGTCGTTCGTTTGCACCGAAAAGCTTCGTCAACGTGATCGTGAATGAAGCGGTATACATCCAGTCCAGCCATCATTGCTAGGGAACTCCTGATTATAATCACGCATGGCTGAATGAAATCGAGTTGTTTGTTCCATGATATGATTTCATTTGAAAAATGATGGTTATTTTAGATTTTGTTGATAGGTACTTTTGTAACTCGACCAAACGTTAGATGCTTCATGGGTAACAACAAATTTAATAATCAATGATAGTTGAATCCACCGAATATTAATTTATGTAGCAGTCATTTCCCGGACGGCTACAGTACTCAACTTCGGAGTTCCCTGGGAGGAGCATGAGGATAGGTATTGACCTCAGACAACAGTGATCTACAGAGAATGGACATCTATAGGTTAATAATAAACCGTCGTTTAATAATTTGCAGTGTTTTATTGTGTAGAAACAAATAACAATAAATAAACTAAAACAACAGACACCCTGAAGAAGCTGATGCGTTAAGTCCTGTGAAATCATGAGAGAGTGATGGATGGAAACGTTTACCTTTACGTCAACCCGTGATTACCTTGTTCTCTTCTCTTACTCAAACCGAATATATGACTGAACAATAGCAAGTTTATGAGGATCGAAAATAAAGCCCGTCTGAGCGACCTCAGTCCACTCGACGGTACCTACCTAACTTTTTGTCCCTTGTAGGATCTCCCCTAAATATTCAACCGAAGACACGTTCCTACGAAGAAATTATCTGAATATCAAAGTTTCTTTCTTTTGAGGGGAACTCGATAAAGTGGGGCAGCCTTCAAAAGAAGGTAACCTCCAGTATTCTGACACGCGCTAGCGACCACCTTCCTCCCCGGCTTCTCAACATTTCCAACTGGTTGAATCTTTTTACACAACTAACGACGTCGACCACATCTTTAATTATGGTAAATTATTCTCCCTGGTTATATTACAAATCGCGAAAATTATCACCTTGTGATTCCTCTCGGCGAAGCACAAATTACGCTCCGGAGGGATGGACGAAAGAGTTTAAAGGACGAATTACCGGTTTTGAGTCTCTACGTGAGTCGAAAAAGAACAGTTTCTAACGTATACCTGAATTTGGAAACTGCAACCTTGATTGAAGGTCAGTTTCATAAGAGCGTCTGAAAACAAACTGCTTGAGTTGTCTGAACTTGAGCTGTTCTCTAGCTGGGGTAGTTTCAAAGGAAGTGCTACTGTTCGGAGTTGCATATCGATTTAGAACCAACATACATAAATTTTGAGCTACTTGTCTTCATTCCCCAGACAATTCGCCATCTTCTGAGTATGTTTCTAGCCAGGACTCCAGCAACTCCAATGCCTAACCCGATCATAGTTCTTCTCTCCTGTGCGGAGGGAATCGCCTTATTCATGCTCAAAAATACCTACTCATTGGTTCACTGGCAGCGGAAAAGCTGCAAGTAGGTAATTTACCTGTATGTGCTCAAGGTTTGCTAAGACTAAGGCTAACTCTGCTTAACGTCTCCACATGCGTTTCTCCTGCAAAAACGCTACAAATTACTACACAACGGTTTTTATTTTCCTTAGATAGGTACCCCTTCTGCGTAGATTACTGAATTCACATTAGTGTAAAACCCTGAATTCACGCACGCGCACATAAACACATAGACGCGTCAAAAATACCACCAGAGTCTAAGTACCTACCTTAAGATCACGTTCGGCAATTACAGTTACATAAATAATATGCCTCCCCCCCCCCCCCCCTTCATGTAACGTGACATTTCTGCCCCACCCGATCATTTTAGAAATTCTGATGGTCACTGAACCTAGTTAGGACCCTCGACATATTCCCAATTTTCACCTATACAATTTGAATGATTCGTTTGGTTGTGAACAACTAATGTCGAACAACACGGTCGCGTTACAAACTACGAATTACTCAATCGAGGAATCGCAAACTCACCTGCTGACATTCCAAAGGGAATCGTTCGCAGGAATTCTTGTGGTCCTAAAGACTGCGGTAGTATACTAAAGCAGGACGGGGCCCGAAGTTTCGACTCAGGCGGGTCAACTCGTTACGAAATCGTCTGCTCGGCGAAAGAGTTAACGAGGCGGGTCCGTTACAGATCCGCTGTCGACCCAATGGCTGTATCAATATACTTCATAGCCGATTGATTTCGCGTTTTTAAAATGAAATCCAGTACTTTCCGCAGCTTCAATAGAACAGTTCAGCGCAACGCAAGAAAACAAAATTACACAAAATTGTCTTATAACGACTAGGTATGTACAAAATAACTGAGATGATCTTCAAAATCAAAAGAAGTTGCAATCCTAGAATTCTTGTTTCCTTTACCACGAAGATCGTAAAAACTTGACTTTGTACATTCATGTTGATATTTATTGCCGAACGTCAGCGAGGCTCTTACCTGGAGTCGAGCGACATTTGCGGTTGACTATATACCCATCTATGTGTGTATAGGTATACGTGTGTATGTATGTCTGTACCATGTTACAAGCCGCAATTTTGGGTATTTTGACTTGAATTTTTGACAGCACATAAATTATACTCTTAGGCCTCCAGAATTTACTGTATAGTTTTTGGTGCCACATCGGTGCCAGGGAACGCCACCACGCTGGCGCAATGTATGTGAGCAGGTAAAAGAGTGGAAAGGTCACTCAACATATGCCTTGAAACATAAAATTTATTAGAATTGCGAGGAAAAAAAATATAGGCTATAATTATATACATTTAATTTTTTTTTAAATATTCTTTCCTAGAAGGCCTTTCTTACAAGCAAGGAGCTCCTAGGATTAGTAATAATCCGTATTTGGGATAAAAAAATTAAACATTCTGACCGGGAATCGAACCCATGACGTGACGGTTTGATGGTGCAGCCGAAGGTGCTGAAGGAGCCACTCGCCAGCCGCAAGTGACGATACGAGATGGAAAAAACGCTTCTTTGCTTGCTGAAATGGATGTGAGGTGAGTATCTGTCGCCAGATGTTTGTGCGGATCAGGAAGACGAACAAATGGAGATAGGAGAAAAAACTCACTGCCTCGGGAAATCCTGTAAGCATAGTTACAATTTGGTTAGTTTATGACGGTTTGGATCTTGATCGTTTGGTGAGTCGTAGCGGATACTCTCCAAAATGAGCAAAAGTTGCATCTAAGCGCAGGGTAGATTGGTTGGGATGCTGAGACCCAATTCGATCGGCTTGGCTCGTCAATAAGGGCAGGATGCTGAGACCTGAAAATGGTGACGACGCATGAAGAGAAGATGGACTCAGGCGGCATGGGTCGCCCACTCCGGTGTATCCCCGCCAGTCACCCAAAACCACAACATTAGGTCCTGCTACCTCAGTTGTATGACGGTTGTCCGACGCAAAGTTGAAATGTCAATCGCTCTACAGATAGCAGATATCGCGGACAAACACTGTCACCCCGAGCACAACTTGAAACTACTTCTAAATAATGAAATGAACAGTCACTCCTATTCCTATGAACAATTGAACATCAGTCAGAAAAATGTGATTAGGCCTCCATATTTGCTGTTATAGTTTTTGGTGCCACCCAAGTGCCAGGGAATGGCACCAGTGGTGCCATCTGTCAGAAAAATGTGTTTGTTTCTCTTGGTTTCCAGCACGCTGAATTATGGAATAACTTTCAAAGCTCTATCAGTCATCCTTACAGCGGTTGATGAATATTTAGCCACAACACGTTACGAAAAATAACTATTGAGCGTGGTACATAGGCAGAATTTCAGCCTGTTGTCAAAACTGCGTGAGGCTCCTAGTCAGGGGACCCACTAGTTTAGATTTGGTTTTCAATAATTTATTATTGTGTTGCAATAGGCTATTTTATTATGTGCACCAATCATTGAGCAATATGGTACCATTATAATAAAAATTCTCCTAACGAAAAGACAAGGGTTCATATGATAATACGCCTTTGGAGTACCTACTGCTCTGTGGGTACTTCATTTCAAGAAGCTTTGAGACGACAGTGACAATCCTAGTATAATTTATTGTTTTTATTATCATTCAAAATACTGATATAATTTCAATAATCAAAACTTGCCCTAACTATTATTTCTCATTTTATCTCGCAGGAAAAGACTGAGAAGTATCTACCAATCTTGTTTATTTTCGGGATAGTAGGTTGAAATTGGCGAATTACATGGACGTACACCTACTATTAACTAATGAGTTGAAGATTTCCTACGGGCATTGAATTTCTGGTTCTCATCATTTTGATAAAACCCGGAATTTACTTGCATATTGGGCACTATTACTAGCAAATTGTCCCGATTTGTCGCGACACTGAGGTAACAACCCTTGGGGGGAGAGGGACAGCCTAATTTTAATAACACAATAAATTACTTATCTATCTACATCTGTCTAGGTCCGGTTTGAATGATTGCGAAGAGTTACAATATTTCTGATATCATCAGAATATTGTGAGAATAGTACTGGGTATGTTTCATCGGAGAGGAGTGCGGGGAAAGGTTAGATTATTGTCAAACGATCATAAGGTCAGCATAGTAATGACTGGATTTGAATAAATCTATGGAAACATGGGTTCTAAGAATAACATTGACGCATTTTCGAACATGAATATTTCGATAACAGAATCAGTTTGTTATTGTACATTTTGATGAGAGCTTGGCCGTTCCCCAAAACTCATATATTACTATGTTAGTTTGTTTTTTATTAGAAAATATGTAAATGTACATCCCAGCCTCACTAGGAAGTTTTTGGATGGTTATAATAACCCACTGTGCAACCCATAGGCCATCCTGCTACATTCAATAAACAGCGTTAAATCACCCTTAGGTACTTCGGAATGGTGTTTCAAATAAGTTACTTGCGTATGTTGGGAATTTAGAAACATTAACGCAGTTCAAATGAATATCAAATAATCAATTTCTTTCACTTCAAATTATGTTTAATTTTAAATAGGACTACTATGTATCTAATCAGATGGTGATATTTTTCTTTGTTTTTGTTTCAGGTAAGTAAATGCTTGTGAACTTTCAGACGTATGGCAGTCACAACTTGTAAGTCCTCTCTAAGCCTAGTGTTCTTCGAAGATGTACGTACATACAAGAAATACCTATAAGGTTGAGTCAAAAGTCCGACTTGGGAAGATCTCTAAGGATGGTACTGGCTTTCGTTTGTGCGATTAGTTCAATTCTTTGATTTTTCCAGCCTAACTGTGGGTCCAAAACCCTCGCTCATGGGATATTTTGTAGTATAGTTTGAATGATTTACATCTTGCATTTATTATTCAGCTCTTATGCAGGTTATATCTGTTGTTAATGAAAAAAAAAAAAAAAAAATGGAAAAGAAAAATCTTGTAGTGCCCGCAGTTGAATGCACAGTACTCCTCGGGGCTTGTTTAGCTATTAAACGGGGTCAGGATTACTGCATTGTTCCGTGCGAACTTCCCTATTCGTCCTCTTCATATGGCAGGTTTACTACGTGCGTATTTACTGCGATAATAACTGGGTCCAGTCTAAGGTATCTGTGAGGTAGTTGGCGAGCAAGAATTTAACCTTGGATCCTTCAGTGCTTTCCTGTATTCCTTATCCTCAATCTCAGAAGATCAAATAGCTGAATCGTGAGTCTCTTGCCGTAGGTGAACTTGTATCAAGCTCTTTGGTTTTATCCATGTTTAGTACTGATTTTTGTCGATTCTCGACCCCACAAACACTCAAATTATTTTAATTCCATCTTTTGGGAAAAATATTTTTGATTTTAAGTAGGTGGTGACTTTTAATCAATTCAGGAAGTCCTAAAAATCGAAATCCAAACTTAAGAAAACGAAAGATTCGTTTCAAACATATGTACCTACCGTTATATTGTCGGTTTTCGAAAGTTTCAACCCCTATTTTTCAGTCCAGTGATTTAACAGTTATCAGTCGTTAAAAATAGGTGATAAACCGACATTAAAACATTGGTGTAAGAGCTAGATGGTAGTCTTCGGGCATGGAAGTACGACGACCAGAGAACTCTTTATAATTCCATGGTTTAGATCTGATAAGGATGACCGGGGACTGTTGCGACATCATTAATGAAAAAAAGCGCAACCGATTCTTCATGGATTTGAAATAATTCCATTCCGAAGGATATAATACACACGTGGGTACGAAGGTAACTACCGTCGAGATGACAATTTTTTCTGTAGGCTCCTACTGCTGAGTGGCCGCTCTAATTTGTTCTCATTAGCTGCCCACCCGTTCATGTCACTTGCACAACAATCGTTTCGCCGGTGTGCGGTATAGCTCGGGCTTGGTGACTGTCTTCGATTTTACTCAATCCTCTTTGTCGTCTATTACAACAGAGGCAGTTTGCCGGGGGGTTGACACACTGGTTAGTAACGTTCTCACCTTGTGCTGAAAAAAAAAAAAACGCTCATCTCGCCCTTGAAACGGTTTAGTCACGTTGATTGTTTGTCAGGCTTGACTGGTTGCAGGAGCATCAACTAGATTGTTACCCGGGAGGTTCACGAATTTGAAGAAAGGAAGGGGAGTCTGCAAGAAAGGTAGAAAGGCAGATTACTATGTTGTGCAGGTTGTACCGGAAAGTTATGATTAAATTAAACTGGGTTTTAACTTCTTAATAAATTAGGAAGATTGCCAAATACCTGTATTCGAAAAATCTACTTCGACAGTTTTTTCGTCATACGATTTTCGTAAAATCATAATAAGGTCATTTATTGAAGGCCTTGAAACGTTGAGAACCTCACGTAATCGTAAAAAGGTGACATCATAGTTGGGATAACAGAATAGGTAGGTGTACAGGTGGTGGAATAGGTGGTGTGTAGGGATGACAAAAGTTAATAAATTACTTGAGGCTCGCAACATTTGAGGCTGTTCAATTCAGAAGTATAACCTTATGATAGATTCAAAGGTAAAAAAATCGCTAACTTACAGCCGGTTGAACATATTCAGACATCATGCATTTTTGCCTATTTTTCCACTTTATAGAAAGTAAATTACCTCGCCTAATTTCTTTCCGAAAAGAAATTTAATTTGTCTGAGGCAGTTATGGCCTTTCAAGTGACAAAGTCGAAAATGCGACAAAAAAAACCAGTCATGCAGCATGACTTAATGAGCGAATTTTCAAAGAAATATTCGAATTAATGGCTATGGTTTTGAATAAAGGAAAACTTCTTCCTCCTACTGTTAGTACCTAAATTGAATAATTTGAAATAGATTTTTTCTTTCGTCTTCCTTCTAGTAATACGTGGGCCGGTACTTGTCTATCTATGAAGGTATCATAACAATTATATGTCAAATGGGAAATTCAAGGAGTTGTACTAATCGTTTGCCTCCCCCTTTTTTGCTTCGAACTCTCGTCTTCAATTAATACTTCTCACATTTTTCAATCTGACCACTCTAAGGGGGTGGGGGGGGGGGGGTAAGAGTTTAAAGATTATCCTAGTTTTGGGTAATTTTTGCGCACTTTAAATGCTCTAATTTAAGAACGGATTTAGATATCTAAAATCCGATTTCACCATCGTGTTCAGCGTGCAAAAACCTTTAAAATGAGGGGTCACTTGTTAGAAAATAACATTTTGGGGATTTTTGGGTAATTTTTGCGCACTTTAAATGCTCTAATTTGAGAACGGATCAAGATATCTAAAATCCGATTCCACCATCGTGTTCAGCGTGCAAAAACCTTTAAAATGAGGGGTCACTTGTTGGAAAATAACATTTTGGGGATTTTTGGGTAATTTTTGCGCACTTTAAATGCGCCAAAACCCTCCTTAGAGTAGGCCAATTTCGCCCATCTTCGAACTTAGCCTTTAGATTGCCAAGATAGATTTTTTGTGCAAATTTGAGCTGTTTATCTCAATTCTATCGAGAGTTATCGTCTGGAGTGACACATATATATATAAATATATATATACATATAAAAAAGTGTTAAATTTCAGGAATCGTTTTAGAATGGTCTGAAACGGATTTCTATGAAGAAAATTTCCAAAAATTTATATTATTTAAATTTTGAAGCCATTGCAATAGCTTCATTTTCTTTGAAAATTCGCTAAAATGATCACCCAAACCTCGAAAATTAATGGGTTTTAAGAAAATTGCAAGAAGAGATCGCTTTCGCAAGGTGGTTGTAGAATCGACCCATGCGGCTCAAGTCTGAAGTGTGTAATGTAATGGGATTATGTCATCTATTACTGTGTTAGATTATTCACTATGTCGTTCAGTTCTTTTGCCCAAAGCCTGGTATTAAGAACAATATCTGGTCATAATCTTTATCATCAACATTATTTCCTTTCACTTTCCGCCATTCTTCGAAAGGTGTTTAACGATTAAATATCATTACTGCCTAACTAGGTGCCGTTGATCGGGTGAAAGTGGCACGTGAAAGTACAGTGTGTACATGAGATTTACACATTTCTGATGCCATTAAGTTTTCGGAAGATTTCTCTGTATCCTATCAGAAGAGACATTAATGAATAGGGTCGTCACCACTGGGTCCTGAGGTGTGGTCGTTTATTCGTAATTTGGCATCGTCATTGAATGCACTACAATTTGACAGGTTCTTGATCTTGCAAACGAAACATGAGAGAAGGAACTTGCTTATTAAATCTACCGATTCAATCCCTTTCCATCTTGAAAAAGAATAATGAATATCCTCAATTTCTGTCTCCAATAAAATAATAATTGAAGATAATAAAATTAAAATAGCTGCAAAGTCCTTGTCACATGGGTTTATTATTCTACTGGACATACCTATAGAAATGCTGGCTGTTCATTAATTGTTGCTTGCATGTAAAATAATTGAAACAGGTATTTCTGGTTGTTTCCACCAATTTTGGCCCCCAAAACTTGAATTAGGTACGCTCCTTTTTTTTTTTTTTTTTTTTTCAAATTATCTTTGATCATTGGTAGGTAGTGCCATTTAATCGTCTTGATCCACCTGTTGACACTTTTCCTAGTGTTATTCCACAAATTGATGGTGATTTCAGACGATTTCGTAGGTTTTTGACTCATAAAAAAATCAAATTTGGGAGCTGAACCTCTGGTACAACCTCAATTTTCCACTCCTTGGTCAAAATTGACTTCATATTCGGTTTTCTCGTCCCCAAAAACATGGAAAACGATACCTCAAAAGCTCATTTTACTAACATGTTACTAAATCACAAAAAGTACCTATTTTTATGCACATTTTCACTCATAACACCCCTGGATATATTTCGATCGGGCTGAAAAGTTTCGGGACACAACTAGGGCCCAAATGGAGCATGTGCGCGAAAGAACGAATTTTTTAGACCGAAAATGAAGCCTGTACACGTGATACGGCGGACGGCGTACGGCGGACGGACATTGCATTTTTGGAATCTACGCACCTTGAAACGGAAAAGAAAAAATTTTGGGGGGGTGTTATAAAAATTTTTTGCTGAGCGAATACATAGGTAATATGTAATACATAATAGCGAATACATAAATAATAAACCAATAACGACGCAGAGTAAATTAGTCAGATTCATGGCCCCTGAGCATGGGCCTTTCAAGGCCTGCATCCTGTTGCCTGTGATTGTTTCCTCTGTTGTTCACGATATTTTGGTTTATTATTTTCAATAATGAACCATTGGAATCGAGCATGAAAAAAAAAATTCTTACCCCCCCTCAAAATTTGATGGTTTACGTTTCAAGGTATGTAGAATCCAAAACTGCAATAAAAATATTTCTGTCTGTCCGCCGTACGCCGTACGCCGTACGCCGTACGGGCCACTTTTCTTAGTTACCATGAAACAAAATTGATGAAATTCGGGTTATAGGTTCCGTTCGGCGTCTAGTTGGTCCTCGAAGCTCGACGTTACTGTGAGTCATCTCTAAGGGGTTCAAAATAGGGGTTGAAATTTTCAAAACGCCTATACCATTTTTTAACGTAAATATTTTTACGGTTTTAAATAGTTCTTGAACTTGCGAGTTTTTTAAGACCATCCGGAGCATCGTACGTCCAGCCGTTCGTTCACAGTAAGGCCCCGAAGTTTGCACCGGCAGGCATTTTCGACTCCAGTGTGAATGAAATTGTATACAATTCAAACCAAATCTCGTAACCAGAGACGCGCCCACAATAGGAATTTGTGAATACAGCCAATCATTGGTAGGGATCACCTGATTATATTGGCGGAGTATGAAGTCGAGTTGGTTGTTCTGTGATATTATTTCGCTTGAAAAATGATGGCTCTTTTGGAGTTTGTTGGTAGGTAGTGAAACTTGAACAAACGTTGAAGTATTATTGATGGGTAAATTATTACTACGGTAAATCATTACTCAACGGTAAATTATTACACAACGGTTCATTATACCATCTACGTAGAAGGGGCTGGAGTTTACATCTACATAATATGTATCTGGGATCTACATAATATGTATAGAATAACACATATCATATTATATAGACGGGTTAACTATACATAGAGCTGTGATCTGTAACAGAAGGGTATTCTATACAAAATAATAAACCGTTGTGCAGGGATTTGCAGCGTTTTGGTTTATTATTCTGTGAATAATACACCTATATGTATTCGCTCAGCAAAAAATTTTTATAACACCCCCTCAAACTTTTTTCTTTTACGTTTCAAGGTGCATAGATTCCAAAAATGCAATGTCCGTCCGCCGTACGCCGTCCGCCGTACGCCGTCCGCCGTACGCCGTCCGCCGTCCGCCGTACGCCGTCCGCCGTACGCCGTCCGCCGTACGCCGTCCGCCGTCCGCCGTCCGCCGTCCGCCGTACGCCGTCCGCCGTATCACGTGTACAGGCTTCATTTTCGGTCTAAAAAAATCGTTCTTTCGCACACATGCTCCATTTGGGCCCTAGTTGTGTCCCGAAACTTTTCAGCCCGATCGGAATATACCCAGGGGTGTTATGAGTGAAAATGTGTGTAAAAATAGGTACTTTTTACGTTTTAGCAACATATTGGTAACATGAGCTTCTGAGATATCGTTTTCTATGTTTTTGGGGACGAGAAGACCGAATATGAAGTCGATTTTGACCAAAGAGTGGAAAATTGAGTTCTACCAAATGTTCAGCTCCCAGAATTGATTTTTTATGAGTGAAAAACCTGGGAAATCGTCTGAAATCACCATCAGTTTGTATAATAACACTGGAAAAAGTATCAAGACGTGGTTCAGGACGATTAAATGGCACTACCAATGATCAAAGATAGTTAAAAAAAAAAGAAAAAAAGAGCGTTTACCTAATTTGTGTTTTGGGGGCCAAAATTAATGGAAACCATCAGAAGTAGCTATTTCGATTATTACGCATGAAAGAAACAATTAATGAACAGCCAACCTTTCTGTAGGTATGTCCAATAGAATAATAAACCCATGTGACAAGGACTTTGCAGCGTTTTTTAATTTAGATAGAACATGGTTTTCGCCAGAACTTTTCATTGGGTCATTTTCACCAACGAGATATTTACTCCAGGTTTAGCCTATGACAACTTTACAGTAATTTAGTCTTAAACACAACCATTGCTTGAAATCGCAAAGTAAATTACAAATTGACGAAGTCTCGCATCTTTATTTCCTTTTCAATATTCGTTTAGATAGGTTATATCATGAGAATAATGAAGAATATGGTAACACTGAGAGTTTGAATTGATTAAATCAGTATCAGTTAATTATTCCCGTGAGCGTGGCATTTCATTTTTATATCGTTGTGATTTTTTGATTTGCCTAACTAATATTAATAACCAGTCGGCCTTATATGCCAAGTTTTACGCTTCATGGGTTTATTGATTGGCCAAGCAAGTGAAAACAATTACTTCAAGTCCTCCGACTAGTAAAAAGTAGGACTTCCTAACTACTACCTATCATAACAAAACAACTCAGCACGAAATATCATCTAAGTTAATCGATCGAGATCCTGAGTTTCGATTGAGTTACTGATAACCCTGCAGGAATTTTCTCATAGAAGCCGAATGGAAGATGGTCGCTGATGTTAATCGGCAATAGGTACCTAATTGTATTTCTCACTGCCTATCTTAATCTCTTGAGAAATACGCCAGATCTAGGAAGGGATACCTTGGATCTTGTTGAAATCGTGGCCTATTGTAAGCCACTTGGCAATCCCTCGGCTACGTAGGTAGTAGAATAACGTCGATAACTTGACGAAGAAAATTTCGTTGAACCGCCACCAAAGGTGGAGGCGGGTGTAGATGACTCACAGAATCGTGAGTTCGTGATCCGCCGAGGGGTCAATCCAGGTACGATCTGATAAGATTAATTTTGGCTGCCGATCCAAGGGGGTGTGGAAATAACTCAAGCAAATCTCACTGCCTACCAATAGTAAACCGCCATTCAACCAATAAAACAGTTTTGACACAAATTGAATACAGCAAGTCAAGAACGGATTTTTGATTGTCATTCATGATGCTGCGAGATGTTACCAGAGTGAAGCTGAGCGATACACAGACTTACACAACTGTTCTGATGATGAAATAGTCGGCAGTTGAGATTGCGCTGACGTGCTTGGTCTGAGTTCTGCCTCTTTAAAAAACGCTGCAAATTATTACACAATGGTAGATTTATGTGCCTGTAAAGGTGCCCTTTCTGCTTAGATCACCGTTTTCTGTGGTCAATACCTACCCTCGTTCTTTTCACAGAAAAGCAATAAATCGAGCACCGGAGCCGGCTCGGCAATTGCTGTTACCGACATAAGTAATATGCAGTTATCCACCGCTTTCATAGTAACACGCCATTTTGGCCCCACAAAACCCCAGTAAAATAAAAGCCATTTAAAAATCATATTCCCGTGGTTTGAGTATTTATTTACAGGAACAGTGGTTTATAAGTTATCGTTGCGTGGTATTTCACAGCGGAGAAGGCGTTTTTGTGAAATTCTGTGGACTTCCACTTGCCTCCCCAACTAACAGTAGGTAGGTACCTAAGTACCTATTTCATGTTTTGAGAACAGATTATCATTTGATAATACATACATAGTTTGAAAGGGACAACACCCTTGTTGCCAGCGGGCAATAGTATCCAGAACTGTGATACAACTGAACCGTCTAGCCTCGTACGTTCCTACCTATCCTACTTACCTAGCTTATCATGCAGACCCACCGAACCGAATATAGAGAGGGTACCTAAGGTAAATCGTTCTGAGTGTGCACGTTTTCATGGTGTCTGGTTATGAGATTGGAATTGAACGTATAGATCTCCGTAGTGATATCCACGATTGGTTGCACTTCTTGCGCTGATGTTTGTGATGGTACAATCACTCGGCAGACCACAACCGCCAGTCTCTCATCTCAGGTTCATTTCGTAACCAAAGCGCCCCTCAGTTGAAGCCTCCGGGATTCGGCCGGTCTCATACTGATGAAGTTGAGTCCGCCTAGGTCGCCATGACGCAATCAGCTCCCTCTCCGGCAATTATTTAATTTTAAACCCAATCAGGCGGTGAAAGTTTTCGATGTAGGATACGTTACCACTGCCCGCATTCCAACATTTCGACCTGAAGGTGCGACACCGCCACCGGACCGCACTTGACTTGGGTACCGGACCGGATCCGTCATGTGTATTTCAATGGAGGCGGCGACAATTTGACCAGACTTGAATCCGGTTTGCTCGGGTCGCCACCGGAGGATAGCAGGAGCAGGAGCAAGTTCCTCGAACGCTGCATGTCTGTGTTTGTCAACTCTCAACTCGCTGAAAAAGGTTGTTGGTTTATTATTCTGTGAATAATACACCTATGTATTCGCTCAGCAAAAAATTTTTATAACACCCCCTCAAAATTTTTTCTTTTCCGTTTCAAGGTGCCTAGATTCCAAAAATGCAATGTCCGTCCGCCGTCCGCCGTACGCCGTCCGCCGTATCACGTGTGCAGGCTTCATTTTCGGTCTAAAAAAGTCGTTTTTTCGCACACATGCTCCATTTGGGCCCTAGTTGTGTCCCGAAACTTTTCAGCCCGATCGGAATATACCCAAGGGTGTTATGATTGAAAATGTGTGTAAAAATAGGTACTTTTTGTGTTTTAGTAACATGTTAGTAAAATGAGCTTTTGAGGTATCGTTTTCCATGTTTTTGGGGACGAGAAAACCGAATATGAAGTCAATTTTGACCAAGGAGTGGAGAATTGAGATTGTACCAGATGTTCAGCTCCCAAAATTGATTTTTTATGAGTCAAAAACTTGCGAAATCGCCTGAAATCACCATCAATTTGTATAATAACACTAGAAAAAGTGTCAACACGTGGATAAAGACGATTAAATGGTACTACCAATGATCAAGGATAATTTGAAAAAAAAAAAAAAAAAAACAGGGAGCGTACCTAATTCAAGTTTTGGGGGCCGAAATTGGTGGAAACCACCAGAAATAGCTATTTCGATTATTACGTATGAAAGAAACAATAAATGAACAGCCAGCATTTCTGTAGGTATGTCCAATAGAATAATAAACCCATGTGACAAGGACTTTGCAGCGTTTTTTTTTTGCCACCCATTTTGTTTTGTGAGTTCCTACCAACGGCTCAGTTACCGAGAATGGTTCCTTACCCGAACCCTTATTAAATCCAAATTTACCTTTATCATACTATTTTTGAAGAAGAAGAAAGAAAGAATACATTTATTGGCGTATGAAAAAATAAAATGAACACTGTCAATAATATATATTTGCCTGCCTGTTGAAAAGTTCGAAGGAACTCGTGTAAACTACCAGAGCCACCGGATCCTTATTTCTTCACACCGACATGAATTCAACCACAAATGGAAAGTTTATTATTTACTGTACGAAACTTATGAAAATATGATGAAGTGCGACAGCAAATATTTCCTCAGGAGCTTTATTTACACTCCATAGGGTTGAGGTAACCAATAATATTTGTCAACCCTTCGCACCCACACCCCTTGTCCCGCCTACTTACCCCCTAATAGCTCTCTGCACCAACTAATCAACTCCACTATTCAGACCTCGTGGATCGTTCACAAGTTACTCGAGTGTGAACAAAAGTGAGAAAGTCTCTCTGATCTATCCAAAATGTTTTGTAAAAGTAATGGAGGATGCCTCCGGATGCCTTCGAAAATTCGCTCTACCTTGTGTTACGCCATGTATCCGGTAGTGGGAGAGCTAGTAGAGTACGAGTTTTAAACTCTTCCACCGTGCTCGTCACTCTAACTCGACCACATCATCTTCAGGCCGTCGAGAGAATACCAGTTTCCGGTATTGTACCTACAGTCACCTTACGTCGTAGATACGCAATGCCACCAAGCAAGTAAAGTAACCCTGGGTAAAACTAAAAATCGGCCCTGGTTATACAGATGGTTCAAAAATGACGATGAAACTTGAAATGTTCAAATCTGTTCGATGAGGCAGTGACCACAGAGAAGAGCCATTGAAGGTTAAATTTTATTGCTTACTTGTTTCTTATATTCCTCTGAACACGGCCAGGTGTATTTATTGTTCGTCATCAGTTTTGTATTGGCCCTGGGTAAGTCCGCAGTGTTACCCTAAATATTTTTTAAAAAAATTTACCCCCTGGCCCCAAAGGAGGTTAGTGGCTATGTACAACAGGTCCTTTTCTCACATCATACCCCTCCAGTCGTTTCAGTCAGCTTTCGCTATTGCGTAGGCATCGGCACATGCCAGACGGATTTATCGGAATCATTGCCTATGAAAGTTGCGAGTCAGTTACTCGTACCTGCCCTTCATTTCTGAATCTCGATTGCTTTAAAACTTCATTAAGTTGAACGTTCGATTGCTGGATTCGATCATTAAGTTGAACCATTCATTCGCCCGGTGGGGAAATTCAGGTTACGAAAACGTCATTGAACCTCGGAAAGGCGGCTGGTAATTGTTTTGTCGGTGGCGATCTGTTCCCTCCATCGGTCGGCGGTTGCAGTCGGCAAAACCCCATCCAACGATTCGAATGACTGAAGCTGATGGGTGGCAGCTCGAGCTCTGGGATTCAGCGCACGAGTGGCGTTTGCCGAACCAAGGTCGCTCACCCTCCGGGCTTCCACATACGAATTGCAATTTATCAAAGCGACTTCCTTTCCAATAGAACCTGCCGATATTGATTTGGGAGTGAGGGACTGGCGAAACCCTCCAGCCTTGGGTTCGTCTGTCGATTGTCCTTCTTATTACAGTAGATGACCATAAAACATCATCACCGTTGAAACAACATTGACACAAACGTAATAGCATTCGAAAGTTAAATTGAAAATATTTCTCTTGTCAATTCCTTGTCTATTTAGACAACATCGTTGTCATCGTAGGTATAGCCGAAATAGTGCACAATGGGATGTAAGATCTACACATTTAGTGCAGACTCGGCCGAGTCTGTGCTTAGAAGATAACAATGATCTGTTGGAGCTGTAATAATATAAGAGTAAGCTGTAATAATGTAAGCTGTAAGCTGTAATATAAGGGTTAGTCTAGTCTTTCTTCACCGTTTAAACTTAGATGTTGGTTACCTCCAAATTAACATTTTTGATGGGTGGACTACCTATCTCAACATGAATTTCTAATTTTTATTTTATTTTTATTTCCAGTATTTATGTAGGTGTGTACCCTTGTGGTGGTGTTTTGTGAAGGCGAAAATCATTATCATCTCGACTAAATAAACCATCTTTTCATCTGAAATTTTTTTTAAATTTAAATTTGAATTTTTTTCATATTAGGTGAGGGTGTAGAGGAAAGCTGAGCCAGTGTTGCCGATTTATGTGAAAATTCAGGGAAATTTATCTCAATTTCCTTTTAACTGGGAGTTAGAGAGTTGAAAATCTTTGTTTTGAAGTCCGACAGTAAAAGTATTGTGATTCAGGTCACGATGACTAGAAATCTTCTTTTGTAATATTTGGGACATCGAAGAAGGTAGTAATAATTTATAGATAAATAAATAGACTTAATAGAAACAACGAATGTAGTTAGGTGAGGAACATCTTGAATCAATCACTCCGTGACGGGTAAAAAAATGCTATAAACAAGTATAGTTAGGGGTAGCTCCTTCAGTTTTACATCTACAATCACCGTGAAAAAATTACTTATTGCAAACGGGAAAACATTAAGTACCTAGGTACTTATAGAAAGTATAATTAACCGTGAAATTGTTCTTGTTAATTTCTATTTCATCAAATAATTATCAGCTTGAGGGAAAGCGGTGAAAACCATAGGACAACCATCTCCCCATGCGGAGGCCTCTCAAGATCAGGACTTGATCGTAATCATTGTCTACTCTGTTTGATTATCGAACAGATTTGTCGAAGCTCTTACTTGGGTGGCAAAATGCGTTAGATAGGAAGGAAGAAAGAAAGACGGCACGGCTAGAACGGATAGAAAGCGGGATGTTGTACTCGGTTTACCTACCCTAGATTCTCTTCTATAATTACCTCCGTTCGAACACTTCACTGAAATGCCGACTAGCCACGTTGAAAGTAGATAGGCTTACCTACATACTTAATTATCTTCGAAAATATCTTGTTTTTGGCTACTTACTCACGGTTTGGTTCAAATGTCTTCAACAAGATATGTATCAGCGGCGATGACCGGATTTTGCTGGTATACTCGGTATACGTCAATGAATTTATTGCCGTTGGGACTCTCTCGTTCAGTCTATGTCATCAAGTTGTTATACCACTTCTTTAAGGCGAATGTGGTTGTCGTTTTCCATAATAACAATTATAAGAACTTGAATTTCGATTTTTCATTACTACAATAATCTATCGTAGCAGGAAATTTATATTATAAACAGTCACGAATGGAAATTGATGAACGAATAACGTCTTTGCTTGAGCTTTGAATCATCCATCTACATTTTTCTGTTTCAAAAATTATTTACCTACTTCAGTGCGTTCGGAGCAGCTGGTTACATAACTTTTCCAGTCAGTTTGTTTATAAAGTTTACACGCCTTGTTATTCGAGAAGTTGTATCTTTCCCAGACATCAGGGGCGGATGCAGAACACTTGAAAGGGGGGGGGGGGGTCCATGTCAAAAACTTTACTTAAGAGATTGTATTAGATTACTTAGTTGTAGATCATCAAATTCTGCGTTCAGAGCACCCCTACTTATTAAAATATTTAATTTTAATTTATTTTTTTGGTAATTAATTAAAATTGTTAATGGAATATTTTTACAAAAATATTGGTGCTTTACACACTGAATTTGATGCTCTACAACTTCTGTTATATGACATTTTTCATTTTGAATAACCGTTTTTTAGTTGCAGACGTGTTAAACTGAGCATAACACACTTTTCAGTCAAAATGGAAAATTATGCCTATTTTTGATTGTCGATTCCGACCAAACCGTTGAACCAAATTGAATGTTTAAGGAATTCCACGCTGAACTGAATCCCCTTCAGTTTTGGTTTGAGTAAAATTTTCTGTAAGAACCACCGTTCAGATGTCATTCCAAAAATTTCGAGTTTGACTACCAAAAGTTTTCCTGACGACTCCCTTGCTAGCATTTTTATTTTTTTACATATTTATTACATTATTACCTATATACAATGCATTTTTTTAAAAATATTATACAAGTTTAAAAAAAAAGCTTCTTCACCACCTTTTGCAACATAAATACCTCTACTGGCTGGCCTATATTACCCACATTCTATTCCATTACCACGACAACTACCCACAAGCTTCGAAATTGCTCACAATTATTTGTACCTACCAACACGCTGGATACACTTCGTTGAGTTCAAGTACTCGTTCATTAATATTGATTCGCGCCTATCCTGTGAGTGCTTCGTATTTGTATTGTACATGGTTCATTCGCAATTACCGTCCATCATAAATATTCATCCCTTAGAAATAACAACTGCCACCAGTAATTTTCTTAAATTGGATTGTTGCGTCTTACGTAAGATGGTTTTATTTTTATTTTCCGCTTTTCATCCGGTGATAATGCTGAGATTCGAATTTAATTTAATGGACGACAAGTAGCAGACTCACCTTGAAAGGAGAACCTTGACGCTGTCATCGAGCTCCCATGTTTTCACTCACGTTCACATTAGGATTTAAGAAGAAAGAAAATTCGCAAAGGTATTCAAGTTAGTTAGTTGTTGTAAGCGTTGGATTATTTACGTTTAAAGTTGAAGGTAAGTATGCAAATTGGCTTTTAAATCGGATTCTCATTAGCAAGGAAAACAACAAACTGTAAGAAAAATTCATTAGGTAGGTATATTACGAAGTTGAACGATTGACTCAAGGAAATTCGGAAATCAACACATAAGCGTCACTTTGCGTGCTGAACTTTTATCCTCACCGATGGCCCAGTTCAATTTATTTGTTGGCTGACCATAATTAATTCTGTCATCCTATCTCCATTATCGCACTTGAGGAAATTATTGGGTCATAAAATAACCAACCAAATCAACTTTGCCACTTACAGATTATTATTGATGATACACTTCGCACAAATGTTTTGTTGACGTGCGAGTACTTTAGGGCGGGCGCACACGGGCGACTTTTGTTGCGCAACTGTTTTTGTCTTTGTCGCTCTCGAGTTGCTTCGGCTTTCGAGAGCGCGCACACGATGAGCAACTGTTGCCTTGACAGCAGATTCATTTTCGTTGATTTCGTAGTACCTACAGTGAACATGGATTTAGTACAGACTGCAGTGATTTGTGACGCAGGAAAAATAAAAGGAAAAGAATATATTGGGTTCACCCGCTGATGTCTGATAGATCAGCCTTTCAAACTGGCGTCCGAATAATCCTTTAAAGTTTTATCGAACAACGCTGGCCTCTTTTCAACTTCACTTATAACTAAATCACTGTCGATATCTTCATCCCTCACTGCCATTTTGCCAACAATAGAGAAAATATGTACCACTTTGCACTAGGCACTAGATATTAATTCTAGATATAATCCTAGACGGCAACAAAACTGTCGCCCGTGTGCGCGCGTAGATCAAAACTATGGGAGGGGCGAGAGACCGAGACAGTTTCGTCTCCCTACTGTCGGCGGCCAGAGCAACTGAAAAGTTGCGTTGCTGTCGCGTCGCTTCGTGTGCGCGCCTTGGTTCAAATGCATAGGCCTCGTAGGAAACACGAAACAGTTGCGCAACAAAAAGCCCTCCTGTCATTCGTAATGGAAGTACGGTTTAGCGGCAAGCTACGCACTCTCCGAGTGAAAGCCAACAAAATTTCTTTGGGCCGACATACATTTCAAGTTACATTATATAATGTTATTTTATAATATCTCTTGTAGTCTTTGTTGCTGGATTAATATTAGAGCGACCAGCCTTCATGGAAAACGCTTCAAAAATGACTTTTATCTATCTGCATAATGTAGAGTTTTGCTCTCATCCCACGCTCAGTGGCGTAAGTTGTTTGTAATGGCTGAAAAGTCATGTATAAATTATACGAGAAGGGGTTGAAGGATTAACCCCTCTATTACAGCACCAGATTAACCAATTCCATTGCCAAATCGGCAGTTTTGGCGATTAAGCTTTGTACAGCTCGATGTGTTTTTTTCTTCGGTAGTTAAGGAATGCACCACAATGTGACCATCGTCTGTGTTAGTTGGAACGTTTTTAACTGGTGCATGTCAAATTGTCCAGGCTATGTTATGTTAGTAAAGAGTTACTAACTGCCCTATCTCCCACTAATTGGACTACCATAGTTTCTTATCAGGATATTAGTTTTCAAGTTTCGGTCACGCAATAACAAGGTAATAATGATATTATCTCTTACGAGAAAGAGATGATATCATGCTCGTATTATTATGCTATGATATTGAGGTAAGGTTCGGTTACTCTGTGGTTAAGCTGATAGGGCATTCTAGCTTTGATAGCATAATTGGTTCATAACAAGATGAGTGATCCAGGCTTTTTACAGGATATATATATATACTTATATATACTCGGCCCTTCGGGCCTCGCCATTGTCTAGTCACACTATTATTCAAAATATTCCTTGACTTTCGTAAATCCGGCCGTACTCATCTCAGTCATGTATTTTAGTGATCCAGGGGTTTTACCAATCCGTTTGAGAATCCTCTTTCGACATTTTTCGAACCATAGGCCCTAAATTGAATGAAAAATGCTGATGTCTTGCATGATGATGCGGCTGGAAAAGTTTTGATTTCCAGTTTTCCTCCATTACCTATTAGTATTGAGAGGACTCCAGCCTTATAATTCAACTTGCGCTTTTTAGTCGGAATAATTATTATTAAAGTACCCATTCACGTTACTAACAGAGCGCATTGTTGGTAATGATGCTGCATTTCCTGCTTGGGGCTTCCTTAACTATTGTTGCGGATGCGATCGAAGCATCAGCGTTCCAAACACTTTTTACCGCTGTTTTCCCTTGACCCACTACTCAGACTACGATTTTATAATCCCGGCGAAGCGTCCGATGGAAGTTTGAAAAGAGGAAATCGAATAGTTATGTGATGGTTTGGGTATCTTATGTATGTTTTATGTATAAGAAGGCCGAGGCTCGAATAGAAAAAGATTGAGGGTGTCTTGTGTATAAGTAGGCAGAGGGCTCGAATGGAAGTCGATTGAGGTTGAGATATTATTATTCTGGAAACCGAGACATAGATGTTCCGAGGTCGAGGCGAGCGTAGGAATTTCCTATTATTCAAGTGCTGGGTTTCATTCCACAATTATTTATGATATCTTTTCTAGAATATCGAAGCAGATAGCTCATATTACAGCAGAATTTGTGAAAACGCTGCAAATTATTGCACAACTGTTTATTATTTACCTGTATAGGTGCCCCTTCTGCGTAGATCACTGTTTTCAGTGGTCCACCCTACCCTCCTGCTCACCCCAGGAAACCCTGATAAAACGAGTACTGGAGCCGGCCGGGCAATTCCAGTTTCATGAATATGCGGTAGGTTAAATAATTTGATCATTATTTTTTTTGTTATTCATTAAGCACAAAGTTTGTTCAAGTTACAAAAGTATCTATCAGTGATATTCAAAATAACACTCTTCACATGGCAAAAATATTATCGCAGAACAACCATGAACAACCAACTCGATTTCATACACCCATATAATCAGGTGTTCCCTAGCAATGATATCAGGGCTGGATGAATACCTTTTCATTTACGATCATGTTGACGAAGCTTTTCGGTTTAAACGTCACTGTGAACGAACAGGTGGACGTACAATGCTCCTTATGGTCTCAAAATATTCCCAAGTCTGAGAACTAATTTATTATAAACGTTAAAAAAGTCGAGATAACGGCGCCCTGGAAATTTCAACTCCTGTTTTCCATTACTTAGAGACGACTGACAGTAACGCCGACCTTCGCGGACCAACTAGACCCCAAATGGGACCCATCTCAAACTAAAGAATTTTTTTAAGACCACCCGGAGCATTGCACGACCAGCCGTTCGTTTGCATCGTTAAGGCCAATGTGGATGACAGTTGTTGGAGTGAGAGGGAAGATGAGGAAGAAAATTCGTTCTAACTCGGCAACGGATTGATCAATTTTCAATCTGAAAAATTATTTGGGTTACTTTCAGAAAATCACACACGGGTAGTGAAACTAAATTTTTTTTTTCAAAATTTTTTCCAAAATTTTACCTTTAAAATTCAAAATTAATAGTTAAGACTGATTTTTTTGACAAAAACATGTACATCCCGTCTGGATAATGGTTCATTATTGAAAATAATAAACCAAAATTTCTGTCTGTCCGCCGTACGCCGTACTGGCTACTTTTCTTAGTTACCATGAAAAAAAATTGATGAAATTCGGGTTATATGTTCCGTTCGGGGTCTAGTTGGTTCTCGAAGCTCGACGTTACTGTCAGTCATCTCTAAGGGGTTCAAAATAGGGGTTGCAATTTTCAGAACGCCGTAGCTCGAAAACTTCCGAAAGAAGGTTATGGTTTTTTTTACGTTATTAAATTTGTCTTGAGCTAAACAATTTTTTGAGACCACCCGGAGCATCGTACGTCCAGCCGTTCGTGAGCACCAAAAAGCTTCGTCAACATGATCGTGAATGAAACTGTATGAATCCGGCCCACATAATCATTGCTAGGGAACACCTGATTATTATCACGGATGGTTGTATGAAGTCAAGTTGTTTGTTCTGTGATATTATTTCATTTGAAAAATGATGGATCTTTTGGATTTTGTTGATAGGTACTTTTGCAACTTGAACAAACGTCGAAGTATTTTTGGGTAAATTATTACACAAAGGTAAATTATTACACAACGGTAAATTATTACACAACGGTTTATTATAGTATCTACGCAGAAGGGATACAGGTAAATTATTGCACAACGGTTTATTATTTACCTTATGCTTCATGAATAACTACAAATAATTAATTAGTGACTGAATTATTGAATCTCGCGCATTTGTATGAACCTTTAATTCCGGCCCTGGTACTCGGCAGTACGGGGCCGGCTCCAGTACTCCATTTAGGGCTTTCCTGGAGGGAGTTCGAGGGTATTGACCACAGAAAACAGTGATCTACGCATCTTTGTATAATAATTTGCGGTTTTTTTTAATGCTCGATTCCAAAGGTTCATTATTGCAGATACCCGTAATAAACCAAAACATGATGGATAGTTGGCTAATGAATCCCATCAATAACGCTGGCGAAGATGCTACATATTGAGTATTTGGGAGTCGGTGGTTCTCGGCTTATGCTTCCATACCATAAGAAGCATAATGCATACTGTGATCAAGCCTACCTGTCAGTAATTTGGTCGGCACTATGGACCATGAAGTTTTGTAGTAGCCAGGCACCGGTATGAAGGAGCATTCCCCTTTGATCTTCCTTGGAGCAGATATCCACCGGCAGTTGGGTGTTGGCTTAGTCGAACAGTGTCGGTGCTTAGCGGTACTTCGTCCCACTTCTCCCTCAGTGTCCGTCTCCCCTTTGACGCGCCCACAAAAGTTTCGGATGACGAGTCGCCGATTGACATCCGAGGTGTTTTGTCTCGGATCAGTTCTGCGCCTTGGGTGGCGGGAGGGCCGGACTTTTGAGTACGGTTTCCTATGCCAACTGTACGTGTGCGGTGTACTTACAGCACACATACACCCACACTCGCTTATTTCGGTGGAAAGCTCCCGAGTGACATTCGATTCACGCGACGACAGATAATCGATATTTACGATCGAACGAAAGTGAAACTTCTATTGTGCCTATTCGCACGTCCACGCTGTGATATTTCCTGTTTTCACAGCCTCGATCGATTGTGTTCTCACTGCTAATTTATTAATGACAAAATTGCCTTGTTTCAACTTCTTTGTAAATTCTACCCATTTGGTTTTATCCTTTGAATTAATTGTTGTCGTTCCAGTTACATACTTGGAATCCTTTTTGTGTCTAATTTTGTTTCATATTTAACGGAGGATTTTTAGTGTCCGAAACCACGTGGTACGCTTGTATCGCTTCTCGTTATTTGTCAGCTGTTACGTGGTAGTAACTGCAAATTTTTAGTTTCTATTAACGATCTAGTTAGTTTGCTGTTTGCTGGTACCCATCCAGAGGGTTAATGGAGGATTTGAAGAAAAATAATAAAATGGTTTGTTCACCATTGAGTGAGGGAAGGAGATATATCATAAGTAGATATATAATCAAAATTCGAAGATAAATGGAAGTTCAAATTTACTTGTATTTTTTTGTAGCTGTCTATTTCCAAAAACTCTCCAGATAGGGGCTAAATTTCGATGGTATATGGCACCTAGCCCTCTTACTGTGCCATAAAACCATCCTCAGGTCCTAGCCTATACAATTTTTTTTTTAAATATTTTATTCCAGAACACATTTTTAGATTTCAGATAAGGATTTTATGTTTATTTTGTATAATTATGTTGTATAAACTTGGTGGCATAAACTTTCTTTGTGTACATTGATCTTCATCAAGAAATTTCCTGTTGTAGGTACAGTTCACAAAATAATTGGCACCGTCGTGTTAAATAGCCTGTCTGGCTATATTTTTGTTCGTACATCACGGCTAGCGAATTGAAGGAACGTGGAGGGGAGAACTTGAAATTTGCAACCATTTAAATTTTTTTTAAACTTGACCATAATAGGGTATGGGATGGGAAGTTGACGGATACAAGATCGAGTAAAATTGCTTTACTGTAGTAAAATACCCACCTCGAAGTTCCGATTTGAATGAAACTTCGAGAATGTGTCCAAAGCAGTCCGTCTTGGGAATGAGATTATAATAATCGAAAAAAAAAATCGGACGGTTGATGAACAACTCTACCTAAGAGTAGATGGTCTGATTTGGATTGCGGAAATATTGTCCCAAGGATATCTGTGTGTGTGTCCTGGGAATCAACGGAATCATGTGAATCGGACTGGGGCTTGTGTTTTCTTAGACAGAGACCGTAAAATATGAAAGATCATACAAATTACCTTCCTTTATGATCCTTGTATGAAAGATCATACCAAATGGAGCACCTACCTTTTTATTTGGTCCGATTTGAATGAAACATTTGCTATGAATACTTCATGAGTAGGCAGGAGTGCTCGGTCTTCTTCACTGGAATTTTCGCAGGAGATAGTGCCAGTGTAAATGTCGCAGATGGTGCGATATCAAGGAAACTACGAAATCCTGTTTGGACCTCTGGCGTGTCAAATATGGAACCATTTTGCTCAGTCGAGTAAAAATGTTGTTCGTCACGCCCACTTTCGGCCTTGTCCCCAGAATCTGATTTCCACCCCAAAGTCGTTCCTTTTCACAATCGAGTCGATCTCTTCGATTCAATTTGTCATCTCGATTCGAGATGCTTCTTCGTCTTCTGATTTGTTTTTGTTGTCTCGTGAATCACATTCACTTTCTCTGATGAGTCTGTTGTAAGTTTTCAATTTTTTGCGTCAAATGTTGTGCGTTTTGCGTTCGGTCCAGTTCCGATGACAGATTTGTATTTGTGGTACCTACGTGCGTTTTTCCCTGTTTGCTGTTTGTGGATTGATCAGCTTCGTAACACACAGATAACTACCTAGCTTCTAGTCAATAGCTTCTCCATTCAAGTATTTTAGTTTACCGTATATTTTATACTATATTTTATATAGGTACTATTTTATACTATAATATAAAATATAATATATATTTTATACTATATTTTGTAATGTATATTTTATACTATAAATAGTATACTATATATAGCATACTACGTATTTTAGTTTACTATATATTTTGTACCACATGAACTCGGTGGCTAATTTGCAGCAGAAATTGTCGACGTTTTCGTATGACGATAGAGTGTTGAAAGAGATAAGCTTGCTGAATATCACTCAATCATAAATAAGGGAAGGGTGTTGCTGGCTTGGGGTATTTTGTAGACAAATCTGTTGGTTCTGTGTTCTGGTTTGGTGCCCCACCGTTTTCAGAGCCCACGCACCGCTACTGCTATTTTGATGCTGGCGGAGTGAGCAGTGTAAAATTCAAGCAAAACCCATTCCTAAGTATATTATAATATGTGATTTGTTTTAATTAGATACCAAATATTGAATTATGGGTTTCTATAACGGAAGTGGGTAAATTTAAATTATCCTTAAATTACCCTCACGTTAGGAGGTTTTTATACAGACAGCGCTCGCTTCTGGCTTTATGTATAGGTAACCCAAATTATTACTCTCGAGCGCAACTCACTGGTCGTAAAATAAACCCTTCTTGAGGTAATTGATTATTTTCTGTGCACCCTGTTTTCCGACATTTAAAAGCTTTGTGTTGAGTTTGATAAATGGTGGGGGGGGGGGGGGGGGGGGCTCTAGAAAAGAACTAGAAAATGTCTCGACTGAGGAATTTGGCTGTGGGGATCTTGATACCGGACGTGAGGGTCAGCTAGGCTTCTTAACAGGGGTCAACTAAAAATGACAATGCGATGTGGAGGAGTCCTAATAGAAAGTAGGCGGACGTGTGCTCATTATAAATACCCCTGTTTCTCCCGCTTATGCGCGATGTGCACTTCCGGTCTTCGTCAAATGAACCGGAAAATGGTCATTTCGTCGTTCTGAATAATTTGGGCACAAATATTGGTCACGCGAGGCGTTTATTTTTAATATACTAAGTCAAACATCTAAATTTCTACTACGCATCGATCCGGCTCTTGGTCCATTGTATCAGATCTAGTAATTCGCTATTGGCAATAGCCACTGAAAATCCTGGAATGAAGCGCTCACCGTCGTTTTGATAAAAATTCATTAGTTTGGCCTTTTTAGCGAATTTTCAAAGAAAATGAAGCTATTGCAATGGCTTCGAAATTTAAATAATATAAATTTTTGGAAATTTTCTTCATAGAAATCCGTTTCAGACCATTCTAAAACGATTCCTGAAATTTAACACTTTTTTATATGTATATATATATATATTTATTTATATATGTGTCACTCCAGACGATAACTCTCGATAGAATTGAGATAAACAGCTCAAATTTGCACAAAAAATCTATCTTGGCAATCGAAAGGCTAAGTTCGAAGATGGGCGAAATTGGCCTACTCTAAGGAGGGTTTTGGCGCATTTAAAGTGCGCAAAAATTACCCAAAAATCCCCAAAATGTTATTTTCCAACAAGTGACCCCTCATTTTAAAGGTTTTTGCACGCTGAACACGATGGTGGAATCGGATTTTAGATATCTTGATCCGTTCTCAAATTAGAGCATTTAAAGTGCGCAAAAATTACCTAAAAATCCCCAAAATGTTATTTTCTAACAAGTGACCCCTCATTTTAAAGTTTTTTGCACGCTGAACACGATGGTGGAATCGGATTTTAGATATCTTGATCCGTTCTCAAATTAGAGCATTTAAAGTGCGCAAAAATTACCCAAAAATCCCCAAAATGTTATTTTCCAACAAGTGACCCCTCATTTTAAAGGTTTTTGCACGCTGAACACGATGGTGGAATCGGATTTTAGATATCTTGATCCGTTCTCAAATTAGAGCATTTAAAGTGCGCAAAAATTACCCAAAAATCCCCAAAATGTTATTTTCTAACAAGTGACCCCTCATTTTAAAGGTTTTTGCACGCTGAACACGATAGTGAAATCGGATTTTAGATATCTAAATCCGTTCTTAAATTAGAGCATTTAAAGTGCGCAAAAATTACCCAAAACTAGGATAATCTTTAAACTCTTACCCCCACCCCCTTAGAGTGGTCAGATTGAAAAATGTGAGAAGTATTAATTGAAGACGAGAGTTCGAAGCAAAAAAGGGGGAGGCAAACGATTAGTACAACTCCTTGAATTTACCCACAGCGATCAAATAAATAAGCACTTAGTACAATTACGTAATAAACAAACGGTAGAATCAGGATGGACAAAACGTACAAATTAAAATAAATACGAAGAGAATATACATAGAAAACCAAATTTTAGACCGAAGTTTTCCTTTATTCAAAACCATAGCCATTAATTCGAATATTTCTTTGTTTTAAAGGTTTTTGCACGCTGAACACGATGGTGGAATCGGATTTTAGATATCTTGATCCGTTCTCAAATTAGAGCATTTAAAGTGCGCAAAAATTACCCAAAAATCCCCAAAATGTTATTTTCTAACAAGTGACCCCTCATTTTAAAGGTTTTTGCACGCTGAACACGATAGTGAAATCGGATTTTAGATATCTAAATCCGTTCTTAAATTAGAGCATTTAAAGTGCGCAAAAATTACCCAAAACTAGGATAATCTTTAAACTCTTACCCCCACCCCCTTAGAGTGGTCAGATTGAAAAATGTGAGAAGTATTAATTGAAGACGAGAGTTCGAAGCAAAAAAGGGGGAGGCAAACGATTAGTACAACTCCTTGAATTTACCCACAGCGATCAAATAAATAAGCACTTAGTACAATTACGTAATAAACAAACGGTAGAATCAGGATGGACAAAACGTACAAATTAAAATAAATACGAAGAGAATATACATAGAAAACCAAATTTTAGACCGAAGTTTTCCTTTATTCAAAACCATAGCCATTAATTCGAATATTTCTTTGAAAATTCGCTCATTAAGTCATGCTGCATGACTGATTTTTTAACATTGTTATATCTTGTCATTCCATCTGATTAGAGACAGGTGTAATGTCTCAATCTCATCGCTTGAGGGATCTGTACGCTGGTGACGCCGAAGTGGGCCCTTACTAGGGATGTCCCAAAAGTATCGATACTTGAAAGTATCGATACTTTTTGAAAAAAGTATCGATACATATCGATACTTTTTCCCCCCGATACATATCGTAGTATCGATACTTTTTTCCCAGTATCGGAGCCGATACTTTTTTTTATCCCTAACATTTTATCAGTTTCAACACCTATAGTTGGTACTGTTGACAGTACCTCTAACTAGATTGCTGGGAGACCAACCACTTCAACAAATTGAAGAAAGTTGATGTACCACCACCTCCAGCTCTCAGTGAAAATCAGCTGTCCTCCATTTAGTAGGAAGGGCCCAACCAACCAACCTATTACTCAAATAGTTTTTTGGTTGGATTTTCTTTGTTCTTTCTTGTTTTCTGATGTGATTGTGCCGAATTAACGAAATAATTGCATGCCTTGTCTTGTCTTGTCAATAATCTTGAAAAAAAAAGCGCCAAAAAAAAAGTTTCAAATAAGAAAGAAGTGATTTATTGTATTGTTCATTTTATAATATTATCCTGAAATAATTCTTCGATCGGCTGACGATGATATTTTATACTATACCAATGTTGATGAAGTAAAAACGTGGGATGTGATATAATATTCACTGCCACGCTGATGGAGAGAGAAAAAAAACGAATTTCCACCCATTTTTGAAAAAGTATCAAAAAGTATCGATACCTACTTCAAAATATCGATACTTTTTGATACTTTTAGATGTATCGATACGATATATATATCGATACTTTTGAAGTATCGGACATCCCTAGCCCTTACTCCTGATCCCTGGACCCTGTACTGGGGTCTCATTCAGTAAGAAAGTCATCTCACCTTCTTCGACAGACTCGACGGCACGAAGCGTAGCCTTATGTCGGGCTGCATACGATAAGGCCTCACCTCAGGCTATGCTGACCGTGATAATCTCAGAAAAGTGTGATAGAGGATGTCCATCCTCGGTAAACACAAACCCGCGCCGCAAATTCAAACAAGAAATAACGTTTTAATGTTAAAAACATGTTTTTGTTCTGTTTTTTTCAAAGAAGACGAGTGTTCTAGCATACTAGACGATTTGACTATCTGACCAAGATGAGGAGTTGGGTATCGACTTAATACTTTCTTTCGCTGAATCGAATGGTGACATTCAGTCCCAATTCATTACGGCTCACGAAAAAAATTGGTTTGAACCCCTGACGTTGTTGCTTGAATCGAACTTCTGCTAATACAATAGGAAAGTTGGAATGACGGGAGTGTCACCATTCAATTCAGCGGAAAAAATTATGGAAGTCGATACCCAACTCCTCATCTTGGTCGAATACCCGATTTCTTTAAAAAACACGCGTTTTAACATTAAAACGTCATTTTCTCCCCTGATTACCGGAGTAAAAGTAAAACTGAACATACCGTTGGATAGCTGAGGTCTTGGGAAAGTTTTTCCAGTCTCCGGCAAATGGGGTTCTCGGGGGCACTTTTTGACTTAGAGCGCTTTGAATTTTTTCAAATTTCAAGGACTCGCAAAAGTGCGATTTTCAAACGAGAATCTCATGGATTCAGACCACTCAAAAATTCTCCAAATTGGCATATTCTTAAAGAAAATTCAATGAGCTTTTCAAGGTAGTCACCCATTTTCTTTTGCGCCTTTAAAAATGGGTGTTAAGACCAGTTGTAGGTAGGAAAACGTGATTTATGGGAAAAAACATAAATTGCAAAATAACCCGTAAATTGAGGGTAAAAAAAATTGTAAGAGGAATTTTCGATCGGAAGTGAGCCCAAGAATCGATTCCTTGCTTCTTGCAGGACCTGTTTTGTGTACACCCTGCATACCTACTACGTACCACTCTGGACGACCTCCACTGTATTTGTCAATTGTGTTATTTATCCGCTACCTACAAAACGGATTAACCTTATGTTCAACAGCATCATTCAGTGGCAATCGTAGTTAATAGGATGTCGCCAGAATTAGTCATTAGCACGATAAACGATTCTGAGGTAATTTACTTTGTGTTTCGCAGGAAGTCTAATTGATCAACTCATTTATTATCCATCACTGATATTCACTGATGTATTCCGACAGATAGTGTCTCAAAACTTGCACGTAGCACATGACCAAACACTCACAGTAGCTGAAAATGACCTAATAGAAATTAGTTCTTTCCCCATATTGACAGCAAAAACACTACAAATTCTTTCACCACGGTTTACCTATGATTTTCTGCGTAATCTGTTACATTTAGGTCGTTATAGTGTACGAAATATGGAGGGTAGGTGTTGTTAGTACTCAAATGGTCTCACATTCATAGATTTCTCTCATGTTGAAGTTTCTTTCAGTTCCAACTTCCTGTGCTCTTATTGCGAACGACGTGCCGGTCTTGCAGTGCTCCTGGCGATCCCACCAAAAAATTCTAAAAATCGAAATCTCTTCAGTTGTTTGTCCTATTAATGCAAGCTGTTGAGCTAGGGTGTAAGCCAGCAGAAGTACGAGCTTTCTCTAAAGCTAGGCATGCCGAAGTTCTCCAGTAATTTTAAAAGGGCAAAGTACGAACAGGCGTGGAAGTAGGTTGTGGGTAGCCAGATTTTTATTATTATCATCTTTTATTGATTATGGGGCTACGTATCTTGAAACACAAACCAAATTAAGATCTCATTATTTACAATAATAAACAGCAACAAGTGTTTTTGATTTACTTTTTCAAGCTATTTAGAAATTCATATTTATAGTAAAAAGTTCTTATAATGCAGCATTTTTACCTATTTTTGACCCTCATAACGTCAAATTTGACCCACTCTTTTTTGAGAAAAATATTTTTATCATCGAAATAGTCCATCCGTCGTGAATAACCATCTCACACGAAGTCAGGCGAATTGATGTTCATTTTAGCCCTTAATACCAATTTTTACCCCTAAAAATCCAAATTTGACTCCTGTTCCGTGTGAAAAACATCTGAACTGGTACCTATTTTCTGTCTTTAATCACTCTTCCGTACCACTTCCAATGATTTTATATCAGTTGTTCGCGATGTTAGCCGTTTTTGCCTATTTTTGACCCCTAAAACTCAAATTTTACCCTCTCAGAAATTTTCAAAATTGCTCATCTTCTAACTCATCCTTTTTTTGTCGTTACGAACATTTTGGCGAAATTTGGAATTTTATCATGTACCTTAACCTTTTATCATGTACAAAAACGTTATATATATATATATATATATATATATATATATATATATATATATATATATATATATATATAAGTTTATGTTAAAATCTAGGGATGGATTCCGGATGCTCTGAAACGGATTAGCCTGTAAAAAACTTTCAAAAATTCATGTTTTGAACATTTTGGGCCCATTTCAATATCTTCATATTTTTTTGAAAATTCGCCAAAAGATCATGATTTCTCTTTAAGCTCATGTCCAAGTATGAAGGCGTAAATCTTACTGCCCAATTTCTGCTTCTAGAGGGTTTACCCAACGTGCTCAGAAAGTCATATGCGCACTCCTGTGAAGGTCTTAATAAATATGCGGAGGTGACAGGTAATTCTAATGTGGATTCTTAGTTTGAGGACTTGATGAGTCTTAGCAACACTAAATACTTACCGGCGGATTCCGGAATATTTAAATCGGCCGATTTCGTCGAGCCTGGCAATTATTATCGCCGCTCCCCGAAAAGGGCGTCGCCAGCAAGACATCTGGGTCTGTTGGAATGAGTCAAGTACAAAGTGGTTTTTTGACATTGAAAAAGTCTCGAAATAAACTAATCTAGACTATCTCGATGGTCCCAAGTTGAGGTACATTTCTCGTTTCAAGATCCGAAAATTTAGTAACTTTCGTAAAATTTATTAAAGTTTAGCAACGAAAGAACCTCTCGTTTTCACCGAACCGAGGTTCTTCGTACCCAGAATTGATGAAACCTGCATAAAAATTTAACTTGAGGCAGTGATAGCTCAATTACTATGCCACCTGATTCAGGAAAGAGGAGAGGGCATGCAATTTCAAATTTACGAGATCATGATGTACGGTTGTAAGCATGAGTCGCAACACTCTTCTTGGTGAGCGCAGAAGCTCGTACTAGGATTGCTGAATGCTGATTCTGATTACCTTATGAAATCCCCTATTTTTCGACGAATCAGTGCCTGGTCAGTACATGCTAGTTTGCAATGTAAACAATAATGGTTGTTTTCAGACGATTTCCAGTTGAGAAATGTTGGCCACGTGCAATGGCTGTGAATGGCTCGAACTACTGAACTATGTAGGTGCACCTAGATGTTGGTTTGACAGAGCTATGCATTTTCAACACATAGCGAACAGGTGAAATTTGTACGTATGTGTAAGCAGGTTGTAACAAGGAGGATCGCTTGGTGTGGAAATAGGCTTGGTGTACCTTTCGGAGAGCTCACACATAGCCTTAGCCTCGGGAATAATCAAGAAGAACATAATCTACAGAAGTGCCGATGCGTACTCCCATGAGGGAGTACTACTCAAATGAGTACTCCCTCATTTGACACAATGAGTACCCGCGACTTCGGTTTATGTTGCTTTCCCATGTTTAAAAGAAAGTAGGTTCCATTATGTGAATTTTGAGACCAACCGCACTTTCCTACGATGAAAAGTTCTTTTTCTATGAGCTTTCACAATGTCGGTAACAACTGACATCATTGCAACCCTCCCGCCAGGGGGGGGGGGGGCTTCCCCAGAGTGACGTCACTTGTTGCCGAAACTTTGAAAGCTCATAGAAAAATAACTATTCATCGTAGAAGAGTGCAGTTGGTCTCAAAATTCTTAGAATGGACTCCAATTCCGTTCAAAAATATAAACATAGGTCATGGATACTCCTCATTCCGTAACAAATGCAGAGGTTCGGGGCTTCAGTTAACTCGACCATAGCGACAGGAACCGGGCCTAGGTCAGACCTCCGCTAGGGGTAAAACAGCGCTGTTCACTAGGGGCCGAACCCGCTCAAATTTAATTCAAACCACGCCAGTTTGCTACCTACCTATTATTGCAGTACTAAAAGGTACAAACAGAAAATATTAATTTGACATCTTAAGAAAATCTCCCGCCAGATCATCTCTTTGATCTCTCCGGTACCTACCTATTATCTGGCGGACAAATATTCGAATTTTGTCTGGGTAATCAATTTTGTGGGTACAGTTTTCTCTCATGGTTTTCACTTAGATACAACCATTAGTTGCTATATTTCTAGGAATGTACAACTTCGTTGGCTTCTATCACCCAGAAATTGTTCACAACTTGTTGGAGAGATGTCAGAGCACAGATTGGCCAGATCACAGATAAGCCGAAGAGGACTTCCTACCGCTACCTACCTATAATTACAGTATTGATAAGTACATACAGACAATATACTTATTAATTAGACTACTCTCGAAATCTCTCTCTAACGCATGTCACTGACCTGTCCTATACTTACCTACCTAATCTCTGGCGGACAAATACTCGAATTTTGTTTTGGTATTAATCAATTTTGCGGCTACAATTTTCCAATGGTTTTCACTTAGATACAACTACTAATAGCTATATTATCGGTATGTACAATTTCGTCGTTTTTACCGACCGGAAGTTGTTCACAACTCGTTGGAGAGATGTCAGATAACAGATTGGACAGATCACAGATAAGGCTAGAACCGCTACCTACCTATAATTACAGTACTTGCTGAGAAGTACATACAGACAATAATATTAATTCGACTTCTCTCGAAATCTCTCTCTAACGCATGTCACGGATCTGTCCTGTACCTACCTACATAATCTGGCGGACAAATACTCGAATTTTGTTAGGGTAACCAATTTTGCGGCAACAGTTTTCTAATGGTTTTCACGTTGCTTCCATTAGTTGCTATATTCGTATACAACTTCGTTTGTTTTTGTCGCACAGAAATTTTCACAACTGGTTGAAGAGACCTCAGCTCAGATAACAGATTGGAAGATAACAGATAAGCAAAGCCGAGGAGAAGCTCCTAGCGCTGCCTCGCCCCTAGCGAAAATCTGACCAACCCGGCTCGGTTTCTGTCGCTAAGGTCGAGTGTTCAGTTACCCCTATTGCAAGCCATCTATCTACATCAACTGATAAAACAGTGTAAAAACAGTGGGCAGATTCGGTGGGTATCACTCATTTATAATACCATAAACCATTAAAACAAATTTCAAAATAACCACCTTGGCGTGGTTATCATAAATCATTAATCATGGCGCGGTTAAAATCATTATTGTGAGCTGTAGATAAGTAGTTGACTGGTATGGAGATGCTTCATTCCTCAAGCACCGTCCGAGTTATGGGAATTTCAAAGAAAACATGTTTGAACATGCGCAGATGAGAAGTACAGTTTGATTTTGATAAAACTTCATATGGGATTATATTATAGATGTTGGCCTGCACTGACGCACCAAATTTCAGATTGTTTCGACCTTTCTTTCGGGCAGTTATGGGCGTTTCAAGGGTTCGATACAAAAAATGCAGTGAGCCAGGTTTACCTGAGTGTGCCAGAATTTCGAATTTTCGTCATCATTTTCTTGTTCGGGATGGTGGAAAATGAAGGAAAAACATTTCATTGGTCAAAAATATTGAATTTTGTCGAACAGTGTCTCATAGGTAGGTATGTGCTTGGGTTGCTTGTAGGTACCAATAAAAGTAGGGACTGAATTTACGACATTTACTGCCAAAACACCGTGGCTGGAGGAAAGACTTTCCTTTTCAGTATCGCGACGGAAAAGCCGCAACCGACCTTGAACCGGCCATCAGCTAATAGGACGCTGGACGCGACTTGTTTATCGAAAAACATCATGGTTTTTTCGTCCAAAACATTGCTATAAACATTCGATTATTTATCTCCTTGACACTGAAAACTGACATCAACACAACATGTTTGTCAATAGTCCTTGTCTCTAATGATTCTCAATCTGATCAAGTCATCAAACCAGGTAGGAACAACATTTTTACGACAATATTGGTTAAAAAATATATATTTTATTGTACATAGGTACCTATTATCTTTTACAAAATGTTTCGAGATATAATATATTATAAAGTTTACCTGATAAGATAATGTGAAATACAAAAATGCTATAGTCTTTTACTCCTAGTATTGAACTCCTGCTTATGCAATATACATACATGTATACCTAAGCTTTGCTGAATATGACTAGCGCGGTTGAGAAACAAGGATTTTTTGAACCCGATCCTCGTTTATCCCTCCGTCAGCTCCAGATGTTGACATTTTGAATACTCGTAGAAGAATGGCAAAGGTGATGACAATAATAATGGCTAAATCTGTTATTGGAGTTTGGCTTTAATCCAATCGAAACTATAAGAGTTTTGACGGGAAACAAATTAATAGAAGCATCACCCATGTAACTACTCTGGAATTCAAGCCCAGCAATATGTCCACTGCTAAGCTCACGTCCCAGCTGAGCAGTTACCTATCATAGCTTCCAAATGCCATGAACATGACAAGGTGGTCAATTGATACTCTGTGCTTCTTGAACCTACTGTTTGAACTTAACACGTTTTAAATGAAACCACTGATCAACATTTCTGAAGTAACTCTTCAATTCATTTGTGTTTAGCTAGCTCTGCAATCTGCTAGAATTGCGGGGTTTTGGTGGTTTCCACAATGGAAATGGGAGATCGGAGGCGAAGGGCAAGATATTGGAATCGATTCCAACCAAGTCAGATTCAATGGGGAGTTCTTTTCTCGTTACTTTATAACTCGTACTTCTGTTCCATTGTCACTGTTTATATAGAATCATTGCCACAGTAACTGTTTCCTCGTCTTTCTCTTCTAGGCCCTGCATTGGAACTTCTCTCATTTACTTGGTTCGTTCCACTTTTGTGTTGCCATCACCTACCACCATTTCCTAATTATTATAACAATGCTGAAATCTGAAAAATCGTATTATCAGGCCATTTCCAACAATACTTATTTTTGAAAGACTATTCAGGTATCCATATTTTGTACCTCACCGATGTCAGCACTAGTCAGGTGTGTCTGATGTATCGGATCCGCAGTATAGCCTGGACGGGTCATTGACCTTAGGCTCATAAACCAACATAAGTTTAGATCTTGTATTATGTATATAGACTCTCTAAAAATCATTATATTTGTTGTATAAAGTATTTGCTGAATAAAAAAATTGAATTGAATTGAATTGAATTGAGATCTGTCATCAAAGGGCGTTTAATAGCAGCAAAAGCATATTGCCGCTTATTCATCCCGATCAGGGCCGGTTTAAAGGGTAAGCAAAGTACGCGGTCGCGTAGGGCGCCAAGCAAAAGGGGGCGCCTACTTGGACAGGGCGACTATTAGTTGAGCGAAGGGGCGTGGCTAATGGTACCGTAAACAATGCGAGTTGAGCGAAAAAAATGTACCGTAAAAAATACGAGTTGAGCGATTATCTAAGTATATAAAAATTATCTTTTTATTCAAATTATCTAGACCCTGTTTAAAGCGGTTAAGACTCAAACGTTGATTAGAAATTTTTTTTTGAAAATTAACTATTATCAAAAAATAATTGAAAACTTTAACCACTTTTTTAATAAATTAAAATTAACAACATATTATTATTAATTAAAAACTAAATATACGTACATCCAATTTATTTTTAATAAATCCCCATTGCACAAAACCAAATGGACACTGACTACATTCTCAACGAATTTGCCAAAATGAAAGCAAGGAAAATCTCTTTCCAGTGTTAAGTGTAAACGTTTTAAGTTTGTCTTTATTTTACGAGTAAATAAATTGTTTAATTTCTTTAAAACTGACTGTTGTATTTATTTATTTGTTCACACTAAATTAACTTTGTATTTTTATATATGTAATTAGTTTTTAAATGTTACATTCAATAAATTAGGGCGAGTATGTTTAATACATGCTGATAATTAAGCCTCTATGTTTATTCATATTTCGCACGTTTCGTACATTCTTAAGCATTTATATTTACTCGTATTTTTAAACGTATCCAGAGATAATCCTTACTACCAAAAAAGTTTATGGGGGGGGGTGGGGGGGGGGGCGGAATGTTGTTCGCTTACACTAGAAAAATGTGTAAAACCGGCCCTGATCCCGATTTGCCGATCACAGCCCATATTTATAGACGTATGAACTGATTTAGCACGGTCATCGGAAGAGCCCAAAAACGCCCGAACGCTTATTGGTGCAATTTCAAATCCATCCAATTTTAGCGGTCCTCAGCTGCAAATGCCCGTTTCAATGAAAGCAAACACACTGATAGTCCGCTTTCTTAACAATCGGCTGAAGACGATAAGGCTCGATAAGACCCGTTGTGGTCTGTTTGAAACCAGCTAATGTCAGCCCTGATCAGCAGCAGCTGTTATCGACGGACGTCCGATCGCAGCAACACGATCTCACGGAGTTCGCGTCGAAACCAGAACTTACGAGAACTCACCTTTCCATCCGCGGCGGGCAATTACCTCAGTAAACGGCTCGGCCCTGGCCAATTACTTCCCGTACTTCCACCTTGCGGTCTCCGATCACCCGCGGCCTGCTCCGGGCGCCCTGCTCTAGTTCTGACCCCCTGGGATACCTGGGATATCGAGTACCAGTTGCTTCAAAACCTAATATAACTTCGTCTGTCTGTGCCTGCGGCTTAACTGCTTTTGTATGTTTATTCCATTCGACAATTTCATTTTTTTAAAATTATAACGTCAAGTTTTACGAAACTACTCCGCTGTTGTTTTGTGTTTTGAAATTATGAGTAGGTACCTATATTATCATAATATGATAAAACGCTACAAAGTCCTTGTCACATGGGTTTATTATTCTATTCGACAAACCTACACAAATGTTGGTTGTTCATTTATTGTTTCTTTCACGTGAAATAATTCGAATAGCCATTTCTGATGGTTTACACCAATTTTGGCCCCCAAAACACGAATTGGGTAGGCTCCTTTTTTTTGGTTTATTATTTTCAATAATGAACCATTGGAATCGAGCATGAAAAAAAAAATTCTTACCCCCCCTCAAAATTTGATGGTTTACGTTTCAAGGTATGTAGAATCCAAAACTGCAATAAAAATATTTCTGTCTGTCCGCCGTACGCCGTACGCCGTACGCCGTACGCCGTACGGGCCACTTTTCTTAGTTACCATGAAAAAAAATTGATGAAATTCGGGTTATAGGTTCCGTTCGGGGTCTAGTTGGTCCTCGAAGCTCGACGTTACTGTCAGTCATCTCTAAGGGGTTCAAAATAGGGGTTGAAATTTTCAAAACGCCTATACCATTTTTTTACGTAAATATTTTTACGGTTTTAAATAATTCTTGAACTTGCGAGTTTTTTAAGACCATCCGGAGCATCGTACGTCCAGCCGTTCGTTCACAGTAAGGCCCCGAAGTTTGCACCGACAGGCATTTTCGACTCCAGTGTGAATGAAATTGTATACAATTCAAACCAAATCTCGTAACCAGAGACGCGCCCACAATAGGAATTTGTGAATACGGCCAATCATTGGTAGGGATCACCTGATTATATTGGCGGAGTATGAAGTCGAGTTGGTTGTTCTGTGATATTATTTAATTTGAAAAATGATGGCTCTTTTGGAGTTTGTTGGTAGGTAGTGAAACTTGAACAAACGTTGAAGTATTATTGATGGGTAAATTATTACTACGGTAAATCATTACTCAACGGTAAATTATTACACAACGGTTCATTATACCATCTACGTAGAAGGGGCTGGAGTTTGTTGGTAGGTACTTTTGCAACTTTTTTCACTCCTCATCAACAATTTCTTTTCAGAACTTCATTATGTGTGTTTCTTTTTGTTAGGTACTGTTTGTCATCGGCAGAATTATTTTAGCAACATTTAACTCGTGATTTAGGTAGGTACCTAGTAACGAGTACGGGGTTAGGTACTAACCTACGGAGGGTCTGCGATCTACATAATTATGCATAGAATAGTACATATTATATTATATAGACGGGTTATCTATACATAGAGCTGTGATCTGTAACAGAAGGGTATTCTATACAAAATAATAAACCGTTGTGCAGGGATTTGCAGCGTTTTCAAATTATCTTTGACCATTGGTAGTGCCATTTAATCGTCTTGATCCACATGTTGAAACTTTTTCTAGTGTTATTATACAAACTGATTTTGATTTCGGGCGATTTCCCAGGTTTTTGACTCCCAAAAAATCAGTTTTGGGAGCTGAACATTTGGTAGAACCTCAATTTTCCACTCTTTGGTCAAAATCGACTTCATATTCGGTCTTCTCGTCCCAAAAACAAGGAAAACGATACCTCAAAAGCTCATGTTACTAACATGTTACTAAAACGCAAAACGCTGCAAAGTTCTTGTCACATGGGTTTATTATTCTATTGGACTACCTACAGAAATGTTGGCTGTTAATTTATTGTTTATTCCATGGGAAATAATTGAAATAGCTATTTTTGATGGTTTCCACCATTTTTGGCCTCTAAAACACAAATTAGGTACGCTCCTTTTTTTTCAATTTATCTTTGATCATTGGTGGTGCCATTTAATCGTCTTGATCCACGTGTTGATACTACTTCCACTGTTATTATACAAATTGATGGCGATTTCAGACGATTTCCCAGGGTTTTGACTCATAAAAAATCGATTTAGGGAGCTGAACATTTGGTCGAACTCAATTTTCCACTCTTTGGTCAAAATCGACTTCATATTCGGTCTTCTCGTTCCCAAAAACATGAAAAACGATACCTTAAAAGCTCATGTTACTAACATATTACTAAAACCCAAAAAGTACCTATTTTTACACACATTTTCACTCATAACACCACTGGGTATATTCCGATAGGGCTGCAAAGTTTCGGGACGCAGCTAGGGCCCAAATTGAGCATGTGTGCGAAAGAACGAATTTTTTGGACCGAAAATGAAGCCGGTTGCACGTGATACGGCGGACGGCGGACGGACATCGCATTTTTGGAATTAACGCACTTCGAAACGTAAAAGAAAAAATTTTGAGGGGGTTTTATAAAAATTTTTTGCTGAGCGATTACATAGGAAAAAACGCTGCAAAGTCCTTGTCACATGGGTTTATTATTCTACTGGACATACCTACACAAATGTTGGCTGTTTATTTATTGTTTCTTTCATGTCAAATCATTGAAATAGCTATTTCTGGTGGTTTCCACCAATTTTGGCCTCCAAAACTTGAATTAGGTAGGTACGCTCCTTTTTTTTTTAAAGTATCTTTGATCATTGATAGTACCATTTAATCGTCTTGATCCACCTGTTGACACTTTTTCCAGTGTTATTCTACAAACTGATGGTGATTTCAGACGATTTCCCAGGTTTTTGACTCATAAAAAATCAATTTCGGGAGCTGAACATCTGGTAGAACCTCAATTTTCTATTCTTTGGTCAAAATCGACTTCATATTTGGTCTTCTCGTCCCCAAAAACATGAAAAACGATACCTTAAACGCTCATCTTACCAACATGTCGCTAAAACGCAAAAAGTACCTATTTTTACACATATTTTCACTCATAACACCCCTGGGTATATTCCGATCGGGCTGAAAAGTTTCGGGACACAACTAGAGCCCAAATGGAGCATGTGTGCGAAAGAACGATTTTTTTAGACCGAAAATGAAGCCTGTACACGTGATACGGCGGACGGCGTACGGCGGACGGACATTGCATTTTTGGAATCTACGCACCTTGAAACGTAAAAGAAAAAAGTTTGAGGGGGTGTTATAAAAATTTTTTGCTGAGCGAATACATAGGTGTATTATTCACAGAATAATAAACCAACAACGGACGCGCCCCCGTAGATTGGCACTAAATGACAGTTCATGGAATCACCCTCAGAAGTGGTGCATCCGTAAATATTATGCGGTCACGGATGCACTGTATAAATTTATCCGTAACCTCTGTATTGTTGAAGGATCGTCAACGGAAACACCTGTGGTTTCCGTGGTGTACTATTTAGGCAAAATCAACGGATGGTCATTTTCACGGAAGCGCCCCGAAAATCCCCGTAAAAGTGTAGCGATTTCCGTGTTAATCCTTCAACGTTCCGTCGCACGCCGGTGGTTGTACCGTGACTTTGTACGGATCGTCATAGCCCCACCCTTGGACAATCCCGTAACACTCCTTCGCCATCCCCGTAGCCCATCCATGATTTTCCCGTGAGCTCTCCCTAGATTTTCTCCAACCCACCTTTGACTGTCCCTGCCCTTCCTTCACACCTTCACTGACTCAGCGTTGATTCTTCCGTGGAGCATCACTAACGTTCCATTGATTGTCCTTGAAGTTTCGGTAAAGCCGGCGCTACACGATGCGTCGAATGTTGGGCCAAACGTTGGACCGTACTCGACGAGTGACGACTCGACGAGTGACTCGAGCAAAAGCCCCAGTCACACGGTGTTGTCGGTGGTGGCAAATGTTTGATCCAGTGCGATCCAGGTCGAGCCGTAGGGAGTTTTTTCATAATTTTTAATAAAGTTTGTGTGTGTAAAGTTTTTTATAATGGAAACGGATGATGAAGATTTTGCAGCGATTGCTGCAGCACAGTTGTTACTTATTTCGTGTACCGAATTGTTGTTGAAGCGAAGGAAACCAAGAAGAAGAAGGTGGTGGATGTTATCCCATAATAAATCCAGAGAACGGTACGTGGTGAAAAGTTTTCGTGTTTTTGGTATATTATTTTTCATAGAGAAGTTAAGTCAGTAGGCAACAATCGGTCGGTTTTCTCAATTTCCAATCAAAGCGCGGACAAATTTTCAATCATGCAACATTACCAAATGAGCGAATTTTGGAAGACCCTGTTATTTTTTAAAGATTTTCAGCAATTTCTAACAATAAAAACCAAAATGTGAAAACTTGCTTGTGAACCAAAAAAGCTGATCTTCGAATTCTTGATCCGATTCTTGATTTTTTGGCGAAGGAACGGAATTTCTTAGTTAAGAATTTCTTAGTTACGAATTTCTTAGGAGTTAGAATTTCTTAATTACTTATTTACAATGACGTTATTCATTAATATTATCAGGTGCAGCGGCTCAGATATGCTGATTAATCTACTGAGGGAACCGTCTGGCAAATTTGAAAACTTTTGCCGTATGTCAGCAGAAGATTTTGAGTGCCTATTGAATAAAATTGGATCAATAAAATCACTGCGCTACAAACTACAAACTACAAACTGAACGCCGAGTCGTGTGGCCGACCCTCCGTATTCGAAGAAACGAGCCTCCAACGTTCCCGCCAACATTGGACCCTTCTTTTTCCTTTGACTTGGGTGCAAGTACCGCTCTCAGAGCGATCGCCCTCCAACGCCAACGTTGGACGCTGGCCGTTGGACGCTGGACGTTCGAAGGTCGGCCACACGATGCTACCAGTCACCAAGCGTCCAACATTGGAAGGTGTTGGTAGCATCGTGTAGCGCCGGCTTAACCCATGAGACTCCCGTAACTATCCGTGGACTCTCCCTCAAGCAGGCGCTACACGATGCTACCAACACCTTCCAATGTTGGACGCTTGGTGACTGGTAGCATCGTGTGGCCGACCTTCGAACGTCCAGCGTCCAACGTTGGCGTTGGAGGGCGATCGCTCTGAGAGCGGTACTTGCACCCAAGTCAAAGGAAAAACATGGGTCCAATATTGGCGGGAACGTTGGAGGCTCGTTTCTTCGAACACGGAGGGTCGGCCAAACGACTCGGCGTTCAGTTTGTAGTTTGTAGCGCAGTTATTTTATTGATCAAATTTAATTCAGTAGGCACTCAAAATCTTCTGCTGACATACGGCAAAAGTTTTCAAATTTTCCAGACGGTTCCCTCAGTAGATTATTCAGCATATCTGAGCCGCTGCACCTGATAATATTAATGAATAACGTCATTGTAAATAAGTAATTAAGAAATCCTAACTCCTAAGAAATTCGTAACTAAGAAATTCCTAACTAAGAAATTCCTAACTAAGAAATTCCGTTCCTTCGCCAAAAAATCAAGAATCGGATAGGTAAGGATGAATTCGAAGATCAGCTTTTTTGGTTCACAAGCAAGTTTTCACATTTTGGTTTTTATTGTTAGAAATTGCTAAAAATCTTTAAAAAATAACAGGGTCTTCCAAAATTCGCTCATTTGGTAATGTTGCATGATTGAAAATTTGTCCGCGCTTTGATTGGAAATTGAGAAAACCGACCGATTGTTGCCTACTGACTTAACTTCTCTATGAAAAATAATATACCAAGAACACGAAAACTTTTCACCACTTACCGTTCTCTGGATTTATTATGGGATAACATCCACCACCTTCTTCTTCTTGGTTTCCTTCGCTTCAACAACAATTCGGTACACGAAATAAGTAGGTAACAACTGTGCTGCAGCAATCGCTGCAAAATCTTCATCATCCGTTTCCATTATAAAAAACTTTACACACACAACTTTATTAAAAATTATGAAAAAACTCCCTACGGCTCGACCTGGATCGCACTGGATCAAACATTTGCCACCACCGACAACGCCGCGTGACTGGGGCTTTTGCTCGAGTCACTCGTCGAGTCCTCACTCGTCGAGTACGGTCGAACGTTTGGCCCAACATTCGACGCATCGTGTAGCGCCGGCTTTAGATGTACTGTAGCTCACTGGCGGTGCCCTTCCTTCATACCTTAAAGGCCGAATTCATAGTCCTAACTTGAGTAAAAATAATAGGTACTTTACTTCTGAAAGTAAAATAATTTCTTAAGGAAATGCTTTATCTGATTTTGTTTTCATAGACATTACTCTGTGAAGTAAAGAAAAATCTTTACTCAAGTCAAAATTATTGCAGTATCACAGAATTGCAGTTTCATAAAAATGCGCGGGATTCAATAATTCAGTCATTAATTATTTGTAGTTATTCACGAAGCGTAAGGTAAACTTGTGTAATAAACCGTTGAGTAATAATTTACCATTATAGATCTGCGTAGATCACCGTTTCCTGTGGTGAGTACCTACCCTCGTCCCCCCCCCCCCCCCCCCACCCACCACAGGAAAGCCCTAAATTGAGTATTGGAGCCAGCCCGGGAATTACATTTCATAAAAATGCGTGGGATTAAATAATTCGATCATTAATTATTTGTTGTTATTCGTGAAGCATAACGTTTGTTCAAGTTCCAAAAGTACCTACCAACAAAATCAAAAGATCCACCATTTTTCGAATGAAATAACATCACAGAACAGCCAACTCGACTTGATTATAATCAGGTGATCCCTAGCAATGATATCTGGGCCGGATTTATACCGTTTCATCACGATCATGGTGACGAAGGTTTTCGGTTTCATTGACGAGCGGCTGGTCATGCAATGCTCAGGGTGGTCTCAAAAAATGCTTTGGTTCAACATCAATTTAAAACGTAAAAAAAACCATACCCTTCTATTGAAGCTTTTCGAACTACGGCGTTCTGAAAATTTCAACTCCTATTTTGAACCCCTTAGAGATGACTGACAGTAACGCCGAGCTTCGAGGACCAACTAGAGCCCAAACGGGACCTACAAACCAAATTTCATTAATTTTGGTTCGTGGTAACTAAGGAAAGGGCGAAGTACGGCGTACGGACAGTAATTTCTTATTGCATTTTTGCTACGTACCTTGAAATTGAAACCATAAAATGTTGAGGGTGGGGGGAGGGGTGGGGAGGGGGGTTAAACTGGTTTTTTTTAATGCTGGATTCTAATGGTTCATTATCGAAAATAATAAACGAAAAAGAGGGGTTTTCTGCAAAGGTCGGATATTTCTGGATTGTTGATATTATGCTCCGCGGGCGCAGCCATCTTGAGAAAATCGTCGATTTTCGGTAACTGTTTCGGTTTTTGGCCTATAACTCCTTTCCGACGCATTATTTCGCTCTTTGGCTCCGTATACAAAGTAGCAGAGTATTTGGTAACCCATCGTATCAAAATAAAAAACCCGGAATACTTGGGAAAAGAAACGAAAATGCCGACACTGAAAAGATGACAGAAATGAAAAGAGAACAGTGCAAACTATCAATAAGGAAATGCTCACGGTACCTTTTGACGTACCTCGGTTTTTTCTAGGTACTTATTTTGGCTCGAAAGTAAAGATTTTACTTTACTTATTTTCTATGAAATAGGAATAAAGGAAATGCTTAAGGACGGCTTAAGCATTTGCTTTATCACTGACTATGAATAGCCCAAGTGGCCATTGCTTCCTTATTTGTACAGTTAAGCATTTACTTTTAATAAAGTGAGGACTATGAATACCGCCCTAAGTGACTTACCGGTGATTCTTCCGTGGATTTTCTGTAGCCCACCCTTCACTATCCTTAATGCTTCCGTGCCCTTCCTTCAATGATCCGTGATCACTCCGTAACACATTTGACTGATGGCGGATGGTTAACGGACAGGAAGCACAACCCTCCATTGCCTTTCCGTTGAGGATGCCCCCATAGAAACATACCTACGAGCCCTTTATGAACGAGCAGTGGAGAGACGTGTACCACATTCACCTCCCCGTCAACCGTTTAACGGAGACGCGAGGCAGTGCACGTCTCTCCCTCAACGTCCGTAAAGGGTCCGTAACCACCTACCGAGAACCCTTTACGGACGAGCGGCTGAAGATGACGGAGAGACGTCCACTGCCTCAACGGCTCCACTAACCGATCGCCAGAGCGGTTAAAGAAGCACAAGTCTCCCCGTCGCCCAGCCTAATTACACCTACCGAGTAGCTGGGCCGAGTAGTCGGTGGAGTACTCGGCCGAGCTAAATCGATGGGGCGAGTAGGTGATTACATTTCAGCTGGGCAGAGACGAGACAGCTGCGTCGTGTAATGTTCCGCGTCAACATAGCACAGTGAAGGAAAACGCTGCAAAGTCCTTGTCACATGGGTTTATTATTCTATTGGAGTTCTAGAGATTCTTGTTGGCAGTTAAATTTATTGTTTCTTTCATGTGGAATGATTGAAATAGCTATTCCTGATGATTTCCACCAATTTTGGCCCCCAAAACATGAAATAGGTACACTTTTTTTCCCCCCCAGATCATCTTTGATCATTGGTAGTGCGATTTAATGGTCTTGATTCTCCTGTTTACACTTTTTCTAATGTTAGTATACACATTGATGGTGATTTCAGACAGTTTTCCAGGTTTTTGACTAAAAAAAAACCAATTTTGGGAGCTGAACCAATGGTAAAACCTCAATTTCCGCGTCTTTGGTCAAAATCGACTTCATATTCGGTATTCCCGTCCCCAAAAACATGGAAAACGATATCTCAGAAGCTCATGTTACCAACATGTTGCTAAAACGCAAAAAGTACCTATTTTTACACACATTTTCACTCATAACACCCCTGGGTATATTCCGATCGGGCTGAAAAGTTTCGGGACACAACTAGGGCCCAAATGGAACATGTGTGCGAAAGAACGACTTTTTTAGATCGAAAATGAAGCCTGTACACGTGATACGGCGTACGGCGGACGGCGGACGGACATTGCATTTTTTGAATCTACGTACCTTGAAACGGGAAAGAAAAAATTTTGAGGGGGTGTTATAAAAATTTTTTGCTGAGCGAATACATAGGTGTATTATTCACAGAATAATAAACCAAAACGCTGCAAAGTCCTTGTCACATGGGTTTATTATTCCATTGGACATACCTACAGAGATGTTGGCTGTTTATTTATTGTTTCTTTCAAATAGAATAATTGAAATAGCTATCTCTGGTGGTTTCCACCAATTTTGGCCACCAAAACACGAATAAAGTACGCTTTTTTTTCTTTTTTTTCAAATAAATAAATTATCTCTGATCATCGATAGTACGTTTAATCGTCTTGATCCACCTGTTGACACTTTTTCCAGTGTTATTATACAAATTGATGGTGATTTCAGACGATTTCCCAGGTTTTTGACTCATAAAAAATCAATTTCGGGAGCTGAACATCTGGCAGAACCTCAATTTTCTATTCTTTGGTCAAAATCGACTTCATATTCGGTCTTCTCGTCCCCAAAAACATGAAAAACGATACCTTAAAAGCTCATGTTACTAACATGTTGCTAAAACGCAAAAAGTACCTACCGATTTTTACACACATTTTCACTCATAACACCCCTGGGTATATTCCGATCGGGCTGAAAAGTTTTGGGACACAACTAGAACCCAAATGGAGCATGTGTGCGAAAGAACGATTTTTTTAGACCGAAAATGAAGCCTGTACACGTGATACGGCGTACGGCGTACGGCGGACGGCGGACGGTGGACGGCGGACGGACATTGCATTTTTGGAATCTACGCACCTTGAAACGGAAAAGAAAAAATTTTGAGGGGGTGTTATAAAAATTTTTGCTGAGCGAATACATAGGTGTATTATTCACAGAATAATAAACCAAAAGTACCTATTTTTACACACATTTTCACTCATAACACCCCTGGGTATATACCGATCGGGCTGAAAAGTTTCGGGACACAACTAGGGCCTAAATGGAGCATGTGTGCGAAAGAACGAATTTTTTAGACCGAGAATGAAGCCGGTACACGTGATACATTGCATTTTTGGAATCTACGCACCTTGAAACGTAAAAGAAAAAATTTTGAGGGGGTGTTATAAACATTTTTTGCTGTGCGATTACATAGGTGTATTATTCACAGAATAATAAACCAATAGTAATGGCCCAATAGTAGTATTATCATAATATGGTAATAGTAATTATGATAGTCGTAACGGCCCAATAGTAGAAGATTATGATCGTCCTGAGTTGTTTTCGCATACAGAGAAGACATGACGTGATTCAGTCTGACTGAAGAATATTATCATCCTGAACAAGGGAATTTCGTGCGTTTTCTACATCTCGGATACTTTTTTTTGTCAGTCTATCTCTGCATACCTCTCAATGATGTGTAAATTTGCATATCTTCTTGAATTACATTACAATTAGGTACATACCATAAACGCAGTCTTTTATTCTATTTTCGGATTCTACGACTTGAAACGTAAAACATCATTTTTTTTTCATGCTCAGTGGTTCATGCTCAATTCCAAAGGTTTATTATTGGAAATAAACCATAGTAAGTATAGGTGGGTAGGTACATTAGTAGGTGCTACCTACTGAACATTTAGAACTGATTGCAGCTCGTTCGGAACGAGTTTATGGTTGTATCCAAAAATGATATGCTTAAAATAAAATGAATTCAGTTAATAACCGGGCTTGCTATCGATGAACTTCAAAGTTGATATTAACAGAAGGTTAGATAATAACCTAAGCACGATATATTATCACGCGAATAGCCTGGGAGAATCCTTCACATACACAATAAGTCTCAACTCATGAAGGACACTAGCTTAGCATCTTAGCTGAACATCTTTGTATCACTGGCAAATTCCTGACGGAAAAAATCGAATTTTATTATAGCACGAAATTACTTTTAAACGTGAGCATATAGATCATAGGTGGGTATTTGAATATATATATATATATATATATATATATATATATATATATAATATTACCTACATAATTTTTATCGTACCTAGGTAGTACCTACCTATAGTTCTTCTTTTTTTATACCTACCTACTGTAGAAGTGAGATGCAAAATGCGATTACATATTTGAAATATCCTCTGAAAGTCACCTTTGCAGAATCGGAAGCGCAAATAGAACGGTTACATAGATGAGAGGTCGTCGTTAAAGTTGTATTAAAAAATGCCTCATAACTCGTACCGACTTTGAGGCAGGTCCGCCTTCTCCCAGCCCCCGACAACAAGGAGGCTGATTGCCAATATTTGGGCTGTCGGCAGACCTTTTGTTGGCCCTAATTCCATCAATTGACCCTTCTAGGCCGAGTTGGATCAGTCATTCTATTTCGCTCAGGGCTCAGGTCGGAGTTGAGCCCGAGACTCTATCAGTTTTTGAAACAGTCAAATCTACTATTTTTTTTAAATGAAAGTGTAGTTCTGCGAAAAATATTGCTTCCTATTGTAAAAATGCCTGTCATCAGTCTTAAGAGGCTATCTCGCCTCGTTTCGAGGAGCAGTCGTGAGTCAGCCCTGAAGCTCATCAGTAGCGCCGTCGGTAATTCCATGCATATGTCTGTATACTTATGAATTGTTGTAAAACTCCACAACTCGTTGTTTCAACAATAAATTAGTAGGAGAATTATCAAGTATTTCGTAGGTTGGTGCATTTTCATGAAGTCATCGCGGTAAACCTTTGTTTTTCGGACCAGCTGCCAACGAGTACAAGTGGTTTCGTTGTTCATTTTCAAACGGTTTGATGAACGTCTTTCATTATCTACATTTCTTTGTTATTAAGCAATTGCGAACAAAATCGTGATAATAACCTCTGTTCCTGTTTATTTAGTTTGTTCTTATTTCGTTGTTGGTCGACGATATTCATTGGTTTGTACTTTGTTGCAGGGGTAGTGATAGTGATATCCCTGGCGCTACTACTGGCCGGTCTTCTAGTCGCTGTATTCTTCAATGCCTGGGTCAACTTCTTTATTGACAGAGTGAGTATCATAATTTTTATCAATTTTGCAACCAACACGGAAATTGGAAATTAAATGAATTTGAGAGAGCGAAATCTACCTTTTTCCCCACGGTAGTGAAGCTACACAGTGCAGTAGTGGCCATTTTTGGTTTTTGAGTTGCACCTTTTTCCATCTGTTTAATTAATGAATCATTGTGGCTCCCACAGTATTACCCTGACAATGTCTTCCATGTGCCAGTAAGAAAGTGCATTCAGTAGGGCTCGCTTAAAGAGAAATAAATTTCCTACAGGAGAAACAACGAAGATTTTCTAATTTACTAAACCCGGTAACGGTTCCCAGAATCCCGTTCGCCGACGTGCTTGATTCACTAGTCCCAACTAATCAGTGAGGAACAAAACCTCTACAGCGTACCTGTAAAGTTAAGAATATTTGTTAGTACCTATACTAATAATAATTACTCCCATAACGGTGGTTACTGCAATATAGCACTTGAAAAATGTCTACTCCCCTCTTCTAACCGGCAATTTTTTGTCTACTCATAATCAAATTTGAACATCTTTTGCGCATCTATATTGATTAACCATTCCACTGTCACGTTGAAATCCCGAAGTATACTTAAACTTGATAATTTTTGGAACAAGTTTAGTCGATTTTCCAGAGTATCGTTGTATAATGTCAACAAAAACTCGAACGAAACGAAAATTGTTGAAAATTGGAATTGAAATTGTGAAAATTGAAAAATATTTCTGATCATTTCTGTCAAAGCCAGTTACTTTATTGCAAAATACATCTAGATAAACTATGTCGTGACACGATTACTATGCAAGTATGCTTAAAAAAGCTCCAGCATCAACAACAGCTTTTCTCAACCAATTTTCTGCTATTCATTGACGTCTTTTCACGATATATGGGCAATACCTACGTCATCCCTTTTTCAACGTTACAGCAATGAGGTAGGTAATGGGTTGGTTTTCTGTTCACTGTTTTTTGTTTAGAACAATTTCTATGAAAATCATGCAAATTCTTACGTAGGTCTCTAAAATAAATATGGAGGTGCATTTGGTTTATTATTTTAAATAATGAATCTGTGTAATCGAGCAGGAAATTTAAAAAAATTGTCCCTCCCCTTTCTCTCTCTCAAAATTCTATGGTTTTTGAGTTTCAAGGTTCCTAAGTAGAAAATCCGAAAATGGAGATGAAAACTGACCGTATGCAGCACGCCTCACTTTCCTTTGCTACCATGAGCCAAAATTAATCGGAACGGGTTTGTAGGCCCCCTTGGGGTCTAGTTGGTCCTCGAAGCTAGATGTTACAGTCAGTCATCTCTAAGGGGTGAAAAATGGAGGAAAACGCCGTAGCTCGAAAACTGTATAGAAGGGTAGGTATAGTTTTATGACGTTTTTTAATTGATTCAGAATTGTAGGTATTCTACTTTCAGCCGTTCGTTCACAGTAAGGCACTGAAATTTGAAACGAAAAGCGTCGTCAATATTAGTGTGAATCATAAGGTATACATCCAGTCCAGAAATGTCATTGACAGGGTACAGCTGATAATCTGCGCAGTTGGGGAAAAAATAAACCTTTGTGTAATAATTGGCAGCATTTTTCAAGATGGTGATTGAAGCTTTTCAAGGAAAAGGGGCCAGATTTGTACCATAACCCCATTCAATTTAGATTCCCTTCGACAAGGGTAATTCATGTGAATCTCGATGCTCCTTGTCTATGATCACAAACGCATTGTGGAGATTAGTTCAAAAAGTTATTTTTTATCTACAAAAACGCTGCAAAGTCCTTGTCACATGGGTTTATTATTCTATTGGAGTTCTAGAGATTCTTGTTGGCAGTTAAATTTATAGTTTCTTTCATGTGGAATGATTGAAATAGCTATTCCTGATGATTTCCACCAATTTTGGCCCCCAAAACATGAAATAGGTACACTTTTTTTTCCCCCAGATCATCTTTGATCATGGGTAGTGCGATTTAATGGTCTTGATTCAGCTGTTTACACTTTTTCTAATGTTAGTATACACATTGATGGTGATTTCAGACAGTTTTCCAGGTTTTTGACTTAAAAAAAACCAATTTTGGGAGCTGAACCAATGGTAAAACCTCAATTTCCGCGTCTTTGGCCAAAATCGACTTCATATTCGGTATTCTCGTCCCCGAAAACATGGAAAACGATACCTCAAAAGCTCATTTTACTAACATGTTGCTAAAACGCAAAAAGTACCTATTTTTATACACATTTTCACTCATAACACCCCTGGGTATATTCCGATCGGGCTGAAAAGTTTTGGGACACAACTAGGGCCCAAATGGAGCATGTGTGCGAAAGAACGACTTTTTTAGATCTAAAATGAAGCCTGTACACGTGATACGGCGTACGGCGGACGGACATTGCATTTTTGGAATCTACGCACCTTGAAACGGAAAAGAAAAAAGTTTGAGGGGGTGTTATAAAAATTTTTTGCTGAGCGAATACATAGGTGTATTATTCACAGAATAATAAACCAAAATATAAATTACATCAATGGCCCGTTGATGATTCCGTCTGTACATTTTATGCGCACTCTTGACCTTCGGTAAACTCATTACGAAACTAGATATATGTAGGTACTTATACAAACCAATTATTTGGATGGCTTAGTCGAAGTTGTTTCCTAGAAGGTTCAAGATTTATGATTACCTACATCAGAATTTACTGGCTTTTTTTTTTTTTTTTTGCTTACGTTAAATCCAATCTGCACCAGTCATTTTCAAACAGTTTTGATGACATTTTCAGAGATTCCTCAGTCATCATTTCCGCGTGCATATGAAGTAGCCACACCGTGGGAAGTAGGTCATGGATACGGCAAACGTTGATGCCACACATCGACGGGCTTTTCCTTTTTCAGTTGTTTTTATTTCCCCCTGAAACGAGAAACTGGGTGAAATGATGTGATGTGAGGGAGGATGTGAAATTGTCATTGTGGGTTTCACTTTCTACGGAGCTCAAAACAGACGAGCCGTGAAGGACGCGGGTTGAGATACGACCAGTTAGATACGGCGAGGGGAGAAGATATGCGACAAGTAAACTGCGCTGTTGATACGAAAAAAGAAACAGTTGTTGAGTAACGCACCGAGCATTGCATGGAACATTACTGGGATGGCGCATAATCAATTAGTTTGGAACACGGATTAGTTTGGTATTTTGTAAAGTAATGGTCACTCCCTCTAGTTTCCCAAAATATTGGGTGATTACGAAGGGTACCTTGCTGCGAGTCGGGATGGTCTCAGAATTTCACTGCACTCATAAGACTAGTTGGCACCTATCACCTGCGCATGCTCGGATATGAAACACTCGTTCTGCTGTTGTCTTCGGTTGGACTCATCCGATTTTCATGAAATTATGACGTTTGGGTTGGATGATCGTTGATAACGCGGCTAAGGTGAAAAGCGAGTAGACGTCATGTCTAAGGCGCTTCTGATAATTTCAAGGGTCGACAACTAGTTGTCTTGGTGTGGGACTGTCAGCATCCAGTTCATCGTGAAAAATTTTGCAGTCATGTCATGGTCATTATCGAGCAAAACCCTCGCTTCTCCCAAAAAGGTCACATTTTCACAGTGGGATGCGATTTCGTATCTAATTAAAATAGAATAGATTTTTTTGGTTTATTATTTCCAATAATGAACCTTTGGAATCGAGCATGAAAACAAAATTTTTAACCCCCCTCAAAATTTGATGGTTTCCGTTTCAAGGTATGTAGAATCCGAAAATGCAAATAAAAAATTTCTGTCCGTCCGCCGTACGCCTGCGCCGTGCTTCGCACTTTTCTTAGTTATCATGAACCAAAATTGACGAAATTAGGTTTATAGGTCCCATTTGGGGTCTAGCTGGTCCTCGAAGCTCGGCGTTAATGTCAGTGTCATCCCTAAGAGGTGAAAAATAGGGGTTGAAATCTCCAGGACGCCGTTATCTCGAATTTTAAAATAGTTCTCAAACTTGTGAGTTTTTTGAGACCACCCCGAGCATTGTTCGTCCAGCCGTTCGTTCACAGTAAGGCCCAGAAGTTTGCACCGACAGGCTTCTTCAACAGGAGGGTGAATGAGATTGTTTACATTCAGCCCAGATATCATTGCTAGGGACGCGGCAATAATTGGGAATTGGCCAGAGATAATCATTGCTAGGGAGCACCTGATTATAATCACGGAGTATGAAGTCGAGTTGGTTGTTCTGTGATATTATTTCATTTGAAAAATTATGGCTCTTGAATTTTGTTGGTAGGTACTTTTGTAACTTGAATAAACGTTATGTTTCATGAATAACAACAATATTATGAAATGTATTTCCCGGGATGGCTCAATACTCGATTTAGGGCATATATACAGGTAAATTATTACACAACGGTTATTATTTGTAAATGATTACACAACGGTTTATTATTGTGTAAATTACAACGCAACGGTAATTATTACACAGCAGTCTATTATACTATCTACGCAGAAGGGGCATCTATACAGGTAAATTGTTACACAACGGTTTATTACTCGTATTTACCTTATGCTTCATGAATAACTACAAAAAATGATTATTGAATCCCGCGCATTTGTAACTTTAATTCCCGGGCCGGCTCCAGTACTCGATTTATAGGGCTTTATTAGGGCTTATTAGCGCTTTCCTGGGGGAGCTCAAGGGTACTGACCACAGAAAACAGTAATCTACGCAGAAGGAGCATCTATACAGGTAAATAATAAACTGTTGTGTAATAATTTCAGCGTTTTTAGCGAATTTTCGAAGAAAAGGAAGCTATTGTTCTCGGTCCAAAATTTTTAAAACTCGAATTTCCGAAAGATTTTTATACCAAAATCCGTTTCAGACCATCCTGAATTCACTGCCGAAAGACACCAAAAATTATATGCATAAATATATATATTTATATATATATTTATATATTTATATATTTATATATGTATGTGTCATTCCAGACGATAACTCTCGAAAGAATTGAGATAAAAAGTTCAAATTTGCACGAAAAATCTGTCTTGGCAATCGACAGGCTAAGTTCGAAGATGGGCAGAATCGGGTCACTCTAAGGGGGAGTTTTGGGGAATTTTAGGGAGGGGGGGGAAAAACCCATAAATTCCCAAAATGAAAAAGTCTGACAAGTGACACCTCATTTTAAAGGTTTTTGTACGCTGAACACGATGGTGAAATCAGAATTGCGATATCTCATTCCATTCTCAAACTGGAGCACTTTGAAGATGAAGGATTCACCATCGTGTTCAGCGTTGGAAAATCTACAAACCGAGGTGTTACTCGGCAAAAATTGGAACAAAAAATTTGTTACGTATCCAATACCTACTCTTCTGGTATTCAAAACATTTTTGATTTCCCCCTCCCCCTCCTTCCACCCCAAATTTTACTTTGCGTAAAACTACTCCTGTTTTAATTTTGTATGGTATCAAGTTGGGAAAACATTGGCCGAAAATTAATTTTCAGAAAATTTTAGGCGGAGGAGGAAGATGCCGAAAACTTCGAAAATTCGCTCTTATAGCCATGCTGCATGACTGTGGTTTTTTGTTTTATATTAGAAACTTCTGTACATTTTTTAAATTTTTTTTGATCCCTGCACTTAGGGATAGTAATTCAACACTGGTCGATAGTGTTCGCTGGAAACGGTCCTCAATCTGTCTGTAAATTCGTCAGCTTCGCAGTTGGAGAAACGCTTTGTGTCGAGAACTTGGCCGTTTTCCACTAAGCTGCCTATCACTAGGCCTTGAGATTGGTATCCAGTGGAGAAGGGAAAATCACATTCTCGCCGCCCCTCGAAACGCCTGAAAATCGGCGTTTCTTTCGCCGCGTCAGACGGGCTTGTGGATTTTATTTTCATTCGGGGACAAATACGATCTTGCGATGTGTGATAGAGGACAAATAGAATCTACTTCAACTCCCTGTAGATTACTGCGGTAGATACTGAAATGATTTACCTGCTAGGCTTGACTAATCGACTAGGAAGATCTAATTGGTTTCCACACTTACCTATTTATAGTATAATGAGAACCCTCATCTTTTTGACAGAAACACGGGCGTTGGCGACGAAGCACAAATAAGCACGCCAAATGATGTGGAATGGGATGAGGGGGGGGGGGGGGGGTATGGAAAAAGCATTTGACTCAAGTTTTTTGAGTAGAGTTGATCGGACTTTTCATTGGTCGAAATAAATCGTCGAAGATATTATATTCAATTTGTCTCATTCAATCGATTTCAAATTGACTAATCACCTATTTTTGAAATGCGCTCCAGTGCTTTCCACCTCACTCTCTATTGAGGGGCATTCAGCTGGAGCAGGACCATGTAGGTACATATATTTATTTACTAGATGCATATATGCATACTCATTTGCATACGTGTATATATGCACATTTACCGCACGAATGTTCTTCCTCAACCTCTAATCAGTGACTTGTCGCGGCGGACCGAACCAGGACTGGCCCCTGTAATCGATTCAGAGAACTAAACCTCGTTCAGAGTAACGGCAGCCCCAATCTTCTCGACAAGAATGTTCCCCTCTGCAGGAAACATTCGCATATCCTGTTTCCGACAACGTTTCCAACGAATGAATGATTCACTCATAGATTTTAGACAACTTCGCGTAGGCTGAACTCGATAGCCACATTTTTCAAGGTTGCTGGGTATAGTAGGTCTGTAGTTCTGTGGTAGTTTCTGATGGAAAGCTCTTATATTTCGTCAGTAGGTTGGGAGATGATGTACAAACGGATGGTTGTACAGGGGCGACCCTCTTGGTTTCTATTTCGGTTGGAAGGGGTCAGCACTCAATGGAGAGAAAAAATAACCAACTGCAAATCAGTTTTGGGCCGATCTAAAACTGAATCCATCGGAAAAAAACCATAGGTGTATGTATGTGTATATGTGCGCAAATTTTGTATCCGAAGCCCAGGCCGCAATTCTCAACCGATTTCCGTGGCTCTTTTTCTATGGGTACAATAAAGTTTTGGGTCTAGTTGTGCATTACATCGTCGGAATTTCTAAATTCACTTCTGGAGGGGGTAGTCGAGGGGTGATATTGAAAATATCGACTGCATGCGATGCCCAGACCACAATTCTCAACCGATTTGCGTGGTTAGTTTTCTGTACAATAAAGTTTTGAGTCTAGCTGTACACTTCTTAGCCGGAATTTCGAAATGCACTTCAGGAGGGGGGGGGGGGGTAATGGGGGTTGTGGAAGAGTATTCCACATTGCTTGATTGAACAATACACCACCAGTAAGGGCTTCTCCTGTAATTCATGCATCACTTAACAATGTGTTTACTACTTATAATCCATTTTCACTAAAAATGGTGTTCGGTTGTATCAACGGACAATACACCCGCTCTACCTGAACATAGGCAGGTTACCAACGTTGACGGTGATTTCATAGCTGGCGGTAGGACCACGGTTGGCGTAATGTGGTTTTTAACTGTTTCACAGTCGGATTTACGTAATGACTCGATACATTTACTATGTTTACAGTAACGAATTGGAGTTTTCAAGGCTAGTATGTCTGCTTTGAAGTTTTGCATTGCACCTCTTAAAACAGCATATTTATCTTATTTTTTTCTATATGACAAATACATAGCGTATACGGCAAGCACTCTGATTTACGGCATAAAATACTGACGTGGCGCTTACTCTTTTACCTTCTACTGTCTAAACGTGGTTTGCTACTCACTCCTACGCATCGTTACAAGAGCCCGTAGTCGAACTAGAATTAAAGACCTACACAAAACCTTTGAGGTATTTCCTCCTATGCTAACTTATGTGTTTCGTTCGTTAATTTGTGCCCAGAAAGCAAAACTATCATTTTCTGCACGTTGGTAATGTAACACGTAAAACAAGAACTCCTTCTATTAATACTGTATGGATCTTCTTTTCAATATTCAGTGGGAGTTTGAGGGGCGATTGAGATCCGTGTTTAGAAATAAAGTTATTACTTATTGAACAGAAGCTTTCGGCTGCCCTCCGGCAGTCATCTTCAGGTGTACCAGAAATACGTTGTTACCTTGTCTCCTACAACGTATTTCTGGTACTCCTGAAGATGACTGTCGAAGGGCAGTCGAAAGTTTGTGTACAATGAAAATAACGTTTTCTAAACACACCTGGATCTCAATCGTCCCTAAAACTCCCTAAGAATTATACTTCACAAACTTTAACAGCATTACCAAGTCCTAATAACGACTTTTTTACTCGGCAATCCTTATGACTAATCCCAAGGTTGTGCTCAGCACTACCTGAGGTGATTAATAACATTTCTGTTACCGCGATATCATATGTTATAAAAAGGAATCTATACAGTCTTCGTAGGTACTCAAACGATCTTATAACTCAAGATCTGTATATTATGGAATATCTGAAAGTACTTGGCCTTAATTAACTTATTTTTATTAGTTTACAAGTAGTTCTGATAAGTCAGAAGTATTCACTGCATCTACGGTTCATTATTAAGAACAGAAGATTACGAAGTTAAATATTAAACAGTAGGTTGTACAAACATGATACGAGTGGACGATGAATATCAACAAGTCCCTGGACGGGTCTTTGACCTTAGGGTTAAGATATTAGTGATAACGTATATATGTCCCACGAGTATTTTTCTGATTGTAATTGAATTATTATGTGAGTAAACATTCTGCTGATCGATTGATTAATTGACATAATAACCAGCTTTGTTGGATTGCCCGTAGGCGCAATTCCTCTCAGGTCTCTTACTGCATTCGATTCACCGGGCCTCATTCGTCCCGACAATACAACGTTAACGTTGTTGGGATGTTCAGAGACGATTCTAGAATTCTGAAAATTTTCTCCCAAAACCACACAGTTTTCTTTTACAGTTATATTGGTGATGTACTCATCCTTTGAGAAGAAACTCTGGAACACAAGTATTCTAGGTAGGTAGGTAGGTCCTGTATTCTTTGATCCATTAACGGAAACTGAAACCATTCAATGGATCTACTTCCACCTTTAATGATAAATTATGAACCGGGAATCCTCACTCAAGGGTTATAATGGGATCCATTCAGTTTGCAACTTGTAGGTGTGGTGATGCCCATGAATATTCAACTTGACTCAGAAACTGCGCGTTCTGTTTCTCATGGAACAGCTTAGTATGGTCCTGATGTTCCCATGTCGGAATCTCTTGACTTGAAAATCTCTTGGAGGAAGGGGAATACTTCCGTGGTACGTATCCCCATCCGCATACTAATCATTCCTTATCTTCTGATTTTGCATTCTTTCAAAGACATAAGGATTTAGTAGTGCGATCGATTGTGTCGATCTTCCGTATGCTGTATGCTTTTTCTGAGGGGTAGTTCGGTTTGGCGAGATGAAGAGGTACGTTTTTTCACAAATTCACAAGTAAGTGATATCTACCCTTTCCTAATCGAGTCTCGCAATCTCCTTGATCTCCTAGATGTTGAGAAACACACTGAGAAGACAATCCAGTAAAATGTTCAAATTATACTGAACTTTTTTTACTCCATTATGAACTATGTAAGACAATTTCCATACCTAATCATAAATAAGAATCTTGAAACTTACCTCTAAGTCATAATAGAGAAAATATAAAAATCACCAGGCAGGCGCTGTTGAAGGACCATCCGCCCATGCCAGGAAAATGCTCCTCTATTACCACACTGGCTACTTCCTTCAGAGTTCTGCTTGACCCGAAAAACTTGCGTTCAACCAACGTGAAAGTGATGAAGTTGCCTTGCTCACCTCTACCTCACTGAGAACCGTTCATTAAGTTATCAGCTGCTTGCTCTGCCGTATCGAAACCTTCTGTATGCTTTCTCGCGGTTCATGGTGATCGTCCCCTACAAAGTTCCCTACATGAGGTTTAAATAGATGAAATGCTGCTTATGCAGTGTATACTTTTACTTGTACCAACCTATTTATCATCTGCTTATTAAAATGGTGATGAGGAGCATGAAGTATGCCCTGATGAAACAGTTTAGGCTGATATATGTACCAGTATAGGGGAAAGGTTCATTCGACTACCTAACTGAAAAAAAAATTTTATTTCACCCAGAAGCGATGTTTATCAAAATTTGTATTAATTGCTACGTGTGCCTACCAATTTGGGGTCAGGAAAAAAACCCGGAGACCTCAAATACCGTGCTGTGTATTTTCATTTTACCGCACCCTATATGATCCTTCTTCCATGGTCTACCCCAATGTAGAAGATGTAGGTAGGTAGGCAGGAAGGTTTAATTCGATTTGATGCTCCAGATTGTCTTGCTGTGCGCTTTATTTATTGTAAACAAGCCATCTCTTTTTTCCTCGCGATGCTACAGTCTTCTGTGAACATCCCAGTAACGTTATTGTTATAGTCGGAACGAATGGGGCCCCTAACGTGAATCGAATGCTGTAGAAGATACCTGAGAAGAACCTGGGACTTGTTGGCCAAGATGTCGTGATCACCCACACTCCACTTTCTCTCGCGTCGGCGTTGTGTCGGTTATGCTCTTTCCGGCTGATCCTGTAATCAAATTATAGTTACTTCTGTCCTACCTGTTATCGAAGTGATTATAACTGATCACTGTCAGTCCGACCAAAATCATCATACATTTTCAGCTGGTATTTGTAATGGGTATTGCGCCGCTGTCCAACTACATTATGGCAGACTCCGAGGATTCTACGAACCAGTTACGAGTGGAATCCTAGGTGCTGGTAAACAGTTAGGGTCGAGCAGAGCAACGTGTATTGGTGGTGATCGGAATCGGGCTGAGGGAATGATATGCGCGTGGCCAGTAATAATCTCAACTAATTGCCCCCTGGCGCAGGCACTTCGGAAGACGGTGTTAAAGACCTGGGAACGGAACAATGTGGACTTCCCACTGTGTACCTATTGTTGCTGAGAGCACGGTCAAGGTCAGGAAGCAGTTGCATGTGTGAATGTGAGACATATCTGTCCGAGAATATCACAATAGAATCTCGGCTAACGGGGAATCGACCTTACTGGAAACGTTTGTTGCGACAGCTCAGCCAAAATAGTTCTTGGGCCAACTAGGGCGTGGACGTTCGACCCTTAGAATACTTAGGTTTTGAGAACCCAAATCGGCAAACGGCTGAAATCCGCAGTCACACTTTCTGTCTTGAGTTTTCAATAATTCGCTGGTTATGCAGCACTAGTGAACTATCGAATTATCACGAAGTATCACCGAACGAATGGTAAGAATTCCCTTGGTAGTAAATCTGACTCATTAATTTTTAGAAAAAATAGTACATAGTACAGGGGTAGACTTGTACCTACTGTTACTGGAGGAGCTCATGGGACTTCCGATATATCTGATAGTTCTCACAACCAGAAGACGCTAAGAAGTTGAAGAAATAGCGAAGGAAGGAACTTTTTAGTTCCATGGAAGGAACCGGTTGTGTTGTGAAGTTCAACGTTCGCGCGTCTGAGCGACTGGGGGGGCACAGGAGACTTTCCAAAATGACGAACGTTCTACTGAAGAAGACGCACCTTCGCTCGGTGATATTTAAACGTTTTGCATTCCCCTAATTAAATACGAGGTACGAGGATTTCATTAACCAACGGACCAACAAGACACCAACTGGGACCTAGAGCTTATGAGCCAAATTTCATTTACTTTTGGTTCATGGTAATTGAAGAAAGTGCCGCGCACGGCGATCGGTCGAAATTTATTTATTCCATTTTCGGATTCTACGTACCTCTAAACGCAAACCATCAAATTTTGAAGAGGTGAGGGGAGTGGGGGGGGTTAATGTTTTTTTTTCTACCTATCTGTCTATAGGTACCTACTCGATTCCAAATGTTCATCATTATTGAAAATAATAAACCAAAAATCAGTCAGCTGTTCCCTCAGTGATTCTGAGCTCGATGTAGGTATACCGCATGATTCACTTTCACACGCTGACTAAGAAGCTTATCGGGTCAGACTTCAGGACCTTACCAAGGCGATAGAGAGAAACTCTCCGCATGCCTGGAGAGTTCGCCACTGTGAACGAACGGCTGGACGTGCAATGCTTCGGGACGAAACCAAAAACGCTGCAATGTCCTTGTCACATGGGTTTATTATTCTATTGGAGTTCTAGAGATTCTTGTTGGCAGTTAAATTTATTGTTTCTTTCATGTGGAATGATTGAATTAGCTATTCCTGATGATTTCCACCAATTTTGGCCCCCAAAACATGAAATAGGTACACTTTTTTTCCCCCCAGATCATCTTTGATCATTAGTAGTGCGATTTAATGGTCTTGATTCAGCTGTTTACAATTTTTCTAATGTTAGTATACACATTGATGGTGATTTCAGACAGTTTTCCAGGTTTTTGACTTAAAAAAACCAATTTTGGGAGCTGAACCTTTGGTAAAACCTCAATTTCCGCGTCTTTGGTCAAAATCGACTTCATATTCGGTATTCTCGTCCCCAAAAACATGGAAAACGATACCTCAAAAGCTCATTTTACTAACATGTTGCTAAAACGCAAAAAGTACCTATTTTTACACACATTTTCACTCATAACACCCCTGGGTATATTCCGATCGGGCTGAAAAGTTTCGGGACACAACTAGGGCCCAAATGGAGCATGTGTGCGAAAGAACGACTTTTTTAGATCTAAAATGAAGCCTGTACACGTGATACGGCGTACGGCGGACGGCGTACGGCGGACGGCGGACGGACATTGCATTTTTGGAATCTACGCACCTTGAAACGGAAAAGAAAAAAGTTTGAGGGGGTGTTATAAAAATTTTTTGCTGAGCGAATACATAGGTGTATTATTCACAGAATAATAAACCAAAAATCCTTAAGTTCGGAAACAATTTAAAAACATCATAAAAGCCATACATCCGTAAAATTGGGTAAATTTGGGCTTTGTAAAATCGGGTTTGTTGTTCCGTGATATTATTTAATTTGAAGAACGATGGTTATATTGGATTTTGTTGGTAGGTAATTTTTTTAACCTATTTGTTGTTAGGTACGAGTTCTTTGTTTACGGCCGGCCAAACAAATAATCCTGATTAGGTGAAAATTTGGGAATATGTCGAGGGTTACTTAGGTTCAGCGACCAACAGAAATTAGAAAATCACCGGGTGGGGGGCCGAAATGGCGTGTTACAGGATATGGTGGCGGTGGATAAAATGCGTATTTCTGAAACCGTAATTGCCGAACGTTGTAGAGCTTGTACTACGCCTCTGGTGGCCTTTTTGTCGTGTCTGTGCAGGTGTGGGTCGGTAGGTATCCACCGCAAAAAAAGACCGTAATAATTCAAGGGTCGTAGGCTCTGACAGGAATTCAGTAGTCTACGCAGAATGGGTATCTATCTATAAAGGAAAATTATAAACCGTAGTGCAATAATTTTCAGCGTTTTTTAGCACATGTTATGTGCCAGTCATGAAAGCGAATGATACTTGTCAGTCATACAGTCATGCTTGAGATAATCAGCTAAGTATGCAAGTGGGGAAATTTTGAACAAATAACTCAAGGTTTTTCTATTTGTCATTTTCAGCACATCACACTCAAAGATGGCGGACAGGTGTTCAACATGTGGAAGAAGCCGCCGGTGGAGCCGGTCATGAAGGTTTACGTGTACAACGTGACTAATGCTGACGACTTCCTTAACAACGGTGACAAGCCCGTTCTTGAAGAACTTGGTCCATTCGTATACGTGTGAGTACCTACGAGTTATTTGATTATGATTATTAGAAGAAGGGTGGCCATCGGTTAGGGAAAAACCTGGAAATCTTTAGTGAATTTGATGTTTTTTGAGAATTTCAACCCATATTTTTTACCCTTAAGAGATGACTGACAGGAACGCCAAGCTTCGAGGACCAACTGTACCCCAAGCAACTGAACCTTCGATTTCGGTTCGCGGTAACTAAGGAAAGTCCAGGGGGGCGATTCACCAAGCAAAAGAGATCTCTTTTAGGTCCATCTCTGTTTCGGCAAAAGAGATTTTTATAGTACCATGACAGGGTTATTCAGTAACTTCTAAAAGAGATAGTTGGCGGCCATCTCGGCATTTATCGATTCATGAATAAACACATCCAAGTATGGGTTGAGGTAGGTCACGGGAGCTATTCAGAAAAATAGACGAACTCGGGAGACATCGGAGGAGACTGACTGTCTTCTAGGAGATTTTCAAAATAGATAATCTCTTTTCACTATCTCTTTTAGTGAATAGGCCCCCAGATTTCCTACTGCAGTTTCGGGTGCTACGTACCTACCTTGAAACGCAAACCATCAAATTTTGTGGGGTTAACAATTTTTTTTTTTTTTTCATTCTTGATTCCAAACGTTTATTATCAAAAATAATAAATTTAAATTGTTCCGGAATGTGCCAGAACAAAGCCCATGTTCCGACACAATTTTCAATTTCATGTTGAGTTTCGCCCAATCCTTTTTGTACAATCATGTCTGAAACATCTTGTTTAGGTTTGTTTCGGAAATTTTAGGGAACCTTGTAACTGCTACTCCGAAAGGAGTACAACGTGGTCGTTGTGCTTCTTTAGCATTCGCATGGGCGTTTTCCGATGCGGCTGCAAGGTCGGGACCGGTAGCAGTTGAACTCTCCACCGGGTCAGCATTCCTCAGTCCCAGAGGTGATCAGCTCTGTGGCTCCTCCTTCCCAGCGCCTTCTGCGCCTGTTACTCCTACAACATGGATTTAGGATTGATTTCCTTACCCGCCTTATAGTTGAATGAGCACTTCCTGTGATTCTGTAAGGGCCATTTTCGAAAATTAGTACCCTTCGGCCGAAAAGATTCTTGGGAAATTCAAGTCAAGCTGTTAGAATGTTTCCATCTTTATTGTCTTTTCATCGTGCTCTTCGGCAGCCTCATGCAATAGGGATGCACAAACTTGTTCTTATAGTTTCCTGCAGAGATATATATTTTTAATTTTGCGTAGTGTGGCCCATTACCAATTTTGGTTGATGTTGGACAAATCAGCCATTTATCATCAGTGAGATTACCTAAGGTTATGAAAGCATTTACTTACGGCATATAGGTAACAATATTAATGGTGTTTGATGCGCGAGGTGGGACTGTATTGTCCTATGCATCAATAAATATATTATTATTATTATTAATGGCCATTTCATAACTCTGGTAATGGGCAATTTTCTTGGGTTGGAAGTTCTCCTTTTTTTGGTCAAATTCTGTTCAATAACGGAAATTAACACGTATTGACCATATAATGGGGTGTTTATGTTAGAAAGTCTAGGCATAAAACGAGTGTGAAACTTGAATTTCTCAGTTCCAACTAGAAATGTTGTATCAGGTAAATTTCCGAGAAGGTCACTAAAATCCCGCTTAGAGCGCTAGTGCATCACTTTAAACGATGTACAGAACCCCACTGGATGGAACCGCAAATTTATAAATAAATTAGAAAAACACGTCCTCAAAATCAAACCGAGGGGAGGTCACGGCCAAGGTTCTTGAAGGTTGCCAGGAAGGTTTGCCATTTGTGATGTTCGGCTGTTGGCAGCATTGAGAACCTTCGCCTCCAAAGCTTAGCTCCGCAGCTTTATATCAACAGCCAGTCAGATGTCAATAGACCTCATAAGTCATTTCTTGCCGCATTTTTACTTTTAATCACGCTCATTTTAAAAAAATACCGCTTATTTTTGAAAACGGGCGTCACTACAATTTTTCTAAGAGTTCTTAATATCTTTTTCCAAAAAGGTTTTTGGCGAAAAATCCGCATTTACATTAAAATAACTTTTATTATGCTATATTCCTCTGGGGCAATAGAGGAGTACCCTTCTGTAGCGTTTCACTTCTGCTGATACGTAGCACCTTGGCTAGAAACTGCAAAGTTCTAAATCGAAACGTTTTCGACTAATACTCATAGGTACCTATATATATAAGGAACAGGTTGAGGCTTGCAAAACTTCGGTTCAACATTCTTATCAACCAGTAATATGATTAGGTATACTTTCTAATAGAATCATAAAATAAATCAGGTAATTTCTTTCTCCTGAGAATGTTGGCATGCGACATTCTGCTCCTCACATGAGCCCAAACAAAATCAATTAGGAAAAATAAGAGGTATTTTTCCGTTTGGGAAAACCAAAAATTAACGACGAGGTTCTGTAAAGTTCCATGTTGTAACAAATCGGCAACGACATTCAAATTATCGATATGTGACATCTTTCCGTTGTATGCGTTGCTCAGAGTTTTGTAAATGACCCAATACATACTGAGTAAGTAGGTTAACAGTAGGTAATTACTTGAAAACAAAAAAACCACAGTCATGCAGCATGGCTATAAGAGCGAATTTTCGAAGTTTTCGGCATCTTCCTCCTCCGCCTAAAATTTTCTGAAAATTAATTTTCGGCCAATGTTTTCCCAACTTGATACCATACAAAATTAAAACAGGAGTAGTTTTTCGCAAAGTAAAATTTGGGGTGGAAGGATGGGGAGGGGGAAATCAAAAATGTTTTGAATACCAGAAGAGTAGGTATTGGGTACGTAACAAATTTTTTGTTCCATTTTTTGCCGAGTAACACCTCGGTTTGTAGATTTTCCAACGCTGAACACGATGGTGAAGTCAGAATTGCGATATCCCATTCCGTTATCAGATTAGAGCAGACGAACCAGGAAGAACATCTCAAGAAATAACCACGTTCCTTCATCTTCAAAGTGCTCCAGTTTGAGAATGGAATGAGATATCGCAATTCTGATTTCACCATCGTGTTCAGCGTACAAAAACCTTTAAAATGAGGTGTCACTTGTCAGACTTTTTCATTTTGGGAATTTATGGGTAATTTCCCCCCCTAAAACTCCCCAAAACTCCCCCTTAGAGTGACCCGATTCTGCCCATCTTCGAACTTAGCCTGTCGATTGCCAAGACAGATTTTTCGTGCAAATTTGAACTTTTTATCTCAATTCTTTCGAGAGTTATCGTCTGGAATGACACATACATATATAAATATATAAATATATATATAAATATATAAATATATAAATATATAAATATATAAATATATAAATATATATATATATACATATAATTTTCGGTGTCTTTCGGCAGGGAATTCAGGATGGTCTGAAACGGATTTTGGTATAAAAATCTTTCGGAAATTCGAGTTTTAAAAATTTTGGACCGAGAACAATAGCTTCCTTTTCTTCGAAAATTCGCTAAAACTATAAAATAGGCGCAGTAGTTTTCCTATGACCGATTCAATTTTATTGTTACGCCTACGTAACCATAAAATTGAATCGACGCTCCTATTGCTCATCATCCCAAATCAACATCCTACATCGCCGCAGCTTCTCATAGTATCAATAAACAGGAGATTAGCTTTGAGAGGTACCCGCCATTTTCATAAGACGAGGAAGTCGATTATAAAACTTGATAAACTCGACTAGCGGTAAACTTTTTCACGGAACTCACTTTCGTCTTTGAGGCACTAGCCGTAGTCCATTGTTTGATCAAAGTAATAATTAGAGGCAGTGATGCTGCGGAAGCTCAACAAAAACTTCTGTTGAGCATTCTTTATGAACAATCTCGGTATAATCGGCATGTGGTGTTGTATGTTGTAACTATAGCTCATAGAAGTTTTACCCTTAGATCTGCTCATCTCGCCAAGGACTGATAGCATGTATTTATTACAGTCTAAAATCGTACTAAGCGAAAACTCGTAAATTTATTTTTTTAGAGGATACTTAATAAGTCGTATCTGACAGCAGATGCGATTTGTTTGGTAAGTATTTCGCACACGAGGGATTAATACTTCGTTAAATAATAATAATAATATCCATTTATTGAGCTTTAGATAAGCTCTTCCATAAGTGCTCACTCGAAGAACTCTAAATAGTCTCCAAAATACTATCGTAAAATTATTGTATGCCGTTTTTCGGTATCTTCCGATCAAAAAACAATTTTTTCAGCTTAACCAATCGTTTCAGCGGAAAATGTCGTCTAAGTGAGTGTTTAAGTTCAAGAAAATTCCGAGAACTGACGCTCATATTGACAAATTTTAACTGGAAATCTAAAGGTCCATTTTTCCAAGAGTCAGGTTTAGTCAGATGATACGACTATTCTGCTTCTGACGGCAGTATGCATTCGTGTACTACTGGCTGTTTGTGGTTCCAAGGTCATTGCATTCATGCAGATATTAAATCAATTTTCAGCTGACAACGCAGACCGTTGATCATAGATTCATATCGGAACTCCAATGAAATTTGAGAAACCTCAAGTTGGTATTCAACTTGAGCAACTGGTGGGCATAATGTTGGCAGTCATCTTGGTGGACGCCGCAACTGACTTCACGAGATACGTGTTTATTAATCAGAAGTGAATGGCTGGCGAACTTTATACCAAACGAGGGTAGGTAGGTACCTATTTAAATAATGGACGCTCGGATACCACGGCTCCCGCAATGGGGAATTTTCGTCAGATTTTGTTGCTGAAAAAAAGTCTGCCAGTTAGAGTAGCATAGCTTCCTCACTTGAATCACATCGGCGTTGAAGTGCAGGTTATCTGTTCGGAATCATCAGCGCGGTTCAGACAGACACAGTTCTGGACTCAATCCTGGACGGTTCTATCCGTTCATTTTCAGAACGCACTTCCATCCTGGACTGGTCCAGGACTGTCTGTCCGAGAACAAACCAGTTGACTCATCAGTGGACGTGAAGTGCCACTTTTTTCAAATGCCTGGGGGGAGCCCTCCCGCCACCATTTTCCACTCAGGTAGCTCACGAGGTCAGGTGCGCCCTACATGCTCCCCCTATTCTACTCTTTCCTTCCCTCAGGAAAGCCCTAAATCAAGTACTGAAGCCAGCCGGGCTGGCTAATTCTATAATAATTAGGTCAAGTAAGTAGGCACCTATCCACTTCTGCAACATATTTCCTCCCAGATCAATAAAAGTCATTTGTCGCTCGATCAACCCATCAGAAATATGCCTGTGAGCCTCACAGTTGACTTGGTTGTTCGCTATTTATTTTCTTTTTATGAATGTCACTAGATCTTGTTATTATTGGTTTCCGGTTAGTTTTTAGAAACACGAGAGTGAATACCTTAAGCTTGCAAAGCGGCGGAATTAAAACTAAGCAAATATTATTACAATCTACCATAGCATCCCACCCCCCCTTACTGTATAACAGGTTATGTGTGATTGGTAGGTACTTAAATCTGCTCATATACTATTATTGATCCTACGATACTACGAGTATGATGCGTTCCATTAGAGATTGTTACCTATTAGTTTTTTTTTTTTTCAACGCTCCGATTCCTCGCGGTCACTTGAGCACATTTCATGGCGATTGAGACGCATGAAACCTCCTTCGAAGCCACAGCGGGGATCCATAAAAAACCAAGGTACCTTCTGTTACGGACAAACATTGGGAAACCGTGAGTTCTTGTGAAGCGAAAGCTGTCATAGATAACGAGTCAGCTTGAAGAGGACTTGTAGAATGAGAATGCTGATCTATTAGTACTTAGCTCACGCTGGCTATTAGTACTTGGCCAGTCGTGCTGTTCTGCTGACTGAAAATTAATTGAATTCAAATTAATGAATTAAACCAAAAACCTGACCGGTTATATCAAGTAGGTATATCAAGTTTATGTACTTATCTCAATTTTATAGCTATAATAAAACATATTATAAAGTATAACTAGTAATGCATGCGAAGTATAAAGTTATTTTTGAAAAATAATGCGAAGGAGTTTTCGGAATAAGATTGCTCATGTCTCAAAGAAACCGAACCCAAATGATTTTAAGTGAGAAGTGGTGTTGTTGTGTGTTATGTGAGTTTCTTTTATGAAGTTGATTTGTATGACGGCATAGCCAATTCGTGGAAAGGTTGTATCCATACCTGTATTGATATTTATAAATACAAAAATATACCCTTTTAGCGAATTTTCAAAGAAAATGAAGCTATTGCAATGGCTTCGAATTTTAAATAATATAAATTTTTGGAAATTTTCTTCATAGAAATCCGTTTCAGACCATTCTAAAACGATTCCTGAAATTTAACACTTTTTTATATGTATATATATATTTATATATATATGTGTCACTCCAGACGATAACTCTCGATAGAATTGAGATAAACAGCTCAAATTTGCACAAAAAATCTATCTTGGCAATCGAAAGTCTAAGTTCGAAGATGGGCGAAATTGGCCTACTCTAAGGAGGGTTTTGGCGCATTTAAAGTGCGCAAAAATTACCCAAAAATCCCCAAAATGTTATTTTCCAACAAGTGACCCCTCATTTTAAAGGTTTTTGCACGCTGAACACGATGGTGGAATCGGATTTTAGATATCTTGATCCGTTCTCAAATTAGAGCATTTAAAGTGCGCAAAAATTACCCAAAAATCCCCAAAATGTTATTTTCTAACAAGTGACCCCTCATTTTAAAGGTTTTTGCACGCTGAACACGATGGTGAAATCGGATTTTAGATATCTAAATCCGTTCTTAAATTAGAGCATTTAAAGTGCGCAAAAATTACCCAAAACTAGGATAATCTTTAAACTCTTACCCCCCCCCCCCCCCACCCCCTTAGAGTGGTCAGATTGAAAAATGTGAGAAGTATTAATTGAAGACGAGAGTTCGAAGCAAAAAAGGGGGAGGCAAACGATTAGTACAACTCCTTGAATTTCCCATTTGACATATAATTGTTATGATACCTTCATAGATAGACAAGTACCGGCCCACGTATTACTAGAAGGAAGACGAAAGAAAAAATCTATTTCAAATTATTCAATTTAGGTACTAACAGTAGGAGGAAGAAGGTTAGGTAGGTATCTTATCAATTTATTATCAGTATCATACGAATATTTGATATTCAAAGGTAGGTAGGTACTTAACATGATAAAAATAGTATCAATGAAGAAGGAAGGATCTACCTACCTAGTAGAGCAAATCTTGAACTGGTTTTAGATACCAGGCCTGAAATCGTAGTCAAGAGGAAAGGCCATTCAGAAGGAACAAGGAATCTACTCATAACAAACGGTAGAATCAGGATGGACAAAACGTACAAATTAAAATAAATACGAAGAGAATATACATAGAAAACCAAATTTTAGACCGAAGTTTTCCTTTATTCAAAACCATAGCCATTAATTCGAATATTTCTTTGAAAATTCGCTCATTAAGTCATGCTGCATGACTGGTTTTTATTCATTCATAAACATGACTGTGCAGCATGCAGCTCTCAGCCACTCTTACACAATTGCTGTTGTAAGTAGGTATCATTGTTATACATGAATTCAATAAATTGTTTCCGGATTGACCAATACTGAAAGGGGCTTCGTTGAAGTATTTATGCTCGTGTACCTTCACAGTATGTTCTGCATTATGCAATCTTACAGTAGTTTTCGTTGGTCTAGAGTCTAGAACACCAACTCCCTTGCTCGAACACAATGGAGGAAAGTGCACTGAGAAGATTCTCATGTCCAACAACGTCAGTAAACCTTCCTTCCCTTCAGTATGCTTATGGGAAGTATGATAAGGGCCAGAATAACTTTCCGTTAATGAGCTCCCACCGGACTTCGAAGAATGCTGAAAAAAAACCGTTAGCCTTTCATGCTCGTTTTCATTCCTTGAATAGGTGTGACATGCATACGCTTACCCAACCTCATCTATTTTATTCTTAAAATTATTCTAAACGTTAAAATAAAATAAACATGGCTATAAGAGCGAATTTTCGAAGTTTAAGCCATCTTCCTCCTCCGCCTAAAATTTTCTGAAAATTAATTTTCGGCCAATGTTTTCCCAACTTGATACCATACAAAATTAAAACAGGAGTAGTTTTACGCAAAGTAAAATTTGGGGTGGAAGGAGGGGGAGGGGGAAATCAAAAATGTTTTGAATACCAGAAGAGTAGGTATTGGGTACCTACGTAACAAATTTTTTGTTCCATTTTTTGCCGAGTAACACCTCAGTTTGTAGATTTTCCAACGCTGAACACGATGGTGAAGTCAGAATTGCGATATCCCATTCCGTTATCAGATTAGAGCAGACGAACCAGGAAGAACATCTCAAGAAATAACCACGTTCCTTCATCTTCAAAGTGCTCCAGTTTGAGAATGGAATGAGATATCGCAATTCTGATTTCACCATCGTGTTCAGCGTACAAAAACCTTTAAAATGAGGTGTCACTTGTCGGACTTTTTCATTTTGGGAATTTATGGGTAATTTTCCCCCCCTAAAACTCCCCAAAACTCCCCCTTAGGGTGACCCGATTCTGCCCATCTTCGAACTTAGCCTGTCGATTGCCAAGACAGATTTTTCGTGCAAATTTGAACTTTTTATCTCAATTCTTTCGAGAGTTATCGTCTGGAATGACACATACATATATAAATATATATATAAATATATAAATATATATATACATCCTGGTATCATTGTGGCTACCACACACAGAAAAGTTGCATTTAAAGTGGCACCCGTGTGCATGCTGCATCCGTATAAGGGTGCCACTTTGAAATCCCTACGTAGTTTGGAGGTTAATAGAAGTAAAAAATTGAACCGCTTCGGAAGTGCTGCAGGTATCAATTATCAACAACTATCGATACACAGAAGGGGGTAAATCGATAAGAGGAGTCAGATATATTGATTTGAAAATTGTCACATGGGTGCCACAAACATAGCAAGATGGATAACAATTATACGGCGATAGTTCCCGGTTTTTCCAAACGCAGCGCTGGTGCCAGTCGAGAATATACACAGTATATCATAAAATTGACGAAGACCTATCATTGCGACCTCCGGAGATTTGGCAACACTGTTATCAGAGAATCAGTCGACCAGCCCAAGCCCCTCGTGGGCTGTAGGGCCATGGGGGCTTGTCAGAAGAGCACTTTTGGAGTATCAACTCATTTAGCCCAGTCAAATTAGAAAAGAAAAAAGGTACCAGCGGGAGAAAAATCCTAAAAATTTGAAATGTGGCATGCTTGTTGATTGGTACATCATACAACCGTGAAATATTGGCACTTCGTGCAGTTTTGGGCTTATAACATCCAAACGATGATTCTTACAGAAAATTTCACTCGAACAAAAATTAAAGAGCATTAAATTCTACTTAGAATGATTGTCTTAAACATCAAATTTGGTTCAGCCGTTTGGCTGGAATTGACGGTCTAAACTCGGAAATTTTTTCCATTTTGACTGAAAAGTGTGTTTCACACGCCTGCAACTAAAAATGGGTATTCCAAATGAAATATATAATATAACTAAAGTTGTACATCATTCAATTCTGCGTTCAAAGCACCCATATTTTTTATCAAAATTGCAATTTAAAATTTTAATTGATCTAAACTTTAATATTTCAATCAAATATTTTGAAGTCCATCTTTGGCATCGAACATGGTTGGAGGGGGGGGGGGGAGGGGGAGTAACCCCCTAAAAATTTTATGGTTACGTTTCAAGACATGTCGAATCCAAAAATATATGAACCAATAATTTCTGTCCGTCCGCAGTACGCTGCGCTGTTACCATAAACCAAAATTAATTAAATTTGGTTGGTAGGTTCCAGTTGTGGTCTTTTTGATCAGCGAAGCTCAGCGTTACCGGCGGCGGTCCGCTTTTGTTCAAATTCAGTAGATACCTAGTTGGGGTGGTGTAGCTCCTAGGTCGTCCCCTATGAATTTGGTGCTCTACAACTTTAGTTACCTATATAACACTTTTCATTTCGAATAATCGTTTTTGAGTTTAGGACAACTTTTGTCTGCCAAAAAACCTCAAAATTGTAGGACTTTTTCCAGTTTTTAGGTTACCTATCTATAAGATTTACCTGAACGGTCCATCTTACATGAATCATCTTAATGAAGTCCATCTTTGGCATCAAACATGAGGGAAAAGAAAAAAGTTTAGCCCCCTCAAAATTTGACGGTTTCGTTTCAAGACACGTAGAATCCGAAAATAGATAAAACAATAATTTCTGCCCGTCCGCTGTACGCCGCGCCGTACCAGACACTTTTCTTTGTTACCACAAACCAAAATTAATTAAATTTGGTTGGTAGGTTCCAATGAGGGTCTTTTTTGTTCCGCGAAGCTCGGCGTTACCGGCGGCGGCCGCCCGATTTTGTTCAAATTCAGTGATAGTTGGGGTGGTGTAGCTCCTAGATCGTCCCATATGAATTTCAAATCGCTCGGATCATTAGTACGACCACTGTGCTTGCGTAGACGCAAAATCGAGGTACTTGATTTCTCATTAACCTGTGTTTGTTCATGTTGCTGTCTGAGGACAAGTACGGAAGCCTTACCTATTAATAAAGCGTTACCTATTAATTTTGAAAAACTCACGACTTCTTTTTTCCCTATTTGTAGAAGTATTAGTAGAAGCTAGGTTAGTACAAAGTCGGTTATACAGTCGTATTCTATCATTCTTTGACCGCCCGATTTCGATGGCATTTTTAGGAACGGTTCTTCAAACTAGGCGTAGGAATTTTCGTTCTACTATTTTTAAACTACACATTATGCTTCATGCATTACAGCAAATAACTGTAGATACAATTTTCGACTCTACCGCATATTTAGGAAAAGGACCTGGCGGGAAGAAACGTAAAAACTCTGCAAATTATTAAACAACGGTTTATTATTTTCCTATAAGGATGCCCCATATCCCAGCCCGCAAATGTTGCCAAAATCGGATTCGAACTGAGGATATTATGCGCGTGCCAAGGGTTTGCGGACACAAACGGATAGACATACATCGAACCAAATTTTTGTTCAAGTTGCTAAAGTATGTACCTATCGACCAAATCGAAAACACCATCTTCCTCGAAACGAAATAATATTGCGGAACAACCAACTCGGTTTCATGCAGCAGTTTCTTTTCAACCAATTAAAATTGTGAATTGAATATTTCAATATAGGAACGCTGCAAAGCAGCGTCCTGGACTTACCTACAGAAATGTTGGCTGTTCATTTATTGTTTCTCAAAAACACGTTTTTTTTTTTTTTTTTTACAAATTATCTTTGATCAATTATAGTGCCATTTAACTGTCTTGATTCACCTGTTGATACTACTTTTTGTGTTATTATACAAATTTATGGTGATTTCAGTCAATGTCCCAGGTTTCTGACCCATAAAAAATGAATCCGGGAGCTGAACATTAGGTACAATTTCAATTCTTCACTCTTTGGTCTTTAGGAGAATCAACTTCATATTCGGTCTTCGTGCTCTGAAAAACATGGAAAACGATACCTCGCAAGCTCATGTTCACCAAAACCTCAAACACTGGAAAACCCCTATTTTTACACCCACCACTAATAAACCAACAGGGGTCCTCTATGAATTCAGCATGACTTTGCTAAGGTACCAGGCTTTCATTGAAAAATATGATGAACAATACCATCGAAGCTAGAATTTTAAAAGAAACATTTAAAGGAGAACTTGTACTGTTGCCACATTTCCCAATGATTCAAACAGGTGCCATTCGAAATCAAACGTTCGCCGTTTCGGCGCGACTCGCATTTGCAGTAATAGTCAACAAATCAAGGAGACAATCGCTAAAATTGTGTGGATTAAATTTGGGAATACAATAGTCTTATGAGTCAGATGTTTGTTTCCAAAATTTAAAATTTTAATATTTGTCTCCCGAGCCTATGCGGCCTTGACAGTTGACATACAAGTGTCTTTCAGTTCAGGATATAGTGTAGAATCAAGAAACAGAGGAAACAAACGCGGTAAAATAAGTCAGAAGTTGGTTGCCAAATAGACTTGACATTTTAAAATTTGTCTGCTGAACCTACTAGTTCAGTTGGCAGACAAGTGCCTTTCAATTCAGGATATGATGCAGAATCAGATAATACTAGTGGGTCCACTGACCAGACGCATTTCGCAATTTTGAAAATAAGCTCACTGCCTATAAACCATGCTCAATAATATATATTTTTCGGAGCGGTTTATGGCTTAATATTTAGCAGTTGCTGTAAGGATGACTGGCAGAGCGTTGAAAGTAATTGTATTCGATTCAGCACGCCGGAAAATATGAAAAACTATACCAAACACACATTTTCTGACAGATGACAGAGATGACAGGCGTCGTTCCCTGGTACCATGGTGGCACCAAAACTACACAGAAAATTCTGGAGGCCTAAACACATTTTTCTGATAGATGGTACCACTGGTAACATGGTGGCACCAATAGCAAATTTGGAAGGCCGAATGAGGCTAGCCTCAAAGTTTCAAGCCAAAATACCCAAGATTGCGGCTTGCAGCGCAGTACAGACATACCCCGAAATGTTGACAAGTCAGAGGCATCTCTGACGTTCGGCAATAAGACGCAACACGCAAACGTGATCGTAAGATTTAGATTCCTAAATTTAAAATTTCGGAATTTACAGAACGTTCCCACCCGAATTCAGCCGGCACATTTCATCCCACTTGACATTTATATTGTTAAAGAAATTGTGGTCAAATGGGTCACATTTCCCCCTTTTTTATTCCCATCTTCAACATACGCCACTTCCGAATAAGACCAGATCAGGTCATTAGACTCAAGAAATTCATCTCATACAAGTTGAAAAAATTAATTCGAAAAATACACCTTACACTTTTGGTAGAGGTCTTGAATCTGAATCCATCACCCATTTTATCAACTGAAATGGCCCATTTGGATCCATTAGGCGATCAGGGCTTTCCTGGGAGACGCACGAGGGTAGGTTTTGACCACAGAATTCAGTGGTCTTTAACGTAGGTGTTTCTGTACCGGTAAGTCATAAACCGTTGTGTAGTAATTTGCAGCTTTTTTCTTACCATTTTCGGATTCTATGTAGGTACCTTGAAACGCTTTCAAAATAATTGTATTAATGCTCGATTCCAAAGGTTCTTTATTGAAAATAATAACCCGAAAAAATAGTACTAATTTATCCCATAGATAGAAGAACAAAATCGCTGCAACTTATTACAGAACGGTGTATAATTTAAATAACTGTTTTCTGTGGTCAATACCTACCCTCTTGGACCCCCAGGAAAGCACTAAATCGAGTACTGGAGCCGGCCGGGCAGTTACAGTTTCATAAATATGCAGTGGATTCAAGAATGCTGTAATTAATAAGTTATTTGTTGATATTCATGAAGCGTGTGTTAAGCTACAAAAGTAGGTACCTACCAATTAGAAAAATAATAAATAACAATAATTCTTCCGATCAAATAATATCTTGGAACAACCAACTCGACTTCATACAGCCATCCGTGATGGATGCATACCATTTCATTCACGATCATACTGACGAAGGTTTTCGGTGCAAACTTCAGGGCCATAATGTGAACAAACGGCTGTACATACTCCAGGTGGTCTCAAAAAATTCCTAAGTTCGAGATCAATTTAAAAACGAGCCCTGAAATAACGGAGCCCTGAAAATTTCAACCCCTATTGGTTTATTATTATGTGAATAATACACCTATGTATTCGCTCAGCAAAAAATTTTTATAACACCCCCTCAAAATTTGTTCTTTTCCTTTCAAGGTGCGTAGATTCCAAAAATGCTATGTCCGTCCGCCGTATCACATGTACCGGCTTCATTTTAGGTCTAAAAATTCGATCTTTCGCACACATGCTCCATTTAGGCCCTAGTTGTGTCCCGAAACTTTTCAGCCGGATCGGAATATACCGAGGGGTGTTATGGGTGAAAATGTGCACAAAAATAGGTACTTTTTGTGTTTTAGTAACATGTTAGTAAAATGAGCTTTTGAGGTATCGTTTTCCATGTTTTTGGGAACGAGAAGACCGAATATGAATTGGTGAAAACAATCAGAAATACTTATCTATTTAAATTATTTCACATGAAAGAAACAATAAATGAACAGCCAACATTTCTGTAGGTATGTCCAATAGAATAATAAAACCATGCGACAAGGACTTTGCAGCGTTTTTTTCTCCCCTTACAGCAGAGCTCCATGGACCATTCAGACCCCAAATAGGACCCACAAACCGAATTTCATTAATTTGGGTTTATTATTATGAATAATGAACCTTTGGAATCGAGGACGAAAAAATAAAATTGTTAACCCCCCCCCCCCCTCCCCCAACCCATTAAACTTTGAAAGTTTCCATTTCAAGGTATGTAGTATCCGAAAATGCAATAAAAAAAATTTCTGTCCGTCCGCTGTACGATGTATTTAGCACTTTTCTTAGCTACCATGTGATTCGATGCCAAATTTAATGATCTTTGGTTCTAGTGGTGGAAGGTAGGATGTACGGTTTGGAAGATATACCTAACTAAAAAATTTAGAAAGTGCCGAAATGTCGGTGTTTTTGCTCTCAAAATTTAAGCTCACTACCTGTGACCGTGCAAACGCAGATTCTTTTACTTAGCATCAACTGAAGGTATTAAACTTTTATTTAGCATCATCTGAAGGTACTAAAACGATTTCCGATTTTTCGTCAATTAATTCCTGGAAAAATCCTAATTTTATTGGCCTAGGATGTTCCTTATAGGTACGTATACGAATGTTTACTCTAATGAAACAGTGACGTTTTAATACATACATACACAGCTCAATTAATTTCCTTGCTGCAAGTTTATCCATCCAGAAATAGGTAGGGGATATGTGGGAGTTGAAAAATCGACCGTATTGGGTACTGTAGAGATGGATTCCAACAATTAAATTAAATGTCTTTTATAACCCTGAATTTTACCTCAATGGGTATATCCCGGGGGGAACTTTTTACTCGGACCTTACTCAATCTTTAGTCCCTGTAGACTTCGCATGATTACTATGAGAGGTGAAGAGCTATCTGGTCGAGTAAGCACAAGCTTTGAAAAGCTTCCATTGGTGCCCACCTGAGACGAGGACCAGTTGCCGCCAACTTTGGGGTTACTAAGATCTACATGGTCACCCCGGGCCACGATTCTACACTACCAGGTTAAATGCTTTCCCCACTAGAGATTTGGCAACAGCGCATGGTGCCATATTGATAGCACTATGTTCAATGTATACACAAGTGGGTTCTGCAATGATGTGAATTCGGATAATGTATACTTCGGGTGCCGTATTGATCTAAGAATGAAAAGATGCCATAATGATAGCATTATGGGATTTCATTTCTGTTTGCAATTTCAAGAAAAAAATTACACCCACCACTTTCTATCAATGTAATGGACCAGTATACACCTTAAAAATTCGATATATATTATTGGATTGCAAGGGTGCCACAATAACGCGTTATGTGCGGATGCCACTATGATAGCAGGATGTAAATATATATATATATATATATATATATATATATATATATATATATATATATATATATATATATACCTAAATGTAGACTTGTGGCGACGATCATCTTTGTAAGCCCCTGCCAGACTAGCCATATTGTGAGAATAACCATCAAATGAATATCCTACAGGATTGGGCCTTCAGAGTGCATCTCAATATATTTTCCTACTATAGGGGCGACGTAGAGGCTATTGCAGCCCACAGAACAGGATGAGAAGGTTACCTCCTCCCCTTGGATTTTTTTCATACACTCATCACTTGTGACAGTGTAGAAGGCTTATTCCGATGCATTAATTCAGTCATAATAATCGTGAAAGGGTGTCCTTCAGCTGTTGAAAGTCATCATTCTGTTTTATCATCCAAACGTTTGTGTACAACAGTGAATAATGTTTATTGCTATGTGAACGCCTCGTTTTAAAAAGTGCGCGAAGCTCCTGCTCCTGTTGCTCAGTATTCTATGGGAAGATGGCCGTGTCCTCTGGTTTCACAAGTTGTTAGTTATTTTCCGCGATGCTTCAATATCTCACACAATAGAAGTGAACGTACCTAGTATAGTAGTGTTTTCTGTGGAAGTGAATAGAACACGTCATTAAACAACGAGAAGGAGAAAGGAATAGCACCAAACAACAACAACAAGTTGGAAGGATCGTCTATGGAGAAATCAGAAAGTTCGTGTAAGAAGAGTATTCACGTAAGTTCCCTACGAATATTCAGTAATGCAGTACCTACTTTTTCATGTATGGATAAATTGTTTGAGGTAGGATCTAATGAGGTAGTCGTCAATTAGTTCCTTACAACGTAGTAACGTAGGTACCTCCCTAATTTCGATCCTCAAGTAGGTAGTGCATAATTATGTTGTAGTTAGGCAGTAAAATTGTGCGGTTCATCTTCCTTTGGGTTCACTAAATATGTATGTGTATGTGATAGAAGCTTTCAAACGTCATCACCCTTTGAATATTGAGGTATAATATCGTGTAACCTCTCGCACACAGTCACGTATGTACGTCGGGGTTGGGCGAGAACAGGATTTTCCGTGACGGTTCAGTATTTCGTTTATTTGTCGTGTGTCCCCGCTGGTCTCCTCCCAAGGACGTACATAATGTTTCCGGCAGAATAGGTATGTACCTAATACCATCCTCATCGATATTCCGTCGATTTTATCTCCTGATATCCTTGTTGATGTTCATCCCCTGCTGTCAGTTGACAGATGAGTCAACATTCTGATTAGAGCCCCCCCAGTCGAACAACAAATATGGGTAGGTAGGTAACGTGATTATAAAAAATTAGATTGATGCCGAACATTCAGAAATAAAAAACGATAAAATTCGATATATGATTAGAAAATTGCATGAATTAGCGAAATGTTGAAGAAATTAGTCCAAAAATGTTTTCTGTGGTCAATACCATTGAGCTCCCCCCAGGATTTTTTTTTATTGCATTTTTCGGATTCTCCATACCTTGAAACGTAAACCGTCAAATTTTGAGAATTTGTTTATTTCATGCTCGATTCCAAAGCCTCATTATTTCAAATAATAAACAAAAAACGGTAGGTCACTGCAAACACACATCTGACGATTGACGTAGTACCCCATGCATTTGGTCGTACGATAAAAAATTGATTGAACCAATAATTGATTGGGAGCAGCAACGTAAAATTTCAAAAATGCAAGAAACAGTAGTTGGGTGGGAGCCAGTCTTGAGATTAAATTATTAGGAAAACGCTGCAAATTATTACACAACGTTTATTATTTACCTGTATAGATGCCCCTTCTGCGTAAATAACTAGTTTTCTGTGGTCAGTACTTACACTCCTACTCCCTCCAGCCCGGGAATTACATTTTGTAAAACTGCGTGGGAGTCAATAATTCTATAGTGAACACATTTATTTTTTGTAATTCATGAAGCATAACGCATGTTCAAGTTGGAAAAGTACCTTCCAACAAAATCCAAAAGATTCTGTGTTGTGTTGACTAGCCCAATTATGACAGTACTTACTACCAGAAAATTTTGAATTGTATAGGTACCTGTGTAAAATAAAGGAACGTACATAACATAAAAAAATGAAGTGAGCTATTTCTCATTCATTAGGTATCAACATAATTTTTCCAAAATATACAGTACACATTTTTGTGTGTTGTCTACCTACATATTGTGTTGATTTTACTTAGTATTGGTATGCAAATTACGAACATTCAACAGGGGGGGGGGGGGGGGTCATGGTGCATGACTGGAATTTTGTAATAAGTTCGACGAACTTGTCGTTTGTGGTTTCAAGTTCGCACGCAAAATTATGAAAGTGAATATTTAAAATACGGTAGGTCTCTGCAAAGGGACACCTGAAGATTTTTGCAGTATCCATGCATTTGGTCGTACGATACAAAATTGATTGAGTGAACCAACAATTGATTAGGAGGAGGAAGGTAAAATTTAAAAAATACAGGAAATAGGACTTCGGAGCCATTGAGATGGAATTATCAGGAAAACGCTGCAAATTATTACACAACGTTTATCTTTTATTTTTAGTTTTAGCAGGTTTTGTATGTTGGGCTCAGCTTAGCCACCACACGCAAAAGAAATGAGGTATTTGTTGTTGCATCAATTTTTAATATTCACGTACCTTACGTACGTTCCTTCAACAGTTGCACTGATATTTGGAATTCCATCAAATTCGCACAGGACGCAACATGCAATTTTCCATGTGAATCCAAACCCTATTTATTAGCAATGGAGCCTGTCAAAACCATTCCCCCACCATCTACCGATGACTTGATTTTGCTTCTGATTTTGCTAATTATGTGGTCCGTATTTTTGCCAGGATACCTCGTCACCCTCTTGTAGGTTAATAAAAAAAAAAAAATTTACATAACCTTTTTTCAGCAGGCGCCAATATCTACTTTGGAATACCGAAACGTCAACATGTCAACACACGAAGAACAAGTAACTACCGGTTTTGCTGACAATGAAAATGAAAAACTCAAGAACCCACCGAAACTTCTCACGTACACGACCCAAATATGGGTAGGTAAGTTAATTATAAAAAATGACAAGCATTCAGAAGTGTGTAAAACAGGTACATTAAAAAGTTGCATGGATTAGCGAATTTTTGAGGAAAATGAAGGTACCTACTTATGGGAGGGGTTCAAAAGTATTGGTATGCAAATTACGAACATTCAACAGGGGGGGGGGGGGGGTCATGGTGCATGACTGGAATTTTGTAATAAGTTCGACGAACTTGTCGTTTGTGGTTTCAAGTTCGCACGCAAAATTATGAAAGTGAATATTTAAAATACGGTAGGTCTCTGCAAAGGGACACCTGAAGATTTTTGCAGTATCCATGCATTTGGTCGTACGATACAAAATTGATTGAGTGAACCAACAATTGATTAGGAGGAGGAAGGTAAAATTTAAAAAATACAGGAAATAGGACTTCGGAGCCATTGAGATGGAATTATCAGGAAAACGCTGCAAATTATTACACAACGTTTATCTTTTATTTTTAGTTTTAGCAGGTTTTGTATGTTGGGCTCAGCTTAGCCACCACACGCAAAAGAAATGAGGTATTTGTTGTTGCATCAATTTTTAATATTCACGTACCTTACGTACGTTCCTTCAACAGTTGCACTGATATTTGGAATTCCATCAAATTCGCACAGGACGCAACATGCAATTTTCCATGTGAATCCAAACCCTATTTATTAGCAATGGAGCCTGTCAAAACCATTCCCCCACCATCTACCGATGACTTGATTTTGCTTCTGATTTTGCTAATTATGTGGTCCGTATTTTTGCCAGGATACCTCGTCACCCTCTTGTAGGTTAATAAAAAAAAAAAAATTTACATAACCTTTTTTCAGCAGGCGCCAATATCTACTTTGGAATACCGAAACGTCAACATGTCAACACACGAAGAACAAGTAACTACCGGTTTTGCTGACAATGAAAATGAAAAACTCAAGAACCCACCGAAACTTCTCACGTACACGACCCAAATATGGGTAGGTAAGTTAATTATAAAAAATGACAAGCATTCAGAAGTGTGTAAAACAGGTACATTAAAAAGTTGCATGGATTAGCGAATTTTTGAGGAAAATGAAGGTACCTACTTATGGGAGGGGTTCAAAAGTATTGGTATGCAAATTACGAACATTCAACAGGGGGGGGGGGGGGGGTCATGGTGCATGACTGGAATTTTGTAATAAGTTCGACGAACTTGTCGTTTGTGGTTTCAAGTTCGCACGCAAAATTATGAAAGTGAATATTTAAAATACGGTAGGTCTCTGCAAAGGGACATCTGAAGATTTTTGCAGTATCCATGCATTTGGTCGTACGATACAAAATTGATTGAGTGAACCAACAATTGATTAGGAGGAGGAAGGTAAAATTTAAAAAATACAGGACATAGGACTTCGGAGCCATTGAGATGGAATTATCAGGAAAACGCTGCAAATTATTACACAACGTTTATCTTTTATTTTTTGTTTTAGCAGGCTTTGTATGTTGGGCTCAGCTTAGCCACCACACGCAAAAGAAATGAGGTATTTGTTGTTGCATCAATTTTCAATATTCACGTACCTTACGTACGTTCCTTCGACAGTTGCACTGATATTTGGAATTCCATCAAATTCGCACAGGACGCAACATGCAATTTTCCATGTGAATCCAAACCCTATTTATTAGCAATGGAGCCTGTCAAAACCATTCCCCCACCTTCTACCGATGACTTGATTTTGCTTCTGATTTTGCTAATTATGTGGTCCGTATTTTTGCCAGGATACCTCGTCACCCTCATGTAGGTTCATTTAAAAAAAAAAATTTACATAACCTTTTTTCAGCAGGCGCCAATATCTACTTTGGAATACCGAAACGTCAACATGTCAACACACGAAGAACAAGTTACTACCGGTTTTGCTGACAATAAAAATGAAAAACTCAAGAACCCACCGAAACTTCTCTCGTACACGACCCAAATATGGGTAGGTAAGTTAATTATAAAAAATGACAAGCATTCAGAAGTGTGTAAAACAGGTACATTAACCCATTAACGCCCAAAACTTTTTTCTCTCGATATTTTGAAATTTTTTTTCAATATTCTGACTCCAAATGGTCCTCAGAACACGGGAAAAATGATTCAAAAAATCTCGTGGTCAAATTTCAAGGCTTTAGGGCACGTTGCCATATGGCAACACTGGGCGCTACAAGAACTTTTTTCCATTTTTTCAAAACTGAGATTTTTACAACGGGGATTGGTATAAATTGATCTGAATTACAGTTTCAAAGCATTGTTTTTATTTCAGTCTAACAATTTACAATACAGGAATACAGTTAGTCTCAATAATATAGTGAATAGGTACTGCTTAAATAACGGAAATCAACTTCCTGTACAGCATAGAGGAATGCAATTAGTCTAAAAAATATTAGGAATTATTGACTTATCACAACGGATAATATTAGCACTAGAAACTTATCACAATGCTCCATTTAGGGAAAATCGAATCAAGTAGGAACTAATAAGTGAGACTTGGTAGGCTACATGAAATACTCAGTGGCAACTCAAAATGTAAAATAATTAAAACGTGTGTAAGCATAGAATCCAAACCTCAATATATAAGTGCACAGATTTAAGTTTGCTGAGTATAAAATCTTGAAAAGCAGCTTATGCAAAGGCCAACTTTGCATTTTTGGCACATGGTTCTCATGATTGACGGGCAATCTTTACCAACACATCATTTTTTCCCTTCACCTTCGGTTTCGCGGACGAAGCGCCCTTTGTGGTCGAACCTCACCTCATTGAAAACATTTTTGGCTGTTTTGGGCTGGCCAGCTGGTCCAGGATGATATGCTCTAGGCTTCCCATATTTTGTCAAGTAGGTGATCACGACTGTTCTTCGAAATTCTGTGAGATCGGATGGTCCCGCTTATAATAAATCCGCATGCGCTGGTCATAAGAGAGTCAAGCGGCCAGGTGAAAATTGGCCACCACCATTTCTTCCCATTTATTCCAATGCGGTAGTGCATTAGTAGCACTCATAGGGAAGTTTGGCCTTACCTCAACAAGATCTCCTTGTATCCATTGAGGTTTCGTCCTTTTGGATAGTCGGTGCCTAATCCATTGCAGGTCTTCAGCTCCAGCACGAGGAGCCACGGTGTTTTGGTGGCTATGGGGGGGGGGGGGGGGGTCGTAGCTGCAGCGACGGTCGAGCTGTGGGCTGTTGCTGAACTTGTCGTTTGTGGTTTCAAGTTCGCACGTAGGTATATTTTGGTATATTTCTTTCAATAATGGACCTCTTGAATCGAGCATGAACAAAAAAGGAAATGTCGTTTCCCCTCCCCCCCACACTCAAAATGGTGGTTTATGTTTCAAGGTATGTAGAAAAATTATGAAAGTGAATATTTAAAATACGGTAGGTCTCTGCAAAGGGACATCTGAAGATTTTTACAGTATCCATGCATTTGGTCGTCCGATATATTTAATCCAAGGTTACGATATTTTTATCCATTTCGATCCAAGACTAACAGAAGTAAGGTTGCTAAAGGAGGGAACCCTTGCATCTGTTGATGAGGGATGGTTATGTTTTATATGTGGATTTGTCGATTTGGTAGATATTAGGAAGATATTATTATAGGTGTCATGAAAACTTCCCCTAAAACGCTGCAGTCCTTGTCACATGGATTTACTATTCTATTCAACGTACAGAAATGTTGGCTGTTCATTTATTGTTTCTTTCACGTCTAATGATTGGAACCTTTTCATGGTTTTCACCAATGTTGGTCGCAAAAATTAGAAATGGGCTCCTATTTTTGACGGGTCATCTTCGATCGTTGAAACTGTCATTCAGCTATAGCTACTGATTCACCTGTAGTACTGCATTCTGATTAATACACATTTCTGGTGATGTCACCCGTTTTCACATATTTTTGATCTATACAAATTGAATTTTGGGAGTTGAAAATACAGTTCTTCACTTTTTGTCAACATCAACTTCACATTATTGGACTCGTCACCCTAAAACATCTAAAACGATACCTCACATCCCCAAGTTCACTACAATCAGCCAATTTTGCACCCAATTTCACCGCTAATACCCCTGGGTGTTTTCCGATCGGGCTGCCAAGCTAGGGGACATCACTAGAGCCCAAATGGAGCCTGTGTGTGAAAGAACGATTTTTGTAGACCAGAAATTGACGTAGATACCTACCGATGACACCGCTACAGTTAGGTGCTACAGAAAACAGTTCGAGAGGTGTTAAAAAACAGTTTCCCTAAGGTAATACATAGACGTGTATTATTTAGAGAATAATACACAAAATACGTAGCAGGTGAGGTTATTCATTGGGTACCTACTTCTCTTTCTCTCCACCAATCATACAAAACAATGTTGGTAAACATTCAAGACTAGGTAGGTACCTAACTGTAAATATTGGCGAGTACCTAGTCATTGCAGAGTTATTGAGTAGAAAGGTACCTAGTTCAACTAAATCATGTAGGTCATTACGAATAGGTAATCTTCAACAGAATAATTAAAAAACTGGTTCCCAATAAATAGCTGGCTTCAAAAAGTAGGCACAAGCATGCGAAACCACTGGTTTTACGTAAGTACCTACCTCATTGATTTATTTTTCCATGTTTTGGTTTGCCAAAACTTGAACGAAACAGAGTTGAACAAACAATTGACAAGCAATGCGATAACGTGACTCTGTTGCTAAGATTTTGGTTACTATGTGACTGCACTCAAGCGACAGCGGGGGAAGTAGCGCCCGTTCGATACCTACTGTCGAATGTGTGTTATACTTCTTGGTGTCGGTGGGAAATTTTAGACTGTCCCCCAACCCAACAACATATCCATGTGTGTAAATGAAAGTTATTTATTTTTAAAAAGTTCAACTTGTGTATTGGTATTTGTTTGATATGTCACTTTTTTTTCCCAAGGTAGCAACGTCCCCTCTATCACAGTCAGCAACTTAGACGCGAAGTGGTGGAAGATTTAATGGATTCGTACACCACAAGTGAGATGAGGAGTTGTCTATGTGCATACCTTATCAACTCCTTCAGACTTCAAAGAAAAAGACCCAGGCAGCACAACTCGAACCTCTGTTCTACATCTACACCCAGAAGACGGCGCTGTTGCCTAAGTATTATTCTTATGTAGTTCACTAACCTACATATGTGATACCTAGTCACAATACCTCGACCATCTGATGGTTATCTGACCGTCAGAAAGGCGTTAGCCCGTTCGCACTGATTATCGGATGCTTTTCTGACTGTATAGTATCCATGACCGGCTCATTGCCATGTGTTCCTGACCATCCACAGCCGGGTTTCTGATTGTTCATTCCTCTCTACAAAACATCGGGCCGACATGAACTGGACAGTACCGCCTTCTTCATTCCACACCCTTTTCAAACGCCTTTCATTGATGGTTTCTTAGGGTTTTCTGGGAGTCAGGTAACCATCAGAAAATGCCACTTCGAGTTAACCTCATAACTTGCACATTACCTACTATAAGTTAAGTCAAATAGGTACCTAACATACCGATCGTAATGGTACTAATACTGGAAGAGGTAGGTTTTTAAGAATATTTACCATAATTTTTGTTGACATCACAGACAATTTTTACTTTTGCTTCCTCACTAATGAAGGTGGGGAAGCCTTGGATTCGTGATTGAGTAACAAAAATAAAAAAAATGCATGTCCTCCAAAATGAAAATGTACAGTACCATTTTCCGTTTCAGACATGAAGGAGCTTTTTTGGTTTCGTGAGTGGTGTGTCCCTCTGTGATCAATTCCTTGTAACGCCCATAACTGCCCGTAATAATGGTCGAAATGGTCTGAAATTTGGAGGTTAGGTGTGGGTGGGTCCCATACCAACATCACTGAAAAACTACTGTGACTTCCGTCTGTGCATGCGCAAACGCCCATAACTATCTTATCGTTGAAATGAGTTCAAACTGGGAGGGTCGATCAGGTATAATACAATTGATGATTCCATATGAATTTCATTGGAATCGTACTGTAACTTTCCTCTGCGTATGGGTGAACATGAAATGTTGACTATTTCCTTGTAACCCTTCTAAATACGCGCAAAATAGTCGTAGAGAGTTGAACCTACCTAACTAATTCTGCTAGTCCATGTGACCTGGCAGTGAAAGTGGCATGGAAGGTTGGCATGTGAAAGTGGCATGGAAGGTTGAGTAAAGACACCAAAATACCATTTCAGTTGTTTTTCACACAGAACAGGGGTCAGATTTTGACTTTTGTGGGTAAAAAATTGGTATTAATGGTAAAATCAATATTAATTCACCTGACGTTGTGTGGGATGATAAAACTATTTTTATCAAAAGCAAGTGGGTCAAATTTGACTTTATTAGGGTCAAACATCGGTCCAAATGGCTGAAATCACGACAAATTATGTAATTTTAAGAAAAGTGGTATGGTTTCTCGCTATATCATCTTTTTACACAATATCAGTAATATTTCTTTGAACATTCGGTCTCATAGCCATGGTACATGACAGGAATTGTATTTCTATTTCCGATAACCCCATTCAACTATCCTGGCTACGCCACTGCGTTCACGTGATTCAAGCTATACTGCCTACTCCAATTGGCAGACTTTTTTGTCTACACTTGTTGGCCATGCAAAAAAGCTATAGAAAAAGTGTACTTATTTTCACTTTGAAAATAATAATAGGTTGTTATTGGGTTAAGAAATACAAATATCGTATGCAGTATTTTCAACATTGAATGAAAATTATCAGTAGGTATTTAGGATAACATCAGGATTCCTGCGAACCCGGTAGTAAGTTACTGTAGTTGTCATAAAATCCTGTGGGCTTGATTTCTTTGGATCATGTACTCCAAGTAATATATATTATGTGGTTGAGTGAGAGGAAAAAAAGTTTTTGTTGATTTTATTGAACATTCTAATTTTCATTGCTACATCTCTTCAAAATAATTTCATTATTCCTTCATATTATGTCTGGCCCTCCTCATTCCTGCAGGGTACTCGTGAAGGGGAGCATCAATATTAGGTTTGTTCGTTGTGGCAAAAACGCCACTCACAAACCGCTAGAAACTTTTTTTTTGTCCTCTATAATATCCATGACCTCCTTTTCGCTGCGTTCTTGCGACCACTTGTGGACGATTTGCTAGTCGACAGATTTGTCAGAGGACCCACCCGTACTGTATCTGTTAACTGTTTTCAGTGGTTCCTGTTGACAAGCGATGGTGGCACCTACACAACGAAAGGCGGTTCCCCCTCAGTGATCGCCACCCTCAACGCTATCCTGCCTGAGCTACTTGCTGGGTGGATACAGAACACCATCAGAACATCAAATCCCCTATAAATCTTCAGTCTCCATTTTTGATTTTGCTGATTTGTGTTATGTTGCTAATTTGGATTCATCAGAGAGATTACGTTGAGCAATCAATTCGAGATTTTCTTTTCAATAATTTTATTTTTGCAATTTTTGATTTTTTTCTAGTGCAGCCAAATGCTCTTCTTTTGCCCTGTTCTTAACTTTCCTGCCACTCTTGCCTTGTTATTGTTATCCACTCCAAATGAATCCCACTTGATGATTTACTTACTTTTTCCTTTAATTTTGAATTATTTAATTTAGCTACGGTATTATTTGCATAAGATGTGGGTTTCAGTACTAACTCACTTTACTGCTTTTTACCTAATATTAATTCATTGAGGATTGGTTCAAGTAAATATCCTTCTGTAGTGTACACTTTTTTGTTGGCTGCGAATTTCCTTGACACTGTTTATGTTTTTTTCATAGTTACCTATTAACGTTCAACTAACTATTGAGGTGTGTCTTCACTTTATGACGTTTCTCACATTGGTACTGTTTTCATTGTGTGAATCATTCAACGAAACCATGGTAATTTTTAAGTGCAGGGGTTATTGGATGCTTTTTGAATAACACAATTTATGCAAATGAAGGTTTTTTGTACATTGTGAAATCAGTCTCATTATTTTGCAATGGGTCCAAAATTTTTGAAATTTCAAAACTTCATTTTTTTTGTTGAAATCCGTTTCAGAGCATCCTGAATGCATACCAACATTTTAACAAAAGTGTATATAGTATGTACCTACATATTTATTAATAACCTATGTGTCTCTCTAGACGACGTCTTACCTTGGGTAAATGATAACAATTCCGAAATTCGCCACAATGTTGGTATTATCAAACAAAACTGTAAGTTCGGCAGGTTCAGCTAATCACTAGCCTCATTTTCTTATCTGGTTTGTGCGACTGCATTAAACCCTATAAAGATGGTGGTTTTGGATTCATGTTTTCACAATACCACTTCGTTTTCATGAGATCCTTGTACTTTTTCACAAATGTTTCAATTTCTTACAACTATGAGTTTCTAAGTGGTATTCTGTTATTTCAAACACGGAATCCTTTTGAAGGAATCATTCATTTCTTAGTAAATAGGTCAAAATAGTAATCGAATTCCCCTTATCAGCTTTTGTTAGAATTAGATTGTTATTACGTAAAATAATGTATAGGTATGTTTCAGTTCATCGAATATTTTCTTTCTCGGATACAACTTTGTCTACATCCTTGAAATTGACATTGGTTTCATCTGTTAACTAACCTCCAATTGTTGTAAATGCTGTGTCTGAATCCAATATAAATTATTTAAAATACATCACACCATTGTGACACACGATTGAGGTCTTTCTTTGTTCAGTAAATTGGTGTCTCTTATATTTCAGTCCCTCTTAAATTTACGACCGTAGGGAAATACAGTATCACCTCACAGTTTTTGAGTACATCTATAAATTACTATAGCCTATTATTACCTGATGTATTACTGTATGTTGACAGTGGGACCAACTGATTTCATTACTCAGCCCACTTCAATTCCCACCGTTACACTAATTTGATATTTACCCAATTACCATGTGCTCAAAATTTGCGAGACACCTAACAACTTGTTAGTTCAGGTACCTACTAACTTGTTTGTACAAAGGGTTCCTACCACTTGTAACCCATTTCCTTGTTGAGGCTAGGTTTTTTATGTTTACATAATATTTACGTTCAAATAAACGGCTTTACAGTGTTTCTGCCTTCTGTTCATTCCCTGCTGCTTTGTCATGATTTTTTTTTTTTTTTTTCCTTGTGATGATACCTACGTTACTTACTTTAACTTTAATGCCGAATATATTGTTTAGGTACCAACTAATTTAGGTAAACCATGGTTAAGAAAGTAAGTACCTACTTATTTTCATACTATTCCTTTCTTTTTAGTGAATCACGCAATTATGAACGTTGGTGACTATGATTACATGATCTGAATTTTATATATAATATACAAGTTGTGATAGTGGTTGGTCGTCAACAGTTTTCTTCAAAACACGGAGTTATAGGGGACGTAGGCTAACAGGTAACTGAAATGCCGGTTAAGTGGGGGCGTGTATTATTATAAGTGCTGATTATAAGGTACTAGGTACATGGGTAGGAAGTCCGACTGCAGATTGCTAATAACTGGTGATGGTAACGTGTTCATTAAAGCGCTGCTTTGACCTATTTCGATAGTGCTACAACGTAACTAACATACACCTACGTCAACTTGGTCACGTGACTGGCTCATACTCACATTGAGATAGTAACGTACAAATTCCTATCCATTGATGGCTTAACTAACGGCGAAGTGATTATTGGCGTGGTGATTACTGTTGGGGAAGCAGGTAGGTTACGTACCTTGCCCAGGGGCGGATCCAGAATTTTTTTCTGGAGGATGTCACAGGGTAGAACAATATAAAAAATAACAAAATAACCAAACGAACAATTCAAACCGAATTTTCAACCTTATGCCTAAACTCGTCCAATTTGTCTACTTACAAAATTAATTGTATTTATTTATAAAATTCATTGTTTATGTACAAAATATTTTTCATTATATATTAATTATTTAACTGATAGATGTATTTATTTTCAATTTTCTTCTAAAAAAGTGTCCGAATGTGTTTTCAAACAAATTGGCGCATTTTATGGCAGCGTAGCTAACTTCAGAGTTTGCAAATCAAAACATTGAAACCACAACAATCTATTGTTGATCTCAGTGAGTTCAGTATCGTTTTTACTGAATTTGGCAGGAAAGATAACGAGAACGAAACAAAAACAAGATAATAATTAACAAAAATAAGAAGAAATAAACAAGGTGTAATTTGACGGATACACCAACGTAAATTTATTGACATAATTGTAGGTATATAAAGTAACATTGGTAGGACCAAGTGTACGATTCGACTAATTTTGACATTTTTGATCGAATCTTTTTAGATTTTTTATAGTACAGGGTTTTCAGTGTACAAAATACGTTTGTTCTTTGGAAGAATTACAGCTGTCGGAGATTTTTCATAACAATATGTTTCCCCTAACCATCCCTAATTCCCCACAAACTGGGAACACAGATTGAAAAATGACGCAACCTTTCACAAAACAAACTGATGAAACATGATGCAATTCCTTATTCTTATTTGACGGTTTCCATGTTGTTGTCCTGGCCATGGTTGAACTTTGTCATTTCCTTGCATTACCTGTGCTCATGTGCAAATTGCTTAACTCCTACTGGTACTTTACTCAGTACCTAAAATTTAAAAAAGTTGCGGTCACAGAAACTAATCATGCGGTCACGGTGAAACTCAGGAAATAATCTTTTCTAGTAATAACCAAACATCCCTAAAAATTTCATCGAAATTGCTTAACTCCTACTGGGACTTTACTCAGTACCTAAAATTTAAGAAAGTTGCGGTCACAAAAACTAATAATGCGGTCACGGTGAAACTCAGGAAATAATCTTTTCTAGTAATAACCAAACATCCCTAAAAATTTCATCGAAATTGCTTGACTCCTACTGGGACTTTACTCAGTACCTAAAATTTAAGAAAGTTGCGGTCACAAAAACTAATAATGCGGTCACGCTGAAACTCAGGAAATATTCATTTCTACTAATAACCAAACATCCCTAAAAATTTCATCGAAATTGCTTAACTCCTACTGGGACTTTACTCAGTACCTAAAATTTAGGAAAGTTGCGGTCACAAAAACTAATAATGCGGTCACGCTGAAACTCAGGAAATATTCATTTCTACTAATAACCAACCATCCCCGAAAATTTCATCGAAGTTGGTTAACTCCTACTGGTACTTTTTTCAGTACCTAAAATTTAAAAAAAGTTGCGGCCACAGAAACTAATAATGCGGTCACGCTGAAACTCAGGAAATATTCAATTCTACTAATAACCAACCATTCCTGAAAATGTCAACAACATCCAGTCCACTTGTACATACCTACCTTACTTAGCGTAATTGTGCGATCGAAGTAGGTACATCATAATTCATTTTCCTCAATATGCACGGTATTATTTCAAATTTGGAACACACACAAAAAAAACAGTAAATGAATGGAGTTATCTCTCGGGCGATGGAAGGAAACGGATGTATCTACGTTTTTTCCTGTCACCTTTTTCATGCAAAATATTAATGAACATTGAAAAACATAATTTGTAATAAACAACTACGGACCTACCGTAGTTACCTACTCATTTTAAGAGAGAACAAAGAGAATACTGTTACCTACTTATCGTAGGTACATCTTTCACCCTAGCGACGCCAGTGGTACCGCCATATGAACTTGACACACGTATCTGATTAATCAATTTCGTTGAAAGAAAAGAATTCAGCACACCCATCCTCACTATAGTTACATGATAGGTAGTATCTCTTCGTTGTACCTACAGCCACCATTACGGACAGTGGTGACGCCATACATTGGCACCTGTAAGGAGGTTGGTACATTTTTCAAAAATTACACTGAATCACAGAATTCATAGGGTGACAAAAGATGAGAAGGAGTCCCAATTTCCTTTTTGATGCCCACTTTCACCTCACATCGAAATTGGAACTAACAATTTTGTTATCCTCCGCGTAGCCATATACTAAAATTTTATTCCACATTATTAGTTAATAAGTATTTGGGTAGTAGGGGTTACTAGACTGATATAGGTATTGTGTCAGCGACGAGGGCTCGTTTATGTCGAGCACCCGTAGCAAAGAGAAGAATTCCGTAACACGATCAAAATATGAAACTGAGTCACAATTCCATTTCGTCGAGACCACTATAACTTCACATCAAAATTACATGGGATAACATATTTTTATCACCCACCTAGGTGTATGAATATGTTTAGAAAAACCGCATTATTCCTTATTTACATTACTACTACAGCGATTAGAGTAGCATTATTGCGGGGGAGTAGCATTAATTCCCGAGGATGCAGAAGGTGTCAGGAGCCCTTCATGATATCAAGAAATATCTCCAAACCGGGAAATCGGTAGTACTACTCAAGGGTTGGGGAAAACTTATATAATTACCCCCACCTTGTCAAAACACAACGAGTAACTCAATTCAACTGTGAAAAAAGAAATGTGTACACAAAGATACCTTTTTTCCCCTATTTTCCACTGTTATGACTAACGAATTCATATAATTACCCCCACTCCGGTCCTACCATCAACAGACCAAAAAAATTGAATTCCTTGTGATTTTTACACAAACATCCTTTTTTCCCCGATTTTCTACTGTTACACTACGGAATTCGTATAATTACCCCCACTCCGGTCCTACCATCATCAGACCAAAAAAATTGAATTCCATGTGATTTTTACACAAACATACCTTTTTTCCCGATTTTCTACTGTTACACTACCGAATTCGTATAGTTACCCCCACTCCGGTCCTACCATCATCAGACCAAAAAAATTGAATTCCTCGTGATTTTTACACAAACATACCTTTTTTCGCCGATTTTCTGCTGTTACTCTACCGAATTCGTATAATTACCCCCACTCCGGTCCTACCATCATCAGACCAAAAAAATTGAATTCCTCGTGATTTTTACACAAACATACCTTTTTTCGCCGATTTTCTGCTGTTACTCTACCGAATTCGTATAATTACCCCCACTCCGGTCCTACCATCATCAGACCAAAAAAATTGAATTCCTCGTGATTTTTACACAAAGATACCTTTTTTCGCCGATTTTCTGCTGTTACTCTACCGAATTCGTATAATTACCCCCACTCCGGTCCTACCATCATCAGACCGAAAAAATTGAATTCCTCGTGATTTTTACACAAACATACCTTTTTTCGCCGATTTTCTGCTGTTACTCTACCGAATTCGTATAATTACCCCCACTCCGGTCCTACCATCATCAGACCGAAAAAATTGAATTCCTCGTGATTTTTACACAACGATACCTATTTTACCCAATTTTCTACTGTTACAACTACCGAATTCGTATAATTACCCCCACTCCGGTCCTACCATCATCAGACCAAAAAAATTGAATTCCTCGTGATTTTTACACAAGCATACCTTTTTTCGCCGATTTTCTGCTGTTACTCTACCGAATTCGTATAATTACCCCCACTCCGGTCCTACCATCATCAGACCAAAAAAATTGAAATCCGCGTGATTTTTACACAACGATACCTATTTTTCCCAATTTTCTACTGTTACAACTACCGAATTCGATAATTACCCCCACTCCGGTCCTACCATCATCAGACCAAAAGAATTGAATTCCTCGTGATTTTTACACAAACATACCTTTTTTCGCCGATTTTCTGCTGTTACTCTACCGAATTCGTATAATTACCCCCACTCCGGTCCTACCATCATCAGACCGAAAAAATTGAATTCCTCGTGATTTTTACACAAACATACCTTTTTTCGCCGATTTTCTGCTGTTACTCTACCGAATTCGTATAATTACCCCCACTCCGGTCCTACCATCATCAGACCAAAAAAATTGAAATCCGCGTGATTTTTACACAACGATACCTATTTTTCCCAATTTTCTACTGTTACAACTACCGAATTCGTATAATTACCCCCACTCCGGTCCTACCATCAACAGACCAAAAAAATTGAATTCCTCGTGATTTTTACACAAACATACCTTTTTTCGCCGATTTTCTGCTGTTACTCTACCGAATTCGTATAATTACCCCCACTCCGGTCCTACCATCATCAGACCAAAAAAATTGAATTCCTCGTGATTTTTACACAAACATACGTTTTTTCGCGGATTTTCTACTGTTACTACTACCGAATTCGTATAATTACCCCCACTCCGGTCCTACCATCATCAGACCAAACAAATTGAATTACTCGTAATTTTTACAAAATAATGCATTTTTTCCCTGATTTTCTACTGTTACAACTAATTAATGCGTATAATTACCCCCACTCTGGTGCAACCAGGGTCATTAACTCAATCACACAATGGAAATTCTAATCCCCTTAATCATTAGTGGATGAAACTTATTGTTCTCGATTTCTTACTGTTTGAATTCTAATATTCATTAATTGCCACCACTATACTGCAAATACCACCCCTACCCAATTTTGCCTGAACATTAAATTCAACATATTTTTTTCATAATTTAAGTTTTTCCGGTTCCTATAATAATATTGGTATAATTACCTACACTTAGTCCAACCATCCACTTCTAACCTTGTAAGGCTGACATCTAAAACTCACTTTTACACAATAACCCTTTTTAACACGATTTTGTACTGTTAGAGATTTATAATAATTACCATAATTATCACCACTCTACTCCAAGTACCATACTTTACCTAATAAAATCCTTTTTCTTAACCCAACTGAGGGTTTCAGAGCTTCTTACACTCTGAATATATTTTGCTACCACTGGGGCGACAGACAGGGCTTTGTAGTCACCTCTGGGATTGCGGTGGAGAACAAAATATCTATTCCTAACCTAACTTGGGCTTTCAGATATTTTCCTACTATAGGGGCGACGAACATGACATAGTAATCACCATCCTAATATCTTAGCTTCACAAGAGCTTCCCCATCCTTGAGGGAAGTTACCAACCTCACAAAAACACATTCCCCTGTGTTTCAGAGCTATTGCAGTCATTAAGAGGTTTGTTACCACAAACCTACCAAAATATCTGACATGGGACTGCTAGGTACTCCTTTACAGTCCCCATCTCTAGAGGCCCACATTGGGACTCCTAAGCTACCATCGTCGCCCCTAACCTACCAAAATATACCTATATATATATATATATATATATATATATATATATATATATATATATATATATATATATATATATATATATATATATATATAAGTAGTATCGGAATACCAATCCTGGCTCACCGACTTCAATCTCTGTTAAAAATGCTTCTGACTTCAATCTCTGTTACAACTGCTTTTGTGCTAAACCCTGTTAAAATGCTTTTCTGTTAAACCCCTGATAAAACTTTTCAACACAAAACATCAGAACACATTTTTTAACACAAAACATCAGAACCAGTGACTTTTTCATTTAGCGACTTAAATCCCTGGTAAAAATTTTTTAACACAAAACATCAAAACCAGTGACTTTTTCATTTGGGGAGGGGTAGTTAAAAGAATGTATTCTATAATAAAAATGAATAAGGAACAGCTATTGAAAAAATTTAATTTTGAAAGCTCCACAAATAAACTCTCAGAACTAGAAAAAGGAAAACCGTACAAGGTTCTAAGTTTTGAGTTCGTTAAAACGAAATACTCCCGGGAAAACTCTGAGAGTGTAATTGCCAACTTGGGAGAATTTAGAGTGTTCTTACCTGAAAGATATGCACTCACTTTTGAAAAATCCGAACTCAAAGATCTAGTTAAGCACGGTGTTTGTTTAGTGTACACTGGAATGATTAAATCGAAAAATGGAAAAGACATGCACGACATCAAGTTTGTTTAATTATTAAGTTTAATAAAAAAAAAAAAAAGTTTTAACGGAAAATTTCCGTTAAAAACAATAATATTATACTAAGTTGTTAAAATATTTTTAATTTAAGGCGTTCATTATTTTTTTTTCTAGTGAAAACATCAGAGGGAGCTAAATTTCGAAAATATCGACCCCTAAATAGTCCTAAATTTCGAAAATATCGACCCCTAGTCTAGACTATTAAAGGTGGACCCCGTAGGGGTCCACCTTTAATTTGGACCCACCCTCTTTAAGGAATTGTGTTTTAAAAGAAAGAAAATAATAATAAAATATAAGATGAATAACAAAATCGTATTACCAACTGAAATTTACATGGAAATCCGAGATAGAATAACCCATCCGGTTGATCATATCAACTTTTGTCAAGCAACGAACATTTCAGTAAATATAGATTTTCTTTCTGATAATATTTCGTGGTACCCAAAAGTAACTGAAGAGACATTAAGAGAGTATGAAAACATTATCGATTGGGATTTAATTTCTTATATCAGAGAACTCTCTGAAGATTTCATAAGAGATTTTCGAGACAAGGTAAATTGGAAAAGTGTGTCACTTAAACAAATCCTATCAGAAAATTTCATCAGAGAATTTAAAGATAAAGTACATTGGGAATGTATTTCATGTAGCCAAACACTATCTGAAGACTTCATCAGAGAATTTCAAAACGAAGTTGATTGGGGTATAATTTCTTATAACAGAGAACTCTCTGAAAATTTTATTGAAGAGTTTCAAGATAAAGTAGATTGGAGATTGATCTCCAGGTATCATAATCTTACTGAAAATTTCATTCGAGAGTTTAAAGATAAAGTAGATTGGAGATCAATCTCCATGTTTCAAAATCTTACTGAAAATTTCATTCGAGAGTTTAAAGATAAAGTAGATTGGAAATTTATTTCATATAACCAAAAACTATCTGAAGACTTCATCAGAGAATTTCAAAACGAAGTTGATTGGGAATGTATTTCATGTAGCCAAACACTATCTGAAGACTTCATCAGAGAATTTCAAAACGAAGTTGATTGGGAATGGATTTCACTTAGAAGATATTGGAATGAGATTTACAATTGGCAAAATTTAAGTGAAGAATTCATTCGAGAGTTTCAAGATAGAGTGGTTTTAGATCAGTAAAAAATAATAGTTTAGAATTGTTCGTTTTAATGGGGAATCCCCATTAAAACATATTTGAACAAGATGTAAGGACGTTCAGGAATGTGTACGGGACATGTTGCGCAATCTACCGTCTGTTCGGCGAACCAGTTGCATGGCTCATCACCGATATGACTCAAGGACAACAGGGAGAGGCGTCCCGAGGATTTTATCAGTTATCTTTTAGACGTGGCCCGCTCTGCACACACAACGTTTCAACCTAAAGATTATTTGTGGTTAGCTATTGTTGAAGATTAAGGCTTTTATTTGGAACTTCAGAGTTACAAAACGTACCATAGTGAGTGTATAGTGAGTGTATTATGAGTGTATAGACTTTATTGAGGAAGTGGAAAGTTAGGAAGTTGCAAGAACTTTAATAACAGATGGAAACATTCAAGTGCTAGAATTTGTGTTGTTATAATCTTATTAAGGGTAGTATAATTTTAATACTACCCTTATTAAAGGTAGTATCATTTAGTGGCAAAAGTATCAATATTTGTACTTCCAATAACAGTTCTACGAGTGGAATCCATGTTAAAGATTACAGAATATAAAACATTTTTGGGAAACGAATTGAATCAGAAGGTCGTGTTCTCCCACCCCAAGCGCTCCTATAGGAGCGCCTGTTTATCTGAATGTAAAAGAGGACCGCGAGACGATGTGACGTGATTCTCCCCACCCAAAGCGCTCCTATAGGAGCGCCTGTTTATCTGAATGCAAAAGCGATCCTCGAGAACCGCGGGACGATGTGATGTGATTCTCCCCACCCAAAGCGCTCCTGCAGGAGCGCCTCGATCTACTAGTTATTCTTTTATGAAACTACTCGATGTAAAATAAAATGTTTATTATTGTTTATTGTTATTTCCTTTTCCAAAACTTAGACTTACAATAATTATACATTGGGTTTTTATAGGGAATCCCTATAAAACCTTTTTTTTCTTACACATTTTTTATCTTGAATACTTTTAAACTCTGCTCTGAAGCTCCGATAATTCTGTGATTGATTCCAGTTTCATTTATAATGTAAATGAAAACTAGAGCTATTAAAAATATTATAATTACGAATATCTTATCGATACACAATGAAAGGTTCAAACAGAACATATTTATTGTAGGAAAATTTAAAATTTCGTGAGTTGTAATTCCTCGGGATAAAAAGTTCCTTGGATTTCCTCTCCACTTAAATCTTTAATTTTATAAGTAACTGGACTCGTTTCTAAAATCTCACTTATTTCAAAAATCTCTTTCGTCCAATTTGCTTTGTATTTGTTTGCAAAAGTTTTCTTTGATTTCGTAATTCTCACACGATTTCCAATTTTAAATTTCTTTTTTACATTTTTTCCACTCTTTTTAAATAAATATCTCAGAATTTCATTTTCGTTTCTCGCATCAACTTGAGCAGGTGTCATTCCAATGGATCGATGAACGTCTTGTTTGTTGTACTCATTAACTAATTCCTGTAAAATATCGACCCAATTTTGATTTCCATTCACCTCGAAACGAATTTTAATTTTCTGATTCAAAGTTCTGTTAAATCTTTCGATGATTGCAGATTTTTCTAAATTTTCCGTGTGATACATTTTAATTTTATACTCGTCTAAAAGTTCTTTGAAAAGTCTATTTTCAAATTCTAAACCTTTATCCGTGTGAAGGAGTTTAGGAGTAGAATGATTATGAGATTTTACATTTTCCAAAACTCCTTTGAAAGCTTTTGAAACTACCATTCCGTTTTTCTTTTTCAATGGAACTGACCAAACGTACTTTGAAAAAGTATCAATGATATTCAACATGTAACCGAACCCCTTGTTTTCATTCTCGTATTGTTTCATTATAATCAAGTCCGCGGCCCAAAGATCATCTTTTCCATGAGTAACAATTTTCCTTTTCTGAAATTTCTTTCTAACGGGTTTATGTAATTCCTTCGCAAATTCCAACTTTTCGTTTTCAGATAAATTTATAACTTCAGTTTCAGGAACTACGTTAGTTTCCTCATTCGGATTTTTTATGAATTTACTTTTATTAGTTTTACATTTCACACATTTAGCAGCAATTCTCCACCTTCCGTTCACGGTTTGTACAATTTCCACGTTTATATTTTTTGTACGTTTTTTACATTTATGACAATAAATTTCATCCTCCATGTTTTATTTAAGGAAACTTTTTTTTAATGGAGTAAACTCCATTAAAAATACACATTCTTACTTTAGTTGTAAATACGGAACCCGTCAGTTTACATTTCTATTAAAGAGGGGGAGCGAATCGCTCCCCCTCTTTAACGTTAAAGTCGAATACAAGTCGAGAACATTTAAAAGAGTTTTGAAACTCTTAAAGAGGGGGGGCGAATCGCCCCCCCTCTTTAACGTTAAAGGCAATACGGGGTTTTAAGCAAGTTCTTGTGTTATCGTATTTTTGACTGGATTGTAAACGAAGCTCGAACCACTGACTAAAACAACGTAGCACGTTGTTCCTTCTGAACCACCTGAAGGTGCTGCTACCGCTTTATTGAATTCTACGTGTAAAATGATGTTGCTTTTACCACCGGAAATACTTTTAGGTTGATCCGTTAAATCTATACTGAAAATCGGATAATCTCTGTTGAAAAATTCGGGTTCATGATACGGTAAATTGTCTTGAGAGTTTGTTAACTTTTTGTAATCTAAATACGCGGAATAAGCTAAACAAAAATCATTTTCGTCGAAATCCAAATTGTAATTTTCCTCGGGATATCTTTTTCCACCGACTTCCAACCAGTAATTCCTAACATCTTTATGAACAAATTTAGCATTATCTTTCGTCTGATCATTGAGTACATCGGTTTGAAAAACTATGAAACACCAGAGAGGATTATAAACGTTTCTATAAATGTTAGTTACATCGAACATCAACGTTTTTCCGGAAACGTTTTTATGTTCTATGCATTGCCAACTTTTAAATTGAAGTTGATATGGAATGTTTTTCAAATCTGTAATCAAATTTACTTTAGATTCGTTATCGTATTCAATCACCGGAACTCTCAAAACGAAAGAAGTGATTTCTATTTTTCCATCATGTGGAAGCGGAGTTGCTGTGTCTTTTTTGTATCGAAATATCACGTTATCATCACTATTTCGAATAAAAGTTATTTCAAAACCTCCCTTGAATATTGGAACTGTTAAATCTTTGAAGAACCCAAGACCTAAATCACCCAAGTTACCATTCGCACTGAAATTCCCTCCTCCGATAGCTTTTGAATTGAACCCCGAATTGATTACGTTTCCATTATAATTTTTTGGCCCTGAATGGCATACATAGCCTTGAACCGTGCTTGCAATCCCCGGGTTTTCAATTTCATCGACTACGACATTATGTTTTTTCACTTCTATGTTGGAAAATAAGTTTGCAACGAAATTATCAACAAGTCTTACATCCTTGTTTTCACTTTTATATGGTTTCGTAGAATCGGTTGAAACACATTTACCAGAAATGTAATATTCTACATCTTTGCAAATAAATTCGTCATAGAGTTCTATTTTGAAAGTAGTCCTTTTGTTTTCGGCATTTAAATTCAAAGTCGATGAAGGATTGAAAGTTTGGAATTGTTTTCGTACAATACCATCTTGATATTTATCAAAAACCTTTTTAGATTGATGCATTCTTTTATTATAGTAAACATAATTTTTTATTTATTTAGGTACTATGAAAAAAAATTTTTTTTTATTTAGGTACTATGAAAAAATTTTTTATTTAGGTACTATGAAAAAAATTTTTATTTAGGTACTATGAAAAAATTTTTTATGAGATTTTCTCATAAAAAAACACAACTCACTGTATTCGTCTGCCAGACGGGTCCGATGTATTTACTGTTAAAAAGCAGGAGCAGACGGTTTTTGGTTTTCATCAATGTTGTTCATCTTATTTATTATACAAATTATTTACTTTTCAGCAACAAGTAAGCTTTAATATCGTCGAATCGAATCGGTTCGTTATTTCCCGTGGTTGTTGACAATTTTATCATTTTTATTTCTTTCAGTCCTTTTCTTAGTGGAATGAAAACTACTTTCTTTGGTTTTTCCGTGTAAACAGTATTAGGTGGCATTAGTTTCTCTATGAAAGAAACGTGTAATAACTCGTGTTCAACGTGCAAATGGGGATGTTCATCATGATTTGTAAAGCTATATTCCGTAATGTTACAATGCCATTCGACTATGTTGTCAGAAAAAACGAGTTGTTTCGGATTATTCTCTGATACGTAGTTGGTATTCTTTTTAAACAAATTATCGGAACCTAAACAATTTTTCAACTGAAATATATCGCAAAAATTCCCCTCATCCACAATCCTCATGTCCATGGGAAAGTATGCAGCAATTCTGTAAGAATCGTCTTTTAAATGCTCGAGATCGAATTTCAAACTATTCGGATTAACTTTCTGTATATCTTTTTGTATTTCTTTCACTTGAGCTTCAGAATACTTTTTCATAGTGTCTTTTTTCACTAACAAACTACTTTGAAAACTGGATAAAATACTAATCAACTTGGCTTTGAATGAACTCACATTGAACGTTCCATCGATTTTATATATTAGATCGTAAATTCCATCAGGAAAAGCAAATCTGTAAGCGAACTCGAAGTTTTTTATCTCAAACGTTTTCCTAGTTGTAAACAACAAAGCCGACATGCCCAACTGATACTCTTTATTCGGATCGAGTGGAATTGGACTCTCAAACCTTAGTGTATCTCCTGAAATTTTTATAAACATTATTTATTATATAATAAATAAATAAAAAATGAATCCAAAATATAACAAAAGCTATATCATAAAACCTACACCGTTTGATCCGATTAGTATGAGAGATGGTTTACTACCACTTCCAATTAGGTGTTTAATAATTGGTACGAGTGGATGTGGAAAAACTACATTGTTGTACAACCTCATTACAGAACCATGGGGTATTCCCTTTGAAAACTTTTATGTTTTTTCTAAATCATTAGAACAACAAGTTTATAAAGGCTTGAGACAAGCTTACGAAAAACTAACTGATAAAATTGGAAAGGAAATTGCTCATTTCTATAGTAGCTGTGATGAATTAATCGGTCTAGATGAATGCCAACCGAACAGTTTGATAGTTTTCGATGATTGTGTGAATGAACAACAACAGCAAATTATAAAGGATTACTATGTAAGAGGTAGGCATAAAAACATTTCGTGCATTTATTTGACTCAATCCTATACTAAAGTTGATAAACAGTTGATTAGAAATAACGTGAATTTTCTTTGTATTTTTAAACAGAGCAATGCTTACATTAAAACAATTTATGATGAGTATGTAGGATCGGATTTTACTTTTGAACGGTTCAAAGAAATTTGTGGTGAATGTTGGAAGGATACATTTGGTTTTCTAACGATAGACGCAACACTAAAAAAAGAGAGTGGACGATACGGAAAGAATTTCCAGCTAGAAATAACTAAATAAGCATTAACCAAATGTGTATATAATAGATCTTGATCTATTATATTTTTTAACGCTTAACGCTCAACGCTTAACGCTTAACGCTTAACGCTTAACGCTTAACGCTTAACGCCTAACGCCTAACGTTCAACGCTTAACGTTCAACGCTTACCGTTCAACGTACGTTTAACGTACGTTTAACGTACGTTCGGTGAATCGTTAAAAAAAATATATTCTATAATAAATGATTGATGAAACATTAAAAAAATTAGATGCAAAATATAAAAAAGCTTCAAAAGGCAAACCAAAAGACAAAAACCAAAAACTTCAAGAAACTGTCGAGAGTAAATCTGAAAAGATAGTTCGAAATACTTTTAGGAAACCTAAAGAAATGACTGTCAATGAAGCCAATAAAATTCGAGAAAAAGAACAAGAGTTGAGACGTGCTTTCCGAGAAGCAAGAGTAGATAAATTTAACGATAGAGAAACTCAGGAAAAGACGTTCGCACCCATCACTGAAAAATTAGTTGAATTGAAAAATGCAGTGAAACAAACTGATGAAGATATAAAGAAGTTGGAAATCGTACCATACACGCAACAGCCAATGACAAGTAGTTCTCCTAGAAAGAAAGTTGTAACTTTTGGACCAGCTAACACATTCGAAATAAATCCTACTGAAACCTACGATATTGCTGGCGAAACTATGGCTGAACCAGCTAGTAACGATCTCTCCTCAATAGTAGACATGGTAGATCTAAATGAGTATCCATCCAGTAGTGTAGGGCCAAAAGGAATTGGTTCAATTGCGAGACTTTACATCAGACAGGGTGATAAACAATTTGGCATCTGGGGAAAAGAGGACAAAATTTACATCGGAGACAAACAAATTCGAGTAAATGAAGACGATCTAATAATTCAAAATGTAAAATATAGAGGAACTCACGGATTATGGTGTTTGTTAACTGATCCTCTAGGACCTGATCCTGATAAATACACTCAAGAGGATTTGAAAACTTACAAGAAAATTCTCATTCAAACGAATTCTTTATACCAAAAGAATGACCCAACTACGGGATTACCAAAGTCAAGTAAGGGGAAAAAGTACAGAGAGTTGATTGCTCCTATTTGGAAGGAATTGAAGGCAGGTAAATCGGGATCTGGATTGATCGAGTATACGGAAAATCCTGTGGAATATAAATACATCGATAATTTACAACAGTTGCAACAGCGTTTGTACTATTTGTACGCACAAGAACGAGCCGGTAATAACAATTTTCACAATGAAAAATTAGGAATTGTAAAGTTTATAAACGATCAGTTGGAAAAAAACTTAGATAATCCCAAAGGAATAGAATATCTGTTGAAAGTTGTCAACAGTTTACCGAAAGGAATCATCAAGAACGGATCTGGAGTTTTAAATACATTGTTGAACAAACTTGATGGTTTCGCACCCGAAATGCATTTACCTGGATACAACTACTGCGGTCCATTTACAAAACTAGATAAACGATTGAAAAGAGGAGATCCGGGAATTAATAAATTGGACGAAGGCTGTAAGCAACACGATATATCTTACAGAGATCATACAGACACCAAAGAAAGACATGTGGCAGATAAAGCACTAGAGGAAGTAGCAAAAGAAAGAATGCACTCGAGTGATGCGAGTTGGAAAGAAAAAGCTGATGCAACTGCAGTGAGAGTTGCAATGAGGAGTAAACGATTATTTGGTATGGGAGTTCGTTATTAAAAAAAAAATTTTTTACTATAATAAATAACTATGATCATGAAAAAGATAGATTTAACCGAAAATCAAATAGCCAAAATACAAGCCGCTTACAAAAAGCGTAGAAGTGTTACAATTCTTTTTACAGCGAAACAAATTTCGGGAAACGGAAAACATAAAATCAGTCTGTGGGAAACTCAATCGAAAGCATTTGAAAAAGCTAAAGAAAAAAAGAAAGGAATTACGTTAACTTTGGATTACGAACAACTACATTTGAATCACACGGGTGGATTCCTACCACTGATATTTGCAGGAATAGGAGCACTTGGAGCGTTATTAGGTGGAGGTGCAGCAGTAGCAAATTCAGTAATAGACTCGAAACATAAAGCCGCTGAAGAAGCCGAAATAAAACGTCATAATCTCGAGATGGAAAAACTAGCTAAAAATGCAAAAAGTCTAAGTATTGGGGCCGGTTTAAAAAAAAGAAAAAAACGGAAAACTACCAACCCTTGAGTAATTTAGATTTAACTCGTTTCGTGAAAATTTTTAAAATAAAACATTTCCGAGGTGTTTTCATGAAGGATGAACTCCCCGATCGATCTAAACACGTTGAATGTGGAATTATTAATTTGGAAAATTCTTATCAAAATGGTAGTCACTGGACTTGTTATTTTAAAAAATCTGAAAAAGAAAAGTATTATTTCGATTCCTATGGAAACGCATCACCCCCTAAGGAGTTGGTAAAATACTTGGGAAAAAAAAAAATTAAATACAATTCCGAACAAATTCAAAAGTATAACGATCCTCCAATTTGCGGTCATCTGTCTTTGATAGTGTTAAAAGAACTTTCAAACGGAAAAGATTATGAAACTGTTTTAAAAACATGCAAAGAGACATTGAATTCTGAAAAAACTTGGTCTTAGTATAATATTGTTGTTTTAATGGAAAATTTCCATTAAAACGTTTTTATGAGGGGTAAGTTAAAAGGATCTCTCCAATAATAGACAAAAGAAAAAGGTGACGTCGAATCGACGCCACCTTTAAGAATTGAAAAAATCTACTTGCTTGTGTTTACCTTAATAGGGCAGGCGATTCGCCTCCCCTCTTTAAGAATTTAAAAAAATTGAGGGGTTAGTTAAAAGAATCTCTTTTCTAATAAAAATGAATGATTCGAAAAATTATATATCCTATAATAAAATGTATGATACGAGAAGGCATTGTGAAAAGTGCAATGTTAGCACTACTTATAAAAATTGGGCTAGACACCTAAAGTCTAAGCGCCATGGAAAAAACGACCCGGACCGGACAATGACTATCAGAAAACCTAGAAAAGCAAAACCTATATTTGTAAATCCGAGGAAATTGCACAAAGTATTTAATTTTAATGAAAAAGTATTTGAAAAAAGCAAAGAACCTAGAAAAGCAAAATCTGTATTTGTAATACCGAGGAAATTGCATAAAGTATTTAATTTTAGTGAAAAAGTATTTGAAAAAAACAGAGAACCGAAAACGGAAGTTGTTAAAAAGGAAACTGCATTTGAATCTAGATTAGTGACTTACAACATTAAAAATACGAAAGGATTTAAAGATGCTTCCAAATTTCTGAACAGTATTGAAAGAACCGCAACAGGTTTAATCAAATGGAAACTTAGAGAAATGAAACTAAAAGTTAATGTAGTTTTAATCGCAGAATTTAAAAAAGGAACTAACAAAAATAACATGGAGTATCAGGAACTCAATTTCAAAACTAAAAACGTAATAATATTGCAGTCGGCAGAAGTTGCAAACTGTTACGATGAAATGAAACAGAAAATTCTAAATGAAATGGAAACGTTCGAAATTAAAGGATCTAATTGGCGACTTCATAAGATCAAGCATTTGGAACTTAACGTTAACAAGTACATTCCTTTGAGAGGATCATCTTACATTGAACTCCCTAAGTTTCTACAAAGTAGGAAAGCAATTATAAATGTGAAAAATGACGATAATAAATGTTTCCTTTGGTCTGTTCTTTCAGCTTTACATCCAGCTGATAAAAATTCTGATAGAATAGGAAAGTACATAACATGGGAACATGAGTTTGACGAAGCGTTGAAAGATATCAGTTTTCCTATGAAACTTACAGACGTAAAAAAGTTTGAGAAAAGAACTGGGATTTCCATAAATGTTTACTGTCTGAATGAAAAAAATACTATAGTCCCCTTGGAAATAACGAAAGAGGAAAAGGAAAAACACGTTGACTTGTTGTACTTGAAAAACGAGAAAACTGAACATTACTGCTGGATCAAAGATCTATGGAAACTGGTTGGTCATAGTCAGCTAACAAAGGATGGTCACAAACGATTTTTATGTAAAATGTGTTTAAATAGCTTTGGAACTCAGGTCAAATTAAACGACCATAAAGAATATTGTGGAGATCATAAAGCTGTTAAAGTAGAATTACCAGAACCTTATGATAATGTTTTACAATTTGAAAATTATAAACGCTCCATGAAAGTTCCATTCGTTATCTACTCGGACTTTGAAAGTTTGCTTAGAAAACTTCAAACTGTTATAGCTGAAGAGAAATGCAAAACACCCGTTAAAAACTCTAGAAAATTTATCATAAAATCAATCAGAACTAGATTAAGAAGGGTTACTAATAAAATACACAAACACGAAGCTAGCAGTTTTTCATATTACATAAAGTATTCCAACGGATATTATAAGCCCCCAGTCGAATATTCTGGTTCGGATTCTCCAAAAGTATTTTATCAGAAACTGAAAGAGGAAGTTTTACACATTGCTAAGGAATATTACGATAAAAATGTACCCATGAAACCATTGACTGACCAACAGAAACAGGAATTCAAAAATGTAAAAACTTGTCACATTTGCGAGAGAGGTTTTAACGAATTGCCTCCAATGTTAGAAAAGGAACTCGAGGTGAAGGAAAAAGCTTTGGTCTACTTTCACATGCAAGGAGATGAAAGTAATGCAAAACAAATACAAACGGAATTGAAGGATCTGAAACAAAATATCGATATGAACAAAAGGCGTGTGGCTGACCATGACCATTTGTCAGGAGAATTTAGAGGTGCTGCCCATTCTCTGTGTAATTTGGAGTACCAATGCCCGAGATTCGTACCAGTATTTTTCCACAACCTGGCTGGTTACGATGCCCACCTATTCGCGAAACAACTCGGAGAGGATGAAGGGGAAATACGGTTGATTCCAAACACCGAGGAAAAGTACATTTCATTTTCAAAGATTCTCAGGTACGACTCTGGAAATTTTGATAAGAAAGGAAACCCAGTAATGAATAAAATTGAAATAAGATTCTTAGATTCGTACAAATTTCTAGCAAGCTCTTTGGAAAAACTAGTAGGAAATTTAACTAAAGATCAATTTAAGGAATTAGAGAAACATTTTGGAACAGAGAACTTGGAACTGATGACAAGGAAACTAGCTTACCCATATGAGTACATGGATAGGCAGGAAAGGTACGATGAAACCTGTTTACCACCTATAGAGAAATTTTACAGTAGCTTAAACAAACAAGGAGTAAAAAAGTCTGAGTACAGAAATGCGCAGGAGATTTGGGATAGATTTGGAATAAAAAACATGAGAGAATTCACTATGCATTACAACAAATGCGATGTCTTACAGCTTGCAGATGTAATGGAAAACTTTAGAGATATTTCCCTTAAAACTTACAAACTGGATCCAGCATTTTATTACACGACACCTGGATTTGCATGGGATTGTATGTTGAAAATGACAAAAGTGAAATTGGAATTGTTGACTGATTACAATAAAATTCTAATGACAGAAAAAGGAATTCGAGGAGGTATATCGCAATGTAGTAACAGACACGCGAAAGCAAACAACAAGTACATGGTTGATAAATATGACCCAACTAAACCTTCCAACTATATAATGTACCTTGACGCAAACAACTTGTACGGATGGGCTATGTCTCAGTACATGCCATACGGAGGTTTTAAATGGGTAGAGAACTTGGAAAATTTAGATGTTGAAAATATAAGTGATGAGTCTCCTAAAGGTTATTTTCTGGAAGTTGACTTGGAATATCCTAAGAAACTGCACGATTTACACTCAGATCTACCACTTGCACCGGAAAACAGGATTGGAAATACAAAATTACCTAAATTAATGACAACTTTGTACGACAAAGATAAATACGTTTTACACTACAGGAATTTGAAACAGTGTCTGAGCATGGGAATGAAACTAAAGAAAGTACACAGAGCACTGAAGTTTGATCAATCGGATTGGTTGAAAGTGTACATTGACTTCAACACGGAACTGAGAACGAAAGCGAAAAATGATTTTGAAAAGGACTTTTTTAAATTGATGAACAACAGTGTATTCGGAAAAACGATGGAAAATATCAGGGGAAGAGTCGATATTAAATTATGTTCAAATGGAAAGAAACTGGAATCGTTGATAGCAAAACCCACTTTTGATCGTAGAACGATATTCACGGAAAACTTAGCAGCAGTTCACATGAAAAAGACCAAAATTCTTTTCAACAAACCCATCTACATCGGCATGAGCATTCTGGAAATTTCTAAAACTCTAATGTACGACTTTTATTATAACACAATTAAAAAACAATACGGAGAAAATGTCAAATTAATGTACTGTGACACGGACAGTCTGATCATGGACATAAAGATTGAGGATGTTTACGCAGACATTAAAAACATCATTCTCGATCAATTTGATACATCCGATTATCCGAAAGAAAATGTGTATGGAATTCCACAGGTGAACAAGAAAGTACTTGGAAAATTCAAAGATGAAATGAGCGGAAAAGTAATGGAGGAATTTGTTGGACTAAGATCGAAACTTTACGCACACAAAACGTTCGAGAATCAAAAAGAAACAAAGAAAGCGAAAGGGATAAAGAAAAACGTAGTTGAACAGGACATTAAATTCAATGATTTCAAAGAATGCCTGTTAACTAAGAAACCGATCTACAAAACGCAAATGATGTTTAGATCAAACAAGCATGATATTTATACTATTGAACAGAACAAGAAAGCGCTCAGTGCCTACGATGATAAAAGGTATATTCTAGAAAATGGTATGGATACTCTTGCTTGGGGACATCATACAATTGGAATAGAAAAAGAAAAGTTCGTAGATCATTTGAAGGAACTTACGAAAACACAAAACGAGAAAGAAATGAAAAAAGGATCTCTTCAATAAAAATGTCTCATCCATATTTACAATTTTCACTTAAGCATATCGAATTCATTGAATGTTTCGCATATATCGATAGAAATAAAGATATGAAAGTGTACAGGTTTATAGAACAACTGTTATACGGAGAAATCTCCGCTGATAAAATTTTAAATTTTAAAACACAGTTGAAAAATGTAGGGGTTGAAAAATTCGTAAATACCATTAAAAAAACAATGCCTGAAGAACCGGTAAAAGACGTGAAATGTAAAAGGAAAAGTAAAAGGAAAATCGACGAAACAATGTTGGAGAATTACGTTATTCGTAATAAACGAGATAAGAAATTTCTACAAGAGTTGAACGTAAAGATTTTTTTAAACATGATCCCTACTAAAAATATAATTGTGGACGATAGTAATATTGTCGATATAAAATTACCTTGATCTAATTGTTCGTTTTAATGAGGATTCCTCATTAAAACACATTGAAAATAAAATCTCCTTCATATTCCAAACATCCTGAGCTTTTAGCAACAGTATCGAAACTGAAACTCAAAATCCTTCTTCAGTTTGGCTTTACTCTCATTATAAAGCAATTTTCTAAGTTGATATTCAGAAGCATTTTTAGGAACCTTAATCTTTGTTTCTTTAAGCATTACCTTTACATCCTCCTTTGTACGGAGCGGTGGTTTACCATCGACACCCAATAAACGTTCTTTTAACAACCGTTTAGAAAATCTATACTCCCTCAATACACGTTGAATCTCGTCTAGTGCGTCACAGTTTCTATCATAAAATCGAAATTCAGGTGTCTTTACCAACTCCCATAAACCTCCATGTTCATCACATATATCTAATGCCTCGTCGCATAAAACCATATCCTTTATTTATTATAGAATACATTCTTTTAACTAACCCTCCCCAAATGAAAAAGTCACTGGTTTTGATGTTTTGTGTTAAAAAATTTTTACCAGGGATTTAAGTCGCTAAATGAAAAAGTCACTGGTTCTGATGTTTTGTGTTAAAAAATGTGTTCTGATGTTTTGTGTTGAAAAGTTTTATCAGGGGTTTAACAGAAAAGCATTTTAACAGGGTTTAGCACAAAAGCAGTTGTAACAGAGATTGAAGTCAGAAGCATTTTTAACAGAGATTGAAGTCGGTGAGCCAGGATTGGTATTCCGATACTACTTATATATATATATATATATATATATATATATATATATATATATATATATATATATATATATATAATTTTTGGTGTCTTTCGGCAGGGAATTCAGGATGGTCTGAAACGGATTTTGGTATAAAAATCTTTCGGAAATTCGAGTTTTAAAAATTTTGGACCGAGAACAATAGCTTCCTTTTCTACGAAAATTCGCTAAAATTAAACATCATAGTCAAACCGCTGATCAGTGGTGATACTGCTCACTCATTTGCTGGCTGATTCAGAGTTGTTGCTGCGCTTCGGGATTTGAAGAAAAATCATGTTCCAGTCATGCAGCATGGCTATGAGCGAATTTTCAAAGAAATGTTCGTGCTATTGTTTAAAAAGATGATATAGCGAGAAACCATATCACTTCTCGTAAACTTATATAATTTTTCATGATTTTATCGATGTTTGATCCTTTTAAAGTCAAATTTGACTCATTCTTTTTAGAAAAATATTTTCATCATCAAAATAGTACCTCCGTCATGAATCACCATCCAACACAACGTCAGGTGAATTAATATTGATTTTAGCTCGTAATACCAATTTTTGACCCCTTAACATCCAAATTTGACCCCTATTCTGCCTGAGAAACTAACGAAATGGTATTTTTCCGTCTTTTATCGCCCTTCCATACATACCTCTTTAACGATTTTATGTCAATTGTTAGCAATTTTAGTCGTTATGACCGATTTGTGACCGATAAACACTCAAATTTCGCCCTCTTAGAATTTTTTGAAATTGCTCATCTTCGAACTCATCCTTTTTTTCTGGCAATACGGACATTTTGGCGAAATTAGGAATTTTTATCATGCACCCAAGGACAGATATCGTCTGAAGTGACACGTAAATAAATTAATATACTATACCTACATAAAAATTGTTGTTAAAATCTAGGGATGGATTAAGGGTGATCTGACTAAAACGGATTTGCCTATATAAAAAACTTCAAAAATTCATGTTCTGAAAACTTTGGACTCACTGCAATAGCGTTATCTTTGCTAAAAGGAATCCTTCTTTTCACTCTGAACTGAGGACGGTCATTTATTGTCGGATACCGGTTTTGGTGTCAATGCACGCCTTCATCAGTTCACTTTTCCTCTCAACAGATTTTCCTAAAATGGTATTCGTAATCTTACTTATTTCTGGCTAAAACTTCTTTGCCAACAACGAACTCTTTTTCACTAAAAACATAAGTCTCATAATCTCTACATCAGTCAATTAACATTTACCTACTGGTCGTCAGAACTTGGAAACTTAACAATATATATATATCCATCGATCATTAAAAATCTAAAAAGAAAAACAACAAAAGGAAATATAGTGGGGAAGAGAAGAGACAAAACATTCTTTCCCCATTCTAATCTAGCAGGTATACTTAGGTCTTCAAGTGTGCGCTCACCTATGTATTGTGATGAAAAACGGAGAATCCCTGTTCATATCCAAAATACCCACTTGTCTGGCAATATAAATGTAAAAACAACACAGGATTCCTGCCTTGTTACGTCCTGTTATGAAACATATTCAACTTTTTAAATCTAACTACTACTTAATTGGCCTTCCATGACTAGCTAAATCCTCTTCGCCCACAAATGAACGACTCACATTTGAACAAGTACATTATTTTGCTTCCTCGGCTCGGCTAGGGTGACGTCAATGGAAGTGAATTGCCTCAGCCCCTGGGAGTGAGACGTCTGGGACCCGACCATTGGTCACAGCACTCAAGCTAGCACATTCATAATGTAGGTAGCTCAAAGCTCATTCTTCGGCATTTTGATCTGTTCATACCAAGAAATGGACCAGTGACAGGCAGTTGGTAAACGGTAGTAAGTTTTTGAACTTTGATTGCCATATTCCGCATTTTTGTACGAGTCCAGAACTGCCTGCCTGTCAATCTGGAGTGGCCAAAATATTCCCGACAAATTGGCTTACGATTAGCAGGCTATGTACCTACTTACCTAGATGAATTTTGAGTCAGTCTGAAACTGTTTTGGGTAACTCTAATTAGGCTTAGAATTGCTTTGAAATTCATTTGAAAAAACTGCGGAAGGCGGAACTCATGCGTTAACTATTTCAACCATCAACTAATACAAATTAATATTATTGTTTGTTAAATATCCCTCCAGCTTTTTACCCTCAAAGGAAAAATCTGTGGTAATCACATACATTGAAAAATGAAAAATCACTTAGAAAAAAAAGGCTTGTCACGTGCAGGCCCGACCTCGCACGTCTTCTGCGACTCCCTCTGTCCATTTTCTCACTCCCACCAACCGCTATCTAAGTAGTAACTTGCCATCTTTGAATCTTGTTAATTTCTTCAGGAGCTAAAGCTTCTATCCTAAAAATAATTTTAGGTTTTAGGCTTTCCAGGCAAATTGTCTCTACTGTTTCTGTTAACTTGGCCCATTCTTGGCTCAAGTCTACTTACCTAAAGAAACAAGTCTTTGTTGCAGTTTAAATTTTTTAAATAAATAAATTGAAAAAACGCTGCAAATCCCTGCACAACGGTTTATTATTTTTGTATAGAATACCCTTCTGTTACAGATCACAGCTCTATGTATAGATAACCCATCTATATAATATGATATGTACTATTCTATACATATTATGTAGATCGCAGACCCTCCTTAGGTTAGTACCTAACCCCGTACTCGTTATTAGGTACCTACCTAAATCACGAGTTAAATGTTGCTAAAATAATTCTGCCGATGACAAACAGTACCTAACAAAAAGAAACACACACAATGAAGTTCTGAAAAGAAATTGTTGATGAGGAGTGAAAAAAGTTGCAAAAGTACCTACCAACAAACTCCAGCCCCTTCTACGTAGATGGTATAATTTACCGTTGTGTAATAATTTACCGTTGAGTAATGATTTACCGTAGTAATAATTTACCCATCAATAATACTTCAACGTTTGTTCAAGTTTCACTACCTACCAACAAACTCCAATAGAGCCATCATTTTTCAAATTAAATAATATCACAGAACAACCAACTCGACTTCATACTCCGCCAATATAATCAGGTGATCCCTACCAATGATTGGCCGTATTCACAAATTCCTATTGTGGGCGCGTCTCTGGTTACGAGATTTGGTTTGAATTGTATACAATTTCATTCACACTGGAGTCGAAAATGCCTGTCGGTGCAAACTTCGGGGCCTTACTGTGAACGAACGGCTGGACGTACGATGCTCCGGATGGTCTTAAAAAACTCGCAAGTTCAAGAACTATTTAAAACCGTAAAAATATTTACGTAAAAAAATGGTATAGTCGTTTTGAAAATTTCAACCCCTATTTTGAACCCCTTAGAGATGACTCACAGTAACGTCGAGCTTCGAGGACCAACTAGACGCCGAACGGAACCTATAACCCGAATTTCATCAATTTTTTTTCATGGTAACTAAGAAAAGTGGCCCGTACGGCGTACGGCGTACGGCGTACGGCGTACGGCGGACAGACAGAAATATTTTTATTGCAGTTTTGGATTCTACATACCTTGAAACGTAAACCATCAAATTTTGAGGGGGGGTAAGAATTTTTTTTTTCATGCTCGATTCCAATGGTTCATTATTGAAAATAATAAACCAAAACAGGTGTGCGAAGATTTGTTGCATATCTTCCTCATACCAATGACACGATCAGCATTCATGGAGGGGGCCAACACCAAATGGCTGAGCTGAGTCAAAATTGATTGCTCAGAATCAGGAATTCGGGTAGGTACTATTTGTACTTACTCGGTCCTTCCTATTCTTGTGTAATGGATGGTCCGATTTTAACGTTGAGTATTTAGCTCTAGCTCACCAGTTCCCCTAATGAGTTACGAGTTATAATATGATGGTTTATTTTTAGAACTTTTCAAATTACATACCCCATTGTCCGCTTCAGTCCAATAGTTGACACAGAGTTCAAAATCAGCTACCTGGGCCGGTAACTCGGTCGTGATGTTTCCGCTTGTTTTAACCCGATTTCGCCAGAACGGGCCTAAGAAGTCGACCAGCCGTCGTTGGTGGCTACAGAATACAGCCTTCCCTTTTATGTAATTCCTTCGACCGTCTCTCAACTGGATGGACCTGTTGGTATCGTTACTTCCGCCGTTCTTGACTCCTGCCTGATGTAGGTAGGTAACTGACATCTTTCAAATCCTCGTTCGCGGTCTCCAACTGGGTCAGCTCTGGGATTGGGAGAAGTTTTCCCTCCAATGTTATTGTCTAAATGTTTACACTTACCTGCTGAGGTATGTGTAAACGTTACACTTACAGCTATTATGCCAAATTGTGGGACTTACTTGAAAAACTAATAACCAAGGTAGGTACCTGTTTGCCGAAAGAGAAAAGAAATTTAACGTCCACCTAGATTTTTCTTCCTGGTGTAGGTAGGTTATCATTTTTTTCAACTTGGTTGAAAACGCACTTGCTTGATGGTGCCTTCACACTTGTTTATTTCCACAGTTAGCTTTATTCGTGTTAGAAGATGCAGGTACCATGGAATCTTTTTCAGTGATGCGTGCGGGGCCCTACTCTTTTGCCCTCAGTGTATCCACAGGATTTGCCACTGCTACCAGTGTTTCTTTCCCAAAGGCACTGGCTTTCTGGCATTCAGCTTTTTCCATTATCTTTCATTTAATATTGATTCGCCCCCAATGATCTCGAATAGTGGAATTTTGCTCTCATTTAATCATTTGGGTCGCTTCAGTTCAGGGAGCGGAGGGAGGGGGGAAGATAGTGGGAAACAGGGGTCTACGTAATACTTATAGGTAAATACGTACTTATCGGAGATTATAATGTGCATCTTGTAGGCATGCATTATTTTACTTCTTCTAGAAGGGGTGGAGTGGGAGGAAGTTTAAATAAATCCCCTTTCTACCAGAAATTGTCTCTACTCCTGTCTCCGCCCCTGCTCTTATTTACCTGTTGTACTCATAGTGAATATAATAGTCTGTTTGATTGCATTATATGAGGGTACAGCGCTGCTCTATCACTGCAACCCTTACAACACAGGTGAGGAAAGAAATTCCCACCTTCTCCATCTGAGATCAACCGATGGCAAAGGCGTGTCCTGCATTCCCAGGAGGTTTTATTCGACATGCGGGATCTCGCAACCCCACAACCTTGCGCACTATCTATCCCAGCCATTCTTGAACTCCTCTTTTCAATTTTGAGTTTCACGTTTTTCTTGCTAAAACCGCCCTCTGTAGACCATAATAGAACAAAACGCAATGTGGATAATGTGAAGAAATATGGAAATAAAAGTAAATAATCGTTCATTTAGGGCACTTGAGGACGTTTTACATGTAGTACCTAGTCAGCTGAATACTTACTACATGTGACGCGTCTTCAATTGCCTTAATTGATGTAGCTAAAGCATAGGAACCTACATCGACAGACTTAAGCGCACAACTTTCGGGAGTGGAAAGGGGGTACAAAAATGGGGTATGTGCATGGGTCAAAAAAACTGTTTATATTATTTTTCAATAAAACTACATTACATTGTGAGAACTTCGACGCACTGTCCTGCGATAAGTAGTGTTCTATAATTTTTCAAAGTTCCCACCAATTCTGACGTCACAGAGCGGGGGGGGGGGGGCTCCCGCCCTGGTGGGAGGGGTGCAATGACGTCTGAATTGGTGGACACCTTGAAAAATCATAGAAAAAGAAATATCTACTAACCGTAGGACAGTGCGGTTGGTGTCAAAATTCTCAGGATAGAATCTACTTTCATTTAAAAAAAAAAGTTTGTATACCCTGTTGTGTCCGGAAAAAGATCATCTCTTCTTCTTGACGTGCCGTCTCCGCTAGGGAAAGTTGGCTATGATCTCAGCGAATCTTCCTCGGTCCTGAGCCAGAAGGAACAGCTCAGCAGCACCACGGATTCGTTTGTCCAGTTCGGCTCGTTAGAAAGCCATGATGCTCTTTTGCGGCCCACTCCTCTCTTTACTGGTATCCTTCCCATCATAATCGTCTGGAGGAGTTCCGTCTCTTGACCGTGTTAAGCAATTCACAAGAAATTCATTCCTCTAGCGTACACTCCAGGGTGGGTACCTTCAGCATACGGCGAATCATCCACATCTCAAATGCCTCCAATCTATTCATTGGCTGTCTTGAGTGTCCATGATTCTACTCCGTACAAAAGGATGGACAAAAGCATTTTGCCACTCTCCATCTAAGGGAAAAACTCAATTCCCTCGAAAAAAGATGTATCTGTCAGAAAATGTTACCTGTAAGAAATCTGTACAAGGTTGGTTTGCCCTCGCGCACATCCCTTCTGCCATCTGCTACTCCGTGGCTTTATCCTCTTTTTCAGAGCAAAACGATAATGGGGGGGGGGGGGGGGTGTATCAGAAATAGGGAGTAGGAAATGAGCAAAGGACAGAATGACTAAAAATTACCGTTTCGGGTTTAAAACAACTGCTATCAAAGGAATTCCATCTAAAAAGCTTTCAGTGATGTTCGTAAAATGATTTTTCGAAAGTTTAGCTCAAAAGTTTATAAATGCGGCCCTACACACAGCCAAAAGGGCCACCGTGGTAGCTGGGCTTCACTTAAAAGGAGTATGAAGCTATTCTAACTGCTATGTGCTTCAAGCTCAAACCGATTATACTTCTGCACAGATACTCTAACTACATAATGAGTGTTATTTTTCTTCAAAACTCCTCGTGCATCGACATTATGTGAGTTTTTCTTATATTGACGTGTCAGATTATACATGATCGTCGCATTAGTCGAAGGTCGGGCCCCGGAATGAGAAAGAGTTTACCTCCAAGGATACCCTCTTCATTTGCACTAACAACCGCCATCAAGACGAATTCGTAATAGTTCCATATCCCCACGCATAATTCTCCGGGCTACAATGCGAATTCGATTCAAACAAGACTTCCACCTGCGTCCAATCATCCCAAACGATTCTGCCATTGATTTTTGACCTTGGGAAGGTGAGATGACGGAAAACCGCGGAGCCGAAAAGTTGGATGGTTGAGGAAGTAACCTTGCCCATCACTGCCGCAACAGGAGATAGGTACCTACCTACGTCAGTAGCTGAAATAGGTAGGAAACGGTTCATTTTCAGCTGTTTTCCTTGAATAAATGCTTGTACTTACCACCTCCACCTGGAGAGACGAGTAGAGACAGTTGGTTGTGACAGTTTTTTGTTGATTAATTTTTGTAAGTATTTTGTCTTCGGTAAAATATAGTTCAACATCTCTTCTACAAGTTCTCACCAAACAAGCGTCTAACTCAAAGTTTATGCTCACTTTTCTCAAATAAATGTTTTCAACTTCTTTTTGTTCACCTTCTTTCCGTTTTTTCTTGTTTGTTGAATGGCGTTCAACATTGGATGAGTCATTGGAAAATGAAGCTCATTGAGGCATCGGACTCGTTATAATTTCAATCACATCCGGCCGAATGTGCCCCACCTGAAGGTAAACGAAGAGTAGAATAAGAATCGGTTGTCGGGCAAACGAATGAGTCAGTCTTAAAAACATTCCGAACCCCAAAAATTGACGGCAGCTATCAGTGTGAGAGCGTTATTTAGAACATGTCCTATCATGTGCTGAAGCCTTTGTCCCCATTTCCGAGCTAATCGGCAAAGTTGGACGGAAAGGCTAACAAGGTTTCTTCCGTGAATATTTCTCATTTCTGCACATTTTCAATTTGGCATTTGTTGTGTTTTTTAGCCTTCAAATGTTAATCCGAAGAAATATTCGTCAACTTGAAGAATATTCGTAAATATTCGTAAATTAGAAGAAATGAGCGTTCTAGCAAACTGATTACATTGAGAAAACGCTGCAGATTTTACACAGCGATTTGTTAGTTACCTTTATATATTCCCCTTCTGCATATATAACTGTTTTCTGTGGTCAAAACCTACCCTCGTGCTTCCCCCAAGAGAGCCAAAATAGAGTACAGGATATTTCATAAATATGCGGTAGATTTAAGAAGTCTGTAAGTAATTATTTGTTGTTATTCGTGAAGTATTCGTGAAAGTAGGTACCTGTCAACAAAATCCAAGAAAATATATCACGGAAATCAAATGAAATAATATCACGGAACAACCGACTTCATTTCATAAACACATGCGTGATTATAATCAGGTGTTCCCTGCAACGATATCTGGGCTGGATGTATACCGTTTCGTTCACGATCATGTTGGTGGAGCTTTTCGGTGCGAACGAACGGTTGGACGTACAAAGCTCTGGGTGGTCTCAAAAAATTCTCAGGTTCGAGATCAATTCAAAAACGTTAAAAAACCATACCCTTCTGTTGAACATTTTCGAGCTGCGGCTTCGGGAAATTTCAACCCCTAGAGATGACTGACTGTAACACCAACCTTCGCGGACGAACTAGACTCGAAATGGAACGTGTAGCGGTCTCCAGTTAATTTTTGTGTTTTCATTCCAGTCCTGTTTGTGACACCTGTTAGTTTGTTTACCTGAAATTTACGTTGTCAATAAAAGTTCAGGTTCACGCTTGTACTTCGACGGTATCATTGCAAGCTTAAGTGCAAATTAAACTAGGTACCACAGACCTATAAATTGGTGACCCCGACGTGATCATAATGGATGCGATACGTGATGGCAATGCTTCCGTACCTGAAACTGCACCGGAAGGATCGAGAGACAACGTCCGAACAATCAATTTCATCGCACCTCCGTTTTGGAAGGCCAAAGCTTCCATTTGGTTTGGTCAATGTGAAGCACAATTCAGAATGAAGAACATTGTCGACGACCAAGACCGATTCGACTGTATTGTGGCAGCGATAGACTCGAGCATACTTTCCCAGGTGAGCGATCTTGTCGTCTCACCACCTGCGCAGAACAAGTACGAAACAGTCAAAGCAAGGATCATCGACTCGTTCTCGGATTCCGAAGACAAGAAGCTGCAACGTCTCCTGAAAGGAACGACCCTCGGCGATCGTCGACCCAGCCAACTACTCAGGGAAATGAAAGATTTGGCAAACAACAAAGTGAGCGATACCATCCTAAAATCATTATGGCTTCAGCAACCACTCTCCGACTTCCAGGCCAATTCTTTGAAGAATCCCCCGTTTCAGCCCCATCTCATGAATTTGTGTCAGGTTTACGCCACGCGATGGACACCCTGAAATCCCAACCAACAAAATGGCATGGACACAAAGCAGTTTTCATCCACCCCGAATTGGAAAAGGCTTCCCACGTTTTCCTACGTTACGATGGGATTCGCAGTGCGTTGCGGCCACCTTATGACGGCCCTTATGAAGTCAAGGAAAGACGAGACAAGACATTCAAAATTTTAGTTAGGGGCAAAGAAACATCCGTCACAATAGATCGTCTCAAACCAGCATTCACAACAAATCAGGATCCCATCCCAGGCACAGCACCGCCGCAAGAAGTCCTTTTCACCCCAAAACAGCCATGTCCATACCCTGCAGATTTCAACCAACCGCAGCACACCCCACCCCATTCACCCATCCCACCGCAACCACTAGTCGCTCCTTCTTTGGCACCATCACAGCAGATACCGCAACCACCGGACAGCAGGGCGCCATACCGCACGCGATCAGGGAGAGTTGTTCGATTCCCGGCAAAATTCGAGAGTTATCTTTGTTATTAGGGAGGGGGGTGATTTGTAGCGGTCTCCAGTTAATTTTTGTGTTTTCATTCCAGTCCTGTTTGTGACACCTGTTAGTTTGTTTACCTGAAATTTACGTTGTCAATAAAAGTTCAGTTCACGCTTGTACTTCGACTGTATCATTGCAAGCTTAAGTGCAAATTAAACTAGGTACCACAGACCTATAAACGTCTACAAACCAAATTTCAGTAATTTTGGTTCATGATAACTAAGTGCGTAGTCAGCAGATGGAGAGAAATTTTTTCATTCCGTTTTTGGATTCTACATACCGTGAAACGGAAGCTATCAAATGTTGGGTGGGGGGGGGAAGGGATAATTTTTTTTAATGCTCGATTCTAAAGGTTCATTATTGAAAATAGTAAACCAAAAACAAAATCAAACCGGAGGGAGGTCCTTCAGTTGTCTTCTAAGTTTCCTTTTAAGTTGTCTTTAGACTTCAGGCACAAGTCTTACCACCTCATTTAGGAAGGAGGGATGGGCAAATTGGATGTAGTCTTTGTACCTGTTGTATGGATCTTGGTTGGTCTTGCTATGTCGGCACCCGCAAGCTCTTGTTGCTACAACCGGGTGTCAAAAGGCCTGCTGGAAGGTAGTAAGTAATCGGTGAGATGACTGCAAAAGAAGTAGGTAGGTAGGTTGTATTGTTACGCAAGGACTCGTGCAGCGGCTATCTCACCATTCAACGGGACCCGCTTCTACGTGATTCCCCGTCTCCGTATACCGGCTCGGGGGTGTTTGTCCGGTACTAGGGATTCCGGCCGTTTTGAAACGCATTTTTTTAAGGTTCAGATGATGATTGGGCTGATAGTGATAGTTACCTACCCAATTTTGTAATACCTTCTCTATGATTCGTTAATATTATACTTTAATATTGACACCTTCTCCGTGATTGGGCCTATTATTTATAAATGTGCTATCGAGTCCTACTCATACTTGTAAGGTCTAATAGTAGGTTCGTTTTGACTAAAATAAGAATCAGCATGGTATGATCAAGAAATGGTTTTTATTACCTACCCATTGCGGTTAATGTGTATCCTAATTCGGAGGCTCTCTCGGTAGATGCAGTCTCCCTGGAAGTGTTCCAGGTTGGAAAACTGCTGAGCACCAAATGTTAAATTCAAGAACCTACCTGTGCCAAACAAATTGGCCTGAATGCTGAATGATTCATTACAAAATCCCAACTTTTGAATTTTGGAGCCAAATTGGCAAACTATTCAACTGCCTATTGTTTGTCTTTGATTCCGAAGTAGAATTGGTGTACTGAAATCATTCCGGCAACTTCGGATTGGCGGACAAGGTGTTCTATGCATTTATTGAATTCCTGTAGTTGGGTCATACGCAAGTTTCGAACTTCCTACCTTATAATATACCTATTAAATAGCATGTCCATTATTAGGATCCACAATGTTTGCCCCTTCCATTAGTTTGTTTTATCTAAACCTCTACCTAACTGCCACTGGTCCGTTTCCTGGAGGGCTTCTCGAGGACTTGAATGAGGTTGGTGTACTACAGATTTGGTGTGATTATTGTGCAATTTTGTGGTGTATGTTGAAAATTGAAGGAACTCATCTAGATATTGCTACAATTTCTTCCCTCAGTCCCGAATATAACGCTCTGCACTTCATCGACTCCCGGCTTCTATGAACATTTCTCCAGGAACAAAGGTCTTGTGAGCAGTTTTTGTCTTCCGTGGATCCCTATCACTTGCCATCCGTCTCTGGTTCGGATATGCAGTATTCACGCACGTACTTCTGGGTCCTCTTGGGTACCCACACTGCTTCACCACATCGTCTTTATCGACTACGTGGACGTAGTTTTGTGTGTTGTTGTTATTATGTCCTCGTTCCTTGATGTGAGTACCCACTGTCAGGTACAAGCTGTCCGTAGTCTCTCACGTTCTGTCCGTAGGCGATCGACTGAGTCCGTTTCCCGTTCTGGGAAAGCCGGTGATGCAACGGTAGGCGGGCGTCGCGTAGCGTCGTTCTTCATGGCAGTGACAGTCTCGTATTTGGTGCTATGGTTATGTCAGGGCTCTATTTTAACTGGTAATGGGCAAATCCCACTTGATGCTGTACGTTTTCATGTTGAAACAACTCCGAATGGGCTCCATCTGTGCATATATGGATAGATATACTTACCTATATAGGTACCTATATTTAGTACCTACACTCTACATATTTATATTTTGTGGAGTACCTATGTTTATGTTCTGACCGACATAGAATGTTGATTGAGAAACAAAGAACAGTAAATTTCTTGGTAGGTAATATTCATCTGTTCAGCAATATTCTTCTGCAGCAAATCTCAAGTGGTTATCATGTAGTTATTTACCTGCACTTTCCGCATGACAAATTGTCGCCGTTTGGTTCCGACTAGGGAGTCTGTGTAGAAGAGAAAAATGTAGAAGTGAAGAAAAATGCAATACGTGGTTATTTATTCCACCTGAGATGTTCATTTTTTCAGCATTTTTCCGATACCCGTTTCTACCTATATGTTGGTACGTTGTTTTATTGTTTTGCGTAGAAGGAAAACCTCATATAAAGCCAGGAGAAAGAAAAATGACTTGAACCAAATCCACGGAAAACGTCACGTATGCGTCTGTGTTTTTAAGCATTCCTCGACAATGTGTTTTCTGTTGTTTGTCTTTCCTAAACTTTCGGCTCCTTTTTTTCTTAATGTTTGTCAAATCTCAATTCAATTCAAAAGTATTGATTGCGAAAAGGCTTACTACACCCAGAAAACGCACATGTCACACACACACACACACACACACACACACACACACACACACACACACACACACACACACACACACACACACACAAAGCTGCAAATTATTACACAGCGGTTTATTATTTACCTGCATTGATGCCCCTTCTGCGTAGATCACTGTTTTCTGTGGCCATTACTCTCGAGCTCCCCCCCAGGAAAGCCCTAAATCGAGTACTGGAGCCGGTCCCGGAATTAAAGTTTCATACAGATGCGCGGGATTCAATAATTCAATCGTTAATTATTTGTAGTTATTCATGAAGTATAAGGTAAATAATAAACCGATGTGCAATAATTTACCTGTATACATGCCCCTTCTACGTAGATAGTATAATAAACCGTTGTGCAATAATTTACCGTTTTGTAATAATTTACCCAATAATGCTTCAACGTTTGCTCAGGTTGCAAAAGTACCTATCATCAAAATCCAAAAGATACATCATTTTTCAAATTAAAAAATATCACAGAACAACCAACTCGACTTTATACAGCCATCCGTGTTTATAATCAGGTGCTCTCTAGCAATGATATCTGGGCCGGATTTATACCGTTTGATTCACGGTCATGTTGACGAAGCTTTTCGGTGCAAACGAACGTCTGGTCGTATAATGCTGCGGGTGGTCTCAAAAAAATCAAGGTCAATTTAAAAACGTAAAAAACCATAACCTTCTGTTGAAAGTTTTCGAGCTACGGCGTTCTGAAAATTTCAACACCTATTTTTCGCCCCATAGAGATGACTCATATTAACGCCGAGCTTCGAGGACCAGCTAGACCCAAAACGGTACCTATAAACCATATTTCATTAATTTTGGTTCATGGTAACTAAGAAAATTGCTAATTACGGTGTACGGCGGACAGACAGAAATTTGTTTACTGCATTTTCGGATTCTACGTGTACTTACCTTGAAACGCAAACCATCAAATTTTGAGGGGGGTTAACAAAAAAAATTGTCATGCTCGATTCCAGAGGTTCATTATTGAAAATAATAACCCAAAAACATGCTTAGAATAAAAACTAAACATACGAGTAACATTATGAGGAAAGCAATAATACAAATTGGCCACACTGCGAGGTAGGTAATTTGGAGAGAAACAGTAAGTACCTGCTGGAAAATAAATTAAAATAAGTGAAATGTTACTTTTCGGAGCTCGAGAACACTCGCAAGGATTTTTTTTATATACCTTACTCCAGTTTGTCAGGGCTATTGCGCCATTTGACCTCTTGCAGCCCAGTAGAGTTTAGCATACCATTTGGTCCCGTCAGGTGAAAAGTTCTGGCGTACATATCCCCGAGCCGAGGGCAGTCAAATAGATGATCGAAGGTCATCGGCTCATCACTGGGGCAGATTGTGCATCTTGGGTATTTTTTTAACACGAATTCTGCGTGCAGGTGTGTGTTCAAGTGGTCATGCCCTATGATGGCACTAAAAGCTGCCACTGACTCGCGACAAGGTAAATTCAGTGGGATCCGCTCATTTGGATTCAACAGGGAGGCCCGGTGTTTTCCTTCAGCTGCATGGCGCTGTGTTTCCTTAATTCTTTCCACGGTTTGAGACTTGATACAGCCTCCTGTGGCAGGGTAGCTTGCAGGGAACTCTGGCATATCCATCTGGGAGCCTTCCTTTGCTAGGGAGTCGACCCTCTCATTTCCCCAGATTCCGCAGTGGGATGGAGTCCAACTGCAATGCCATTTTAACTCTCTGATCGATCATTCTGGAGGAGTCTTCGGGCATCCAAGACGTCTCTTGATTCGGTGGAGGTGTTAGGTGTTATTAGTAGACACTAACAATTGCTGCTTGAGAGTCACCGAGTACCACAAACCTGCAAGATCCAGAAGAAGATTCTAAGGGCTGTCGCACAACAGAGGCTGCAACTGTTCCGCCCACCGCACCGAGAAAACCCCGGAAAAGTCATTTCCGGGACTCACAAGGAAAAAGGGTCGCTTTAGCATTAAAAATCCCGTTGAAATCGACCTCTAACTTGTCTCCTAGTCGTGAAGAGTACCATCGATCGAACCTCTATTACAAATTAGGCACGTAATTGCGAAACTGTCTTTCAAAGGATTACCTTGAATATTCCTACTGATATTCCGAAGTTTTGACAAATTTCTTGATCCTTCCAGTGAACTTCAGCAACCGCTGACGGTCGGTCCTACCGTAATATGAATATCACGTGAACACAAATGGATTCAAAAGTTCGTGAAATTGTTGTTAGTTGTACACGTCTGTACAAATGTAGTTTCCGTGCGGTTTTTTGCCGGGATAAATGTGTTTCGACATTCTTTCCCATTAATTATTGCCTCCTAGTCTTGTAGTATTATAGTCGCACCACCCTTATCCACGGATACAACAGCCGTATCTTGCGTACCAGTCTAGCTATAAAAAAAGACTGCTACAGTCTTTGAAAGCATAGTGAGTGGCCTACAGAATGTGAAGGACACCTTCCTTCGATTAGTAGGTGCATACTCGCTTTACTCTTACTCTTCTCGAACCTACCTTTAGGTCGACACCACCGATCAATTATTTACCTACTTGATGTCTTCCACCTTCTACGTTTATCTACTTTTTGTAATTTTGTCTCCGGTGTTTTTCGGTTTCGTTGCTTTCTCCGCTACCTGTAAGATCATGGGAGTGATGAAAGGGAGAAAGCTGATGGTTCCCAAGGCCTCCTTCTTATATTGACTAGATTAGTATTATTTTATAACCTGGAGGCCCCTACTTACCTGTACAATGCCCGTAATAAGCGAAAGCATCTATGTATACCTCCGTAGAAGAGCAAACGTTTTACCATGGTCAGAAACTAGTAAGAAAATGAATCCGAATAACTGATGGAGCAGGTCATCTGTCCGTATAGCTACGAGAATCGACCTAAGATAAACTAGACAAATTCGAAAACCCTTTAAAACTTGTACAAATACGTGATAAGTAGGTACCTACCCGCACCTACCTGTAGCACCGCCAAACTTCTGGTTTAATTTTATTGTTTTTCTTCATTTTATAGAGAACAATGGGAGAAGGTGAATTTGACATTCAACGACAACGGGACAGTTTCGTTCCAGCAAAGGAAAACCTTCGTATTCGATCCGGACCAGTCCGAAGGGGATGAGAACGACATGGTGGTCGTCCCCAACATTCCCATGTTGGTGAGTAGAAAACCCACGAGGCAAAGAACGTAAAATAATCATACAGACCATTAGAAATGTTTTCATTTTCTGACGTAATTTTTCAATTTTTCGAATTTTTTCTGTCTCAGAGCTTCGTGAATCCGTTCATAGATTTTACTTATAAATAAATATATTCATAGATTTTACTACTGGTGACTATTTCAATCGTTAGAAAAATGTCAGAAAGTGGGTAACATTTTGAGTTGCCAAGAAAAAATTTCCAGTGGTGATTATTAACTCCCAACGATAATTATCTACTGCTAATAAGTCATCAAAACTGGTTCAGATCATGACTCGCGACAGAAAAGACTAGGTATTTCAACAGTCAAGATTATTTTGTCTGTTTGAATGTAAGTAGTTCAGGTTTGAACTCTTGGCGGTCTAAATACGCTTAGAATCGTAAAAACTAGCCAGTCACCTAAAAGCTACCTACTTCAAATTCACCGCAAATTACGACATAGGTAGGTAGGTTTCAATAGCCCAAATAATCTTTCACAGAAAAGGTCAAAACTGTAGTTTTTTTAATGCCCAAAAACTTGTATTTTAAATTCAATAAAATGAACAGAAACTGAGAGAAAGTGACAACTTAATACACAGTAAAACCATTTTGAATAACAAATACGTCAGGGAGCAAAAGAGCGTTGTTAATTTGTGGACAAAAATAGTTTCAAGTACCTAGGTACTTACCTTACTTCGACCATTCGCTCCTGTGGTCTTACTGCATGGCTGGAACTTTATTTTACGTCTTTCGTTAGCTTGATCAGATTTTTCATAAGACTTGCCCAAATCGGACTGCACCTCGTGAAGGTCAAGTTCTTATTATTGATACAAACATTCCAAGTTTCAAGTAAATTGATCCGATCAGTTTGACTTTGATAATTTCTTTGATAATTTGGCCTTATTTACCGACGAGATACGAGCGCCTTCTCGTTGATTGCTCGTTCCATAATAATTATCCTTCTATTCTCAATTATATTCAACCGTTTTAGTGGTAATATTGTCATTCCCGCCTTGATTCGCAGAGCGCTACATCCCAGAGCAAACACGCCGCACGGTTCCTCCGACTGGCTATGGCTTCCATCATGGACATCCTCAAGATCAAACCCTTCGTGGAAGTCTCCGTTGGGCAGCTCCTCTGGGGCTACGAAGATCCCCTTCTCAAGCTCGCCAAAGACGTTGTTCCCAAGGAACAGAAACTCCCTTACGAAGAGTTCGGGCTCCTATACGGCGTAAGTTGAACCAATATTTTTTAATACAGGCTGCGTTCGAAAAGTGCTCTGCTTCCTCACAGATACGTGTGATAAAATGAGAAGCTGAAATTACTTTGCTGCTATGCTAACATCTGATCCGGTCAATCTTTTTAACTTACTTACCAACGTAACTTCCAACACGAAAAAAATCTTGAAATTGATGATTCAGGAGATTTTAAGTAAATGGCACTTAGATTTTGTTGTTGAAAATCGTTCGTTGAACCGAAGTTACGTGGACACCTTGATTTGGTTGAGACGGTTTGGATGGCCTTTCACTCTTCGCATGATTCTTAGGTGTGGAAAAATTATTGCTCGCGTACTTTATAATATATACCCAGCTAAAGGACATAAATATAACCAGTGTCGAAGTTCTAAGCACATTCTTACAGTTGATATAAATATGAATCTATTCATTATACCTACCCCCAAAAATTTGAAGTGATTTTTTCAGCCATACGAAAAAATCTCCGCACAACACTATGGCTAGCTTCTCTGATAAATAGTTCATATCAAAAAATTCCCGAGAGGATACCGAAGTGGCAGAAAACTCGTCTTACGTGTGTTGTGTAAGGGTCCCCCCCCTCGTCTACCCACTTTCTCCATCTTATGTGGGTCGTTCCTATTACCGGGTTCGTATGTATAAGTAAGGACCGGTACAGAGGCTTCCGGCACCATATTGTTCATCTGTTTCATACCTCATGAATTGATGATCCTCCGTAATTCTTCGAGTGAACTAACGATTTCATTGATCGGAACTTTTGAAAGAAAGAAAGAAAAGAAAATAGTAAAAACAGGTACAGTAAATAGTTAATAACTCCCGCCTGTCCATGGGAAACGCTGTTTGAAATGTCAGGTTGCCTGGGAACTTTATTAGCAATTATTTTAATGGTAAAATGTGTGGACCGGTACTCCTGCCTCCTTAGTTAGCCCCAGAACTGTTAAAAAACCTCGACATTTTTGGACTTTTTTTCAGTTGCTGGCTTATAACATCTCATCGGTGTACTCACAGAAAATTTCACCCTTACCTTAGTCAAAATTAAGCTAATTTTTCCATTTTGACCGACGTGTGTTATGCTCAGTTTCACACGCCTGTAACAAAAAAACAGTTATACCAAATGAAAAATATCATCAATGCCAAACGAAAAATGTCATCACTTGAGTTGTCATATAAAACTTAAAATTTAAAGTTTTTAATCAATAAAAATTTTTAATTCAATATTGAACGTAGAACTTCTGAACGTAGAATTTGATGCTCTTGAGTTATATGACATGTATCATTTGGAATAACCGTTTATTAGTTACAGGCGTGTGAAACTGAGCCCAATACACTTTTCTGTCAAAATGTGACGATTTGCATAATTGTGACGACCGATTCCGACCAAACCTGCTGAACCAAACTTAGTGTTTGAGGTCATTTGAGGCAGAGTTTAATGTTGGTAGGAGTGACATTTTCTGTGAGATGCACCGGTGAGATGTTATAAACCAAAAAACTGGGAAACGACCTAAAATTTCGAGGTTTTTTTTGGCTGCCAAAAGTTGTCCCGAGGTCGCCCACGTTAGCATTTTTGGTTTTTACATGCCTGTACATATACAAGTTGAAAAAAAAATAAAAGCTTCTACTCCACCTTTTGCAATATACTATACCTCTACCAGGCCAGCCTGTTATTTGCTAGACTACATAGGTCTAAATAGGACGACATAGGGCTGGAATACACAGTCTACATAGGTCCATACTCGTTGCACTTGTTGAATCATGGCCTTGGTTTGCCGATCAGTCAACGAAGGCAGTCGAGCTACAAGAAATGAAATCAGTATATCTCTCCATCAACTTGTAGGTTCTTCTTCATAAACAAGAGAAAGTCGTGTTATGCATTTACTACCATTTTAGATGATGGAGAAAGTTCGCGGAAGTCTAACATTTCATTTGATTTCAGTTCGATTGAGTCTTGGTACAGCTGATCAGACCGTAAACTACGAACTCTTGTTACCAATTCATTGAAATACTTTCGAAATGCGAAATTCTTTCCTCTCATTTCTCAAAGTAAGTACTAATGATGGAAATGAGGAAGACCAATAAAAGATGGATTAAAAAAAATTTGACATATTAAGCTAGGCTTGCCATCTCCATCCCAAGGATCCCTGGACGCGTATACGCAAAACCCAGGACATCCCAGGACGCTTTTGATCAAAAAAACAGGACAAAACCCAGGGATCATAGCCTGGGACATTGGGTCATCAAAAATATTTTAGGACACTGAGCAATTATATATCTTGGAATATAGGTATCTAGGAACGTCATTTAATGTTTGGCAGTCTGAAATATCTTATGAACAGTGTTATTTAAGGACCCTATCTAACAGTGTTATTTAAGGAACCCATCTATTGGTACACATTTACACAGCCTTAGAATGAGCAAGTGTTTTAGGAATTCGTCATATTTTATCGCCTATCTAAGAATTTTTACAGATATTTACCATCTTCATAATAAGAACTTCATTTCACGTTTAAACGCGGCCTCAGAGTATCTTAATCCCTAGGCAGTCTTAAAATGTGAATGTAGGTATCAGCTCAAAATTGCACCACATGGACAATTATTATTGATGATTCCAACTAATGTCATCTGACATAATGTGGCAAACGCTGAGCACTTCTGTCAATATCGGCAGACCAGGTGTGTTTTGGAAAAGATTTGATGGCAGTTTAATATTATTGCCAGCATTTGAGAAAACCGGGACGCTTTAGGGGACAAGTGAAAAAACCAGGACCGGACCAAATCGGACACCCCCAAAACACAAACATGTCCTGGGAAACCAGGACATATGGCAACTCTAACACAAGCAGGAGTGTTGAAAGCCAGTGTTGAACTCAAAAATACAATCTGCTAGGGATAGTTACCGACTTGACTTTGGCTGGTGTTTCATGCTTCGTTTGTTGGTTTCAGTCTGTTGTTATTTCAGTAACTCGAACTGGTATTTTCTTATTGATTTTCAGAAAAACGGCACTTCCAAAGATCTGGTAACCGTGTTCACGGGGGCCAATGACATCACGAAATTCGGGCTAGTCGACCGCTTCAACGGGATGAGCCACCTCCCTCACTGGAAGACTGAAAAATGCAACAGCATTGCCGGCAGCGACGGTTCCATCTTCCCGCCTCACATCACCAAGAACACGACCCTCTACGTGTACGATAAGGATCTTTGCCGTCTTCTCCCCCTCAAGTAAGGAATTCCCGTAGAGGCCCATAGAGAGTTTTGTAATATCTAATTTCTAATTGAAGTCTGGCGGTGGGCGAAAGACAAGTAACTCTAGTTTTGTTGCCAAAACGAGGTTTTTCTACCACTGACCAGGTTCTACCAGGGGTTTGGGGTTTTTCTAGTGATTCTTCCGCTCACAGTGGTGAAAAGTAAACTAAAAACAGTTGGTTCCTCACTACCGAAGGTAGGGAAGCAAGCTTTGTATTCGTGCAGGAGTCGAAAAAATATTATGTACTCCAAAATGAAAATTTCCACTCGCATTTTACAAGCAAGGAACATATTGTTTGGTTCCGTGTCTGTCTGTATGAGGTCAATTGCTTGTCCCGAGAAAAACTCTACGAATAATGGTCTTAATGAGTTGAAATTCGGAGGGGAGGTGCGGGTTTGGCCATAGATGATCGAAAATTCATTTAAAAATGTACTATAACTTTTGTCTGCGCATACGCAAACGTGAAATCCTTGTAAAGCTCATAACTACCCTAGAAATCGTCGTAAACAGCTGAAAGTAGGTAGCTCCAGAATGGTACCCTAATGGGTCAAAATCAATTTCATCTAAGTCGGACTGTAATATTCGGATGCGCATGCGCAAACACGAAATGTTTGCCAGTTCGTTGTAACTCCCATAACTACCCGAAAAAATAGTCGTAGTGAGTCGAAATTTGGAGGGTAGGCGCGGAGCACAGATGGTCCCTTATCAAATTCGTATGCTGTACTGTAAATTTCTCTTCGCAGGTGTCAGAGTGAAATCCTTCCAGAGCCGTGAAGTGATTAGGTTTGGATGGGGGGGGGGGGGGGGTTGTACCACAGATAGTCAGCCCCATAATAAAGTCACTGGTAAAGTACTGTAACTTTCGTCTGCGCATGCGCAAACGTGAAATCCTAGTAGAGCCTAGAGTTTAACAAAAAATAAATAAAAAATATCTATATACCTATAATTTATGTGCCACTCCAGACGTTATCTGACCTTGGCTACATGATAAAAATTCCAAATTTCGCCAAAATGCCAAACAAAAGGATGAGTTCGAAGTTGAGCAGTTTTCAAAAATTCTAAAGGTTTGAGTTGTAGGGGTCAAAAATCATTAAAAAAAGAGGTTTCAGTTGTTTTTCTTACTGAATAGGGGTCGAATTTGTATTTTTTTGGGTCAAAAATTGGTATTAAGAGCTAACAATACAATTCACCTGATGTTGTGTGGGATGGTGATTCACGACGGAGGGACTATTTCGGTGTTAAAATATTTTTCTCAAAAAAGAGCTGGTCAAGTTAGACTCTGTAGGGATCAAAAATCTGTAAAAACGGCTGAAATCACGAAAAAATTGTAGGAATTTACGAAAAGTGGTATGGTTTCTCGCTATATCATCTCTTTATATAGGTAATAACACGAATATTTCTTTGAAAAATCGCTGTTATAGCATGCCGTGATGTATATGTGGGCTGCAGGGTAGCAGTGATATAAGGGGGGGGGGGGGACAAAAACCAAAACTGTGGGACTGTTTTGCAAAACGCAAGTGCCAAATTATTAACTAAATCGACTTTTCGCTCGATTTTATAACTGCATCGTCTGATAGGACCTCTGGCAATTTGTTGTACTGCCGTAGCTGCTGGTGTCCACTTTCCATCATCAGACATTCTTACATATGGGCCATCTCGAGATAAGGATTTGATTGATTAGGATTAGACCAGCACTACATGTCAACGCATAGGTACCTACTCAAGATTTCATTGCAAATCACGATTACCCACGATAATCTCATGTCACATTCTATTGTTCCTGTATGAACAACTATTTGGTGGACTTCAATTCTCATTCGGCACATTTCTAGAATTCCCATTTTCTGACTCCGGTTTCCAGATGTTAATATAAACTACCATAGGGAGCAGGTTTGTTGAACTTCCGAAAGCTCTGATGTTTGATACATAAATCTTCAATCAGCCAACATTTAAACGCCGAAATCAAGACACTGAGGTTTATTTTTATTATTCCACAAACAGTCAAAGTCAAGGCACTGATATTTGATACCCAAACTATAGATATTGGTAATTTTAACGCAAAAATCTGAACACTTGTTTGATATTTAAATCTTTAATTTAAACTAACATTTGATTAGAAGACGTTGATAAAACAACTGAGGTAGATACAAAAACTTGAAATATTCACAGAATAAATTATCAGCATGGCGCGATTCTTTTAGCCAGTCCACGTTTGAAGCCAGCTCTTGGTATTAGACATGAATGTAGGTATTAGGTTGGTGGAAGTCTGGAGACTGTCTCACGTCTTGTAGGAAAGTCCTGATTTTTAGCCAGCTTCAAAACAGGTGTATAAAACTGGAAAGTAAGAAATCATTTTTATGCTCAACAATCGTTATTCATTCAAAGTCGGTGCAACAAATTTTTGAAGAGGGCGCCAAATTCCTACTAAAACGTATGAAAATCAAGGGATACAATAATTATATAACCGTATAAATGCAATAAACATAACACTGAAAAAATATTTTTTAATATTTTATTTATATTAATTATTTAAATTTAAATAAATATTATATTGCTCGGTTGTGGGAATACGAGGCTTCCCTACTTCGAGTAGTGAGGAAGCAAAATGCGCCGTCTCAAGACCTTCGCATCCCTACTTCCCTTTACTTGGAATGAAAACAACCTGCAGTCGAGCGATGAACCTTGAAGGCCTTGAGGGAGATACTCAGAACATGGGGAGAATCGGGAACCGGTCCTCAGATTAATAAATGGAACGTCAACCCAATACAAAGAACACTCGCGGAAGGAGAAAAAGAACATTCGCGGTTGCGCTTCAAAAGCTGCCTGAAATACGAATGAGCGCGGGTGGGAGAACAGGCGGGGTTGTCTTCACGTTTTGTAGGACAGTCCTCATTTTGAAGATAGTAAATAATTATTTGTGTTTTCTGCAATGAGCTGGCAAGAACTCGAAATTGTTCTGATTTTTAGCCTGCTTCAACAAATTACGCATCTGTTATTCTTTAATCTTTGTATATCTACTTCGCTATTTAAATATGTACGTGAATTTATGTACTTGCTTCTGATTCGCAAGGCCTACCAATGCCAATGGTTAGCTTCTTACACCAACTGCCACGTTAATTAATGTACCTTACTAAAATAATGTGTTCCTACAACAAAAATGTAATTATTATGTAATAATTAAAATTTTAAAAAATAACCCACCCAGCGATTATTTTGAAGCTACTGGATTTCGATGAATTATTTTTCGAATAAAAGCGGTGGTAGGTATCTGCCTAATAAGAAAAAAATTTATTTATAAAAACTTACTTCGAAAAACGCATTAAATAATTCATTTACATCTTTTCGAAACTATTTTTTAATTCTGTTGAACGCCCTAAAAAGCAAAAAAATGAAAAAAATTTCAAAAAAACCGACTTGAAAAAAGGTTTATAAAACTAGAAAGTAAACAATAATTTTTATGTCAACGAACGTAATTTATTCAATGCGGATGCAACAAAATTTTGAAGACGGCCCTAAATTTTAGCAACCCCAGACATAGCCTTCATAAAAGCATTGTTCGCACTGGCTTTTTCTTATGGTTAGGTGACTCCTAGATAACCTTACGAAACCGTCCATGATCCAGTACCATCTTGAGAAGGTGTTTGAGAAGGGTTTGAGTTTGATAATGGTTGGAAATCGAGAAGGCAGTGCATGGTCATTTTCTTGTCCGCTCTGTTTAGGACTGACGATCAGAAAACTGGCGTTAAGCAGGGTTCACATCCATCCGGAAAGCTATCCGGAACGTGCGTACGAGCAGCTGATTGGTTGGACATCAGCTGGGGAGGGGGGAATATTCTTTCCGGAGAAGCACTTTTGAAGCGAACTGTACGCATCTGATTTTTCAGATATTTTCCGCTCCGCATCTGCGCAGTTCACTACTGCGCATACAGAATGGCGTCGGCAACCGAAACAGCTGTGGGAGGAAGCGCGGGAAACGAGTTGTCAGCCAAAATTCCGGATGGTTATGAACGCCTTCCCAACTTCCGCGATTCCCCTCCATCCCTTCCACTGCTTTTCACTAGCTTCCCCTATCCGTATTTCCGGACGGCTCCGGATGGATGTGAACCCTACTTTAGTCAGGAAAACATTGCAAACAGTTGGTCATGGATACTATACAGTCTGAAAATGAGTCCGAGAATCACTGTGAACGGCCAAACGCCTTTCTGACGGTCAGATAACCGTCAGATAGATGATCACTGCGAACAAACCTAATATTTATGTATGACAAATGTGTTTTATGGCTTCGATATTTTTGAACAGTTCTTTCTGCATTAATTAAGAATTTTTTTGTATTTCATCATTCTTATGTAGTTCTGTAAAATGCTGGCTCACTATAATTACAGTTAATAAGATGGCTGAGCCCGTAAAAATGTTTAAAAATGTTGAAATACAATACCTATTTGAAAAAAAAAACGTGTGTTGCAGATTCAAGGAAGAGGTTGACACCAGCGGTGGAGTGAGAGGCTTCCGGTTTTCACCTCCTGAAGACGTCTTCGCCGAAATCGAAAAGAATCCTGACAACGAGTGTTTCTGCCCCTCCGGGCCACCATGCGCTCCACACGGCCTTTTCAACGTCTCTCTGTGCCAATACGGTGAGCCCAGTCCGACGGTACACACTTTGCTGAGTTTTGCAATCATGTTATGACTCAACGGGGATTGGTTGGTAGAAACATGATGAATGAGCGCTCTTTATAAATATAATATGTCTTCAAGTCTTCATTATTTGCCATTGCACACAAAAAAAAAAATGCAATGCTGTAGCAAACGTCAATATGATCTAGATTCATAATAAAAAAGACTGTGAATGGAACTTACATAGGTCGTACAAAGGGTCAGAGTAATATTAGGAACAGAATGGTAACAAAGGTATTAGCTAAGATGTGTGCTAAGATGAGTATTAGCTAAGATGTGTGCATGAAAAATTCTGCTGGTGAGAAAAATTCGCGTGGGATAGCACAGCTTAGCACAGAATTCGTTGGATAGCTTAGCACAACTTCGAGGCGTCCCTTTGAGGGCGTTGGTTCGATGAGATTCTACCGCTGTGCACAATCTTATTTGGTGAAGAATGAAGCGGTTGACGATTTTGGTTGAGTTGCAAACCAGGGTTCTTTTGAAACACTCTGTTTTGCGTTGGGGTATGCGAGGAATTTGATCTCCAAAGCGTGTATTGTGCTCGTGGGTAGATGGCCGAAAGGTCAGATTCGGTGGATAGTTTTTATGGAAGATTGAAACATGTAGATGTAGATATATCATGTCGGGTGATGGGAGAGTGAGGGTGTTTACCTTTTTAAACCCCTTAAGGCTCTGTAACAATAATTAGGACTGAGTTTACAGTGTAAATAAAATTAATCCGAAATTGAGTTTTACAAACTACACAGGAAAGTTCATGGGACTATCAACTGGGGCAAGCCTATTTCTTAAACCATGCATTTGTTCCTAATTTCTTATTCTAATGGACTGGTGTATAGGGGATACTGCTAAATAGTTAGTTGGCTGTCCTTCCTATATTAAATTTATTTACAAGGCAGTGTGAACAAAATGTTGGTAACTCTTTCCAATAAAGACTTACCACCCAAAAACAATCCTTTCGTAAAAATTTACCGGCCAAGAAAACCTCCTCAGCCGCAAAAATGATTGATATGCCATTTCTCCCGCCAAAGTAGATGCTCGGTGCTTGGCACATCGCTCTTGGATGTAGATACATAAATATAGAAAACCCCCCGCCCTCAACATCACCATTTTGTCCTGTTTCTTTCAACGCCGTTTGGCGGGCAGCTTTTTGCTTGGATAATTTTTCATTCTGTTTTATTCACAAATCAAGTTCGAAAATTTAGAAAACAACATTTTCAATTTTTTCTCAATTTTTTTAAGCCCTGCATAAAAACGTAAATACGCAAAAGATACAGCGCTCCAGACCTTAAAAAATGAAACAATTAGGTACCTAGGTAACTACCTACCTACTTACATAGTTTTATCATATTTTGCAGCGTTTTTCAACAGTTATAACTCGTCTTAGCCACAGAGCTGAACGAGTTCAGATTTTGACTGCTTCCTCAGGGAGCCCCAGTGAACAAGTGTCTAACCTACCTCTCTAACCTACTTCAAGAAACCCCCCTTCCCCCATGGCGGGGGGCGAAATTTCAGTACGATCCGTCATGTCTGTGAGGCTGCAGCCCTCTCAAAGATTAGGAAGAACGAACGAGAACAACAGAATTTGAAAAATAGCTATTTTCAAACTTCCATAACTCCGGCACCTGTCGGTTCCGACTGTTGAAATTTGGCACACGTCCTCTGGGGCCCCTCGAGAATGGTTGTACGAAAAATCAGCACCGGAGCGGGAGGGGGACCTGGATGTTGTGTCGTGTAAACAGTGTTCTTGGTCGCTTCGAGTTTTTCAGTTTCTTGGCGGGCAGGACGTCCCGCGTCCCTAGAATAGATACATTAGGCAAGAATAAGACACTCTTGGATATGAAAACTCAGGATTCACAACCTTCTCGAAGAATTTATACAAATACATGATGAATTATTTAAATTAAAAGCGCAGCAAATTATTATACAACAGTTTATTATTTACCTATATAGATGTACCTTCTGCGAAGATCACTGTTTTCTATGGTCGAAACGTACCCTCGTGCTTCCTAGTAGAGAGCCCTAAACCGAGTACCGGACAGGCAATCACAGTTCATAAAAAATATGAGGTGGAATCAAGAATTCTATCATTAATAAATTATTTGTTGTTATTCATAAAGCATATCGTCTGTTTAGATTGAAAAAGTACCTATCAACAAAATCCAAAATAACAATCATTCTTCATCTATATAACTAAATTTACAGGTGATTTTCGTGGTGTCTGTCTGTCTGTCTGTTTGTCTTTCAATCACGCCAAAACGGCTCAATGGATCGAACCCATCTCGCGTATTTAGATGTTTCAGTGACCGGGGAAGGACATAGGGGGGATTCACTCCCGGATCTGATGAATAGGGGTGGGGGTTTATAGGGAAGCCGAAACATAAAAAAATTAAATTCTCGAAAACAGCTCAATGGATCAAACCCATCTCGCGTATTTAAATGTTTCTATGACCAGGGAAGGACATAAGGAGGTTTACTTCTGCGAGAGGTAATAAAGTCAGATGGACCCACCCCGAGTTCTACCCGTCAGCGACGGACAACACAGCTAGTATGAAATAATATCACCGAACAACCAGCCCGATTTCACACAGCCATGAGTGATTATAATCACGTGTCCCTTAGCAATGATACCTTGCTAATGAACACAGTTTCGTTCAAGATCATGTTGACAATGCTTTTCGGTGCAAACGAACGGCTGGACGTACAATGCTCCGGGTGGTCTCAAAAAAATCTTAGGTTCGAAATCAAATGAAAAACGTAAAAAAAACCATACCCTTCTGAGTTTTCAAGCTACGGCGTTCTAAAAATTTCAGTCCCTATTTTTCACCCCTGAAAGGTGACTGAGACAGTAACGCTGAGCTTCGCGGACCAACTAGACCCCAAATGGGACCGACATACCATTCATTAATTTTGGTTCATAGTAACTGAGAAAATGCGAAGTACTGCGGACGGACAGAAATTTTTAAATCCATTTTTGGGTCCTACATGACCATCAAATTTTGAAGGGGGATTCATTTTTTTTTTTTAATGCTCGATTCCAAAGGTTCATTATTGAAAATAATAAACCGGTAATAAACCAAAAGGAGTTATATAGAACTACAGATTATAACCACTCACCATATTTACCTCCTATTTGTTATTTTTGGCAGATTCTCCGGTGATGATCTCATTCCCGCACTTCTACCTCGCCGACCCCAAGTTGAGGGACGCTGTCGAAGGCATCTCCGAGCCCGACCCTGAAAAGCATAGTTTCTGGCTTGACGTGCAACCTGTAAGATATGAAAAAGATACCTACATTTCGAATCGACTGTTTTCTGAATGAGGAGTACTATCCATGACAACTTCTGTTCATATTTTTTAATGAAACTTGGTTCCATTCTAAGAATTTTGAGACCAACCGTACCTACTCTTCTACGATGAATAGAATAATTCGTTTTCTATCATTTTTCGAAGATTCTAGCACTACCTACCTCACAACGGGTAAGGGGGTCCCGCCCAGGCGGAAGGGGTGCAATGACGTCACTCGTTGGCGAAATGTTGAAAGCTCATAGAAAAAGGGCTATTCATCGTGCCGTTGATCTCAACACTCTTAGAATTGTTAAAGAATGTACCGGGATATATTTTACTGAACGTTGTTAAGCACAAAACTATTTTATTGCGGAGCAAGTAACCATAGATTCGAACAGAGAGAACAAACAAGAACGAGAGAGGGGAGGAGGCGGATAGCACGTCTACCAACCCGACAGAACAATATATCTCAAGTTGTCATATTAATTTCAACAAGAATGGATACTTTCATTCTAAAAATGGAGAAGTCATCGGTACTCCTCATTACCTACATGAGCTAGTTGAAAACCACGTGACTTAGGTATCTACCACAGTTTGTACTCCTGCTACTGAGGTTGTCACTAACTGTCCTTCTGGTGTATCATTTCAGAACATGGGCGTATCTCTGAGAGCACGAGCGCGCGTTCAGATCAATTTGGCCGTGAGTCAAGTGATCGACATCAAGCAGGTGGCCACCTTCCCTGACATCGTCTTCCCCATCATGTGGTTTGAAGACGTAAGTTTGCATTTCAAGGTGTCGCTTTTTTTTGTTGAAGAGATGGACCTGCGGCTGGTGGAAAAGGTCTTGTTATAAAAGAAGAAGTGCATAATAAAGAACCGCCCTACTGGCCCAAAATGAACTAGGTACTATGGCAGTCAATTGAAAACTTGATCGACAAATTATTGATTTATGTCTATAAATCAATAAAATGTCGATCAAGTTTTCAAGTTATTGAAACATCGCAAAGCCAATGAACAGTTCAGCCTGTAAAATACCATTTCGGATGTATGCCACCTCAATGTGCCATTATGTTATTGTCAGACTAAATTCCGATTTCATCAACTCATTCTACAATATCAGAATGGGCAAGTATAGGAGAAAACGAGTATGAAATTCGAATTTCTGATTTCCTGCTAGAAATGACGTAGCAGGTAAATCGCTCGAGTAGTTCAACTCAAATCTCAGAGCGCTAGTGCACCGCTTTAAACGATGTACAGAACCGCAACAGATGGATGGATGAAACCCCAAATGTATAAATAAATGTAATAAACATGTCCTCAAAGTCAAACCGACAGGTGGTTTACGAAAAGTCACAGAAAATGTTCTTGAAGGTTTGCCAATCCTAATGTCGGGTTGTTGGCAGCATTCAGAACCTTCACCTCCTTCGGCCAACATCTCATCAAATGTCAATAGACCTAATAATCATTTCTTGCTGATTTTTACTTTTAATCACCCTCATTTAAAAAAGATCGCTTATTTTTTAAAACAAGCTTTAAACTACCATTTTTCCAAGAGTTCTAATTTTTTCTTTTTTCTTTCTTTTTTTCAAAACAAAATTTTGATGAACATCTCCCATTGATTCCAAAGGGGACCATTTGGTTCAGCGGCCTCCGACCTCCCCTAAAGCCACCCCCCAGTCCTCTCATCAACCCTAAATGGTTCTTTTACCATGTTTCCATCCTCTTTCACCTTTTCACCAGGTTTCTATGGTTTTTCATTTACGTGCACTGTCTTTCCACAGTTTAATCTAATACAAATTAGATAGCATTTATATTTTATGGAGTAATGTTATTGTAGTTACCACATACCTGAGTCTGCCACTTTGGAAGTCTTCACAACAAAGCCAAACCTACCTGCAATCTAGAAGGCGGATTCACGTCATTTTGATTCACCTCTCATTGCCTCTTTGCAAGGCCTATTTAGTAATGGGGGAATGGTGTGTAGGGGTTGTACCCTAAAAATTTTGTGTTGAACAGAGGGGATGAGTTTGAGGACTGCTGAGGACCTGAATTTTTGGCCCAAAAAAATAGGTCCCAGTTGTCAAGAACAGACAGAGTAAGGTGAGATGAGCAGTGAGAAGAGCAATGACAAGTCCTTCGTTGCATATCGGAAGATCTGTTTGCTTTCTGTTGCACTCGGATGTTCCAAACTTATGGAATGTCAAGAAATGGCTGTGGGAACTGTCTAAAAGCTTTTAGATGCGTCGTCATAAAGCCTCACTCATGTAATTCAAACTTTTTCTCATATTTATTTACGCAAGTGTCGAGCTTCATTTGGCTTCTGTTCCAGGGCATCAACGCTCTGCCTGACGAAGTGACGGGACTCCTCAACCTGGCAACGACGCTGCCACCTGTTGCCCGCAGCGCCCTCCTCTACATCCTCTTCATTGCCGGAGTCATCCTCCTCGTCATCTCCGTCACCTGCCTGGTCCGCAAGTCCGGGCGCCAGGAGACTCTCAGCCTCGAGGGCACTGCTCACTATGCTGCTAATGACGAGAAGAAGAAGAGTGCCAACGGCCACTCCAATGGCCATAAGTATCCAGGTGGCAACCCTGGTTTTGTACCTGACCACGCGTAACCCCTACTTGCTCATCACTCATCGCTCTCGTCTCGAAACTATATCACGAATTTTTTTTATACACTCACTTATAGACTGAGGATTGTGGGAATGTATCAGATGAACTTCGATGGTCTCCACAGAATGAGACTGCGTCTTCCGAAGACCAAACAGTAGGTACTGGCTCTGCCTTGAAATCACGATGGGCCTTATTTTACTAAGTTGACTATTATCACGTCATTTGCTTTGCATTTGAATTAGGTAGAAGTAGGACAGAAATGGCATTCATCCACATACTGGTTATTACAAATGTTCATGACGAAACTACCACAAATTTAAAAGGTAGTAGGTAACGTTCCGATAGGGCATCGCCCAACAATCTTTATATAAGGCTTTTAAGAATTACCGTTTTTAAAGTTTGCGTTTCTTGAGAGCGAGAAATAATTTGAGCTTGTTCAAAGCCCGCCAAAGCAACTCAATTCGACTGTGATCTTACGAGATGACATCAAGTAGTTAGGAGCCCGTTTCATCATTTGAACATTTCCACCGATTTCGAGACGCGAGCGTTCAACTTTCCACTTCGGATAAAATTCCAAAAACGGATCATAAGAGAATCATTAGTGATTCCACAATTAAAATGTACGAAGTGCCTTATTTTTTGAATTGACGAATTTTGTCGAATAGTTCGGAAAAAGAATTTTACATTGTCATCAGGTAGGTAGGTACCTAATGAAAACGATTTGAAAATAACTACCTACCTATTTTGAACAGGGTAGATACAGACTATAAATACATTTTTCCGACCTATTTGGCACAATGAGTTCAGAAATGTGCCTGCGTTATATCACAATTCGAAAGAAATTATGATTTTTTTAAAAATACTTACCTATTTATTTTTTTTAAACAAGAGTGACGATTTTACCATCTCTTTATGTGCCTTATGTATCTTCAACTGAGTGTTACTTATGTGCAATATGACAAGTGGAAAAGCAGCTTTCCTCGATAATGGTAACAAAAATTGGATATTATCGTTCCACGCGGACCATTTCCTATATATCTAGATGATTGAGGAGGTGCAATTCGTAGGTATCCTGATCAGTGGTATTCCATTACAAACGATCTGATCTGATATTGTGATAATACTTGATTACACTTACGGAAATTTTAATGTCATTGAAAGTTTACCTTAAATGTAGAAGAATTAATTGAAATATATAAAAAGACAAGAAGTAAACCTAGATGGAAATATTTTTTATTGACTCGAATGGTATGCAAAACTATGCCAACATTAAAAGCATTGAAAAGCAATTTGATGGATTAATAAAATGATTAGCTGAACGAAAAGATGATGACATTCATCCGGAGAAAATGTGCCAACTAGTGGTAGGTACTGATTTGTACCATTTCCAGCTGGAAAAAATGAAAATTTCAAAAATAAGTTGTTTTCTTCTTATTTTGTAAACGAAACTATATTCTTTATATTCAGTAAGATTTGAAGTATCCGTAGAAACTGTCAACCTATCTCAGCCAAATTGTTAATTTTTCCATCAGCCAAATTAATCACAGTTTCAATCCAATTAATACCTACTCGTTTCAATCAAATCATTTACCGCTTCAGTCCAATTAACGACCGTTCCAACCAATACACTTGGGACAGTTATTAATTTGATTGGAGCTTTTATTTGACTGAAAAACGCCATCACGAAAATACATGCATTAGGGGCAGATAATTGCACCAGCCCCCTTAAATTAATAATGATTCAAATTAATTTGTATCAAATTATCTAAATTTAAACGAGATTCGAATAACTAAAATGAGAAATAATATGAGATCATTATATAAAACCATTTTGCCTAATCACTGTATTTCCATGACGATATTATGATATGAATCACCTTAGATTATGATCTGTGACTTCCATTGTTTAGTTACGAGTCGTGAGAATCGATGGATTCTCAATCGCTCGCTCTGTGATATAAAGTTTTGGCATTTAAACAAACGAATTCATCTGGCGCAGTACTTGGAGAGGAGGTGGTTATCTGTTGAAAAAATTGGGTAGTTCAAATCGAAATCCGGAGTTTGGAAAGGAATTTGGATGAGATTCCGGAACTGGAAGCAGTGGCATCCATGATAGGAGAGAAAGGTTAGCATGCGCTCAGAGAAGTTATGGGTACTGGGCGTTGGGAGAAGTTATGGATACTGGAAGCTCGGAGAAGTTATGGATACTGGGCGCTTGGAGAAGTTATGGATACTATCACATCCCCCTTCCCCCCTCATTTATAAGAAATAGTAACCTTTTTGACCATTACAATTCGCCTGTACCAAACACAAACTGCTAACTATTATAATATTCCGACTCTGGAACACCCCAATCCACACTGCGCTATTTTGTATAACTTAGATGGATATATGACACCCTCAAATTCTCACGACCCGTTGAAAAAAAAGAAAGAATAAAAAAATCTTTCCTTTTTCATGATTCACGTTTTTATTTTGAAAATCTTTCATTAGATTTTATTGCTCAATTAGAAATCGATATATTTTTCTAAGGAAGGAAAAATCAGTGAACGAATTTTTTTGTTAACGTTAAATAATAAAAACGACATTTTATTGAGCATTGACGTATTACGGTTATATAAATTTATAGTTTAAGTAGCTCGTATAAAGTAGATAGTTTCATCTCATATTTGTGTATTCCGTCCAGTCAAGGAGTACTTAGTGCTAGAAGGTGCGATGTATATAAATTTAGGTTGTTAACCGTAGAATGCTGGTTATTTTTGCGATTGTTAAGAGATCAGCTGATTCAATTTTCGATTGATTTACTTTTTTCTATTTTTCATCGAGAAGTTCAAAATTCCATAATGATTTGTTTGATAATTATGAAATGGTGATCTGGTTTATTTTTAATTGTTATTGTATATAATTTTAAATCATTCCGACTATTCTAGGCTCCTTCAGTGTACATTTTTGTATAATTTTACTTTTTTTTTGAAAATATAAAGTTCGACAAAAATCTTCATTTTTACTGTAACTATCCATTTACTTACCTGCACTGGCATTCTAAGAAGTTGTGGGGTGAGCGGGAGGCACGAACTCGCTTTGCATACATTCATGAGGTCAGTCAGTATCTATCAAAGTTGATGTCTTCTCTGTGGATGTATGGATGTATCAAATCAAAAGGTTTGTTCGGACTGGATTCAATAACTGTATCATTATTTGTTGTTATTCATGAAGCATAACGTTTGTTCAAGTTACAAGAGTAGTACCTATCAACAAAACCCTAAATAACCATCATTCTTCCAATGAAATAATATCACGGAGCAACCAACTCCATTTCATACAGCCATGCGTGATTATAATCAGGTGTTCCCTAGCAATGATATCTGGGCTGGATGTATACAGTTTCATTCACGATCATGTTGACGAAGCTTTTCGGAGCAAACGAACGTCCCTAAAAATTCTCAAGTTCGAGATGTTTAAAAACCATACCCTTCCACTGAAAGTTATCGAGCAACAGCGTTCTAAAATTTTTCACCCCTTAGAGATGACTGACAGTGACGCCGAGCTTCGCGGACCAAGTAGACCCCAAATGGGACCCACATACCAAATTTCATTAATTTTGGTTCACGGTAATTAAGGGAAGTTCGAAGTACGGCGCATGGCGGACGGACAGTCCTTGAAAAGGAAACCATCAAATTTTGAGGGGGTTAAAAAAATTTTTTCATGCTCGATTCCAAAGGTTCATTATTGAAAATAATAAACCAAAATTTGGGTTTTACCACAGATTGAGTTAGCTACACTGTATTGACCACGTGGAACACACCTGAACTATCTTGGACATAATGGTAGGGAATGGTGGAATCCAAAATTTCAAATCGTGTACGATTTGTGGTTTAGCCGATAGTTGCCCACATAAATTAAACAGTGCTTTATTGTGGTAGTTGTCAGCAGTAGGCCCATCAGCAAATATAACAGAGAAACACACTTCTATTATGAAACAGTTTTATATTGTAGGAAAAGCACTTTTGTAATAAACTGACTACATGCAGCTGACCATTACATAGTGAAGTAATGAACATGGATAGGGAACGCTGAGATTCCGCTCCAACAGGATGTTTAAAGTCAACAGAAATGAAAATGGCTGATTGGGAGCGCGGGTTTTGATAAATATTGACGACGCCATTGATAAAGGTACATTTTTTATTTAATTATAATAGACCATCAAAAATAACATTAAATATATATAAATATTTCAACAAAGCCGATATATATTATGAATAGCCTAATCTAAATTCTTAATGATTAACCTTAAAGTAAAAACTTCAGATCTTAGTAAAGTACATCTTGGTAAGAATAAAAAATATAAATTGGAATACATTTCAATGAAGATTCAGTGCGTAACAATCACTCGAGCAAAAGCTCACTTTCTCGGACGATTCAGGTCATATTAATAGTTTATGCATAGATAAGAAAATAATAATACAAATACATCTAGAACTAGGGAGTGGTGAGGGCAGGGAAGTTGTACGGTAATTATGTAGAGGTAAACTGATGAGAGCAATTGAGCTGGCGACGAGATGATTGTTGGTATTTAAAAGGAAGCGGTCTTTAACAAAAGGCCTGCTCTTACAAAATACAGTAAAGGGCTATGATGGTCGGGAGCAGAGTGAAGATCGTGCCGGAGTAGGTAGTGCCGGTGATGGTCAAGAGGAGGGACCAGACGAGGAAGATGAAAACCACTTGGATGAGGTAGTTGAGGATTTTCAACCTGTTGAATCAAAAATGTTGCCAGTTGAATCAAAAAGGTTTACAGCTTTCCTATCCATACTTGTCGCTGCTTGGGCTCATTCCCATTGGGGCTGAGCATCGATAGTTAAACATCGATGTTAAAACCAAATGTAGCACATCGATGTGACGACAATATCGACCTGAAAACCGATGTATTTTGATAGAAAACATCGATGTATTTAAAAATGTCATGATTTCAGAAAATCAGGCGAAATTCGTAAGGTTTGTCCGCAGTGACCATCTGATGGTTATCTGACCGTCAGAGAGGTGTTGGGCCGTTTGCAGTGGTTCTCAGAAACTTTTCTGACTGTACAGTACCCATGACCGGCTGTTCGCAGTGTTTTCCTGACCACCCAAAGCCAGTTTTCTGATTGCCATTCCAGTACACAGAAAACAAGGCAATCAAGAACCATTATCTAACTTGAACCCTTCTCAAACGCTTATCAAGATGGCCGATCACGGATGGTTTCTTACATTTTTCTAGGAGTCAGCTAACCGTCCGAAAAACCCAGTGCGAACAAACCTATAAAATTTATGAAAACTATCGATTTTTTTTAAAGTTCTGGGAAATTAGGCTGCTGGAAAAAACCTAAAATAAATTATATCTTACAATCAAGGTAGGCCAGTTATTATTATTTTAGTTAAAAGAAGGTAAAGTAAAGCAAACAGCCACTCTAGGCTGGGGCTTTTCGTCCGACTGCCCTGCCAGCGTCATGGACATAATCAGCTGTCCTCCAATGAGAGGATCTGAATACGGTCTGATATTTTCACTCTTTACTTGGCAACTCATTGCCTCACCCCCTTGAGTGGAGAGGTTCGCCCAACATCCACAGGGGTCATACTTTGACGTGTCACGGTGGTCTCCCATCCAAGTACTAACCACACTCAAGGTATGCTAACTTCCGTGATCTCACGGGAATCCCCTTATTCCGCCTGACAAGGGCGGTGGACCTAGTTGAAGGTTTATTTCTACTGCTCTTTAGTGATAAAGCGACTGGTGGAAAGGACCGAGAATATGTCCTTGGAGAGAGGACGGGGAGTCGCGGTGAGGGTCCTTGGTGCATTTAGGTGAGATGATGGGGGGGGGGGGGGGGGGGGGGATACTCAAATAATGCATTTTTGTTCATCGCCCCATTACTAGAAATGTGATGGATTTAGGGGAAAACTGTAGAGGACAAAATTATGTCACAAATTTAAAGGTTCACCATTCATTATGACCCTCATTTCACTCAGGTTGATAGATTTTCGAAATGTACGCCAAAATGTCATTGCAACCGGTGCAGTTGGGTGGGTGTTCTAAGCTGTACTCACATCACAGCTGATGGGTTCTAGGGGGAGGGGGGATGCGCAATGGCACACCCTTGTTTCCCCCATGCTATGACCTTTCAGTTGACCCAACTCCTCTCCTAGGTCACATCGCCCTTTTTCAGTATGAAAGGCCGCCCTAAAAAATGAACAGCGACAACAGGCGCTTTGCTGCTGACTCTCCCAGCCCACTGAAGTACCTCAAATACAAATACAGGCAACTGAAAACTGAGAACATGGTTTCAACGTCATTTAGATTTTATTTAAAAACAGGTCCTTGTTCGATGTGATCAATCGAGTAGCATGACCCACAAAATTATCAAACCAAAACATTACAAAACCTGCATACGACGGGGGACACCCACGTTACTCCCTGACGAGGAAAATGTGGACCCTTCGCTCTGGCGAGGGGGACACGTTACTCCGATAAGAAGTATCTGGGATCGCCCACGTTACTCCCGTAATATTTGGGGTCGACAAGACAAGAAGTTGCGAGCGGTAAACACGGGTAGACTTTTGACCCCCGATAACAAAAAAAACCACAGTCATGCAGCATGGCTATAAGAGCGAATTTTCGAAGTTTTCGGCATCTTCCTCCTCCGCCTAAAATTTTCTGAAAATTAATTTTCGGCCAATGTTTTCCCAACTTGATACCATACAAAATTAAAACAGGAGTAGTTTTACGCAAAGTAAAATTTGGGGTGGAAGGAGGGGGAGGGGGAAATCAAAAATGTTTTGAATACCAGAAGAGTAGGTATTGGGTACGTAACAAATTTTTTGTTCCATTTTTTGCCGAGTAACACCTCGGTTTGTAGATTTTCCAACGCTGAACACGATGGTGAAGTCAGAATTGCGATATCCCATTCCGTTATCAGATTAGAGCAGACGAACCAGGAAGAACATCTCAAGAAATAACCACGTTCCTTCATCTTCAAAGTGCTCCAGTTTGAGAATGGAATGAGATATCGCAATTCTGATTTCACCATCGTGTTCAGCGTACAAAAACCTTTAAAATGAGGTGTCACTTGTCAGACTTTTTCATTTTGGGAATTTATGGGTAATTCCCCCCCCCCCCCCCCCTATAACTCCCCCTTAGGGTGACCCGATTCTGCCCATCTTCGAACTTAGCCTGTCGATTGCCAAGACATATTTTTCGTGCAAATTTGAACTTTTTATCTCAATTCTTTCGAGAGTTATCGTCTGGAATGACACATACATATATAAATATATATATACTCGGCCCTTCGGGCCTCGCCAGGGGGCAAGCCCCCTGGACCCCCAAAGGGGGCTCCGCCCCCTCGGAACGGCTTCGCCGTTCCTCACCCCCGAAGGATGTGTTCTTATACTTCGTATAACAAATGAGAATTTGCTATGCAATTTACCCCCCCCCCCCCCCCCCCACACAACCAAATGCCAAGCGGCGCCCGTTACCATGAAATGTAGGTAACTAGTTATTCATAGGTAACAAAGATAACGTTGGTAATTCTTTATCACATTCCTCTTTGTGCACATCTTTATCACATTCCTCTTTGTGCTCATCTTTATCACATTCCTCTTTGTGCTCATCTTCATCACATTCCTCTTTGCGTGACGCGTTTTTGTGACAGGATATTGTGACAGGACATTTTTTTCACATGACCCCCGGCGTTAAAATTGCATAGCAATTAATATACATATAATTTTTGGTGTCTTTCGGCAGGGAATTCAGGATGGTCTGAAACGGATTTTGGTATAAAAATCTTTCGGAAATTCGAGTTTTAAAAATTTTGGACCGAGAACAATAGCTTCCTTTTCTTCGAAAATTCGCTAAAAGGAACAATAAGGGGTGCACCGGAAAAGGCTTCCATCAAGAAGAAGGTATTAACCTAAAAATCCGAGCCCTACTAATGACCTCTTTGCACTTAATAATTTCATAATAATATTATGCAAATGATTATGCAAAGGATTTATGTATTGAACTTACAGGCTGTTCTTCTTGCGGGCAGCAGGCAGGTTGTTGATGTTCTCATTGTGTAAGTAAGTGCGGACTCCGACACCCATGTTTTCGAAATAATCAAGCCAGTCGAGCTGGCTGATATCCAGTGTGAAGGTGTCCTGGTCTTCGTTGCTGAGGCTGGTGTGGAGATCCATAGTGTTCTTATTGACGAATTTCCACTGGGTAAAGATGAAAGTGTTCAGCCGCTCGAGGGAGTTGCTGATATTTGTGTGCATTCTCACCAATCTGAAAATGCACGACATCACTTATCAATGATGAGGTGACCACCGTGAATACAACAGCAGAGGCCGTAGCATTTTGAGTACACAGCAGCATCGACTGGCCTTACCCCACTAACACCAGCCCCTGACTTCCCATCCATTCGAGAGCCATCAGTGAACATTAAAAATGGCTCCAGTCCTTCAGGAAGCCTGGTAACACAGTCTAGAAACACAGTAACATATTCCGATCCACACCAGTCTGATTTTTAGAAATAATTTGGTTTGGTTGACCATTATGGATTGTTTACACACATAAATTTCTATTTATAATGGTTATCTAACCATTCATACTGATAATCAAGCGTGTCATATGAGTAACTATGCTAGGGGGTGCTAGAGGAAGTATCCCCTAGCACAAATGTGTCCTTACTTATAATTTCGAATAAATTAACTGGAAGGTGGCCTCTGAAAGTTTAACTTAACTCATGCCTTAACTGCCTGCTCATGGATACTGAAAGAAATTGACAACGGCAGGAGAAATTCCTCTTTCACTCGTGTAAGTTTAACTCATGTAAGTCTTGTTATTAAAAAGATGGAACAATTTAATCGAAAAGCAGTTTTTATTAACTCGGCTCTGACTTGCCTTACCACCAGGCGCTACTGCCGGGACACGCGTGTAGGGCACGTGACCATCACAGCATAAGCCTCATTCACATGGATGGTATGCCAGTGGAAACGGAAGACTTGAAAGTGGTGGAGGGAAGAGTGGAACGACCAAAATAGTTCACATGGAGTGGAACGTTTCCACCAGAAAATCAGTGCCTAAATAACACGGTCACAAAAATGTGAATCTACAACACGCAAAGCTGTCTAGAACACTACAAGTGGCAGCAATTTGGCGTGTTATCATGGATAATATATTATCAGGATTTATATTAACCATGTACAGCTTCCACCTGGCCAGCTTGGAAAATATTGGACAATTTTATATGTAGACTCTGTTGGTGGGGGTTTCCACTGACTCCGTCAATGGGGTATTCCAGTGAGCCTACAAATAACTTTTTGGAATATTTCAGTTCAAGTATGTAACTGTGAAAATGATGTAGTGAGGGAATAAGGAATTGCGAAATAAAGATAAGGGATGTTGAAAAGGGGTGGGTGGGTGTGTGTGTGTGTTTATATGCGTGCATAAAAGCGGTAAGGCATTATAGTATCCATAGGGATCTTGGTGATCAAGGTCTCCACTCACTCAGTCTAACGTTACTTAATCAATCAAGTGGTCAAGTTACGTTAGAGGAAACATCCGCTATTACATATATTATTTTAATCCATATCTTGTTTATTCTGTTTTAATTTGTCACCGATACTTTTTTTTTTTTTTTTTAACGAGGGAAACAGTGGGAAAATCTTGAAAAAGACTTACGCTTTGGAGGGTCCGCACTCCGCAGCCGTGTGAGGTTTCACTCACTAAAAACCCACTAACGCTGATCCTCTTGACCTAATCCACCCCGGAATCACTTGTTCAGCATTACTTCGGAGTGGGGTAGATCACTGGGCGGAGTCACGCCCTCTTCTGATCTCTTCTTGCAGTCTCCAGTTTATTGCTCACCTGAGGATCGGGTCCTCCAGCTTTTTTGCCTTGAGGATTCGGACTATGTAGGACACGATCCTCTCCCAGGTTTCCTGCCTGGAGATCATCTTCCCGATCACATTAGTTGGCGTGATTTCGCCCTCCTGTTCTTCTAGGATCCCCTTTTCCCTGCTCCATCTGGAGCAGTGGAAAAACGTGTGTTCGGCGTCGTCGCTTGGTGCATTACAGTACCAGCACGTTGTGGTGTCTGCTAGCGCCCTTCTGTGCAGATAGGACCGGAGTCAAGTTACGTTAGAGGAAACATCCGCTATTACATATATTATTTTAATCCCTATCTTGTTTATTCTGTTTTAATTTGTCACCGATACTAGGAGGCATTGAATTGTCTCTATATCACATCTGCCTTTTACCCAAACTCCCAATTTCTATTCTTCTCTAATTTTATGTTGAAAATTTCTCGACGAACAGACCCTATTATTGTTAACCCCAAGCAATTTGCTTCAGAAAAAATAAAATGGCTGGAATACCCCATTGTGTCAAGTGGTAGGCCATTGGCCGATCAGATTGCAGAACGCTTATTCCGCGTCCGCACTCTCCATTCCATCTCAATCAGGCTTTAATAGGTTTTTGAGTTGAAAATCTTATACTCACATAGGACGCCCTCCACTGATTCGGGTGACCGTGTCGAGGATGTAAGCCGGAATCCAGTGGAAGATGAGGGTCGACAGTTTGAACATGAAAAGGGTCGAGTGGAGTTTGAGAGCGGGGTACCAGACTGCGCCTTTGAGCGGGTACTTGAGAAACAGTTCGCTCATGAATGGCACTAGCTTGGACCACTTGAACGGATTTATGGTGCTCGAAGTCAGGTGGAATACTGGCGTCTCGGAAGGTCTGTCACAACAAAAATCCATGAGGTAATACAAGGTACAACAAAAATACATTCTGCCGAACACTGTGAGGCATTAAGGTAAAGTATAAAATAATGCTCCTTATACATTATTGCGATTATTCTAACATTTCCCCTTCTACGCACTCACGTGAAACTTCACAAACAGGTCCTGAAGCCAGGAAACGGACCAATGACAATACCTTATACAAACAGTGGGAAAATCGCAGTCGACGGGCGCCTAAATGCTTATACAAGAATCACCCAGCTGCGGGTTCAAAACTTGGAATAAGGTAGTATATTTTAGAATTTGGTAAAAAATTAACAGGAAAGTCATTTTTAGAAGAAGGTCACTTCAATGAGGGAATTTTGTGGCAGACTAAAATTAAACTCAAATTCCAACTTTTTAAACCATAACATTGAACGTTAACTTGAAAATAGCAATAAGAAATTTTCGTGGATTACAAATTCTCTTTTTTTTGGATGCCAAATTCTGTTCAATAACGGAATTAACAAATTTTGACCACAAAATGAGCTGTTCATGTTGGAAAGTGTAGGCAGAAGAAGTGTGAAATTCGAATTTCTGAATTCCAACTAGAAATTACGTATCAGGTAAATCGCCGGGTAGTTCAACTCAAATCCCCCTCAAGGTTCTCACACACTATGCGGGAACAGGACAGGAAACGCCGTGGGTAGGACGCGGAATGCTGGCCGGCTGCCGCTGTCCTGTCCTGCGCCTACACCCACACTAGGCAGGACGTTCCTCCATTCTCTTTCCCCCACCGCTCGCCATGCTCCCGCCATTTCAAGCAAGGGTGTGAGGGTGAACGCGGGGAAGACGTGCGTGGACGTGGGGAACGTAAACACTGGAAAGTGGAGGTGGAACGTCCCGCGCCAGGCACTGCCGTTTTTCACTTCGAGAGCGATCGAGGCGTAACCCGCTCTGTGCCTACCTCATGCCGTGATCACCGCGTCCCACCTAGTGTGCGCCTCGTGTATCTCCATTCAATTACATAGAAGCGAAAAAATGCGACCCGTGTCCCGGGGCTGTTTCCTGTCCTGTTCCCGCATAGTGTGTGAGAACCTTTACAGCGCTAGCACATCACTTTAAACGATGTACAGAACCGCAACAGATGGATGGATGGAACCACAAATTTATACATAAATTTAAAAAACAAGGCCTCAAAATCAAACAAGAAGAGGTCCAGGAAGGTCTCAGCAAAGTTTCCTGAAAATTGCCACGAAGCTTTGCCATTTCTAATGTTGGGTTGTTGGCAGCATTGAGAACCTTCACCTCCGAAGCTTCGCTCCGCCTCCTTGTGCCAACAGCTATACAGATGCCAACAGACCTGATAAGACATTTTGCCGCATTTTTAGGCTCGGCACCTCAGAAGTGGCTGAGGTCTTGTTTTTGTTTTTACACTTTTTAGACAACTTTTTTATTCTGAAGGGGGTAAAATTGGATTTCTCCATTTTCGAATAATCGAAATTTCAGCTACTTCAGGTAGTTGTGTTCTTGTGAAAGCATTTCTGCGAACCGCCATAACCCACGACCCAATGGTCAAAATAGGCTCAAACTCTGATGGTAGTTCGGGGTTAGGTCTTACTTGGTCCTGCATGAATTTCGTCGCATTCGGATCAGCAGTACAGACTGTGTATGCACAAACGTGAAAAACGTCGAACACACATAAGTGACGACCCAATGGTCCAAACTGGCACAAATTTTGATGGTAGTTCAGGGTTGGGTACTAGCTGGTCTCATAAGAATTTTGTTCCCTTCGGATCAGTAGTAGACACTGCAAACCACATCACCCCACTCACAACCCGCCTACAGACTGAGCAGACTCAGTCTTGTGATGTTTCAATCAACAAATCATTTTCTAACCAAATCTTTCTCAAGTCAGAACCACTCGAGAATAAAAGTTAAATAAACAGGTAGGTACCTAACTAAAAAAATATATATGAACAAACTTAATTTTACAACATGCTGCACTAACCATACTCTTGTTCTTACTGAACACTGAATTTTCACAGTTAGGCACTCACATTCATGTAGAGTTACATTTTTGTAAATCACAAAGTGTGGGACGATATAGAACATGTCAAACTTAATGCTCTCTTATCTTGAAAGTTCTCCGGCTAAAATAAACTGCCAAATAATTAAGTAAGTGGGTACGACGTAAGTGCAACTTCCTTATGTCGTAATTTTTATTAATTTGGCCCGATGAATCAAAAATCTAACCACAGTAGGTAACTGTCCTTTGTCCAAGACAGGATGATGCTTTTGGTTTATTATTCTGTGAATAATACACCTTTGTATTCGCTCAGCAAACAATTTTTATAACACCCCCTCAAATTTTTTTCTTTTCCGTTTCAAGGTGCGTAGATTCCAAAAATGCAATGTCCGTCCGCCGTATCACGCGTACAGGCTTCATTTTAGGTCTAAAAAAGTCGTTCTTTCGCATACAAGCTCCATTTGGGCCCTAGTTGTGTCCCGAAACTTTGCAGCCCGATCGGAATATACCCAGGGGTGTTATGAGCGAAAATGTGAATAAAAATAGGTACTTTTTATGTTTTAGTAACATGTTGAACTATATGTAGTATGTGTAGTAACTTTTGAGGTATCGTTTTCCATGTTTTTGGGACGAGAAGACCGAATATAAAGCCGATTTTGACCAAAGAATGGACAATTGGGGTTCTTCCAAATGTTGAGCTCCCAAAATTGATTATTTATGAGTCAAAAACCTGGGAAATCGTCTGAAATCACCATCAATTTGTATAATAACACTAGAAAAGGTGGATCAAGACTATTAAATGGCACTACCAATAATCAAAGATAATTTGAAAAAAAAGGAAAAAAAGGAGATCTTACCTAATTCGTGTTTTGGGGGCCAAAATTGGTGGAAACCATCAGAAATATCTATTTCAATTATTCCACATGAAAGAAACAATAAATTAACAGCCAACATTTCTGTAGGTGTGTCCGATAGAATAATAAATCCATGTGACAAGGACTTTGCAGCGTTTTAATCATAAACCCCTATATTTCATTAAATTATAAAAGACTGATGTAGTATAGTATAAGCTCCCTATTCCCACTCTCTAGCTGGTACCTAATGTGTGTGATATTCAGTCAATAGTTCGGATATGGTTTGAAAGTTTGCACGGAAAAATAGTATAAACAACTTATTGACGAATTTATAAGGTAATAACCTGGTAGTAGCAGCTTTCCAAGCAGCGACGATCATTCCGTTGACAACGACGTCGACAGGGATGTAGTCAGAAATGACATCAGGGTCGACAGGTAGCCGCCTCACAACGCCTTTCATCGCTCCCATCAGGAAACCCTGAGGTCCGTTTTTGGATATCGTCCATCCTGGCATGGGTTCCTTCCAAGCAGCCGTAACTAAAGATATGAAATTAATAATTAATAAGGAAGGGTCTTCAGTTCCAGAAGCAGGATATGACAAGAAACTAGCTCTAGCCATAGGTTCCAACCACCGGCGCTCCATGTGGCAGAAGTAATAACCATCTGTGGTGGTTAGTTGTGTTTAATCTTTCTTTCACAAGGTACATGTATAAGCCTGGTACCACTGAGTTACCAAAGGCGGAATGACCGGTTTATGAGTCTATGAGGCATGCTATTGTTGTTGTCAGATTTATACTCCACGGGTTAGAACAATTCCGTCATGCAGCATGGCTTAAGGAGCGAATTTTCAAAGAAACCGTTTGGGAAATGGAGGATTTAATCGATGGTCATCTGCCAGAGCATTTACTACGGCCTGACTGAGCACTCGATGAGACCAGAGTGGAATGTCGTGCAGAAAAATTATGTCAAACAATCATTTTTGGGTGTTTTGAACCAAAAAAACGCTGCAAATCCCTGCACAACGGTTTATTATTTTGTATAGAATACCCTTCTGTTACAGATCACAGCTCTATGTATAGATAACCCGTCTATATAATATGATATGTACTATTCTATACATATTATGTAGATCGCAGACCCTCCGTAGGTTGGTACCTAACCCCGTACTCGTTACTAGGTACCTACCTAAATCTCGAGTTAAATGTTGCTAAAATAATTCTGCCGATGACAAACAGTACCTAACAAAAAGAAACACACATAATGAAGTTCTGAAAAGAAATTGTTGATGAGGAGTGAAAAAAGTTGCAAAAGTACCTACCAAAAAACTCCAGCCCCTTCTACGTAGATGGTATAATGAACCGTTGTGTAATAATTTACCGTTGAGTAATGATTTACCGTAGTAATAATTTACCCATCAATAATACTTCAACGTTTGTTCAAGTTTCACTACCTACCAACAAACTCCAAAAGAGCCATCATTTTTCAAATTAAATAATATCACAGAACAACCAACTCGACTTCATACTCCGCCAATATAATCAGGTGATCCCTAGCAATGATTCTATCTCCGCCAAATTTCCTATTGTGGGCGCGTCTCTGGTTACGAGATTTGGTTTGAATTGTATACAATTTCATTCACACTGGAGTCGAAAATGCCTGTCGGTGCAAACTTCGGGGCCTTACTGTGAACGAACGGCTGGACGTACGATGCTCCGGATGGTCTTAAAAAACTCGCAAGTTCAAGAACTATTTAAAACCGTAAAAATATTCACGTAAAAAAATGGTATAGGCGTTTTGAAAATTTCAACCCCTATTTTGAACCCCTTAGAGATGACTCACAGTAACGTCGAGCTTCGAGGACCAACTAGACGCCGAACGGAACCTATAACCCGAATTTCATCAATTTTTTTTCATGGTAACTAAGAAAAGTGGCCCGTACGGCGTACGGCGGACAGACAGAAATATTTTTATTGCAGTTTTGGATTCTACATACCTTGAAACGTAAACCATCAAATTCTGAGGGGGGGTAAGAATTTTTTTTTTCATGCTCGATTCCAATGGTTCATTATTGAAAATAATAAACCAAAAGTTGATCACTCCACGCAGTCTGAATGTGCTGAAACTACTCGCTATCGATTCAGCAACCAAAAAAACATGGTCAATGACAGACACCTCACATGCCTACATACAAAATATGCAACTTCTTTTTGAGTTCGGACTACAATTTTGTAAATTCGGTAAGCTGGGTGCATCTAATCGGACTGGGACCAGTTGCAATGGATTCAGCGCTCCAAAAAAAACACGACTGACGACACCCCACATGCCTATGTTGCTATAATCCTGTTTACTTTGATTTCTGGACCAAAAATTTATAAATTTGGACCCCTGTGCACAATGAAATCAGACTGGGGCTCATCATTACTCTTGCGTAGACGTATTTTTCTGCGCAAGAACGAATTTTTTACCATGGAAATTAAGGGACTTATCGTGCAGAATGACATACATACAAGAAAGAGTGAACATCTATAATTTAGATCTCCGATGAATGAAACGGACTTTGGAGGGGTTTCCAGTGCACAGGGAGCATCTCTGAAATTTTGGAATGAGCCAAATAACTATATTTTCTTTGAAAATTCGCTAAAAGATCCACTTATGCAACTGACGATACTTTCAACACTTTTACCCAATTTTTGATCCTAAAAAGTTGAATTTGACCAACTTTTCTCTAGAAGAGATATTTGTGACAATATCATTTCTAGCCTCAAGTCACAATGGGCAATCTGCGCGTGCAGAAATGCTTTTATTATTTTTGATCTCAGAATAGGATTTAGCACCCTTGAAAACCAAACCAATTTTCATCTCAAAAGTCCGTGCAGCTTGGGCAACAAACGGATCATAAGAAAACGAAATGACGGCATAAGTGGATGGCGCTGAGAGTTTTCCGCAGGGATACCCGGAGATGAGGGCCTTTACCTATGACGTCATTTCGCTTTCTTTCAACTGGTTTACTTACGATCAACGGATACCCCTCATATAGCACCTTTTCGGAAAGCTCTGGCAGAGATCTTTTACTTAAGAACATGATAGAAAACCTGTGAAACTGCCCATTCTTAAACCACTTTAGGAAACTCTCGCCACGACTTTCTACCTTACATTCTTTAAGCTGGCCATACAGGATCCGGAAGAGTCCACAGTCCAACCGACGCCTGAGCGGGGTAAGGCTAGAGTCTACAGCCCGGCAACCAGCCAGTCTTGCAGTTCTTTTCTGCTTTATCAATTAACCACAGGTTAATTGATAAAGCACAAAACGGGATAGGGAAAACCTGTGTCTCAAAATACTTCATAAATGTGTATTGGGAAGAAACTTGCTACTGGCAAGTGAAGTCGGCTGATTACCATGTTCATGCCAAAAGACGCTGCTTACAGACTTCAACTGACTTTTGAAACGAGTTCAACAACGTGGGGTACTGGACCGTAGATGGGGATCTTCTTCAACGATGTGCCAGACTTCTGACAAAGCTTCCTGCAGGGCTGAAAGCCGGCCGGACCGTGTATGGCCATCATTAGCTGATTCGGGGTTCAAAAACCATGTTTCGAGAAAAATATTGAATTTCAGGATCTATAACAAATGTATGCTAAAATTTGAGGCTTGATTTGTTCCATCGGCGGTCAAAATGATTAGTTGGCCTGTTAAGTATGGGATCAATAGGCTTAAAAAATTGTCAATACTCACCACTGTTCACCAAAATCTTGATTTTTTTCACTGTCTAAAAAACCATACGTAGGAGTAGATTGGTTTTCCCCGTAAATTCATCTCAAACCCTTACAAATGCGACTAAAAGCAAATTTGATATCACATGAAGTATGGAGAACAAAGTTGGACAAAAACGCATTTTTGGACAGTTACCTATCCGCTGCAGTTTCACTTCCCTAAAACTGCAAAGTAAGACAAAAAATAATGATTTGGAAAGAGCATTAAATTTCCCATAAGATGGACGTCCACATGTTTTCAAATTTTTCGTGTTATTCCCCGTATATTTTGTCAAACCTAGTCTTGTATGAAAAATTGATAAAGGTTTGAAAAATACCCACTGATTCCTGCCTCACCAATGGTACAACTACCTACTTTTTTTTAAACATTTGTAAGTAGGTATTAGGTGAGTAACAGTGTTTGAAAGAAGGGAAAAACATGGGCTCTCCAACTTAAAAAACCTGACAGGTTCTTGAAAGATCAAAGGCAAAAAGATCTGCATCAGGTTTGCACTTTGGCCACACTGAGCGCTCAAATATCGCAATGCCATACGTACTTTGACTGGGGCGTACGATGGCAGACGGGAAAGAGGATACGGAGGCTGCAACTTCTTGTTCAGCTAAAGCTTTGGTGAACGTGTAGGTGTTGATATACTCTCCGAGGACCCTGTAAACATAAACAGATAGGCACCAAACATTAAAACAGTTGCATTTTCCACTATAGGACCAATCTTCTTGAATAACATTATGCATAATATGTCAGACCAGATTCGTCGAAAAATATTCATTTCACCGATCGTCTCGACATCCTTCGCTGCCCCAGTTACAAAAGGCACTGACCCAGGAGCTCATTGCGTCCTCGGCCACACGCACCTGTGTTCGCGCATTATGATTGGTGGAAAACAATACCCCACCAATCGAAGAATAAAACGTACAGCAGGAAAGACAGAAAAAGGGAGTCGTTGAGTTCAGGAACCCGAACGAGAAGCATCCTTTGAGCCACGGACCCGACCCCTCTACCGCAGTACCACCGGAAGAGGTACTTATCTACTGGCCCGATCCTTCGTACTACACCGACAGAGCCAGCCCACCATCCGACGCCGGCACGACTGGTAACTTAGCCCGTTTCCAGGTCGGAGGAGCAGGATCGAAGGTACGTGGACCAACCCGAGTAATTTCATTCCCATCCGTTCCGCGATCGTCGTGCAGTTGGGCGTAACTCGGGTAATTTACGCACAATAGCCCTTGGAAGGAAGTAGGTAGGAATTTCGGAGTAGCGTATCATTAAGGCCTATTTAAATACGAATAAAATTTCCCATGTACCACTGAATCCCGGCGTTGTGTGTCCTAAGTACCATCAAGTCTGCTCCTTTCAGGAGCCCAGCGTTGCCTGGCCCCCAGGCCGCCCTAGGCAAGTGGAGGCCGACAGGCAAAAGATAACGCAATATCGAGAATATCAGAGGCTCACAGCATAAACGCTACAAATTATTACACACCGGTTCATTATTTACCTGTAGATGCCCCCTCTGCGTATCAATACAGACCCTCGCGCTCATGCCAGGCCAACGAACGGCTGGACGTACAATGCTCCCGGTGGTCTCAACAACAAATTCTCTAGTTAGAGAATTCCGTCCGCCGACTTTTTGCATTTTAGCAACATGTTAGTAACATGAGCTTTTGAGGTATCGTTTTCCATGTTTATGGGATGAGAAGACCGAACATTAAGTCGATTTTGACCAAAGAGTGGAAAATTGAGGTTCTACCAAATGTTCAGCTCCCAAAATTGATTTTTCCTGAGTCAAAAACCTGGGAAATCGTCTGAAATCACAGTTTGTATAATAACACTAGAAAAAGTTTCAACACGTGGATCAAGATGATTAAACGGCACTACCAATGGTCAAAGATAATTTGAAAAAAAAAGAAAGGGTGGCTACCTAATTCGTGTTTTGGGGGCCAAAAGTGGTGGAAACCATCAGAAATAGCTATTTCGATTATTACTCATGAAAGAAACAATAAATGAACAGCCAACATTTCTGTAGGTAGGTATGTCCAACAGAATAATAAACCCATGTGACTAGGACATCGCAGCGTTTTTTAATTTTCAGTAAAAGGTTCATTATTAAAAATAATAAATCAAAAGGAGTACCTACTTAAACGGTTCAAATAACTACTAGAAAATAGTTTGGATTGTTCTTTTGATAGGAGAAGGTGGTTAAAAAGGAGTGGCGAGCAGACGAAAGACACAGGCCCAAATTTGATTTTCAATGACTGAAAACGCAATGCGGGAATGGAAAATTTAACTCTTGAGGACAAACATTTGTTCGCCCGTAGCATGAACATGTTATTTTTGAACTCGGCTGTTTTATTTCAAACCAGCCTAATAAACTAATATTATTATCGGGTTCCTACTAAAATTTTGGTCATTATTTTCAGTTTCATAGCCTAGGGAAGAAAAATGAATGGGGTATGCGCACCCATTTATTTCATTCTTTTAAATGACAGTAGATTCCATCCTGAGAATTTTGACACCAACCGCATGTCCTACGAAACTTTTTCTATGAAAAGATTCCAAAGATAGTTTTCAAAGATTCTCAGAATGAAATCTAGTTGCATTTACAAATAATACTGAACCATTTTTGTGACCTATGCGCATGGTTATCGTTGGGAGTACACAACAGTAAGAATTACTTAATGTTACAGTAAGAATTTAGTAAATGATGTCTTCTCATCCTGAATTGTGGCGTAATGAGACGTTTCTTTGACTGAAAGTACCAGTAACTGTACTACTGTTACTAACTGCCACAAACTTCAGTTACGTTTACTGACACCATGAAACCGACTTATGGATCACTGGGAAATGAAAGAAAAATCCACCTGCAACCACAATAAAATCAAGATAAGACGGAAATCTTCTCTATAGTTGGGGAAAACTGATGCCAACGCCCCGTCCCGGGCGTGAACAATTTATCTCAGAGAAACATTGATATTTTTATATCAACTAGCAGTAAAGCGTGCAGTAGGTACGACGTAATGAGCGACTTTTCGAAGGGGATTACTAGTCGTAATTATTTACGTACAGCATTACTGAAATTAATTTCCATAGTTTACCACAAAAACCCGAAAGTGAACTAGGTGTAGTCTACATGAATATTGGCCTAAAAACTTTTTCGTCGTTCAAACAATTGTCGATTTACAACATAAACGCATTTCAATTTTGAGCATTGTCAAATAGAAAAAACTCAATTTTGATGAACTGTGGTCAAAACAAAATATTGTGTTAATTGAAATTAGTCTTTTCCCGCCTGAAGTCACTATTACGTACCACAGCTAAAAGCCACTGGTAAAGAATCTCTAAAAATAATCAAAACAGTCAAGAGTCCCCACATTAAATTTTATAATAATTACTGATATTAAATCACCCTACATTCTGCACAATTATTGTTAGTGATTCTTTGCAATTCGTAGTGGTTTATGGGTTTATTGTTTTCAATAATGAACCTTTGGAATCGGACATGAAAAAAATTAAATTTTAAACCCCCAGCAAAAATTTGTTGGTTTCCGTATCAAGGTAGGTTACCTACGTAGAATCCGAAAATGGATTTTAAACACTTCTGTCCGTCCGCCGTACTTTTGGTTTATTATTTTCAATAATGAACCATTGGAATCGAGCATGAAAAAAAAAATTCTTACCCCTCCTCAAAATTTGATGGTTTACGTTTCAAGGTATGTAGAATCCAAAACTGCAATAAAAACGCTGCAAATCCCTGCACAACGGTTTATTATTTTGTATAGAATACCCTCCTGTTACAGATCACAGCTCTATGTATAGATAACCCTTCTATATAATATGATATGTACTATTCTATTATATACATATTATGTAGATCGCAGACCTTCCGTAGGTTAGTACCTAACCCCGTACTCGTTACTAGGTACCTACCTAAATCACGAGTTAAATGTTGCTAAAATAATTCTGGCGATGACAAACAGTACCTCACAAAAAGAAACACACATAATGAAGTTCTGAAAAGAAATTGTTGATGAGGAGTGAAAAAAGTTGCAAAAGTACCTACCAACAAACTCCAGCCCCTTCTACGTAGATGGTATAATGAACCGTTGTGTAATAATTTACCGTTGAGTAATGATTTACCGTAGTAATAATTTACCCATCAATAATACTTCAACGTTTGTTCAAGTTTCACTACCTACCAACAAACTCCAAAAGAGCCATCATTTTTCAAGCGAAATAATATCACAGAACAACCAACTCGACATCATACTCCGCCAATATAATCAGGTGATCCCTACCAATGATTGGCCGTATTCGCAAATTCCTATTGTGGGCGCGTCTCTGGTTACCAGATTTGGTTTGAATTGTATACAATTTCATTCACACTGGAGTCGAAAATGCCTGTCGGTGCAAACTTCGGGGCCTTACTGTGAACGAACGGCTGGACGTACGATGCTCCGGATGGTCTTAAAAAACTCGCAAGTTCAAGAACTATTTAAAACCGTAAAATTATTTACGTAAAAAAATGGTATAGGCGTTTTGAACATTTCAACCCCTATTTTGAACCCCTTAGAGATGACTCACAGTAACGTCGAGCTTCGAGGACCAACTAGACGCCGAACGGAACCTATAACCCGAATTTCATCAATTTTTTTTCATGGTAACTAAGAAAAGTGGCCCGTACGGCGTACGGCGTACGGCGTACGGCGGACAGACAGAAATATTTTTATTGCAGTTTTGGATTCTACATACCTTGAAACGTAAACCATCAAATTTTGAGGGGGGGTAAGAATTTTTTTTTTCATGCTCGATTCCAATGGTTCATTATTGAAAATAATAAACCAAAATATTTCTGTCTGTCCGCCGTACGCCGTACGCCGTACGGGCCACTTTTCTTAGTTACCATGAAAAAAAATTGATGAAATTCGGGTTATAGGTTCCGTTCGGCGTCTAGTTGGTCCTCGAAGGTCGACGTTACTGTGAGTCATCTCTAAGGGGTTCAAAATAGGGGTTGAAATTTTCAAAACGCCTATACCATTTTTTTACGTAAATATTTTTACGGTTTTAAATAGTTCTTGAACTTGCGAGTTTTTAAAGACCATCCGGAGCATCGTACGTCCAGCCGTTCGTTCACAGTAAGGCCCCGAAGTTTGCACCGACAGGCATTTTTGACTCCAGTGTGAATGAAATTGTATACAATTCAAACCAAATCTCGTAACCAGAGACGCGCCCACAATAGGAAATTTGGCGGAGATAGAATCATTGCTAGGGATCACCTGATTATATTGGCGGAGTATGAAGTCGAGTTGGTTGTTCTGTGATATTATTTAATTTGAAAAATGATGGCTCTTTTGGAGTTTGTTGGTAGGTAGTGAAACTTGAACAAACGTTGAAGTATTATTGATGGGTAAATTAGGTATTACTACGGTAAATCATTACTCAACGGTAAATTATTACACAACGGTTCATTATACCATCTACGTAGAAGGGGCTGGAGTTTTTTGGTAGGTACTTTTGCAACTTTTTTCACTCCCCATCAACAATTTCTTTTCAGAACTTCATTATGTGTGTTTCTTTTTGTTAGGTACTGTTTGTCATCGGCAGAATTATTTTAGCAACATTTAACTCGTGATTTAGGTAGGTACCTAGTAACGAGTACGGGGTTAGGTACTAACCTACGGAGGGTCTGCGATCTACATAAATATGCATAGAATAGTACATATTATATTATATAGACGGGTTATCTATACATAGAGCTGTGATCTGTAACAGAAGGGTATTCTATACAAAATAATAAACCGTTGTGCAGGGATTTGCAGCGTTTTTTCTTAGTTACCATGAACGAAAATTAATTAAATTTAGTTTGTGGTTCCCACTTGGGGTCTAGCTGGTCCGCGAAACTCGACGATACTGTCAAAAAATTGGTTAAAATTTCTAGGGCACCGTTATCTCGATTTTTTTAAAAGTTTTTAAATTGATCTCGAACTTGGGAATTTTTCGAGACCAGCCGGAGCACTGTACGTCTAGCCATTGGTTGACAGCTCAAAGCTTCGTCTACACGACTGGCTAGGGAACACCTGATTATAATCGCGCATGGCTGTATGAAATCGAGTTGGTTGTTCCGAGATATTACATTTGAAGAAGATGGTTATTTCAGATTGACGATAGGTACTTTCTTAATTAACCAACGTTATGCTTCGTGAATAACAACCAACTAATTACCTAATGAAAAAATGCTTGAACCAACGGCACATTTGTGAAACTTTAATTCCCCGGCCGGCTCCAGTACTCGATTTAGGGCTTTCCTGAGGGTAGGTACTGACAACAGAAAACAGTGATCTACGCAGAAGGGGTATCTATACAGGTAAATAATAAGCCGTTGTGTAATAATTTGCAGAGTAATTAAAGCTTTTTTGACGTTTTTAGCCACAAAAACTGTTATTTGAGCCACTTTTTTTTAACACAAAGTTCGAAGTCATCCTTTTCCTAGTAATTACTCACATTTTGGCGAAATTTTACATTTAGATATTGTCTGGAGTGATGCATATATATAAATATTTATCAAGATCTACTGATAGATTCAGAATGCTCCAAAACGGATTTGTATATATAATAAAATAACAGGGGCAATGAAAAAAAAAAGAAATTAAAATAAACAAACAATTAAAAAATTTATGTAGGTACGAAAATAGAAAATATGTAAAAATGTATATACATATTTTCTTCGAAATTTCACAATTAATTAGCCTCATTAGGTAGGTACCCGATTTCAAAGTAACTCTTCCACAAACTGAAAACTATCTCGGAACGATAGGTGGGTACTTAATCCCGTTTGAAGAAAATGAAAGCTACTATATTGCAATAAGAAGTCGACAGGCACAGAGGGAGATTCGCAGGGCCTTCAATGCGGCCTATTGGCGCCTATACATTTACCTTGGATATTGTTTACAAAACCATTAGAGAGATAGTTGCAGCGTCAAGGAGTCGCAAATGATGACTCGTGGAACTACGAAGGCGCCATTTTGGCGTCCTTGACAAGTCGGTAATGAGATTCTGGAACTGGTCGAAAGTAATTAGGACGTTGGAGGATGACTTAGACGACTGACGATCAGCACACACCAGTGGCGAAGCCTAGCGGCCATGCGATACGACGAATACTAAAAACAGCGCCACATTTAGTTTTTTGCTTACTTAGGAACTTACTTTTACTTACGCATTTGTACTAGCTTAGGTATGATTTCTAGTGATGGTCCCATCCATAAAATAGCATTTGTAACACTACAAAATTTGTCCGATACATAAAATATTATTAATAACACTAGAAAATTTATCTGCATGTTTTTATGCTAGGCCCCTCAGAAAATCAGTCAGTTTTTATCAAGGAAAATGTCCATATTCTCAAAGTTCCAGTCAAGCAACACAAACATGACCATATGAGCGAATTTTCGAATTAATAAACCAAAATTACTTACTATGGAATTTTCCATGGGTTTGTGGACACAACTCCGTTGTCCCCAAAGGCCAAATGGTTTTTTTAATTAAAAATGATTTATTGTACCAAATTACCACTTTCTCCCCATTTAATTTTAGTAGATTCATCAAAATTTCGGGAAATTTTGAGGTTAAAAAATATTCATTTTGGTTTATTATTTTCAATAATGAACCATTGGAATCGAGCATGAAAAAAAATACTAACCCCCACTCAAAATTTGATGGTTTACGTTTCAAGGTATGTAGAATCCAAAACTGCAATAAAAATATTTCTGCCTGTCCGCAGTACGCCGTACGGGCCACTTTTCTTAGTTACCATGAAACAAAATTGATGAAATTCGGGTTATAGGTTCCGTTCAGGGTCTAGTTGGTCCTCGAAGCTCGACGTTACTGTCAGTCATCTCTAGGGGTTCAAAATAGGGGTTGAAATTTTCAGAACGCCGTAGCTCGAAAACTTACGATTAAAGGGTATTGTTTTTTTTTACGTTATTAAATTTGTCTTGAGCTAAACAATTTTTTGAGACCACCCGGAGCATTGTACGACCAGCCGTTCGTGTGCACCAAAAAGCTTCCTCAACACGATCGTGAATCAAACGGTATAAATCCGGCCCGGATATCATAACTACGGAGCATCTGACTATAATCAAGGATGGCTGTATGAAGGCGAGTTGTTTGTTCTGCGATATTATTTCATTTGATAAGTGATGGACTATTGGATTTTGTTGGTAGGTACTTGTGAAACTTGAACAAACGTTGAAGTATTATTGATGGGTAAATTATTACACAATGGCAAATTATTACACACCGGCAAATTATTACACAACGGTAAATTATTACGCCACGGTAAATTATTACAGAACGGCTCATCTACCCAGAAGGGGCTGGATTTTGTTGATAGATACTTTTGCAACTTGAACAACCGTTGAAGTATTATTGATGGGCAAATTATTACACAACGGTTACTTATTCTATCTCCGTAGAAGGGGAACCTATACAGGTAAATTATTGTACAACGGTTTAGGTAGGTACCTAGTAACGAGTACGGGGTTAGGTACTAACCTACGGAGGGCCCACGATCTACATAATATGTATAGAATATTACATATGTTATATAGAAGGGTTATCTATACGGAGACCTGTGATCTGTAACAGGAGGGTATTCTGTACAAAATGATGAACCGTTGTGCAGGGATTTGCAGCGTTTTTAAAAATCTTTTTATTTATGAAATACTTGTGGCTAACGTAATAGTTTATTTATTTCTGTCTCTTGTATTCCCCTATAATCTATATTTTCCTAAAATGACTCCGTCGGGTCTTTCTCTCTGGGTCTCAGAAAAATGCCGAAATTTGAACCTATTTGAAAAATAAAAGGTTTGAATCATTCCTCCCCATGCTGAACACGTAATTCCGAATCCCAACTTACCCTGGGGTTTTCTCCGCTATCTCCTGATCCGTGCCAGTTTGAACGAGTTGGATGACCTCAGCAGCAGTCTTGGGCACCGCGTAGAGCTTCTCTTCAGGCTCGAGCATGTGAGAGTTGACGTAGGCGCTCGACACATGGAGCAGGGCCTGGAATAAATACTCGTGAGTACGTCATCACGAGATGGACAATGAAGATAACATTACCGTTCCAGCTCTTCAGAACAATGGGATATCTGAGATGGCTCAAGTAATACAAGATGAAACAGCAAAGTAACTAACTTGAAGCTAATACATTGCGTTCAGGTTCCATTAATTCCTTTAAGTAAAGAACAGGGCGTTGAATCGATGAAATAGGTACGTCAATGGGCAGTTATCATGAGTTCTGTTCGCATTTTTTCTCAATAATTCATGACGTGAGATGGATGAAATTGTATGGATATGGGTTTTGATTGGCTGGCCGGTGGCAGCAGATAGGAAATCGCCTGTCGACGCGTTATATATGGCATAAACAAGCAGCTTGTTCGAATCGCCTTTTTCTTTTACGTGTTTTTCTTCATCCATAAAGCAACTGTTCTCTTTTCCAACATGTTCAAATGCGTAGAAGAAGATGAGTGTGAAACCAGCACCTACCAAAAGTGTATACATTGTGTATACATGATAATTGCCCGTTAATGATGCGGTGTAGCTATCTACGCATGTCCACTTTATTTTTCAAGATGAAACATCGTTCCAAAAAGTTTCAATGTGTGGTTTAATTTGACTGAAAAAACTATGACAGTCAATTTAAAATTTGGCCTACGATCCAAAACTAGCATCAAAAACATGGATATGTTTTGAGGATAAGTTTTTTAGATGTGGATATGTTTTTGCAGCAGGGGGGAGTTTGGCAGTGTGATATTTTATGATCACTTGAGAGCTTGAGTTTTCCAACAAGATGATTTTCGTGGGTGTTACTAACAGACTTACGATTCCAAAACTAACAAGTGGTTGTAAGTGAAAATCATTAGAAATATTACAAACACAAAAACAGTCGTGTCGCAAAATTTCGCTTGACTCCCAGGAGAAAAACATATCCATCCACGTTAAAAAGCGATTATACTAATTGTCGAATGTCACCCCGGAGCCCAAAATCATATTGACCTGAAAGCAAAAACCATGAATGATATATGCAACACTAGATGGATTATATCCGTGAGTTCCTACCTACGCACCAGGCTACATGTATGTGTGAAAATCATTAGAAATATTACAAACACAAAAAAAAAAATCGTGTCGCAAAATTCCGCCTGACCCCCAGGAGAAAAACATAACAGGACCATCCACGCGCACGGTAACATTCCCTACATCCTATTATAACGGACGAACGGCAGCCACAGAAATCGTTTTGGTGTTGTTCGAATCAGCAAGAAAATATCTTCCCATGAAATTCTGTTTCATCCGAAACCGCTTCCGGAAGTTATACCGCTTACGTCACGCCCTTAGTTACCGCCCTGAAAGACGGTTACGATGAAGGAGTCGGATTTGGAAAAATTCATGCAGCCTATGTTTGCGTTTTATGCAGAGATGAGCCTAACCACTTGAAGGAGATCAACATCACAATATCTACTATAACACACGTAATTCAGTTTATTAGTCAACACAGTTACGTCTTCAGTGATCAAGGTCTGACTGTAGTTTCCCGAGGAAGGTGATTGTTAATGAGCTTCAACAGATTACATCTATTTCTCATCATCAAGGACGTTTGCCTTGTCGTAAGATGAGTAGGCCAGAAACACTCGGAAGACGCTAAATTACATTCTATCTAAGCAGATATTACCGTGGTTTGGATACAATCAATCGCAGCTCTCAAATTCATCACCATAATGGGAAATGAATCAGGGGATCCCGCCAAAATCAAGAAAGTTCCGGTCAAGCAGCATGATCACATAAACGAATCGTCGGAGTAACAATGTAAGCTTACCTACTTGAACAACAGAACATTTTCTATGAAATTTGAACACCCCCATACGTTTTTTCGATTCAAAATTGTTTCCCGTGCCAAGTTACCCCGACAGCCCAGAACCTGCACGTAGGCATTTTCACAACCATCCTACCAGCTCCCTCAGCTTCTTAATCTATATATAATAAATACACAGATACATGATGGCAAAAGAAGGACGTATTATTCTGAAACGTATGAGAAAAACCGGTAACATTCGACCTTTGGCCCTACAGCCGTCATTTTTAGTTTCCGAAAGCCTAAATTAGGAGACTGATTTTTTGGTACGCAAATTCCAGCCAACATCATGTTTAATGAATTAGTACCTATCGACCTACACCCTCAATCAGCCAATATTCGAAAGCCGAAATCAGGTATCGCTACTGATATACTAATGTAAGGTACCTAAATTCTCAACCGGCCAAAATTAGGACACATCGTATTATTCTAAGGCACCTTGAGATTTTTCATCTGCTTGCAGAGCTCAACAATCCTCTGCGTCCCTTGCAGGTTGATCCTGACGGTAGTCTGGAGATTCGCTTCGAAGTCGAGGGTGGCTGCTGAATGGAAGACAACATCCACGTTGTCCACAAGCGTCTGTCTGTCTGCTGAGCTCAGACCGAGGTTTTCCTCGCCGACGTCACCCCCGACGATGGCCAACTTGTTGAACAGATCAGTCCCTTTGGATTTGACGAGTTCTCCAAACACCTGCCACAAAACTCTCGTTATTCCACAATCCAGGGGTTTTCTTTACTCACCGAAATGAAATCACCGCAATATGTTTCAGACACCAAGGAACGAACACTTTACGCTTTTGTGCCCCTACGTCAGACAAGTTTTTCATTCAGTACTTACCTGTGACTTGACTACATCAAATCCGTTTATTTCCATCTAAAATTGGATGACAGTGGCCCCATTTGAATAAACCTCGTTGAACACATGAATACTGGAACCTCTACAATGTGTAGCCCAGCCAAATACTAGATAACAGCTCTGCTAAAAGATTTCATGTTTCCGAACTGTTCAGGGGGGCCAATGACAGGAATTAATAGGTAGTTTTCGATGCCCAGGCTGCAATTTTTACCCGACTTTGAGGATTTCTCTAGATTTGGCTCAGAAGCCTCAAGTTCGCATTAATTTTACATAAAATCGAGTTTTAATACTTATTCATCACGCGGAAGATTTGCCGTCGTGACCGTCACGATGACGTGATGCGTTACACCTCATTTGTGAGACTACGCCTTCTGGTGAGGGGGGGGGGGGGGGGGGGGGCAGAAAATCAGAAAAACTGAAAGCTACAAACTTACAGAATTCTTTTTGATGTCTTCGAGTCGAGCAGTGGCTTCAACACCTTTTTTAGGCCGAACCAGTAAATAAATTTTGTTCAGTTCGGTGGTTCTCAAAAGTTTCTCGATGAGACAGATACCTACGAAACCGGTGCCACCGGTGACGAACACGTTCTTCCCCCTGTAAAATTCAGCGACGACACTAGACGACATTCTGAAATCTGGAAAAAAAAGTAGATAACGTTGTTATAATCAATAATAATTCGTCCAATTACGAAATTTGAGTATTTGTTTCTATAAATGAAGCTAAATCTCAGGAAAGCGGTATGAATGCCCCCAGTACCCATCTCTCTTGCTAGACTCCAGCCCTGCAGAATAGACAAAATTCTAGAGGGCATTGTGTCAAAGTGCCGAAGTCAAACGTTTTTTATTGTTGCAACCGATTTGGTATAACAATCGTCAAAGGAACTTGGGTAATAATTACATAATTAACAAAAACCAGAATAATAAATATCTACTAAAAAAACATTGGTGAGCAGGGAAAAAAGATCACCAGCTAAGAATTTTAAAAATCGGATACTTTATACAGCTCTTCCTCAACCAGTTTGGGTTTTAGTTTCCTTGCAAAAATCGCCGCAGAAAGATTCCTAATATTATGTGGCAATTTCTTTAAAAAACGAATTCCGTTCTGCAGAGGGCTACTTTTGAAAGATGTTGCAGGCGTGCGGAGAGGGGGCCGTAAGTCCTCACTGAAACGGGGTAATCGCGAACGTCGGAAACCCAAATGAATGGAACCCAAATTGCTTTTTACTAATTTCAGACTATCACAAACATGGAAGGGAGATAGAGAGGGGGACGGGAGTAGACAATTCATTTTTCTGAACCTCTACAGCTAGAGTGGGAGGGAGGGGGGTTAGACAATTCATTTTTCTGAACCTCTACAGCTATCTCCATAGTCAACATTAAGAACAATTCTAATGACAGCCTTCTGCAGTTTGAAAATAGTTATTGAGCTATCAGAATTTCCCCACAGAAACACACCACAAGACGCCAGACTCATAAAAAGGGCGAGCTGATAACGATGCAGTAGCCTGAATCAACAAGACCAAAGGAATGTTTGCCCAGCGGAGACCTATTCTGGAAGGCAAGCAACGTTCTGCAAACTCTCTTCCACTCAGAACGTTCTCTCGAAAGTCTGATACTCGTAGATGAGAAACCTTGCGTATTATTACATCCGCCACAGACCGATCACTCCATTCCGTCCTAGGAGTAAGGTGACCCTACGACCCCTACGACATCCTCGATAACAAAAACTCGGGACAAGCTTGAATAAGAAAGGCCTGGCAGCAAAATTGCAGGAAGAAAATCGCGTTTCTGGGGCACCCGCCAAACTCCTTTGGCAAGTGGAATCCGCCTTCTTACGGAATCCCCAAGGAGGAGTCAGGACGGAAAGATCAACAGTTAGATTCTACCAATCAAGATCTGTCTATCTATATCTCTATATCTTCGCAACAAGATAAGAAATAAACAAGACTCTAAATATTATAGTCAACGATAAGTACAGAAAAAAAGGAGTTATTGAAAAATAGTCTATTTCCACTAATACACGAAAAAATGCAAAAAATGCACCGTTATACCGGTTTTGGTGATCAAACCATCGTCAGTAACGAACAAATAACTTATTATTATTATTTCCGTTTGTTACTGACGATGGTTTGATCACCAAAACCGGTATAACAGTGTATTTTTTGCGTTTTTTCGTGTATTAGTGGAAACAGACTATTTTTCAATAACTGTTCTGTGAAATGGGTTTCCACGATTTCTTCGTGAGTGATTTAGTACGATGAGTACGATGGTTTTGGCCTCCAAGATCGATTTCCAGCCCGAAATTGAATAAAAATGATTCTGAAATAACTATTTCGCTTTTTTGTAAATTAATAAGCGGAAGCAGCTATATAGTATGGACAAGATACAGCATGCAGATTCATTTTTATAAAGCTTGGTTTTTACTCGCGTAATGTAACTTCTGAATGGACCTTGATGAGGGTGACGAAGAATATGCTTAGTGCCACGTCCGTAAATAATTTTACCGCCCTTTCAATGCCTACTTAGCTTCACGGTAAATCATTCTAACACTTTTCGAAAAAAGAGCTTTCCAATGCGTTTATGAAGTGTGAAATTTCATTGTATCACTTGTACAAATTCTGTGTACATCAAAGTAACTCATCGCAATTTGAGGTCCTGTGGTCAATTTTAGTTCTTTCATGAACCTTGATCACGTTTGGGGGGGGGGGGGGGTTTAGTGACTGGAGAATGGCTCAAAATTGCTATTAGTTGAATGACTATTTGACCCATACAAGGTGTCCTAACTTGTATGGGACTAATCCAGGGGTCGATTCTACCACTAATTTGCAACAAAAAACCCCCGAAATTTTGTATTCTTAACGATTCTGCTTTCCCGTCAAACTTGCTAGCAGCCAGACTCTGGCAAAATAATTGTAGGAATGTATCGTTAGAAGGAACATTTTAAGATTCCAACCCCCCTCCCCCCCCCCCCCTTTATTGGCCACAAATTTACAGTTTGTATTTAGCCATGTAATGAAACTTTAACAGTACTTTGTTAATAAATGAACAATCCATGATTTCAATTAGATAATTAAACATAATTGATAAGTTTTGCTAAGTTCAATTCCTGCATTCTTGATATATCTTACTGGAGCACTGTACGTTTTCCTTTGACATAGTAAGCAACATACATTTATGGGGAACTCAATATCTCTTTTGCTAGTTTGGCTAAAAGACCACTCCGTTGTGTAGTGTACTTGGAGTATTGTAGAATCGTGTTGTTAGCGTCTCCCTCGTCAACACCATTACATGGAAACAGTGGGCTTTCCAGTATACCTACCTATTTTATGGAGATGACTGGGCAGCCGGTGATGGTTGAATCTCAGTCTTTGCATTATTTTAAAATGTCTCCTGCCAAATTCACCATCGTAGAACCAGGGACGACAGATCGTGAGTTTTATCGACAGATATACTCGCCTTTCTTTTCTGCGTTTTCTTCGAATTTCTTCGCCCATCTCCTGTACATGTTGCTTTTACTTCTATTTTTTCAAGCCCCGGATCGAGTGAAAGTGAACAGGAATACCATGAATTGGCGCCATTGCTGCTGCCTGGTTTGCTCCTTCATCTGGCTTGAAATCTGCATGGTATTTGTATGGCTTGACACTGCATTGATATTTGTACGATTTTTCGAGCCTAAACCAATTTTAGCCCCATTCCAGATTTCATCAGCATTTGTCAAATGATAAATTCTGAATCAAAACCCGAATGCAACGTCGGGGAAAATATATCTGTTTTATCTGCTTCCCAACGGTATGCCTACTAATTTTAATTACTATTAATGCAATTAGGGATGATATTCAAGTTGGAGTGCGAGAAACCGTGTACCTATTTTATGAATGTAGGTATTTAAGCCGACACCCTGCATTACCTACGCGAGTACATAATTGCTATTCCAAACGATCGACATTGTCCTCCTTTTCCCTTTAACAGATAATTCGCCGCTGACTAGCCTTAGACCTCGAAAATGTAGGGAATTGGGTGTTCATTATAGATTTTTTCCTCAGCAGAAAAACAAAATGAATACTCCAATTTATTACTCGGCATCTAAGCGGATGGTCGAGGTCAGGAAGAGCTGAAAAAACCTGTACGTCCTTCCTCACCGGTTCCGAGAGTACCAGCTGTTCGATGTTGATGGAACCATCCAAGGACCTCCTCCTAAATCTTACCAAGCATGACAACACCGAGAAATAACCACTCTCACGCCGAGTCATATCCACCGAACTGTGGAGTGTGCAGCAAAACAGCTGTCATGGAGAGAGAGGGAAATAAACAAATATGTACCTGCTATAAACACTTTTGTTCACATCTGGGCATGAACTGAAAATAACAGACGCACTATAATAGCGCACTTTCTCAAAATATTCGCATAAAGAAAACCGGACAAACGAAAATGGCCTTCTTAATTTTTGTGTGGACCTGTAATGGGCAATTATCATGAATTCTGTTTGCATTTTTTTCCTCAATAGTTCATGATGTGAGATAGACAATGTGGAGAACATGCCTCCTTCATATTTTGAGAGGCATTAAAAAACAATGCAATTTCAAGAAAAAACATAACAAAATAAAAACCAGTGAAATGAGGCCGTGCTGGCAGGTAGCAGCAGACGGGAAATCATTTTCTCGCTACCACATTCACCAGAATAAGGTTACTTACGAGTAAGGTTTTGTTACAGTTTTTGCGGGTTTTCTTCTATTCATTTTTGTTTCTCTATCATTCGTTCTTAGCAATGATAGCATCATCGTGTGAACGGATCCAAACCGAAATTCCATGATCTCAGCGCTTCAAGTGGACTGTCCACGCGCTATACCCATGCGACCTAAGCAAGCGAGGCCTTCAAATCACCTTTTGTGGAAATAACGTATCAAGGTAAATCGACGAGTAGGTAGTTCAACTCAAATCCCACTTAGAGCGCTACTGCATCATTCTAAACTATAGTACAGAACCGCAATGAATGGATGGATGGATGGAACCGAAAATTTATAAATAAATTAGAAAAACACGTCCTCAAAATCAAACTGAGGGGATGTCCACAAAAGGTCACAGCAAAGGTTCTTGAAGGCTGCCAGGAAGGGTGGCCATTTCTAATGAAGGACTGTTGGCAGCACTGAGAACCTTTGCCTCCAAAGCTTCGCTCTGCCTCCTTGGGCCAACAGCCAATTAGATTTCAAAAGACCTGATACATCTTTTTGCCACACTTCTACTTTTGATACTCCTCATTTAAAAACTACCCCTTATTTTTAAAAACGGGCTCCAAGCTACCACTTCTCCAAGATTTCTGACTTTTTTCCAACAACAGGATGTGACAAAAATTCCCCATTATTGTACCCTTCCACTTGGTTTGTTCAGACAGACAGTCCTGGATCAGTCCAGGATGGAACTGCGTTCTGAAAACGAGGGGATAGAACCATCCAGGATATAGTACAGAACTGTGTCTGTCCAAAAGCATGCTGATGATTCCGACCAGATAACCTGAAGCATTGTAACTACCACATAAGCTGAAGGTAGAAGCACCAAGTGCGCACGTGCAGGATCAACAGTCGTCGAAAAAATCCAGGACTATTGGAACTAGTCCCGAACTGTCCTGGACTGTCTGACCAAACAGCCAACTCTCGATCCAGGACCAGTTCTGCCACTGCCCTAACGCACAAAAAGAGGCATGGCTTGCATAGAACAGTCCGGTACAGTCCAGGACTGTCTGTCCGAACGAATCTTGTGTGAAGTACGACGCGGATTCTTCGTATCGCATTTTGGTTTACTATTCTGTTGTACATCTATGTATTCGCCCAGCAAAAATGTTTTTGAATATCCCCTCAAAATTTTTTCTTTTACGTTTCAAGGTAAGCACATTTCAAAATATAGTTGTATTATTCACGGAATAATAAATCAAAATGCAATGTCCGTCCGCCATAGCCAAAACTGGTAGAAACCATCAAAAATAGCTATTTCAATTATTGCACATGAAAGAAACAATAAATGAACAGCCAACATTTCTGTAGGTATGTCCAATAAAATAACAAACCCATGTGACAAGGACTTACGTAGCATTTCTTCATCCATAAAGCAACTAAGTTTTTATTATAAATAAAGTGATTGTTCTCTCTCGTTTCAACTTTTTTAAATGCGTAGAGGAGGATGATTATAAAATCATATCTACCTACCACAAGAGTTCTTTGTGGATACATGATAACTGCCCCATCCACTCAAAACTAGATGGAAAGGACTAAAATTCTATTTAGAGACGTAGGTTGTTGAGGTTTTCCTCAGCCGTCGGTGAAAACAATCATGGTCAAAGCACAGCGCGTGTTACAGAACTAACGTTTCGCTATACAGCGAGGGCCTCTTCAGAGCTTCTCTGGTTTAGATGACAAATATTCATGTCAACGGCGAATCGATTTAAAGAATTCACTTTTTATTTTAGCAGTGTAACGTTAGTCTACATATCACACTACGCTTTGACCATTTACTGCGTGATTCACCTTCTCCTCAACAAGCCGCATAATATACTTAGAATAATAAGACGGTCAAATTATTCATACTTTTCTATGGAAAGCTGTCTTACTCAACTCGAAATTACCCGATGTGATACCATATCAACAGCGTGTCCTAGTCGACTGCACATATTATTTAAAAAAGTAAACTTCCTATACTAGGTACGTAATCTATGGATGTTACTTCATTTTGATGGGAATAATGGAGTTGAGATACATATGCACTACACACCTGTTCCTATTA